>JARQOC010000004.1:3454177-4732673 GCA_033576535.1 Allobates femoralis
TATGGGAAGTGAGGCGCGATTCTGATTGGTCGCTGTGTGCTGTCGTGGACCAATCAGAATCGTGCCTCACTTCCCATAGACATACATTAGCGGCGTGTCGCCAAATTTATGGTCGGGTCCCTGGTTCTCTTTTGCGGCCATAAAATCGCGGACACACCGCTATGTATGTCTATGGGAAGTGAGGCGCGATTCTGATTGGCTGGCGGCAGTAGACCGCGACCAATCAGAAGAGCGCCTCACTTCTCATAGACATAGAATGGAGGATTTTTTCGTCCATTCTATGGCAATGAGAAGAGAAGAGGAGGTCGGAGCGGAAGATGGCGGAAAGAAGAGAGAAGACCCCCGGGGCCGGACGAAGAGGACGCCTGGCCGGACGGAGGACTTGTGGATCGGACAGACGGACGATGAGATGAAGAAGAAGACATGTAAGTGATCGACGGCGGCGGTGGGTTAGGGGACGGCGGGGGCTTAGGGTGTAGCGCCTTAGGGGGTAGCGACAGCGGCGGGGGACAGCGACGGGGGCTTAGGAGCCGGCGGGGCTTAGGGGGTATCGGCGAGGGGGAGCGCCGGGGGCTTAGGAGGCGGCGGGGCTTAGGGGGTATCGGCGGGGGGTAGGGGCTTAGGGGGTAGGGGCTTAGGGGCTGCGGGGCTTAGTCGGCGGGGGGTAGCGCCAGGGGCTTAGGAGGCGGCGGGGCTTAGGGGGTATCGGCGGGGGGTAGGGGCTTAGGGGCTGCGGGGCTTAGTTGGTGGGGGGGTAGCGCCGGGGGCTTAGGAGGCGGCGGGGCTTAGGGGGTATCGGCGGGGGGTAGGGGCTTAGGGGCTGCGGGGCTTAGAGGATAGGGCTTAGGGGGTATCGGCGGGGGCTTAGGGGGCTGCGGGCCTTAGAGGATAGGGCTTAGGCTTAGGAGGCGGGCTTAGGGGGTAGGAGCTTAGGGGCGGCGGGGTAGGGGCGGCGGGGTGCCAGCGGGAGTAGGGGCGGCGGGGTAGGGGCGGCGGGGTAGGAGCTTAGGGGCGCCAGCGGGCTTAGGGGGTAGGGGCTTAGGGTCGGCGGTGTAGGGGCTTAGGGGCGCCAGCGGGCTTAGGGGGTAGGGCGGCAGGGTAGGGGCTTAGGGGCGGCGGGGTTTAGGGGATAGCGGCAGCGGCGGCGGAGGTTTAGTATGCGGCGGGGTTATGAAGCGGGCTTAGGGGGTAGGGGCTTAGGGGCGGCAGGGTAGGGGTTTAGGGGCGGCAGCGGGCTTAGGGGGTAGGGGCTTAGGGGCGGCGGGGTAGGGGCTTAGGGGCGCCAGCGGGCTTAGGGGGTAGGGGCTTAGGAGCGGCGGGTTAGGGGCGGCGGGGCGGCGGGGTTTAGGGGATAGCGGCAGCGGCGGCGGGGGTTTAGTATGCGGCGGGGTTAGGAGGTGGGCTTAGGGGGTAGGGGCTTAGGGGCGGCGGGGTAGGGGCTTAGGAGCGGCAGCGGGCTTAGGGGGTAGGGGTTTAGGGGCGGCGGGGGTAGGGGCTTAGGGGCGCCAGCGGGCTTAGGGGGTAGGGGCTTAGGGGCGGCGGGGTAGTGGCTTAGGGGCGGCGGGGTTTAGGGGATAGCGGCAGCGGGGGCGGGGGTTTAGTATGCGGCGGGGCTTAGGGGGTAGGGGCGGCGGGGCGGCGGGGTTTAGGGGATAGCGGCAGCGGCGGGGCTTAGGGAGTAGGGGCTTAGGAGGCGGGCTTAGGGGGTAGGGGCTTAGGCGGCGGGGTAGGGGCTTAGGAGCGGCAGCGGGCTTAGGGGGTAGGGGTTTAGGGGCGGCGGGGTAGGGGCTTAGGGGCGCCAGCGGGCTTAGGGGGTAGGGGCTTAGGGGCGGCGGGGTAGTGGCTTAGGGGCGGCGGGGTTTAGGGGATAGCGGCAGCGGGGGCGGGGGTTTAGTATGCGGCGGGGCTTAGGGGGTAGGGGCTTAGGGGCGGCGGGGTTTAGGGGATAGCGGCAGCGGCGGGGCTTAGGGAGTAGGGGCTTAGGAGGCGGGCTTAGGGGGTAGGGGCTTAGGCGGCGGGGTTTAGTATGCGGCGGGGCTTAGGGGCGGCAGGGTTTAGGGGATAGCGCCAGCGGCATGGGGCTGTAGTATACCATAGCGGTGTACACTACAGCCCCATGCTGTGGCTTTGTTCGGGGGCAACGACAGAGTCCTGGAGAAAGTTCCGAGCTACGCGAACAAAGCCACAGGAAGTAGCGCCGGTCAGACGGAAGTCAGCTACGGCAATTATATAACAGATGGTTACATATGCTAAACAATTTGATTGTAATTGATTACACATTTGTTAACATTACTAAGCTGACCGTGAGCACATTGCTTGATAAAGACCGGTCACCAGTGAAACGTTGCCGGCGGGGCTTAGGGGGTATCGGCGAGGGGGAGCGCCGGGGGCTTAGGAGGCGGCGGGGCTTAGGGGGTATCGGTGGGGGGTAGGGGCTTAGGGGGTAGGGGCTTAGGGGCTGCGGGGCTTAGTCGGCGGGGGGTAGCACCAGGGGCTTAGGAGGCGGCGGGGCTTAGGGGGTATCGGCGGGGGGTAGGGGCTTAGGGGCTGCGGGGCTTAGTTGGTGGGGGGGTAGCACCAGGGGCTTAGGAGGCGGCGGGGCTTAGGGGGTATCGGCGGGGGGTAGGGGCTTAGGGGCTGCGGGGCTTAGAGGATAGGGCTTAGGGGGTATCGGCAGGGGCTTAGGGGGCTGCGGGCCTTAGAGGATAGGGCTTAGGCTTAGGAGGTGGGCTTAGGGGGTAGGGGCTTAGGGGCGGCGGGGTAGGGGCTTAGGGGTGCCAGCGGGCTTAGGGAGTAGGGGCGGCGGGGTAGGGGCGGCGGGGTAGGAGCTTAGGGGCGCCAGCGGGCTTAGGGGGTAGGGGCTTAGGGTCGGCGGTGTAGGGGCGGCGGGGTAGTGGCTTAGGGGCGGCGGGGTTTAGGGGATAGCGGCAGCGGGGGCGGGGGTTTAGTATGCGGCGGGGCTTAGGGGGTAGGGGCTTAGGGGCGGCGGGGTTTAGGGGATAGCGGCAGCGGCGGGGCTTAGGGAGTAGGGGCTTAGGAGGCGGGCTTAGGGGGTAGGGGCTTAGGTGGCGGGGGTTTAGTATGCGGCGGGGCTTAGGGGCGGCAGGGTTTAGGGGATAGCGCCAGCGGCATGGGGCTGTAGTATACCATAGCGGTGTACACTACAGCCCCATGCTGTGGCTTTGTTCGCGGGGCAACGACAGAGTCCTGGAGAAAGTTCCGAGCTACGCGAACAAAGCCACAGGAAGTAGCGCCGGTCAGACGGAAGTCAGCTACGGCAATTATATAATAGATGGTTACATATGCTAAACAATTTGATTGTAATTGATTACACATTTGTTAACATTACTAAGCTGACTGTGAGCACATTGCTTGATAAAGAGCGGTCACCATGGAGACGTTGCCATGGATCAGTTAAGTTTCCACTTTTTCACTTTGATGTTGGGAGTGCGGCCTGTTTTAGGGCTTTTTGGACATTGCCCCTTATGGGTTTTGCGCCCATATTTTATGTCGCTGGTGCTGCCCAGTTTACCTTTCTTTATACAAAGATGACATGTTATATTGGGGATGAGCCCCTATACAGCCCCACCACTATGTCTATATGTACAATCTCATTGACAAGGTCCCTTTACATGTTATATTGGGGATGAGCCCCTATACAGCCCCACCACTATATCTATATGTACAATCTCATTGACAAGGTCCCTTTACATGTTATATTGGGGATGAGCTCCTATACAGCCCCACCACTATGTCTATATGTACAATCTCATTGACAAGGTCCCTTTACATGTTATATTGGGGGATGAGCTCCTATACAGCCTCACCACTATGTCTATATGTACAATCTCATTGACAAGGTCCCTTTACATGTTATATTGGGGATGAGCCCCTATACAGCCCCACCACTATGTCTATATGTACAATCTCATTGACAAGGTCCCTTTACATGTTATATTGGGGATGAGCCCCTATACAGCCCCACCACTATGTCTATATGTACAATCTCATTGACAAGGTCCCTTTACATGTTATATTGGGGATGAGCCCCTATACAGCCCCACCACTATGTCTATATGTACAATCTCATTGACAAGGTCCCTTTACATGTTTGTTACCCAAATATACAGAATTCCGCCCGGACACAAGTTGTAACCACCAGAATTGTCAACTCGATTTTCATTCTAGGACAACAAACGTGTCCATAAAATGATGGACGGCGACATTGTGTGCGGACACTACGGAAAACACACAAACAGAATGAATATTAATATTCAATGATCAATGTCTCCAGCCCTGATATGAAGCCATTAGCCGCATTCACTGAGATCTGTAAAATGATCATTAGTCATAATAATCTGTGGCTCCAACTCTAAATAGATCATGGTGTCAAGTTTTCTCCATATTATAGACTGTCCGGTCATCTCTATAGGGCTGACAATACCGGGGTTCATATATGGCCATAGTGTCAGGTCCCTGTCCTCCTGGAGCAATGATAGGAGCAGTCCTGTGTAAATGAGGATAGGGGCATTGTATCATTGCTACATGGGGATACTGCCAGGATGATACATACAGTTGTGCTCATCTACAGGGGAGGATATTACCTTTAGTGACCAATCAAACCCATCTGTGTCATCTTCTGTGCATGTTATCAGGGTAAAGTCACCAGGGGATGTGAAGCTTCTGATCAGGGTCATTAGGATGTAAGAAGAGGAAACACAATCAATGGCTTCACCCAACCACTAACCCAGGGGTGGGCAGCTCCAGGCCTCGAGGGCTGCACACAGTCCAGGTTTTCTGGATTTCCTTAGCATTTGACAGTTGAAGTCATCACCTGTGCAGGAGATTACATTACCAACTGTCAAATGCTAGGGATATACAGAAAACCTGGAGCTGCCGACCCCTGCACTAACCCGATGAGTGGGAAAAAGCCTTTGTGTTATCATTCATATTCTCTGAAAAAAAGGCCAAACGTTCTGCCGGGGTGTAAACTATGGAGCACAACTGTACATTATCTACATTGTAGGGTTTCATTCAACTCGCTGTGGTGACAAATTCTAGACAGACTTTTCATAGTTCATTTAAAACAGCACAAACTATCTCCATCCTATAGACAAGTCACCAACATGAATAAGTCTGTACCATCAACACACCTGACCCCAGCTATAGGACAAGCGATGGCCACAAAACCTCCCACAGACGTCACTTTGGGTCACATTCATGTACAATCTGCCAATTCAATAGAATAGTGTTTACATTGTGATTTTCTTAGCTGTTTTATGGAGGGATTCTGGTGGAAGTCTCTGTATCGGCACACAGTGATGAATAGCAATATTCTCCACACTCTCATGATGAGGGGTCCACAGGTTTGTAGCTTGTACTCAGTACTGGCAGCCTCTACACAAATGGCTTCTAATGCTGCGTCGCTCTATATAAAGCCTCTGATGCAACTTGTGAGATCACAGAAATGTGATGTCATCGTGTTCTAAGACCAGGAGAGCAGATGGAATGATCATTTGAAACCACAGATCATGTGACCTCCCTCTGGCCACCTCAGCCACATTATATTGAACAACATAGGTGGCATAGACCATGTCGTTAACCCTTTCACCACCACAGCTTGTTTTGACCCTGATGACCGGGCCATTTTTTGCCATTCTGACCAGTGTCACTATATGAGGTTACAACCCTGTAACGCTTCAACGAATCCCAGTAATTGTAACATTGTTTTTTCATCGCATATCAGACTTCATATTAGTGGTGAAGGTAGGGCGATACTTTGTGCGTTTATTTGTGGAAACAAATCCGAAATTTGATGAAAATTGTTAAAAATCGTGAGATTTTTTGATGAAATTTGATGAAAATTGTGAAAATCTCGCGATTTTTAACTTTTGATTTTTTTTGCCCTTCATCCCGAGAATTAGATCACACAGAATAGTTAATGAATAACATTTCCCACATGTCACTTTACATCCGCACAAGTGTCGAAACTAATTCGTTTTTTTTGTTATAAAGTTAGAAGGGTTCAAAGTTTATCAGCAATTCCTGATTTTTTCAGCAAAACTTAAAAAAATCTATTTTTTTGGGGACCGCGTCACTTTTGAAGTGACTTTGTGGGACCTATAGGACAGAAAACACCCAAAAGTGACACCATTCCAAACACTGCACCCCTCAAGCTACTCAAAACCACATTCAAGAAGTTTATTAACCCTTCAGGTGTTCACAGGAACTAAAGCGACGTGGAAGGAAAAAAATACAGTTTTCTTTTTCCAACAAAAATGTAATTTTAGCCTGAAATACATTGAATTTTCACAAGGGAAACAGGAGACAATGGAGCATCCAATCTGCTGTGCCATGTGTCTGGAGGACGCAGATCCCCCATATGTGGCAGGAAACCACTGCTCTGATGCACAGCAGGGAAGGAGCCACATTCCCCTTTGTGAATGGAAAATTGACTGGAATTGTCAGCAGACACCATGTCGCATTTGCAGAGCCCCTGGTGTGCCTAAACAGTGGAAAAAAACACAAGTGACCCCATTTTGGAAACTAGACCCCCCAAGGAATTTATCTAGATGCATGGTGAGGACTTTGCTTCATACATTGAGCCGTGAAAATGAAAAAAAAAATACATTTTTTTCCACAAGAATGTTCTTTTAGCCACAATTTTGTCATTTTCACAAGGGCAAAAGGATGAAATTGACTCAAACATTTGTTGGGCAATTTCAGCTGAAAACACAGATACCCCATATGTGGCAGAAAAGCACTGACAGGGTGCACAGCAGGGCTCAGGGGGGAAGGAGCATGGTTTGGAGATTGGATTTCTAAGGAATGTGTTTGGTTAGCCCTTAATGTACCTAAACAATAGAAATCCCCCATAAGTGACCCCATTGTGGACACTAGACCCCCAAGGAATTTATCTAGATGCATGGTGAGGACTTGAACCCCCCCCCCAGGTACTTCATACATTGAGCCGTGAATAGGAAAAATTTTTTTTTTTTTACAAAAATGTTCTTTTGTGTTATCCTGCCTCTACATACAGTAGATCACATTTGGTTGATCCTGGGCAGTGCGATGTGATCCGCTATACTGTATGCTACACTCAATGATATACACAGCTCCACACTGTATACTGTGTTGAGGAATATATACAGGGCTGTTGGACAGTGTGAGCCCTGAGTACCAAGCGGCAGCAGGCAGGGGAAGCGGCATTGGAGAAGGGAGCGGTGCCAGCAGCAGCGGCCGGCTTCCTGTGAGATGGCGGGCACCGCAGCGTCGCCCGGTGAGACGGTGGCGGCGCTTCACTAGTGGAGGCTGCAGGAGCGGCGGGGCTGAGGTCTGATGGCACCCACCCCACCCCACCCCCGTCCTCACCAATTGCTACAGGGGCGGCGGGGCTGGAGTCTGATAGCACCCCCCCAGTCCTCACCAATGGCTACAGGGGTGGCGGGGCTGGAGTCTGATAGCACCCCCCTAGTCCTCACCAATGGCTACAGGGGTGGCAGGGCTGGAGTCTGATAGCACCCCCCCCTGCTCCTCTATAGGGCTATGGTGGCAGGGAGCCTTTAGCACCCCTGAATATATAGAGTGGAGCTGTGTATATACTGCACCTTTTCATCTTCCTAAAAAGTCACTTTTTGTTCCTAATACATTTTGAATCTGCCTAGAATACATTTCCAAACTGCACCTGTGCCATTACTCAGTGGTGACTAGTCGTGGGGGCGTCGTATTGTTGTGACTAGTCGTGGAGGCGTCGTATTGTTGTGACTAGTCGTGGAGGCGTCGTATTGTTGTGACTAGTCGTGGAGGCGTCGTATTGTTGTGTCTAGTCGTGGAGGCGTCGTATTGTTGTGACTAGTCGTGGAGGCGTCGTATTGTTGTGACTAGTCGTGGGGGCGTCGTATTGTTGTGACTAGTCGTGGAGGCGTCGTATTGTTGCGTTCTTATGCAAATCTGAACCTGCGTTTTTCATTCCCAGAAAGCCGATGTGATTGAGGAAAAGCTGTGCACACACACATTGGTTTTATTTAAATTGAAAGCTGCATGGTTTTTGAATGAATGAGCATTGCAATGGTCCGCTGCCTTTTTGCCTCGGTTTTGTAATGTCACAGCTTTAAAATCAATGGAAAAGTGCAAAACGCAGAAAAAGACACAGCAAAATAGAGCGAAAAACCTCTTTGGACTAGCAAGAAACAAAACATCAGGTTTAGCTGCAGAAAACAAAGCTGCAAAAACGCCCTGTATGTAGTCTAAGGCCAGGGTCTGATTTGTGTCAGCATATAAGATGACAAATCCGTCAAAAACGCAGTCTCTGGCAGGCGCAGCGCACAGCGTTAACGGCGTGTAATGCTATGCACCGGCTGTCTGTTTGTCTTTATGGATACCTGACGCCTCGCGCAGCCGCCAGCTCCACATACAAGGACCAAATACACTCTATTGCAGAGCGCACAGGAAACGGTTTGCAGCATTTTCCTGTGGAGCCGGCGGCGCTGCACGTGACTGCAGGTATGTAAATTGCATACTTCATACTTACATTTATGTGACCTGCCACACTCACTGCCAGCACCAGAGAATCCTGACAGCAGGCAGTTTGCGCTCTACGAGAATTCATAATTCTGCAGTCACACAGAGTGACACATAGAGACACATAGAGTGACTGCAGACTTATCACAGATTTGGACAACCCCTTTAATGCTCCTAACAAATAAACATTGTAACTATGGCACAAAACCTTATTAAGATCGCCATATCTAATGTAATCTTACAAGTTATGGATTGTTACATGTGTACAGGATCAAAACCAATAGCAGCTCAAAACTACATCACTAGGCCCACCAGAGATACAAAAATGCATCCATATAACCCTCATCAGTACAGAAACATATCACAACCCTCACCAGTGCAGAGATATATCACCAGACCCACCAGAGGTACAGAAATAAACCCCCATCACTACAGGAATACAGCCATATAACCCCCAACACTATAGAAACAAAGCATCAAAATCCTCATCAGTACAGAAATTCATCATAGGAACAACAGCAGTGGTAAAACAACTGTAATGTCAGATCAGACCTTCCACATTTGTGCTGCATGAACCAACAACTCCTAATACATCCTTAACAATGGTGAGGAGGATACTGGGAGTTGTTGCTACCAGTCACCATTAGACCATACAGGAACCACAGCACTGATGAGAATTAGTATCACAAATAATCATTTACATCCGGGTACCTTATAGATGACCTTGTCTCTGATCGGGGTCGTCTTTTTCTTTTCTTCATCTTGTCCAGACACCATGATGACTTTTCACATCCACAGCTCGTCTCTGGAGACATCCATCTTCTCCGATCTTCAGCTCATCCCGGAACGATACCCTTAAAAATAGCAGATTGATCAAAATTCTCAGTAAAAATATCTGCCCTACACTGTAACCCGAAATATATAATTGTTCCCCCTCACTGTTCCCTGCACAAAATATGATTTACACACTGTCCCTCTTCTGGCGCATGCACTCCACACTGCCTTCTCATCAACACCCCTGTCTGCTCCCCAAGCAGCCCATGAATAGTTCATGTACAAACATGTCTGCTCCTGTGTTCTGAGTAGACAATGGCATGGGGGCATAAAAGGGCAAGTTTTCACAGGGCACCATTCAGCCTAAGGCTGGCCCTGTCCGTGACCCCAGGCATTTGGCAGTACATTGTATACATTATATGCTGAGGGTAGTGCTGCCCTGGATGATAATGGCGACGGTGAGCATAGTGTCCAGTGCGCATGCTCAGGCGCCCTGCGGGGAGCAGATACGCATCATGAGGAGGCACAAGGCGATAGTAAACAACGCGAAGATGGCGGAGACATACACCGCATTGAATGCAGTAAAGTACTGTATATACTCGCGTATAAGCCGAGTTTTTCAGCCCAAAAATTGGGCTGAAAAGTCCCCCCCTCGGCTTATACGCGAGTCACTGTATACTGTATACACTGTATACAGTATACAGGCCCCCCCATCAGTATACAGGCCCCCCCTTACAGCCGCAATTCTGTAAAAGAATAGATTAGTATACTTATCCCTGCCGCTGTCCCGCTGCCGCTGTCCCGCCGCCGCCATCGCGCTCCTCCGGCTTCATCCGGCTTCTTCCAACTTCCTCCGGTGGGCGCAGGCAATGACGTCATTGTCTGTGCGCCAGAGGAGGAAGCCGGAAGACGCTGGATGAAGACGGAGGAGCGTGATGGCGGCGGTGGGACAGCGGCAGCAGGACAGCAGCAGGGATAAGTATAATAATCTATTCTTTTACAGGATTGCGGCTGTAAGGGGGGGGGCCTGTATACTGATGGGGGGGCCTGTATATACCACTGGGGCTGCTGCTGTATACTACCACTGGGGCTGCTGTATACTACCAATGGGGCTGCTGTATACTACCAATGGGGCTGCTGTATACTACCACTGGGGTTGCTGCTGTATATACCACTGGGGCTGCTGTATATACCTCTGGGGCTGCTGTATACTACCACTGGGGCTGCTGTATATACCTCTGGGGATTCTGTATACTACCGCTGGGGCTGCTGCTGTATATACCACTGGGGCTGCTGTATGTACCTCTGGGGCTTCTGTATACTACCACTGGGGCTGCTGCTGTATATACCACTGGGGCTGCTGCTGTATACTACCACTGGGGCTGCTGTATACTTCCAATGGGGCTGCTGTATACTACCAATGGGGCTGCTGTATACTACCACTGGGGTTGCTGCTGTATATACCACTGGGGCTGCTGTATATACCTCTGGGGCTGCTGTATACTACCACTGGGGCTGCTGTATATACCTCTGGGGATTCTGTATACTACCGCTGGGGCTGCTGCTGTATATACCACTGGGGCTGCTGTATGTACCTCTGGGGCTTCTGTATACTACCACTGGGGCTGCTGCTGTATATACCACTGGGGCTGCTGCTGTATACTACCACTGGGGAGGCTGCTGTATACTACCACTGGGGAGGCTGCTGTATACCTCACTGCTGGGGTCTGTATACTTGTGCTGGAGTCCACCCTCTGCTTATACACGAGTCAATAGGTTTTCCCAGGTTTTGGGGGCAAAAGTAGGGGGGTCGGCTTATACACGGGTCAGCTTATACACGAGTATATACGGGTATGCTATTATTTCTTAACTGTACAGATATAATACCCTCATAAGGATTGTGTCATGATCATCTTATGAATGAAACAATATTATATTGTATATGCACTGATGAGCTCTTATATGTTATCCAGTGATCTGGTCATATTCACATTAATCTAAACTTAAGAAGCTCCTCGACTGTTACTATGGTAATGGTTTGTTACATATTCTAAACAATTTGATCGTTTAATTGATTACACATTTGTTAACATTACTTAGGACTGAGCTGACTGTCAGCACATTGCTTGATAAAGAGCGGTCACCATGGAGACGTTGCCATGGATCAGTAAAGTATCCACTTTTTCACTTTGATTTTGGGAGTGCGGCCTGGTTTTTTTCCTTATTTGTTTCAATTTGGCTTTTTTGCACCCATATTTTATGTCGCTGGTGCTGCCCAGTTTACCTTTGTTTATACAAAGATAACATGTTATATTGGGGATGAGCCCCTATACAGCCCCACCACTATGTCTATATGTACAATCTCATTGACAAGGTCCCTTTACATGTTATATTGGGGATGAGCCCCTATACAGCCCCACCACTATTTCTACATGTACAATCTCACTGACAAGGTCCCGTTACATGTTATATTGGGGATGAGCTCCTATACAGCCCCACCACTATGTCTATATGTACAATGTCACTGACAAGGTCCCTTTACATGTTACATTGGGGATGAGCCCCTATACAGCCCCACCACTATATCTATATGTACAATCTCATTGACAAGGTCCCTTTACATGTTATATTGGGGATGAGCTCCTATACAGCCCCACCACTATGTCTATATGTACAATCTCATTGACAAGGTCCCTTTACATGTTATATTGGGGATGAGCTCCTATACAGCCCCACCACTATGTCTATATGTACAATGTCACTGACAAGGTCCCTTTACATGTTACATTGGGGATGAGCCCCTATACAGCCCCACCACTATATCTATATGTACAATCTCATTGACAAGGTCCCGTTACATGTTATATTGGGGATGAGCCCCTATACAGCCCCACCACTATATCTATATGTACAATCTCATTGACAAGGTCCCTTTACATGTTATATTGGGGATGAGCTCCTATACAGCCCCACCACTATGTCTATATGTACAATGTCATTGACAAGGTCCCTTTACATGTTATATTGGGATGAGCCCCTATACAGCCCCACCACTATGTCTATATGTACAATCTCACTGACAAGGTCCCGTTACATGTTTGTTACCTAAATATAGAGAATTCCGCCAGGACCCAAGTTGTAACCACCTGAGTTGTCAACTCAATTTTCATTCTAGGAGAACAAACGTATCCATAAAATGATGGACGGCCGACATTGTGTGCGGACACTACGGAAAACACACAAACAGAATGAATATTAATATTCAGTGATCAATGTCTCCAGCCCTGATATGAAGCCATTAGCCGCATTCACTGAGATCTGTAAAATGATCATTAGTCATAATAATCTGTGGCTCCAACTCATGGTGTCATCAGGTTTTGTCCATATTATAGACTGTCCGGTCATCTCTATAGGGCTGACAATACCGGGGTTCATAAATGGCCATAGTGTCAGGTCCCTGCCCTCCTGGAGCAATAATAGGAGCAGTCCTGTGTAAATGAGGATAGGAGCATTGTATCATTGCTACATGGGGACACTGCCAGGATGATACATACAGTCGTGCTCATCTACAGGGGAGGATGTTACCTTTATTGGCCAATAAAACCCATCTGTGTCATCTTCTGTTCATGTTATCAGGGTAAAGTCACCAGGGATGTGAAGCTTCTGATCAGGGTCATTAGGATTTAAGAAGAGGAAACACAATCAATGGCTTCACCCAACCACTAACCCAGGGGTGGGCAGCTCCAGGCCTCGAGGGCCGCACACAGTCCAGGTTTTCTGGATTTCCTTAGCATTTGACAGTTGAAGTCATCACCTGTGCAGGAGATTACATTACCAACTGTCAAATGCTAGGGATATACAGAAAACCTGCCCTGTGTACGGCCCTCGAGGCCTGGAGCTGCCCACCCCTGCCCTAACCGATGACTGGAAAAAGCCTTTGTGTTATCATTCACATTCTCTGAAAAAAAGGCCAAAAAAGCAAAAACATCAGCTGCGGTGTGTAAACTATGGAGCACAACTGTACATTGTCTACATTGTAGGGTTTCATTCAACTCGCTGTGGTGACAAATGATATACAGACTTTTCATAGTTCATTTATAACAACACAAACTATCTCCATCCTATAGAAAAGTCACCAACATGAATAGGCCTGTACTATCAACACATCTGACCCCAGCTATAGGGACAAGCGGTGGCCACAAAACCTCCCACAGACGCC
This sequence comes from Allobates femoralis, assembly GCA_033576535.1. Lineage (NCBI taxonomy): Eukaryota > Metazoa > Chordata > Amphibia > Anura > Aromobatidae > Allobates > Allobates femoralis. The sequence continues at coordinate 3,467,691 of JARQOC010000004.1, forward strand.
ACTTTGGGTCACATTCAATAGAATAGTGTTTACATTGTGATTCTCTTACCTGCAGGTGTTTTATGGAGGGATTCTGTTGGAAGTCTCCGTATTGGCGCACAATGATGAATAGCAATATTCTCCACGTTGTCCTGATGAGGAGTCCACAGGTTTGTAGCTTGTACTCAGTACTGGCAGCCTCTCTACACAAATGGGTTCTAATGCTGTGTCGCTCTATATAAAGCCTCTGATGCAACTTGTGAGATCACACAAGTGTGATGTCATCGTGTTCTAAGACCAGGAGAGCAGATGGAATGATCATTTGAAACCACAGATCAGGTGACCTCCCTCTGGCCACCTCAGCCACATTATATTGAACAACACAGGTGGCATAGACAATGTCATTAACCCTTTCACCCCCAGAGCTTGTTTTGGCCCTAATGACCCGGCCATTTTTTGCCATTCTGACCAGTGTCACTATATGAGGTTACAACGGGTCCCAGTGACTCCAACATCGTTTTTCATCACCTATCAGACTTCATATTAGTGGTGAAGGCAGGGCGATACTTTGTGTGTTTATTTGTGGAAACAAATCCGAAATTTGATGAAAATTGGGATTTTTAACTTTAGATTTTTTTTGCCCTTAAACCAGAGAATTAGATCACACAGAAGACTTCATCTATAACATTCCCCACATGTCACTTTACATCAACACAAGGGGTGAAACTAATTATTTTTTTGTTAGGAAGTTAGAAGGGTTCAAAGTTTATCAGCAATTCCTGACTTTTTCAGCAACTTAAAAAAAATCTATTTTTTTAGGGACCGCGTCACTTTTGAAGTGACTTTGAAGGCCCTGTATGACAGAAAACACCCAAAAGTGACACCATTCTAAACACTGCACCCCTCAAGCTACTCAACACTACATTCAAAAAGATTATTAACCCTTCAGGTGTTCACAGGAACTAAAGCGATGTGGAAGGAAACACATCACACTGCCCGTACCCGCACATCACACTGCCCATAACCCCCACATAACACACCCTGCACCCCACATCACAAAGCCCGTACCCCCACATCACAAAGCCCGTACCCCCACATCACACAGCCTGTACGCCCACATCACAAAGCCTGTACCCCCACATCACAAAGCCTGTACCCCCACATCACACAGCCCGTACCCCCACATCACACACCCTGCACCCCTCACCACACAGCCTGTACCCCCACATCACACAACCCGTACCCCCACATCACACAGCCCGTACCCCCACATCACACAGCCTGTACTCTCACTTGTCACTCTCACAGATCTCAGTGCCAAAAGTAGCAGAGTGTCATGTGAGTGTCATGTGGGTGTCATGTGGGTGTCATGTGGGAGTCATGTGAGTGTCATATGAGTGTCATGTGGGTGTCATGTGGGTGTCATGCGGGTGTCATGCAGGTGTCATGTGGGTGTCATGTGGGTGTCATGTGGATGTCATGTGAGTGTCATGTGGGTGTCATGTGGGTGTCATGCATTTTGGCACCCATATGAAATGCATAAGACATCCCAGTGTGTGGTTTCCCTGCACCTAGCATCTTTAGTTCATGCGCATGTCATAAGTATGACCTGCCTATGACATGATTTTTTAACATGGTCAATCCCATGCTGTAAACATGGAATAGATAGAGGAAATAGAATTGTCACAGTCCCTGCCATTACAGTGCCCAGAAGAGTTGTCACAGTCCCCTGCCATTACAGTGCCCAGAAGAATTGTCACAGTCCCCTGCCATTACAGTGCCCAGAAGAATTGTCACAGTCCCCTGCCATTACAGTGCCCAGAAGAATTGTCACAGCCCCCTGCCATTACACTGCCCAGAAGAATTGTCACAGCCCCCTGCCATTACAGTGCCCAGAAGAATTGTCACAGCCCCCTGCCATTACACTGCCCAGAAGAGTTGTCACAGTCCCCTGCCATTACACTGACCAGAAGAGTTGTCACAGTCCCCTGCCATTACAGTGCCCAGAAGAATTGTCACAGTCCCCTGCCATTATAGTGCCCAGAAGAGTTGTCACAGTCCCCTGCCATTACAGTGCCCAGAAGAATTGTCACAGTCCCCTGCCATTATAGTGCCCAGAAGAATTGTCACAGTCCCCTGCCATTACAGTGCCCAGAGGAATTGTCACAGTCCCCTGCCATTATAGTGCCCAGAAGAGTTGTCACAGTCCCCTACCATTACAGTGCCCAAAAGAATTGTCACAGTCCCCTGCCATTACAGTGCCCAGAAGAATTGTCACAGTCCCCTGCCACTACAGTGCCAAGAAGAGTTGTCACAGTCCCCTGCCATTACAGTGCCCAGAAGAGTTGTCACAGCCCTTTGCCATTACAGTGCCCAGAAGAATTGTCACAGTCCCCTGCCATTACAGTGCCCAGAAGACTTGTCACAGTCCCCTGCCATTACAGTGCCCAAAAGGATTGTCATAGTCCCCTGCCATTACAGTGCCCAGAAGAATAGTCACAGTCCCCTGCCATTACAGTGCCCAGAAGAATTGTCACAGTCCCCTGCCATTACAGTGCCCAGAAGAGTTGTCACAGTCCCCTGCCATTACAGTGCCCAAAAGAATTGTCACAGTCCCCTGCCATTACAGTGCCCAGAAGGATTGTCACAGTCCCATGCCATTACAGTGCCCAGAAGAATTGTCACAGTCCCCTGCCATTATAGCGCCCAGAAGAATTGTCACAGTCCCCTGCCATTACAGTGCCCAGAAGAGTTGTCATAGCCCCCTGCCATTACACTGCCCAAAAGAATTGTCACAGCCCCCTGCCATTACAGTGCCCAGAAGAATTGTCACAGCCCCCTGCCATTACAGTGCCCAGAAGTGTTGTCACAGTCCCCTGCCATTACACTGCCCAGAAGAGTTGTCACAGTCCCCTGCCATTACAGTGCCCAAAAGAGTTGTCACAGTCCCCTGCCATTACAGTGCCCAGAAGGATTGTCACAGTCCCATGCCATTACAGTTCCCAGAAGAATTGTCATAGTCCCCTGCCATTACAGTGCCCAGAAGAATTGTCACAGTCCCCTGCCATTATAGCGCCCAGAAGAATTGTCACAGTCCCCTGCCATTACACTGCCCAAAAGAATTGTCACAGCCCCCTGCCATTACAGTGCCCAGAAGAATTGTCACAGCCCCCTGCCATTACAGTGCCCAGAAGTGTTGTCACAGTCCCCTGCCATTACACTGCCCAGAAGAGTTGTCACAGTCCCCTGCCATTACAGTGCCCAAAAGAGTTGTCACAGTCCCCTGCCATTACAGTGCCCAGAAGGATTGTCACAGTCCCATGCCATTACAGTTCCCAGAAGAATTGTCATAGTCCCCTGCCATTACAGTGCCCAGAAGAATTGTCACAGTCCCCTGCCATTATAGCGCCCAGAAGAATTGTCACAGTCCCCTGCCATTACAGTGCCCAGAAGAGTTGTCACAGTCCCCTGCCATTACAGTGCCCAGAAGAGTTGTCACAGTCCCCTGCCATTACAGTGCCCAGAAGAATTGTCACAGTCCCCTGCCATTACAGTGCCCAGAAGAGTTATCACAGTCCCCTGCCATTACAGTGCCCAGAGGAATTGTCACAGTCCCCTGCCATTACAGTGCCCAGAAGAGTTGTCACAGTCCCCTGCCATTACAGTACCCAGAAGAATTGTCACAGTCCCCTGCCATTACAGTGCCCAGAAGAATTGTCACAGTCCCCTGCCATTACAGTGCCCAGAAGAGTTATCACAGTCCCCTGCCATTACAGTGCCCAGAAGAATTGTCACAGTCCCCTGCCATTACAGTGCCCAGAAACGTTGTCACAGTCCCCTGCCATTACAGTGCCCAGAAGAATTGTCACAGTCCCCCTGCCATTACAGTGCCCAGAAACGTTGTCACAGTCCCCTGCCATTACAGTGCCCAGAAGGATTGTCACAGTCCCCTGCCATTACAGTGCCCAGAAGAATTGTCACAGTCCCCTGCCATTACAGTGCCAGAAGGATTGTCACAGTCCCCTGCCATTACAGTGTCCAGAAGAATTGTCACAGTCCCCTGCCATTACAGTGCCCAGAAGGATTGTCACAGTCCCCTGCCATTACAGTGTCCAGAAGAATTGTCACAGTCCCCTGCCATTACAGTGCCCAGAGGAATTGTCACAGCCCCCTGCCATTACAGTGCCCAGAAGAATTGTCACAGCCCCCTGCCATTACAGTGCCCAGAAGAATTGTCACAGCCCCCTGCCATTACTGTGCCCAGAAGAGTTGTCACAGTCCCCTGCCATTACAGTGCCCAGAAGAGTTGTCACAGTCCCCTGCCATTACAGTGCCCAGAAGAGTTGTCACAGTCCCCTGCCATTACAGTGCCCAGAAGAATTGTCACAATCCCCTGCCATTAAAGTGCCCAGAAGAGTTGTCACAGTCCCCTGCCATTACAGTGCCCAGAAGAGTTGTCACAGTCCCCTGCCATTACAGTGCCCAGAAGAGTTGTCACAGTCCCCTGCCATTACAGTGCCCAGAAGAGTTGTCACAGTCCCCTGCCATTACAGTGCCCAGAAGAATAGTCACAGTCCCATGCCATTATAGCGCCCAGAAGAATTGTCACAGTCCCCTGCCATTACAGTGCCCAGAAGAATTGTCACAGTCCCCTGCCATTACAGTGCCCAGAAGAGTTGTCACAGTCCCCTGCCATTACAGTGCCCAAAAGAGTTGTCACAGTCCCCTGCCATTACACTGCCCAGAAGAATTGTCACAGTCCCCTGCCATTACAGTGCCCAGAAGAATTGTCACAGTCCCCTGCCATTACAGTGCCCAGAAGAATTATCACAGTCCCTGCCATTATAGCGCCCAGAAGAATTGTCATAGTCCCCTGCCATTACAGTGCCCAGAAGAATTGTCACAGTCCCCTGCCATTACAGTGCCCAGAAGAGTTGTCACAGTCCCCTGCCATTATAGCGCCCAGAAGAATTGTCATAGTCCCCTGCCATTACAGTGCCCAGAAGAATTGTCACAGTCCCCTGCCATTATAGCGCCGCAGAAGAATTGTCACAGTCCCCTGCCATTACAGTGCCCAGAAGAATTGTCACAGTCCCCTGCCATTACAGTGCCCAGAAGAATTGTCACAGTCCCCTGCCATTACAGTGCCCAGAAGAGTTGTCACAGTCCCCTGCCATTACAGTGCCCAGAAGAGTTGTCACAGCCCCTGCCATTACAGTGCCCAGAAGAATTATCACAGTCCCCTGCCATTACAGTGCCCAGAAGAATTGTCACAGTCCCCTGCCATTACAGTGCCCAGAAGAGTTGTCACAGCCCCTGCCATTACTGTGCCCAGAAGAGTTGTCACAGCCCCCTGCCATTACAGTGCCCAGAAGAATTGTCACAGTCCCCTGCCATTATTATTATTTATTTATATAACACCATTATATTCCATGGCGCTTTACATGCTAAAATGGCAGACTAGGACAAGTAACAATAAATGTGGACAATTCGGTTGTAGAGAAACAAGAGGGGAGAAATCCTGCATTACAACAGAGGGCAGGAGACTGACATATCCTCAAGCATAAAGGAGAGTTTTCCTTGAACGTTTCCTGCACTTATTATCTACCTGAGCTTTCCCCAACCAGATTGAGCCACAGGCACATACTCTCATCTTTGTGCCCCTATCGACCCACAGCCTTCCCAACCACCCTCAGCTGCAGCAATATGTAAGCATTTTAAGGAGGCCAGACTCCTGCCCTCACTAAAGTCCCTTCTTTCCAACTAAGCCACAAAGATGTCATCTCACTATGTTTGAATAACCTTCTTCTGATGCCCAGACAGTGATCCTCTACACATGCACTAATTCAGCACAAATGGTGAAGAGCAATAGAGAGCATGTAAAGAATGGCACAGCAACCCCAAGCCAGGGAAAACAGAGCCAACTAGATCAATTCTGGAAAAGGCGCACCTCATCTAACCATACCCCATCCAAACTCCCACAACCTACTTTGGACACAGACACGAGAATGGAAGACTCATATTTCAGCAATGATGACTGATAGTGAGTCCGTACAAGTGTAATCTGCCATAATCACTAGATCATTCCTTAAAAAGTCATTGGTCTGTGCCATGAAGCCTCTACAGGACTAAGACAAGACCTTAAACATATCGGCCACAGAGTGGAAGCTCTGGAAGCATCCTAATTGGATTTAGTGGACCACGCAAACAGCTTGAGGGATCCACTCCACCAACAACGCCAACAACTAAATGAGATCATGCTGGTGATAGGAGAACAGGAAAATGGAAGCTGCCGAGAGAACGTAAGAATCAAACGTATCACTGAGTCCCTGGCCGCAGAAACCTTAAACAAAGTCGCTATGGCCGTCTTCACATCTTGACCCAAGAGAAAAACTACCATATAGTCATGAAAAGAATCCATGGATCTTTAAGACCAAAGCCGAAGCCATTAAATCTACCAAGAGATGTAATATGTGGGCTATTAAGCTACATAGACACAGCACCCACCTTGGGAGGTGCTAGAGAAATGAAATCCCTCACCTATGAAGAAGCTACTATTCAGATATTCCAAGATTTAGCTACCTCCACATTGGCTAAGAGGCGGAAGCTTAGATCTCTTCTGGATGTCCTGAGATGTGAAAGAATCTTGTACAAGTGGATTCTCCCCTTTGGTCTGAGCTTTGTTAAAGATTGCAGACAAGTCATAATACACACACCGGAAGACTTGCCAAAACTCTGGGAGATTCTACAGATTGAGCCGACTGATATATCCTCCTGGATGCCCTCATCCTACCCTCAGAAGCAGCCTCTGCACCGCCCGGAGCCGCCCTGCATCCACCGGCTTCCGGACGCCGCCATCTTAGCCCGCACTGCACATGTGCAGGACCGCGTCACTTCCGGTTTCGGACTGGAAGCAGCCATCCCACAGCGGGAAATTTGGAACTGCTGCTTGCAGAGCCACTCCTCAGCGTTCCTAAGGCAGGGAACAACGCCCCAGGCTGCTGTATTGCCATCCATGATCCAGCTTCACATAGGGCACAGCATTACAGGGTAGAGCCGTGCACGCGTGTGGCCTGGGCGGCGATGGGGCCAAGAACAAGCTGCTGGTGGCCCTCTACCAGACCCCGCGTCCTCCACCACTGCAAGTGATTACCCCATGAAGGAGCCTCTGCACCCAAGTCCGGAGACACGGACTAGATAAGAACCGTATCTTCCAGCTACCGAGTCAGGCCAGGACCGCTTGAGATTTAGAGGTCTCCCACCTCCAAGACAGGAAACCTAAACTGGGGTGCAGGAGAGGTCCCGCCTTTTTTATCTCAGAGGTTTCCTGTCTTGGACGGGGGGTCCTCTCTCTCAGGTGGTGCTGTCGTGGCGACGATCGAAAACAGTGCTTTTCCACCACATATGGGGTATGGGTGTGCACAGAATACATTGTAGAATAAATTGGATGGTTCATTTTACCTTGAGAAAATTCTAAATGTGGGACTAAATTACCATTTTTGGGGGAAAAAAAAAATGTAGTTATTTCCTTCCACATTGAGCTCCTGTGAAGGGTTATTAACACTCCTGAATGTGGGTGGGAACACTTTCAGGTGCAGATTTTGCAATGGGGCCAGTTGTGTGTATTTAGTATCATGTAGACGTCTCAAAGTCACTTCAAATGTGATGTGGTCCCTAAGAAAAAGGCTTCTGTAAATGTTGCAAAAACGAGAAATTTATAAATGTTGATATTGTAAGTTGGCAAATTATCAACAAATTTCAAATATTTATTTAGCCCCTTCACCACCTGGCAATTTTTCATTTTTCCCCCTTGTTTTTTGCAGGATGAGTTATACTTTCGGATGGAATCATTTATTTTACCAAATACAGGAAAATGGGTAAAAAATCCAAGTGCGCTGAAATTGCAAAAAAAAGTGCAATTGCATATTTGTTTTTTATTCACCATGTTCACTATATGGTAAAACTGACATGATAGTATGATGCCTCGGGTCAGTACTATATGGTAACACTGAGGTGTCGGTATGATGTCTGGGGCCAGTACTATATGGTAACACTGAGGTGTCGGTATGATGTCTGGGGCCAGTACTATATGTTAACACTGAGGTGTCGGTATGATGTCTCAGGTCAGTACTATATGGTAACACTGACGTGTCGGTATGATGTCTGGGGTCAGTACTATATGGTAACACTGAGGTGTCGATATGATGTCTGGGGTCAGTACTATATGGTAACACTGAGGTGTCGGTATGATGTCTGGGGTCAGTACTATATGGTAACACTGAGGTGTCGGTATGATGTCTGGGGTCAGTACTATATGGTAACACTGAGGTGTCGGTATGATGTCTGGGGTCAGTACTATATGGTAACACTGAGGTGTCAGTGTGATGCCTCAGGTCTGTAATATATGGTAACACTGACGTGTCGGTATGATGTCTGGGGTCAGTACTATATGGTAACACTGAGGTGTCAGTATGATGTCTTGGATCAGAACTATATGGTAACACTGAGGTGTCAGTATGATGCCTCGGGTCTGTAATATATGGTAACACTGAGGTATCGGTATGATGTCTGGGGTCAGTACTATATGGTAACACTGAGGTGTCGGTATGATGTCTGGGGTCAGTACTATATGGTAACACTGAGGTGTCGGTATGATGTCTGGGGCCAGTACTATATGGTAACACTGAGGTGTCGGTATGATGTCTGGGGCCAGTACTATATGTTAACACTGACGTGTCAGTATGATGCCTCAGGTCAGTACTATATGGTAACACTGAGGTGTCAGTGTGATGCCTCAGGTCTGTAATATATGGTAACACTGACGTGTCGGTATGATGTCTGGGGTCAGTACTATATGGTAACACTGAGGTGTCAGTATGATGTCTTGGATCAGAACTATATGGTAACACTGAGGTGTCAGTATGATGTCTGGGGTCAGTACTATATGGTAACACTGAGGTGTCGGTATAATGTCTGGGGTCAGTACTATATGGTAACACTGAGGTGTCGGTATGATGTCTGGGGTCAGTACTATATGGTAACACTGAGGTGTCGGTATGATGGCTCGAGTCGTTACTATATGGTAACACTGACATGTCGGTATGATGTCTGGGGTCAGTACTATATGGTAACACTGAGGTGTCGGTATGATGTCTGGGGTCAGTACTATATGGTAACACTGACATGTCGGTATGATGTCTGGGGTCAGTACTATATGGTAACACTGAGGTGTCGGTATGATGTCTGGGGTCAGTACTATATGGTAACACTGAGGTGTCGGTATGATGTCTGGGGTCAGTACTATATGGTAACACTGAGGTGTCGGTATGATGTCTGGGGTCAGTACTATATGGTAACACTGAGGTGTCGGTTGATGTCTGGGGTCAGTACTATATGGTAACACTGAGGTGTCGGTATGATGTCTGGGGTCAGTACTATATGGTAACACTGAGGTGTCGGTATGATGTCTGGGGTCAGTACTATATGGTAACACTGAGTGTCGTATGATGTCTGGGGTCAGTACTATATGGTAACACTAAGGTGTCGGTATGATGTCTTGAGTCAGTACTATATGGTAACACTGAGGTGTCGGTATGATGTCTGGGTCAGTACTATATGGTAACACTGAATGTCTGTATGATGTCTGGGTCAGTACTATATGGTAACACTGAGGTGTCGTATGATGTCTGGTGTCAGTACTATATGGTAACACTGAGGTGTCAGTATGATGTCTGGGGTCAGTACTATATGGTAACACTGAGGTGTCGGTATGATGTCTGGGGTCAGTACTATATGGTAACACTGAGGTGTCGGTATGATGTCTGGGGTCAGTACTATATGGTAACACTGAGGTGTCAGTATGATGTCTGGGGTCAGTACTATATGGTAACACTGAGGTGTCGTATAATGTCTGGGGTCAGTACTATATGGTAACACTGAGGTGTCGGTATGATGTCTGGGGTCAGTACTATATGGTAACACTGAGGTGTCGGTATGATGGCTCGAGTCGTTACTATATGGTAACACTGACATGTCGGTATGATGTCTGGGGTCAGTACTATATGGTAACACTGAGGTGTCGGTATGATGTCTGGGGTCAGTACTATATGGTAACACTGACATGTCGGTATGATGTCTGGGGTCAGTACTATATGGTAACACTGAGGTGTCGGTATGATGTCTGGGGTCAGTACTATATGGTAACACTGAGGTGTCGGTATGATGTCTGGGGTCAGTACTATATGGTAACACTGAGGTGTCGGTATGATGTCTGGGGTCAGTACTATATGGTAACACTGAGGTGTCGGTGTGATGTCTGGGGTCAGTACTATATGGTAACACTGAGGTGTCGGTATGATGTCTGGGGTCAGTACTATATGGTAACACTGAGGTGTCGGTATGATGTCTGGGGTCAGTACTATATGGTAACACTGAGGTGTCGGTATGATGTCTGGGGTCAGTACTATATGGTAACACTGAGGTGTCGGTGTGATGTCTGGGGTCAGTACTATATGGTAACACTGAGTGGAGTGTCGGGTTATGGTAAATGTCGTTGGGGTCAGTACTATATGGTAACACTGAGGTGTCGGTATGATGTCTGGGGTCAGTACTATATGGTAACACTGAGGTGTCGGTATGATGTCTGGGGTCAGTACTATATGGTAACACTGAGGTGTCGGTATGATGTCTGGGGTCAGTACTATATGGTAACACTGAGGTGTCGGTATGATGTCTGGGGTCAGTATATATGGTAACACTGAGGTGTCGTATGATGTCTGGAGTCAGTACTATATGGTAACACTGAGGTGTCGGTATGATGTCTGGGGTCAGTACTATATGGTAACACTGAGGTGTCGGTATGATGTCTGGGGTCAGTACTATATGGTAACACTGAGGTGTCGGTATGATGTCTGGGGTCAGTACTATATGGTAACACTGAGGTGTCGGTATGATGTCTGGGGTCAGTACTATATGGTAACACTGAGGTGTCGGTATGATGTCTGGGGTCAGTACTATATGGTAACACTGAGGTGTCGGTATGATGTCTGGGGTCAGTACTATATGGTAACACTGAGGTGTCGGTTGATGTCTGGGTCAGTACTATATGGTAACACTGAGGTGTCGTATGATGTCTGGGATCAGTACTATATGGTAACACTGAGGTGTCGGTATGATGTCTGGGTCAGTACTATATGGTAACACTGAGGTGTCGGTATGATGTCTGGGGTCAGTACTATATGGTAACACTGAGGTGTCGGTATGATGTCTGGGGTCAGTACTATATGGTAACACTGAGGTGTCGGTATGATGTCTCGGGTCAGTACTATATGGTAACACTGATGTGTCGGTATGATGTCTCGGGTCAGTACTATATGGTAACAGACATGTCAGTGTGATGATTCGGGTCTGTACGAGTTCGTAGACACCAAACATGTTACTTTTATCGCTATCTAGGTGGTGAAAATAAATTCAGAAGTTTGAAAAAAATAAAGACTCACACTTTTTGCTCCATGTTCTGCGGCCCGTATCGTCCTCATTTTTCATGATCTGGGGCTGGGTGACGGCTTATTTTTTGTGTCTTGAGCTGACATTTGTAATGATACCATATTTGGGTGGATGCGCTGTTTTGATCGCCCGTTATTGCATTTTATTGCAATGTTGTGGCGACCAAAATAACGTAATTTTGGTGTCTGGACCTTTTTTCTGTTTCGCACTTTACAGGTTTGATGAATTGAGTTTATATATTGATAGATCGGGCATTTCTGAATGTGGCGATACCAAATATGTGTATTGTTTGATCCCACAATAGATCTCTGATGCAGGCGAGGATCAGATCGCGGATCCAGTTGGTGCTCTAAGCCAATGATGAGATCAGCTGAGATGTCAGGAATATGATGTGAGATCACTGCGGGAGCTCACATCAGACAGGGAACCAACGCATGGTGTACCATTACATCATGGGTCGGTAAGGAGTTAAAAAAAAGGGAAAAAAAACTGCGTTAACCCCTTCCCGACCTTTGACGTTGTACAAAGTCATGGGTTTCCGTGCCTTGATGACCCATGACATTGTACGTCATGGCGGGTTTGCGGATGTGCAGCTCTGGTGATTGGGTTCAGATGACCCCGGGGGGTGGCTTTGCCCCCCCCTGTGCATATGATCACTGTGATTGGCTGTTGAACGTCAAACAGCCAATCACAGTGATTATAGTATTGCACCAATGACATTTGGTGCAATACCGAAATCCAGCCATGGCTGGTGCTGCATTAGCACCGACCATTGGCTGGAGAACAGTGACCTTGGTGCCCCCCCCAGGTCTCATTGGAGCTGGTGTCCATGTGATGCCAGCGGTCCAATCAGATTGGGAGGAGCGGTGTGGTTTCTGGGTGCCCTCCCTTCTCAGCCTCATCCCGTCCGAGGAGGCTGAAGAGAGAACCCCTGCTGACGCCACCACCGACTGCCCGACCACCGCCGCCATCTGGTAAACCCCCTTTCCCCCGACCACCGCTGCCATTTGTTCTTCTTCTGCAGCAGCAGCAGCACTGCCGCTGCTGCAGAACCTCACAGCCGAGGCCGTTTCTTCTGCTGCAGGAGCAGCGCCACCACTGCAGAAGCTCACTGCCACCAGCTGCTGCTGCTGCCCTGATCTCTACCGCCAGCCGCTGTTGCTGCTGTTGCAGCAGCTCAGTGTCCCCTGCCCGCTGCTCAGCCCCCGTCTGCTGTGCTCACCCCCCCTGCCCTCGATCTCTGCCGCCGCAACTGCTGCTACAGAACCTAACTGACCCCTGCCTCTGATCTCTGCTGTCAGCTGCTGCAGATCCTCACTTCCCCTTATCTCTGCTGCCAGCCACGGCTGCTGCTGCAGAACCTCACAGCCACCAATCTCTGCTGTCAGCTGCAGACCCTCACTCTTCCCTGCCCACAATCTCTGCTGCCAGCCACCGCTGCTGCAGAACCTCACTGCCCCCGATCTCTGCCGCCAGAGGCTGGAGGGGTGAGCGTGGGCTGAGGTAGTGTGAGCTGTGGGGGAGTGAGTGTGAGCTGTGAGTGTGAGCTGTGGGGGAGTGAGTGTGAGCTGTGGGGGAGTGTGAGCTGTGGGGAGTGAGTGTGAGCTGTGGGGGAGTGAGTGTGAGCTGTGGGGGGATGAGTGAGTGTGAGCTGTGGGGGGAGTGAGTGTGAGCTGTGGGGACTGAGTGTGAGCTGTGGAGGAGTGAGTGTGAGCTGTGGGGAGTGAGTGTGAGCTGTGGGGAGTGAGTGTGAGCTGTGGAGGAGTGAGTGTGAGCTGTGGGGAGTGAGTGTGAGCTGTGAGTGTAAGCTGTGGGGAGTGAGTGTGAGCTGTGGGGGAGGAGTGTGAGCTGTGGGGGAGGAGTGTGAGCTGTGGGGGAGTGAGTGTGAGCTGTGGGGAGTGAGTGTGAGCTGTGGGGGAGTGAGTGTGAGCTGTGGGGAGTGAGTGTGAGCTGTGGGGGGATGAGTGTGAGCTGTGGGGGGAGTGAGTGTGAGCTGTGGGGGGATGAGTGTGAGCTGTGGGGGGGGGTGTGAGTGTGAGCTGTGGGGGGGGGTGAGTGTGAGCTGTGGGGAGGTGAGTGTGAGCTGTGGGGAGTGAGTGTGAGCTGTGGGGGGATGAGTGTGAGCTGTGGGGGGATGAGTGTGAGCTGTGGGGGAGTGAGTGTGAGCTGTGGGGGAGTGAGTGTGAGCTGTGGGGAGTGAGTGTGAGCTGTGTGGGTGAGTGTGAGCTGTGGGGAGTGAGTGTGAGCTGTGAGTGTGAGCTGTGGGGGGTGAGTGTGAGCTGTGGGGAGTGAGTGTGAGCTGTGGGGAGTGAGTGTGAGCTGTGGGGGTGAGTGTGAGCTGGGGGGAGTGAGTTCGGGCTGAGTGTAGAGAGAGTACCTGGCTGCTCTGTGCTGACAGGACCTGTGGTGATGTCAGAGTCATGTGATCAGTCACAGTCACATGACTGACATCACTGCAGGCTTTGTCAGGCCGGTATTCGCGGTGGGGGGTGTCCGGAGACGGTGGGGGGGGGTCTTATGCTGTGGGGGGTCTTGGTGGTGCCGGTTGCGGGGTGTGCGGGCGGTGTGTGCAGTGTCAGCCTGCGCCATATCACCACACTCATCCCTGTGGTAACATGGCGCGGCTCCGGGGCGGCGCGGTGCATTGTGGGATTCCCGGATGTCCGGACGGAAGTGGTGACAATGTGAGGTGAGTATATATTAGATGATAATGATAAAAGCTGCTGTTCCCATTCTCCATCATTTATCCCTTAATGTAGGGCCTCATTCACATGTCTGTGATCTGTGACCACACATGCCGGAGGCGCGGACATACGGGGACACATGTTCCCCTGTGGCTCCTTCACATGTCCGTATTTCCACACGCATCGTGTCGCCGTGTGGAGCAGATGTGTGTCCGTGTGCTGCAGACAGCGACATGTCCGGACCGCTATTGCCCTGAATCGTCCATGCACACAGATGTCATCCGTGTAACATCCGTGTGCACCGACAAAAGTCAAAAACTTTACCATAAATAATTTCCTCTCTCCTCCCTCCAGCGCTGACAGCTCCTCTCTCCTCCCTCCAGCACTGACAGCTCCTCTCTCCTCCCTCCAGCACTGACAGCTCCTACCCTCCTCCCTCCAGCGCTGACAGCTCCTACCCTCCTCCCTCCAGCACTGACAGCTCCTCTCTCCTCCCTCCAGCGCTGACAGCTCCTCTCTCCTCCCTCCAGCGCTGACAGCTCTCTCCTCCCTCCAGCACTGACAGCTCCTCTCTCCTCTCTCCAGCACTGACAGCTCCTCTCTCCTCCCTCCAGCACTGACAGCTCCTCTCTCCTCCCTCCAGCACTGACAGCTCCTACCCTCCTCCCTCCAGCGCTGACAGCTCCTACCCTCCTCCCTCCAGCACTGACAGCTCCTCTCTCCTCCCTCCAGCGCTGACAGCTCCTCTCTCCTCCCTCCAGCGCTGACAGCTCTCTCCTCCCTCCAGCACTGACAGCTCCTCTCTCCTCCCTCCAGCGCTGACAGCTCTCTCCTCCTCCAGCACTGACAGCTCCTCTCTCCTCCCTCCAGCACTGACAGCTCCTCTCTCCTCCCTCCAGCGCTGACAGCTCCTCTCTCCTCCCTCCAGCACTGACAGCTCCTCTCTCCTCCCTCCAGCGCTGACAGCTCCTCTCTCCTCCCTCCAGCACTGACAGCTCCTCTCTCCTCCCTCCAGCGCTGACAGGTTCTCTCTCCTCCCTCCAGCACTGACAGCTCCTCTCTCCTCCCTCCAGCGCTGACAGCTCCTCTCTCCTCCCTCCAGCGCTGACAGCTCCTCTCTCCTCCCTCCAGCACTGACAGCTCCTCTCTCCTCCCTCCAGCGCTGACAGCTCCTCTCTCCTCCCTCCAGCGCTGACAGCTCCTCTCTCCTCCCTCCAGCACTGACAGCTCCTCTCTCCTCCCTCCAGTGCTGACAGCTCCTCTCTCCTCCCTCCAGCGCTGACAGCTCCTCTCTCCTCCCTCCAGCACTGACAGCTCCTCTCTCCTCCCTCCAGCGCTGACAGCTCCTACCCTCCTCCCTCCAGCACTGACAGCTCCTCTCTCCTCCCTCCAGCGCTGACAGCTCCTCTCTCCTCCCTCCAGCGCTGACAGCTCCTCTCTCCTCCCTCCAGCGCTGACAGCTCCTCTCTCCTCCCTCCAGCGCTGACAGCTCCTCTCTCCTCCCTCCAGCACTGACAGCTCCTCTCTCCTCCCCCCAGCGCTGACAGCTCCTCTCTCCTCCCTCCAGCACTGACAGCTCCTCTCTCCTCCCTCCAGCACTGACAGCTCCTCTCTCCTCCCTCCAGCGCTGACAGCTTCTCTCTCCTCCCTCCAGCACTGACAGCTCCTCTCTCCTCCCTCCAGCGCTGACAGCTCCTCTCTCCTCCCTCCAGCGCTGACAGCTCCTCTCTCCTCCCTCCAGCACTGACAGCTCCTCTCTCCTCCCTCCAGCGCTGACAGCTCCTCTCCCCTCCCTCCAGCGCTGACAGCTCCTCTCTCCTCCCTCCAGCGCTGACAGCTCCTCTCTCCTCCCTCCAGCGCTGACAGCTCCTCTCTCCTCCCTCCAGCACTGACAGCTCCTCTCTCCTCCCTCCAGTGCTGACAGCTCCTCTCTCCTCCCTCCAGCGCTGACAGCTCCTCTCTCCTCCCTCCAGCACTGACAGCTCCTCTCTCCTCCCTCCAGCGCTGACAGCTCCTCTCTCCTCCCTCCAGCACTGACAGCTCCTCTCTCCTCCCTCCAGCGCTGACAGCTCCTCTCTCCTCCCTCCAGCGCTGACAGCTCCTCTCTCCTCCCTCCAGCACTGACAGCTCCTCTCTCCTCCTCCAGCGCTGACAGCTCCTCTCTCCCTCCAGCGCTGACAGCTCCTCTCTCCTCCCTCCAGCACTGACAGCTCCTCTCTCCTCCCTCCAGCGCTGACAGCTCCTCTCTCCTCCCTCCAGCACTGACAGCTCCTCTCTCCTCCCTCCAGCACTGACAGCTCCTCTCTCCTCCCTCCAGCGCTGACAGCTCCTCTCTCCTCCCTCCAGCGCTGACAGCTCCTCTCTCCTCCCTCCAGCACTGACAGCTCCTCTCTCCTCCCTCCAGCGCTGACAGCTCCTCTCTCCTCCCTCCAGCACTGACAGCTCCTCTCTCCTCCCTCCAGCGCTGACAGCTCCTCTCTCCTCCCTCCAGCACTGACAGCTCCTCTCTCCTCCCTCCAGTGCTGACAGCTCCTCTCTCCTCCCTCCAGCACTGACAGCTCCTCTCTCCTCCCTCCAGTGCTGACAGCTCTCTCTCCTCCCTCCAGCACTGACAGCTCCTCTCTCCTCCCTCCAGCTGACAGCTCCTCTTCCTCCTCCAGCACTGACAGCTCCTCTCTCCTCCCTCCAGCGCTGACAGCTCCTCTCTCCTCCCTCCAGCGCTGACAGCTCCTCTCTCCTCCCTCCAGCGCTGACAGCTCCTCTCTCCTCCCTCCAGCGCTGACAGCTCCTCTCTCCTCCCTCCAGCACTGACAGCTCCTCTCTCCTCCCTCCAGCGCTGACAGCTCCTCTCTCCTCCCTCCAGCACTGACAGCTCCTCTCTCTTCTCTCCAGCGCTGACAGCTCCTCTCTCTCCCCTTCCAGCGCTGACAGCTCCTCTCCCCTCCCTCCAGCGCTGACAGCTCCTCTCTCTTCTCTCCAGCGCTGACAGCTCCTCTCTCCTCCCTCCAGCACTGACAGCTCCTCTCTCCTCCCTCCAGCGCTGACAGCTCCTCTCCCCTCCCTCCAGCGCTGACAGCTCCTCTCTCTTCTCTCCAGCGCTGACAGCTCCTCTCTCCTCCCTCCAGCGCTGACAGCTCCTCTCTCTTCTCTCCAGCGCTGACAGTTCCTCTCTCCTCCCTCCAGCGCTGACAGCTCCTCTCTCTTCCCTCCAGCGCTGACAGCTCCTCTCTCTTCTCTCCAGCGCTGACAGCTCCTCTCTCCTCCCTCCAGCGCTGACAGCTCCTCTCTCCTCCCTCCAGCGCTGACAGCTCCTCTCCCTCCCTCCAGCGCTGACAGCTCCTCTCTCCTCCCTCCAGCACTGACAGCTCCTCTCTCCTCCCTCCAGCGCTGACAGATCCTCTCTCCTCCCTCCAGTGGTGTCTGCTCCTCTCTCCTCCCTCCAGCGGTGTCTGCTCCTCTCTCCTCCCTCCAACACTGACAGCTCCGCTCCTCTCCTGCCAGCGCTGACAGCTCCTCCCTCCAGCGCTGACAGCTCCTCTCTCCTCCCTCCAGCAGAGTCTGCTCCCCTCCCTCCAGCACTGACAGCTCCTCTCTCCTCCCTCCAGCGCTGACAGCTCCTCTCTCCTCCCTCCAGCACTGACAGCTCCTCTCCCCTCCCTCCAGCACTGACAGCTCCTCTCTCCTCCCTCCAGCGCTGACAGCTCCTTCCTCCTCCCTCCAGCTCTGACAGCTCCTCTCTCCTCCCTCCAGCGCTGACAGCTCCTCTCTCCTCCCTCCAGCGCTGACAGCTCCTCTCTCTTTCAGGTCTGCTCATTAGGCTCATGAATATTCACTTCACAGTCTGACAGCGGACCGGAAGTGAGAGGAGCAGCGGCGCTGGAGGGAGTTTAGTATTTTAGGACAGGCTGTCCGTGTGCTATCCACAGATCGCACATGGACAGCACACATGTGTCACACGTCCGTGACACATGGCTACATGCCCCGCCCACAAACAGCCTTGTCTCATATGTCCGTGGTGTCACGGTTGTGTGACACAGGCCTTAAAGGGATTGGTGGAGTCGGATTCAAGGAAATTGACGAGTTGGAGGTTTGGCTTACTGACCTCACAGCCCTGATTCCCACACATCTGATCTTCATGGTTTCCCTTAGAATACATCATTCTACCTAAATCCTGATAAACCCCTTTATTTTTTATTTTTGTTTTACATCTTTCTGATCATATATGGAAGTACTGTAGGATACCAATAAGGCTATGTGGTGACGCTGCTTTTTAGGTGTGATGCCCAGAAACTGATGCACCCCAGGGCCATTGGGTACCTGAATTCGGGCTAATACTTTTGGGGAGTCACAGGGGTCGAGACCCGGCTTCCGAGACCCTGGGTTCAGTTGTTAAGGGATTTCTGGCTTAGTTAGAAAAGGGGATGATGAAGGGGATAAGTATTCGTGACGCCACCTGTGGTATGTGGCTATTAGTGGCCACCACTGCTGCAGAACCTCTGGGGATGATGGATGGGCAGCTGGGAAGTAGCGGCTCCCAACATGCGGAGCGGATCCCCAAGGCAGTGGATGTGGTAAGGGTGTAAAGTGCAGGATGGCGGGTGCAAACCAACAGACAAACTCACGGTTTGTTGGTTCCTCAGTCCATTTACTGGTGCACTGTAATTCCGACATGCGTTACTAAGCTGAGTCCGTGCACCTGAGAGCAACTCGGAGTTCTCCTCACCTGGCAAGTTTTGAGGCCTCCTTGCTGCGCTTTGTAATAGGTCTCTGCTGCTTAAGCTGAGCTGCTGGCCCTCTCTCTCTCTCCTGCTGGGTGCCGGCATGGCAGGCAACTCGAGTCCTTCTCTAGCCCCATGTTTCAGGCAGCTGTTCCTGGGCTCTCTATGCTGCTCTGCCTCCGGGCACAGAGTGGCTGGGGAACTTGGAATTCGCCACCTTCCAGTATTGGCTGCCTGGTCGTTAGGCCCTGCACAGCCTCGGACTCCGGTATCTGCTCTTGGCTCTGTTTCTCCGGGGTGAGCACGGCACCACTTCGCTCCTCCGGCTCCTCTCCACTTCCTCAGACCCCTGCCTTGGGTCCCTCACACTAGGCTTAGCTACCCTGGGAGGAGCTTGGCACAGCTACCAGTCCACAGGATATCTTTCTCTAGGAACTGAACTAACTAGCTCCACCCCAGACCAGAATTTATAGTGGAGCTCATCCTGAACCCGTGTCTTAGTCACCCCCTTCTGGCCTGGAGGCAGAAAGGTGGTGTGTGCGGTTTCTGCCTGGTGTGAAGTCCCTCTGTTGCTCTCAAGTGTGACACCATCACCCGGGGGCGATAATGACACTGTGGCACTTGGACCCTGGGGTGCCACATTCCCCCTTAGTGAAATACAGTACTCTGGGAGTACGATAACCTTTTTGGTAAGGAAACAAACTATTAAAAACAAGGATAAATAACAATTAATGTGTAAAAGGTCCCAAAAATAAAAAATTACAAAAAACAATAAAATTCAAAATCAGTCACTTTGGTGAACAGTCACCATTGGCTGAAAGTTTACTAAGTCTTTACCACAACTAGTCCAGTGGTATAATGGTCAATTTTTAAAGAAAGTTGAACAATATTTAAGAGTTCATACAGTAAAGTCTCTAGGTGCATAAACTTGGTGGTTGCATGATTATGTATTTACATCTTACGTGAAAACAAGAAAACATATTTACATTTAAACCCATCTGAACTGCATTCTAATCCCTATAACGTGCTGGGATCTGACCTCTACTACTACGGGTTGATCTATGCAGTACAGGTATCTCTGATGGTCTGTGCTGATTACTAGTGTTTGCTATTGGTGTTGTGCATCTGTGTAGCACTGGTATGCTAGAGTGTCTCCTTGGTCTTACCGTGGGACTGACAAGTTCTCTTGTTAGCAGGGGGTTGCTATTCTGGTTCTTCCACAGGTACCACTTCTAGTATCTACTTGTGGTGCTGCTATTCTTACTGGTTCTGGTATTACCAGTCGAGGGAACGCTAACATGGGAACGACGGCTGCTCCATTGTACTGTGTCCATGTCTTGTGAAAATCTCCTAGAACCGTATGGATTACTTCTTTTTCTTGAGTTTTTATTGGTACTAGAACTTCTAGATCCGCTCTTGGGACTTCAATGTTTCAGGACATATTTTAAGATGGTCCCTTGACCCTGCTGTTGATGTTCTTCCTTCGTCTTTACTTACTAAGCACACCTTGGTATTGTCAAAGTTGGATGGTAACACAGTGTATGGCACTGCTTCCCACTGATCATCCAGTTTGTTAATACGTCTCTTTCTCTTAAGAACTTGTTCACCTGGTTTCAAAGGGGTTGCAGGAGCATGTTGGTTGTAAGCTTTCTCTTGCCTTTCTCTTGCTTGTGATAAAGTCTTATCAATGCACTCTTGTACTTGGCGATACTTCTTTCGACGTTCTGTATCCCAATTGGTTTCTGGCGCATCTGCATCTGGTTAAACAATTCCCATATCCAAGTCTATAGGTAGCTTACCAGGTCTTGCTGTCATCAGGTAGGCTGGAGTACAGTTGGTAGAACTCACGGGGACATGATTATGTAAGTCCACTAGATTTGGTAACTTCTCTGACCACAAGGTTTTCAGCAGGTCTTTGACTACCTGTTCATCTTTTCACACATGCCATTTGTTTGTGGATGGTGCGGTGTTGTTCTAATTTTCTTACACCCGTATAGATTACAAAATTCCTGGAACACCTCTGCTTTAAACGCTGGACCTGTTCTGGGTACTGTTGTGGTCTGTAAAAGTAGGCTTTAAATGCTCTAGCCGCTGTTCTGGCTGTTAGGTCTTTCACAGGTACTACCACCAGGGTCATTCCGTGTCAAGTGGACCAGTGGTCCCCACTCGACGTTCTCCGATTTTGCTGAAAATTTATAAGGATGTACATGTATGTTTGAAAAGAGGTTCTGTAAATTTTTAGGGACAGATCTTAAATACATTGGGCACTGTTGACCTTTCACTGGAGGCCCCCCCAAGCCTGCGGCTTCAGCTAAGAGGATATTGCAATCTTTGGCACATAGCCATTAGAGTTCTATACTGGCTATGATGCTGAAATTTGGCATACTAGCTCAACTTTTGCTGCTAAACACGATAAAATTATTACCGGCTATGACAAAACAATATTTCGGCCACAATTTTGTGTCAAAGTAGCTTGCAAAACGCGTCGCATAAAATTTATGCCAAACTTTGCCCATATATAACTCAAGACCAAAAACCAATAGGAACTGGTTCTTTACCCTGTACAACAAACATCTACATGACTTTGCATTGCTGCAATATCACGGTCAAAGCATATGTATTTGTGGAAATATTCACACCCACATATGATGAAAAACTTAAAAAAAATGAATTTTACCTATTTTTAGGTCAAATTTCCCAAAAAGGGTACCCCTATAATGTATTAATTCTGTTATCATTAGAAAGAGCACATTTTTCTCTACAAGGATCATTGTTTTTTTTTTTTTGGAGTTTCTCCGTTTAAGAAAAGAAAAATGCCACTGAACATGGTGTCATTTATTAATACGCAATGAATGGTAACTGTACTATACAAACCCTTACGATGGTCCATGGTGGTTATACCACAACCAATTCCCTAAGAATTGGTATTATAATCCTATTAAGAATTGTAATAATGCTGTCTTTCGAGAATTGGCAGCCCGATCGCCCAGGAGCCATGGCCGATAGCCGTGCAAGGCAAGTCGCGGGTGGTCTCTTTATCGCAGGTTCCGAAGCCTGAGGGTGGGTGTCTTTGCCTAGAATCCCAAGCCTAATATTGGGTATCTTTTCTTGGTTCCCAAGCCATAATGTTCAGTCTAAGTGGTCTGGAATTGTTGCTGAATTTGCAACATAATCGGTTCAGAGAAGCTGTATTGTCGGCCCATTGCTGTTGCAGCTGGTGCAGGAATTATTGCAATGATTGACTGCTCGGGAATCCAGCATGTATCATTTCTCACAGGCCAGTGAAAGAAGCTAGCTGGTCCATGAGGATGCATAAAATGTATTAATGCATCATGGTCGTCGACTGAAATTTCAGAAATATTTCCAATCCACCAGTTCCTATCGTAAATGCAGGCAATGTATTGCCCTGGCTGGAGGTTTGCAATTGGCACAAAAGGCATTTCTGATCGGACAGATCCATCTACACGGGCAATGAAAGATGAAGGGTCATTTGACACCCTTGAAATGCGAATCTTTTTGTCATCATTTGGCACAAACTGGTGATTTTCTCTTGTTCCAGCAATTGTATGTCCATCTTTGAACCTTTCCTCTTGAACTACCCGTATTTCGTCAATTTTTTCTTTTGGAACAAAAAAAACTTGATTCCATGCAGTTGCTCGTTGCAAAAGTTGAATAAATCCACCGGGGTCAGTATTTGGTTTTCAGTTGGGCGTTGAAGACTGGCACGAGCTGCCAACCTCTTTGCTGTCCCTCCAATCCCATCACAGGGCGACTTTCCATGACTGGTACCAAAAAAATTCCATTCAGCGCTGATATTGAAATCAGCATTGTGGTGGCACAAGTTGAGAACATTTTTGAACTTTTTGTACTGGGCTGCAGATCCATCGCTGAAGTAGTGGATATGACGAATCCCATAGATGAGAGTCTTGAGATACTCCACAATTACTGTTAAGAAAGTGAACTGCAACTGTGTCATGTCGTGAGCAATCACTGATTATGCACAGGCTGATGTTCTGCGCAGCTTCACCATATAACTCCTTGAAGTAACTTACAAATGGGTGTACTGTAGCTTGACTATTTTCCCAGTGGAAACCATGAATGGCATCTTGAACAATAAATGAGTAATTTTCAGCAAAGTCCATAAGGATCACAAGCTCTCCAGGTCTCAGATTTTCCTTCAACGATTTCAGATAGCAGCTTTGATGCTTGGCGATGTAGTGATGGCTACAAAGTTTAGACATTTTCCAAACCAATTCTTCAATGAAATCTTCTATAGTCAGTTGTTTGGTATCAAGCGTGTCTCCATCAGTGTGAATCCATTGTTTGAACTCAACAATATCTTCAGGGTCACTGTTGACAAACACATTGACTAGAAATTCTTTTAAAACTTCAGGACCCGGGCATTTATCACAACGGCCAAGCATACAGTCCTTGGATTCAATTCCACAGACCATTTTGCATATGTTTCTGAGGAAGTGAAGAAAAAGGTGCAGGCATTTTTTGAGGATGATGAATTCAGTCGAATGTGCCCTGGTAAAAAAGACTATGTATCAGTGCGAATAGCAGGAGAAAAAAAGCAGATGCAAAAGCGACTATTACTGAGCAATATAAGGGAAATGTTTGTTGCCTATCGGGATTGGAATGGCCCTGAAATTGGATTTTCAAAGTTTTGTGAGCTTCAGCCAAAGTGGTGCGTAACCGTTGGATCTGCCGGAACACATTCCGTTTGTGTGTGTACCATTCACCAAAATGTCAAACTAATGCTTGCAGCATGCCCAATCAATGATGACTACAAAGAGCTCATATGCAAATGACCAGCTAGCTTGTTTCACTGGCCTGTGAGAAATGATACATACTGGATTCCCGAGCAGTCAATCATTGCAATAATTCCAGCACCAGCTGCAACAGCAATGGGCCGACAATACAGCTTCTCTGAACCGATTATGTTGCAAATTCAGCAACAATTCCAGACCACTTAGACTGAACATTATGGCTTGGGAACCAACAAAAGATACCCAATATTAGGCTTGGGATCCTAGGCAAAGACACCACCCACCCTCAGGCTTCGGAACCTGCGATAAAGAGACCACCCGCGACTTGCCTTGCACGGCTATCGGCCATGGCTCCTTGGCGATGGGGCTGCCAATTCTCGAAAGACAGCATTATTACAATTCTTAATAGGATTATAATACCAATTCTTAGGGAATTGGTTGTGGTATAACCACCATGGACCAACGTAAGGGTTTGAATAGTGCAGTTACCATTCATTGCGTATTAATAAATAACACCATGTTCAGTGGCATTTTTCTTTTCTTAAACGGAGAAACTCAAAAAAAAAAAACAATGATCCTTGTAGAGAAAAATGTGCTCTTTCTAATGATAACAGAATTAATACATTTTAATGGTACCCTTTTTGGGAAATTTGACCTAAAAATAGGTAAAATTCATTTTTTTTTAAGTTTTTCATCATATGTGGGTGTGCATATTTCCACAAATACATATGCTTTGACCGTGATATTGCAGCAATGCAAAGTCATGTAGATGTTTGTTGTACAGGGTAAAGCACCAGTTCCTATTGGTTTTTGGTCTTGAGTTATATAAGGGCAAAGTTTGGCATAAAGTTTATGCGACGCGTTTTGCAAGCGACTTTGACACAAAATTGCGGCCGAAATATTGTTTTGTCATAGCCGGTAATAATTTTATCGTGTTTAGCAACAAAAGTTGAGCTAGTATGCCAAATTTCAGCATCATAGCCAGTATAGAACTCTAATGGCTATGTGCCAAAGTTTGCAAAATCCTCTTAGCTGAAGCCGCAAGCTTGGGGGGGCCTCCAGTGAAAGGTCAACAGTGCCCAATGTATTTAAGATCTGGCCCTAAAAATTTACAGAACCTCTTTTCAAACATACATGTACATCCTTATACATTTTCAGCAAAATCGGAGAACGTCGAGTGGGGACGATTTTTAAAACTGGTCCACTTGACACGGAATGACCCTATAGGGTCCAGCAGAAACTGACTCCCGTTTCCTATTGACTTGCATTGTAATCGCTATTCGGAATTATTAAGTACTCGATACTAGTATAGCGATTATGAATATTACGGTACTCGCTCATCACTAATAATCAGGAAAATATATATTTTTAATAATTTATAGCTTTTGGAATTTTTTTTGTACGTTGTTAATGATAGGCGAATAGTGAAATACTGTATATGGGTTCGGATTATTTGTATCGTATTATGAACCTAATGCAAGTCAATGGAAAATTTGAATATTTTTCTGGTGGACCTTCCCAGGAGGTGGGGGGGGGCTGAAATAGATGAAAAAGTAATGAAATTGAATAAGGACAGCATGGAGAAGATGCATTTCTGGTCCTCTATAAGAAGAAGTTATGGAAAGCAAAGGCCTGTATCATGACCTCTCATGCTGATGTGAAACCTGGCTCAGGAAAATGGAGCTCAAAAGCGACAGAATCAGTTTTCGTGCTCTTGAGAATATGAGAATAAGTTAGATAAAGTACAGGACTTGGCGTCGTATAGGCCAGCAGCAAGGACTGGAAGGCAATAATCCATAATAAGATGACTACCACACGCAGTGGCGGACCTTGAGCCCAGGGGGCCCTGGTGCAGCCATGGAGCGGGGGATGGGGGGGGTGCTGGCGGCCGTCGGGGGGGCGGGGTTGCTGGCGGCCGTCGGTGAGGTGTGGGGGGGGTCGTTTATTAGTGAAGCGGCTCTCCTACCTGCTGAGCCGCGCTGTGTGCATTCCTGGCAGCCGGGGCGGCAGAGGAGAGGAGGGGCGGGATCAGGCAAGGGAAGCAGATAGCTTCCTGCTTCCCTTGCCTGACCCTCCTCTCCTCTGATATCGGGTTACAGGGGTCGGCTGGGGGCCCCCCTGCAGGTTTTTTTCAGGAATATACTCAATTGAGAAAGGTTGTTGCTATTGCAGGAAAGCATAAGCTCATTTCTTCTGGTCTTAGATTGCAAAGCTCACTATCCTATCTTTGCAAAAATAGAATGATCTTTCAAACCTGCCTAATTTGTGACGTTGAGCAGTGGAATTCAAAGCTGCATATTAAGAGTTATCTCGCTGAGGACCATAAACTGGTAATGGACTGATGCTACAACCAAACTGGAGCATGAGTTAGTTTGAGATCTTCATTTGGCAACTGATGAGCTCGAGCTGCCTTATGAAGCTCTTCAAAAAGGTGTCCAAATTTGTCAATATGGACAAGTGTGGCTTCAACAATATGAACCCCCATAATTTCCTGGAGAAAAGCACTCATCAGAAGTGCAAAATCTTATAGAGAAAGAACAGTGACCTGCATATTTGTTAATAACTGTCCTGTGTCTGTATGGGAACCCTATGTCGACGCTACAAGCTAAGAAGGATTTGGAGGAGAAAGAAGAGGAGGAAGAGGATGATTAGTATCAGGTAGATGTGTAGGTGGGTATAAATTTAGCACAGGCTAGGGATGAGACTGTATTAAACAAAACAGAACAAAGGAGTCTATAGCTAAGACACCGGCAGAGGTGAAAATAAATGGAGATGTAATGACTGGATACCGGTCGATTTGAGTGTGAGAGATGGCGCTATGAACATCTCCAACCACAATATGATACCTAACCAGCTTCTTTTTATAACTTGGAATAGACAACAGTATTTCAGTTCTCAACAAAGTATGGTCCACAACAGCCACAAACTACAAATTAAAATGTATGCAGCCTGAGAGATCCCAAGTACCAACTTCACGGAAAGGAGCACTACTAACTCCCAAGACTATGCTAATCCCTCCCTCCTTCCATATTGCAACTGCCCGAGGTTCTACCATGACCATGAC
Organism: Allobates femoralis; assembly: GCA_033576535.1. Classification (NCBI taxonomy): domain Eukaryota; kingdom Metazoa; phylum Chordata; class Amphibia; order Anura; family Aromobatidae; genus Allobates; species Allobates femoralis. Next base: position 3,494,413 of record JARQOC010000004.1, read on the forward strand.
ACAGTTCTCTCAGGAATACACCCACCTTACTTACAATAGATCTTTATATATATTGTGAGAATCATGAGGGGTTAGTGGATGAGGGCAAGTATATCTCGCCCAGATATCTCTGTCCTATGTGACCTAGCCTTATCAGTATGACCTGGCTACTAATGAATTAATGGGAGGTGGTGGGCAGATGTAAAAGGAGGCTAAGAGGTCGGGTGAGTGTCTTAGCCTGGGAACACAGAAAGCCTGTATGTGTATGAGACGTGTGAGTGGAAGGATTGCTCAGTGTTTATGTGGTTTGGCTGGAAGGGAGAAGCCCTTCAGTCTGTAGTGAGGATATCAACCTGTTTAGTTAGCACCGGACATGCAAGGGCTTATTTTTGTTGCTTTTTTTTCTTTATGTCTTTGCTTTTTTTTGCAGTTGCATCCGGATCTCTGCTGTTCGCCTGAGTTGAATGCAGAAACTACGTGCCCTTTAATCTCAGCAAAAACAATTCCCGGGCGTGACATCACATTTTTGGTGGAGAATGCGGCAGCACGTTAAAAGCGTCAAAATGGATGATGTGGTGAAAGCGCTGGTACAATCCACAGTTGTGCAGCAAGAAGCTAAACGCTTAATGACAGCACAGCTGAAGGAACTGGTGGAAACGACAGCTACTTCTGCAGCAGGTGGTGCAGCGCAGGTGCTGAACCTGGCCCATGGACACGTGATGGGGGGTCAACTGAGGGTCCAAAAAATCACCAAAAGGATATTACACTGTTTTATTTGGCCAGGCATGCATCGCAATATTCGCACATATTGCGAGTCTTGTCCTGACTGCCAAACCTCTGCGCCTAGGCTCCGTTTCTGTAGCCCCTTTATATCCCTAACTATTATCGAGATCCCATTTGAGAGGATTGGGATGGATTTGGTTGGGCCCCTCCGTATGTCTGCACATTGACATCAACACATCCTTGTCATCTTGGATTATGTCACTCACTACTCCGAGGTCATACCTTTGCGTAACACGGCCACCAAGACCATTGCCAAGGAGCTGGTGTATGTGTTTAGTCGAGTCGGCGTCCTGAAACAAATACTGACTGACCAGGGGACCCCCTTTATGTGAAATGTAATGAAAGAGCTCTGCAGGCTTTTACAGATAGCACAGTTAGGCTGCCTTCACATTTGCGGACCCCTCCGCAGCGTTCTGCGGAGGGGATCCGCAATGTGAGCGCAGCATAACAAGCCCCTATCTTTATAATGGGAGCGCACGGTGCTGCGCTTGACAGCGCATGACCGTGCGCACCCATTCACTCCCATATGTGATCTGTGCGCAGGCGGATGCCTGCGCACAAATCACCAGGTCTCGTCCGCACCAGAAATGCAACATGTTGCGATCGTGGTGCGGACGAGACAGATCACATATGAGAGTGAATGGGGGCGCACGGTCATGCGCTGTCAAGCGCAAAACTGTGCGCTGCCATTATAAAGAAAGGGGCTTGCCGTGCTGCGCTCACATTGCGGATCCCCTCCGCAGAACGCTGCGGAGGGGTCCGCAAATGTGAAGGCAGCCTTACGCACCTCCCTATATCATCCTCAAACAGTCGGACTGGTCGAGTGTTTCAACAACACATTGAAGCAGATGCTCAGAAAGGCGATAGACAAGAACGGGAAGAACCGGGACTACTTACTCCCGTATTTGCTTTTTTGCCATCACCGAGGTACCTCAGCCTTCTACTGGGTTCTCGCCTTTCGAGTTTCTGAACACCCGACTTCCCCAATGACTGTTGGACATCGCTAAAGAAAACTGGGAAGGACAGGCCCTCCGTTCAAAAGCGTAATAGACAATGTAACTCAAATGTAGGACCGTATTGCGGCCGTTATGTCCATTGTTAAATAGCATATGATACAGGATCAAGGTGTTGAGGATGGAATGACATGAAATGTCTTTATAGGGTTAAAATATCCCAACTTTTCCCTTACATAAGCAATGACTAGATATATCATGTTATGTGCCATGCTACCTGCTGTACAATCACCCAAGATGGCACCTGTACCCTGTGCTACACCCAAGGTCCGGCTACTCCCTGAAGAGGAGGAATTCAGATATTAGAATAATTCAGCAAGGACTAACCAATCAAGGACTAATAATCTTACAGAATACTTCAGTATTAACCCGCCTGCTAACACCCCTTGCATTCCTGTATAAATATGTGTTCCAATAAATTCTTGTGCAGTGCTTATTCTCATGGGTGTAGGCATGAGCAAGATTTGAAATGGATTCTGTGTCCGTGTCATTACTTGCGACGTGCACGCTTGCCTGAATGATTTGGAGTGGACTTGAAAAACATAGCTGAGACCCTCAACAAAGGACCACAGAAAAGGATTTATGATAGGGAGCCAAGGTTCGTATTTTTGCACCCGGAGATAGGGTGTTGATCCTGGTCCTCATGGTGGAAAGTAAATTCCTGGCAAAGTGCAAAGGCCCCTTTAAAATTATGGAACGGGTGGGTGAGGTAAACTACAAAGTGTACCAGGCTGGTAAAAGGAAGCCTGAACAGATTTATCATGTAAATCTGATAAAACCTTGGAAAGACTGTCCCGCTCTGTCAGCGGGTATGGCTCTTCCGGTATGCGCGCAGACCATACCGGAGGTCCCGATTGTGGGGATGCTTTCGAAGTGGCAAAAGACAGACGTGAAGCAGTTTGTAATAAACACCCAAAAGTTTTTCTCTGAGAAACCCGGGCAGACCAAGCTCATTAAACATGATATAGTAACAGAGCCAGGCGTAACAGTTAAGATAAAGCCCTACAGAATCCTGCAAGCTCACCGGGAAGCCGTCTCCCGAGAAGTGAAGGTGATGTTAGAGATAGGAGTAATTGAGGAATCGCATAGTGCCTGGTCGAGCCCGATTGTGTTACTTCCTAAAACAGACGGTCGCATCCGATTCTGCAATGACTTCAGGAAACTGAATGCGGTCTTCAAATTTGATGCTTACACAATGCCTGGGTTGACGAATTAATAAATCAACTTGGAATAGCTCGTTATATCATGATCCAACACATAACAAAGGGGTATTGGCAGATCCCTCTGACGGACGCAGCTGAAGAGAAAACTGTGTTTTCTACATCGGACGGTTTATTCCAGTATGTGTATATGCCGTTTGGACTTCACGGGGTGCCAGCGACATTCCAGAGACTGAAGGACCGAATCCTGAGGCTACAAAGGCAGTACGCTTCTGCCTATTTGGCTGATATTGTAATATAAAGCCTGGACTGGGCGACAGACAAGTACAAGCAGTGATTGAGGACCTGCGGGAGGCAGGTCTATCGGTCAACCCCAAGAAATGTCATATCGGGCTAAAAGACGCCCAGTATTTGGGAAGGTAAAGAATATTTATACCGTGTTAGCCAGCAGATAGAAAAATATATTGCAATCTGAGAGTCCTCAGTGGTTGTTACCTTTTAATGGCGAACTGAAAAGATGGTAAACATAGCAAACTTTCGGGATGCTGCAGCCCCTTCTTCAGGCTGGTAATGACACAAATTCTGAAGACACATACATATATACATAAGCAATTGAAAGAAAGAGAAAAAAAAAAGGAAAAAAGAAGGCAAAACAGTGTTATATGCTCTGGTGGATATGACAGGTGACGCAAAGCAGAGTCAGGTTAGGGAGGGGTGGAGGAACTGGGACAGAGAAAGCAGATTTCTAAGATAAGTGGAACCAATTGTATTAGGTAGATGGTTAGTAACCCATGGAGACCTGAAAATACTTAGTTCTAAGTGAGACAGTTCATTAAAAGGTATCAACCACTGAGGACTCTCAGATTGCAATATATTTTTCAGTATTTGGGATACGTAATTGAGAGGGGAATTGTTAAGCCCCAGATTGACAATCTACAAGCCATTCAGGATTGGCCGCAACCAGTCAACAAGAAGCAGGTGAGAGCATTTTTGGGGATTGCCAGCTATTGCCGACAGTTCATTCCCAATTTTGCAGCCATTGCTGTCTCCCTGATGGATTTTACCAAAGGGAAAGACTCTGTCATGATCAAATGGACCTCAGCAGCTTAAGAAGCCTTCCATAACCTAAAATTGGCCCTTTGCTCTCAACCTGTGCTAGTGACTTCTGATTTCCAAAGCGAGTTCGTCGTCCAAACGGACACTTCCAACATCGGTATAGGGGCGTTATTGTCACAACTGAGTGACGGAAAGGAACATCTGGTCCTTTATCTAAGATGGAAGCTAAATAAGCATGAACAGAAGTATGCATTAGTGAAAAAAGAATGCCTACCTTTTAAGTGGGCTCTTGAGTCCCTCATACATTACTTGGTGGGAAGTTCAGGCTGATCACTGACCATGCCCTTCTAAAGTGGTATACTTGAATAGTGAATGGAATAGCCAGGTGACCCGGTGGTTCCTTGCCCTGCAGGCGTATAATTTTACGGTGGAGCACCGCCCCGGGGTGCAGATGGGGAATGCTGAAGCCCTGTCTCCGGTTCACTGTTTTGTGGGTGCAGTTGCTCAGCCGGGGTGGTCGAAGCAGAGGGGGGGATATGTGAGAATCATGTGGGGTTAGTGGATGAGGGCAGGTATATCTCTCCCAGATATATGTTCTATGAGACCTAGCCTGGTCAGTATCACCTGGCTACAAATGAATTAATGGAGGCGGTGGGCGAATGTAAAAGAAGGCTAGGAGGTTGGGTGAGTGTCTTAACCTGGGAACACAGAAAGTCTGTCTGTGTATGAGACATGTGTGAGTGGAAGGATAGCTCAGTGTTTATGTGGCTTGGCTGGAAGGGAGAATCCCTTCTGTCTGTAATGAGGATATTAACCTGTTTAGTCAGCGCCGGAGAGGAAGGACTTATTTTTGTTGCTGTTTTTTTCTTTCTGTTTTTGCTTTCACCTAAATAAATCTGCACCAGCATCAGTTGCACCCGGATCTCTGTTATTCGATAGAGTTGAATGCAGAAACTACGTGCCCTTTGATCCCAGCAAAGGCGATCCTCGAGCATGTTATCACAATATTTAAAACTAATTTCTTGAACCAAAGCAATATTTACAGAGAGCATTGTCCTCAGCTTTCCTAGGTCACCAAATTCTCTGTTACATCCAGATGCAGGTGAGGATTCAGAATCATTCTCAGTCTCAATGCAGTAGTATAGTCCACTGAGCTCTTCTATGGCATTCACGTTCAATAGAGTCTCAATACACTGCAGCTCATACAGTATATCAGTCCACCTGTAATCTGTGCAACTGGAATGTTCTTTGATATACTGCAAATTCTAGCTAACTTTCCTTTGCTGACTAAACAGTCCGTTGCCGGTCACATATCCAAGTTTACTCACAGAGGCCACTTCTTCTTGATCCCACAATCCACTTTGAGTCTTTCAAGACTCCCAGCGCCTCTGTGTTTCAGACAGGTCTCTCTGCTCCCTTTCTCTGCATTCGCCTCAGTCTTCTCTTTACTTTCATTTTCTCTACTTCTTGTCTTTTTCAGCAGACTCCCAGGCTTTTTGCTCAGTCTTCTCTTGTTTCATGGTGACGTCTAGTGGCTGAACCAAGTTATTGCACCAGATTTCTTATAACATCAGAAAACATTAACAGATTGCAACATGCTACAGAGATACATGGCAACCAGGGTTTCTCAGAAGAAGGGGATTGCATAGGTAGATGGAGGCAAAAACTATCCAGTCATAAGACACGTTTTATGAAAGTAGCATAAGTAGCTGCCTGGTACATGATGCTTAAGGCTAACAAATTCAGCGACAAACTCTAAGCTACAAGTAATCAAATAAACATTACCCCATAAAGTATAGATACAGAAAATGTAAATAAGGCCTATATCTAGCATATAATTTTGCATACTTACTGTTAAAGTGTAGGCAGTGTAAGTGACTGGTTAACAGACTAGCGTCGCCCCATGGAGTGTGGATAGATTATTGTACATCGATCACACAAGAATAAAATCTAATTATGTTATAAATTGATGCTTACCCATCAAAATGTATCCCTCCGATAAATCTTACGGCAACCAGACCAGCTCCAATGCACAGTTTGCGAGTGGCAATGGCTTGCTTCTTCAGGGAGAGCTGTATCTTTGTAGCAATGCAGGACCTGAAATGTATGGTCAAGTGACCTGCTTAGTTGTACAGACCCAACCTTCATCCTCTGAACAGCCAATCACAATTGTATATTGGTGCATGTGTCTCATGCAAACAATGAACCTACACCACCCTCATCAATTTAAGGTTCTGGAGCAAGGCTAGTGGCCAGAGTGTAAACCCCAGAAATGAGTAAGGCGTCAACACCCCATGTAGAGGCTGGGATCAGCATGGAGGCATGCGGACAAGCAAGACGCAGGTGCACAATGATTAAGAGAGAGGAATAATTTCAAAGGTTTGAGAGTCATCAGTAGTGTCAAAAAGTTGCAATGCGATGGATCATGGCACTTTTACAACCCCCAAAAATCCCCTTTGGTGGTACATGATGGCTTTTAACGAGGATATCATTTAGATTCCTACAACATTTGGGAGTAAATAATGAGACATCAGGAGATGAGGCTGACAGAATAAAAATAATGCAAGTGATGATGTTGGCTTTGAGAACCACCTTTCACAGCTGGGTTATGAAAATGAAGAAATGGGGTCCTCGAATGTGCTTGCCAGCAGGGTAAGTGGTATACTTGAATGCTTGTGGAATGTTAGGAATTTTGTTACCAACAAGCAAACGGTTGACAATTGGATTTACTTTTCCACCCTTGCAATAAAAACAAAATGAAGGAATATATTTCCTCCCTAGCTCTATAACCTACTTTTATTCTTGCAGGGGTGAATGTACTGGAGTGGACCCACTGGACAACAGAGGAAAAGTGGCAGCTGACCCACCAGGCAGACTCATGCCCATTTTCTGGTATAGCAGGCACAGTCTGTGTTATGGCAGGCTGGTGACTCAGAGACAGACAAGGGCACAGGCAATGCTCTAAACACAGGCAGGGTATCTGGTATAGTGGGCATAGTCTCTGGTATGGCAAACTAGTTACCCACAGACAGACATGTGCGCAGTCAAATAGTATAGACAAGTGCAGCCAGGATGGCTGCCAGATGGGGAAGCAGGAGCAGGTGGATACTAATGGTATCGCTAGACAGACAGGTATGGAAAGTCAGAACATATGGACAAGTAACAGAACCAGAGACAAGACCTTACTACTAGGAAGCAAGACAGGGAAAACACTTACTAAATATTGATGTTGATCAGGCATTTTCCCCTAATGGGAAGATGCCTTATATACCCAGTACTTCTCAGTCATAGGCTGAGAGGCACTTCCTGATAATGGAGCACGGCCCTTTAAGAGAAGAGCAGGAGTATGATTGCATGCCTTATGCACACTTCTAGGAGACTTGTGTAGTGTGCACAGGCCTTGGGAGCAAGATAGAGAAGCGGACCATGTGGACTGCTGGGCAGAGCGGAGGAGTTGTGCAGTAGGGCCTCATCAGTGGTTAAGTCGGCATTCCATCTGCATGGCAGAGGCCGAGCAGCATAAGGACATTGGCATTACATCTACTCTGTGACGCTTTTGACAATTTGTCTCCTCGTGCCCACATGACTAACAAACAGACTCCTTTGCGATCCCTGCAACCCCCACATCAAGTAGTCCACCCAGCAGTTAAGCTATAGTATCTTAGACATAATGGACGAGATGTTGAATCTGAAATTGCAGATATTCTATTAACTGGCTTTGTAATTAGATCAGAAGTAACAAAGCCTTATTGTTTTTGTGAATTAGAGTATTCTAGAAACATATTATAGTTATACTACATTGAAGTTCATCATAGAGAGAATTCACAAGTCTATGACACTCAAGTTAGTAACTCAACATGTCACCCAAAAGGCAGAATATATCATCAACGTAACCTGACTGTATCTCTATGTGGGAGATAAACTATTGGATGATACAATTGTTCTTTAAAAGAAACAATATAAGAAGATGCTACATGAGACCCCATCATATCGTTCATTTGAAATATCTAGTCATAATGATAGGAACATTCCTTTAACTCCATTAAACATTTTAAACCAACTCTTAGAAATGAATATATTAAAACAAGCTATTAATGTAAGTTTTATTTTTATCACATTTAATTAGCCTGAAACATAGGGGCCTTGAGGGACAGAAGAAACGTCTCCCACGATTTGTGTTACCAGGCTCCCTGCCTTCACCAACATATATAAATATCCGGACTTCCATCCATTGCGGCTCATATTCATTTGCCAACGAGTGCGTTCACAGGCATGAATGTGATCTTATCTATCGCCTTGAGGAAATACTGCACAAAAAGGATTAAGATTTGTAAAAAAATAGTATATATCATGAATAATAAAGAAACAACTCATGTAAGTATGGCCAGTAAACATCTATGGAATAATATCTAACGCTGTCTGCTTATGACACCTCTCAGAATTATTGACAGATAAAGTGTAATTTGGAAGTTGACTTTTAATTGTTATATTCTGGTTATTGACACAGAAATTTAGATAGAATTTTATTTCTATTGACTATTTTATAAATACAAAATTTAGAAATTCAACCAGAAATTTAAATTGAATCATATTTATTCAATGCTCTTTAAGTGAGACAAATCACCGAATTGGTACATAAACCACTAAGTAGAAAAAAGTCACTAAATTTGACCACTTACAAATATCATTGCATTTAGCAGGATACTATCAGCCATTTCAAAGGCAACCCATATCTCCCAACACCAGAGCTCCATCTCCTACAACCCTGACACGGGGGCAGATTCCACAATTGCCCCCGTGTCAGGGTTGTAGGAGATGGAGCACCGGTGTTGGGAGATATGGGTTGCCTTTGAGGTGGCTGATAGTATCCTGCTAAATGCAATGATATTTGTAAGTGGACAAATTTGGTGACTTTTTTCTACTCTTTAAGTGAGACCAAGTGGCAGTTTGAGGTCTCCTAACCCCAAAGTGTAGTTAAATGGATGGGTGGAAAGAATTACAAAAAAATCATTTTCTCCTTGCCCCTCACTTACATCTGCCACCACATCTCTCTTCTAGTTCTATCTTCTACACCATTGCTGTAGCGTTTGCCTCCACTTCCCTCAATCTTCTGGCCTCTTTGCTCATCATGATGCCATTAGGAAAAAACGGTTGGTAATCCAGTTCAACTGTCCCTTTAGTGTACGGCGGGTATGCAAACAACACTAGTTCGGATACCCAATTTCAGTTGGAAGTCTCCCAACCTAAAACCATAGTAAATGGATGGATGGAAAGGGATTAAAAACCAAAAGAAAACATAATCCATACCTTGCCCTTCACCTGTCCTTGCCACCACAGCTTCCGGCTAGTCCTGTCTTCTACGCGATTGCTCTAGTGCTTTCCTCCTTTTCACCCTCTCTTCTGACCACTCCGGTAATGAGCGCTGGTTCATGTCATGATGGGTTGGTGCATGTGATGATGCCATTGGGTCATAAAATCTCAACAGTTGTCGAGATCGACCAAAAGAGGAAAAAGGGCCCCTGACCGGAGCTGGTGAATAAAATATGTTACTGTTACTTTAACTTTTTAACGCTACTAAATGAGCAAAACACTGATTGATTGACCTCAATTTTGCTGAATTAACACAACGTCAATTTCTAACAATTCAGAAATTGACATTTTGAGAAATGTAAACAAATTCAATGAGGTTAGAATCAAATTGTTCTTCATTATCACTGGATTTTGGACTAATGTTCAATATTTCTAAGCAATAGAAAAAAAATCTCCAAATCTTTCTGATTTGTTTAATTTAATTGCAAAAATGTATTGACATGTCATAGAGAAAGTTTTTATTCATTGCAGTCTGGTTACTAAGAAACTTCCCCAATTGATAAAATGGAGATAATTTGGGGTTTCTGGGAACACTGCTCTTTCCATCTCTAATGATGACTTGAATATAAAGTGTATAAAGCTATAGAGCACCCTTAGGCTGGCTTCAAACCACGGCAAGGTCCGGTCTGGGGCTGTCCGGTATAAACCAGACAGCCCTGGACCAGTTTTTGGCCCCATAGTAGTCTATGGGGCCGGAAGGAGCCGGATGGCAGCTCTCTGCCATCCGCTTTCATCTCTGCCGTGGAATCCGTGAGAATTCGGATTATTCTCACCGGACACAAAAGTGTTGCTTGCAACGTTTTTGTGTCCGGGGAGAAAAATCACCCAAAAAGCTGGATCCCGGATTTGCCCGGATTGTCCCGAATCTGGGCAATCCGGTTCTCCCTAACATAGGAGCCTATGGGGCCAGATTGCCCCGGTCCGGGCGAATCCGGGAACCGGATATCGGTGGCTGAACGCCGCTGTTGTTTCAGGACCGTGGCTAGCATGGAGCTTGAAAAATCAGCAGCTGCGGCTGCAATTACAGCCATACGGCTGTACACAGGACCGGAGGGCACATTTAGCCCTCCGGTTCTGTGTGCTGATCCGGTCCGGGGCTGTCTGGTTTACACCGGACAGCCATCGACCGGACCTTGCCGTGGTGTGAAGCCAGCCTAACTTGTCTTCAGTGTCTGAAGAGTGCCGCGCTCATCTGAGGTCTTCCATTCCTTTGTTTTGTTGATTAGGAGGGATTGTGTCACTTGGGATCCTATAGTGATCTGAGCATGAGTTTGTAAAAACTGAGCTCTTATATTTTGTTGCTTTTGGATTCTTACTGTATAACTAATATTTGCTTGATATTTAGGAGAACAATCTGACTGTGGTCACTGAGTTTTACCTTTTAGGATTTCAAATTGGACGAAGTTTTAGACTTTCACTCTTCTGTCTACTCCTGGTGGTTTACTGTGGGACATTATGTGGGAATCTCCTGATCATCACCCTGGTGTCCACCAGCAAGATCCTCCACACTCCGATGTACTTCTTCATCTCACAACTGTCAATCAGTGACATTCTGGTGATTACCAATATTGTCCCCAATTTTCTCCAAATTCTTCTCAACAATGGCGGATCCATTACTTTTATTGACTGCTTCACTCAGTTGTACTTTTTATGTGCCCCAGAAGTGTTTGAGTGTTTCCTCCTTGCGGTAATGTCCTACGACCGATATGTGGCCATCTGTAACCCCCTCCGCTACTGCACCATCATGGCTTATGGAGATTGCGTCATATTATCAGTTATATGTTGGGTTCTTGGATTTTCTATAGTTTTGATTTACAATATAAAAATGTCAAAGCTGAACTTTTGCGGATCAAACATCATTGACCATTTATTCTGTGACATCGTTCCCCTTCTAGAGCTTTCCTGTTCTGACACCTTCATCGTTCACTTGGAGATTTATATTTTGGTCATTCCAGTTGTAATAATTCCAACCATAATTATTGTATTGTCTTATACCTACATCGTCTCAGAAGTCTTAAAGATTAAATCCAGTGTTCATAGACAGAAAGCCTTCTCCACCTGCAGCTCCCACCTCATTGTGGTCTCCATATTCTACTGGACAATATTTGGTATTTATATTTTCCCAACAAAAGGCCGAACAATTACAATAAGTAAGATCCTATCCCTGCTATATACTGTGCTTACTCCTTTTATTAATCCCATTATATACAGTCTGAGGAACAAAGACATTAGGAAAGCCATTCTTAAGCACACAACCTGGTAAATTATAGGGGTTATCTGGGATTTAGCAAAAAATTGTGCCTAAGCACTAACATGCAGGTAACTGCTACCTACCTGTTGTGCCTGGCACCATTTACCGCTGTACATCGCCGACACAGAGCTGCTCCTGTCAGCAATTTTTCAGTGTCCGCTGATGTCACATCTACAAAGGGGTGGCTTCTACACAATGTAAATGGGCAACACAACCGATGTCATGCTGAGTGACAGCCGACTCCCCACATTAGATAGCAAGGAGCTGGCTGTCAATCAGCATGCTGTCGGTTGTCCCGCCGTTCCACAGAGCTGAGCGAAAAAGTAGCCACCTATCTGTTTACCCGGCCATGCTGTCCCTGGCCGGAGTGGTCTGTGCCTGCTCTGTGGGATGAACTGCGGTAAATGGTGCCGGACACAGCAGGCAGGTAAATGACAGATTCCTGCCTGTTAGTGCTTGAGCACATTTTCTTTTTTTTTATAAAAATCCCAGATAATGAGGATAAGCCTTTTTCCACTTGATTGGTTACTTTTCCAAATTTTTCAGGTCAGCACAATCTTTTGTTACACCAAAACCCCCATCAGACGGGGGGAGATACCCCATGCCCAATTACAACCCAAAAAATATGTAACTCCGATGGGAACAACATGCAAATGATCTGCTGAATAATGAAGAGCGTTATTTGCTCGAACATGTTCCCCAATTTCAAGTTCAGAAGAAACCCAACCGATTTTGTTCGTCACGTTGAGTGCGAACACTTCCACCAAAAGTCGTCAAATGCGAATTTGTTCAGAAAAAATTCTGAATTTAAAATTATTATTATTATTATTATTATTATTATTATTATAATTTATTTATTCAAAGAGCACTATTGATTCCATGGTGCTGTACATGAGAAAGGGTTGCATACAAAGAAGTTAAAAATACAAAGAACAAGCTAACAGTGACAGAACGATACAGAGGGGAGACAACTCTGCTCTTGCAGGCTTACATTGTACAGGGCAATGGGGAGAGACAGTAGGTTGGGTATGCTCTTGTGGTGGTGGAGCGCCGGGTCCAGTGGTGATGAGGTAACACTGTTGTCATTGCAGGCTGTAGGCTGTTCTGAAGAGATGGGTTTTCAGGTTCCGCTTGAGGGTTCCGAGTGTGGGAGATAGTCAGACATTTTGAGGTGCACAATTCTAAAGAATGGGAAATGCTCAGGCAAAGTCTTGCAGGCAGTTGGATGAGAAGCATATAAGTGTGGAGGAAAGGAGGAGGTTTTAGGAGGATCGAAGATTACGAGTTGGATGATATCGAGTGATTAGTTCAGAGATATATGGGGGGAAAGATTGTGGTCGGCTTTGTAAATCAGTGTTAGTAGTTTGAATTGGATACACTAGTGAATTGGGAGCTAGAGAAGGGATTTGCAGAGGGGAGAAGTGGAAGAATAGCGAGGAGAGAGGTGGATTAGTCGGGCAGCAGAGTTAAGGACAGATTGGAGAGGTGCAAGAGTGTTAGCAGAGAGGCCCCAGAGTAGGAGGTTACAGTAGTCGAGGCAGGAGATGATGAGGGCATGCACTAGTAGTTTAGTAGATTGAGGGTTGAGGAAGGGACGGATTATAGAAATATTTTTGAGTTGGAGGCGGCAGGAAGTATTGAGAGCTTGTATGTGCGGCTTTAAGGACAGGGCAGAGTCAAGGGTTACTCTGAGGCAGCGGACATCAGTTACAGGGCAAAGTGTGATGTCATTTATTGTGATAGATAGATCTAGTAAGGAAGGTGTGTGGGATGAAGGAAAGATGATGAGTTCGGTTTTGTCTACGTTGAGTTTTAGGAAGCGACAGGAGAAGGAGGATATGGCTGATAGACACTCCGGGTTTCTGGACAGCAGAGAGGTGACGTCTGAGCCAGTGAGGTAGATCTGAGTGTCGTCAGCGTATAGGTCATACTGGAAGCCATGGGACTGTATGAGTTGTCCCAGACCAAGGGTATAGATTGAAAAAAGGATGGGCCCCAGGACAGAGTCTTGAGAGACCGCAACAGAGAGGGGATGGGGCGAGGAGGTCGTGTGGGAGTGGGAGACACTAAATGTGCAGTTGAAAAAGTAGGAGGAGATCCTGGAGAGGGCAAGGTCAGTGATATCAATGGAAGAAAGGATTTGTAATAAGAGACAATGGTCGACTATGTTGAATGTAGAGGAAAGGTCTAGAAGTAGGTGGATGGAGAAATGTCTGTTAGCTTTGGCCCTGAGTAAGTCGTTAGTAATTTTGGTCAGGGCAGTTTCAGTGGAGTGATGGGGCAGAAGCCAGAGTTAAGGTTGTCAAATAGAGAGTTGAATGAGAGGTGTAATGAGAGGACAGTGTGGACATGCTTTTTGAGAAGTTTGGAAGCAAACGGGAGCAGGGATATGGGGCGGTGGCTGGATGTAGAAGTGGGGTCGAGGGATGGCTTCTTTAAGATAGGTGTAATTGTTGCATGTTTGAAAGTAGAAGGAAAGTTACCAGAAGTTAGTGATAGCTTGAAGAGGGTTAGGCCTGGGATAGGCGTGGTGGTGAGGTTGGGGAGGAAGTGGGATGGGATAGGGTCCAGTGCACAAGTGGTGAGGTGGTATCTGGAGAGGAGGTGTGCAATTCTCCTTCAGTGATTCAGTGTCTGCAGGAGAGGTGTGAGATTGAGAAGCAGGTCAGCTGAGGAGCTCAGTAGGGGAGGTAAGAGGGAGGGTGATATAAATATTTGTGTTGGGAGTGATGGAGTTTGGTAGTGAAAGAGGGCAAGGATTAGTGGAGCAATTACTGTTAGGGCATACGTAAGCATGGTTAAAGTGTTAGTGGAAAAGCAAAGTATTAGAGACAGTAAGCAGACGGGTATAGCTGGTACCTTCTGGTTTCCTCTTGTTTATCTCTCGAATATCTCTGCAGCCACTTATTGAAATCTCACTTTGTGAAATCACAAAAGCCAGTCCTTCCCAATTTATAACTCTTAGGGTCTGCAGACAATATGCCAGGAAAGTAGAAGGGAGGGAGAAGGGATACAACACACCAGGGGAGAATTAACAGATTGCTGGTAATATAATATAAAGGCATATAGAGATGGGATGTAGGAGGAATTAGATACAGCACCAGTGACCAGATGTATACAAGGAATTCATACCATAACAGACATATGCAAAGCACAAAGAGAATAAAGAATAGAGAAAATGGCCCGAAAACTTTACCGGTTTATTTGGGGCCAAAATTCTCGCCAGGAGACCTACTGGCTGAGGACAACACCTATGGTTAGGAGTACCCCCAGCCATCAGGTCTACCAGCTTGCATTAAGCTGTAGAGTTTTTGGGAATTTTTGGGAATTTTTTTAAGATTCCTTGTGTTTGCAGGTGTATTGACACCTGCAGGGTCTAAATTTTGGAAACTGTGCCAGATATGGCAGAAGCTGTGAAGTCCAGTGAGCTCACAATGTCCTTAAAACTTCAGTTTAAGAGAGCATTATATTTTTAAGGGAATTTTTTGAGAATAATATTTTATTATTATTTATTTTATTTTTTTTATAGGAGAGCAAACGTTTATCATTGCTGATGGTTACCAGCATGCAAGACCATCTGTTGTAATCTGATGTAAAAGCAATATATGAAAAAGTAGCATATGGCCAATATATGGTTCTCATCCCTAACCTTATAGGTCTGTTCACAATAATGAAACTCCATAGGATGTCTATTGCTTCTTAAAAATGTGCAATCCCTATTTGATGTCATAATAATCATACTACTACTAATAATATGTATGCATTTATATAGCGCTTTACATCCATTTGTATCACCATCCCCATTGGGGCTCACATTTCATGTATAATGCATATTACAGTTGTCCTAGTATTCTTGCACTGCCCAGTGTCCAGTAGTCTGATTCAGCATTCCATATTAATTTGGTGGTGAATGGTGACTTGAAAGGGGAACTCCAGTGAGCGAAAACTTTTTAATATAGTTCCTGCCCTCCTACATGATGAAGCAGAGCCGTACACTGCAGATCTAGGATCTATAGATCTCTTATAATTCCATAAAATCATACCTGCTCCTCTGCTCTAGCCCCCACCTCAGGGAACCAAAATCTATGTCTGAGAGCTTCATGTAGAAGCAAAAATCAGGAGGTGTGTCAGGGGTGTGGCAGGAGGTGTGGCAGGGGTGTGGGGCAGAAGGTGTGTCAGGGGTGTGGATGCTGTGAGCTGCAGGATCAGCCTACATTCACACACACACTCACATTTCTGTATAGGGAGGGGGCGTGTCAGGGGCGTGACCACCGGCCCCATGCTCCACACATACCCTCCTGCCCCTGATATACCATTCTATATGACGGGGTCCAGGCTTCAAATAGCAATCATGTCACCAAGCAGATACAGGTATGCCCTGTGATCCTCTGCTGTTTGATGATGCATAATGTGCACTGTTAATGTGAGAATTCAAGCAGAGACAAATCATTACACTGATCGATTCAGCTCTGCATGGTCTCCCCTCCCCCATAGAAACATGGTAGATTCCTGTCCCTACAACTTTCAATGGATCATCATCACTCCTCAGTAACAGGCACAGCAAGGCATCCAGAGTCTGCAGCATCTGTTACACACACATTATAGTACACACCTGTATTATCACATAATATCTATTAACAGCTAAAAAAAATGCTATTTCAATGTTCCCAGTTATAGATTGTCTTGTATGATATCAATCTAAATATAGGAACACATGTACAGTACTATGGTTTATTCAGTGTATCAATCCATGTGCAATAGATAAATACATGGCGTGCACACCGATATGTACTTCATATATCAAGGTGCTGACTGAGAGGTCTGGTGGGACCCACATCCAATATTTAGAGAGAGCAGTCGCACGCTCTTTGTATCATGTGATAACAATGGATTTTATTTGAATAGCAACATGCAGCATGTTGCTATTCAAATAAAATCCATTGTTATCACATGATACAAAGAGTGTGCGACTGCTCTCTCTAAATATCTATCCATGTGCAGGCACTTTCTGTTTGTGTTATGGTCTTGTACCTGGCAGTTTTAGCCTTGCTCTAGTGTTAGCTTTCTGTTACTCTTTCTTATGTTAACGGGTCGGTTTTGACCCGTGTCTTAAATCACCCCTAGGATACCCTAAAAACAGTTATTTGTGATCCAATTTGTTTCTTACCTCTTAGTTACCTTGTTCGGGTTTCTCATCCATCGAAGGATTGTTTTTAATATTTTTGTTGCGGCCCCCTGGGCCTTTCATTTGAGAGCATACCCTTCATTTTCAATATAAAAACATTGTCAAATGAACCTCAAGAGAATAATATAAACTTAAAAAAGTTTGTTATATTACCTGACTATTACTGAAGGGTTTTAGAACACATTTCTTAAATGTAAAAAAAGTATACATATATATATTTTATAATATTAACTCTAGTAACATCTATGGTGTTACGGGTCAATTTTAACCCATATCTAACTAGGGTACTTTATGAAAAAGGCAAAAAACAGATTTTTTTTTTAATAGAACTTTAATACAAATAAAAGATGAAAATTATATTAACATTAATAGCAATAATAATAAAAAGTAGCTTTTCTAGGTCAAACAAACTAACAACAATCAATCCAGTAAATCAACATGCATGTGTGACACTTTTTGTGTGTTCTTTGCAGAGGTATTTTTTGATGTGTTTGTCTTTCTGTCCTTATTGCTAGGGCAGACCTGACACCTCTTTCTTTTAGAATCAGGTGGTCTCACTGGGGTTGTGCCTGTTGTGGTTGATGTTGAGGATGCTGGTGGTCTCACTGGGGTTGTGGCTGTTGAGGTTGATGTTGAGGCAGGCCTGGTTCAGGAGGATGCTGGTGTTGATGCTCTTTGTGTTGCTGTGGGTGTGGACGAAGCACTTGTTGAGCTCTGGAGTTGTCGGACCAAGGCTGCAGCGGCTGGGTCTCGGGGCACTCGTTCCCTTTGGTCAATGTGCGCCTTGACAAGGGATCTGCCTAGTTCCTCAAGAAACATCCTCCGCTTGTTTTTTTTCTTTGAATTCCATCCTTGGTGAATGTGGGTCCATAACACAAATGAATTGCATGCTGACACATAATAATAATAATAATAATATTTATTCATTTATATAGCACTATTAATTCCATAGCACTTTACATACATGAGTAATGCTGTCTCTCTTGGAGCTCACAATCTAAACATCCTATCAGTATGTCTTTACAATGTGGGAGGAAACTGGAGTGCCCAGAGGAAACCCACACAAACACAGGGAGAACATACAAACTCCTTGCAGATGCTGTCCTAAGTGTCCTTGGTGGGAATTGAACCCAGGACCTCAGGACCTCAGTGCTTCAAAGGCTGCAGTGCTAACCACTTGAGCCACCGTGCTGTCCGTGCATCAAGGATGTTGTAAAATACAACCATTGGCCATCTCCTAGTCATTCGCTGGCAAGTGTAAGTGGCAGTCAGCTTGTCCAGGTTGTCCGCTCCTCCTTTGGTTTTGTTATAGTCCAGGATGATTCTGGGCTTTTTGTCACCTCCTGATGACACAGCTGCATCTTTGTGAAGTGTGGACATCAGTACCACATTCCGTCGTTATTGGGGCAGTATGAAAGAGCAGTGGTGGTGTCTGTAAAAACAAACTTTGAGGAAAGTGGAGCCCTGTCCTTCATCTGCAACAATTCAGTGGGCAGCTCAGGTTTGGTTTTTTTTCACTGTGCCCACCATGGTGATTTTCCTCCTGAAAAGTTCTTGTCCAAGGTCATAGCTGGTAAAAAAAAATTGTCACAAGTAATGTTGTGACCCTGCAGTCCAGTAGTCATATCGAGGACTACACGTTTTCCTTGTTTTTTTTCAGGGATGCCGCTTGCAGACTTGCCTGTGTAAATCTGTAGATTCCATGCATAGCTAGTTTTTGCATCACAGGCTGCCCAAATCTTTATGCCGTATTTGCCTGGCTTACGTGGCATGTATTGCCGGAAGGGGCATTTTCCGCGGAAAGGGCGAAAACGTTCGTCTACTGTCACCTCTGGTCCTGGGTTGAACATCAGTGGAAGGAGCTGCACACATTTCTCCCAAACATCCCTGATTGGAGCAAGTTTGTCAGATTTTGTTCTGGTGTCTCTGTTGTCAAATCTGAGGACTCTTCATATCATTTGAAAATTTTGAAGTGACATTGTTGCCCGGAAAATATTCCTGCCTGTCGATGCGTCCCAGAGACTATCAGTGGCCACATCTGGACGTACTGAGCTCCGACTGATCTTGCCACTTTTGGATTTGAATCTTTCAGCGGGAGCAGCTTCAGCACCAGTGACCTCCTCATCAGACTGATCAGAACTGTCTGTGTCTTCCGGTTGATACTCCACATCATCTTCCTCCTCAGAGACCTGTTCATCTGTATCAGTTTGCTGCTGTGTGTCCTCTGATTCATTATCATCTAAAATATAATCCAGAATTTGGCTTACATCAAATCTTCTCCTCATTGTTGCATGTGTAAACTGCAGATGTATACTCTGTAAAGTATCAACTCTAAGCTGATCTGGCCATACATGCCTGGACATGTCCCTAACTCAAGTTGTTGGAGGTAGAGCTGGCTGTGGGCTGTTGGTTTATATTATGTTTATGAGTTCAGTTTTGGGATTTATTATTGTTTTTTTACTCTTATATTAGACCTGGGTCGAAATTGACTCCAACAACACAAATGTTATAATTTTAATAAGAGCATTTTACAATTTAGTAAAATAGTTTTATTTATTGTATTTTGTTTAAAAAGAAGTTCCTGATAAAGTCAAAAAGTCTTGATGCAATAAACAAATGTATGTAGAATTTGTATGCATTTAAAACCTAAAACGGGTCGGTCACGACCCTAACACTAGAGGAAGGTTTATTTATTTATTTATTTATTATTATTTATTTATATAGCTCCATTAGGTTCCATGGTGCTTTACATGAGGATAACAGGAGACAATAACAAGTACACTAAATCTAGGAGATCAGGACGTACAAGTACAGGAGGGGCAGGGACCCTGTCCAAGGTTAAGTAGATTAAACAGATGCCATTGCCCGGGACTGGCTGCATCGGTCCAAGACTAATGATTTTCTTGACCAATGCATGAAAGGCAAGGTGGTGCAATTCAAACAGGATTAGGGGTATGGGTTCCTAGTGGAACATGGTGCTAAACATCGGTGCTATGTCAACTGCGCCACACTGCAATGTTACAATCTCCACCAAAGACTACGTACCATCTATGTTTGAGATGAGGTCACATTCAAGAAGGTACGAGGCATGAAGGGGCGGTTTGTGGTTGGCGTATGTTGGGTTTGCACCGCCCCTCAATTTAAGAAGCGGTAGGAGGAGGCAGACTTGGAGAGAAGTCGGCGTCGGGTGTGGCAGAGTGTCTCTTGGTTGGCCAACCAGATGCACCCAAAACCACAAGGAATTTTGATGTTTCCAGGATGGTCCTGATCCTTTCTGTCCTAGAGGGGATGGAGGTCCTCTAGTTCCTCCATCATCCTCTCCAGATGTGGCAAAGATGGAGTGTGCTGGGGGGCAGGTGGTGGCCAAGAATGCTCCTTGAGGAGTAGCCTCAGAGACCTCCAATTCGGCAGCAGACTACCATCAGAATCTTCAGCCAGCATCCAAAGCATGGATAAAAATGTGAATAAACATGTCCAGTGGACCTTCATATAGGCATGTCGGTGGGTCTGTGAAACACTGAGCCATCCCTTATTTGGCATTGTCTCTTGGGACTTGTTTTATTTCAGGTTTTTTTTTGTCATTTACCTTGTCATGTGTTTTCGTTAGTTGAGTGTATATGCTATGTATACTGCTAAGTTTGTATGTTTGAGATTTATAATCTGTGTGTAAAAAGTAAAGTTTTTTGTGGCTTCACTCTTTGTGTGCTGGACTGTTTCTGTAAAC
Organism: Allobates femoralis; assembly: GCA_033576535.1. NCBI lineage: Eukaryota > Metazoa > Chordata > Amphibia > Anura > Aromobatidae > Allobates > Allobates femoralis. The sequence goes on from JARQOC010000004.1 coordinate 3,514,934, forward strand.
AGGTGTCTTGATACTGCCCTACAGAGACTGGTGAAGAAGCCACAGGCCTCTGTCCTGAATGTGTGAGGTACGGAACTGCAAGATACTACATCTACTCCAGTAGAACAGGGCTGGTCAAGTGCAGTTGTCAAGGACCGCAAACAGTACGTGTTTTCAGGATTTCCCTAGCTAGAATCATCCATCATCTCTGCAGGTGATGAAATTATCACCTGCACAATGCTAAGGAAATCCAGAAAATGTGCACTGCTTTCAGACCTTGAGGACTGTAGCTGGCCACCCCTGCCCTAGAAGTCTCTGTGGAAGTAGCCAGGGGGCAAGAGGAATCCCAGAGTCCTTTAAGCACAACTGCGGCTCTCCAGGACTCTCTTCGGCCCTGTGGCCATGGTGTTTCGCTAGATGGTTTTTTTTATGCAAATTGATAATCTGCATCAAAATCTGCATATGTTCCGTGAGGCTAGCAAAGTGTAGGACACGTCAGAAGTGCTGTGGCCACGTTCTTTTTTTGTTTCTTTGCACATGTGGTTCAGGTATTTTTTACTGCCCCAAAATCAGCAAGAAAAAGAAAGCACATTGGCACAGGACTTCAGAACCCTCATAGACTTTGCTGGCTTCAGGACAGATATGAAGATTCTCAAAATCTGCTTCTAAAAAAGCATCAGACAACACGGCATGGCCACAGTTGATTTAATGCTTCATGATGCCAGTTGTGTAACCTGACTTGAAATACTTATTGGTAAAAAAGGTTTGAGCGCCTCTCTATTGTTAATTGCCTACCTATTTCAAGCATGAACGTGTGAGAGAGACCGTTTTTGGGTAGTCGTGTGTCCATGTGTCTTGCACTGTGTGACATATGTATGCTGTCCGTGTGACATCCGGATAGCACATGGACAGCATGTCATTATAAACTCACCTATCTCCAGCCTGTCTCCCTCACTTCTGGGGCTGCTGCAGCTCACAGTTCAGTGGATATTCATGAGCTTAATGAACGGCTCCGGAAGTGAAAGAGGTAGGAGCATCACTGGTGTCAGGTAAGTATAAAATAATTCATTTTTATACTTAAAACTTTTTTCTACAGTCCACGCACACATATGTCTGTGCGTCCGTGCTACTGGCCAACAATGGACATGTCTCTATCTGGAGCACAAGGACATGCATCTGCTCCACATGCAGACTCAGCCTGAGCAAAATCACGGACATGTGAAAATGTCCATAGATTGACAATGGTCTCCGTAAGTTCCTGCCTCCGGCATGTGTCGGCACAGACTACAAATGTGCCGGAGGCACGGATGTGTGAAAGAGGCCTTAACGTAGGCAGGTGAAAGATGGTACAGTATTCTCAGTGGTGTGAGGGCCCAATGTTATAGGGTTCCCCCATGCTATAGAACAGCATCCGACAGGAATTGGCACATTCATAGGAAGCTCCATTTCCTGTCGCTTTACCTGCCTCTTCCAGTTGTCATGTAGCGGTGGCAAACTGGATAATAAAGGGTTAATGGCAGCTCTGTATTGCCAGCTGGCATTAAGCCTGAAATTCTTAATGTCGGGCCAATGTTACAGCCAACCATTAGTAAATAGTAAAGAAGACATCACACAGAGAGAAAACATCATACTGGAAATAAAAACAAACACGTGTCTGGACTGCAACTGTATTACTCTCTCATACCCATCCTCGATCCTGTGCGACATCTCCTTGATTGCAGGCTGCGGTGAGGAACACATAGTCTTGTTGCATTAAGCCGGGAATTCTTAATGTCAGGCCAATGTTACACCCGGCCATTAAGAATTTAAAATAAATAGTAAAAAAGACACAACATACAGAGAAAATATTTTATTAGAAATAAAAACACAAACACGTATCTGGACTCCATCTTTACTACTCCCTCATAACAATCATTGATCCGCAGCCTCCAAGCAGTGAAAGAATGAGCCGCCAGCTCCGGTCCAGTAAGCGGTGACTTCTGAGGTAACCTGAGGACAACTCAGGTAACCATGGTACCCATTATGGTTAGTGGCCACAATGGTCACTTGAACGGTGACCTCAGGAAATAATTATTTTTCAAATTTTGGTGAAAAATAAGTATTTGGTCAATAAAAAAAGTTCATATCTATACATTGTTCTATATCCCTTGTTGGCAAAGACAGAGGTCAAATGTTTTCTGCAAGCTTCACAATGTTGTCACACACTGTTGCTAGTATGTTGGCCCATTCCTCAATGCAGATCTCTACAGCAGTGATGTTTTGGGGCTGTCACTGGGCAACACGGATTTTCAAGTCCCTACAAAGATTTTTTTCTATAGGGTTTAGATCTGATGACTGGCTGGGCCACTGCAGGACCTTGAAATGCTTCTTATGAAGCCACTCCTTTGTTACCCTGGTGGTGTTCTTGGGATCATTTGTTATGCTGAGAGATCAAGCCATGATTCATCTTCAATGCCCTTAGTGATGGAAGGAGGTTTGCACTCAAAATCTCACGGTACATGACCCCATTCATTCTTTCATCTACATTTATCAGTCGTCCTGGTCCCTTGGCAGAGAAACAACCTCAAAGCATGATGTTGCCACCCCCATGCTTCACAGTAGGTATGGTGTTCTTTGGATGGAACTCAGCATTCTTTCTCCTCCAAACATGATGAGTTTTTACCAAACAGTTCTACTTTGGTTTCATCCGACCATATGACATTCTCCCAATACTCTTCTGGATCATCCAAATGCTCTCTAGCAAACTTCAGACAAGCCCGGACATGTAATGGCTTAAACAGAGGGACACATCTGGCACCACAGGATCTGAGTCCCTGGTGGCGTAATTTATTAGCCTGTGTTACGTTGGTTCCAGCTCTCTGCAAGTAATTTACTAGGTCCCCCCTGTGGTTCTGGGATTTTTTCTCACCGCTCTTGATGTAATTTTGACCCCACAAGGTGAGATTTTGCGTGGAGCTCTAGATTGAGGGAGATTATCAGTGGTCTTGTATGTCGTCTTCCGTTTTCTAATTATTGCTCCCACAGTTGATTTTTTGCCTATTGTAGATTCAGTCTTTCCAACCTGGTTTGTTTCTGGCATACTTTGACAGCTCTTTGGTCTTCACCATAGTGGAGGTTGGAGTGTGACTGTTTGAGGTTGTGGACAGGTGTCTTTTATACTACTGATAATAAGTTCACACAGGAGCCAGTACTACAGGTAATGATGGAGGAGATAGGAGCCTGTTAAAGAAGTTACAGGTCTGTGAGAGACAGAAATCTTTCTTGTTTGTAGGTGACTAAATACTTTCCACTATAATTTGAAAAAAATTTCTTTCCAGATCAGACAATGTGATTTTGCAGTATTTGTTTCTCATTTTGCTCATAGTTGAGGTCACCTATGATGTCAATGACAGGCCGACCTCATCTTTATAAGTGCGAGAACTTGTACAATTGCTGGCTGACTACGGTACATACTTTTTTCCCCACTGTATGTCCAACATTGTTCAGCTGTCGCCAGACCTTGGAACGCAAACACAAATACACCGCCATTCACTCATCCTCAGGTTTAAACAGCAGTGGGCACATTTCAAGACTGATTACAGTTCTATAACAAGGTGTCCTTTCCTGTATCACGCTGCTCCCAGCTCAACCAAAAACAAATGAGTTTCTGGTCTTGCAAGGTGATGTCATTCCGGTTAACCTCAGGTCTTCTAGAGCATCGAGATTGAGCACTGACCTCAGGTTAACTTTCATGTGCAACCAAACGCCTAGCAGGGTGATGCAGGAAAGGTCACGCAGCAAATGTGCACTGTATGAATACTGCTGCATAATTGCTGTGTTTTTAGGAGCTAACTTTGAGGAATTCTTGGAATTTCTGCGTATTCTAGCTCAGTGCTAGAGTGTAGTGTACGTTTTTAGGTCAGCTGGGGGCTGCGAGAAAGTGATACCCACCTCACAACACGAGCTTGTGCCCCCTCTCTTACTTACACTCCTGATGTATAGAACTGTTAGCATTGGCATAAGTCTCACTTCATCGGCAAAATCCAAAAACCGACTAGCTGCTGTAAGCGGTTGGACATCACAGTCAGGTTCATCTCAGGCCAGCCAGAGCTGTGACCTGAGGTGAAACTGACTATGATGTCAATAAAGTTGGGAATAAGTGTTTGTGTTCTTTTTCTCAATATGATATTTCTCTTTCTGGTGTATGGTTTACTTTATACTTAAAGGTTCCTAATGGTGGGATCAAGCTGATCCACCCCAGGTCCGTGCGGTACCCGGTTTCAGGTGGTTGCAGTGGAGGATGTCATGGGTGGCTTTCCCAAGCCCGTGGCCCTGGTGGTCGCTCAAAAAGGAGTTAAAAAGAAAAATAATAAAAGTTTGTGATGCCACCTACGGTACCTGGTAAAGATACCGGCGCTGCCTTCAGACCTCCGGGGATGTTGTTGCTGCAGCTAGATGATAACACTCCCCGTAGGTGGAGCGGGGTCCCCGGGGCAGGGATGGATGCAGGAATTCTGCACATGGAGGCAGCTCTCCACTCAGCCTTGTGTCTGGTGCTGGTGCGTCACTACGTGTGACGGGACCTTCAGTCTATATTTTGGTTTCATGGTCCATTGGATTCTGCAACAGATGTCTTATCAGTCTTATCATAAAACCATTTAGGCTGCCTTCAGACTTGCAGATGCATCTGCTAGCATCTGCATGCAGACCGCGGCCCCTATGTTTATAATGGAGCGCACGGCGGTCTGCAGATGCTTGCAGACCGCCGTGCGCTCTCATTGCCCGCCATTAGTGATCTGTGCGCAGGCGTATGCCTGCGCACAAATCACACACTCTCGCCCGCACCACGGACGCAGTATCTTGCGTCCCTGGTGCGGACGAGAGTGTGTGATCTGTACGCAGGCATACGCCTGCGCACAGATCACTAATGGCGGGCAATGAGAGCGCACAGCAGTCTGCAAGCATCTGCAGACCGCTGTGCGCTCCATTATAAACATAGGGGCCGCGTTCTGCATGCAGATGCTTGCAGATGCATCTGCAAAACGCTGCAGATGCATCTGCAAGTCTGAAGGCAGCCTTAATCATTGTTTTAGTCACAAACTTACAAGGTGAGCTGATAATTTGCTTATCTTTCACTAGCTGTGAGCCCGATGCAAATGCATCGGGATTCTAGAACGTGCATTAATTTGATTATAGTAGTTATAGCTGTTAGCCTGATGCAAATGCATCGGGTATCTAAGATATGTTTATTGTTTTTTTTAAAGATTTTTAAATAATAATCGCATCATCAATAGCAATAATATAAGCCATAGCATTATTATTAGCAGTAATAGCAGTATTAATAGCATTATTAGCAGTATTATGAGCATTAATAACAGTATTAATAGCATTAATAGCATTATTATTAGCATTAATAGCATTATTAATAGCATTATTAGCATTAATAATAGCATTAATAACAGTATTAATAGCATTAATAGCATTATTATTAGCATTAATAGCATTATAAATAGCATTATTAGCATTAATAATAGCATTAATAACATTATTAATAGCATTAATAGGATAAATATTAGCATTAATAGCATTAATAGCATAATTAATAGCATTAATAGCATTATTAATAGCATTAATAGCATTATTATTAGCATTAATAGCATTAATAATAGCATTATTAGCATTAATAATAGCATTAATAACATTATTAATAGCATTAATAGCATTATTATTAGCATTAATAGCATTATTAATTAGCATTATAATAGCATTAATAAGCATTAATAGATAAAATAGCATTAATAGCATTAATTACATAATTAATAGCGATAATATTAGCATTATATAGCATTAATAGCATTATTAATAGCATTAATAGCATTATAGGATAATATTATTAATAGCATTATTAATAGCATTAATAGCATATAATAGATTACAATTATTATTAGCATTAATAGCATTAATAATAGCATTAATATAGCATTATAATAGCATTAATAACATTATTATTAGCATTAATAGCATTATTATTAGCATTAATAGCATTATATAATATAATTAGCATTAATAGCATTAATAGCATTATTATTAGCATTAATAGCATTATAATAGCATAATAATATAGATTAATAGCATTAATAAGCATATAAATTAGCATTAATAGCATTATTTAATAGCATTTAATAGCATTAATAGGATAAATATTAGCATTAATAGCATAATTAATAGCATTAATAGCATTATTAATTAGCATTAATAGCATATTATTACATTAATAGCATAATACTTATAGCATTATAGCATATAACATTAATTATAGCATTAATAGCATATTATAGCATTAATAGCATTAATAATAATAGCATAATAGCATTAATAATAACATAATAGATAAATTAGATATAGCATATATTAATAATTATGCATTAATAATTATACATTAATAGCATTAATAGCATTAAATAGCATTAATAGCATATTAATAGCATTAATAGCATTAATGATAATACATTAATCATTAATAGCAAAATATAGCATTTAGCATTATTAGCATTTAATAGATTAATTAGATAATTATTAGCATTAATATTAATAATAAGCATTAATAAATATAGCATTAATAGCATTAATAGCATTTAGCATTAGCATTAATAGCATATAATATAGCATTAATAGCATTATATTAGCATTAAATAGCATAATAGCATTATAATAGCATTTAATAGATAATATATATAGCATTAATAGCATTATTAATAGCATTAAATTCATAATAATATAAATTAATAGTAATAAGCATTAATACATATATAGCATTAATAGCATTATATTAATATAGCATTAATAGCATATTAATTAATAGCATTATATAGCATTATTAATAGCATTAATAGCATTATTAATAGCATTAATAGCATAATAGCATTAATAGCATAATAATTAGCATTATAATATAGCATTAATACATACATTACATTAATATGCATTAATAGCATTATATTAGCATTAATAGCATTAATAATACATATATAGCATTAATATATTAGCATTATAATATAGATTAATAGCATTAATAATAGCATAATTAATAGCATTAATTAATAGCATTAATAGCATTATTAATAGCATTATAATATTAGCATTATTATAGCATTAATAGCATTAATAATAGCATGTAATAGGATAAATATTATTAAGCATTATTAAATAATACATTAATAGCATTATTATAGCATTAATAGCATTATATATTAGCATTAAATAATTAATAATAGCATTAATAATACATTAATATGCAAATTAATTAGCATTAATAGCATAAATTATATAGCATTAATAGCATTTATTATTAGCATTAATAGATATAATAGCATTAATAGCATTAATATATACATTAATAGCATTTAATAGCATAATAGCATTATTATAGCATTATATTATATAGCATTTAATAGCAATTATAATACATATTAGCTAATACATTTAAGCATTATAATAGCATATACATAATTATAGCATTAATAATTAATATAATGATTATAATATATTACATTATGCAAAAAATTATAGCATTAATTACAATATTAATAGCATTATATACATTATTAATTACTTAATAGCATTATATTAATTAATAATATTATTATTATTTAATTTATATTTATTATTTTTATTGATTTTTTTAATTTTATTTTTTATTTTTTATATTTTTTTATTAATTATTTAGGTGAGACCCAGTTCTCTTTCAGGTCCGCTGAAAGGGCTGATATTATTAGCATATATTTAATTTTTTTATTATTATTTTTATTGAATTATTTATTATTTTTTATTTTTTTTTAATTATTTTTTAATTATTTTTTTTTATTATTAAATTTATTATTTAGGCAGAGACCCAGTTTTCTTTCAGGTCCGCTGAAAGGGCTGATATAATTAGCATATATGTATTTTTTTTTATTATTATTTTTATTGAATTATTTATTATTTTTAATTTATTTTTTTATTATTTTTTAATTATTTTTTTATTATTTTTTTTATTATTAAATTTATTATTTAGGCTGAGACCCAGTTCTCTTTCAGGTCCGCTAAAAGGGCTGATATTATTAGCATATATTTAATTTTTTTATTATTATTTTTATTTAATTATTTATTATTTTTTATTTATTTTTTTATTATTTTTTAATTATTTTTTGTATTATTAAATTTATTATTTAGGCTGAGACCCAGTTCTCTTTCAGGTCCGCAATTTGTTCCCATTGAAATACATTAGCGGTGTGTCGGCGATTTTATGGCCGCCCACCTGGTTCTATTTGTCGGCCCTAAAATCGCGGCCACACCGCTAATGCATGTCTATGGGCAGTCCGCCCGATTTCGGATTGGAAGCAGACCAATCAGAATTCGAGCTCACTGCCCATATTCTGATTGGTCGCTGTCTACTTCCCTCAGCCAATCAGAAGAGCCCCTCACATCTCATTGACATAGAATGGTGGATTTGTCGTCCATTCTATGTTAATGATAAGTGAAGAGGACGTCGGAGCTGGAAGTTGGCGGAAAGAAGACAGAAGATCCCCGGGGCCGGACGAAGAGGCGGAGATGGCGGAAAGAAGAGAGAAGACCCCCGGGGCCGGAGGAAGAGGACGCCTGGCCGGACGGAGGACTTGTGGATCGGACGGACGATCAGATGACTAAGAAGGCATGTAAGTGATCGACGGGGACGTTAGGGTAGGGGACGGCGGGGGCTTCGGGTGTAGGGCTTTAGGTGTTAGCGACAGCGGCGGGGGAAAGCGGCGGGAGCTTAGGAGGCGGCGGGGCTTAGGGGGTAGGGGGTTAGGTGCGGCGGGGCTTAGGGGGTAGGGGCATAGGTGCGGCGGGTCGGGGCTTAGGGTGTAGGGGTGCGGCGGACTTAGGGGGTAGGTGCTTAGGTGCAGCGGGTGGGGGCTTTTAGGTGCGGCGGGGCTTAGGGGGTAGGGGCTTAGGTGCGGCGGGGCTTAGGGGGTAGGGGGTTAGGTGTGGCGGGGCTTATGGGGTAGGGGCTTAAGTGTCGCGGGGCTTTTAGTTGCGGCGGGGCTTAGGGGGTAGGGGATTAGGTGCGTCTGGTCGGGGGTTAGGTGCGGCGGGGCTTAGGGTGTAGGGGCTTAGGTGCGGTGGTGCTTAGGGGGTAGGGGCTTAGGTGGGGCGGGTCGGGGCTTAGGATGCGGCGGAGCTTAGAGGGTAGGGACTTAGGAGCGGCGGAGTTAGGGGGTAGGAGCTTAGGTGCGGGGTGGGTGTGCGGACATGGGGTGGCTGTGCGGACATGGGGGGGCTGTGTGTACGACATGGGGGTGGCTGTGCGGACATGGGGGGGCTGTGTGTACGACATGGGGGGGGCTGTGTGGACATGGGAGGGGCTGTGCAGACATGGGGAGGGGCTGTGCGGACATGGGGGGGGTTCTGTGCGGACATGGGTGGGGGGGTCTGTGCGAACATGGGGGGGGTCTGTGCAGACATGGGGGGGGCTGTGCGGACATGGGGGGCGAATTGTGGATAGCGGGCGCACTGGGGCACAGGGGCACAGGCTCCGGAGCACTGTGTCAGCATGTGCTGACAGCAGCTGCTCCGGAGCAGGCACAGGGGCACAGGGGCACAGGCTCCGGAGCACTGTGTCAGCATGTGCTGACAGCAGCTGCTCCGGAGCGGGATGACAGCGGCGAGGGGTCGCAATGCCCGCTACGCGGGCAATGCCTCGCACGACGTGGTGACGTCACATAGTGACAAAGCCACGGCGTGCCGGGGTCCGACACAAACGTGCCTACGGCAATTATATAGTAGATGTTATCTAGTTAAGATCTTATAGCATCTGGTTTAGGCTACATTCAGACACAGCATTTTTGATCGATTTTGAGAGGATCCACTGTTGCAGTGTAGTGAAATTGATACATTTCTGAGATTCCAAGCAAAGTCAATGGCTTTTCAAGATTTGTCATTCAGACACAATGTTTGGACACAGCCTGTTTTTTGAGCAGAAAACTGACCTAAACGAAGGAGCATGTCAATTTGTGTGACATTTTTCTGATACACTTTTTCTATTGAAACCAGTTTGCATGGGTTTAAAAAACCCAACAGCTCAAAACGCATCAAAAATGGATCAAATGTGTATTTTAGAAAAGCTGATCCAGTTTTGCAGTTGAATAAAGGATCCTCACAAAACAGATCAAAAGTGTTGTGTCTGACTGTAGGCTTATTTTCAAACAACTGTAATTAGCATAGGTAGGAAAGCCTTCATGCAATGAAATTACATGCCCACAAGGGCCGTTGGATACTTGGACTTGGGCTACAGTACTTCTCGGGAGTCACAGGGGTCGAGACCTGGCTTTGTGACCATGGTGGTGTCAATAAAGGTTTGTGGGAGTTATGGTTTTGGGGATTAATGTTGTGACACCACCTACGATGCTCAGCCAGGGATGGCCGACGCTGCAGTTCACACCTCCGGGGGAAGATGATGGTGCAATCAGATGTTGTCGCTCCCCGTAGGTGGAGCGGTACCCCAGGGCACGTGCGAAAGTCTATGTGTAGATAATAATAAAGTTGCAGCGCAGGACAGAGGATGCCGGAATAATTCACGGACACAGCTGGTGCAGTTTCACTCGTTTAGGCTACGTTCACACATTGCGTATTTTGCCGCGTTTTTTTACGCGCGCTTTTCAAAATACGCAATGTGCCTTTTGTCTGCCTGCAAAGTGAATGGGAAATTCACTTTGCAGTGCAGACATTGCGTAAAAATACGCAGTGCGTTTTCCGGGAGAAAGTGCAGCTCCGTAAACAATTGATATGTCAATTGTTTACACAGCTACTTCTGCGTATTCTCCCAGAGGGGAGGAAGAATCCAGCTTCCTCCTCCCCTCTTTGACAGCTGTGGCCGCCCCATTAGATTTCACAGTGTGTTAATATACACTGCGAAATCTAAATTAAACAAAAGCAAGTGAATGAAAAATAAAAAAGAATCAATACTTCACCTGTCCGACGCCTTCTCCCGCTGTCTGGTGCCTTCTGCCGCTATCCGGTCTCCGGTTCTAAGTGAGATCTCTTCTGACAAGACCTGTGGTGATGTCAGAGGGCCCCCCCTCTGACGTCACCACAGGTCTTATCAGTACACCTCTCACTTGGAACCGGAGTCCGGAGAGCGGCAGAAGGCACCAGACAGCGGGAGAAGGCGTCGGACAGGTGAAGTATTGATTCTTTTTTATTTTACATACATTTGCCTCTGTTTAATTTAGATTTCACAGTGTATATTAATACTCTGTGAAATCTAATGGGGCTGTCACAGAGGGGAGGAGGAAGCAGGATTCTTCCTCCCCTCTGTGACATCACTGCGCTTTCTGGAGTAAAGAACGCAGTGTGTGAAAGCCCCTGCGTATTTTGCTGCGCTTTTTTGCGCGGCCGAAAAACGCGGCAAAAAGTGCGCGCAAAAGAGCGCAGCAAAATACGCAAATGTGTGAACGTAGCCTTACTCATGATTCTCAGGTAGTACCGTCCAGCCGAGTGTTGTGTTCTAACAGCTAGGGGTCCAGCCACTCCCAGGTAGATTGGAAAACACTTAGCAGGAACCCCATTCTGTGTACCTTTTCCGGGTCATCTCTCTTGTGCTGGCCCCCTCCCTCACGCTCAGTGTCCTGCGCCAATGGCCTTGGACCCTACTGGGCGACATTCCCTCTGTCTCCTTTGGCCTTATCCGGCCACTTTGCAGCAAATCACGAGGATTTGGCTGCCACTCCTGGAGATGCAGCAGCTTCTGGTTGGCTAGCTAAGGCCTCACTTCTCCTCTACTAGTCTGGGCCCAGTGACCCTCTGTAGCCCTGGTTCCTCCACTTCCTTGCGAACAGCAATGGATGCGAGCCCTACAGGTGGATTTATCACTTCCCATGCCTCTGGGACCCCTTCCTTCTCGGAAGGTCCTGCCTGGCTCCTTCCCCGGGATGAGCTCCTCCAGCTTCAGTCCTTCTCTGCTTCCTCACCGGAGCTCAACTCTCCTGCTCCATCCTCTTCTCCTCTCACTCTCTAACTCACTTCCCACTTCCTGGTGTTTCTCTCTTACTTTCCTACTCTTCCTGTCGCTCTCTCTAAGTGGCTCCCCTTTCTACAGTTCCACCCACCACCCTCTCTTAGCTCCATCTCCTGCCAGGGATAGGGATTTGATCATTTCCTAATAATATTCCTTATTCCCTCTTTGGTTATAATAACCCAGTGAGGTATCTGGTCAAAATAATAAATTTAGCAAGAAAATATCAAGAGGATAAAACTTAACATTTATTCCTATTTTTTAAAAGACTAGATTGTCCATAAAACTACACAAGTAGCAACCACACCGTGTATATGTGTAACACCAGTGATATATAAAAAAACCCTATTTTTACAAGAGGTTTAATCAGGATGTGTATGTATCCAATGAATCTCAGCTTCAAGATTCCCCGGACACAACCAGCCTATATATGTCTGGGTTTTAGATACCCCTTATTTAACTCCCTTTATTCGGCACTCAACCCAGCATATATTTATGTGTCAGGAACAAAATCATTTAACCCACTTCCCTCATATAAATGGAAAGCTCTTACTGGGTTATTAGTGACAACACTAGGGCCACACACTATGTATTCTTTCATTGCATTCTGTCCTCTATCAGATTGTGGGATTAAACTGAATACTGTGAAAAATCCCCACTAAATCTCAAAATAGTCCCTTTGACCTTTTCTGAGACAGCTAGATAACATCTGTTTTTCTTTTGTTCTCATTTAAAAGACCAACTAATAACCTTCTAACAACCTCATATATGATCTGGAGAAATGTGTCTGCCCTGCGGGAAAGCTAGTGATTAATGCAATAAAACCATATAAAACAACACATATTCTATGATAAATAACACATATGGAACCATAATGGTAACGAAATGCTCTAATATGTTGTTTAAAAATCGATAGAAGTGGAGGAACCTCGCAGTACACCTGTCTGGGAATGAGAAAGGAAAGCTTGTATGATTTCAAGCCTTCTATGAGGATGGGAGGTGCAGTTAGTGATTAAAACCGCCTTCCTATAGCTCCACGCCCTACAGAGGAGTGTTTGAGAGCCCCAAAACACTCCCACATATAATCAGGAAGTAGGAAAGGAGCGTGGAACGCATGCTTGTGTTCCACAGCACTCGTCCGACCGGAAGTGACGCTGCGCGACAACGCACAAGTGCGCGCGTCACTTCCGGGGGTAAGGCACATCACGTGACCGCAATCTGCGGACATAAAGCGCGGCAGAACGCCGCGGCAATGTGCTCGAGCATATAGAGGCTGAATTGGGCGATGCTGGGTAAGTGAACCTGGGGGCAGCACATACCAATTGGGCAAACTACTACATAAGGGGAAACTGGTCCTGTGCACCATATGGGACCCAGAGAAACAATGTTTGTTGTATCTTATGTCTTATTTTCAGAGACATCAAAACACCACTATAGGGGGAACCTGTGATCAGGACCCCTCTGATAACCAAAACTATGCATCCCCTGATGAGGAATGAAATCTGAAACACGTCAGGAGTGGACTATGGTGGTAATGTAAATGAATGTATGAATTAGAGCCCAAAAAGACCTGACTGTCACTAGCAGAAGGACATGTCGGGCCCACTGGGACGGGGGTACTCGGTACCGGACCGGTCTGCTGTTGGGGAAGTCACAGGTGGTCCTGGTCCGGTCCGTGTCCCGGGCTCGCCAATAAAAGGGGATATTTACAGGGGTTGTCAGTCGTGACGCCACCCACTTGATGCGGCCAGTGATGGGGGCCGCCACTGCTGCAGAACCTCCGGGGATGATGTAATGGCAGCTTAGGTGGTATAGTTCCAGTGGGTAGAACTGTGTTCCTCGGGGCAGTAAGGGTTAAGTCTATTGTGGAGTGTGTAGCACACTTACTTTGCAGACGCTGCAGGGATCTCTCCTCTTTGCTGGTGCTAACAGGCTGTATTCTGTATGGAGAGAATCACTTTCATGCAGAAACACAAGAGAAGCAGTTCCAGGGTTTTCCGTGTTTACTCTCAGTTCTTCAAGTCACTTTACAGCTCAGTTACAGTTCTTACAAAGTTCAAGTACAGTTCTTAATACACGGGCATATTCTCCCTCTCCGGGTTCCCTTTGCTCCCTGCAGCCAGGACTCTCTCTCTGTGACCCCTCACACAGTCTTCAGTGTCCTTTCCGGGCTATTATGGTGTCCGTCTCCACGGGTGTGTGAAACGCTGGACAGTATGTAGTAGTGACTCGGGCCCCTGTGGGTCCTTAGTTTGTCACTGAGCTGCCTGTCCTTTGAGGTAGGGATCCCAATCTGGAATTAAGACCTCCCGTCGTGTTGTCTGGGGATGCCGGGTAAACTACGGCCCCCTCTAGAGCCGACACTCTACTTCAGCCCAGCCTCCAGCAGTCCTCCAGCCTGAGGCTCTACCAGGCTCCTTTCCTTCTGCGTCTCTCGGTATAATAGGAGGGCTACTCCGCCTGCAGTCAGTTGCTTTAGCTGTAGTTCTAGGGCCCTGGGTATCACCGTCCCTCTCGGCTCTCTCACACTCCTGGGGATCTAGCTCTGGATGGGCTTTCTCTCTCCTCCGGCTCACACTGGCTCGGTACAGATTCTGCGCTCCTTATGCTTTCACTCTTCCAGGACGTATGGCTTTCTCCTGCTCAGTTTCAGCTCAACCTGCTGCTGTTCTCTGGCCTGTGCTGTGCTTCTCAGCTTCTCTGTCTTTGCAGCTCGGCACCCTGGGCCTACTGAACACCTTCCTCCTCCCCCTTTCCTATATACTGTCAAGTCACCTGACTACGGGTATGCCTAACCCACTCCTCCAAATCCACCACCCCTCAATCTCATAGAGTCTCTAATCTCAGGGCTGGGTGCTGCCTTCTATACGTGGGTTGTGTGGGCTGTGAGGGTGTTGTTGTGCAACAAGTGTCCTACCTGCCTCGCTGCAGTTCCCTTTTGTGGCCTCCTGGACGCAGGGGCACCACAGACAATCAGTCAAACAGTGACTCTGAAGTATGTGTGATCTCAGGAAAACCCGGTGAGAGCTTTCCATTTATATGAGGGAAGTGGGTTAAATGATTTTGTTCCTGACACATAGATATATGCTGGGTTGAGTGCTGAATAAAGGGAGTTAAATAAGGGGTATCTAAAACCGGTGAATCTTGAAGCTGAGATTCATTGGATACATACACAACCTGATTAAACCTCTTGTAAAAATAGTTTTTTTTATATATCACTGGTGTTACACATATACACGGTGTGGTTGCTACTTGTGTAGTTTTATGGACAATCTAGTCTTTTAAAAGATAGGAATAAATGTTAAGTTTTATCCTCTTGATATTTTCTTGCTAAATTTATTAGTATGATAATTTCCCCCAACCTTTCTGGCCTGGAGTGCCTAATGGTGCATGCGGTGTGTGCATTCCGGGTAGTGTCCCCTCCTTACCTGGGATTGGGCGTACCACACCTCTGGCTAAGGTGCAGTACCTCTGGTGCGACTGGACCCACAAATACATGCTACCTTCTGGTTGCGTTAGGATAAGACCAAGTATCTTACGTTCTCTACAAGGCCTACATCATAATTGTAATTGTTCAACATTTCTTTAGGCAACATACTCAATTGAGGAAGGTTGTTGCTATTGTATAAGAAAGCATAAGCTCATTTCTACTGGGCAAAGCTCATCCTCCTATCTTTGCAAAAACAGAACGGTCTTCCAAAGCTGCCTAATATGTGACATTGAAACCCCTGGAATTCAAAGCTTTGTATTATCGCTCTACTGTATTAGCACCATAAAGTGGTAATGGACTGATGCCACAACCAAACTGAAGCATGAGTTAGTTTGAGATCCTCAGGTGGCAACTGATGAGAAGCACAAGCCGCCTTCTGAAGCTCTTCAAAGAGGTGACCAAGTTTGTCAATAGGGCAACAGTGGTTTCAACAGTATGAACCCTCCATATAATTCTGTACAAAAACACTCATCAGAAGTGCAAAATATTCCAGAGAAGGTACAGTGACCTGCATATGTTAATTACTGTCCGGTATCTGTATGGCAACATAAGGGTCAATGCTATAAGCAATGAAGGGTTTAGTGGAAGAGGAAGAGGATGATCAATATCATGTAGACATGGGGGGAGGCATAAAATTGTCATAGGCAGGAGGAGAGACTGTATTAAACAAAACAGAACAAAGGAGTGTACAGCCACAAACAAATTGTCTTTTTAACCAGTGATATAAGTATTTTTAAGAAAATTTGCAAAGGGAGAAATGTTTTGTATATTGGAGATTAAGACTGGACCTTGCAATAGTTTTTATAAGACTTTATTGGTTTTGAAATAATATCTATGAGCGGACCTGTGGAGGTTCTGGTTCTGGGGGTTCGGCTGGTCTTTAGATAAAGTTCTGTTCTGGACCAAAACTTGACTTGAACCTCATTGGAAGTCACTGGTTGGGCAGTTCGGCTCTCCACCCACACACAGCCAGCCATCAGGAAGCACTTCCAGGGGGAGGAGGTAGGGGATTAGTCGTTTTCTTGATTTGCGCACACTACTGTACATCAGATAATGCTTACTATACTAAAAGTTCGAGCCATTCAAACACTGCATGCAGCTCATACTGAGCCAAGCACTAAATATAAAAAAAGCACAGTGATGCACACTCCAGTGGTTTGCCCCAAACTTCAAGCCTGTCCACTGAAAGTTTATGTAAAGTCTGTTGGCGGTAACAACACTAAACTTTCAAGTTTGGTTTGCTCATCCCTAGTTATGTAGTCATCTTCCTGTAAGCATTTGAACATATTGGAAGCTTTCTCATGTAGATTTTAGAGTTTAGTATTTGTTCCAAACAGAGACTTTACCAAATTTCCAGTGTTCGAGTTCAGAGTTTGGTGCTTTACTATACAAACTACTGGAGTGACCATTGCTGTGCTCAGGCGCACTCGGTGCTCCACCCAGTGTGAGCCACTTGCAGAATTTGAATGGCTGCGCTGGGGGTAAGCAAGGCACTCCTGTGTAGGTCGGATTAAATTAATCTTTTACTTGTGAGAATAATTCAGTGCAAAGAAGAAAATGTTTCTGTCACTAGACCTTCATCAATAACCTCACACTATAGAGTATGATATAGGGTTCAGAAAAGTGGATACTACCACTGCAAAAGCGCTACTATGTTTATGATGAGTATCATGGCAGAGTCTGCAGCGGCATCCACTGCTTGAAATTGGCAGCAAATTACAGCGGTGGATGACACTGCAGACTTTGCCATGATGCACAGACACTCATCATAAACATAGTAGCGCTTATTCAGTGGTGTTATCCACTTTTTTGAATCCTATATCCTACTCTACAGCATGAGGTTACTGATGAAGAACCATTGACCCAAATGTTTTCTTCTTTGCACTGAATTATTCTCGCAAATAAAAAATTAATTAGATCCAACTTACATGGGAGTACCTTGTATACGTCTACGATTTAAATGTTTGGAAACCTACCTGAGTACCTTGGGACCATAACCAGTCATGCCTTGCTTTCTTCACAAGAACTGGGGGTAAAATCTGAGTTATTGGATGTAATGTGTATAAAGAAAAAAAAAAAAGGTTTTATTCATGGATGGCTGTTTGTGGGCGGAGAGAAGTACTGCCCAATCAGTGACTTCCAATGAGGTTTGGGTAAAGATTAGATTCTGAACAGAACTTTTATAAAGTCTGTTAGAACTCCTCTCCAATCTACCCTAAACTCAGCTGCTTGTCTAATTCACCTGTCTCCCCGCTACTCCCCTGTCTCCTCTATCCGTCAAGCCCTTCACTGGCTCCCCATCTCTCAGAGATCCCGATTTAATACCCCAACCATGACATACAAAGCCATCTATTACCTGTCCCCCCCATACATCTCTGACATGGATCTTCCCAACCTACGATCTTCCAAAGATCTCCTTCTCTACTCCCCCCTTATCTCATCCACTCACAACTGTATTCAAGACTTCTCCCGTGCATCCACCATACTCTGGAACTCTCTCCCCCAACAGATCAGACACTTGCCTACCCTTGCAAAAAAAATAGGGAGGGGGACAAGAGGCGCAATAGTGCCCTATCACTGATGACACTTGTGTAAGGTGGTGGTGCTGTGAAGCTGCTCACCTGGTCCAGTTGTGATCCCCACAACTGGTTTGAAGGCGTTTTGGAATCAATGTTCCAGCTGCTGCAGGACCTCCACCGACCACTGGATAGTGGTTTGAATCCAAGACAATGATGGGAGTGCTGGTGTGTCACGGTCCGCGCTGCTGTGGCATGAATAAACTCACCAAAGAGACAGCAGTTATTCCATCCTTTTATTTCCTCCTCTCTCCTACGCGTTTCAGCGCCACACCCGGCGCCTTCCTCAGGGACATTACAATAATCCCAGCAGAGGGGGTTTTTATAGCCCTCTGCTGCACAGACAAAAGAGGTGTCATCTGTTTACCTGATGATGTCATCCTCATCATCAAATGGGTGGATCTGCCCATTTTGGCGCTATTTTTTACTAAAACATTAAATACATCACAAAATTATGTAAACTTGGGCTTGATGGTTTCATAAAAATACAAATACTGATGCCCATATAAAATTTCTTTAAAAATCACCAAATAAAAGCTTAAAAGTTTGCAAAAAAGCATGGGTGCTGTCTAATAATATAAATAAAAATAAGACATGCATATTATGCCCATATGGGACTAGAACCCGTGGTATTTCATTCATATAGGTAATACATCAAAGTTTTAAGTTCTGTGCCACCACTGGATTTGATGTTAAAAAACGTTAATAAAATATATTAGAGTAAAAAAATTTGGCGCTGAAAGGGATTCATATAAAAAGGGGGAATAGCAATTTGGAAATATAAAAGTAAAAAAATTTTTATTTTATTAATTAATTAAAACAATTTTTTAAAAAAATAATAGACACAACTGATTTCAATAAGATATATATAAATATATAAAAAGTATGTAATTTCATTACTATGTGGTGGCGCAGCAGGAAAGTGGCGCTCCCACACTGCAACACCCCAGGTTCTAATCTCTAGTTGGGAACAACGATCAAGTCATCACATTGACAAACAATGAACTAAATAATGAAAGAACAGCATGTCTGAATCAATTTTAAGAATGCATACTCAAAAGGGACACAAGATGGCGCTCACGCGCTGTATTAAAAAACCAGAATAAAATCACTGACAAATCGCACAGATATATGCGAACTGCAGAACCAATTTAGGTGATGAAATAGACCATGATGAGAACATAAAAGTAAAAGATAGGAAGACATTATCTGTTTAGTAGGTAGCAATAGCTCTTGATAAATGAGTTATAGCGAACTGTCAGAAAGTCAGCCTAGTCCGATCACTAGTTTAAAACAGAGAAAACTAAGTAAGTGGACAGAGGGTGCTCATAAGTGTCAAAAAGGGATAATAAATTGTAAATTTAATCTGGGAAAGCTGTCCCAGTGTCACTGGATGTGGTACCCAGCCTGTGCTGAGGAGCCAGTTGCTATGACTCCCCATGCAGTGCAAATGTCCGCCACTGGGGGCAAACAACCAATAGTTTTACAATGTAGTGGAAGCAAATAGAGAATCATGCAAAGTGTAACAAGTAAAGTGATCTGTGTTACACAGATAGTAAAGAGTTGATGTTATTTAGTAAGTGAATAAGATATAAACAAAATATATAAATATATATAAAAATAAAATGTATGGTGAATTTTATATGGGAAGTGCATAAATATCATTAACGTGATTGTGACCAATTGTGAAGGAGATATAATGAAAAAAAGTGTTGAGCCCAGCCAGGTTTGGTCTTCTAAAGAAGTATCTGATAGTGGGCAAAAGATTGAACATGTGTATCATAGTTTGATTATGAGATGTATCAGTGGCAATTATTTTTGGTCATGTAAGTCACAATGTGGCATAAAATATGGTACCCAGACTGTCCTGAGGAGCCAGTTACCATGGCTACCCATGTAGTACAAATATCCACCACTTGAGGCAGTAAACATACAAATTTCCAATCTAATGGAAATAAATGAGGGCACATTAGCACTATATCAAATAAGTAGTCTATGTCACACAAATTCTCCAAATTTGGTATTATAAATAGTAATAAAACACTAAACCTACTAAACAGATAATGTCTTCCTATCTTTTACTTTTATGTTCTCATCATGGTCTATTTCATCACCTAAATTGGTTCTGCAGTTCGCATATATCTGTGCGATTTGTCAGTGATTTTATTCTGGTTTTTTAATACAGCGCGTGAGCGCCATCTTGTGTCCCTTTTGAGTATGCATTCTTAAAATTGATTCAGACATGCTGTTCTTTCATTATTTAGTTCATTGTTTGTCAATGTGATGACTTGATCGTTGTTCCCAACTAGAGATTAGAACCTGGGGTGTTGCAGTGTGGGAGCGCCACTTTCCTGCTGCGCCACCACATAGTAATGAAATTACATACTTTTTATATATTTATATATATCTTATTGAAATCAGTTGTGTCTATTATTTTTTTAAAAAATTGTTTTAATTAATTAATAAAATAAAAATTTTTTTACTTTTATATTTCCAAATTGCTATTCCCCCTTTTTATATGAATCCCTTTCAGCGCCAAATTTTTTTACTCTAATATATTTTATTAACGTTTTTTAACATCAAATCCAGTGGTGGCACAGAACTTAAAACTTTGATGTATTACCTATATGAATGAAATACCACGGGTTCTAGTCCCATATGGGCATAATATGCATGTCTTATTTTTATTTATATTATTAGACAGCACCCATGCTTTTTTGCAAACTTTTAAGCTTTTATTTGGTGATTTTTAAAGAAATTTTATATGGGCATCAGTATTTGTATTTTTATGAAACCATCAAGCCCAAGTTTACATAATTTTGTGATGTATTTAATGTTTTAGTAAAAAATAGCGCCAAAATGGGCAGATCCACCCATTTGATGATGAGGATGACATCATCAGGTAAACAGATGACACCTCTTTTGTCTGTGCAGCAGAGGGCTATAAAAACCCCCTCTGCTGGGATTATTGTAATGTCCCTGAGGAAGGCGCCGGGTGTGGCGCTGAAACGCGTAGGAGAGAGGAGGAAATAAAAGGATGGAATAACTGCTGTCTCTTTGGTGAGTTTATTCATGCCACAGCAGCGCGGACCGTGACACACCAGCACTCCCATCATTGACTTGCCTACCCTTGGTAGCTTCAAAAGAAACCTGAAGACCCGCCTTTTTGGTCAAGCTTACGGCCTACATTAGACCCGACTGCCGCACCGTCACACGTTGGCACTTCCCCCTCCTACTGTTCCTTGCCCGCCCTCGTAGAATGTGAAACTTTAGGGACAGGGTCCCCTCCCCTCCTGTGTCTGTAAAACTAGATTTGAAACTAAACAAATAGGGGCGCTAATGGTGAAAGACCCGAGTTGTAAGGAGCGAAGAGGAAGGCTACTGAAATGCTGAAATGCACTCACCTGGTCCAGTTGTGCATGGGGCCCTGCACAACAAAGGTGAGCGCCTTCAGGTGAGAGTCATTGCCGTAGTCTTTGACTACCTGAGGAAGATAGCATATGCTATCGAAACGCGTAGTGGCTTGGAGAGCTTAACATTGATTAAATGTTTGTGCATTGTAATCTCCTCTCCTTTAATTTATTGCCTTAGCTCTTCCCTAGCACCGCACAACTTCGTTTCACTATGTAAAACTAGATTATCCATGTTCTGTATTTGTCCGCATTTCCGAACTCTTCATATGTAAGCACCATGAAATCTAATGGCGCTAAGTAAATAAATAATAATAATAACTCCGATATCCTGAACTTCCATGGGGCCGCTTATGTCTACTTGTTTGTTTTGTCATTGTTCATATGAAATAGGTACAATGACCGGAATATTCCTATAACTGCACTGCAGCGTTTTAAACAAACTCTTAGAAGTGAATACATAATAACATGCTATTAACGAAAGTTTAATTTTTAGCACCTTTAATTAGCCTGAAACGAAGGGGTCTTGTGGGACAGCGGAAAAGTCTCCAATGATTTGTGTTACCAGGCTCCCTGCCTTCAACAAAATATATAAATATCCGGGCTTCCACCATTACGGCTCATACTCGTGTGTCTACAGAGTGCGCTCACAGGCATGCATGTGATGTTATCTATCGCCCCTGGGGAAATACTTCACAAAAGAACTGAGATTTGTGGAAAATATTAAATATAATGAATAATAAAGAAACATCTCATGTAAGTATTGCCAGAATATGGAATTCTATCTAACGTAGGCTGCGTATGATTCCTCTCGAAATTATTGACTTATTAACCCTTATCCGGCTGAATAGGTACAATTGTAACTATTCCGTTTTAAAATTGCAATAACTTTTTTTCGAAAAGACGTAGAAGGCTGAAATTTCATGACATCTCTACATTTTTGGTCCAGAATATATTGGCCAAATTTCAATAAAATATCTCCACCCGCTTCCGAGATAAGGGGTCGAGATCTTTTTGCATCCATAACAAGCTGCATAGGTACAAATGTACCTCATATATTTTGAATGAAGATAATGCAAGGAAAAAAGCATAAATTTTTTTTTAATGATAATGCTATTTAACTATTATAAACAAGTAAAAAAACTGTTCATTTACATTATAAAAGAAAATGTAAGAAACTTTTTTTTATTGATTTTCTTTGCAAGTAATGCATGTTGGCTTTGCTACCGAGTGTTCATCGCAAATGGGTTTCACACAAACCACACAAGACTTTCTAGTCTTACGTTGTTTTCACTTCAGGTCTCGGCAGACATAGCAACTACCAACAACAGGGGAGGGTCCACAACTACCATGAGGTATTTGGGGGTCAGCTGCTGCTTGCGATGCTACCATAATGCATCGTCCAAGCACCATTTCTACTGCACCTCGAAGAAAATGGTTTCTCATTATCATTCGGTTTGTACTACGATCTTCAATTGCAGGCATACACAGCTGATTTGCGAGATCTTTCAGGAACTTTCTTCGTTGATCCTTTGCCCTGAAGCTTGGATTGTGTTCTCTGTAGATGATGTAGGATGCTAACCCAGTGACGTCAATCATATTGTAGAAAAATGCCAAAGTCCAACGTGATGTTCGTTGTTTCACAGTGTACTCTCCCAACATTTTATCCATAACATCAACGCCACGTTTTGTTTTGTTGTAGTATTTTATTATCTCTGGCTTGGCTGCTAGTGTCTCTTCAACTTCTCCCGTCATGTGCATAGATGATAGAAGCACGACTGATTTGTTCTTCTTTGGTACATATGAACAGACTGTTGCATCATGATTGTAGGCAAAATTTGTCGAGTTTACAGGCCTTTCTTTGGCAGGCTGCATGTTGCTAGGTAGGAAGCTTTTGTTTTTTCTCACTGTACCAACTAGTGTCATGTTCCAGGAGTTCAATACCTTAGCTAGTTCCATGGTTGTAAAGACGTTATCGGTGGTGACATTTCTTCCAGAGCCTTTATACGAGCTCACTAGTTCCAATACTGTTCGTTCTCCAATGTTTACTTGTCGAGGACCATCAGTTGGTTTCCCAGTGTAGAGCTGACCTTGTAATGGGTAGGCATTTGATGAGTCACAAGCCCAGAAAATCTTTATGCCATATTTAGCTGGTTTTGAAGGTATATACTGGGTAAATTTAGTATGGCCTCTAAATGGAAATAATTGCTCGTCGACGGTGATACAATGATATGGCTTGTAGGCTCTCTCCAGATTACTGTTCAGCATTGTCCAGACGTCCCATATTGGTGCAGCTTTATCTGTTTGCACATGTTCTGCACGTGTATTTTCGTAGTCAAATCTGATAAATCTGAGTATCATCTTGAAGCGGTCACGAGACATGGCTGCACGTATAAGAGGCAGAGCAGCAACATTCCACATTTCCTCCAGATTCTCTTTGTTGGCTCTGTGCACACCAGCAGCAATCAGTATGCCCAAAAATGCATGAAGTTCAGTTTCAGTAAATTGCTTGAATGTTTTTTGTGGTGGCCGTTCAGAAGAATCAGGAAAACATTGTACAAGTTCGTTGTTGTAAGCATCACAAACTCTCTTGGCCTTTCGATTCGTTTCCCGTAATATGATGTCACACATCTCGGGAGTCATGATTGACTTGAATAGCTCTTTTGCTGTATACAGGTTGCTGATTGCTGCAGGGCCATCTCTTTGTCGTAGGACATTACGAGATTTTGTTTGTGCATTTGTCAGTGGATCACTACACCATTGAGTTTTATCCTTAGCAGTCCAAATGTCGCCTGCACTTTGAGGCACAGAATCATCCTCAACACTTTCGTCTGAGTCGTATTCTTTTTCCTGCTCTATGACCATTTCTTGTTCAATGTCTGAATCTTCTTAAAAAACTTAATTGACAGCAACATAAGTGACCAGTAACAACACTGGCCAATAGATATCAGCATAACATTTGTAGCTGAATGAACTTTAGTTTCTGAAACCAAGTAAAGTCTTCCCACAGTGGAGGTATATATGAAGGTACAATTGTACCTATGCAGCCTGTTAAGGTTGTAAAATTATGCAGCCTGACAAAGGTTAAAAAACATTAAGTATTACTATAGCGGAATTCGGACATTAACATTCCAAAGCAATATTCTGATTATTGACCTAGAATGTTAGATTCAATTTTCATTTTGATCATTTTACATAGATGAGTTAATCGGACAAAATTTAAATTTGGCAAATTGTAAGAAATTAATTCAGGAAATGAAATTTGCATCACATTTTTTAATTCTATTCAAGAGAGACCCAATTCTAAAGTAGTTGGAGGTCTACCAACCCCAAAGCATAGTAAATGGATGGACCAAAAGGGAAAACAAGCACAAAAACATCATACTTTACCCTAGCTATCATCTGTCCCTGCCACCTTACCTCCCGGCTAGTTCTGTCTTCTACGTCATTCCTCTACTGCTTGTTTCCTCTTCCCTCTCACTACCGGACACTCCGGTACTGAGGGTTGGTGCATGTCATGATTAGGGATGAGCGAGTATACTCGCTACTATTTGGTATTCGCCGAATAGTAGCGGTATTGGGGCTACTTGCTAGACTCCGAGTACTTTTGTGTACTCGGGAGTAGCGAGTACTCCTAATACTTTTGCAGTGTATCTATAGATACACTGCGAAAGTGGCCTAAAAGTGAGTAAAAGTTGTTAAAGAACAATAAACTTACATACTCACCTGTCCGACGTCTGCACCGGGACTGGAAAACCTCACCTCCGATCGCAGGACAAGGACCTTTCACTATCAGCCAATCAGATGGCCGGTAGCGATCTGGCCAATCAGATGGCGCCACGTCACAAACACGTGATCGCTAGCGGCCACCTGATTGGCCAATTTGCAAAGTCCTAGATGTACTGTCAGGACCTTGCAAACTGGCCAATCAGGTGGCCGCTAGTGATGACGTAGATGTGACGTGGCACCATCTGATTGGCCAGATTGCTACCAGCCATTTAATTGGCTGGTAATGAAAGGTCCTTGTCCAGCGATCGGAGGTGAGGTTTTCCGGTCCTGGTGCAGGCGTCGGACAGGTGAGTATGTAAGTTTATTGCTTTTTAACAACTTTTACTCACTTTTAGGCTACTTTCGCAGTGCATCTATAGATACACTGCGAAAGTATTCGTACTTGCTATACTCGCAACATGTAGCGAGTACCACTACCTACTCGTTGCGAGTATGGCGATCACGAATATTAAGGTACTCGCTCATCCCTAGTCATGATGCCATTAGGTCATAAAATCACTACAGTTGTCGAGACCGCCCAAAGGCGTCGGTAATGAGAAACATGTTCCCCTGAGCGGAGCAGGTGAATATGGTTTATTACTCTTGTTTTAACCCCTTTCTGACCCCTATTATGTCAACAAAACACTGGTTTACTGACCACAATTTTTCTGGAAAAGCACAAATCAAACTGCCGCCAACTGACATTGGGATATTTCGGAAGTTTAAAAAATTTCAATTAGGTTTGAAATAAAATTGTTCACAAAGACAAAATCAAGACAGCGGAGTTCCTTCTTACAAAACTTTATCCGGCATGCACCAAAGGTTTTATTTTTTATTAGCACAGACAGGGGAGAGGTGCATGGAAAACAACCCGTATTTTGGACTAATATTGAATATTTTAAAACATTATAGAATAAAAGAGCCCCAACACGTCTTCCTAATTTTTTGTCATTCAATTGCAAAAACCTATTGACAAACCCTAGAGACAGTTTTTATTGATGCCAGTCTGGTTACAAAGAATGATGGTGGGTTTACACACACCAATTTATCTGTTCAATCTCTGAACCAATCTCTGGTTGCAGTGAAATCATGGAGACATTGCTCCATGTTGTGACTGTGTACAAATGATACAATGTGTCCATGATTTCACTGCAACCAGAGATTGGTTCAGAGATTGAACAGATAAATTGGTGTGTGTAAACCCACCATAAGGTAATGCAGGGCTCTAATGATAGCTTGCATAGGAAGTGTATGGATACTATGGAGCATTCCTTACTCACGTGTCTTCCATTCCTTTGTTTTGTTGATTAGGAGGGATTGTGTCACTTGGGGTCCTATAGTGATCTGAGCATGAGTTTGTAAAAATTGAGCTCTTATATTTTGCTGTTTTTGGATTCTTACTGTATAACTAATATTTGCTTGATATTTAGGAGAACAATCTGACTGTGGTCACTGAGTTTTTTCTTTTAGGATTTCAAATTGGACGAAGTTTTAGACTTTCACTCTTCTGTCTTCTCCTGGTGGTTTATTGTGGGACATTATGTGGGAATCTCCTGATCATCACCCTGGTGTCCACCATCAAGATCCTCCGCACTCCGATGTACTTCTTCATCTCACAACTATCCATCAGTGACATTCTGGTGATCACCAATATTGTCCCTAATTTGCTCCAAATTCTTCTCAATAATGGAGGATCCATTAGTTTTATTGACTGCTTCACTCAGTTGTACTTTTTATGTGCCCCAGAAGTGTTTGAGTGTTTCCTCCTTACAGCAATGTCCTATGACCGATATGTGGCCATCTGTAACCCCCTCCGCTACTGCACCATCATGACGAATGGATATTGTGCTTTATTATCAATTACAAGTTGGATATTCGGATTTACTATAGTTTTGATTTACATTTTAAAAATGGTAAAACTAAACTTTTGTCGATCAAACATCATTGACCATTTATTCTGTGACATCGTTCCCCTTCTAGAGCTTTCCTGTTCTGACACCTTCATTGTTCAGTTGGAGATTTATGTTTTGGTTATTCCAATTGTAATAATTCCAACCATAATCATTGTAATGTCGTATACCTATATTGTGTCCGAAATCTTAAAGATTAAATCCAGTGTTCATAGGCAGAAAGCCTTCTCCACCTGCAGCTCCCACCTCATTGTGGTCTCCATATTCTACTGGACTATGTTTGGTGTTTATGTTTTCCCAACCAAAGGCCAAACGATCACCTTAAGCAAAATCGTATCCCTGTTATATACAGTGTTTACTCCTTTTATCAACCCCATTATATACAGTCTGAGGAACAAAGACATTAAAAAAGCCATTTTTAAGCATGCAGCCTGGTAAATTAACTAATGGTTTTACCACTTGAATGGTTCATTATTCCAATTGTCCCAGTCAGCCCAAACTTCTATAACATTACAGCCCTTCATCTCTGAAGGCAGACACCTCATGCCCAATCACAAACCGGGAAATAAGCAACTTCAATAGAAACAACATGCAAATGATTTGGTGAACTCTTTTCTTTCGGCACCAAACCTGCCTCTAAATTCCCCCCTGACTGTTGACCCCAGAATCTCTTTTGGGACAGCATTGCTGTGTAGCTCATCATTTTTAGCAAACACATAACATGAAAACAAGATACATATCCTATGACACTGTATTGGACCGTTTGTGTTTGGTGCTGAACTATTCTTAATTAGGCCGGAAGTATTGTTCTTTTTCTTTGTAAATCAATAGAAGTTAGGCTAGGGTCACACTTGCCATGCGTTT
Organism: Allobates femoralis; assembly: GCA_033576535.1. Taxonomy (NCBI): domain Eukaryota; kingdom Metazoa; phylum Chordata; class Amphibia; order Anura; family Aromobatidae; genus Allobates; species Allobates femoralis. Next base: position 3,542,941 of record JARQOC010000004.1, read on the forward strand.
TTTAAGGTGCTTTTTGGCAGCCTGCGTTTTTGCTGATAGGTGTGGGGGGATCCTTAAAAAACGCATGCAACCATTTAGTGCCATATAAAAACTCACGCATTTCCCATAGGCCCCATGTTAAAAAAACGCATACGTTTTTGAAAAAGCACCAAAAAATGCTGCTTGCAGTATTTTTTGGTGCTGAGCTAAAAAAGCATCCCAAAAACACATGTTAGACACAGTTAGACATGCATTTTTGCTATTGGGGCATGCGTTTTTTGCATTAGGGCCTATGGATGCGTTTTTGCATGCTTTTTCACAAAAACGCAAGTCTCAATAATGCATGGTACAGTTAGAAATGCGTTTTTGCTATTGGGGCATGTGTTTTTGGAATGGGGGCCTATGGATGCGTTTTGCATGCTTTTTCACAAAAACGCAAGGAAAATCTGCAAGTGTGACCCTAGCCTTAGCCACTGTTTTATTTTAGACAGACCAGAGTCCTACTGTGTGTTAATTTGTCATTTGCTTGATAAATGTGTAAAAGAATTGAGTTTAAACTGCTAAAACTGACCTACAAAACTGTCCATAACTTGTCCTCTTACTATATATCCAAACTAATCTCCTAAAATCTTCCATTATGTAATCTCCGGAACTCCCAAAACCTCCTTCTCTCCTCACCCAGTTGCCTTCAAGACTTCTCCAGAATATCCCCCATCCTCTGGATTTCTGCATCCAAACATGTCTGCTTATTCACCACATTCATGACCTCTATTTACTATGCATACTGTATGTTATTCTGCATCTGTCTCCATTGACCAAGTGACCAAGATGAGTCCAGGCCTTTCCATTCTGTTTCACAACTTGCATTTGTATTTGTATGTGTATACATTGTGGGCTCTAAGTCTGCTCAGACATAATCAGCTCATGCATAATTAAGTGCATCTATACATTTGGTGTCATGAATTAGACCAGAATTGGGCCAGAAGTGACCTAAAGGTTACTGGATACATAGTCACTGTAAAGAATGTTTCTGTTTCTTTTTCACTTTCACCACTATATTATTTCACTTCTTACTAACACCCATAATCACTCCATCTAGTCATAAACGTAATATTTCTGCCTTTATTCTCCCCATCTATCTCACCTGTCTCAACTGTTCTTCAACCTAAAATCGCTTGTCTCAAGACTCACACGGCCGTCTCATGCTTTCTCCTGCTCCAACTCTCTAACACTCTCTCTGATTCTCCTCATTGCTGGGGAATATTCTCCTTATTGCTGGGAATATTTCTACAAATCCAGACCCACCACACCATGTCCCCATTAGTGATGATGAACCTTTAGGTTCAGATTGGCAAACTTCCTGGTTGTTGTCGAACAATTCATCAAACTTTTCTGAACCCCATTGAATTTAACGGGTATCAAAACAAATGTATAAACAACACCTCCAAGGAGGTCCAAAAGCTGCCTAAAAAGCTCAAATTAGGGGCAGACATAAGGAAACGTGGCATCAGTTGACACAGAGTACAAATGTTAAGGTGAAGCATCAGACAGGGTGTGGACCAGCTGTTACAGCTTTCCAATTCGTGTTAAAATTAAGAGGTTCGTAAGTGACTGGTGTAGGACTGCTGTGCTGGGAGCCCTGATACCTCATGCAGCAGCTCACTGCTTAACCACAGTCAGGTGACACAAGTATCAGTCTATTAGTGTTAAGACAAATTTAAAGATACTAAGACAGGTAGATGATGGCAAGTAAGTGTGGGGCTGCAAGTCTGGGAGCCCTACTGCTACAGGCAACACACAACAAGGAGAACAACTAGGAGTCCCCATCCACATTTCCCAAAATTAGGGGCAGACACCAGGAAAGTGGAACCAATTGGCCCAGAATACAAATAGTTTCATGGCTCAGAAACTAGACATGGGTCATGCATGGGACAGGGTCTGGGCCTGCTTTCAAATTAGGTTTAAAACAAGAGGTGTATGATTGACCAGTGTAGGATTGCAGTGCTGGGAGTCCATATACCTCATGCAAAAGCTCTAACTGCTTTTCTGCTCAGCCACAGTCAGGAGGTCAATATATCAGCTTCATAGACTATTATTGCTAGCTAGACACATTAAAGGATAGTAAAAGAGGTAGGTGAGTGAAAGGAAGGTTCATGCTTGCCAGTCTAGGAGCCTAAGACAGGCAACACACAAGATGGAGAACAGCTAAGAGTCTCGATTCACATTTCAAAAAATTAGGGGCAGAAACCATTAAAGTGGCTTCAATTGCCCCAGAGTACCAATAGTGTCATGGCGCAGCAGCCAGCCATGGGCAATGCGTGAGAAGGGGCCTGATTCAGCATATACAGCTATCAAATTAGGTTAAAATTAAAAGGTTGGTGAGGAACTGATGTAGGCCTGCTGTGCTGAGAACCCTGCTACCTGATGCAACAGCTTAAACTGTTTTTCTGCTCATCCACACTCGTGTGGCACAAATATCATCATCATAGAATACAAACATAAGAACTATTAAAGTGAATGAGTGACAGGTGTAGGCCTGGTGGGCTGAGGCCCTTATATCTCATGCAATAGCTCAAACAGTTTTTTACTCAGCCACACTCAGGTAACACAAATATTAGCTTCATAGACTATTATTGGTAGACAAATTCTAGTATATTAACACAGGGTGATGACTAAAAGTAAGTGCAGAGCTGCCATTCTGGAAGCCTTACTGCTACAGGCAATGCATAACAGAGAGACTCAACTAGGAGTTACCATTGCCATTTTACAAAATTAGGGCCAGACACCAAGAAGGGCATCAATTTGCCGCAGAGTTCCAATAGTTTCATGGTCGAGCAGCCAAGCATGGACCATGCATGAGACAAGCTCTTGGCCAGAATTTACAGCTTTCAAATAAGGTTAAAATTAAAAGGTGGTTGAGGGACCCATGTAGGCCTGTACTGGGAGCCCCACCACCTTATACAACAGCTCAAACTGTTTTTCTGCTCAGCCAAAGTCAGGTGGCACAAATATCAGCTTCTTAGTCTATTATTGCTAGAAAAATGTAAGGATAATAAGAGAGGTAGATTAGTGAAAGGTAGGTGCATGCCTGCCAGTATGGGAACCCTACTGCTACAGGCAACACACAACAAGGAGACCCAACTAGGAGTCCCCATCCCCAATTCACAAAATTTGTGACAGATACGAGAAAAGTGACGTCAATTGACTCAGAGAATTGTTTTATGGGGTAGCATGAATGCATAAGACAGGGCACAGAATAGGGTGTGGCCCAGCATTTCAAGGCTAAACATTGATCAGTAACAGCAGGATGAGTGACAGGTGTAGGCATGGTGCTCTAAGATCCCAAATTCAGGCAACACACATCAAGGAGATGTAACTTCGAGTCTCAACATTTCCAAAAATTCTGGCCAGACACCACGAAAGTAGCATAAATTTCCCCAAAGTACAAATAGTATAAAGGGAAGATCAATGCAACACACTGAAAAGTACACCATCGCCAAGTCTGACCTGTCTGAAACTGGGGTGGAAAGGTGCTTGTTCATCTTGATGAAAGTTAGGAGGTCTACACTTTCAGGGGACGGCTGGATGTGCTTATCCATCGGGACACCACCAGCATTGCTGAAGGCGAGTTCTGAGAAATTTCTGGCTGCTGGGCATGACAAAACCACCAAGGTGTGATTGGCAACCTCAGGCTGCTCCTTTATTTTTGAAGACCAAAATGCAAAAGGGTCCAACCCTACCCTGACAGCAGGGATATTGAGCTCTAGATACTCCTGCACCCACCCCTCCAGTCTTTCAGTATATGTCAGACTTGCACTCAGTTCTGCTGGTGGATGGGCAGGTTTAAAATATTACGGACCACAGAATGAATGGGGCACCGGTGCAGTCCAGGTCCTGGACACAGGAGTATACGGAGGCAAAGATCCAGCCAACCGGGGTGCCAGTCCAGCAATGACAATATTATACACTTGAAAGGAGAAGACGGCACCGCATGTAGCGCGAAACGGTGCCGTCGTCTCCTCAGCACTGTCCCCCTCCCTGCACCAAGTGATATGAATCTGCAATAAAGCACGAATAACTTCACCGGTGAGTGCCGTCTTCTCCTTTCAAAGGTTTAAAATATTTGTCAAACATCTCCCGGAAATTGCTTCTTACAGTTAAACTGCTGCTGCTAATGTTTCTGTGATGACGACTCAATGCTCCTGGGGTTGGAAATCTAGAAGTGTGATGCAATCTTTGCATCTCACTGATGTCTTAGGGAAAACCACTCCTAAGGTTGTCTACAAGCGTGCTTTGATACTCCAGCATGCGCACATCCCTTTCCAGATAAGGAAACATCAGGTAAAACTTGCTCTTGTACCATGGATCTAAAAGTTTGGCAACCTGGTAGTCAGCACTATTTCTAATCTTAACAATACGTGCTTCATGTTGCTGATAGTGCAGCAAGAAGGCCCTCATGTGTCAAGCACTTCCATGATGTCAAAGTCCAAAGTTTGTTGGCGGCGAGGTAACACTTAAAGGGATCCTGTCACCCCCAAAACACCTCAAAAGCTATTAAAAGCTGTCCCTAGAGCATATTCACACTTACCCTACACTCCTTTTAGCTCCTAAATGCAGCTAGTGAAAATGAAGATAAATGTTATTACAGTACCTCATTAGTGATGATAATTAGTGACTATGGTATGAATAGTCATCCTGGCAGGCTGTCCCTCTTCATGATATCACGCATCAATAGGCGTGATCTTCAAATCAGATTCAAATGCGTGCCTCCCCGCTCTGTCCTATGCCAGCCGGACCGCTGCATTGTGAGGCTGTATGACGCGAATCGCGTCATTTCCGGCGCCGGGTGACGTAGTACACCCGCGCCGCTGTTAGCTTCAAGACCCGCACTGCGCATGCGCATGCGCAGTGTGCGTTTTGAAGCTAACAGAGCGGCGCGGGTGTACTACGTCACCCGGCGCCGGAAATGACTCGATTCGCGTCACCCAGCCCCACTGCAGCACGGCCGACACAGGACAGAGCAGGGAGGCACGCATTTGAATCTGATTTGAAGATCACGCCTATTGAGGCGTGATATCATGAAGAGGGAGAGCCTGCCTGGGTGACTATGAATACCATAGTCACTAATTATCATCACTAATGAGGTACTGTAATAACATTTATCTTCATTTTCACTTGCTGCATTTAGGAGCTAAAAGGAGTGTAGGGTAAGTGTGAATATGCTCTAGGGACAGCTTTTAATAGCTTTTGGGGTGTTTTGGGAGTGACAGGATCCCTTTAAGCTTGCTTTCTCTGTCCACTTCAACAAACCACAGATAACACAGAGGTTATTAATATGTTCATCTCCTATATGTTGCATGCCCATCGCCTCTTCTTCCTCATTCCCCTCCAATTGTTTCTTAGCTCCTGCATATTCACTAACAGTTTGTCTGGTACTATGATTCCTCCTCGATCGCTCCACTGCACGCTCCCATGCCACCCACCTTTGCGATGCTGGACCTCAGAGATATTGGTATCCCTTCCACATCCTCTACTGCTTCTTCCTCTACCTCTGGGACCACCACTTCCTCCCACAGACTGTGCTCCAGCATGTAGATGACTGGAATAGTGATGCTGATGACAGCATCATCAGCATTAACCATCTTAGTAGCCATTTTGCAATTGTGCAGAAGCTTGCAGAGGTCCTTGATCTGTGACCACTCCAGTAGCGTGATTTGTCATACCTCAGGATCGCGTTTGCCCATGCTATACATCATGACATACTGCACCAGAGCTCGTCGCTAATGCTTCAGTCACTGCAACTTGTGAAGTGGAATTCCATCATGTCAACACATTGCATATCGTAGGCTGAAAGACAAGTTATTAACCCCTTCATGACCGGGGAATTTTTCATTTTCGTTTTTTGCTCCCCTGCTTCCAAGAGCCATAACTTTTTATTTTTCCATCAATATAGACATATGAAGGCTTGTTTTTTGCAGGACGAGATGTACTTTCATATGCAATAATTTATTTTACCATATAGTGTACAGGGAAATTGCAAAAAAATTCTAAATGCAGTGAAATTGCAAAAAAAGTGCAATAACACGTTTGTTTTTTGGGTATTTTAGTCGCCATGTTCACTATATGGTAAAACCGACATGACGGGGTGATGTCTCGAGTTGGTATGAGTTCATAGACACCCAACATGTATACCTTTATTGGTATCTAGGTGGTGAAAAAAAATGCAGAAGTTTGCAAAAAAACAAAAACTGACTTTTTGCGCCATGTTCTGCAACCCGTAGCGTTCTCATTTTTCAGGATCTGGGGCTGGGTGACGGCTTATTTTTTGCATCTTGAGATAACGTTTCTAATGGTACCATTTTTGGGGGGATCCGCAGTTTTGATCGCCCGTTATTGCATTTTATAGCAATGTTGCATCGACCAAAAAAAACGAATTTTGGCGTTTGGACCATTTTTTCTGTTACAGAGTTTACGGCTCTCATTAACAGATTTAATAGTATGATAGATCGGGCGATTCTGAACGCGGCGATACCAAACATGTGTATTTTAAAACAAATTTTTATACTTTTATTGTGATTGGGGGAATAGGGGGGTGATTAGAACTTTTATATATTTTCATTTATTTTTTTACAGTTTTTAACAACTTGATTTTTTTATTAATTCTTATTTTACACTGCCCCATTAAGAGGCGCCTTGCTGCACAATCCGATCGCTTCTGGGAGATACAGATGAGCTGCAGCTCATCTGTATCTCTCAGAATCGCGGACCTAATGTGGTTGGCAGCGCCTGCCAACCATAACAGGAAATTCCACTCTCACAGCATCCGGGGTCTAGCCAGGACCCCGGGCTGTCACATGAGTGCCGGAGATCACGCGATACTATCGCGGGATCTCCAGAGCAGGCGGGGAACAGCGCGCTCCCCGCCACGGCCGCCTAGGATCCCGCTATCAGAGATTGACGCCGGGATCCAAGGGGTTAACAGCGCCGATCAGATCCCGGATCCTATCGGTGCTGTTACCCCGACATCTCAGTTGATGAGATCAGCTGAGATGTCGGTGCTTTGATGTGAGCTCTGCTCACATCAAAGCCCCCTTACCGGCCCAGGACGTTGTACAACGTTCTGTGTCGGCAAGCAGTTAAGCCGCGAGGTGCGAATGGTGGAAGGAGCACACTGCAACTGGGCCTTCTGCTGCATCACATCCAAGTGGGGAGAGTGGCATAGAAATTGCTGCATAACAAAGTTGAGGACGTGAGCCATGCAAGGCATATATATGAGATTGCCCCAGTGTAGGGCTGCAACAGGTTTGCACGGCCTTCCCTGGTAACAGGTGGGGGCCCTAGAGGAGGGGAAGGAGGCAGAACCAGCGAAGGAAGTGATTGATACTGAAATTTGTCCCACAAGTCTTGGAGATTTCAAGACTTGGGGAGCCGCCCCTTCGCAGTCTGCCATCAGAGTCGCTCAGTGCCCAATCTGTGAGATGTAATGCGCCTGGCATTGTCTGTTCATCCAGGTGTCAGTGTTGGTATGCACCCTTTCAGATACAGAGTCTTTCAAATACTGGGTGAGCTTGTTTGCCCTGAGATCTAAGGAATATGGTCCCTACTAATTATAATGGATAATGAGTAAGTATAAAAAGGTTTTTTAGTACTTTTACAGCCAGCATTACAGGGACATGTTTTTATACATAAGGTGGCTTTTTGGAGGTGACAGGTTCCCTTTAAATTGCGTTAATGATGCTGTTAAACACATCCGTCCAGATGGAAAGCCAAAATGTGATGTGGACCAGGCCTTAATTGGGCATTTGGTGAGTTGTGACATGGGGAAACAAGGGTAATTGGTATGCCAGATCTGAGGACTGTACTGTGTTTGTTGTGGATGTGGAGGAAGAGGAGGAGAGTCCGCTTGATGCAGCATTTGTGATTCACTGTGATACATGCACTTTCTGAGCCTCATCTTCAAGTCGTATTGCTCTGCTGCAGGCCAAGAAAGGGGGTTGAGTAGCCCATTGAGTAGCAGAAGTCGTCAGTTGTCTTTGGATAGGATGAGCCGGTGTTTGTTTGCACAGCTATCAGTAACATTAGAACCCTACTAACACCTCCAATACCACGCCTTTTCTCTATTCCATTATAACCTCGGCATTTTCCACTAATGTTTGAGGTACCCATCCTCTCTTTTAACCAGCTGTTTCACAACGATTGGCTTACACCTGTCAGTCATCTGTCACTAAATTAACAATCAGTACTTGTTTCTTGAGAGAGTGTGGCCGGTCCACAAATTTAGAAATCAGTTTTTCTATGTAGAAAGGCCTGTTTGTGGTTGGACACACAGATTTCGAAATACATTTTTTCTATGCAGAAAGGCTCATTTGTTGGTGGACCCTCTACCCCTCCAATCTGTCTAAAAAGAAATCAAGTAGCTAGATATGTCTGTCGTGCATGCTGCAGTAGCTGTAACCCTCTCAAAAAGAGGACGATGCCACATCTCCACTTCTTATATGCAGAAGGATATGTGACTTAGGCAGTCAATGACTCAAGTCCTTGTGTCTAAACGTTGCGGATGTTTATTGAACCCTGATTGGCTGCAGAAACATCCAGAAAAAGCAGTACGCTGCTCTGCTGACCTCTCTACACCCCTTCACCCCATTAAACACATCGCTCCCACTCATCACCACCAGTAGCACCAGTATCCTAGCCAAAGAAGAAAAGAATCACTGGAGACACACTAAGGGTATGTGCACACTGGTCGGGTTTGTGCAGGTTTAGCAGCGGAAACCGGAGGTCGGTTTCCATGAGTTTTATGTAAATTTATGTTAATCCAAAAGCGGCTTTTGGGTTAACATTAAAACCTATGGAAACCGACACCCGGTGTGCACACACCGGCGGTTTCCACATGCTCATCTGTTGCTAAACCGCTGGGTTCCCAGCAGGTTAGCAACGAATGAGCATGTTCAATAAACCGGCCGGTTATGCAGCGGCTGCAAGCAGAATCATGTACTGCTTCCAGCCGCCGCAACACCGCCGCCGCTAACCCACTGTGCACCCGCCGCAAACCCGAGGCACAGCCGCGGCACATACCCGCCAGGATGCCGGTGGACGGCTCCAGAGCTTCCTGGCGAGTCCGCCCAGCCGCCACCGACACAAACCCGCCCACCAGTGTGCACATACCCTAATGCTTTTCTCCTACCGGAAAAAGGCCACATTTTGTCAATTTTCAGAAAAGTGATTGGGAATCCCATCCTCAATCCGAATGAGCAAGGCTTGTGCCGAATATGAAATTGGTAAACTTTATCTGAACAAGTTCGCTCATCATTATTTACAATCATCCCTTGATTTCTTTGAACAATTCTTCATTTTACATGCAAGCTGTCCCATTTTTAAACATATTCCAATTTAGCAATTTCCCTAAACAAATGGAGCTCAGCGAGACAATCAAAACTCTCCGGAGACGTATCTTACCTAGCACGCCGCCTTCCATTGAGAATATAAAGATCTACAGCTCAGCGAGACCCACCACGGCAAAGATTTATGTGTCTGACGACCGTCTAATATGAATGAGACATTTCTCCGCAAAAGAATAGAGATTCCGTAAAAGTAATTCCTAGTTTACAAAATGAATACAAAGAACAAAGATTCCGATGTGAGTATTAATAATAACTCTCTGTATGATAATATACAATGCATTATGCTTCAGATATGAAACTTATCCAGATAAGCCGCCATGTGGACAGATAGGTATGGTCTAGCGCTGCTGAATACAAAATTGACAAGACGATTATCAATGGTGTTTCTCCTGAGGAAGAGGCTAGGACAGCCTTGATCTTGGCCTTGACGTAGGGCATGGAATAAAAACACCGATCACCTTAACTTGGACGTCTTATCAACTTTGCATTCAGCAGCGCGGAGCATACCTATCTGTCCCCATTGCGGTTTATTTCGCCACCTCGAGTGGGGGTCCTGCGGCAGCTGATACTAAGTGCTGATACCAGTTGTGGGCCTCACAACTGGACAAGGTGAGCAGTTTAATTTTCAACCGCTTCAATTTTTCGACCCATTGCGCTCTTGTCTACCCCATTTTAGGTACTTATCCAGATAGGAACAAAGAGCTGGAGGAAGTCAACTTCGGTGACACATTATCACATTCAGGTGCATAGCTCAATTTAAGACAAGCATATAGGAAACTTATCCAGATAGGAACAAAGGGCTGCACCCACGATGGTAGTATTCAAATCTTTATTGTCGTGAAGCAGGTAACAAGCAGGCGTACAGGAGGATGGAGGCTATGGACCACAGCTATGCGAAACAATCGTAGTCCAGGACCGTAGCCTGCATCATCCTCCTTAACGCCTACATCTTACCTGCTTCACGACAATAAAGATCGGAAGACTACCATGATGAGTGCAGCTCTATGTTCCTATCTGGATAAGTTTCGTATATGCTTGTGTTACATTGAGCCATGCACCTGAATGCGGTAATGTGTTACCAAAGTTGACTTCCTCCATTTTGGCTTGATTTAAGTCCCCGCACTCCGCAGGCAGGGGCGTATCTAGGGGGATGCAACCGGACCTTTTGCCCCGGGTGCAACTCAGCGGGGGGCGCCGGCGGCACCCCCCCGCGACTGCAATGTGAGCGGCGCGGGCGCGGCTGGAATCCAACAGTGCTCATCATAGACATGTAGGACTCTTGTAAAGCACCTCCTCCTCGCCCTCTGGTGGCGGCCGGGCGCACTGCACTTGTCCTGCTCACTCCGCTCCTGACATGGAGGAGAGATCCCCGGAGCTGAGTGCACTGACCCCCAACACCAAGAGGCTGCTGCCCCGGAGACAGGTGGGTGTCACATCTGCCCTCTATGTCCACATTCATGTCTGGGTCCTCACACCCTTCCTTATAACTGATATAAGTCAGCAGCATGCTGCCACCTGTAGTCCTTGTGCTCCCTCTAGAGCCAGCGCTGCACACGCTGCCTGCTGCACACACTGCCTGCTGCACCCCCCTCCTGGCTGCAATGTGAGCGGCGTGGCTGAAATCTGACAGCACCCCCCCCCCCCCTCCCTCACCTACTTTGGGGGGGGAGGCGCCAAAACAGATCTCTGCCCCGGGCGCCGGCAAACCTAGTTACACCCCTGTCCGCAGGTGCAGGTTAACCTTATTTGCAGTGCTCCGGATATGTGCAGTATTTCTGTGGGAAACAAGTAAAGTGCGATCATTAAGTGTCTTATTAAAATTCTAATTTCAAATGAGAAAGTTATTTATTCCTATTTGTTAACCATCGCTGGCTGAAGTCCTTTGTTCCCTGTTCAAGATCAGGCACATTTTCCGTTTTTTCTCTTTTTTTCACAAATACATTTTTAAGTCTTTCAAAATCTTTTCTCATTCAAGCTGTTCTACAATTTTTGTCTTATTTTTGGAATATTTGATACATAATTTTTATATTATTATTTATTTTCTTTTTGCTCTTACTAGGGAAAAATATATGACCTAAAATTTGACCACATAAAACTGTTAAAAAATAATGACCTCTACCATCGCATAAAAACACAAACAGATAATAATGATGGGTGAGAAGAATGACCATGCTCAGGTGCTCGGTAAATGTTAAGAGCAGTTGGGCACACGGTTGGCTCCAACTTGAGTACTGAGACTAATGGAAGTCAAGGGCGAACTCGAACATTTTTGTGGAAGATATTAAAAGTGCTTGAGTTTCCCATTGACCTCTACTATACTCTTGTACTCAATTTGAGCCCATCCGAACATTCAACCACTCCCAACGAGTACCGAGGACCCGAGCATGGGAGTGCTCACTGATCACTAAAAGACAAATGATAAAAAAGGAGTGATCATAGAAAGGTAAGGTTGGAAGGAACCTCTTGGGTCATTGTATGAAGGGACCTCCTGGGTCATTGTATGAAGGGACCTCCTGGGTCATAAGTCATCGTGTGAAGGGACTTCATGGTTCATAGTGGAAGGGACCTCCTGGGTCATTATGTGAAGGGTCCTCCTGGGTCATGGGTCATCGTGTGAAGGGACTTCATGGTTCATAGTGGAAGGGACCTCCTGGGTCATTGTGTGAAGGGACCTCCTGGGTCTTTATGTGAAGGGACATCCTGGGACATCATGGGAAGTGACTTCATGTGTCATTGTGGAAGGGACTTCCTGGGTCATCTGAATCAAACCTCGCACAAAGCAGGATTCACTAAATAATCCCAGACAGATGTCTGTCCAGTCTCTGTGTGAAGACTTCCATTAAAGGAGAACTCATCACCTCTGACACCTGCCTGTTCCACTCATTAATTACCCTCACTGTCAAAAACTTTTTTCTGATATCTAATGTGTGTCTCCTACATTCAGTTTCATCCCATTACTTCCAGTCTTTCCTTGTGTAAATGAGAATAAAGCTGATCTCTCTGCAGTGTGACAGCCCTAGAATTAAGCTGATCCCTCTACAGTGTGACAGCCCTTGAGATATTTGTAGACAGCTATTATGTCTCGTCTAAGTCTTCTATTTTGCAAATTAAACATTTCCAAATCCTGTAACCATTCCTCATAGAACATGGTGTTTAGACCAAATATTTTTAATTATGACCTGCCAGAAGCTGAAACCTCAGTTTTTGTTTCATTGTATCTTTATTATTCAGAATCTTAATGAGCTGGTATACCTCCCTTTCAACTCACAAAACATAGGGACTACACAATAACGATAGAAATAATGTAATACAAAATTGAATCAGTAGGGACCATCAGTGTATATTCTGTGCTGCCGGTCAATAATGACGCTGTGTGTTCTTTAAAAAATGCAGTTTATTAATTCAGCGTGTCTTAAATCTACCTTGTTTCTTCATTAAGAAAAAGAAAAAACTGGTGTTTTTTTTTTCCTCTTAAAGAAGCCAGGCAGCTTCACAATGCATTAAATTAATAAACCACTTTTTAAGTAACACACAACATCATTATTGACCGGCATCACAGCATAGCCATCTACTGTGCTTCTCTCCTAATTACTGTCTATTTGAGCCTGTGGACCTGCAGCATAGGTCATTTAGATGCTACCACATGTTCTCCATGCAGTGCATCTCAGACTCAAATGCAATAAGAGTTCCTGCTGTGTTTGGAACCTGCCATGCTGAGCTGACAATAGTTGATTGACAGTGCAGGCCTCCATTCTGGTTCTGGGAGGTGCTGGGTAGCTGCGATGTTCCATCTTCCCTGCGATTGCTCTGCTACTTTGTTGAGCAGCCTCTCCCAGAATCCTGCCAGTTGTATATATTTAAGTGGGGTTTGGCCTGCACTCTTGTGTCTGTCTTGTTCGGATCTTTGTTATCTGACCCTAGACTGCCGCTTGATCTCCCTTCTTGTCTGCTCCCTGTACTTCTTATGATCTTCTGGTATTTTGACCCCTGGACTGTGACATGAATACATCACTGCCGACTCTCTGAATCCTCATTGTGCTCTCCTGGGGACCTGACCCTCAACCATGGCATGACTATGTCTCTGTTTACTCCTTTAATACTATGGGCTCTCCTGGGACCTGACCCCGGATTAACTGACTTCCCTGGTCTTCATACTCCTGTAAGTAGGGCCTCCTTGCTATTAGAAGTGTCTATCTTCTCATTCACTCTAGCTATTAATAGTGACAAGCGTCACAGATGCCTTATTTCTTCTACTGAGTTGAGCACAAATTACCAGTGATATTTATTATTTTCTCGGAAAAAAACTGTTTTTCCTTCCTAAGATTAATTAAAGAACATACATAAAAAAAATTAATTTCTCAGTACAAATCAAACTTGAATAATACTAGCTGTTGGAGACAGGTCCTATATAGCCCATATCAATTATTGAGATAAAACATACTGGTCTACTAGTCTACTTAGGTGAATAAATCATGTGCCTGTGTTACATATTAAATATACAGTTAGGGCCAGAAATATTTGGACAGTGACACAAGTTTTGTTATTTTAGCTGTTTACAAAAACATGTTCAGAAATACATTTATATATATAATATGGGCTGAAAGTGCACACTCCCAGCTGCAATATGAGAGTTTCCACATCCAAATCGGAGAAAGGGTTTAGGAATCATAGCTCTGTAATGCATAGCCTCCTCTTTTTCAAGGGACCAAAAGTAATTGGACAATGGACTCTAAGGGCTGCAATTAACTCTGAAGGCGACTCCCTCGTTAACCTGTAATTAATGAAGTAGTTAAAAGGTCAGGGGTGGATTCCAGGTGTGTGGTTTTGCAATTGGAAGCTGTTGCTGTGACCAGACAACATGCGGTCAAAGAAACTCTCAATTGAGGTGAAGCAGAACATCCTGAGGCTGAAAAAAAGAAAAAAATCCATCAGAGAGATAGCAGACATGCATGGAGTAGCAAAATCAACAGTTGGGTACATTCTGAGAAATAAGGAATTGACTGGTAAGCTTGGGAACTCTAAAAGGCCTGGGCGTCCACGGATGACAACAGTGGTGGATGATCGCCGCATACTTTATTTGGTGAAGAAGAACCCGTTCACAACATCAACTGAAGTCCAGAACACTCTCAGTGAAGTAGGTGTATCTGTCTCTAAGTCAACAGTAAAGAGAAGACTCCATGACAGTAAATACAAAGGGTTCACATCTAGATGCAAACCATTCATCAATTCCAAAAATAGACAGGCCAGAGTTAAATTTGCTGAAAAACACCTCAAGAAGCCAGCTCAGTTCTGGAAAAGTATTCTATGGACAGATGAGACAAAGATCAACCTGTACCAGAATGATGGGAAGAAAAAAGTTTGGAGAAGAAAGGGAACGGCACATGATCCAAGGCACACCACATCCTCTGTAAAACATGGTGGAGGCAACGTGATGGCATGGGCATGCATGGCTTTCAATGGCACTGGGTCACTTGTGTTTATTGATGACATAACAGCAGACAAGAGTAGCCAGATGAATTCTGAAGTGTACCGGGATATACTTTCAGCCCAGATTCAGCCAAATGCTGCAAAGTTGATTGGACGGCGCTTCATAGTACAGATGGACAATGACCCCAAGCATACAGCCAAAGCTACCCAGGAGTTCATGAGTGCAAAAAAGTGGAACATTCTGCAATGGCCAAGTCAATCACCAGATCTTAACCCAATTGAACATGCATTTCACTTGCTCAAATCCAGACTTAAGACAGAAAGACCCACAAACAAGCAAGACCTGAAGGCTGCGGCTGTAAAGGCCTGGCAAAGCATTAAGAAGGAGGAAACCCAGCGTTTGGTGATGTCCATGGGTTCCAGACTTAAGGCAGTGATTGCCTCCAAAGGATTCGCAACAAAATATTGAAAATAAAAATATTTTGTTTGGGTTATGTTTATTTGTCCAATTACTTTTGACCTCCTAAAATGTGGAGTGTTTGTAAAGAAATGTGTACAATTCCTACATTTTCTATCAGATATTTTTGTTCAACCCTTCAAATTAAACGTTACAATCTGCACTTGAATTCTGTTGTAGAGGTTTCATTTCAAATCCAAAGTGGTGGCATGCAGAGCCCAACTCGCGAAAATTGTGTCACTGTCCAAATATTTCTGGCCCTAACTGTACCTATAGTGCCTTGAGCATGTTACATAGTGGCACCCGATGTATTTTTCGTAGTGGCTTCTTTAAGGGGCAATGATATGGGCCACATAGGATCTCTCGTAAACAGCCAGCACTATTCAGATTTGAAATGTACAGGGACGCTACTTTTTATATGCACATCATTTATTCAATTTTACATTACGTTATTTCTACCATCATTGTGTAGTGCCTGTTTTGCACTTTCATGGTGTCTTGTGTGATAATACAGCCCTTTTCAATGTGTGCAGTGGGTTATTAGTCTTAATTAGGCCAGACATATTGATCTTTTATTTGTTAACTCATGAGAAGTAAGTCATTGTTTCTTATGAGACTGCTCGGAGCCTCCATTGTTCGAGTTTGCGTATTGCAACCTAAATGTAAATTACCTCAGCCCCTTTCTGTCTACATCGTTCAGAGGAGAATTATGTAATCTGTTTGAACTGTTAACCAACACGAAAACAGCCTTATCCCACCAATCCTGTAAGAACACAATACCCTGAGGTGAAGGTTCCTGATATAAAAAGGACTGCATCAGTCACCAGTTGTTCATATATGCTACGTGGCCTCATCCTAGAGACTTCGATCCTGGCTAGAGAATCACATCGCATCTTTGTGACTGTGGCCTAGAAATTTTGGTTCTAACTGTCAGGATCACATCAAGTCTTCATATTCTACAGGACTTCAGCCTAAGAGCTTTGGTTCTGGCTAGAAGATCATAACACTAGATCACTGTTTACAGGAGTTTAGCCTGGGATTCTAGGATTTGGCTGGAAGATACTAAGGTTGGGACATTTCGGTCACTTGGCTACAGACTTTGCTGTGCTCAGTCAGCTTCCTAACTTGCCGTTAACTCTTCTTAGTGGATTCCTGCCAAAAGCAGAGTGCTGCTAGACTGGGCTAGTTGGCCCTGGAGGCTCGAAAAGCATGATTATTCTAATCCCTGGTGAAGCAGCGGAAGGGTGAGACTCTGTTGGTTGTTCCTTCTTGTGTTATGTGGGTATGTGTTATATGCCTTTGACTGTTGGGTATACAATAAGGTCTAACTAATGTGTGGATCCCTCACCCTGTGTTGTCTGTTTTCTGCCACTGTTAAAGAGTTTGGGGCTCAGTGGGATGAGCCCTGGTCCATGCGGTCTTTCCAAAGGTGACCGGGCCAGTGGACGAGAGCATGCAATGATCCCCGTGTCTCCACATTATGTTTTACCTTTCCACCTCCTTTTTAATATTGTCTACATGTGTTTTATACAATGGTACAATACGGATTATTATCTTTTAATGCTTTTGTGCGGTTCTATTTGTAGGTCATATGCATATATGCTGTTTATGACATTTTGTTCCATATTTGTTCTTCATATTGGTCCATGGGTTGGTTCCCAACTTTGTAGGTTATATATATGAGGGAAAAATATAAAGCAAAATTCATCGTTTTTACAAATTTTTTGCAATTATCAGTACAAAATAAAACTAAAATGCATTAGTAATTGTATTCATCTTCCCATGCCAATCACTTTCTTTTTTTTGTTAGTCTTTTTCATTTAGTTTTTTTTCTCATTTCCTTCAAGTTTGTGAGTTTTGGTGATATAACATATAAACAAAATTTGCAGTGCTCATAAGCACAAAAAATGTAGAGTATGCTAGCTTTGAATATATGGACTGTGGACCGACTGTAATTTATAAAATGCACTTATAAAATAAAGGTACCGAGTGCACAAATTGTTCAATGTCTCAGGGCCCCGTCACACGGGGCGACGGGGCTGGGGATGTCGGCGGCGAATGGCGGGGCGCACACGCTCTTGCCGCTGTCGCCAGCGTCGCCGTCCCCCGTTCAGACGGGGCGACTCCTCCAGCCCCGTGCCGCCGATCTGTCAGGCGGCATCGCCGCCGGGGTGTCTGGAAACCCCAGCAGCGATGCCAGACAATGGGAGCCTGTGGCTCCCATCGTCTGACAGGTCGCCAGCGCCGGGTTACATGGGGCGATGTGTGCACATCGCCCCATGATGGTCGCCTGGTTGCACAGCACTGCTCTGAAACCAGGCAGCCTCCAGGCACCGGCGACATCGCCCCTTCACATGAGGCGACGTAGGGGCGATGACGCTGGCGATAGGCCACGCCCCCACGTCACCTCTGTTATGGGCGGCGATATCATCCCGTGTAACGGGGCCCTTAGAGCCCAGTAGGTGAGACAAGGCGTACCTTTTAGTAGTGAGAAAGCACTACTATGCTCAGGTGCTCGGTACTCGTATCGAGCATTTGGACACTTGGGCGGGTTCAACTGGTTAACTGAGTATAATGGAAGAAAATGTGAAACTCAAGCCTTGTTCTGAAAGAACTTCTGGAAAAATGCTTTAGTTCCTTATTGACTTCCATTATACTCAGTATTTGATTCGAGCCCATTCAAACCTCCAACTGCTCGTTACAAGTACCGAGAACCCGAGCATGGTAGTGACCGTACATCACTAATAAATACATACTTATGATTTCCTCTGTAACTGAGGAATGTACATTAGTCACAATTACAGGGGAAACTCCTGCTGGCTGCACTGCTAAGCTGATTGTGGTCTGCCAGGACCCAGCCACTCCTGCTTCCTCCCAACTCTGGGTTAAAGAAAACTGATGTAATGTGCTCCAAAGAGCAATGTGCAGTTTGGAGTCTGGCTGCGGAGTACCGGAAATGGTGCATTCAGTGTCATACCCGGAACTCCACAGAGGGCTCCGAGGCAGGCTGGAGGTGCACATGGTAATTTCAATATCATGCCCATTGGGGTGTAATAAACACTGATTGAGGCGGCAAAAGGGAGCAATAGAGGACACCCAGTGGAGCTAATAATATTAGCCCCCGCTTCAGTATAATACGAGGCAGTGAGTTATACAAAGGTTTTATAAAACAGTCACACCACACATTTAGGAGAGAGAGGGATAGTTAGAATAGTAATAGGAAGGTGCAGGGACAGATGGTGAGAGCCTGGGGTGATGTTACTAGGTGACAGGTTCACTTTGAACGGTGCAATGCTCCGCTATTAAATAAAATATGCAAATAGTCTCTAGAGTTGAAGCAGAAAAACTCAAGTACCAACTATTGGTAGTAGCAAGTCAAAAACCACCCTTTAACAAGACCTGTAGTTAGTGATGAGCAAATTTAGCTCGAATATGTTCGCCAGTTTCAAATTTAGTAAGTACCATAAAGATTCCATTCATCACCTCGAATTCGAACATTTTGCTGAAAAGTCGGGAAATTCAGTGAACGTTCAGTAGCGCTTGGATGTGTGTGTAGTAGGGATGCGCGAGTATAATCGTTACTATTCGGTACTCGCCGAATAGTAACGATATTTGGGCTACTCGCTACTCTGAGAGTTTCTTGCGATTACTCGGGAGTAGAGAGTAGTCCATTCACTTTCACAGTGTATCTATATACACTGTGAAAGTGGAATAAAAGTTGTTAAAAATAAAAAAATATCATGCTCACCCATCCGACGGCTGCAACGGGGACCCGAAATGAAGACATCCCATGTACGGCTAGGACCTGTCAGTCTGATAGCCAATCAGACGGCTGGCAGCTATCTGGCCAATCAGATGGCCTGATGTCACAAACCACATGATCGCTACCAGCCACCTGATTGGCCAGATTGCCAAGTCTTGAACATGCATCAAGGAACTGACAATCTGGCCAATCAGGTGGCTGGTAGTGATCATGTGGTTTGTGACATCAGGCCATCTAATTGGCCAGATCGCTACCAGCCATCTGATTGGCTATCAGACTGACAGGTCCTAGTTGTACTTGGGATGTCTTCTTTTCGGGTCCCCGTTGCAGCCGTCGGATAGGTGAGTATGATATTTTTTTATTTTTAACAACTTTATTCCACTTTCGCAGTGTACATATAGATACACTGCGAAAGTAATCGCTTCCCCATTCACTTACATTGGACTCGCTATACTCGCAACCAGTACCGAGTATCGGGACCTACTCGTTACGAGTATAGCGAGTCCAAATATTGCAGTACTCGCTCATCCCTAGTGTGTAGCTTAACATAGGACAGAAGTATTTGTACATATGCACTAACACTTGTGTTCTACATTATCCTACACACACAGAAAGACACACACAGATCATCTTACTGTGTCTCTACTACTTGATTGTTCTGGTCCATCTTCCTATTCTCCCTCTCATTTCCGCATCTGTGCTGGCGGTGACGGTCAGCAGATCTGATCACCATAGGAATCATGTCAAGTGACCAGATAGTGTCAGCTGATCTGGAAACCTGACTTGATTACTAAGGTGACCAGATCAGCTGCCGCAGACGTCAGTCACTGCCGGCTCTGCTCTAGGTTTGTGATGTCTTGCTGAAGTCCCCTGAGGTCACTGTTCAGGTAACAATGGTGGCCACTGATCATAGCGAGTACCATTGTTACCTGAGCAGTGACCTCATTGAGTCACCACTTTTAGGTAGGACCAGTTGAAGTGCCAGACAGGCCATTGTCAACCGTTCTCCACTTCCCTCCCTGCCACCTGTATAATGGACCTGGAATAAAGGCAACTGTCTGGACAATTTATTGGTGAGTGCCCTTATCACATATTTGAGCAGCATACGCAAAAAATGTTGACCTGCCTCACTCATATGTATTATACCGACCATTTGTTCCAGTCACAGAAGAACAATCTGACTGTGGTCACGGAGTTTTTCCTTTTAGGATTTCAAGTCAGCCACTATTTAAGAATTTTTCTATTCTGTCTTTTTCACGTGGTTTATTGTGGGACTATATGTGGAAACCTCCTGATCATCACCCTGGTGTCCACCAGCAAGATCCTCCACACTCCGATGTACTTCTTCATCTCACAACTGTCCATCACTGACATCTTGGTGATCACAGATATTGTCCCTAAGATGCTTCATATTCTACTCAATAATGGGGGAACCATCACTTTTACTGATTGTATCATTCAGTTTTATTTTCTTTGTGTCTCTGAGGCATTTGAGTGTTTTCTCCTCGCTGTGATGTCTTATGACCGATACGTGGCCATCTGTAACCCCCTCCGTTACTCCACCATCATGACCGGGGCATATTGTGGGACATTGTCTATTACTTGTTGGTTGGTTGAATTTTCAATTTTTTTGATTTACATCTTACAAATGGCAAAACTGAACTTTTGTGGTCCAAATACCATGGACTATTTATACTGTGACATTGTCCCCTTACTAGAACTTTCCTGTTCTGACACTTATGTTTTCCAGTTGGGGATTTATGTCATAGGCATCCCTAATATTCTCATTCCTACAACAATCATTATATCATCCTATACCTACATAGTTTTATCTGTCTTAAGGATTCCATCCAGTACCGGTAGACAGAAAGCCTTCTCCACCTGCAGCTCCCACCTCATTGTGGTCTCCATATTCTACTGGACTATGTTCATTGTTTACGTCATTCCAACAAGGAGAGAAACAGTCACCATGAATAAGATCCTATCCCTCCTATTTACTGTATTTACTCCTTTGGTCAACCCCATTATATACAGTCTGAGGAATAAAGACATCAGAAAGGCCATACAAGGAACATTTACCAAGCGTGTTGTCTGGTGAATTAACAACTATGCTTCTTTACAGATAATTTACTACTAAAACAATGTAACCAGAAGGTAAATATTGTATGCATAACCTAATGACTTTTCTACTTTAGGAGACCGGCACTTGCAGGGATTGGGACTCGATGGCCCTTGAGGTCTCTTTGAACTCGATGATATCAATCTATTAGTCTATGAGTCTACTTTTGAACTTGTACAGTGACATTTTTCTTTATCTGGTAATAACATTTGGAGATTTCAACTTATACATGTGATTTTTCTTACGTGCGACCAACCCGGTGGATCCACTAAGACGACTGGTCCAGGTGAACACACAGGCGCCAATGCAGCACTCACATGCGTAATATGGAACACAGTGGTGAAAACCAAAATAATAGTCCAACAAAGAGTTCAGAAAAGCATACACGGGGAACGTACAGAAAGAGAACAATAGACCAAAACAAACGGAAATATGAGACAAAGTGGTAGGGATATAGGTGCTTGAACCCAGTTGTGGTGTGACGGCAGCATGGAGTGGTAGTAACGGGTAATAATGCAAATGTATTTAAATAGTGCCAACATATTGCTAGCATTTTACAATGTAAAGGGGATATGTACAGAAAAATTTAGAAAATACAGAGTAACAAAAAATTCAACAGATACCATGAGGAGTGAGGGCCCTGATCACAAGATACAGTCTATGAGGAAATAGGGGAGGC
The DNA here is from genome assembly GCA_033576535.1 of Allobates femoralis. Lineage (NCBI taxonomy): Eukaryota > Metazoa > Chordata > Amphibia > Anura > Aromobatidae > Allobates > Allobates femoralis. Next base: position 3,564,766 of record JARQOC010000004.1, read on the forward strand.
CTAAAAGGTAAGTAGTAAAAAGAGGGGTTGAGTCTAGGGATGAGCGAGTACATTGATATTTGTGCTCGCTATACTCGCAACAAGTAGGTAGCGGTACTCGCTACTCATTGCGAGTATAGCGAGCATGAATACTTTCGCAGTATATCTATAGATACACTGCGAAAGTACCCTAAAAGTGAGTAAAAGTTGTTAAAAGGTAATAAACTTACATACTCACCTTCCGATGCCTGCACCGGAAGCGGCAGAGAAGACATCCGATCGCTGGACAAGGACCTTTCACTACCAGCCAATCAGATGGCCGGTAGCGATCTGGCCAATCAGATGGTGCCACGTCACAACTACGTCATCGCTAGCGGCCACCAGATTGGCCAGTTTGCAAGGTCGTGATAGTACATCTAGGACCTTGCAAATTGGCCAATCAGGTGGCCGCTAGCGATCACGTGGTTGTGACGTGGTGCCATCTGATTGGCCAGATCTCTACCGGCCATCTGATTGGCTGGTAGTGAAAGGTCCTTGTCCAGCGATCGGATGTCTTCTCTGCCGGTCCCGGTGCAGGCATCGGAAGGGGAGTATGTAAGTTTATTGTTTTTTAACAATTTTTAATTACTTTTAGAGTACTTTTGCAGTGTATCTATAGATACACTGCGAAAGTATTTGGACTACTCGCTACTCCCGAGTACACATAAGTACTCGGAGAGTAGCGGGTAGCCCGAATACCCCTACTATTCGGCGAATACCGAATAGTAGAGAGTATACTCGCTCATCCCTAATTGAGTCATTCAGTGGCAGTCTGTGCCCCGGCTGCCTCCATAGAGCATTAGTTGGGTGTGTGTCTTTGGAGTATGTAAGCCATAAGTATAGCAATGCTCTACTGCAGGTGAGAATTCTTCCGCTGGGGATTAACATTCATGGATGCTGAGTAATGGTGAGCAAATAATAAGATCTTTGGTTTTGAATAGCTCTAACTGAATACTTTGAGCTCTTTCAGTATTCGGATCTGATTGAGTTCCCCATTGACTTGCATTGGATTTGTTACCATTACTCATTTAAAGTATTCTGTTAGAGCTATCCGAGCCCGAAAATCTTACTATATGCTCATCACTAATGCTGAGGGTTTTTTTAGCACAGTCTTTTCCTAAAAATTTGGCACCGTACTGTGAAGACATCGATACGGTGCACACAACACTTTAGAACTTGTTCCATTGGAGACAGTCAACAGCCAGGAGAACCTTGATAGAGTCTGGGCCTGAAGCTCATGAGTGCGGAACACAAGTAATCCTCTAACAATGTCCCCATATGGAGTTCTTACCGGGTGTTCTATTCCTCCATCCACTGATAGTGAGGTGACAGATTATTGAGTATCTATTTATTTAGGCTTTTGACTTCACCAGAGTGCACTATTAATTGTCCAACCATACACATTTATCTAATTGTTGGTATAGACTTTTAAGGCATCTTAGATGTATTTCATCACTGCACTGGGCTTAAAGGTCTTCTTTTGCATTTTCTTTAAGGTCTTCCTTTCATCATCTTGGACATGGTATTTTGGTTCTGGATAAAATGTTCTTAAATGCCCTTGATGAACCCCGACACACGAAAAAAATGAGGAAACGTGTCAGTCAAATCCCCTTAATTTTTGGAGAGGTGATCATTGGACTTCTGCATGAGAACCTATTCATTTCTGGCAGTAACATTATCATGTTACCACAGATGTTAAGAATCCCATAAAATTTGGGATAACAGTTTTTAACAACTGTAGTTTTATAGTCTCTAAGCCTCTCGGGGTGCTTGGGTAGTACACTCTCTCTTATTTGACTTTTCTAGTACAACAATATTCATTGGATTTCATGTGCAATTGACATGTGTTAAACGTGGCATCTAATTACCATCTAGTATTGACCATAGACTGTTTAGGAAACCACTCACTCCCCTCCTTTTTGATTTCAAGGTATTGCATGTGTTTGTTTTTTTCCAGATGCCCTAAGCACCCACTTACTGCAGCTTAAAGAGGACCTGCAACCCCCTGGTCAATGGCAAACTAAATGCAGCATGTCTGCTGCATTCAGGTAAGGGCTCCCCCATGTCTCTAGCCCCCCCGTAAGCTTTAAAAAAGACTTTAGAAACCTTACAGATAAGAGGTCTAATGGGTGGGATCTTATTAAGAGGTCCTCGCCGCTGGCACAACCCTCCCAGCCTCCTCCTTGTGTGTTCCACCCCCTCTATGTGTCTGCAGCCACCTCCTCCTCTCCTAGGTCTGCCCTCCTCTTCTGCTCCTGACTCCACAAGGAGCAGTAGCAGAAGAGGAGGGCAGACCTAGGAGAGGAGGAGGTGGCTGCAGACACATAGAGGGGGCGGAACACACAAGAAGAGGGCAGGGAGGACTGTGCCAGCAGTGAGGACCACTTAATAAGATCCCACCCAGGCAACTTCTTAAATGTAAGGTTTCTAAAGTCTTTACTAAAGCTTACAGGGGGGCTAGAGACATGGGGGACCCCTTCCCTGAATGCAGCAGACTTACTGCATTCAGTGCTGCATTTATTTTGCCATGAACCAGGGAGGTGACAGGTCCTCTTTAAGGTACTTCTTCAGCTTGAACACTATTTCTACTCACTATACTACCCTCTAGTATGGCTTTCTACTAACTGAACTTAAGATGGAGTCTTCCCTCCAAGCCTAAATATTCGCACTCGCTATACTCATAACGAGTAGTTTTTAATACTTGCATATTCGTCCGAATAGCAAGTCTAATGTTAGTTAATTAGGGATAGGCTCCTCCCACACAAATCCGGCTATAAAACAAGTCTTTCCAGGTCAGAGGGTGACCTTTTTTACTATATCAATCCAAAACACCTTGCTGTGCCCCCCAGAGAGAGACTAACATCCAATCTGCTCTCCCGGAGGTTCCAGCCACCTTTGTGCACTGATGGGAGCCGGCAATCTGTGTCAGATCAATAACGATCAACGCATCACTCACGAGCACCAGCGATACTCTCCGAGTAACGAGTATCACGAATACTGTAGTATCTATGCGAGTAGTGAAAAATCCCCAAAAATAGCTCTTTTCAGAGCTGACAACACACAAGAAAGTAATTTCTCCCTGCTCTTTTTGGGGTGACAGGCTGCCTTCTGCTGTCCACAATACTCCAGTTAAAAAGGCAGTTATTGCCCTCCACAAAGCAGTAGTCCAAACATTTGCTACTGCCTGCTTCCACGCACACACCAGGCCATGTTACCCGCTGTTTTTGTGGTAACAGACTGGCTTCTACTGTCCACAATACTCCACTTAACAAGGTGGTTATTGCCCTCCACAAAGCAGTAGACCAAATATTTGCTACTGCCTGCTACCAAGCAAGCACCAGGCCACTTTCTATGTTATTTTGGGGTTACATTTAGGTAGGATTGTGCCACGAAAAGCTCACAAATTAATACAGTCCTATAGTGCTTGTAAAATCCTCAGCAGTACTACAACCATGTAATGCTGTTTAGTAAATACCACACACTATTCAATGTTCCCACTATCAGTTTTGGGGGTCACATTTTGCTTGACACCAGAATTATATATGATATACATCCATTCTCCAATGCTAAATGTTTATTGTGTATGTGCACCTGCAGGTTGTGTGCAGGTGGCATCAGGGTCTTCTTCCTGGACAACAAATTGGGAATCAGGTAAAATAGGGGAAGTGCCAGGGGTTTTCCAGTCATACACAGTTTTGTTTGTACGAGTTCCAGCAAACAAGTGGGGTGCTGCATATATCAGCAGTATGTTCAGAATGCTAATTTTGTTGAATTACACTTTTTATCGTGGGTGAATTGATGCCACTTTGGTGCAATGTGGGAATGCTTTTTTAAATGGGGAGACATTTCTTGTGGTGTGTGTTGTGTGTTTTGTGATTTTAGCTAGGCTCTCTGAGCACCATGCCTACACCTGTCACTCATCTCCGTATTCCTGATTACTATTGAAGCTCTGCTATCGTGACAATATTGATTTGAATGTGGTTCAGTATTTCATTGACCTTTTTGCCGATATAGTGGGTGAACATATGTCTGTTCAGCAAAACAAACACAAACTTTACAAGGTTTGTTTATCTGTAGTTCAAATCATTTTTAAAAGTTAACTGTTTTGTGGAATTTAAGTTGTGTTGCTGTCATTTGGAGGGATTCAATTACAAACTGGGCATACATCCAGTCCTTCTTGAACTGTATCAGAGTAAGTCTGCCTGAATTTTCCATGCAGTGTCATATGTGCCTATCAGTGATGGTTGATTGCCCACACCAAAACAGAAAACATGCTCTGACATGATACTAGCAGCAGGGCAGGCCAGCACATCCAAGGCGTAAAAGGAGAGGTCATGCCAAGTGTTCAGCTTGGACACACAATAATTACAAGGAAGTGAATCATCATGAATGACGCAGTTATGGTCAGTTAAGTATCCGTTTAGTATATTGTTTAACTTCTATTTTCTTGGCATTGTTACAGGCACAGATAGCCCTTGCTGATGTGCTGGTTTAGTGAAAATGGCGCAGTTTGTGCACTTTTTCCCCCGACCTCTGTTATGCGGGTGTGCGTTTGACTCCCCATTAATTCTTGCTGTTGAAAAATGCCAGTACCTCTGCCACCAGTGTGTCAGTGTGGTGCTTTCATCAAGTGATGTACAATGGCACCTTTTGAAGGATTCCATTGTCCAACCCTTTTGTGACTCTAAAAGGAGAAAATAAATATTCTACTTGTAGCGCCAGTTGAGAAAAGTGGCTAACCAGTGTAGGTTGTTGGCAAAAATGTGTATCACGCAAGAGTCTTATAACGAACACTTACATATGAACTGTACCATGTGGGCAACCTTCAAACAGGTAAAGGTTATGTGTCACCAACAAGAGAAACAATACCCATCCTCTCCTCTCATCCACCTCCTCCTCTCCAGCCCATCCAAGCTGGTGTTGGGAGTCCCCTCTGTAGCAATGTGAGTCCACCTGATGAGGACCCTCCCAATTGTATAGAGGATGGCCCTCAAAAATGTATACAGAAGGGCCCTTCAAAATGTACAGAGGGCCCTCCCAAATGAATACAGGAAGGCCCTTCCCAAAGTATAAAGAAGGGCCTTCCTTAATGTATAAAGGAGGGCCCTACCAAATATATAAAGGAGGGCCATCCAAAATGTATAGGGGACCCTCCCAAATGAAAAAAAGGAGGACCTTTACAAATGTATAACAAATGTATAAGGGAGTGCCCTCCCTAATGTACAGATGAGGTGACCTTCAGTGCCAGCAATCATTGCTTTGCTTATGCTGTGTTATTCTTAAGGCAGTGGTTTCCATATGAAATGAATAGAGGAGGGCCCTCCAAAATGTATAGAGGGCCCTCCTAAATCAATAGAGAAGGGCCCTCTCAAACATATGTTACAGGGCCACCTCTAGGCCCTCACTAAAATCAGGTTTGCAGGCCCTGTGATCAATTGATTTAAGGGCTACAGAAGGGAAGAAGGAGGAAGAGGTGGAGGTAAGTAGGCAGAAACTGGCATACGAGTAGATGGAAACCATGATGAAGTTGGGCCGACATGTTGGCATGGGTAGGAGATGTGATGTCCCAGGTTGTCACTCTGTCCCACACTCCACCAGGTTCACCCAGTGTGCCGTCACAGAAATGCATCATCCCTGACTGTCCACAACATCTTCTTCACGTGGCTGTTTTTATGTTGACCTTCCTAGTTACAGCGTTGGTGACAGCACGGTTGATATTGTTTCACACATGCTTATTTATGGACAGCACACCAGCTAAAATAGTAGCCTCTATGAACCAAGTGTCGTGGGGCAGCCACAGGCAAGAGATCACGTAAGCATTCTGTTCCCACAAGCCCACAACATCTCCACAGATAGCAATTTGGCAATGTGCAATTTTAGTATTAGTGCCTGTGGGCTTTCCAGGCTCTCTGCTACGGACAACTTGATGCTCTGCTTGGACAACTAAGTGGTTGAGGTTGATGTTTGCTTTCTCTTTGCAGCCACACCTTGTGGGCAGGTATGGGCGCCTGCTTGATAGACAGCAGATTGTCCATGACACAGCACAGGTGGCATGGCTAACCAATATACGTTTCTCATAGGACTAGATGTAAAAAATCCCTCAATATAAGAAGATATTTGGACTCACATAGCTATTAAATGTATGAGGACTCATGATTAAATTTAAGATGCAAAACTAAAGTTAGGAACATCAATTCATACTATATACACCCTGCAGGGAAGATAGAAGGAGCAAAAAACCCCGACCGCAGGAGGAAGACGACAAATACAAAAGAAACTTTTCCAACAGAATAAGGGTGTGTGCCCACATAGTGATTTAGTGACGTTCAAATCGTCAGTAAACCACTGGAAAATTCAAGGAGCCTAGACTCCTGAGCTCAGAAGTCACCAGCGGTTTTCCACCGGTTTCTCAGCGGTTTCCCAGCGTTTTTTTCAGCGTGTGCACAGCGTTTTACAGTCGGTTTTTCCAGCTGTTTTTCCGGCGGTTTTCTATGGAGGATTTTGTCCATGGAAACGCTCAAAAACCGCTGAGAAGAATTGACATGCTGTAGGCTGCTAAACCACTGGGAAACCGCCCAACCTATGGCAGATCCGCTCACATAAACCCACTATGTGTGCACAGCGTTTTCTAAATTACATAGGGTTACTTGTAAGTCCTAAAGCTGCTAATGATTTACATAAATTTAAATAAAACCTATGCTAAACCGCCGGCGGTTTTCGCTGCTAAACCGACACTAAACCACTATGTGGGCACACACCCTAATACAGGTACTACTACGTGTAAAATAGTGAGATGTGAAAAAATTGGTGGAAATTAGCAGTCACATATATGGAGGTAATGTTGAAATATCCCCAAGAGCCACAGAATATAAAGAGACAAAGACAGACACAAGAAATACTAGAAAAAGAAATCTCCTAGAGGTTAGGAGAGAACACAGTTCAAACCTAGGAATAAATCTATTAACGCAAAGAAAATCCTTATACAGTATATCCTTGTAGGACCCCTCATACGGAGAGAAGAATATTGATCCACCAGGGAATGAGACCCAACACAGAAGGGTAAATCGAATGTTACACTGTTGAGAATCAAGAACACCACAGAAGTCTATACAAAGGAGAAGACTGTACTGTATAGAACAATATTTTTATTTATTATTTTTAGAACATAAAATAACATTTTAATAATTGAATAAACATCCGGTTCACAGTTAACCAAGTATAGTGATCTGTTTAATTACGTTGGGAATTATAAGCCAGTGTTAGAGGGTTAAAGGTTTGCGCTGGGCTCCTATATTCAAATATTTGTGCAACTATATCTATGTACAGTGACGTGGTAAACCATTGCAGCGATCAAAAAAAAAAACACAACTGTGCCTATGTTCAAATCTCTCAAATGACATTAATATGATGGACAAAAACAAAACATGATGATATGAAGGAGAAGTGTCACGCCCTAGGGCGTACCCTGAGGTGTGGACCCACTGGACTGCAGCTATTGCGGATGCCGATACCAGGATGACAGAGAACCGGACAACTGAATACTTCTAAAGCTTTATTGAAACCAAAGGCAACTGCAAGGTGGCCCCTAGGGAAGGCCGCAAGGATACAACACAAGTACCCCTCAGTAAGATGCCCAGGATAGGTCACCCCCTAGGACAGGGATATCACCTGGACCCGCTAACCGAGGTGCCCGGTGGAGCGTTACTTGCGAATCACCGACCCAAGGGGGAAAACATACAATGCACAAACGAAGAACACAAAGACCGGACCCAGAAGTAAGAGTAGCCGTCAGCGCCAGGACCCGAGGTTGCACTATAAAGATCGGACCAGAAACAGCGTAGGGACCAATGCAAGGTCGGACGTGAGACAACAGAGAAGCAGCACGATGAAGATCCGGGCGCAGCAATGGAATAGCACAACTGCAATAGGAACAAAAGACAAGTATTAGATTAGCAAGCCAAAACCAGACTAGCAGGACTAGGACCGGTAGCTTCACAAGGAATGAAATTGCCCCGGCGAGGTCTGGCAGTGAATGCAGGGTTTATAATCCTGCAGCACAGCATTGATTGGCCAGTAGGCGGGGCAGACTGATCAGCACCCAGACTCAATAAAAGAAGCTGAGAGAGCGACCTGCCTCCTAGAGAGATCCCAGAGAGGAAGCAGGAAGCACATTCAGAGCTGCAGGCAGAAGTCAGGGCACCCTGGAACCCCGGAGCCGCCTGCGGATGACCGGCACCCTGGAACCCCGACCCCGGGAAGGACAGGTAACAGATCGGGAAGAGGGGGAAACAGGGTGTGGAGCGGGACCCCCGGACAGCGGGGCGGCTACAAGACGTTCTTAAATAACGTTTAACAAGTCAATTAAAGCAAATCTCTAGACTCATGAATCAGTGTTGAAGTTTAATGCCGGTGCATATTGAGACACGCAAGGAGTCCACTTCTCTTTGTATTTGTGTTGAGTATTATTTTTAATAGCAAATATATATTCATATAGGTTGTGTGTAGCTAATTTGTCCATTAATAATTCAATGGAAGGAAGTCCCTTATCCCAATAATATTTTTTGCTAACAGGAGAATGTGTGAGAGCAAGGATCGCTTGTGTTTTTGAAAATCATTTAATCCTATTAAAAGCAAAGCTAGCTCCATAGTAAGGGTAATATTAGTATTTAAGACTAAATTTTAAGTGATTAAACATATAGCCGAAAACCTCTCAGCTTAGGGCAGGACCAGAAAATGTGCCTAATAGTGCCAGTAAAACCACTGTCTCTGCAACAGAGTTTATGGTTTCGGGGATCTATCGAATGTAGTTTCTGGGGGGTTCGGTACCATTTTGTGTGAATTTTGCATTGTGTTTCTAGTAATGTAATACAAGGGATATAGGAGTATAATTGTGGAAGGATGGTAGAAAAATGGTCACCTAATGTTACACAGTCTATTCCAAGCTCCTCTTCCCATATACCCATATACCCAAAAACCTATGGTTGTTAAACAGTATGTCATTGTTAAATGCCCAATAGAGTTTAAAAGTCTTCCAATAGGACTCATTTTTAACCTGCCGGAGGAGGACATCAACGTTGCTAGGAAGAGAGAAATCTACTTTAAAATATAAAAGAGAGGGGGACAAGAGGCGCAATAGTGCCCTATCACTAGTGACACTAGTGTAGTGTGGTGGTGCTATGGAGCCGCTCACCTGGTCCAGTTGTGATCCCCACAACTGGTTTGAAGGTGTTTCGGAATCAATGTTGCAGCTGCTGCAGGACCTCAGGGATATACATGAGGAAGGCGCCGGGTGTGGCGCTGAAACGCGTAGGAGGAATAAAGAGGATGGAAAGTTGATTGGCTCTTTGGTGAGTTATTCTGAACCCTGAGCAGCGCGGACCGTGGCACACCATCACTCCCATCATTTTTCTTAGAAATCTACTTTATCATTTGCCAACATATTAAGAAGCAGTTGCCAGTTAGTTTCCTCAGATCCTGGAAGTTTAAATTGGCTACTCAATACTGAAAACAACTTCAGTTTCCCCGACTATTAAGTTCAAGGCAAAATGGATCCCTCTTTCCTTTCAGGATTTAAGCTTAATTCTAGGGCAAGTCACACTAAAGATGTCTAGGTTGGAATATAGAACTTGAGCTTTGTGATAGTGCTCTCCAGGCTCTATTAGTCGCTTTGATTGTTTCAGAGGCAGGAAGGCGCTTTTTAGCATTAAAAATAAATGAGGCAATAAATATGGTGGGGGACTAGCCATTCACATGTGTTTTTTCTAAGCCAACCCATGATGGACAATCTTGTGTCTCCCACCACCTCACATTACTCTTAACCAGATTCGCCAAATAATAGGCTTTCAAATGTGGTATCCCCAAACCCCCCTCTCTTCCAATGTTTCTCCAGGGTGATTCTGGCTATGCACAGGGGTTTTGCAGCTCCAAATAAATTTAGACATCTGTGTTCGAAGCCTCACTAAGTATTTCTTTTGGATCAGAAGAGGGATTGATCTGAATATATAAACGATTTTCCGTAAGATTACCATTTTACAAGAGGTTCTCCGGCCCGACCAAGATATTTCTAACTTAGTCAAAAAGGACAAAGCCTCTGAGATTTTTTTTAGAGATGTCTGTAAAATTTTTGTCAACTCTGTTTTTTAAAGGACTCGTTATTAGTATGCCTATGTATGAGAACTCCGCGGTTGTCCAGGAGACTTGAAATTCTTCCTTCAGTAATTTCAGGAGATCCACATCTATATTATAAGGTAAGACCTGAGTCTTGCAGATGTTCAACTTACAATTTGAGGTAGCAGAAAATTATGTAATGGAATCTAAAAGTCTACGCAGGGAGTTTAGGGGGTCAGTGAGCAATACGAGTAGGTCGTCTGGAAATAGCGACATTTTGTGTTGTCTATCATTAAGTGGCACTCATGTTCTCATCTGTTCACATTTTTTCTATTAGGGGTTCTAGAAATAAATGAAATAATGTGGGGAAAGTGGACAACCTTGCCTAGTCTCATTAGACAAGAAGTTGTTCGTTAAAACCCTAGCTATAGGAACCGAACATAAGACTTTGATAATGTTGTATATGCCCCCATAGAAACCAAATAGTTGAAGAGTGAGGAAAAGGAAACAACAATGCACCCTATCAAACGCTTTTTCAGCGTCTATAGCTATGGCAAGCATTGGGGTTCCCGATTTTTCCACATGCGATATAATGTTTGGTACCCTCCTAGTGGCATCTGCTGTCCTTCTGTTTGATCAGAGTGTACCAATTTAGGAATAATTTTGGTGAGTCTATTTTGCAATCACTTTTGATATCATTTTAATATCAGAATTGATAAGACAAATAGGGCTGTAATGGGCAACATTTTGGGGGTCACCCTTCTCCTTTGGGATCACTTTAATAATGGCATCCTGCATCTCAGGTGGTAGTAGAGATGTCACGGTAGCTGAATTGATTAATTTGGTCAGGTAAGGCTTTAATAGGGAATTAAACGATTTAAAATATTCATTGGAAAGGCCATCTGGTCCTGGTAATTTACCATTTTTATAGAATTTTTAGAGGCAGAGATTTCAGACTCAGTAAAGGGCAGGTTAAGGGACGCAAGTTCTTCCTCATTTAATCATTTTATCATACTCTGAGTCTGAGAGTAAGAGGGATTGCAATTCCAATCTCACTCTCAGAAGCCTATAATGGGTGTTATCTGTTGGGGTTGAAGCCTGGACAGCCTCCAGGGAACGGATCTTGGATGAGAGAGTTTCAAATTTCGAATTCAGCTTCTTATTCATTCTAGAGTTGATTTCTATAAGTGCACCGCGTATGAGTGCCTTATGGGATAGCCATAATGTGGAAACTGAAACATCCCCCATGTCATTTGCTTCAAAATATGAACTAATTAAGTCAGATATCTCCTTCTTATAATCTGGATGCATGAAAAGAAAAAACATGGCTCTATACAGACCATGTGAGAAGGCATTATGCCTGTTTTTTAGTTGAAAAAGTACAGGGGCGTGTTCAGACCACATCCTTGGTAATACATCAATTTTTAATTTTTTTGCAAGGTATGAACATCCTCAAGAACCAAGTCTATCCTGGCTAGAGAGAAATGTGTGTTAGAGTGATGTGTGAACACTTTCGAGGTGGAGCAAAAACACTGGACACATCAAAAGGCCCCTCTCTGTCTATACATGGGTTTAGTGGAATATTGGTTTTCCTCGCCTCATTGGTGGTGTCCATCAATGCATTAGGAATGGCATTAAAGCACCAAATAAAAATAGAGCTCCCCTGTGATTCTCCGGAACTAGCTCCATTAATTTGGTTAAAAATCTAATTTGTCCCTTATTGGGAGCATACAGGTTAACTAAAGTGTATAATATTCCTTCGATTCTGCATACAAGGATCATGTATCTGCCTTCATGGTCTAGGACAAGAGTCTCTTCCTCAAATTGCAATGAGTGTCTAATAATGAATGCAACTCCACAATTTTTTTTGTATTGGAAGCCAGGATCACTCTCGAGTAGTACCTATTTTCCAATCTATGACCACTCTCACGGGAAAGTTTCGTCTCCTGGATACCCACTATGGCAACATCAAGCCTATTTAATTCTCTCCAAAGAAGATACCTCTTCTGAGGAGAGTTCAATCTGTTGACATTAAAGGTTAATAGATTGCTAGTCATTTATGGTTAAAAAAAAGCTCACGTAGTTAAATTAATTATCTGTTTTGAATATCCCTGGGTACAGTCAGTAGTAGCCAAAGAGGAACGCCAAGTTAGTTTTGCCATGTCAAGAAAAATTAAAAGCAAGATAAGAAAAATAAGGAAATGAACAAAAAAGAACAACTACTAACTGGAGCAGTTTAAATATAAACTTTTCTTAAAAGCTCCCGACGGCGACAACCACAGCCCCTATTATACCCAAGTTTAAGATATCAAATGCACAATCTTAAGTTTATTAAAATTCAGGTATTCCCTAAGGCTAGTGTCAAATTATCATTTGCGGCACGCTCAGGGGAGTAGCATTTATCTTTTGCGGCGCGCTCAGGGGAGTAGCATTTATCTTTTGCGGCGCGCTCACGGGAGTAGCATTTATCTTTTGCGGCGCGCTCAGGGGAGTAGCATTTAAAACTTAGACTTTGGCAGCTTAACAGCAGTGCTACCGCCATGGAAGCACCGCGTTAACGCTGCCAATGTTACCCCGTGGAGACACGGCCTGTGGCACGGCTCCAACGCAGCCATCGGAGTGAAATCTCAGGGTATTTCCTAACGCGAGAAAAGACGCTTTCAACAACGTCTTTTCAATCAGATTCCGGCGTTGGAGCCTCGCTACGGACTGTGGCTCCATATTGTAACATTGGTAGCGTCAACACGGTGCTACCATGGCGGTAGCACTGCGTTTATGCTGCCAAATTCTAAGTTTTAAACGCTACTCCCCTGAGCGCACCGCAAAAGATAATGTGACCCAAGCCTAACTCTGGAATATTCAATTCCTTTAAAACTTTGAGACCTTCCTCCACCCCCATCAATCACATGTGTGTTTTTGAAACTGGCCCCAAGGATCTACACTTAGCGAGGGTTTCCTTAGGAAATTCAGCAAAGATTTTGATTTTATTAAACGCTTCTGGTAGAGTGGGATTCATTCTCTGGAATTCCATCAGGAGATTTTTTGGTTCTGCAGAAGCTGAAAGTAGCAAGAACATCCCTTGGGACGTCTTCAAATATTATTTTCGGCTTAGGAATTCTAAGAAGAGGGGCCCTCACCAATCTCAGGTTTCCTTCTTACTGCAGGGTCTGTGAATATTTGAATTAAGAGCCACAAAATGTCATGGAGGTTGAGGAGGAGAAGGAGGGTTAAGGCCAATGCTACAATGGGCACATTGTAAATTGCTATGAAATATGTATTCCACTATCACATTGTCAATGAGGGAGGGACCGCCCAAATGTCTAAGTAAGAGTGGTCCCTCCAAAATATATGTTACAGAACCACCAGAGGCCTCTGATGTCAAAGATCAACATACTTCCTGGTACGTTGTAGCTGCCTATTGTGCAGGTTCTCCTACTTATAAAGATTAGGTCGGCCTGTAATTGACATCATAGGTGACCTCAACTATGAGACAGGATGAGAAAACTAATCTTGAAAATCACATTATCTGATTTGGAAAGAATTTTTTTTCAAATTTTGGTGGAAAATAAGTATTTGGTCAATAACAACAGTTCATCTAAATACTTTGTTCAATATCCTTTCTTGGCAATAACAGAGGTGAAACATTTTCTGTAAGTCTTCACAAGGTTGGCGCACACCGGTGCTGGTATATCGGCCCATTCCTCCATGCAGATTTCCTCTAGAGCAGTGATGTTTTTGGGGCTGTGGCTGAGCAACACAGACTTTCAACTCCCTCCAAAGGTTGCTATAGGGTTGAGATCTGGAGACTGGCTAGGCCACTCCAGGACTGGGAAATACTTCTTATGAAGCCACTCATTCGTTGCCTTGGTGGTGTGCTTGGGATCATTGTCATGCTGAAAGCCCCAGCCATGTTTCATCTTTAATGCCCTGGCTGATGGAAGGAGGTTTGCACTCAAAATCTCACGATACATGACCCCACTTATTCTTTCATGTACACGGATCAGTCGTCCCATTCCCTTGGCAGAGAAACAACCCCACAGCTTGATGTTGCTTCACGGTAGGTATGGTGTTCTTTGGATGTAACTCAGCATTCTTTTTGCCCCAAACACAATAAGTTGTGTTTCTACCCAACAGTTCTGCTTTGGTTTCATCTTATCATATGACATTCTCCCAATACTCTTCTGGATCATCCAAATGCTCTCTAGCAAACTTCAGACGGGCCCGTACATGTACTGGCTTAAGCAGGGGACACGTCTAGCACTGCAGGATCTGAATCCCTGGCGGTGTAGTGTATTACTGACGGTAGCATGTTTCACATTGGTCCCAGCTCTCTGCAGGTCATTCAGTAGGTCCCCTCGTGTGGTTCTGGGATTTTTGCTCACTGGTCTTGAGAAAATTTTGACCCCAAGGGGTGAGATCTTACATGGAGCCCCAGATCAAGGGAGATTATCAGTGGTCTTGTATGTCTTCCATTGTCTAGTTATTGCTCCCACACCCAGCTTCTTGCCTATTGTAGGTTCAGTCTTCCCAGCCTGGTGCAGGGCTACAATCTTGTTTCTAGTGTTCTTTGACAGCTCTTTGGTCTTTACCATAGTGGAGGTTGGAGTGTGACTGTTTGAGGCTGCAGACAGGCGTCTTTTATAATGATAACAAGTTCAAACAGGTGCCACTACTACAGGTAATGGGTGGAGGACAGAGGAGCCTCTAAAAGAATAAGTTACAGGTCTGTGAGAGACAGAAATCTTGCTTGTTTGTAGGTGACCAAATATTGATTTTTCAGCAAAATTTGAAAAAAATTTCTTCCCAAATCAGACAATGTGATTTTCAGGATTTGTTCTCTAATTTTTTCCCTACTGTAACTGTTTGACTCTATATACTGTTGGTCTGTGCTATGTTATTCATTATTTTACTCCTATATGAAATATACTGTATGTAATCAGAATTGTGTGACAATCTAAGATGTAACTGTGTTTCATATACCCTGTGCTTGTGGTCTGAACCCGGCACTTGTGCACTGTACACTATCACCCTCGTCCTGGCTGAATTATGAGTGTAATAAAATCACCACCATGCTTGCATATTCTGAACCTTTTACTCATGTTTCTCTTGCTGTTAATAATGCCTTGAGTAGTTCCTGAGTTGGTTTCCACAGAGAGGTTCACAACCCTCAGTTATGTGTATGGAAATCATTGTTCTATTCAGTGGCGGACCTTTCGACCGGGGGGCCCTGGTGCAGCATCCGATGGTGAGGACCGGGGGGGGTGTGGGGTGCTATCGGCAGTCGGCGAGGACCGAGGGGGGGTTGCTGTCGGTGACATTGTGTGTGCTGCTGCTCCGACCTGCATTGAGCCTGCCGCACAGTCCTGGGAGCCAGGGCTGCAGAGGAGAGGGGGGGCGGGCTCAGCCAGGGGAAGCAGGAAGCTTCCCTCGGTTAATCCCCTCTCCTCTGCACACTGGCACAGGGTCATGGGGGTCAGCTGGGGGCCCCCCTGAAGGCTTCAGGGGCCCCCTAGCCGGCCGGGGCCCTGGTGCAGCTGCACCAGCTGCACCATGGTAGGTCAGCCCCTGGTTCTATTAGTCTCTTCAGGAAAGTAGCATCCAGGTACTGACCACCTCATTACACTCCTCGCTTATTTAACTAGGGTCGTCCTCGACCTGAAAGACACCAACAGCACATATAGCTTAATAATATATATCAACTTCAATACTGTGTGCAAGAAAGGTCCTTTTTCACTGAATGGGTCATAAGAATATTGGTCCCACTTAGTTGGGACCAAGGAACAAAGGTGCAGTCCATTGTATATCAAAGTGGTCTGTTGGCAAACAAGAGCCAAAAGTTCATATAGGCTCTCACGTGGGAGTACATTTCCTGAGCAAAGCATGAGAACACACAGTGATTAAGGAGAACACGAGAGGATTGCATGCATATATTACATTTATTGCTCAATTTTCAAAGCTGGCATGTATAGATGTGGATGGGACAAGTATGCGAGGGCCAGCACATTAAACAAATCGGATGAGGTTACACTCAAATACAGATGACAAGACAAAGGGGTGAGTTAATTCACCAAAGAAATCAGACAAAGTCAGTTATACAGTTATCTGGGTACTCTACATACATGTATTAATTCATTCAATTCTAGTAAAGTGTATATGCAAATTACAGATCATGCATGAAAGAGACTCCAGAGCGGTAAGTGTCCCTGACCAAGTCCAATAGCCTAAGCCATCGTAGTTTACCCAATGTCAATACACTTAAGTTTTTAGGTAAACATGAAATTACCACTTGTGGGTGTAATTTGATTTATGTGGGTCTTACATCGAGATATACTGGTATATGCCAGTTTTGAAAATTGCAATAAATTTTAAATAGGCATGCAATCCTCTCGTGTTCTCCTTAATCACATTGTTTGAGAGTTTTTGGCGGTTGAGGGACTTATTGTGCCTGTCACCCGCTGTCTACAGATTGTATGGAATTTGTTCTAATAGAAAACACAGGGGTTCTCAGGTCTATTCATCCTGGCACATGCTTAAACATTACAAGTAAATACAGTGTTGGCCATTTATATGGATGCACCTAAATAAAATGGGAATGGTTGGTGATATCAACTTCCTGTATGTGGCACATTAGTATATGGGAGGGGGAAAACTTTTCCAGATGGGTGGTGACCATGTCGGCCATTTTGGATCCAACTTTATTTTTTTCAATGGGGAGAGGGTCAAGTGACACATCAACCTTATTGAGAATTTCTTAAGAAAAACAATGGTGTGCTTGGTTTTAATGTAACTTTATTCTTTTATTAGTTATTTACAAGTTTATGACCACTTATGAAATGTGTTCACAGTGCTGCCCATTGTGTTGGATTGTCAATACAACCCTCTTCTCCCACTCTCCCACACTGATAACAACACCGCAGAAGAAATGCTGCACAGGCTTCCAGGATCCATTGTTTCAGTTCCTGCACATCTCATATCGTCAGAGCATAGACTATTACCTTCAGATGACCCCAAAGATAAAGGTCTAAGGGGGTCAGATCGGGAGACCTTGGTGGCCATTCAACTGGCCCACGACAACCAATCCACTTTCCAGGAAAACTGTTCATGTAAGAATGCTCGGACCTGGCACCCATAATGTGGTGGTGCAACATCTTGTTGGAAAAGCTCAGGGAATGTGCCATCTTCAGTGCATAAAGAGGGCAGCACATCATAATGTAGAAATTTCAGATATCCGGTGGAATTGAGGTTTCCATTGATGAAGAATGGCCCCCCTATCTTTGTACACCATACCATCAATGTTTGTGTCCCAGCAGTCTTGGAGGGATCTATTCACTGTGGGTTAGTGTCAGACCAATAGCGCTGGTTTTGTTTGGTAACTTCACCATTCACAAAAAAGTTTGCCTCTTCACTGAACATAATGTTCTGTGTAAACTGAGGGTCCTGTTCCAATTTTTGTTTTGCCCATTCTGAAAATTCAGTGCGCCAATCTGGGTCATCCTCGTCGAGGTGCTGCAGCAGCTGGATTTTGTAAGGGTGCCATTTGTGAGTAGCTAATATCCGCCGAAGGGATGTTGGACTGATGCCGCTCTCCAGTGATATGCAGAGAGTGCTACGCTGTGAGCTCTTGCTGAATGAAGCTAGGACAGACACTGATGTTTCTTCATTAGTGACAGTTTTCTTGCGTCCACATTTTGGCAAATCCAACACTGAACCTGTTTCACAAAATTTGTCAGTTTGCTAACTGTAGCATGGGAGATGGGTGGTCTCGTAGGGTGTCGTGCATTGAAATCTTCTGCATTGACCTGAGTACTGCGTTCACCAGACATCAACACAATTTCTATCCGCTCCTCACGTGTTAACCTCTGCGACATGTCAATGGCTGTAAACAGAGAAACTTGTAAATAACTCATGAAAGAATAAAGTTACGTTACAACCAAGCACACCATTGTTTTTTTTATGAAATTCTCAATATGTTTAATGTGTCACATGACCCTCTTCCCATTGAATAAAATAAAATTGGTGTGATGACCATCCGCTATGAGGCTCAGCTGCTGGTAAGGTAGCACCCCGAGAAACCCTGAGATCCTTTACCCCTATGCAAGGATCTGAAATTACAGTGGAGCCCAGGAGGTAGCTGCCTATGAAGGGCAGCGGACCGGAGCAGGAAGGTCGCCAGGAAGGGAATATTAAATAGGACCCGAAAGCGTAGTAAGGAATCAGGGTCAAAACCAGGAGGACAGGTAAGGTACAAAATTGTCAGGCAATGGGAGGGTCAATAATCCAGGCAAAGGTCAGAGTTAAAAACTGGGAGGGCAGCTAAGGTACAAAATCGTCAGACTATAGTAGGGTCAAAAATCCAGGCAAAAGGTCAGCATCAAAATACAAACACACACTAGTTCGCTGGGGAAACCAAGACTATATCTGGCAGCCTGCAGGACAGGCTTCAAGATATTTGAAGGGCTCGGTTCCCTCCCATAGGCTGGAGCTCACAGCCTGATGACCTCATCCGGACCGCCCGTAGAACCAGGCCAGATGGTGATGCTTTTCAAAGAAAAAACAGATATTGCGCCACACTGCAACTGGAGGAACTTAATACACGGTTTTACTATGTTTGCACTAACCTTTACTGGTTGTGCAACACCCCGCACAACCAGACTGATGGCTTAATGTGGGTCACTGTGGTGACAGGGGCCAATATTCCTTCCTCCTCTGATACTCCGGGCCTGGTGGTCAGCTCCTTAGTTCCTCTGGAGATGGAGGTGAGCTCCTTCACTCCTCCAACCGAAGAGGCAGACTCGCTGCACTGGCTTCCGTCCCAGCTCCACACTGTGTATCAGTTGATCATTCAAGGGTGGATCTTTATGATGTACTGCCAGGTACTGTGGATCTTAGAGCAGCTCACACACCGCACTCCCTGCAAGGGAGAAAGAGATTAGCAGATAGAAAACAAGCGGTGTCAGAGGTATGGAGCGCTAAAGAAACCACGGGTTGGTGATTAGATTACCAATAATTTATTGCACGAACAGCAGGGGTCCAGTATGCCACAACGCGTTTCGACGCCCAGATGCGTCTTTCTCAAGTGGACCACTTGAGAAAGACGCATCTGTGCGTCGAAACGCATTGTGGCATACTGGACCCCTGCTGTTCGTGCAATAAATTATTGGTAATTTAATCACCAACCCGTGGTTTCTTTAGGGCTCAATACCTCTGACACCGCTTGTTTTCTATCTGCTAGATGGTGATGCATGACTGGCACCAACCACCCCACTTCTGATAGAAGAGCGAAGCCTGCGCCTACCAGACACCTCTGCAGGAGCCTCTCTTCTGGCACCAGCATCACCCACAGGAGAAACACGGCGATACCCAGCAACAGAGGGAGGTGTCAAAGGAGCAAGTCCATATAAGGACCCGGCCCTCCTATCACCGGTACCACCAGCCGAAGGAACCAGGCGCCTCTCAGCTGCCGTGGCAGAAACACCAGCTAACGAGTCCAAGGGTGAAGTGACAGTTGGATCATAAAAAGGCGACCCTGCACAAAAGAGCTTACAATCTACAATGAGATGGTGGTTACACAAAGTGCAGGGGCTTATTACAATGATTGTCAAGGAATCTTGAGGAAGTGGGGGATAGAAAAAAATTACATGAATGGTCACCAGCCAATCTGTGTAGAGCTTTTTGGTTTGGTAGAGTTTGTAGGAAAGTTATGTCTAGTGAACTAGTGAATGGGCTATATACAGTATAAAGGACTTTTATTAGGGAGCATGACAGGCCACCTTAAAAAGATGTGTTTTTAGGGAGCATCTGAAGCTATGTAAGTTGTGGATAGTCCTAATTTCTTGAGGAAGACATTTCAGAGAATTGGTGCAGCTCTGGAGAAGTCTTGGAGCCGGGAGTGAGAGGATCGGATTAGTACAGATGTCAGGCAAAGGTTATTTGTAGAACGTAGAGAAAGGGTGGGGTGATAGACAGAGATGATGGAGGAGATGTAGGGAGGTTCTGCACTGTGAAGAGCTTTGTGGGTGAGAACAATCAATTTAATTGGATCCAGTAGTGTATGGGCAGCCAGTGCAATGACTGGCACAGAGCGGAGGCGCCTGAGTAACGATTGGCCAGATAAGTGATCCTGGCTTCTGTATTTAGGTTGGACTGGGGAGGGGAAAGTCTAGTGAGGGGGAGGCCAATTAATGCACAATTGTAGTAGTCAAGATGGGAATGGATTAGGGCCACGATGAGGGTTTTTGTTGTTTCCGTAGTGAGAAAGGGGCAGTCTTTAGAGATGTTCTTCAGGTGCAAGTGACAGGAGCGAACGAGAGATTGTATATAGGAGGTGGAGGAGATATCAGTGTCAAACATAACACCCAGACAGCGAGCCTGCTGTCTAGGCCTTATCATAGTGCCGCACACCTAGAGAGAGATGTCAGATTTAGGGAGCTTAGTGGAGGGCGGAAGAAGAAGAACTTCAGGTTTGAAAAGGTTTAGTTTAAATAGAGAGTGGACTTAATGTTGGAAACTGCAGCTAGACAGTCATTGGTGTTCTTTAGTTCTGCGGGGTTAAGGTCAGGGGCTAAAGTGTACAGCTGTGTGTCATCAGCATAGAGATGGTACTGGAATGCCTAATCTGCCTATGGTCTAGCCAATAGGGGCCTTGTAGAGGGAGGAGAGGGCCAAGGACTGAACCCTGAGGGACCCCAATAGTAAGAGGAAGGGGAAAAGAAGTGGAGCCAGCTAATGATACACTGAAAGAGCGGTCATAAAGATAGGACGAGAACCAGGAGAGCAGTGCCCTTTATACCAATGGACTGCAGCATAGACAGTAGTGGTGGCCTACTGTGTGAAAAGCTGCAGGGATGTCAAGAAGTATAAGCAGAAATTGATCACCATTACGTCTTGCCATCAGAAGATCATTGGTCACTTTGATGAGAATGTAGGGAATGGAAACCAGACTGAAGTGCATCTAGAAGAGAGTGAGTGGAGACCAGGCCCTCCAAGAGTTTGGAAATGAAGGGGATATTGGAGATTGGTCTGTAGTTATTTGTGCAGGACGGGTCAAGAGATGTTTTCATTTATAAAGGAGTAATGATAGAGTGTTTGTTTGAAGGAGTAGGGGAAGATGCCGAAAGAGAAGGAGAGATTGATGATTTTGGTTAGGTGATTGGTGAGGATCGGAGAGAGAGACTGGAGTAGGTGAAAGAGAATGGGCTCAGTGATGCATGTAGTAGGACAAGAGGAAGAGAGGAGTCTGGAGACTTTTCTTTTATGACTGGGTCAAATGTGGAGAGTGAGCCAGAGGAGATGTGGGGGGAATGGGAGTAAAAGCACTTGGAGGTTGGGAGCTGATTTCCTGGCGGATGTTGTCTGTTTTCTCTGTAAAGTAGAAGCCAGATCATCCGCACAGAGGTCAGTGATAGGGGCAGATCAACAGCACAGAGGTCAGTGATGGGGGCCTGCACTTTAGGACTGAGGAGAGAGTGAAAGTTGTCAAAGAGTTTTTTGGGATTATTGGATAGTGAGGAGATCAGGGTGGTGAAGAATGTTTGTTTGCCAAGTGGAGGGCAGAGTTGAAAGACTTTAACATGAATTTATAATGGATACAGTTTTCGTGGAAGTGAGTTTTCCTCTATAGGCGTTCTGCACTCCTAGAGCATCGCTGGAGGAATTGAGTTTGCGATATGAGCTAAGGCTGTTTTATATTATGTTTGGAGGTACTGAGGGTGTGGGGCGCTACTTGCTCCAGGGTGCTTTTGAGAGTGTAATTTTAGTGATTTACTGCCAGATGGGGACAGAAGAATGAGGAGATTGGGGATAGTAATGAGATGAGAGAGTCTGTGAGTGTTTGAGGGTTGATGGCCTGAAGATTTCTGAATGTGTGATAGGTAGGAGTGTGCTGTGGTGGGCGAGGGTTTGTGAATGTGAAGGAGAGAATGTTGTGATTAGAGAGAGATCAAGGTGAGTTGTCTAAGGAGGAGGTTGAACAGAGCCTAGTAAAGAACAGGTCAATGGTGTTACCGTCTTTGTGTGTCTCAGAGGTTGAAAGCTGTGGTTAGAGATAGAAGCTGGGATGCATATGGGGAATGGGGCTGTTTATGGGGATGTTAAAGTCTCCCAGAATAAGGGTTGGTAATTCTGATGACATCAAGTGTGGCATCCATGTGGATAAATGATCGAGGATCTGGGTGGGTGAACCTGGGGGTGATATACCACCGCTACTCTGAAGGGAATGGAAGATCCTAATGGTGTTGACCTCAAAAGAAGGGAATGAGAGTAATGGGGCTGTAGGGATGTAAGCCAACTCCACCACCATGTCTGTTCCCAGGTCTCGGGGAATGGGAAAAATGTAAACCGCCATGAGAAATAGCAACAAGGGAAGCAGTGTCTGAATCCTGGATCTAGGTTTCTCTGAGCACCAGCAGATTAACAGAGTTGTTAAAAAAGTAATTGTAAATGAAGGGAAGCTTGTTATATACAGAATGTGGATTCCTGAGAGCACAGTTAAAAGAGTGAGATGAAGGTGTGCTGGTAATGGTAATAAGGTTACTAGGGTTTCTATGTGAGGTGGGGAAGGGGTTGAAGTAGGCAGAGGGTTGACCAGGATTAGGAGAGATATCACCTGACAGGAGCAGCAGCAAAAAGAGAAAGAGCAAATA
Source organism: Allobates femoralis (assembly GCA_033576535.1). NCBI lineage: Eukaryota > Metazoa > Chordata > Amphibia > Anura > Aromobatidae > Allobates > Allobates femoralis. The sequence continues at coordinate 3,587,532 of JARQOC010000004.1, forward strand.
TTTTTTGGATTTGGGACATGGATTATAATGGTAAACTTTGGATTATGATGGCCTGAGATTCTTCAGTAAACTGAAGATAGCATGGGAGCTGAACATAGAGTAGTGAAGGAGAGAGGGGCCGATGTGAATGAGTGTAAATAAAAAAATTCATTCCATCTATCAATTACAGTGAGTAATCACTTAGATCTCAGCTGCCCACTCATCAGGGATTGAATATTCATAAAGTGACATCACTGCACTTGTGGCGCCCCTATGGGAAGGCGCCACAGGGAGGTACTGCACTCCAAACAGAAGGTGTAGTTCCTCCGTAGCCATGGATACGGGGTTTCATGCAGAGTCTTTCCTAAGCACCCATGCTCTAGCCCACCTTAGCATAGGGACCGAATATTCAGTAGATCCAGGGGTTGGAGCTTAGTGTAGAGCGGGAGACCTGAGTGACAGTTGAGCTAATTTTAAAGAGACAGTGCTGGGAAGGCAACCAGAGAGGACGTGCCTGACAGCGTTCCTGACAGGAGGGCGCCTCTTAGAGAGAGGTGACCCGGGAACTGGAGGGGACGAACCATGCCTGGTTGGAGGCAGCTGGGGAAGTCCGAGGTCGACACCAGCATACCGGATCCGAGGTAGTTAGAGGTCTATCCCTGGTTAGCAAACCGACAAGCTGTGGGACCGACAGAAGGAAGCCATAGCACCACAGACTGTACCTCTACCTCGGTCCTATATTGGGTCCAGGACACTTTAGGGAAAAGGACCAAATTCCGGTGGCGGGAGTATTAACTCTGGGAACTCCCGTCCGTATCGGTAAGGAACCGAATGTACCTTTTTGTAACAGACCAGGGGACTCTTCAGAGTGGTTAATGAGAGTAAGGAGGAACACAGATCCTGAAAGCCATTAAAAGGGATCATCAACAGACTCTACTGGATCACCTTAAAATCTGTGGCTAGGTCCCTGTTCAATCAGACTGTGACTGTGTACTGCATCATCTACCCGTCACCAGTAAAGTGACGTTTGAGTTGAAGCGGTGTCTGTTCTCCTTTCCTCCGGCGCCCAGAGGGTCTCAGCATCATCAGAGGGGTAAGAACTACAACTCACCTCATTCATCCCTGTGGCCCTGAGGTAAAGCTCCACCTGTGGGGAGCTGTACTATCCTGAGCTGCACCTCACATCACCTCAGAGGCATCCTGCAGCGCTGGTACACCAATTACCAGAATCCACAGGTGGCGTCACAAAATTTCCCCCACCATCACCACCATCATCATTCCCCCACCATATAATGAAAGTTCAGGGCACGGAACCGGGAACCAACCACCCGTGATCTCCGTCAAAGCCACCCATCCCGGTATCCGAGTACCCCAACCTGTGACCGACTCACACTGAACACAAAAGTTCAGTAGATGTCACTCATATTGGGTGGCTCTGTATACTCCTATCTGCTCTCCTTGAATATAGCAAAACAAATGTTCAAATAAACACATAGAATTTATCTCAGACAGTATGGCTTCTGGTCAGAGAAACATATGGAGGAGTTTGCCCTACCTAGTCAAGCTTTCAGATATCAGATATGTGCCTGCCATGTCTCCCTCTTCCTCCCTCCCCCCTTCCCCATCAGATGTAGCTTGCAGGACAGGAAAAGAAACCAACAGTGAGACACAGAGCACAGGGGGAGGCAATGGTAGCCTGGAAAGGAGTTAATAATAAATGAACACTTACATTCTGTCGACAATTCAAAAATGAACGTAATTGACCAGACTAGTTAATCTAGCCGCCTGCTCAGTGAGAAGGTGCTTATAGGAAGAGAACTACAAGGTCTGTCTGAGCACTAAGGGTACTATTAGGCTAGGGCCACACTTCAGTTTGCAATCCAGTTACTGGATCCAGTTTTTCATCCTGAAAACCTGATCAGGTACCTGACCCATAGACTCCAATGTTAACAATTGTTTGCCAAAGTGCAATCTGTCTACTGGATGCAGTTTTTGAGAAGTCAGGTTTTAATAGGGCCTGCAACGTTTTTTGGCCTTTGAGCAAAACCTGATCAGTTTTTTTAACATGGGACCCTATGGGAACCTGATCCGGTATCGGGTGGTACATATAAGTATCATTCGGTACCTGATCCAGTACCTGATCCGGTAAAAATGCCTCAAAACAGACAAGGGGAACAACTGGATCCAGTAATGCATCCATTTACTGGATGCAGCCTCCCATGTGTGGCCCTAGCCTTGGTATCATACTGAAAAATGACTTGACACAGTCCCTTTAAAGATAGTAAATAGAGATGAGCGAGCACTAAAATGCTCGGGTGATCGATGCTCTGGCCGAGCATCTCAAGATACTCGTGTACTCGGCCGAGCACCGAGCCCAATGTAAGTCAATCAGTGACAGGCTCCGCCCACAGACTTCCGGCTATAAAACGAGCATTGCTGGGAAAGGGCGGGAGGGTGGGCTTTTTCAAATCGTCACAGATATAACACCTTGCTGTGCCCCCAGAGGGACCCTAACAATCAATCTGCTCTCTGTGAGGTGCCAGCTCACTGTGTGCACTGAAGGGAGCTGTGTATGTGTGTCAGATCGATTATTATTAGTGAAGAGTCCGAGCATCTCAGCGGTACTCGGTGCTCGCGTACCGTAAGTACGTAAGTTGTAGGTGACAGCCTCGGTTCCCCCTCTGTCTCAGTTCTGGCCCATTTTGCTTTAACCTCTCCGAGGCTGAGGCCATCCTGCTCACAAGCAAGCTGTTGCACTGAATGTTGGTACTTTCTCTCCGCCAAACAAAAGGGATCAGAATCATTCACATTCACTGCTGATTGCCACTCTGCCATTGCACAACTATGTCTTTCTCCCATTCTATCCACTCTCACCAACTCCATCTCACTATTTTATTGCTAGAGCCCTCACCTGTTTCAGGTTGTCACTCATCATCGATTGCGTCTTCGTCTTCCAGCGCACCCTCTGGGGCACTTTATGTTAAATCTGGACTACCTTTTCCAGCTATCCCATCGAGGGAAATTCTCCTCCCAGGGGTTGGTTGTATTTTTGCACCTTTTTAAGATGGTGACACCCATGATTGGCCATTCGTGTTTTTTGTTCTGCTTCTCAGTCCTCCATGCCAATGTCGATTTTAATTTTGTCACATCCAATGAAGATTTTGTCTTCATCCATATCCTGGTCATGTTGTTGCTCTTTGCATTGACCTTCCACATTGTTTCCCGCTTCTCTAGAAGCAATGGCTGCTCTGTCTGGCTATGCCAGATGTGAGGGCAGCCGGCAGTGGTATTCACAGGTGAGGAATTTAGTTCTTTAGTGGTAGTCCATGCCCCAGTCACCTCCACTTAACAAGGAAGAAGAGGTTTGTCATGGTGATCCTGTGTGGGTGCGTGGTCTTGGTGTGTAGTTGAGCACACGTGAAGGCCAGGATTCGTCCAATGGGCAGACATGGATCTTTCTGAACCATTTTTTGCTAAACATTCAGCACTGTACCATGAACACATCGGTGATACGGTACACACAAGACTTGAACAAGTTCACAAAGACAAAGTACTACAATACCACAATATATCATTTAAAAATTAAAAATTAAGAATTTTTATTGAGAATATAATATTAAAATATATGTAAAAATGATTTTTAAACACATAGAAAATAAATAGATGTATTGTAGAGACTACAAAATATATTAATACACAGTCTGTATAGACATTAATATGATTAGATTTTGGAGAGGGAACTACACATGAGAATATGCGATTGTAGTTGGTCCAAAATATATAGATAGGATAATTAGTAATAATAATAATAATCATCATCAGCAGCAGCAGCAGCAGCATCAACATATGCTATATATGTATAAATATAGAGCTGAATCTCAATGAATTAGAATATCATCAGAAACATAATTTATTTCAGTAATTCAGTACATAAAGTAACACATACATTATATAGGATCATTACACACAGAGGGATCTATTTCATGCATTTATTTCTGTTAATGTTGATGATTATGTCTTACAGCTCATGAAATCCCAAAGGTCATTATTTCAGAAAATTAAAGTCGGGAGGATGAAGGCTCTAAGAAATAAAATATAGAGTCACAACCACTATAAAAGCAGATCACGGCTACTGCAGTCCCCAGAGTGGTGCATATAGAGTAGGGAGGCTGCCGTATTCCACCAGACATCAAAGGGTGAATATAATATTGATTTAGGCTGGCTTCACACCACGGCGCAGTCCGGTCCAGGGCTGTCAGACATGAACCTGACAGCCCCAGACCGGATCAGCACACAGAACCGGAGGGCCAAATGTGCCCTCCGGTCCTATGTGCAGCTGGACGCTGCTGCAGCTGCCAATGATTCAGGACCGCGGCTCGCAGGAAGCTAGCTGCAGTCCTGAAATCATAGCGGCGTGCAGCCGACGGTGTCCAGTTGCCGGATCGTCCCGGTCTGGGACAATCCGGCTCCATAGGCTCCCATGCTAGGGAGCGCCGGACTGCCCTGGATCCGGGAGAATTCGGGCGAATCCAGGATGCAGGTTTTTGGTGAGATTTTTCTCCCCGCACACAAAAACGTTGCAAGCAACGTTTTTGTGTCTGGTGAGAATAATCCGAATTCTCCCGGATTCATCTGGAGAGATGGAAACCGTCCATCCGGCCCCATAGACTACTATAGGGCCAAAAACCGGTCCAGGGTTGTCTGGTTTACACCGGACAGCCCTGAACCGGATTGTGCCGTGGTGTGAAGCCAGCCATATTAGTCAACACATTTCAGGGCTCCCTGGCCGCTTCCTTAGGACAAATCAATATGATGTTGCCATGTTTCTGGGAGACCTGAAACCTGTTGACTAATAAAATAATGTTATATTCAACCTGTGATGTCTCATGGAATACGGCAACATGGTTTTTAACCCTTCATCGTCCCTACTTTAATTTTCTGAGATAATGACCATTGTCAAAGCCATAATCATCAACATTAACAGAAATAAACACATGAAATAGATCCCTCTGTGTGTAATGACTCTATATAATGTATGTGCTTCACATGATGTATTAAGCTACTGAAAAATAACTTTTTGGTGATCTTCTTATTTAATGAGTTGCATCTGTGTGTTTGGTATCTACAATCTCATGTTATCCTGGCGAATATGGTGAACTTGTATACAAAATGGTGGAATTGCCCTTTTTGTCAATCTGACGGCACTTTACATTTTCGTCCCATTTTCTAGTACATTATATGGTAAAATGAATAGTTTTATTGAATAACACAACTAATCCCACAAAAAACAAGCCTTCATATGTCTATAGTGACGGAAAAATAATAAAGTTACGGCTCTTGAAAGAAGGCAAAGAAAAAGGAGAACCGGAAAATGGAAAATCTCCCGGTCATGAAGGGGATGAGGAGGTCAATCTCCAACTTGTTCTGCAAACCCTATAACAACTGGAAATAATAACTCTTATGACCCTTGGGAAAGGGGAAGAAAATAAAATAAGAAAATCTTTAAAGATTGGTTAATTCCTTTATAAATATCTTCAAGGTTATTGAATCTTGGAGAAACATCCTTGAGCTATAAGATCACAATGATGCTAGAAATGAAGATATTGCTCATTCTGTTATTTCTTCTTTCTTTGTGACTTGCGCTATCTCAGAAATAAAGCAATTATCGAATATTTTGTTTTTCCATTGGACGGAGCCTCAGGAGAAATAAGAAATCACCATCTCCGTAGAGTCACAAGCTTGCGAGTATAAGTACAGGGCGTCATTTCAGATGAGTCTTATTATGTCATATCGTATAACAGAGACGACTCAAAATCAATAATAATTAAACTCTAAGCATGAGATAAGACATCTAAGGCTGGGGTCACAGTTGCATTTTTCACATGCGTTTTTGGAGACCTGCGTTTTCAAAAACGCATGTAAAAAACGCACCCATAGGCCCCCATGTTAAAAAACGCATGCCCTAATAGCAAAAAAGCAAGTGTGACAGTACCATGCGTTGTGGTGCATTTCCAAAAACGCATGCGTTTTTTAATATGGGGCCTTATGGGAAACGCATGCAAAAACGCATGTACAATTAGTGCCATTCAAAAACGCATGCGTTTTCCATAGGAGCCCATGTTAAAAAACGCAAGCGTTTTAGAAAACGCATGCGTTTTTTTAACATGGGCTCCTATGGAAAACGCATGCGTTTTTGAATGGCACTAAATGGTACTAATTGTACATGCGTTTTTGCATGCGTTTTCCATAGGGGCCCATGTTATAAAAACGCATGCGTTTTCTACAAAAACGCATGCGTTTTTCAAAACGCACCAAAAAATAGTACATGCACTATTTTTTGGTCCAGATTTAAAAACGCAGCCAAAAACGCAGGGAGCCATCACACACCTTAAAAAACTCATGATGACATGAAAAACGCATGTAAAAAAGCATGCGTTTTTAAAAGGCACTAAAAAAACGCATGTCAACTGTGACCCCAGCCTAAGACATGGAGATACCTGAAGTACTGGAGGAGCTCCCGGAGGTAGGACACGAGGATTAGGATTATCAACAATGAAACTCAGGGACGTTTGGTTTTCACGACTTTGGTTAAACCAGAAAGAGTCTTATTTGTTCATTAACCAAAAATGTCTATATTTAAAAAAAAAATTTCTTATTAGTTCTGTAAGGCTGTGGTCACAGTACCATTTTTCACATGCATTTTTGGAGACCTGCGTTTTCAAAAACGCATGTAAAAAACGCACCCATAGGCCCCCATGTTTAAAAAACGCATGCCCTAATAGCCAAAAAGCATGTGTGACTGTCCCATGCGTTTTTGGAGCATATCCAAAAACGCATGCGTTTTTTAATAAGGGGCCTTATGGAAAACGCATGCAAAAACGCATGTACAATTAGTGCCATTCAAAAACGCATGCGTTTCCCATAGGAGCCCATGTTAAAAAAACGCATGCGTTTACGGAAACGCATGCGTTTTTTTAACATGGGCTCCTATGGGAAACGCATGCGTTTTTGAATGGCACTAAAAGGTACTAATTGTACATGCGTTTTTGCATGCATTTCACATAGGAACCCATGTTATAAAAACGCATGCGTTTTTCAAAACGCTCAAAAAAATACTACAAGCACTATTTTTAGGTGCAGATTCAAAAACACAGCCAAAAACGCAGGGAGACATCAGAGACCTTAAAAAACTCATGTTGACATGAAAAACGCATGTAAAAAAGCATGCGTTTTTAAAAGGCACTAAAAAAACTGTGACCACAGCCTTAGTCAAAATATTTAGGAATTTGGTATTTTCATCATGATAAACAAGTAAACAATCTAATACACATAATAATATTTAAAACATCCTATTCTTAAAGGTTTTTTTTCCATGAGCTACAGTTGTGGCCAAAAGTATTGACACCCCTGCAATTCTGTCAGATAATCCTCAGTTTCTTCCTGAAAATGATTGCAATCACAAATTCTTTGCTATTATTATCTTCATTTAATTTGTCTTCAATGAAAAAACACAAAAGAGAATGAAGCAGAAAGCAAAACATTAATCATTTCACACAAAACTCCAAAAATGGGCCAGACAAAAGTATTGGCACCCTCAGCCTAATACTTGGTTACACAACCTTTAGCCAAAATAACTGCGATCAGCCGCTTCCGGTAACCATCAATGAGTTTCTTACAATGCTCTGCTGGAATTTTACACCATTCTTCTTTGGCAAACTGCTCCAGGTCCCTGATATGTGAAGGGCGCCTTCTCCAAACTGCCATTTTTAGATCTCTCCACAGGTGTTCTATGGGTGTTCTTTTCCATTCACATCTAGGGAGGTTAGCCACAGTGCCAGGGGCTTTACACTTCTTGATGACACTGCACACGGTAGACACAGGAACATTCAGGTTTTTGGAGATGGACTTGTAGCTTGAGATTGCTCATGCTTCCTCACAATTTGGTTTCTCAAGTCCTCAGACAGTTCTTTGGTCTTCTTTCTTTTCTCCATGCTCAATGTGGTGCACACAAGGACACAGGACAGAGGTTGAGTCAACTTTAATCCATGTCAACTGGCTGCAAGTGTGATTTAGTTATTGCCAACACCTGTTAGGTGCCACAGGTAAGTTACAGGTGCTGTTAATTACACAAATTACAGAAGCATCACATGATTTTTCTAACAGTGCCAATACTTTTGTCCACCCCCTTTTTTATGTTGGAATTATATCCAATTTGGCTTTAGGACAATTCTTTTTGTGTTTTTTCATTGAAGACAAATTAAATGAAGATAATAATAGCAAAGAATTTGTGATTGCAATCATTTTCAGGAAGAAACTGAGTATTATCTGACAGAATTGCAGGGGTGTCAATACTTTTGGCCACAACTGTATATACATATTATTCAAATGTTGAAAAAAAATAAAATTTTACACAATTAGATTTTATATAAAATTTTCTTGTCCTGAGATAATCTTATATATGTGTCCCTGCTATGTACTGTGTAATGGATGTGTCTGACTTTACAGGTACATGGTCTGATCATACCACATCTCCTGTGCTAAGATAATCTTATATATGTGTCCCTGCTATGTACTGTGTAATGGATGTGTCTGACCATACAGGGACATGGTCTGATCATACCACATTTTCTTTGCTGAGATAATGTTATACATTTGTCCCTGATGTAATGTGTGTATAGTGTATACTCTGTCCTCCTCTCCGTGAGATGTGGTATGATCAGACCATGTCCCTGTACGGTCAGACACATCCATTACACAGTACATAGCAGGGACACATATATAAGATTATCTTAGCACAGGACATGTGGTATGATCAGACCATGTCCCTGTACTGTCAGACACATCCATTACACAGTACATAGCAGGGACACATATATAAGATTATCTTAGCACAGGAGATGTGGTATGATCAGACCATGTACCTGTACAGTCAGACACATCCATTACACAGTACATAGCAGGTACACATATATAAGATTATCTCACTGTAATATGGTGGGGTCATATTCACAGATAGCTTCCCTCTTGTGCTGTGAGGACAGGCACGCAGGGATGCTTTAGAGTGTAATAAGCTGGGCGATCACAAACATTTCTGCCCTTCAGACTCAAAGGGGGTCACATGCGCTGTCTCCCGATACCGCTGAGATATCGCAGCTCTCATGAGACAACTGGTGTTACAAGCGCTGACGCTACTGAGATTATCTCAGATCACACAGTGGCATTCCCTGCTGCATGAAACCCACTGTGTAACCTGAGGGCCTGAAAGCAGGGTGAGTGTGACAGTGGTTCTGAAGCTTGGTAAGTAATAGTTTAGGAAGCAAATGCCTGTTAAAAAAGTTTGCTTTCCTTTGATATCATTGGGGTGCGGATGTTCGGGGAACTGTTTATCCAACTTGTTCGACAAACATTGCCCATTTGGCGAACTGAACAGACTTTGAACGTCCAAAGGTTAGCTCATCTCTAAACCCAGAGTGTGATTAGCATAATAAAACATATATTCTGGAATGAGAGAAATGACGGATGTCTGAGCCCAGCTATAAGATTAGGGATACAGGGTTTTGTAATGACCTTGTCCATATTCTGTAGACCCTGGTACAATCCGCCCAGCACTTTTCTAGTCTTGATGTTCCATGTCCTGTGAAGTCTACTTGTCTACTTAAGAATATTTTCTTTTTTCATTTGCAGACAAATCTGACTTTGGTCAAAGAGTTTTTCCTCTTAGGATTCCAAGGCAGTCTTGTTTTAAGAATTTTTCTATTCGTTATTTTTCTTGATGTTTTTGTTGCAACAATCTGTGGAAATTTGCTGATAATATTATTGGTGTCCTTCAGTAAAAGTCTCCACACTCCGATGTACTTCTTCATCTCACAACTGTCCGTCAGTGACATCTTGTTAACCATCAATATAGTCCCCAACATGCTCCACATCTTACTGAATAATGGGGGGGCCATCAGTTTTACCGGTTGTATCACACAACTTTATTTTTATAGTGCCTCGGAAGAATTTGAATGTTTCCTCCTGACGGTGATGTCCTATGACAGATACGTGGCCATCTGTAATCCTCTCCGCTATACGTCTATCATGACAGGAGCATATTGTGTGATGTTGGTTCTCATGAGTTTGGTTTTCAGTTTTACTGTTTCAATCATTGTCACCACAACACTATCAACTCTCACCTTCTGCGGAACCATTATTAACCATTTTGTCTGTGACACTCTTCCCTTAGTGGAACATGCCTGTTCCGACACTTTCATTATCCACCTTGAAATATATATTCTTAGTATTCCTTTGGTTATTGCTCCTACGATATTAATTATAGTCTGCTATTCCAATATTATAATTAACATCTTTAGAATCCCATCCAGCACCGGTAGACAGAAAGCCTTCTCCACCTGCAGCTCCCACCTCACTGTGGTCTCCATATTCTACTGGACAATGTTTAGTGTTTATGTTGTCCCAACCAAAGGTCAATCTTCCACCATAAGTAAAATCCTATCACTGCTGTATACCGTGTTTACACCTTTGATCAACCCCATTGTATATAGTCTGAGGAACAAAGATATAAGAAAAGCTGTTCAGGAAATTCCAGTCTACATCTGTCAATAAGATCATTATTATGGTTGTTAAGAGAAACAAGCTCAGGGCCTTTTCACATCAGCAGTAATCGCTGATCACGGCAGTTGCCGTGAAAAAAACGCAACTGCCACGAGTACCGCATAACGGCCGCACTTGCCGCAATGTCTATGGGGCTTGCGGTAAGTGTGCGGCAAGTGCGGTTTCGGCTCTTGCAGCAGATGCGGCCGCGAGAAAACCGCGGCTGACCGCGTTTTTTTCGCGGCCACAAGTGCCGAAACCGCAACTACTGTATATCGCACCTGCCGCACACTTACCGCAAGCCCCACATTGCATGGGGCTTGCCGCAAGTGAGCCGCAAGTGCGGCCGTTATTGCGGAAATCGCGGCAGTTGCGATTTTTTTCACCACAGCTGCCACGATCAGCGATTACTGCTGATGTGAAAGGGGCCTTAGATTACGCTACATCCTTCTACATTTTTGATGTGTGTCTATTTTTAGTGTTCAGAACGTGTGTGAAGTCATAAAAAGAAAGGGCAACTAAACAACCATCAAGGGAAAAGCAAATAACAGATCTTGTACTGTAATGGTGCTGTCACACCTGGCGACGTCGCTAGCGACATCGCCGAAAAAGTGACGTATCAGCGATGTCGCTAGCGACGTCGCGCTGTGTAAACGAGTGGCACAGCCGCGTACTATCGCTGGTCGCAGGTTGTCAGGTTTACGGGAAGAACCGTAAACCTGTCAACCGGCGACCTGCGATAAGGCTGGATCGCGCCGTGTGACATCGCCAGAGCGAAGTCGGCGGCGATCCAGCCCATACCGCAGCATTGCTGCGGATCGCTCGATGAGCGATGCTGTGTGACAGCTGGCCAGCGATGTCAGAAGCGAGCGGGCACCCGCGCATCGCTTCCGACATCGCTGGCCATATCGTGCTGTGTGACGGCACCATAAGGGGCAATTGAGCATCTGGCTGTCCACTTGTGCACGGGGTGAACTATTAACTATTCTTAATTATGCAACATGTACTATGTCTTTGTTCTGCAGGTCAAGAGACATGAGCCATTGGTTCATGTGAGACGGTCCAGTGTCCCCTTTTGTATCCTAATTTGTGGAATGCACGCTGATTGTGGATTGCATCAGCTTACTGCGGTGTACTAGATTGTATGATTCAGAGAACAACTATGCAGTCGCATTGAACTAGCAACCAATGAGGGATTAGCCATCTCCCGCCAATCATGTGGGGCACAATGATTTTAAATGGGAGGTGAGATAGATTTAAAAGGGGTCGGCTCCTGTCACCTGGATGACTCTACAGGACCTCAGTCTCAGGACCATGCTTCTAGCTGTTGGATTAAAGAACTGCTGTACTGCTCAACACTGAGACCACAAATTCTGACCTATAGGGTACCTTAGTCAACAGCCATCTGGTCTACCAGTAGCTTAGGTTAACCTGGTGAATTAAATGGAGGTTTTGAAGAGAGTTTTTAAGCTTCCTCGAGTTTCACAGTCTTTGGACTCCTGCAGGTTGCAAACCTTTGAAAAAGTACCAGATGTGTCAGCAGCTGCAAACTCCAGGAACCTAAAAATCTCCTTTAAAACTCCCTATATGATAGCTTTTATTTTTGTTTTCTGAAAGAAAATCTCTATTATTGCAGAGGGTCAGCAGTGTGCAAAGCCACCTCTTATCCACTTATCTGATAGCAATTCAGATAGAAATAGCATATGTCCATTATATGCTTAACATACATGATTTTATAATTCTGTTCACAATATAAAGCACTATAACATGGAGATTGCTTCTAGAAAATTTGTACTCCTTTTTTTCCTTTTCTTCCAAATGTTTAGAATAGGGATTTTTTTGCATGTGCATAAGTGTGTTTTATCATTATTCATGCGTGTAGTCAGTTGTTCCATTGACTTGTAGTCACATATGTGTATATAGAATTGTTCACTTTATACATGTCTATGCTATAAGTAAGAGTATTGTTTGCTCAAAATAAGTAAGACTGGGATTTCAACCACTTTTTTTTAAACCAATTACTTTTTATTGAAAGTAAATACAAGACAAGACATATAACAACACTGCACTAAACAAAGTGCAGAGGAGGAAGAAGCTCCCCATTGGAATAAGTAGTACAATCTCAAAATATGAACCAAGAGATGGAGATGGAGTGGGAGGTAGGAAGTAAGGCCGGTTTCACATTGCGGGTTTGATCCGATCCCAGGCTGTCCGTGTAAACCGGACAGCCTCGGAGCGGATTTTGGCCCCATAGTAGCCTATGGGGCCGGATAGAAGCCGGATGGCAGCTCTCTGCCATCCGGTTTCTATCTGTCCGGGACAATCCGGAAGAATCCAGAATTCTCTCACGGACACAAAAACGTTGCTTGCAGTGTTTTTGTGTCCGAGAGGAGAATATCTCCTCTAGTTGCCTACTCCCGGGTTCTCCCGGACTCTTCCGGATCCTCCCGGAGCCGGGGCAATCCGGCACTCCCTAACATGGGAGCCTATGGGGTCGGATTGCCCAGTCCGGGAGGATCCGGGTACCGGACACCTGCGGCTGCATGCCGCAGTTGTTTCAGGACCGCGGCTAGCTCTCTGCCAGCCGCAGTCCTGATTCATCAGTGGTGCCAGCTGTGTGCGGCAGCACACCGGACCGGAGGGCATACGAGCCCTCTGGTTCTGTGTGCTGATCCAATCCGGGGCTGTCAGGTTCATCCTGACAGCCTCAGATCGGATCTGACCCGCAGTGTGAAACCGACCTAAGGGAAAATAGGGAAATTTGAGAAATTACCAGCATAATAGGCAATAAAACATGTTTCAATAAATCGAGGAGATCAGCAATACAATATGTACATGGCATTAAAAAAAGAAGGAAACAAAAACATGTTTTAGGTACCACCATAAAGCAAGTTTATTGGGGAGAGTGACTGTATAACTAAGACACCCAGGAGTCCCTCCAAATAAGTTTCTTATTTTTAGTGGACAGGTCGTGAACTAAAATAGTCTCATGCCGAAAATGGAGATCTATTTGAGCTATCAGCTCTCCTTTGGAAGGTGAAGATGGTAGCTTTCAATATCTGGCAAGACACAACCTGGCCACAATCAATATGTTGGTTGCAATAGGGCGAAGCATAGTAGGAACATTTTCTAGTCCAATACCCAATAAGGCAATGGGACTCTCCAGCACAAAAGGGATCTCCAACACCTCTTTCAGGATAGATTCAACAGTGCACCAAAAAGGGTATATCTTAGGGCAAAACCACCACGCATGCTCCATAGTTTCTGTTTCCTGGCAAACCCTCCGGCAGAGAGACGTATTGGTTTTCTGGATTTTGGCCAGCCGCAAGGGGGTAATATACCAGTTCAGTTGAATCTTTTTAGATTGCTCTAAGTAATTGATACAGGACGAGAACCTGGAAGTATGCAGGCAGCAGTAAACCATGAGTCTAAGGAGGCTGTGAAGGAGAGACGACCTTACCATGTCCTCATGTATGGAAGTTTGAATTGGTCATTATTTGAGATCAACGTTTTATAAATCATCGATACACCATGCTGTGCGGGATAGTTGGGTTTAAAATATGTTTGAAGAGAGTCATCTTTAGGAAGAAGAATGCCCCATGGTGGTAGTTGGCAGGTGTACAGAAAGTGCTGGACTTGCAGGTATTGAAAGAACAATGTGTTGGGTAAGGAAAAGATCCTAACAATGGAAGAGAACGGGAGCCATCTGAGTCTATTATGTTATCTAGGGTGAGTATATTTCGAGCTTTCCACTGGCCTCATGAGACGTCAGGTACCGAGACATCCAATGCTTGGAGAGAAATGTATTTAAATAGAAAGAAAAAATGAGATTTACCTAGCAGATTCCATATTCTCAGTAAGGCTGTCATAGAACGGAGGATTTTGTTTGAATTATGCGGTGTGAGAAGGCCCACTTCTAGGAGAAGTTTAAGTGAGTTGGATGGGGCAAATTGAGATTCAATTTGAAGATATAAGAGGGATTTGTTGTCGCCCTACCACTAAAGTTTTGCAGGTTCAAGGAGAGCAGCTCTATAGTAAGAAAGGACATCAGGCACCCCCAGACCCTCCTTCAGGGCCTTACCGTCCATTGGACAGTGTGAGCCCTGAGTACCAAGAGCCAGGGGGAGTGGCATAGGAGAAGGGGGCAGCGCTAGCAGCAGTGGCCGGGTTCCAGCAAGATGGCGGCCGCCGCAGCATCACCCGGTAAGACCCCGCGGCGGCGTCCTAATTGTGTAGGCTGTAGGGGCGGCGGGGAGGCTGAAGCTGCTAGCACCCCCAACCCCCCCTTCCCCTGCTCCTCAACTGAGGCTACAGGGGCGGCGGTGCTGAAGTCTGCTAGCACCCCCCCCCGGTTCTCTTTAAGGCTCAGGCGGCAGGGGGGTTTGATGCACCTCTGCCTTCCTTGGCATATGGGAAAGTCATAATTTTACCAGAGACGCGATGGGTCTTTTTATTACAGATAAAGGAGTTCAGGAGAGATTGGCATTTAGTAGTACAGGTTCGGGGGAAAAGAAGGGGAAGACAGAGGAAGAGATAAAGCAGCTTAGGAAGTATAAGCATTTTGACCAGATGTATACGGGCGATCCAGGAGAGACTGAGAGAGGAGTGCTCATCAAGTTCCTTGCTAATTTCCTGATACACCAAATCGCAATTGGCTTTGACTATTGTATGAAGCCGGGTGATATAATTTCCCAGATATGCAAATCCTTCTGATGCCCGGGTGAAGGAAAAGTGACGTTGAATCAATTCTTGCGTATGCCTGGGTATATTAACAGGAAACAGGGTAGATTTATTCATATTGAGCTTATAGAGGGAGGCCGCTGAAAAGCCTGAAATAATGTTCATTATTTCTTCTAGTGAGTAAACTGCGTTTGTACACTTGAAGATAACATCGGTGGCATATAAGCCTATTTTGTGTTCTGTGTCACTTATAGTGACCCCTAGAACCCAGGGATTTGTTCTGACCAAGACTACCAAGGGTTCCATCACTAGCGCGAATAACAGGGGTGAAAGGAGGCAGCCTTGCCATGTGCTGTTGGTGATATCAAAACTGCCAGATAGAAAGCCAGAAGCACGCACGGAAGCATTGGGAGATGAGTATAATGCCATAATGGCTGACCCGATCTGCCCAGTGATCCCAAATCTGTTCAGGACCTCTCCGACATACCCCCAGTGTACCCTGTCAAACGCTTTTTTGGCATCAAGTGACAGGAGAACACCGGGGGAGCCAGCTCTCACCAAGACGTCCAAAAAATCTATAAGATGCCTGGTTCCGTCCCGCGCCTGACGGTCGGGCACAAATAAGAGATGGTAAAACATCCATTAATCTGGTCGCCCAGATCTTTGCATACAATTTGATGTCACAGTTGAGCAGTGCAATTGGATGAAAGTTCCCCGGGACCGTAGGGGGCTTCCCCAGCTTGGGCAAGGTAGTAATAGTGGCTTCAAAACCCTTTCTACTAATGTCTCCTTTAGACTGCCAGTGCGCAAAAAGTATTAAGAGGTATGGGGAGAGGATAGAGAGGAACTGAGAGTAGTAAGGAAAGGAATAGCCATCAGGACCCAGGGCCGTGAACTTTTTGGTGGACTTAATTATTCTATTGAGTTCTAATGGCCAGAAGGGAGCCGGCTTTGTCCGCCATGTCATAATATCTAGCTTTACGTTTCTTCAGGTCTTTCTCTGCTTTTTGTAGCAGAAGGGAGCATAGGTGACTCCTGGTGTCGGCGAGATTTTGCAGCAGACTCAGTGTAGGGCCAGTTTTTTGCTGGTGTTCCAGATCTTGCAGTTTGTGCAGGGTGTCAGTGAGGTCTGCTGTATATTGTTTTTTTAACATAAGGGGCGATTTTAATGAAGGCCCCCCTGATCACCGCCTTGTGGGAGAGCCAGAGAACGTCATCTGCGACCTCACCATTGTCGTTCAAGCTGAAATAGTCTAAAAGATGTTTAGAGATATTGTCAACTATTTCAGGGTGGGTTAGCAAGTACGTGTTCAATTGCCAGGAGAAGGGGGGGTCTGACGGCAACTGAGTCCGCAAAGTGCAGTGTAGTGTGCGCATGGTTAGACCATGTTATATTACCTATCTCTGCTCCCCTACACAAGTGTAGCAGTGCGTCAATTACAAATATGAAATCAATCCTGCCGTACGTGTGGAACCGTGGAGACAGAAAGGTGTATTCACGTTGTTGACTGGTGAAATACCGCCATATATCATGTAAACCATTTTCTGTAATGAGGGACCCCATTTCGCCTCTCGAGTGGGCAACTTTGGAACACTCTAGGCGTTTATACATGGGGATGTTAAAATCTCTACAAACTAGTTTGCCCAAAAGGGGCTCCAAGAACCTCCTCTGGCCAGAGTTTGGGGTGTATAAAGGCACTAAAGCATATGGGGCACTATTAATTAGACAGGAAACTATGAGGTAACGGCCCTTGGTCAGAAATATAGACCTTAAGCTGGAAGGATACAGTGTTCTTGATAAGGATTCCAACTCCAGCTTTTTTAGAAGGCCTATTCGAGAAAAATTGGTGGGGAAAGGCATTCTGGCATTATCTATGGCCAAGAGGTGGGTCTCTTGAACAAATATGATGTCACATGATAAATTGGCCCTATGCTATGGATCTTTTGGCGGGCGAATTAAGGCCATCAGCATTTATTGAAAGTATAGCTATACTCATGACACCTGAATAGAAGAACAATAAACATGACCTCCATTAAGTAAACAGTATCAGTATGCCAGTATATAGGGTACTCAAAAGGCATGAGGGAGGAAAGGAGGGTAGAACAGAGACGAAGAGTTTTCTAACATATATATAGAACATAGCCAGTGGCGTAACTACAGTGCCGCGGACCCCGATGCAAGGCCGGCTTGTAGAGGAATCAAGGGGCGGGCACTGCTGCGCGGCTGCAAGAAGTGACTTCTGTCACTTCCAGTCCTCCCTCCGCTCCTCTTCCAGCGCTATCGCGGTCGCGGCGGGCGGCTGGAGGCACGGGCCGCAGGGCACCCTGGGGAGCTCGGGGCCCCCCCAGGGGGCGGGTCCGGTCTCAGCCACGACCGCTGCGACCGTGGTAGTTACGCCACTGAACATAGCCCCAAAAAACTTGGGAGCTGAAAACCAAAAACAAAAGCAAAAAGAAAAACAAAAATGGAAGCTGAAATCAGCTTCATATCAAAACAATTGAGCGACAAGAATTCACTCTAAGGGCAGACATACAAGAGTGCAGGTCGAAACCTCGGAAGTAGGTACTCAAGTCAGATCAACAGTTAAGTCAAAACTTCTGAAAAACAGGGTGGTGTGCCACCAGAAAAATGGAAAAGAGAGACACACCATCACAGGAAACTGGAACCCACGGGCTAGGTGAAGGTCAGTGTCAGGCGAGTTGGCAGTCGGAGTTTTTGGAGAGCGGAGGCCCCATTGCAGTAAAGGTTTGTCAACCTGGGCCGGTACAAAGCATACCTGGGTAGAGCCATTTCTATGGATTATGAGCTTGGTGGGAAAACTGCATCTGTAGGGGATATTGTGATCTCGGAGCAAAGCAGTGTAAAGCAGGAATTCTCTGCGTAGTGCTAAGGTGCCGGGAGTAGGTCTAAAAAAAACCGCCAGTGACGCGATACTTTCCGGTAGTGCAGGTTTATCCCTTAAGCGGTACAAGAAATCCTCTTTCAGTTTGTAAAAGTGTATTCTTGCAATGACATCTCTAGGCATTCTTTGTTTGATGGAGGATGGCTTAGGGATCTTGTGTATTCTGTCTATAATGATGTCTTTTCCTTCCACGGAAGGTAATACAGCCATTATAAAATCTTGCAGGAGTGCCCGTAGATCCACCTGCTGCACCGATTCATTAACCCCTCTAAGGCATATATCGTTACGTCTGGACCTATTTTCTAGGTCCAGATTTTTGGTTTGCACCTTGGCCATATATATTTTTAAAGTCTCATGCGCATCAATGAGGTCGTTATGAGACCTGATAAGCTTCACCATCTTCTTCTCCAACCTGTCAGTACGGCTGCCTATTTCAGCCACATCTCTTCTAATGTCCGCCACAATATCTGTCATGTCCTCCTGTAAGGAAGCTCGGAGCGAGGAGAGCAGCTCCTCCATGCTGCTATGTGTTACAGGTGCCTCCTCCCTGTCAGCAGCGGAGGAGGAAGCAACAGATGCCGGCCGCCATGATGAGCGAGCAGAGCGGGGGGATGGTGGCGCCATCTTAGATGCAACGTCCTTGCTGCTTGTGAAGAAGTCCGTGACCCGCTATGGGGAATTATGTTTGGCACTTCTAGTTTTCCCCATACACTCACCCGGTGCTCCGGTGTCAGCGGCAATCAGGCAGCGCATGGAACTGGGACTGTAAGTACTACATGAGCCACTGTAAAGCCCATGGGTTCAGGAGCTCCTGAGCTATGCATCCATCTTCATGCCTGGTCAGGCCACGCCCCCTGGATTTTGACCACCTTTAATATGCACTAATAAAGTTTTCCTATTTTAATATGAAGAAAACTATGTAAGTTTATTTTTTGCAAGTGTTGGCCTTTTCAGCCACAATTGCTTGTTCTCCTGTTACAATACCTCATGCTTCACCTGGGAACTGGTCCTTAGACCTGTCCTATCATTGACCATTAGCCTTAGTAAACATCCCAAATGATTTGGTGGTAAGCTGGAAAAACCCTTTTATTTTTCTTATTTCTCATCCAAACATGTCAGGGGTGTATCCAGTGCCCCATTAAGTCTTTTCCCCCCTAAAGACAGTATATGTTAAGCATCCATGTGAAAACTAACATCTTGTACCAACGTGGGATATTTTAACTCTGCAAAAGTAAAACTTTTGAACTTAAGCCCTTGGACTGTTTGTGTGGTGTAACAGGTGCTTTGATACCACCTACAGATGCTGGAGAAGAAGCTAGAGGCCTCTGGCCTGATGGTGTCAGGTATGGAAATGCAAGACACTACACATACTGCTGTAGAACAGAGCTTGACAACTCCAGTCCTCAAGAACTGAAAAATTGCATGTTTTCATGATTTTTTTTAGCATTGCACAAGGTGTTGGTATCATCACCTCTGCAGTTGATTGCACTACCAGCTGTGCAATGCTATGGAAATCCTTAAAACGTGCACTGTTTGCAGTCCTTGAGAACTGCAGTCTCCCACCCCTGCTCTAGAAGTCTCTGTGGATGTAGCCAGGGGCAACAAGAGTCCTGGAACCCTTCAATCATAACTGCAGCTCTTTGTGGACCCTTTAACAAGCAAATGTTAGCTCTTATTCATATAGAGCATATCCTATATGCTGTGAGATCAGGCACTGGTAACAGTGTGATAATCAGTCCCGTCACAAAGACTACTGCAGTTCTGACTCTATCCTGAAAATTTGAACAGCACGACACCATCTGATGTAAGACTTCTCCCATGCGCTGTCTCACAATACAGGGGAGATGTACCATTTTTTCGCATTATAAGATGCACCGGATTATAAGAGTGCACTCCCAAATTTGGTGAAGGAAAAGAGAATTTTTCTTATAATGGTAAATAGGGTCCATCTTATAATGCCAGTGTCTGTCTTGCAAATCATATCTATGTCCCTCATAGCCCTCTCATCCTGGTACATGGTCCCTCATCCTGGGATATACAGTTGTGGCCAAAAGTATTGACACCCCTGCAATTCTGTCAGATAATACTCAGTTTCTTCCTGAAAATGATTGCAATCACAAATTCTTTGCTATTATTATCTTCATTTACTTTGTCTTCAATGAAAAAACACAAAAGAGAATGAAGCAAAAAGCAAAACATTGATCATTTCACACAAAACTCCAAAAATGGGCCAGACAAAAGTATTGGCACCCTCAGCCTAATACTTGGTTGCACAACCTTTAGCCAAAATAACTGCGATCAGCCGCTTCCGGTAACCATCAATGAGTATCTTACAATGCTCTGCTGGAATTTTAGACCATTCTTCTTTGGCAAACTGCTCCAGGTCCCTGATATTTGAAGGGCGCCTTCTCCAAACTGCCATTTTCAGATCTCTCCACAGGTGATCTATGGGATTCAGGTCTGGACCCATTGCTGGCCACCTTAGAAGTCTCCAGTGCTTTCTCTCAAACCATTTTCTAGTGCTTTTTGAAGTGTGTTTTGGGTCATTGTCCTGCTGGAAGACCCATGACCTCTGAGGGAGACCCAGCTTTCTCACACTGGGCCCTACATTATGCTGCACAATGTGTTGGTAGTCTTCAGACTTCATAATGCCATGCACACGGTCAACCAGTCCAGTGCCAGAGGCAGCAAAGCAACCCCAAAACATCCGGGAACCTCCGCCATGTCTGACTGTAGGGACCGTGTTCTTTTCTTTGAATGCCTCTTTTTTTCTCCTGTAAACTCTATGTTGATGCCTTTGCCCATAAATCTCTACTTTTGTCTCATCTGACCAGAGAACATTCTTCCAAAAAGTTTTAGGCTTTCTCAGGTAAGGTTTGGCAAACTTTTTAAAAAGAAATTGCATAGAGTTTCACTCAGTGTGGAAAACCACACAAGGTAAATCTGACAGCCGGGGTCTGGAATCCTCAGAGTGGGAAAGCCCATGGTTATTTGCCCTTCCCGGTCTATAAATAGCAGGTCACAGTCACCCCAGAGCTGGATCTTCTACTCAGTTCTTTTCACTCCCATGGTGCAATAGAAAATTGGGTACTAAGAGGGGTTATTGACAGCTGAGAAATGACAGCTGTCATCAAGACCCAGATTGGAAATGTTCAGGCCTCTATGAGAGACGTATATCAAAAATCCTACCTGGAAATGGTTAAAAAATAGACACACACAAAAAAATCCTTTATTTGAAATAAAACACATAGATAAAAATTATTTATTTGAAGGAAATCATGTAAATACCCTCTTCTACCCATTTATTAAAGTCAAACATACCCTCTTACAGTAAATCCAGAATAATCTTGAAGCTTTGCTGATTGGCCTTATCACTATTACATTTAAGTGACCACTCATCACAAGCAGCACTTACACTGACTGCATCTAAAGTTGTGGATCTGAGAGCAATGATCTCATAGAGATCATCTAAGGTCACCGCTGGTTTTGTTCCCATGGTACGTCAGCTTTGACCTTACATAAATTCTCTGCTGACATCACTCACACAGCCGGCTGTCAGTTTGAGTGAGTTGCTTGCGGTGAGCAGACATCGTAGGTCATGGTCCCACTTCAGCATAGGCATCAACTGACATGCCCGCTTCCCGGACAGGAGTGTGCAGTTCCATAGTAATATATGCAGCTGTATGCTTCTCTCCAAAGAGTAGGAGGTCATGCATGGGACCATGGCCTAATTACTAGGCTCACTGCAATGTCGAAGAGCTTCGAGGGACATTGTGCTTTGAATTACTGTCAGAGATTATGTTTAGGGTTAATAAATTGGTAGAAGAGGTTTGTGTGTGTGTTTTACTTCAAATAACTAGATAAATAGATTTTTTTCTGTCTATTTTTTTAACTGTTTACTCAACAGATTGGTACTGGGTGGATCTCATAGTGGCCTGACATAACCAATCTAGAGCTTAATGGCAGTTATGAGTTCTACATAACTGCCAATATGTAGATCAATACACAGTAAATGTTGAAGAATAATATAAATTGAAAACAATTAACCAAATCATCCAAAACATTATAGAATTATACATTTAACTTTCTTAATCACTTCTTCCACCTGTTATATGTACAAGTTTTAAAGAAAGTTCAATTCAGATATTATACTAAACAAATGAGGCTCATGAGACAATGTCAAAACTCTCCGAAGACGCGTCTTACCTGGCCCGCTGCCTTTATTGACAATATAAATATCTACAGCACAGCAAGCCCCAACACGGCTCAGATCTATGCGTCCAATGACCACCTAACATAACTCAAGATGATTATCAAGAACACAGATTCTGATGTAAGTATTAATATTGCAGAATAATCAATGAATTCTGCTTCAGATTCTTCTACAACTGTCCGATGGATTTAGTATTCACTTAAGAAACAAGTAAAGTGCTCTCATTAAGGGAACCTTTACACGTCGCAACATTGCGTGCAATTTCACGTGCAACTTATGGCCGCTTTACACGTCCCAACATCGTTTTGATATTGTATCCAATGGCGCGGGAGTGCACACTTTTTTGGCTGAAATCCAAGATCACAGAGGAGATGTCACACAGGAGATATCGGCAGGCACCCCCTCGTACGAGCGACCCAGGAACGACCATTTAACATTGGAATGAATAGGGGAAGTTGTGCTCCAAATCGTTGTTGGGCTGTCACACATCACGATCCTGCCAGATCGTCCATCCAATATCGGGCAGTTGGGGAGCCTGCACAATTCTTCCCCGATATGCGCCGACGCACGAACCATGTGACTTTTTATCAAAGTTGGTCGACGATATCGGGACGTGTAAAGCGGCCATTACTGGTTGCAGTGAAATCATGGACACATTGTTCCATTTTGTTGCTGTGTACAAATGTAACAATGTGTCCATGATTTCACTGCAACCAGTAAGTTGCAAGTGAAATTGCATGCAATGTTGTAATGTGTAAAGCTACCCTAAAGGCCGCTTTACACGTCGCAACATCGTTGCGATATTGCATACTATTTTACGGGAGGAGATGTCACACAGGGAGATATCGGCAGGCAACGCAACTACGATGTTGTACGCCCTTTTTTCACACTGTGTCTGAGCAACTCAGGGAACGACCAATTAACATTGGAGTGAATAGGGGACGTTACGCTCCAAATCGTAGTTGCGCTGTCACACAGCACGATCATGCCAGATCGCCTATACAATATTGCACAGTTGAAGAGCATGCACAATCCAAAAATGATATCGTTTTTGAGTTGCATTGCCCATTTACATGACACAACGCACGAACGATATCAACTGCAACGCCCCAACCATGTGACTTTTTATCATAGTTGCGCTGAGATATCGGGACGTGTAAATCAGCCTTAAGAGTCTTGTTAAAATTCTACTTAGATTTGCAAAAGTCCTTTATTCTTATATATGAAGCTCACAGACATTTTTTTCATATTCAAGAGCGGGCAAATTTTTGTAGATTTTCTAACTCTTTGTCATTCAGATATTCAAACACTTTTTGCTTCCTTTACTTGTTGTGTGCGGTGCCTAATTTCTATATTCAGTGCTGTAAAGAAAAAGAGAAAATGTGTGCTTGGTCTTTTCACGTTTCCATATATATATACAGTATACGTACGATTCCTCATAAACTATACGACATGCTTTGGATTTCCTTGCACAAGATTCTCGCAATAGTTATATATATATTTGTGTGTGTATATATTTGTATATATATATATATATATATATATATACTGCATATATATATATATATATATATATCTTTTAAAGGTACCGTCACACGCCACCATATCGCCGGCGAGATCACTAGTAATTCCCGAATTCGGTGATGTAGAAACCACATCGCATGTGCTTAGTGGCGTGTGACTGGGCGACTCTACAGTGAGAAATCGCTGGTGGAGCATCGCCTGATTGCTGTGCACTGCAGTGAAATTATCCGATATTCACCAGGCAATTTCAGCGGTTTGTGGCGTGTGACATGGCGATAGCGACGTACACAGGGATCCTGAAATAAATCCCGTAGGCGTGCTTGGATGTTGTTTTTTTCCACACCGCCTCAGCGGCGCTTGGTGGGTGATAATGCATTCCGGTTGACTGGCGTGTCCGAGGCGCCTTATTTGATGACCCATGTGTTCATGCAAGGCTGGCCAATGGGAACGTAGTTCCCTCCACCAATCGCAGTGATAGGAGCGAAGTGAAACATACTCTAGCACGCCTCTATCAAAACAGTATGCCCACATCACTGCTATGATTGTGGTGTGTAATGTGGTGATGTGTGAAGGGAAGATTGCTTCCGCTCTTCGGCAGGCGCTTTCCGGAACGTAGGATCGCCGCAGATGGCACGCGAAATCGCTACATGGGACAGCTCCACAGCTTTCTGAAAAGATCTCCCAAAACGTGCCATATGGTGGCGTGTGACGGTACATTTAGTCTCCATTGTCTCTCCATTGAAATCTATTAGTTTGGAAGAGGTTATAAAGTCATTTCTAAAGCTTTGGGACTACAGTGAACCACAGTGAAAGCCATTATCCACAAGTGGTGACTACATGGATCAGTGATAAACCTTCCCAGGAGTGGTTGGCCAACCGTAATTGCCCCAAGAGCACAGCAACGACTCATCTAAGTGGTCACAAAAGACCCCACAACAACATCCAAAGACCTGCAGGCCTCACCTGCCTCAGTTAAAGTTGGTGTTCATGACTTTATCATAAGAATGAAACTGGGGAAAAATGGCCGCATTGCAGAGTACCAAGACAAAAAACGTTGTTGAGCAAACAGAGCATAAAGGCTCATCTCAATTTAGCCAGAAAGCATCTTGATGATTCACAAGACTTTTGAGAGAATACTCTGGACTGGCAAGACAAACGTTGAACTCATTGGTAGGTGCATGACCCGTTACATCTTGCATAGAATTAACAAAAAAGGAACATCATACCAACAGTAAATTATGGTGGTAACTAGTAAAAAGGCCCGATGCAATTGCATCGGGAGAGCGGTGAAATGAATTGTGTGTATACAGGCGGGTCAGTGGGTAGCAGAGTATACAGGGGGCTCTGTGGGTAGCAGAGTATGCAGGCGGCTCTGTGGGTAGCAGAGTATACAGGCGGCTCTGTGGGTAGCAGAGTATACAGGCGGTTCTGTGGGTAGCAGAGTATACAGGCGGCTCTGTGGGTAGCAGAGTATACAGGGGGCTCTGTGGGTAGCAGAGTATAGAGGCGGCTCTGTGGGTAGCAGAGTATAGAGGCGGCTGTGTGGGTAGCAGAGTATACAGGCGGCTCTGTGGGTAGCAGAGTATGGAGGCGGCTCTGTGGGTAGCAGAGTATGCAGGCTGCTCTGTCGGTAGCAGAGTATGCAGGCTGCTCTGTCGGTAGCAGAGTATGCAGGTTGCTCTGTCGGTAGCAGAGTATACAGGCGGCTCTGTGGGTAGCAGAGTATACAGGCGGCTCTGTGGGTAGCAGAGTATAGAGGGGGCTCTGTGGGTAGCAGAGTATAGAGGCGGCTGTGTGGGTAGGAGAGTATAGAGGCGGCTCTGTGGGTAGCAGAGTATAGAGGCGGCTGTGTGGGTAGCAGAGTATACAGGCGGCTCTGTGGGTAGCAGAGTATGGAGGCGGCTCTGTGGGTAGCAGAGTATGCAGGCTGCTCTGTCGGTAGCAGAGTATGCAGGCTGCTCTGTCGGTAGCAGAGTATGCAGGTTGCTCTGTCGGTAGCAGAGTATACAGGCGGCTCTGTGGGTAGCAGAGTATACAGGCGGCTCTGTGGGTAGCAGAGTATAGAGGGGGCTCTGTGGGTAGCAGAGTATAGAGGCGGCTGTGTGGGTAGGAGAGTATAGAGGCGGCTCTGTGGGTAGCAGAGTATAGAGGCGGTTCTGTGGGTAGCAGAGTATAGAGGCGGCTGTGTGGGTAGCAGAGTATAGAGGCAGCTCTGTGGTGGAGGGGTGAGGAGAGAAGCGGCTCTGTGGTGGGTTGGTGAGGAGAGAAGCGTCTCTGTGGTGGAGGGGTGAGGAGAGAAGCGGCTTTGTGGTGGAGGGGTGAGGAGAGAAGCGGCTCAGTGATGGAGGGGTGAGGAGAGAAGCGGCTCAGTGGTGGAGGGGTGAGGAGAGATGCGGCTCAGTGGTGGAGGGGTGAGGAGAGAACCGGCTTAGTGGTGGAGGGGTGAGGGGAGAAACGGCTCGTGGTGGGTGGAGGGGTGAGGAGAGAAGCGGCTCTGGCCTGGAGGGGTGGAGGAGAGAAGGCGGCTCTGGCTGGAGGGGTGAGGAGAGAAGCGGGTCTGGGCTGGAGGGGTGAGGAGAGAAGCGGCTCTGTGGTGGAGGGGTGAGGAGAGAAGCGGCTCTGGGCTGGAGGGGTGAGGAGAAGAAGCGGCTCTGGGGTGGAGGGGTGAGGAGAGAAGCGGCTCTGGTCTGGAGGGGTGAGGAGAGAAGCGGCTCTGTGGTGGAGGGGTGAGGAGAGAAGCGGCTCTGTGGCGGAGGGGTGAGGAGAGAAGCGGCTCTGTGGCGGAGGGGTGAGGAGAGAAGCGGCTCTGTGGCGGAGGGGTGAGGAGAGAAGCGGCTCTGTGGCGGAGGGGTGAGGAGAGAAGCGGCTCTGTGGCGGAGGGGTGAGGAGAGAAGCGGCTCTGGGCTGGAGGGGTGAGGAGAGAAGCGGCTCTGGCCTGGAGGGGTGAGGAGAGAAGCGGCTCTGGGGTGGAGGGGTGAGGAGAGAAGGGCTCTGGGCTGGAGGGGTGAGGAGAGAAGCGGCTCTGTGGTGGAGGGGTGAGGAGAGAAGCGGCTCTGTGGTGGAGGGGTGAGAGAGAGAAGCGGCTCTGTGGCGGAGGGGTGAGGAGAGAAGCGGCTCTGTGACGGAGGGGTGAGGAGAGAAGCGGCTCTGTGGCGGAGGGGTGAGGAGAGAAGCGGCTCTGTGGCGGAGGGGTGAGGAGAGAAGCGGCTCTGGCCTGGAGGGGTGAGGAGAGAAGCGGCTCTGGGCTGGAGGGGTGAGGAGAGAAGCGGCTCTGGCCTGGAGGGGTGAGGAGAGAAGCGGCTCTGGGGTGGAGGGGTGAGGAGAGAAGTGGCTCTGGGCGGGAGGGGTGAGGAGAGAAGCGGCTCTGGGCTGGAGGGGTGAGGAGAGAAGCGGCTCTGGGCTGGAGGGGTGAGGAGAGAAGCGGCTCTGGGCTGGAGGGGTGAGGAGAGAAGCGGGTCTGGGGTGGAGGGGTGAGGAGAGAAGCGGCTCCGGGCTGGAGGGGTGAGGAGAGAAGCGGCTCTGGGCTGGAGGGGTGAGGAGAGAAGCGGCTCTGGGCTGTAGGGGTGAGGAGAGAAGCGGCTCTGGGCTGGAGGGGTGAGGAGAGAAGCGGGTCTGGGGTGGAGGGGTGAGGAGAGAAGCGGCTCTGGGCTGGAGGGGTGAGTAAAGAAGCGGCTCTGGGCTGGAGGGGCATCCGATTGGTCCAGGACGCCGAGTCCTGGTCAATTGGATGGGCGTGCTGTGTTTACAACACAGCGCCCAATCCGCTTGCAGGGGCGGCGGCGGCCAATGGGAGTGAGTGGGGCGTGTGAGGCTTTGGAGGCAGAGATGCCCCGCTCACTCCCATTGGCTGGCGCCGAGCACAGGACGACTTCAGTGGGTTGCGGCAGGCGGCCACAGGCCCTACACGGCAAGTCCAGCAGCAGTGAGGCCCCAGCGGTGAGCGAGGGGCGGAAGGCACCGGCGGCATCCGGGCAGCGTCGACTTCGTGGCGGGGCCAAGGGTTGGCAGGATGGCGGTGGTGTGAGGTAGTGCGGGTGCGGCTCGCGATGACGCAAGCGTCATCGCTCGCAGTGCCACAAAGGATTATGGGATTCGGCTTCAACGGGCGAATCCCAAACTGGTGATTATATAAGTAGATATGTGTATAAACTGTATATGTACATCTATCTATATATGTGTATATACAGTATATGTACAGCTATCTATATATGTGTATATACTGTACATATATATCTGTGTGTATATGTGTATATACTGTATATATATATGTGTATATACTGTATATCTATATATGTGTTGTGTATATAGTGTATATGTATATGTGGGTATATAGTGTATGTCTGTGTATATACTGTATATCTATATGTGAGTATACACTGTATATCTATGTATATGTGTATATACTGTATATCTATGTATGTGTATATACTGTGTATCTATCAATATGTGTGTATATAGTGTATATCTACATGTATATATGTGTATATACTGTATATGTATGTGTGTATATACTGTATATGTATGTATATATGTGTATATACTGTATAGCGATATGTGTACATACTATATATCTCTATATATGTGTATATAAACTATAACTACATCTATATATGTGAAAATACTGTATATGTATATGTATCTGTGTGTATATACTGTGTATGTATATATGTGTGTATATACTGTATATGTACATCTATGTATATATGTGTATATAGTGTATATGTATCTGTGTGTATATAGTGTATATCTAAGTGTATGTGTAGATACAGTATATGTATATATATATATATGTATAGATGTGTATATACTGTATATGTATATATGTATATAGTGTATATCTATCTGTGTATATACTGTATATCTATATATGTGTGTATAGACTGTATATGTGCATGTATGTATATATGTGTATATACGCTATATGTATATGTGTATGTGTTTATATACAGTATATCAATATATATATATGTGTATATAGTGTGTATCTACGTGTATATACAGTATATCAATATATTTATGTGTATATAAGGTATGTGTAGATACTCTATATCTATATGTGTGTGTTGAAATAGTGTATATGTATATAGAGTGTATGTATGTATATAGAGTGTATGTATGTATATAGAGTGTATATGTATATAGAGTGTATGTATGTATATATAATGTATGTATGTATATGTGTATGTTGTGCTGCTGGTTAGTCGTCCTGTGTGTGGGGGGATTTTTGTCCCCTGTGGTGTGTCTCTCCTGGATCTCCTCTCTGTCTCTCAGCTGCTGTGTGTGGGGGAGGTGCAGGGTGTGGGGCCGAAGCAGAGCAGGGGTAGACTGTAGAGGGGCAGAATGGGCTCCCCCCCCCCGTTTCCCCTGGGCTCTATTTGCCCCTGCAGTGTCTTAACTCGCCCTGGCCCCTCTGTGGCTTCTTACCCTTCTTCCCAGCTCTGATCGATTAATAGAGGGCCTGCAGTGATGTCTGAGTCATGTGAATGATCACATGACTCTGACATCACCAAAGGTCCTTTAGCCTTGTAGTGAAGATGATCGGAGCAGAGAGGGATGCAGGAGTGCGCCGGAGCAGCAGGAGAGGTGGGGGGGGATCTACGGCTGGCGGGGGTGTATGACTGGCGGGGGTGTGCAGGCGGGGGGTAGTTCTCCGGGAGGTGCAGTACGGCTGCGGCTGTCAGCTGCTGTGTGTGGGGGTTGCTGTCCCGGGGGATGGAGTGTGCGGGGCCGGAGCTCCTCTCCCTCTCTCTCTGGCCGGGTCTCCTGTGTCTGTGTGTGGGGGTTGTTGTCCCGGAGGTGCACTGCGGCTGCTTCTCGCGATGACGCTACGCGTCATCGCTCGCAGTGGCGCAAAGCATTCTGGGATTCGGCTACAGTGCCCGAATTCCAAACTGCGGATTATATAAATAGATGTGAGGGCCTGGAGGTGTTTTACTGCTTCCAACTTGGGAGATGCTGAGGTAAATGGAACCATGGAATATGTTGTCACCAAAACATCATGAAGGAGAAAGTCCAGCCATCTGTTCATGACCTCAAGCTGAAGAACATTTGGGTTATGAATCAGGACACATCAGCAAGTCTCTTCTTACTGGCTGAAGAAAAACAACATTAAGATTTTGAATATGCAAAGTCTGTGGAGCCTCATTTAAGAGTCTCAAACACGGGACTAGCCAGATATCCCTCCAGGGAAGGACCTAGCCCTGGAGTCCACCCCAGGGCTAGGTCCTTCCCTGGAGGGATATCTGGCTAGTCCCATGTTTTAGACTCTTAAACAAGGCTCCAAGGACCCCATTTGCATATTCAAATTCCCAGGGGGCAATGCACTATGGATTTCACTATGTTTGACCGCTTTAGCCAGCTGCCCGCAGTGTTTTCTACGACTGGTCTCCCTGACATCAGTGAGAGCTTTGTAACATTAAGACTTTGGAGCAGCCGAGTCACAGTCCTGACCTCAATCTGATTGAGAACTTAAAAAGGCAATTTGTCCTCAGAAACCTTCAATGTGACTGAATTACAGCAATTCTCCAGAGCAAAAGACTCATTGCCAGTTATTGCAGACGCTAGATTGCAGTTGTTGCTGCTAAGGGGGCAAACAGTTATTATGATTATGGGGCAATCACCTTTTCACACAGGGCCCTGTAGGTTTGCATTTCTTTTCCATTAATAAAAAAGACCTTCAAATATAAACAGCATTTTTATAGTTACTTATGTTATCTTTATCTAAAATTTACATTTGTTTGCAGACCTGAAATGTTTAAGTGTGAAAAACATGCAAAAGAATAAGAAATCAGTGAGGGGCCAACACGTTTTCACACCACTGTATAGTATATAACAAAACACTACATATGTGAAACTTGGACTGTAGTACTGTTTGATACAGTACTCTTACAATATGAGGATACTCAGCTCATAAACGGGCCAATACATGAGTGCCCAGCAGAAATGACAAATATACAAACTACCATGTTTTTGTAGGCCACAGACAGACTGGAAGTACTTATTGTACTTGGAGTATTGGACGCTTGTTTCAAATAAATATTATCAAATCTTCTAGAAGCACTATCTCACTATTATACATACCGTAATGTCTATTCCTTCTGCACACAGAATGACAGTCTAACTGCAATCAATGAGTTTTTCCTTTTAGGATTTCAAGTCAGCCACTATTTCAGAATGTTCCTGTTCTGTCTTTTCTTGGTAGTTTATTGTGTGACGATATGTGGGAATCTCCTGATCATCACCCTGGTGTCCACCAGCAAGATCCTCCACACTCCGATGTACTTCTTCATCTCTCAGCTGTCCGTCATTGACATTGTGTTGATCACAGATATTGTCCCTAAGATGCTCCACGTTATACTGAATAATGGTGGATCCATCACTTTTATTGGATGCATCACTCAGTTATATTTTTACAGTGTATCTGAAGCATTTGAGTGTCTTCTCCTCGCTGTGATGTCCTATGACCGATATGTAGCCATCTGTAATCCTCTCCGTTATACCTCCATCATGACCGGGGCATATTGTGTGACATTGTCTATTACTTGTTGGTTCCTCGAATGTTCTGTTTTTCTAATTTACATAACACAAACTGCAAATTTGAACTTTTGTGGTCCAAATACCATGGACTATTTATACTGTGACATTGTCCCCTTACTAGAACTTTCCTGTTCCGACACTTATATTTTCCACTTGGGGATTTATGTAATAGGCATCCCTATTATTCTCATTCCTACAACAATCATTATATCATCCTATACTTCCATAGTTTTATCAGTCTTAAGGATTCCATCCAGCATCGGTAGACATAAAGCCTTCTCCACCTGCAGCTCCCACCTCATTGTGGTCTCCATATTCTACGGGACAATGTTCATTGTTTACGTCATTCCAACAAGAAGAGAAACAGTCACCATGAATAAGATCCTATCCCTCCTATTTACTGTATTTACTCCTTTGGTCAACCCCATAATATACAGTCTGAGGAATAAAGACATCAAAAATGCCATACAAGGAACATTTAATAGGTTTGTTGCCTGGAAAATGAACAATTAAGATTTGTTAAAGGATTAAGAAGATATTGTATGTATAACCTATTAATGATTGGTCTACTGTTGGAGTCCTATTTTCAAAATCTGATGTTACTCTTGATCTGGTCATATTTTTCAGATGTTTCTACTTATCCATGTGATTCTGAAATTTAGTTTTGTGAGCCTTTGTATATTACATTAATAAAGAAATTGGGTTTACAAATACTGTAACTTTTGGAGTGTAAGATAAACTTCAAAAGAAAATGGGGAGGAAAGTGGGGGAGAGTCTGTCTTATAGTCCAGTCCAGATGTACCTGGTTCACTGTGTGGAGGTGGCAGCGGTGGTTGTACATTACATTAATAATGAGATTAGGCCGACATGTTTTGACTCAAGTTTACAAATACTGTAACTTTCAGAGTGTAAGATAAACTTCCAAATGAAAATGGGGAGGAAAGTGGGTCTCCACTGCTGTAATTGCTGCAAAGGGAACATTAAAAAAAAAAATCCTTATTTCTAACCTCAACAATGTCTGGACTATATTTTCTGTTCATTTTGCAACTCAATTGATAAATAAAAGTATGAGTTTTCATGGAAGACAAAATTGTGTTATATATACACCATGTTTCAAATTATTATGCAAATTGGTTTTAAGTGTCATAGGGCTTTTTTTCTCTTTTTTTTTGTCAATGAATCCCGTTGAAGGTATTGTGTCTCAGGGTTCTTTGCATCACTGAAATCAATCTCAGATCCCTGTGATAATTAGCTTGGCAGGTGAGCCTAATAAAAGGAAAACTGGATGTTCCACAATATTACGCAGCCACAGTTTTCAAGTAACATGGGAAAGAAAAAGGATCTCTCTGCTGCCGAAAAGAAACAAATAGTGCAATGCCTTGGACAAGGGATGAAAACATTAGATATTGCACAAAATCATAAGTGTGATCATCGTACTGTGAAGAGATTTGTGGCTGATTCTGAGCACAGACGTGTTCGTGCAGATAAAAGCAGAATGAGGAAGGTTTCTGCCAGGCAAGTTCATCAGATTAAGAGAGCAGCTGCTAAAAAGGCCTTACAAACCAGCAAACAGATATGTGAAGCTGCTGGTGATCCAAGGTGTAGGATCCTTCAAAGGCTTGCTGTGATGCATAAACCTACTATTTGGCCACCCCTAAACAGTGCTCACAAGCAGAAACAGTTGCAGTGGGTCCAGATATACATGAAGACTAATTTTCAAAAAGTCTTGTTTACTGATGAGTGCCGAGCAACCCTGGATGGTCCAGATGGATAGAGTAGTGGATGGTTGGTGGATGCCACCATGTCCCAACAAGGCTGCGACGTCAGCAAGGAGATGGAGGAGTCATGTTTTGGGCCGGAATCATTGGGAAACAGCTGGTAGGCCCCTTTAAGGTTCCTGAAGGCATGAAAATGACCTTTGCAAAGTATATAGAAAACTTTCTTCCATGTTACAAAAAGCAAAAAACGTGCCTTCAGGAGCAAAATGATCTTCATTCATTACAATGCACCATCTCATGCTGCAAAGAATACCTCTGTGTCATTGGCTGCCATGGGCATAAAAGGAGATAAACTCATGGTGTGGCCACCATCTTCCCCTGACCTCAACCCTATAGAGAACCTTAGGAGTATAATCAAGTAAAAGATCTATGAGGGTGGGAGGCAGTTCACATCAAAACAGCAGCTCTGGGAGGTGATTCTGACATCATGCAAAGAAATACAAGCAGAAACTCTCCAGACACTCACAAGTTCAATGAATGCAAGAATCGTGAAGGTGAGATCAAAGAAGGGTTCCTATGTTACCATGTAACTTGGCCTGTTAGGATGTTTTGGAGTTAAATAGCTTTTTATTTCAGTGAATGTGACCTCCTAATGCTGCAAATTCAACAAATGAGCATTTTCAGTTCTTTCAGTTCTTTCAAACACATCAAATGTTTAGAAACTCTACTGTGCCGAATAATTTGGAACAGGGCATTTACAGTTTTTTTTTAATTTTGAAAATTATACTGCTATCATTGGGAGGTTTCTTCAATAAAATTCGATGTGTACCCTACCGGGTAATGACTTGTATTACACTGACTGTCATTTGCACCCACCATGTAGGAAAATCAGAGAAAAAGAACATTTGCATAATAATTTGGAACATGGTATATATATATTATATATATATATATATATATATATATATATATATATATATATATAAGAAAAAAAACTGCACAGCACTCACAGACTAAATGTGAACTGGTGCCAGCAGGGACGCTGGATCAAATAACTAGAAAAATTCTCTGCAGCACTCAGCTACTACCAATGACGTACAAAAGCTAACAAGCTATATGTATATGGGAAAAAAGTTTAAAAACTTACGTTTTTTCCAAAAAAACTCAAAAATCTTATTTATAAGTTCTTAGTACATACATTGGCCAATGTCTGTTTGCTCATCAACTGCGACAAAGTGACTTCAGGTCCGTTGAGTCCTAACGCTGACACCCAAGTCCTCCTTGTCCACCTGACCCCACTACTAAGTGGGAGGACACCATCTAGACCCTAGATCACCTGTAGGCAATGAGGGTGCAAATTGCAGCATGGAGCCAGCCACTCCACACGATACAAAAAAGAAAAAAAAACTGCATACAACTCACGGACTAAATGTGAACTGGTGCCAGCAGGGACGCTGGGTCAAATAACTAGAAAAAGTTCTCTGCAGCACTCAGCTACTACCAATGACGTACAAATGCTAACAAGCTATATGTATATGAGAAAAAGGTTTTGCACCCTCATTGCCTACAGGTGATCTAGGGTCTAGATGGTGTCCTCCCACTTAGTAGTGGAGTCGGGTGGACAAGGAGGACTTGGGTGTCAGCGATAGGACTCGTCGGACCTGAAGTCACTTTGTCGCAGTCGAGGAGCAAACAGACATTGGCCAATGTATGTACCAAGAACTTCAGAAATAAAAAAATAAGATTTTTGAGTTTTTTGGAAAAAACGTAAGTTTTTAAACTTTTTTCTCATATACATATAGCTTGTTAGCATTTGTACGTCATTGGTAGTAGCTGAGTGCTGCAGAGAATTTTTTTTAGTTTTATATATATATATATATATATATATATATATATATATGTCAGGAATAGGGGCAGAGATACCAGGATGGGCCCAGGATTAAGATCATTCAAACCAGGATGAAAGGATGAATAAAGATTTTTGAAAGGCTGTCAAGACAAGTCAGCAGTCAGACTTCTTTACTGGCCCGCTCATTGAACCACATGAGTATTCTCTGCTTTCCCGGCCTACCCTCTATGTGAGTATCTGTGATTGGTTGCAGTCAGACTGTTATACATGCCACCCACTCTCAACTGATACAGCTTGTTCATGACGATTGCTTGGCAGACCAGTTTGCCACATTCTTCACCTCCGATCACAGCTTTGAACTCCGGTGACCTCACTGACATCACTGCTCTCATGTTGCCCTCAGTGTGTTTCAGAGGCCACAGTGAGAGTTCACAAGGTTCAATGTCACTGCTTACCACAATAATTTATTTATTAGAATCTTTCTTTTAATTTTTATCATAAATAAATACCGTATATACTCGTGTATAAGCCGAGTTTTTCAGCCCAAAAATTGGGCTGAAAAGTCCCCCCCTCGGCTTATACACGAGTCACTATACGGGGTGAGTGGGGTGGGGGCTCTGTCCGGGTGCTGGGGAGGCAGGAGGAGGCGGGGGGAGGCTGCTGTATGAGCGGCCCCGTCACGTGGGGCCGCTCATTACATATGCACTGCATCCCCCTGTCAATCAGCGGCAGGGGGAGCAGTGCATATATGTGTATAATGCCCCCCAATCTGCTGGCACACGTCCCCCCTGTTGTAAGGCCCCCCCTGCTGAATACTTACCATCCCTGGTCTTCAGCAGCACCCCGGCGCCGGTCCTCTGTGCTCCGGTCCTCCGCGATCCCGTCCTCTGTGCTCCGCTCCACGGCTGCATCCGGGTTCCCCGCGCGTCGCCGACGCGATGACGTCATTGCTTCTGCGACGCGCGGGGAACCCGGATGCAGCCGTGGAGCGGAGCACAGAGGACGGGATCGCGGAGGACCGGAGCACAGAGGACCGGCGCCGGGGTGCTGCTGAAGACCAGGGATGGTAAGTAATCAGCAGGGGGGGCCTTACAACAGGGGGGACGTGTGCCAGCATTTGTGTGGGGCTGCAATACCACTGGGGCTGCTGTATACTGGGGCTGCAATACCACTGGGGCTGCTGTATATAGGGGCTGTATACTGGGGCTGCAATACCACTGGGGCTGCTGTATATAGGGGCTGTATACACCACTGGGGCTGCAATACCACTGGGGCTGCTGTATATAGGGGCTGTATACACCACTGGGGCTGCAATACCACTGGGGCTGCTGTATATAGGGGCTGTATACACCACTGGGGCTGCAATACCACTGGGGCTGCTGTATATAGGGGCTGTATACACCACTGGGGCTGCAATACCACTGGGGCTGCTGTATATAGGGGCTGTATACACCACTGGGGCTGCAATACCACTGGGGCTGCTGTATATAGGGGCTGTATACACCACTGGGGCTGCAATACCACTGGGGCTGCTGTATATAGGGGCTGTATACACCACTGGGGCTGCAATACCACTGGGGCTGCTGTATATAGGGGCTGTATACACCACTGGGGCTGCAATACCACTGGGGCTGCTGTATATAGGGGCTGCTGTATACACCACTGGGGCTGCAATACCACTGGGGCTGCTGTATATAGGGGCTGCTGTATATACCACTGGGGCTGCAATACCACTGGGGCTGCTGTATATAGGGGCTGCTGTATACACCACTGGGGCTGCAATACCACTGGGGCTGCTGTATATAGGGGCTGCTGTATATACCACTGGGGCTGCAATACCACTGGGGCTGCTGTATATAGGGGCTGCTGTATACACCACTGGGGCTGCAATACCACTGGGGCTGCTGTATATAGGGGCTGCTGTATATACCACTGGGGCTGCAATACCACTGGGGCTGCTGTATATAGGGGCTGCTGTATACACCACTGGGGCTGCAATACCACTGGGGCTGCTGTATATAGGGGCTGCAATACCACTGAGGCTGCAATACCACTGGGGCTGCTGTATATAGGGGCTGCTGTATACACCACTGGGGCTGCAATACCACTGGGGCTGCTGTATATAGGGAGTGCAATACCACTAGGGCTGCTGTATATACCACTGGGGGCTGCTGTATATACCACTGGGGGCTGCTGTATATCATACTGCTGGGGCCTGTATACCACTGCTGGGGGCTGCATACCTGTGCTGGGGTCCACCCTCGGCTTATACGCGAGTCAATAGATTTTCCCAGGTTTTGGGGGCAAAAGTAGGGGGGTCGGCTTATACACGGGTCGGCTTATACACGAGTATATACGGTAATAGAAAAAAAATTATGTGGGCTCCTGCCTATTTTTTGATGACCAATGCAGATAAAGCAGACAGCAGTAGGCTCTTATTATCATGGTGGGATGGTGCATGGTTGTTGGCCCGTCCCAGCCAAAAAAAGTCAGCCGCCAGCTGCTGCAGAATTTGGCACATCACATTAGATATGCCAAATCTGGCATTTTAGCCAGCTGATTCTGATTGCACTGATGTGGTGTCAATCTTCATATATATATGTGGTTGATTACAACAGTGTCAAAAATCACAGCTGCCTTCAAGCCATGGGTTAGTAATAAAGAGGGGTCTATGGAAGTGCCTACAGCAGAAAAACTTCTTGATTGGCTGTACAGACTTTCAACAAGCTTTATTCAGATGGCAAACCCAAACAGAAAAATGGACAAACATTTCAAAGTCCATGTTAGGCCGGCTTCACACTATGGTTTTATGCTATCAGGCTGTGTCCGATGTTTTGCTGGATGCACCGGACACAGTCTGACAGCTCTGGAGAAAACAGAACCGGAATCATCAGTGCGCACTGGTGCCTCTGTTCAGGTCCTGAAATTTTAAAATCGCGGCTAGCAGGGAGCTGGCCGCGGTTCTGAAATGTCAGCCGGGAACTCTCCAGTTGCTAAAGTTCAGCGCTGGCCACCAGTGACCTTCAGCACCCGATTTTCTGTCAGATCCGGGGCGATCAGGTGCCCATAGACTCCCATGTTAGGGAGCGCCGGATCCGGCCCCGTCCGGCACCATGGGCATGCATTACTCCAAAATCGGGTCCGGGGCTGTCCAGTGTGAACCTGAACAAACCGTGGTGTGAAGCCGGCCTTAGAGGTTCAGCTCCGGACACTAGGTGTCTGGTACGAATCCCGAACTTTATAGTTTGGGTCACTCATCCCTACTTTTGACCCTTGGAAAAGGGGGAGAAAAAAATTTGAATAATTCCCATTTGAATATCATCAAGGTAATTGAAGTCTTGGAGAACCAGACTATCCTTCCGCTATCAGATTATAATGAAAGTGTACGACACTAAAAACAAACACATTTCTCATTCTTTTATTTCTTCTTTCGTTGTGACTTGCGCTGTCTGAGAAATAAACCAATTATTACCTAATATTTTTTGTTTTTGTTGGTCTCAGCCTCAGGAGAAATTAGAAAGAAATATAATCTCTGTAGAGACACAAGTTCACGAGTATAAGTAGAAGGAATCACCAAAGATTCTGCACTAATTGACGTGTCTTGTTATGTCGTATCGTCTTACCGAGATGACTCGGAATCAAATCATTTCTTCTCCAAGTGGTAATTAAACTCTTATCTCGAGAATGATATGAATTCCAGACATTAGAGACATGGAAATACCTGAAGTAAGTACTGGAGGAGCTCACGAGGATTAGGCTTATTCTCAATGATATTTAGGGACGTTTGGTTTTCGCGACCTTGGTTAAACCACGAAAAGTCTTATTTCTTCTTTAAAAATAATTTTTTTTTTTAATTATTTTTGTTAGTCACATGAGTCTTTATTAATATGGATGGGAATTGTAATCATAATAAACAGATAAACAATAAAATTCATGTAATAAGTTTAAATAATATTATTTTTTGGTAAGAAGATTTAGGACTCCAGATTCTGGAAAAATATGTTCTTCTATCTCCGTGGTTATACTATTTTGTTTTTTTTTAATTTAAGAGTGTGGGGGATTAGTGAAGTTTCTACTTTTTCAACATTAATAAAGTAAATGTCTCCAGATTCTTACAAAACAGAGAATTAAAGCATCCAATCCTAGGTGAAACAATAGTTCAAACGTTTATTCGGTCACATAGAAAGTTAACGACATTTCGTCATTGAAGAAAAGTACTTGATAAAGAGCTTTTATGACAATTTGGAACATTTTTATTTGTGTAAATTAAAGAAGCTTTAGCATTTTTTTTGAGCGGGCGCTTGGTGATAAACCACAGAGACAACTTTTCTTCACTTTTAGTGTACTTTCACAGTGTATATATAGATACACTACGAAAGTGCTCGCATTGCAATCGGACTCGCTATACTCGCAATGAGTACCGAGTACCGGGGCCTACTCATTGCGAGTATAGCGAGTCTGATTACTTCAGTACTTGCTCATCCCCACTAGGGCCTAGATGAGGTTATATAAGATATACTGTATATTTTTAAATCCTACTCAGAATAAAGCAAAATGGTGGCTGGTGTTATGAGAAGATTGGATTATGATACAGAGGAGCAATACGACTTGTTTTATGTTATATTTTCATGTTTACGCCCTATCTACTGCGAAGCTTGGCACCCCGATATGGAAAAATAGTGGAGCCCCCTCTCCCTGATGGGTGATCCTATTACATTTATTAATAGTATATAAGTACGATGAGATTGTACAGTGATATGCACAGATTACAATATCTCCAGAGTAACTTAATACAATATAGGAAATAAGAGCACAAAAAAATGTGCAAACAAAGTCAAGAATAGAATAAAGTAACATATTTTATTGAATCAATTTTAAATAAAGCATACATATAAGAGTTTCCAATACAGGAGATAAATGACTAATGGAGTTACATACGAAGCACGTGTTGGGTGCACCCTTATTTACTGGTGAGTGTGGTCTATGTGCCACTGTGCATTGTACTACTTATTTAATATAACTAGATAGCTATAATAACTATTACGGATATCTCAGGAATATAATAGTGGGAGCAAAGACATGACTGGTATTTAGATGAAAAAGTTTGCATTTAAACACACGAGGCAAAGTTCAAACATGAGGTACAGCAAAATTCATAAGTTCATAAATCATGCATTAATAGTCCTTATTGAAGCAAGATGGAATAGTCTCTGAGAAAGAGTTCATCCACAGTGATGTCAATAGGAAAAGTCCTTAAGTAACTGTTCACACTTGGAGATGCTGATTGTAGAACAGTTTACATAACAGTTAACACTGAGAGAGTTAAACCCGGGTTCATAGTTCAGAACTGTCCTGATCACTGGAACTGCATCAAACATACAGAAAAGCTGCTGCAAAGCTTCTAAAAGCCAATTGAGCTTACGTGATGTGAGGTTGGCTGGCTGGCAGAAGCTGGAGCAGAAACACAGGTAGCACAGAGCAGCTAGATGTAGGAGACATACTGGAAGTAGGTGTGGTTTGTTGGAAGTCAAGATGCAGAAAAAGCCGAACCGGAATACCAGGAGGAGTATCAACAATTGAGATGCACACAGGAGACAGGGATCTAAGCAGAATACTCAAGAAAGGACTGGAAGATGGACTGAAGCTTATAAAGTCAGGAGCACATGGACAGGAACAAGGTAGCAAATTCCATTTTGGAAAAGGGAGATTGGCCACAGAGGGTAATCAGAAGGTCTGGAATCCTGATAAAAGGCTTCGTTTTGCCTGGTCTTACAATATCTACCTATTTGTTGGTTGTTTTTCACCAATGAGAACTCATATATCTACACTCACTTGTAAAGTACTAATGTATAGTTTTATAATAATATTTGCTTGAAATATTGTAAATATCCTACTATCATCAGTATACAGTTCAATTTCATGGATAGACATAATGGTAATGGAGAAGATGGGTATAACATTTTTTCCAGCTTCTCCACATCTCAGAAAAATTGGATCACACCCGGACTAGCGTGAGATTAGCATAATCAGACAGATTTTCTCAGATAAGAGAAAATACAGTCATGTGACCTTAAGGTTAGAGATACAAGATGTTCCAAAGACCTTGGCCATATTCTGTAGACCCTGATACAATCTGACCAGTAGTTTTCTTGTCTTGACGTTTCATGTCATGTGAATGCTTTACCTTTATACTTGCAGACAAATCTGACCATGGTCACAGAGTTTTTCCTCTTAGGATTTCAAGGCAGTCGTGTTTTAACAGTTTCTCTATTCCTTCTGTTTCTTCTTGTTTTTGTTGCAACAATCTGTGGAAATTTGCTGATAATCTTATTGGTGTCCTTCAGTAAAAGTCTCCACACTCCGATGTACTTCTTCATCTCACAACTGTCCATCAGTGACATCTTGTTAACCATCAATATAGTCCCCAACATGCTTCACATCTTACTGAATAATGGAGGGACCATCAGTTTTACCGGTTGTATCACACAACTTTATTTTTATAGCGCCTCGGAAGAATTTGAATGTTTCCTCCTGACCGTGATGTCCTACGACAGATACGTGGCCATCTGTAATCCTCTCCGCTATACGTCTATCATGACAGGAGCATATTGTGTGATGTTGGTTCTCATGAGTTTGGTTTTGAGTTTTGTTGTTTCAGTCATTCTCACCACAACACTATCAACTCTCACCTTCTGTGGAACCATTATTAACCATTTTGTCTGTGATGCTGCTCCATTAGTGGAACTTGCTTGTTCCGACACTTTCATTATCCAGCTTGAAATGTATGTACTCAGCATTCCCTTGATTATTGGTCCTACTATAATAATTATAGACTGTTATGCTAATATTATAGTTAACATCCTTAGAATCCCATCTAGTACCGGTAGACAAAAAGCCTTCTCCACCTGTAGCTCCCACCTCACTGTGGTCTCCATATTCTACTGGACCTTGTTTAGTGTCTACGTTGTCCCAATCAAAGGTCAATCTTCTACAATAAGTAAAATCCTATCATTGCTGTATAACGTGTTTACACCTTTGATCAACCCCATTATATACAGTCTGAGAAACAAAGATATAAGAAAAGCTGTGCAGGAAAATCTTAGTTTACGGATGTCTTCAAAATAGAATCTCTTAAGACCCTCTCACACCTGGCGACGGGGCTGGAAATGGCGGCGACTGGTGGGTGCGCGCACGTTTTTGGTGCCCCGCCAGCGTCGCCGTCCCCCATTTACATGGGGCGACATCTCCAGTCCCGCGCCGGCAAGCTGACAGGCGGCATCGCCGCTGGGGTGTCTGAAAACCCCAGCGGCGATGCAGGACAGGTCGCCGGCGGCCGGTTACATGGGGCGATGTGTGCACATCGCCCCAGATCGGTCACCTGGTTTCAGAGCACTGCTCTGAAACCAGGCGACCTCCCGGCAGCGCCGACATCTCCCTTTTACATGAGGCGACGTAGGGGCAATGTCGCCGCCGATAGGCCACGCCCCGATGTAATCGGCGGCGATGTCGCCCCGTGTGACGGTACCTTTAGTCACAGATGGTTGCTAAGAGAAACAAGCTTGAATTACTATGAGTCCTTCAATTTTTATGTGTATGTATTTTTAGTGTTCAGTACTTATATGAAGACATAAACAAAAGGGGCAACCAGACAGCCATCAAGGTAAAACAAACAACAAATCTTGACTGTCATGACTCATCATTTAGCTACCTGTTTGGGAGTGAACTCTCCTTTCTTATTCCAGCCCTGCTTTCCTTTATTCTGCAAGTCAAGGGATGTAAGCCATTGATTCACGTGAGACAGTCCAGTGCCCCCTTTTGTATTCTAATTTGTGAAATGCCTGCTGATTGAGGATTGCATCTTATTTCTGCATTGTACTAGCTTGCACTATTCAGGGAACAATTATGCAGTCATATTAAGCTAGCAACCAATAAGGGATCAGCCGTCTCCCACCAATCCTGTTGGGGCACAATGACCTGAAATGTCACCATGGTGATTTGCAGGACTCCAGCCTGTGGACCAGGGCTCTAGCTTGTGGATTACAGAATTTATTTATTACCCAACACTAAGCCCAAAAATGCATTTGGAGAACCCAGGTTGGGACAAACCAGTAAGTTGGCCACATACCTTGCTGGGCTTGGTTGGCTTCCTGAGCTTGCCGCTACCACCTCTCAATGAGTGCTCACCAAAGGTGGAGTTACTGGCTGGAGTAAATTATTCCTGGATCCCTCAATGTCACAGAGGTTTTGACTTCTGGCGAGCCAGTGGAAGGGTGAGACTGTCACATGCACCATCTTGTGTCTTGTACTGTATTCTGTAGACTTTTGTTGATCCAATAAAGTCTTAATGTAAGCAAGCAGTATAGCCTCACTATGTCAGTAGGAATCTTCACAAATCTTATGGGAGTCCAACCTCTAATGTCCAGGAACCTTACAATATCCCTTAAACATCTGTTTAAGAATGCTTAAAATAATAATAATAATAATAATAATATTATTAATTTATATATTTTTTGAATATTTATTTATTTTATTATTTTTTTAGTATTGTTATTTTTTTTATTATTTTTTTGAAGGATAATCCTTTATTATTGCAGAATGAACAGCATGTGAGATCACCTCTTGTACAATTATTTGCTAGCAATTCAGACAAAAATATCATATATTTATTACTTTGCACTCATTGGGCTCTACAGTGTTTTTGGTCACCAGCACAGGTACACTAGGGAAGTACGGCTGTCACCAGCCCTCAGCTGTCTAGCTTTACCGGGCTGGTAATTTATAAA
This sequence comes from Allobates femoralis, assembly GCA_033576535.1. NCBI lineage: Eukaryota > Metazoa > Chordata > Amphibia > Anura > Aromobatidae > Allobates > Allobates femoralis. The sequence goes on from JARQOC010000004.1 coordinate 3,631,310, forward strand.
ATACAGGGGAATGCTTTTTTAAAAATATTTCTTGAAATAAAAAAAAATGTTGGGTTTCACCGTATTTATAGTTGCCTGCCAGGTGCAACTAGGCAGCTGTGGGGTGGAATCCTCAGTGTGAGGAAGCCTAAGCATTCTGGACCCCAAAATATAGACATTGCTCCTCGCAACCACCCCAGAAAATGGTACATTCATAAAAGCCCCATTTTCTGGTGCTATACCCAACTCTTTAAACTGCTATGGTGCCGATGGCAAACTGGGTAATAAAGTGGTTAATGCCAGTATTGTATTGCCAGCTGGCACTAAGCCCAAGGTTCTTAATGTGTGGCAATGTGAGACACCGCCATTAGGAATCTCTAAGCAAATAGTATGTACAGTGCTGTGCAAATTAATTGGGACAAAGCATTTTTTAAGTAAAATTGTAAGTTGGTTACCAATCAGTGATTCAAACCAGTTTTAACTGCTTTGAACAGGTGTAAGTGTACAACCTTGAGTAACAAAATGTGATTTTACTGGTTTTAGTCAGACAATACTTGCTAGCGACCCTCAGCTTTAGGTGAGAGCTTGTTTCTGTGAGGAGTGGTTTAGTTACTTTTTCTCTCAGTGTGATTCATGCCTGTAATAATGGATGTTACTTCACGGAAGAGTCTAGAATTATTACTCTTATTGATCATACAAGTCTGACTGTAAGGAATCGCTTCCACCGTTGGGATTGGAAAATCGACCGTTTCAAGGATAATTCGCTGCACAATGAAACTGGATTGTATACTCCAAAACGAAAAGGGAAATGTGGAAGAAAAGGAAAACGACACCAAGAACTGATAAAACACTTATCAGCAATAGTAAAGCTCATGCAAGAAAAGTAAAGACTTGCTTTGTCCCAATTCATTTGCACAACACTGTAATACATCACACCATGACAATTAATGTATTTGAAAAAAGGACACAATCACATTCCTAGTTTCCATCTTTATTACTCCCGTGGAAACCATCCATGATCGTCTGTGACATCCTATTACAGTTGGACTGGAAGTTGACTGATTTTTGGCTACCACTATGAGCGGGGTGATGTCACAATCTATTGACACGCTCCAGGGGGGTGAGTACGAACATTTGCAGGCAGAGGGCTTGGAATGATCAAGTAAAGATATGTCCACAAGAATTCAACTTAAGTCTGAATCATTGGACTTTAAAGTTAAGGGATAGGGGTGGGAGGTTGTAAAAGAAAGCAAATAGTTTTTAAACATTATCATTATGCTTAAGGCCCCATTACACGGCACAACATCGTTAACGATATCGCTGATACATCACAGGTTTGGAGTCATTCCAGCAACATCCTTACGACCTCATTGCGTGTGACTCTGCGATGTTGTAATGATAAATCGTTGGATCACGGTACGCAGGTTTGAGAACATGTTCTCAACTCAGATGAGCCACGATCAGCCAACCTGCTATATTGTTGTGTGTGACACCACGATAATTATGTCGTTTATGACTTTGACCATTGACAGCAATGAACAAGTATCGTTCTCTGGGTTGTGCGAACGATACCTGCTCACTACATCGTTGGTGAGTCGTCCACGAAATCTAGACGTGTGACATCTCACCAATGATGTCAAAACGATGTCGGAAACGATCGCGCGCCAACGAGATCGTTAGCGACATCGTTTCAACGTCATGCCGGGTAACGGTACCTTTACCGACACCCCGCTGTGTCGCTGTTTTTATGTTCCTCTATCCCACAGCTTGTACTTCCGGTACCGGTCATTAACTTCAAGTATATTCACTGCAGAGGGCAGAAAAGCCAGTCACAGATGCTTTCATACAGAATGGACAACTGCTATTGGCTGTTGGAGTAATCTGGAATCAATCCATACATTCTAGTATGCTAGACATGGGACTTCGCCATATTTTTTGTGTCAAGCCAGGTACAATTAGGCAGCTGGGGGCTTGAATCTTTAGCACAGGGTGGCGCAAGCTTTCTTGGCCCCTGCTGTGAATTGTAGCCCTCCACCGTCCCAGAAAATGGCACATTCATAAAAGCGCTATTTTATGGCGCTGTACCCCGTCTCTCCCAGCGGCCCTGGTGGCGCTGGAACACTCTGTAGTAATGATGTTATTACCAGCTTTTTATTGTCAGCTGGCTGTAAGCTTGAGATTCGTGATGTAAGGCCAATATTAGACCCAGCCACCATGAATTTCTAGCAAACATTAAAAAAAATGAGAACATTTTTTATGAGAAATAAAACACAACACATTTAAGCACTCCATGTTTATTACCCAAAAAACCCTCCCTCTGACATAATCCACAGTGTCTTCTTATCTTCTGCTCTGCTACATCTCTACCAGCAGACAAACACATTTTCTTGCAGAGATAGCAGGCACAGACTGATAGCCGAGTGCCGTGTGAAAGGTTATCTGAGTTCTTGCATGAGCATGAACTCAGATAACCTCTCACATGGCACCTGGAGCACAGCAGTAAATTGAGAGCTTCTCTTGCTCTTTAATGACTGGGCTCTAGGTGCTGTCATGCTGGAGTCATCTGAGTTCACACTCATGCATAAACTCAGATAACCTTTCAAATGGCACTCGACTCTCATTCTGTGCCTGCTTGTCTCCGCAAACAGATGTGTATGAGATGAAGCAGAACTGAAGATGTTCATATTTGGATTACATCAGAGGGAAGGTTTTATTTTATAATACATATAGAGTCCCTAAATGCATTGTGATTTCTTCTGTGTTGTGTTTTTTTATGTTTACTAGAAATTCATGTTGGCTGGGTCTAACATTGGTCTGACACTTATGGTACCTTTACACGCCGCCACAACAGGATGGATACCAACGGCAACTTCACGTGCACGAGCACGGCCGAACGGTTACCAACGGGAACCGCACCCTCTTTACACGCCGCCACAAGATGCGCTACGCCACGCTACATCTATAGCTAGCTACATCGCCGGGTGTCGCAAGTAGCCATCTGTAGCTCAATTACACACCGCTATAACCAGCTACTATGGGCGTACCTGGTGCAGCAGGGACAGCACATAGGCGTGCTACAATTGTGGATTACGAGACGTCCGTACGCTGATAGGACAAAGCAATAATACCATGATTGGCCAGGCATCGCAGGAGGCTGATTAATACTTGACGCTCGAGCAATTGTGTAGTGTGACTCGTCAGCTCCTTAAATATGCTGCCCTGTGCGGCGACAACCAATCGCAACGCAGGAGCTTCCTCCAATGATCGGTGAAGGGGGCGCGGAAACCGGGAGCCTGTGTCACGCCCCAGCTACATAGCATGGTGTAGGAACAACCCTTCTGTTCCTTCTTTACACGCCGATACAGCTCGCTACAATCGGCGATGTAGCCATCTGTTTATGGGCAGTGCACGGATACAGAGGTATCTGTAGCCGGCTGTGTCGTCCCGTCTTCAGACGCCGCTACTACGGGCGATATTGGCGCGACAAGCTACATTTGTAGCCTGTAGCGGGTTGTATGCATCCTGCAGTGGCGGCGTGTAAAGGTACCATTAGTGCTAGCTTACAATACAAAGCTGAAATAACCCCTTATTACTCAGCATGCCACCCCCACAAGGGCTACTGGAAGAGCTGGTTCAAGCACCTGGAAATGACGATATGATGAATGCACGATTTTCAGGGGTAGCTGTGAGCTGTGGCTTTCATAGTGGGGGGCCCAGAAAACTTTAGTCTTATCATGCTAAGAATCTCAGCCCCCTGCTGCCTTGGTTTACCTTGGCTGTGGATCAAAGTACGGCAGGAGCCCATGCCAATTTTTTTTTAACTATTTATTTAAATAGTTAAAAAAAAAAAAGCTTCCCTTGCATTTTGATTGCCAGCCAAGGTGAAGTCAGGCAGCTGTGGGTGTCAGCCCATAGGTGTCCGCTTTATCTGAGCTGAGAATTAAAAATACCGTGGAGCGCTTTGTCATTTTTTTAAATTACTGTATCTATTTAACTTTACACTACAATATGTGTGAAGGGCCAAACAGTCAATCACAGACGCTGTCACAGAGAATGGGTGTCTGTGATTGGCTGCTGGAGTAACCTGAACAAGCCTGTACATTCTACCATATTAGAATGTATGGGCTGAATTCGGATTACTCCAACAGCCAATCATTTACACCTATTTTGTGTGACAGTAGCTGTGATTGCCTGTTCTGCTCTCTGCAGTGAATATCTCAGAAGTTAATGAGCGGCACCGGAAGTGCAAGTGGCAGTTCGGGTTCGCCCATCACTAGACCGGACCCGGCAGTTGTACCTGAAATACTTTGCATTTACCTCATCCACATAGAAAGCCAATCTTTGTTACAATAGTTCAGAAATTATTATTATGCCCAACTAGAGAGCAGATGAAAAGTGAGTGGAATCGTGTATATTTTATATATAATGTCATAATCGGAGGCATATATACCAGGATAAGGAACATATATTTCAGAATGGGAGAAATATATACCATGATGAGGGACATATATACCAGGATAAGGAACATATATACGAGGATGGCAGGAATATATACCATGATGAGAGACATATATACAAGGATGGGAGAAATAAATACCAGAATGAGGGAAGTATATACCAGGGTGGTGACATACATACCAGGATGGGAGGAATGTAGATAAGGAAGAGGAACATATACCAGGATGGAAACATATATACCAGGATGGGAGAAATGTATACCAGATTGAGGGAAATATATACCATCAGGGGGACATATATACCAGGATGGGAGAAATATATAGCAGGATGAGGGACATATCCACCAGGATAGGGATCCGCAGGGATGAACAAAGTGTTAAATGTGTATTAAAACATTAAATATTAATATTAGCTGTGGGCAACATGTCTCTAGGGGGTGCCCACCCCCCTAGAGACATGCTGTCCACTCCTCTCAGCATGTTAGAGGTTAATAAGCCCTTTACAGTAAGCCGGCTATTGTCGGCTTTGTACAAATTTATGAATAAAGCTGCGGCTACTCACAGTACAGGAGATACTGTACGTAATGTATGGATAGTATCAGCCACTGTCCAGGGTCCTGTAACCATTAACATTAAGTCTATGGCGGTGCGCTGCCCATACACCTAATGTTAATGGTTACAGGACCAAGGACAGCGGCTGATACTATATGTACATTACGTACAGTATCTCCTGTACTGTGAGGAGCCGCGGCTTCATTCAGAAATTTGTACAAAGCTGACAATAGCCGGCTTACTGTAAAGGGCTTATTAACCCCTAACATGCTGAGAGGAGTGGACAGCATGTCTCTAGGGGGGGTGGGCACCCCCTAGAGACATGTTTCCCACAGCTAATATTAATATTCAATGTTTTAACACAGATTTAACACTTTGTTCATCCCTGCAGCAGTAGGGATGAACAAAGTAGACAGTAACCGCATTGCTCTGGATTACACATCCGGAGCAATCCGGTTATCACATTTGCGGTTGCCACAACACATTTTTGCTTAAAAATGTGTGTGAAGGCAATTGCGGGTACCGCATCTGGATCTGGATGCGGTCACCACAATTGCCTTAACAAGTGTGACCCCAGCCTTAATCTCAAAAATTGTCTTTCTCTCAATGTTGTTCCCATGACAACCTATTCTCTCTATCTGCTGCTGTGGTACCCAACAATATAAAAAGCCGCCACTAGGCTGCAGTCCTGTCCCATTTGTTTGTGTAGCGCTGCAGTTACCATATCTTGCCAGTTGTTGATAGAAAGGAGAATCCTTCTCTTAATCTCCCTATATTCATTATATCATAGTGCTATGGGCAAGCTCATTCTCAATATTTATAGCCCCCTTATCTCATGATATCCAATAACAGCTGTATCTCAGGCGTACAAGCCGATTGTGGGTGACCAGGTGAGCAAGCAACCCGTTGGGGCCACCTTTACCTGTCACAAGTGGATAGGGCACAATCTGCACCTCTTTGTCTCCTTTATACATTTTTTAGTATTTTATGTGAGTAACATAAATGACCCAGAAGTAAATAACTACTAAGTATGATATTGTGCTAACACATGCGAGAATGCGTTGTTATTTGCTACTGTCTGCTGGCAACGTTTTCAGCAACAATTCCATCACTCTCAAACAGTTCCAGTATCAATTTCTATTCACCTAAATACAAACTCATTGTGCTTGTCACATATACAAAGTGCGGTAGATAGGCCGGGACTGCTCCCATCGCGTGGTTATCACTTAAGCACATGCACATGAAGGTATAATGGGGCAGAGATCGGATGATGATCACTTCACAAAGAGACAGACGTTGCTACAAATCAAGACAATGAGAAGTCTTTGTCTCATGGATGGAATAGATTAAAGTTTGAAAGATCATACCGTCAGTGAGCGCCTTTTGTTTTCTTCTCCTTGTCTGGACTTAACACGTACAGTATCCTTATATAGCCATCTCGTCAGAAATGTTCAGAACTTGAATATTGTTCTCTTTGTACTGTACACATGTGTCCTTAACTTTTTACAATCCTTCATGGAACAGGCATCAGTAACTTAATGTTTAATTGTGGCACCCCTTTTCACTCTGAGGAATGCCATGTCAACTCATCAACTCAGGGGTGGACCTACCGTGGTGCAGCTGGTTCAGGGGGCTAGGGGGCCCCTCAAGCCTGCAGGGTGGCATCCAGCCAGCCCCCATGACCCTGTGTCAGAGGAGAGTAGGTTAACTGAGGGAAGCTTCCTGCTTCCCCTGGCTGACCCCGCCCCTCCTCTTCTGTGCCGCCCCGGCGCCCAGGACTGCAATGGCTTGGCGCAGCAGGTAGGAGCTGCATCACCCACAGCAGCACCCCCCCTACCCGCTCCTTGCCGGCGATTACTAGAACCCCCGTCCCCCTCCCCTTCGCCCCCCCGGCTACTTACTAGCAGCTGCTGCACCAGGGCCCTCCGGGCTCGAGGTCCGCCACTGCATCCCCTACTCTGTCCCTTTAATGCACCCCTCCATCATTTTATTATTGCACTTCTGGAGTGATGCTTTCAATCTAAGTACTTTGACCCCTGTCTGATACTAATCTTCCGGTGACTTAACCTTTTTCAAACGTTGCTCCAGTCATTCTTTTTGGAACTGTGACCTGCGGTAGCTCCTGTCACAAATCAATATATCTCTAATAGAGTTTCATTCTGACCTTACTCTGGCCCTCATAGACATTCATTGAACGCTTGTGACATAACTTCTGACTTTCGGCCAGTCAGAAGTTTCGGGCACAAGATGGAGCAGCACCAGTAGGAGATGAAACCACTGAATGGTGAGTATATTCCGTGAGCAGGCGGTTTACATTTAAAGTGCTACTTTAGTGCTGAAAATAAAAGAAATCACTGTAACGCTGTATAAAGGCTGATAATCTCTTAACATGTCACATCTCAGTTCATTAAACATTACACTGTGTGCAGAATTATTAGGCAAGTTGTATTGTAGAGGATTATTTTTGTTATTGATCAACAACTATGTTCTCAATCACCCAAAAGACTCAAATATCAAAGCTTAATATTTTTGGAAGTTGGAGTGGGTTTTTTAGATTTGGCTCTTAGGAGGATATCTGTGTGTGCAGGTAACTATTACTGTGCAGAATTATTAGGCAACTTAATAAAAACCAAATATATTCCCATCTCACTTGTTTATTTTCTCCAGGTAAACCAATATAACTGCACAAAATTTAGAAATAAACATTTCTGACATGCAAAAACAAAACCCAAAAAAATGAGTGCCCAATATAGCCCCCTTTCTTTATGATGACACTCAGCAGCCTCCATCCATAGATTGTATCAGTTGCTTGATCTGTTTACAATCCACATTGCGTGCAGCAGCCACCACAGCCTCCAGACACTGTTCCCAGAGGTGTGCTGTTTTCCCTCCCAGACACTGTCCCCAGAGGTGTACTGTTTTCCCTCCCAGACACTGTTCCCAGAGGTGTGCTGTTTTCCCTCCCTGTAGATCTCACATTTTAGGAGGGACCACAGGTTCTCTATGGGGTTCAGATTAGGTGAACAAGGGGGCCATGTCATTATTTTTGTCTTCTTTTTGACCTTTACTGGCCAGCCACGCTGTGGAGTAGTTGGATGCATGTAATGGAGCATTGCCCTGCAAGAAAATCATGTTTTTCTTGAACGATACCGACTTCTTCCTGTACCACTGCTTGAAGAAGTTGTCTTCCAGAAACTGGCAGTAGGTAGTGGAGCTTCACTCCATCCGCAACCCAAAAAGGTCCTACAAGTTCATCTTTGATGATACCAGCCCATACCAGTACCCCACCTCCACCTTGCTAGCGTCTGAGTCAGAGTGGAGCTCTCTGCCCTGTACTGATCCAGCCTCTGGCCCATCCATCTGGCCCATCAAGAGTCACTCTCATTTCATCAGTCCATAAAACCTTTGAAAAATCAGTCTGATATTTCTTGGTCCAGTCTTCACGTTTTATCTTATGTTTCTTGTTCAAAGGTGGTGGTTTTTCAATATTTCTTACCTTGGCCATGTCCCTGAGTATGGCACACCTTGTGCTTTTTGATACTCCAGTAAGATTGCTGTTCTGAAATATGGCAAAACTGGTGGCAAATGGCATCTTGGCAGCTTCACGCTTGATTTTCCTCAATTCATGGGTAGTTATTTTGCGCCTTTTTTGCCCTCACGCTTCTTGCGACCCTGTTGGCTATTTGCCATGAAACGCTTGATTGTTCGGTGATCACACTTCGAACGTTTGCCAATTTCAAGACTGCTGCATCCCTCTGCAAGACATCTCACAATTGTGGACTTTTCAGAGCCGTCACATCTCTCTTCTGACCCATTTTGCCAAAGGAAAGGCATTTGCCTAATATTTAAGCACACCTTATATAAGGTGTTGATGTCATTAGACCACACCCCTCCTCATTACAGAGATGCCATCACCTAATTTACTTAATTAGTAGTTGGCTCTCAGCCTATACAGCTTGGAGTCGGACTACATGGATAAAAACTATCATGTGATGAAAATACTAATTTGCCTAATAATTCTACACACAGTGTACTTCTTATTTTTGTAAGAGGATAGCTGACCCAATTTTACTACCACTTTGCAAGCAACATTCCTTGCCATTGTTGTGCACTGAATTACAGCTCCCTGTTCATTGAATCTGTGCACTATTGTGTGCAAAATTGGTGACATGTCCCGTAATGATCTGTTAGAAGATCCAGCATCAATATTTTCTGCAAACACAACTTTTTTGTCCGTTTTGAAAAAAGTGATTTTGCAGGATCTGTTTTTTAACACTGGAGTCTATGGAGATCGGATCCGGTAACTGATTGCTATTTAGCCTTCAGTTTTCTTTGATTTGTAAAGAATCCAATTTTTTGCTTCCTAGATCAGTTTCAAATGGAAGATAAATAGTGATCAGTTACCGGATCAATTCTCCATAGACTCCAATCTTAAAAATATGGATACTGCATAGATCAAATTTTTCGAAACGGACAAAAAAGTTGTGTTTGCAGAACGGATTGTGCTGGATCCGATCTAACAGACAATTACTAGGCATGTGAACTGAGCCTTAAGGCCACGTCACACGCTTCAATCACGATCACGATATCGCTTAAACGATCCGTTTTTTTGATCGTTTTGGCGATATCATTTTTGCATCGTTGCATGTAACCGAATGATTTGGCACTGACAAATCGTTTGATTGCTCATCACAGATTCCTACTCTTGAGCAGAAATCTGTCGTTCATCGTTCAATTAACCTGCCTCCAAGCTGCTGCATCGTGCTGTGTGACACCTCTCAAACGATCTCATTGACGATTTCACCTATCCCTGACACTGGCTGCTCTTGATTGCAGAGTAGTGCGAACGATCGCTGGCGCGCTGCCAAATTCAAGATCGTAAACCACATCTTTGCTTGTGACACCGCACAAGCGATATCGTAGAATTGTTCATCTCGATCATGTGACTTTTCAGGCGATATCGTGATCGCGATTGAAGCATGTGACGGTACCTTTAGTCTAAATCCTCTCATAAAATATTTGCCATAGGACAAGCATGCAATTATTCTTGAGTGTCTTCTGATTGGCACAACCGGCTCGATCTTAAATTAAGTTAAAACACCATTTTTCCTGACTCGGACTAGTTGTTGGAAAACTAATGTCTTCCAAATACTCCAATTTATAGATACGGTTGGTGAATGTTTCTAAAAGTAAACTAAGTAAATATTGTCCAGATCATTAAGAAATACTCAATTAACTCAACATAGGAATTACACTTTTAATAATGGTGGCCAAAATTTGAAAATGTCTAATTTAAATATTAAAAAAATGATGAAAAGTAGAAATATTATTTGAACCTTTATTATTCATTAAGAATTAGAATTTTTAAAATGTATCTAATTTTTATTTATCATTTATTAATATTAATATGTATTAATTGTATTTATTTATTATTTTAAAAAAATTATCAGGGGAGCCATCCTTTGACAATGTCTAATTTAAACATTTAAGATTGATAAAAAGTAATAAAATTATTTGAACCTTCATCATTCATTAGGATATTTTAAAATTTTAAAGTGCATCCAATTTTGAATTAATCATGTATTAATACTATTATTTATTAATTTTATTTATTATATAAATAATTACTTTTTATCATGGAAGCCAACATTTGAAAATGTCTAATTTAATATTTAAGAATGTTTAAAATGAATAAATATTATGTGGTCTGGGGAACCAGCTATTTTCCTCATTGAGAGGAATCCACCTGCTGGAATAAGGAGACAGATAAGCTGATAAGGAGATTTATAGCCGCAACGTTCCTCTGAGAAATATGCAAATTGTCACTTTAGTGAAGAAGTGGATGAACTCTAGTGCCATCTTTAGGTAGCTCCTCAAAGTCATAATCAACTCTTTAAGAAGCCTTTTAATATGACCAAGGATTTGTGCCAGATCAGAATCCACAAACTGCAGACGTTGCATTTCGGGGTGACTGCCCCTCATCAGTTCAGTGTGTGGGATTCATATCTGGCTGTGTGTCACTGAAGTGACAATTTGCAAATTTCCCAGAGGAGCATTGCGGCTATAAGTCTCCTTATCAGCTTATCTGTTTCCTTATGGCGGATTCCTCTCCATAAGGTAGATAGCTAGTTCCCCAGACCTTGTCTCAGCCTCTCATACAGCCAGATTAGTATTCCACACACTGCACTGATGAGGGGCAGTTATCCCGAAACGCAGCGTCTGAGGTTTGGGGTTCTGATCTGGCACAAATTCTTGGTCATATTAAAAGGCTTGTTAAAGAGTCGATTATGACTTTGAGGAGCTACTTAAAGGTGATGCTAGAGTTCGTGTACTTCCTCACTGATTTAAATATTATGTGAACATTTACAATTCATTAAAAATTTTGTAAGTGCATCTAAATTTGTATTAATTATTTATTAATATTATTTATTTAAGAGATTTAGACTTCTTATCATGGGAGCCAAAATGCAAAAATGTTTAAATATTAAAATATGCTGACAAGTAATAAATATTATTTGAATATTAATTATTTCTTAAGAATTTTTGAATTTTAAAGTGCATCTAATTTTTTATTATTTTTTTATAATATTATTTATTAATATTATTTATGTATGATTAAAAGAATTAGACATTTTATTATTGGAGCCAACATTTGAAAGTGTGTAATTTAAATATTAAATATTGATGACTTTTTTTTTAATTTTTAAAGTGCATCTAATTTTGAATTATTCATTTATTAATTCTATTACTTATTAATATTATGTATTTATTATTTATTTAAATAACTACTTTTTATCAGGGGAGCCAATATTTGAAGATGTCTATATTAAATATTAAAAATTGAGGAAAAGTAATAAATAATATTTGAACATTTATTATTCATAAAGAGTTTTAGAATTTTTCAAATGCATCTAATTGTTTATTAATAATTTCTTCATATTAATATATATATTAATTTTATTTATTATTAAAAAAAATTACTTTTTATCATGGAAGACAACATTTTAAAATGTCTAATTTAAATATTAAAAATTGATGAAAAGTAATAGATAATATTTGAACTTTCATAATTAATGTTGCATTTTTTTTATTTTTAAATTGCATTTAATTATTATTGTTATTAATATAATAATAATAATAATAATAATAATAATAATATTTCTACTCCTGATTTCCAGGTGCAGTTGGTGAACAGTTAATCTCATCCAGTCTTTCTCTATCTCACAGTTACATGAGAATCCTCCATAGGTTATACTTTAAGAGTAAAATATTAACGTCATTTGTTCATTAATAATAATTGGAAACAAAACATATTAATTAGAGACGTCTGGAAACTCGTCCTCAGACGTCCTGATGGGATTTCTTGTTTCTATCGGGCTTTACATTGTTACTGTATAATGATATATAAATATATAATAGAATGTAACACAAGGTCATCGGGAAGATTCTCTTATGTAATTGAACTTCTGGGAATTTCCACATTAATTTCTGATTTTTATCTCCTGTAAATATTAATTCCCCACGAGAGAAATGAGACAGAAAGACTGAAATACACAGAAATAATCTCTCCATTATCTCTCGCTCCACAGATTAATGTACAGATAAACTTTAGTTTATAGCAGAAATACATGTATCCAAGTTTCCTGATACATTGTAAATGTGACAACAAAATAGACATAATCCAGTAACATAAGGGTCCAACATATCACAGAATTAGACTATGACAAATAATAACAATAATAATAATACTCTAAAATAATAATAATAATAATAATAATAATAATAATAATAATAATAATAATAATATAAAAAATGCAATAAAAATAATTTAATATAGTAATTAATGTAAAAATAATAACAATCATAATATAATACAAATAATAATCTTAATATAATAATATAGTAGTAAACGTAATACTACTACTACTACTACTACTACGGTACTACTACTTCTACTACTACTACTAATAATAATAATAATAACAACAACAAGATAAAAATGCTATCAAAGTAATTTAATATATTCATGTAAAATTAATAACTATAATTATATAATACAATAATCTAATAATAATAATAATAATAATAATAATAATAATAATAATAATAATATAATAATATAGTAATAATAGTACTACTACAAATACTACTACTACTACTACTACTACTACTACTACTACTACTACTACTAATAATAATAATAATAATAATAATAACAACAACAACAACAACAACAACAACAAGATAATAAAAATGCAATAAAATTATTTAATATAGTAACGAATGTAAAAATAATAACAATCATAATATAATACAAATAATAATAATAATATAGTAGTAAAAGTAATACTACTACTACTACTTCTACTACTACTAATAATAATAACAACAAGAAGATAAAAATGCTATCAAAATAATGTAATATATTAATTAATGTAAAATTAATAACAATAATTATATAATATAATAATCTAATAATATTAATATAATAATATAGTAATAAAAGTAATAGTTCTACTACTACTACTACTACTAATAATAATAATAATAACAAGAAGATAAAAATGCTAGCAAAATAATTTAATATATTCATGTAAAATTAATAACTATAATTATATAATACAATAATCTAATAATAATATAATAATATAGTAATAATAGTACTACTACTACTACTACTACTACTACTACTACTAATAATAATAATAATAATAATAATAACAACAACAACAAGATAATAAAAATGCAATAAAATAATTTAATATAGTAATGAATGTAAAAATAATAACAATCATAATATAATACAAACAATAATCTTAATATAATATAGTAGTAAAAGTAATACTACTACTACTACTACTACTACTAATAATAATAATAATAATAATAATAACAACAAGAAGATAAAAATGCTATCAAAATAATGTAATATATTAATTAATGTGAAATTAATAACAATAATTATATAATACAATAATCTAAAATAATATTAATATAATAATATAGTAATAAAAGTAATAGTTCTACTACTACTACTACTACTACTACTACTACTACTACTAATAATAATAATAATAATAATAATAACAGCAAGAAGATAATAAAAATGCTATAAAAGTAATTTAATATAGTAATTAATGTAAAATTAATAACAATCATTATATAATACAATAATCTAATAATAATAATACAATAATAATATAGTAATCAAAGTAATAGTAATGGTACTACTACTACTACTAATAATAATAATAATAATAATAGTAACAAAAAGATAATAAAAAATGCAATAAAAATAATTTAATATAGTAATTCATGAAAAATTAATAACAATCATAATATAATACAAATAATAATCTAATAATAATACAACAATAATATAATAATATAGTAATAAAAGTACTACTACTACTAATACTACTACTACTACTAATAATAATAATATAATAAAAATGCAATAAAAATAATTTAATACAGTAATTGATGTAAAATTAATAACAATTATGTACAAATGAAAGAAAGAGTACCATGCAATGATTTTTAAGCTCTTTATTGTGGGAAACTTAAAAACTGGATGGGGGTAGGTAATGGAGAGAGGCACTTATCCAAACTGGGGGCTACAACCCAATCAATACTATCACAGATGTTTACCAACACAGTCACAAAAAGGAGGCATCCAATCAAGGACCCTCACATATAAGTGTGCTACAACAGGTTTGGGATACAAGTAAAAAGATGTTGTTATAATTAAACATAAGTATGCCCCAAAACAAGTACCTGTGCATACAAAGTGCAACGTGGTAGCGGTACACAGCCTGTTACATCAAAAGTGCCAGTGCAAAAGATTAATTGTAAGACTGTGGCCATAGTTTATTATTATTACCATATATATCCAGCAGACCATGTGTTAAATGTGGGTGATATTGACATCATCAATTGATCTATCAGGATTGGTTGGTGTTCCTGTGTTAACGACCGAGACGCCAGTCGTTTGTGTGTGAGCGATACGGTGCTGCTATGAATGACACGGACTCCAAAAATTGTGGTAAATTAACTCTTTTTAACGGTTTCAAAAAGATAACCAATTCAAACTTTGCAAAAACGATATGAGCCCCAACAGCCCGATCACAGTGTACAATATATGCAGCCTGAGGGAACTCCCGTACCTGTTTTGCAGAGAGGGAACACAACTATCCCTGACTATCCCACCCCCACCCTTACTCCGTACATGGCCTACCCAGGCTCTTACTGCCCTCAGGATATAATCTTACACCCACCTCACACGCTATGTACAAATTATTTTGGGATCCCTGATTTCCTTATATAAATCTATCCCTCGATCTATTTACAGCAAATGCAGTTTTCCCTCCTGCATGAGGTGAAAACTCTTTACCTTGGTAATGTACACACAGTTTACAGGGTGGATGTCGTTTCACCCTAACAATCAGCCACTGAGGTATATAAGATCTTCCTCACACTGGGCACAACCCAGTATAACACGGATGATTATTGTTCTCTCGGTGTCATCCACATTCGGCTTCTCTTTGTGTCTCAAACTCGTGCAAGTCTCAATATTTAATATCTTGTATAGACCAAGCCTGGAGGGTCTCTCCTCAGGAGGACACACAGAATAGTCCTTTGTAGTTTTTGGCTATCTCCCCCTGTCTGACTATCCCTATATATTGACCGGTCAATCTTATGTACACACAGAGCACGGCTTATCTTTCAGTCCACGGTGTAGATTAAGCCCTTGAATAATTCTAACACTGTTCAAGCCAGGCGCGGTCCTTCCATAGGTCCACGAGCCCCTCCGAACAGCCGACACGTCTTCTTTCTGTATTGGATTTCCTCAGGCATCTGACTGTCAATTTACCTCAGGAGACTGATTGAAAATTACTTCTTGGTTCCAGATCTTTCTACTCGTGTCCACTGATGACCTCCAGTGACCGAACTGAGTTACTACAGATCATTTATATTATCAGTGTTGAACTTAATATTAGAAATACATTTCAGCATCCTTACACTTCACCCCACTTACGATTTGACGTCCCGACAAATGGTCTCTTACCACTCATACATAACTCATACTCTTCAGGGTTATATCGTATCAGGGGAACACCAGCTGTGCTTCTCTCCGACCTCCGCAAACCAGTATCTGCCGGGCTTGATGGGGTGTTCACCACATCTGGTGAAATAGTCTCATCAGGAACGGTGTCTGGAACATCTGGGCCTTGTGCTGTTGGACTCTGTACATCTGGGGTTTCTGTCCCAAAGTCATCCCAACAGTAACATTGAACATTGTACGGTGCAACCGACGTAGGCAGTGCAAGCGTCTCAGGTAGACGGGCTGGTACATCGGACATGCACCTCTTTAGCCAGTTCCGGTGCATTGTGTGATGAGGTCCAATGCACCCTTCGGGGACCACTGTGTACACACTTCCCCCTGGAAATACTCTTTCCACTACGGTGTAGGGTGTCTCCTCCCACCTGTCACTCAACTTCCCTTCCGGGCTCGTGACTCGCACTAGCACCCTATCACCCACACAGAATTCATCCGCGTGCACCGGTCCCCGATCTCGATGAGGATGATCCTGCACACGGTCTTTTACTATCCGGTGGATCTCCTGAAACTTTTGGCGATGATCCTGGACCCACTCACTGTCTGTACGATAATCTGGCTCACAAGGTACAGTGAGACTCAGTTCTTCTATCTCTCGCCCAGGCCAACCGAACATCATCACATAGGGAGTGAACCCTGTGGACTTTGTTGTTATAGGCCCACATAAGTTCTGGGAGGAATTCAGGCCATCGCTCCTTTTGCCTTTGTTCCAGCGCTCTCAGCATCTGGAGCAGGGCTTGGTTGAACCCTTCACAGGCCCCATTTCCCTGTGGATGGTGGGGCGTGGTCCGTGACTTCTGAATCCCATAAACCTGCAGCAACTCTGTCATGAGCTGACCCTGAAAGCAAGCACCCTGATCTGAATGTATCCTTTGGGGATACCCATACACCTGGATGAAATGCTTACAAATCGCTTCTGCTGCGGACTTAGCAGTCTGATCTATGGTGGGGACAGCGACGACAAACTTAGTAAAGTGATCAGTCATGACCAGACATGAATGATGACCACTTCTGGGGTACCTAACTGACAAATAGTCTACCATTAGCACTTCCAATGGGGCTGACGTCACAATTGTCTGAACAGGAGCCCTCTGCTCTGGGAATTTATTCAGATCACATGGCCGACACCTACCACACACTTTTCTCACAACTTCTTCTAGGCCTGGTGTGTACACATACCGGTGCAGCCAATGATAATTCTTCTCAGGCCCAAAATGCGCACCCTGCGCATGCGCTTCTCAGGCAATATCTGGAGCCACTGAAGCTGGAATCACTATCCGCCACTGGTACCCCAGCTCTGCCGCTACATAGACCCAGCGATACAGTACTCCCTCCGCTATGGCCAATCGATCCCACTGCCGTAGCAGTTTTTGTGAATCTGCACTCAGCCAAGCTCTCGTTCTCCCATTGGGCCAGGACTTTTGACTCAGCCATTTCTTTACTCGTGAAATGTCGGAGTCTGCATCCTGTAACTCGACCCACTCTTGACAAGTCTTACCCAGCAACGTGGCGACCCGTGTCGCCACCCCACTTGGATGTGCCACATCAACGAACACAGGTAATCGCCTCAGATCAGGGATCTCAGTGTCCTCAAGGCCTTCATCCACCACATGCTCTGGTGCACCTCGAGTCACTCGAGATAAGGCATCGGCATTAGAGTTCTATCTACCTGAACAAAACCGGATTCGGTAATTGAACTTGGACATCCACCCATCTCTGCTCCAGAGCTCCCAGCTTGGCATTTTTGCAAGTGGGCCAGGGGATTATTGTCCGTCATCATGAGAATCTCTGCACCAGCAAGGTGCTCCGCAAACTTCTCAGTCATGGCCCACACCAGGGCCAACATCACCAGCTTAAACAAGCTGTAATTGTCCTGGTTTCGTTCGGTGTCCAGTAGGGATCAGCTGGCATACGCAATGACTCTCTCACACCCCACTTGCTCTTGTGCTAACACGGCCCCTTAGCCGTAAAGACTTTCATCTGTGTACAACGTGAACGGTTGATCAAAGCAAGCATACGCCAACCAAAGGGGGCCTGTAATAGGGCCGCCCGGATCTGATCAAATGCCTATTGTTGTCAGTCTGTCAACCAGATCGGCTGATTCTTGGGCCTCTGCGCCGTCCCTCTTAGTAGCTCGTTCAGGGGTTCAGCCACTTTGGCAAAATCTTTCACAAACCGACGATAAGTATCCGGCTAAACCAAGGAACGCCCGTACTTCTATCACAGTCTTAGGACTGGCTCACTCCTGAATGGCCTCAATTTTGCTCGGGGCTGGTCGCACACCCTCAGCCGATACTACATGACCCAAGAATTCTATTTGTGTTTTGAACAAGTGACATTTCTTTGGCTTGATCCTAAGTCCATTGTCTCTCAATCGATGCAACACCTGCAGCAGGTGATCATCGAACGAATCTCCAAAGATAATCACGTCGTCAAAATAGATCAACACAGACTCTAAATTATAATCGCACAAGCAGTACTCCATTAGCCGCTGGAATGTCCCTGGAGCATTGGTCAGTCAGAAGGGCATTCGATTGAGCTCATACAGTCCCATCGACAAGATGAATGCTGTAAATGTTAAGGGGTTGACCATAGGGGGCTTTGATAGTCGCGTGCGAATCTGGGCCTCGACTGCAGAGCACCCCTGGTTCCACAGCACATGCCCCAGCTGGCTCCTCAGTACAAGGGATGATGTTTGGGATAATGTAGTGTGCGGTACTCACACATGGGCCAGCAGACTCCGATGTCTCAATTTCTTTGGCCACGTGAAGGCTGCTGGTTCCAACTCTCCCTTCAGTAGCCGTCACACATAATTCAGCTGACATCAGGCACTTGTGTTCAACAATAACCTTACTTAACATTCCGGGTTCATCATATATCTCCACAGTATATGAGACATAACATCTTCCATCCACAAAGTTCATGACACAGTGGACATTCATATTGTCTTTCCTCACCACCTGGACTAGTCCTGCTTGCTGTCTTAGGAATCCCCAATTCAGCCTGTCTGCAGTTCCAGACTCCATGCCTCTCCTACCCAGCGACTTCTTGTCTCACTTTCCCTGAACGGAAGGGGGTTTTCAGGTGTTCTCCTTTAACACCAGCCCCGAGCCTTGAGCCCCAGACCCCAGAAGTCCTCACCCTGGGATTCTCAGAGTCTTGTTTCCACAGCAGCAGACATTCCAGGCCCACAAGTCTGTCCCTGTCCACACTCTCCTGACTGAAAACCAAACTAAACTCACCACACACTAGACTGGCCTCTCCCCCTGTGACTCACCCAGATCTAACCCTTCTATCTTATACTAGTTCTGCAATATCTGCACCTTATCACATCTACCATTAGTGCAGCATAACATTCCTTATCACTATAATACAGTATGCTTAACACACTCTATAATAAAATTACACAAAATACAATGAAATTATCAATGTCTTCAAAGGGGCGCAGGACTGCAGGTCCACCATCTTACACCTGTATAATAGGTCTTTACCCTCACCCCCCCTGTAAATCCACCTGAGGAAGACAGTGGGCCGCTGTTGAAACGCATTGTGGTTTCTGAAATAAAGAGCGTTGTTAATAAAGATTAAGATCTGTGTTCTTTGTGATATCAGATTTAATTTTTTATTGAATTTCTAGAGTAATAGGAGACGTTCACCCCAAATTTTGTGGTACAATTTATTCATGTGAAATCGGTGATATTCAAAAAGGAATTATTATTTTTTGATTGCCTTTAAACCCCTTCACGACCAAGGACGTAATAGCACGCCCTTGGCCATGTGCCTTCCTTTAATGCGAGCTCATGCGCTCAGCTCACATCATTCCCTGTGCATTTCAGCTGATCTGATTAGCGATCCAACTGGCACTCTTAACCCTTTGAATTGTGCTGTCAATTACTGACACTGTGATCCAAAGCACTGCGGCGGGGATCAGGCCATTCCGATGCAACCACGAGACCTCCAATAGTTATCTTGACAGCTCGGGGTTCTGTGGTGACCCCCAAAGCAATTTTGAATCACTTCCTGTAGATGCCTAGTGAGTGTCTGCATCCACAGAGAGTGATCATGTCTCCTGTTCAGAGACATGTTGCATCATGTCTGTGTATAGGAGAAGCAAACAGAGTGTGCTGAGGCCCCAAGGAGTAATGTATTATATACATTTTTAAAAAAAACATGAAAAAAACAAAAGTTAAAATTCCCCCTGTTGCCCCTGTGAGGTAGCGACCCGGGGTACTTGCTTGGCACGGGGAAATGACACCATACTCATGCTTAAATAAATGTCCACCCGTTTATTTTTCACATATCATAAACCAGGTAGCATGTATAACACATAGTACATTTCCCATAAGCACATCATACATACCTTACATATAACATAGAACCCTATTGCACATATACGTCTTACAGTCACCGGGACCTGTAACCACATTTCCCTCAAACACTGGAAGCACTAACGACAGCTGCAATAGTGGTGACGGCCGCTGGCCTATCTAGACTTTACACATACATTTACAATACATATTTATCTACTCTTATCAATGGGCCCTGTGGGTCCCAATGGTGGTACCAGCCACCTGGCTTTATTTACCCAGCACAACACTTTAATACTTCACACCGCATGTGATCCATCATACAACATCCATCTATCCGGCTTCTCTGGGTCCAAAACAGGGATTGGCAAACCTGAGTCACCAGTTAAACCATGCGTCACCAAGGCCTCCTCACCACGTATCCAGGCCAACCAGCCGCCACCTCCATACTCAGGCAGGTCTCCAGGTCGACGACTGTGCCCCACGCCTGAGTCGAGCGCCCTCCAGGATCGGCCATGGTTCCCCACTCTAGGAGCCCTCTTAACCTCTGTGTCTGGCCACAGGTTCACACACCGTTAGAGGGACAGATACCTCCCGCATGCCTCAGGCCAAGCCTCCCTCTCATCCCAACAGGACGGATCGCCTCCACTATAACATCCACACTGGCTGGGTCTCTCCCACAGACTAAACTGAACTCCCATTGTCCTCTCTCGCCACTTGGCATCGCACATGGCACTCAGTCCACCATTGCATACGTGGACTGCTAGCTTACCGGGGCACCGAACTGGGTCTAGCAACCTGAGTTTCCGGGGTATACCAGACATCCCCTAAGGGCTCCTTCCAGATGTGTTTCACCCCACGTAAAGACCAGCGTCCTCCTGGATCAGTCACGGTTCCTCACTCTAGAAGCCATAACAACCCGTTCCTGGCCACCGGTATGGAGCTGGCAGGTTCCCTTCACGACCTCACATCGCAGAGCTCAGGACTGCTCTGCTTCCCATCATCTCTAGTCTGACTCACACAGACACTTGGCTAGCTCTTATCGTGGCTGCCACACCCACCTGACAGACCCACACCAGGCTGTTAGCATTTGGCACACATTGCTCTCTCAGCCGCTCATTGGTCTCATGGTTCCTTCAGCTATTAACCTACTGTGTACCGGACAGGTTTACAGCACTCACACACAGGAAAACCGGCTCATGTGAACAGGATCCTAAGCCGACAACCCATGTGATGCACCCCGGCCATGGGACCATGCCGGCTGTGCCTCACACCCCATTGAAAATAAAACTATAAAAAGCCATGTTTGATTTCAGCGCGTTCAGAAATGTACGATCTATTAAAATATAAAATCAATCAATCAGATCTGTAAACTGCGTAATGGAAAAAAAATCCAAATGCCAAAATTACATTTTTTCGCCACCGCAACATTGCTAAAAAATGCAATAATGGGCAAACAAAATATCAGATCTACCCCAAAATGGCATCATTAGAAATGACAGCTTAAGATGCAAAAAAAGCCATCACACATCCCCAGATCCCAAAATATTGGAATGTTATGGGGCGCAAAAAGTGTCGTAAAAAGCGCAAATCCTTTTCTTTAAAAGTTCTGAATTTTATTCATCATTAATAAGTAAAATCAACTTAGAATTTTTCTCCCCATTTTCCTCTACACAATATGGTAAAATAAATGATTTTATTCAAAAGTACAACTCATCCTGCAATAAACAAGCTGTACTATATCTATATTGATGGAATAATAAGAAAGTTATGGCACCCAGGTTGACTCTGATCAAATTTAACAAGGACTGGATTTAGCTGGAGTATTTAAGCCCTCCTGATGACAGCATCCCAACCTAAAGTCACCCAAAATGTTATTTTAGGCAACTGGTGATCACGTCCATCCCCTCCCATACAAACCCCTTTTCTTCTTCTTGCACATGTTTTCAACTCCTGCTTCTGCCACATGTACCTCATGGTCAATAAGCTAAAAACAATGTTTTGTTAATTAATATTTCCCATCGGAGGCACTTGTGATGAGACCCTCCTTCCTTCATCAACTGTAATACAGCCCCTTGGGCTAATTTTTGGGGATGCTATGGCTATGCCTGGACATTGGCCACTGTAACTACTGTGCTAGTAGTCCAGGGCTGCCATCATACTTGTTGGGCCCTTGAGGCCTGCTTCCTTCATCAACCATGAAACAGCCCATGGGCTAATTTTTGGAGACACTATGGCTATGCCTGCACATTCGGCACTGCAAGAAATATGCTAGTAGTCCTAGCTTTGTAATTGTTTGGCCCTTGAGGCCTGCTTCCTTCATCAACCATGATACAGCTCCTTGGGCTACTTTTTGGAGACATTATGGCCGTGCCTGCACATTGGGCACTGCAAAAACTATGCAGTAGTCCTACAAGTCCTAGCTTCATAATTGTTTGGCCCTTGAGGCTTGCTTTCTTCATCAACCATGATACAGCCCCTTGGGCTAATTTTTTGAGACACTATGGCTATGCTGTGGGTTACTCATTGTCCTCTGCACCTCTTTTGTTTTTTTTATGGGGACAGACGAGGGCCGAGATCCTGTCCTGTGATCCTGGTGGTGTCATTGTTAATAAATAGGGGAAGATGACAGGGAAAGTCTGAGGGGACAAAAGGGGTATTCGTGACACCACCTGGGGTATGCGGCCAGGGTGGCCGCCGCTTCGAGGCTCAATTCCGTGACCCTGGGTTCAGTGTTAAAGAGTTCTTAGGGGATTATAGGAAATATTATTTGTGATGCCACCTGTGATTTGCAGCTATGAGAGGCCGCCGCTGCTGCAGAATCTCAGGGGCGATGGACGGGCAGCTGGGATGGAGCGGCTCCCCACAGATGTAGCGGATTCCCAGGGCAGTAGATGTAAAAAGGGTGTAGGGTGCAGGAAGGAGGGCAGGAAGCAACAGTCAGACTCATGATTTGCTGGTTCCTCAGGTCCTTTACTGGTGATACTGGTTCCAAGACAGGTGATGAAACTGGGAGTCCGTTCAACCAGGGAGCAACTTGGGGTTCTCCTTACCTGGCGGCAAGTTCTGAGGCCTCCCTGCTTCTCTCTTTCTGAGGGTCCCTGTTGCTGCCTAAACCTGAGCTGCACCCCTTCCTCTCTTCTGCACTGTGCCGGTATGGCAGGCAGCTCTAGTCCTTCTCCAGCCCAACTTCTTGGGCGGCTGCTCTTGGTCTCTTAACGCTACTTTGCCTGCAGGCACTTGGAGTGGCTGAGGGACTTGGAATCCCCCACCCTCCAGTGTTGGCTGCAGGGACGTTAGGCTCTGCACAGCATTGGACTCCAGTGTCCAGTTCTTGGCGCTTTCTCCTCTGGGGTGAGCTTGACACTGCTCTACTCCCCAGGCTCTCCTCGACTTCCTCAGACCCTTGCCAATGGCTCCTGCAAGCTAGGCTTTAGCTTTCCTGGGACAAGCATAGCACTGCTCAAGTCCACAGGATGTCTTCCTCAGTCCTTCTAGGAACTGAACTGACTAACTCCATCACAGACCTGAATTTAAAGGGGAGCTGCCCTGAACCGGGTTTTGAGCTCCCCTTTCAGGCCTGGAGACAGAAAGGTGTTGTGTGCTTTGGTTTTGCTGGTGTTAATACCCTCTATTGCTCTCAGGTATGATACTACCCCCCAAGGAAGGCAATGACATTGTGGCATCCGGACTCTGGGATGCCACAATTGCATGTTGATTGTCTGTGAAATTTCTGTGAAAAATGGGTAGGCATGGCATCCAAGCACCCACGATACTTTATCGAGAAACGGGTGTGTCTAAGTACCTCGATGCTCAATCAAGTATCAAGCAGTGGCAAGAACACTCGATCATCACTAGATGATCCACATATTGGAAAAGGTTCATTGCTCTTTTTTCCTGGTGTAGTAGTCTCAAAGTTTATATTTGTTATGGTTGAACTTTCCATTTCCTTTTATAGTTGTTCTTTGCCCAAAAAGCGTAGCAATTCTTACAAAAGAAATTAGCAGTACCTTTCATAAAATCATAGAATGGTGGAGTTGGAAGCGACCTCCTGGGTCATCGTGTGAAGGGACCTCCTGGGTCGTCATGTGAAGGGACCTCTTGGGTCATCGTGTGAAGGGACCTCTTGGGTCATCGTGTGAAGGGACCTCTTGGGTCATCGTGTGAAGGGACCTCTTGGGTCATCGTGTGAAGGGACCTCTTGGGTCATCGTGTGAAGGGACCTCCTGGGTCATCATGGGAAGGGACCTCCTGGGTCATCGTGTGAAGGGACCTCCTGGGTCGTCATGTGAAGGGACCTCTTGGGTCATCATGTGAAGGGACCTCATGGGTCATCTTGTGAAGGGACCTCCTGGGTCATCATGTGAAGGGACCTCCTGGATTATCTCGTCCAATCCCATGTTAAAAACAGGATTCACTAAATCATCCCAGACAGATGTCTGTCCTGACTCACTTTGAAGACTTCCATTAAGGGGGGCTCACCACCTCTCGTTGGGTCTGATCCACTCATTGATCACTCTCAAGATCATTTTACAAAGTGCTAACAGAAAAAAATACAGCTTTTATGGAAAATATGTAAGTTGCAGATCAAAGGTGTCCCACATTTTGTTCCTGCACCCAGGCTCTCTTACGTCTCTATACAACTCATCTGGGACCTCTAGTACACATATATTTACTAATCTTAATGTCTATATTCTTTAAGATATTCTAAGTTTTTATGCTTTGCCTAAAAAAGGTCATAAATGCATTCTTAATGTCAGTATTTCTTAGAGAGTATATGATGGGGTTGATAAAAGGAGTCACCACAGTGTAAAATAAAGAAAAGAGTTTACGCACAACGACAGCATTTCCATTTATCGGAACTAAATAAATACAGATTAATGTTCCAAAAAATATGAAAACCACCAACAAATGAGAACCGCAGGTCGTAAAGGCTTTCTGTCCTACAACGGACTGCATTTTGAGGATGGCACGGACAATGTATCCATAGGAGACCACAATGATAAGGAACGGGAGCAGAATTACAGGAACGCAAAGGTAGATTTTCAAAGTTTCAATGTACAAAGTGTTTGATGTAGACAATTGTATTATGTGGTCAAGTTCACAAAAAAAGTGATCAATGGTATTTGACCTCGGGAACTGGAGCTGAGAGAGGTTTATGGTCTGAACTGATGTTATTACAAAACTGAAAAGCCATGAGGCAACCACAACTGTCGAGCAAAGCATGGGACTCATCTTAGAAGAATAGTGCAGGGGGTGACATATGGCCACATATCTGTCATAGGACATCACGGTCAAGAGAAGACATTCTGAAGACTCAAAAGAACAAAAGAAGAAAAATTGTATGAGACATTCTGAAAGGAGGAGAGAAGAACCATTGTTCAGAACCTCATGGAGCATGTAAGGAACAATATCTGAGGTTACCAAGATGTCCAACGTCGTCAGTTGTGTCAAGAAGAAGTACATGGGACAGTGGAGGATCCTGTTGAAGGACACCAGAATGATGACCAAGAGGTTCCCACAGATTGTTGTGATATAAATCATGAGGACGAAGAGAAAAAATACCATTCTGAAGCCGTGGAGGCCTGGAAATCCAAGGAGGACCATTGTAGTAACATTGGGATTTTCCATTTTCTATGACATTAGGATTTTGGTAAAAGAATATAATTTCAAATGTAATAACATGTAGTAACTTACTTGAAGCATAATGTTGACGTGTGTGTGGAATAGGAAGTAATCTCAAGATCAAAAATCAGAAATAGAAGTATTATAAAATACTGTAGTATAGAAGAGCAGAATAGCACCTTCTTCAGCATATATAGAAAAAGAACAAGGATAAATATCATAGGATTCAGCATAGTATTCTTGAAAAAAAGTAAATTTAATGTTCAACATCAAATCGTATAAATTATATATAAAAAATAACCATCAAAGAACCAAATCATGGAAGTAACGTTAAAATATAAATTATAATCAACTTCAGAAATGTTATTATCACTGTGAATGATTAAAAAATGAAAGTATAGTA
The DNA here is from genome assembly GCA_033576535.1 of Allobates femoralis. Lineage (NCBI taxonomy): Eukaryota > Metazoa > Chordata > Amphibia > Anura > Aromobatidae > Allobates > Allobates femoralis. Next base: position 3,657,752 of record JARQOC010000004.1, read on the forward strand.
AAGAACATGAGAAAGAATGTCTCATAGGTTGCAAAGTAACCTGGAAAAAGTAGACGGCACAGTGGAGGATAGGCTTCATTATATGAGCTGGAAAGTGAAGCCCCGGAGGAATCAGTCATCCTCTGAGGTTAAAGAGGATTCCTGAGTGACTCACATATGTTGTTCCATGTTTCTTCCATTAATGTAAATTAAAAATAAGAAACTTTGTAATATGTCCTATCAAAAAAATCCATTTATGGCTGGAGTCACATTTGCGGCAACATTTTGAAAGCTGTCAAAAAGCTCAAAACCGGATCAGGAACCGCTCCCCATAGGAGCCCTTTATGGTAACCGGATTGCTCTACATGCAATCTGGTTACCGGCTCCGGATCTGCAGCCTGCCGTAAAAATTATGCAGGCTGCAGTTTTTCATGTTTCAATAAAATGTAACACTTTGCTCATCACTGCAGCAGCAGGGATGAACAAAGTATATGGTAACCGCATTGCTCCGGATTACACATCCTGAGCAATCCGGTTACCGCATTGCGGTTCACAGAACACATTTTTCACACTCCTGAAATACCAAATTATGGATATTACTTCTTGAAAATGTGCAATCATTTTATTCAATCTCATTTCATATGTTTTTAATACATGTTTTTGACATTTGCACAAGCGTGTTATACATATCATTAATATTAAACGCGTCCTTGCATTGCTGCCCACTAGCCTTGTTCAGTATTCCAGATGATTTGGTGATGAGCTGAATAAACTTATTTATTTTCATTATTTCTCCGCCAAAAATGTTAGGCTTCAATAATCACACCAAGGCGTTTTTCGTAGTTGGCGTATGTCAGGTTGCCATTGCTAATGACTTTGAAAAGTGACAGCAAGAGGCCAACCGGGAACGAATGTGGCTTTGAGTGGAGGCTAGGCTTCATTTGGTTTGCCAGCCAGTTGCACCCAAACTCACAAGGGCCATTGATCCTAAATGGCCTTACAGTGTTGCCCAAATTGGTCCCATCTCTGAAAGGGCTGAAAGGGCTGATATAATTAGCATATATTTAATTTTTGTATTATTATTTTTATTGAATTATTTATTATTTTTTATTTATTTTTTTATTATTTTTTAATTATTTTTTAATTATTTTTTTATTATTAAATTTATTATTTAGGCTGAGACCCAGTTCTCTTTCAGGTCCGCTGAAAGGGCTGATATAATTAGCATATATTTAATTTTTTTATTATTATTTTTATTGAATTATTTATTATTTTTTATTTATTTTTTTATTATTTTTTAATTATTTTTTTTATTATTAAATTTATTATTTAGGCTGAGACCCAGTTCTCTTTCAGGTCCGCTGAAAGGGCTGATATAATTAGCATATATTTAATTTTTTTATTATTATTTTTATTTAATTATTTATTATTTTTAATTTATATTTTTATTATTTTTTAATTATTTTTTAATTATTTTTTTTATTATTAAATTTATTATTTAGGCTGAGACCCAGTTCTCTTTCAGGTCCGCTGAAAGGGCTGATATAATTAGCATATATTTAATTTTTTTATTATTATTTTTATTGAATTATTTATTATTTTTAATTTATTTTTTTATTATTTTTTAATTATTTTTTAATTATTTTTTTTATTATTAAATTTATTATTTAGGCTGAGACCCAGTTCTCTTTCAGGTCCGCTGAAAGGGCTGATATAATTAGCATATATTTAATTTTTTTATTATTATTTTTATTGAATTATTTATTATTTTTAATTTATTTTTTTATTACTTTTTAATTATTTTTTAATTATTTTTTTTATTATTAAATTTATTATTTAGGCTGAGACCCAGTTCTCTTTCAGGTCTGCTGAAAGGGCTGATATAATTAGCATATATTTAATTTTTTTATTATTATTTTTATTGAATTATTTATTATTTTTTATTTATTTTTTATTATTTTTTAATTATTTTTTAATTATTTTTTTATTATTAAATTTATTATTTAGGCTGAGACCCAGTTCTCTTTCAGGTCCGTTTATTTTTTATTTATTTTTTTATTATTTTTTAATTATTTTTAATTATTTTTTTTATTATTAAATTAATTTGTTCCCATTGAAATACATTAGCGGTGTGTCGGCGATTTTATGGCCGCCGACCTGGTTCTATTTGTCGGCCCTAAAATCGCGGACACACCGCTAATGCATGTCTATGGGCAGCCGGGGCTTAGGGGGTAGGGGGGTAGGGGCGGCGCACTGAGGGGGCTTAGGGGTAGGGGCTTAGGTGCGGCGGGGCTTAGGGGGTAGGGGGGTAGGGGCGGCGCACTGAGGGGGTGGCTAAGAGCATGGGGCTGTAGTGTACAGCGCTATGGTATATTACAGTCCCATGGGCATACGCCTGTCAGGCATAAAGCGTATGTGCATGGGACTGTAGTATAGCATAGTGGTGTATGTTAGCGACTCGCCACAGCGCCATGCTGTTAGCCACCCCCTGTGGCTTTGTTAGCGACTCGCAATGCCCGCTTCGCGGGCATTGCTTCGCAAATCTGCAACGACTCGCAATGCCCGCTACGCGGCCACGGACAGAGTCCAGGAGAAGCACCCTGGACTCGCTAACAAAGCCACCGGAAGTAGCGCCGCTCCGACGGAAGTCAGTTACGGCAATTATATAATAGATACCATGCAGTAAATTTAAGCTCTTTATTGTGAAAAACATAAAATCAGATGGGGGGTTATGAAAGAGAAGTACTCATCCAAGTAGTGAGCTCAGGCCCAAAACATGTGTAAATACATACAAATCCAGAAGAGTACAAAAAATATAATGGTGCCCATGCAATGGTCCACAGATTTAGATTTGGACTCATTGCTGCCCCTTCAGATCTCTCCACAGGGGATCAATGGGATTTAGATTCGGACTCATTGCTGCCCCTTCAGATCTCTCTACAGGTGACCAATGGGATTTAGATTCGGACTCATTGCTGCCCCTTCAGATCTCTCCACAGGTGACCAAACGTGCGTAGGGCAGTTCCGTGCTCTGTCTTTCTATCCTGATGGTGGGCTCTTGGTAACCCGTTGATGCACCTTATCCAGCAGTATTTACACTAATGTACTTGGTCCATAACCTGTTTTTAGGTCTCATTACTCAATTTGGTTTACATGTACTCTTACTATATGCACTTGCACTTTGACACCACAGGTGTCACCAGTAGCATCCCTGTTTTAGGGCACACAGAGTTTTATCTATCAACTTGGAGTCATATTTGTGATTGACTGTTATGACTGTACTACTTATTTATCCCAGATGTGATGTACCAATAAGATAATCTGTGGACCCTTGCATGGGCACCATTATATTTTTTGTACTGTTCTGGATTTGTATGTATTTACACATGTTTTGGGCCTGAGCTCACTACTTGGATGAGTACTTCTCTTTCATAACCCCCCATCTGATTTTAAGTTTTTCACAATAAAGAGCTTAAATTTACTGCATGGTATTCTTTTATATTTGTTCAAAAAAGTATTGCTGAGTATGTCTTGCATATTGCACCTACCCTTGGACAATTAGTCCGTGGGATGGGTTGCATGCTAAGTATGATGCCAATTAGGTTGTTGTTAACTATTAGAACAGTTGGGCTCTAATCAGTCTGACATGAAACAATGACAATGTTCTCATGACTTAAGCCCCCATCACACATAACGAGATCATTAGCGAGATTGTTGTAACGTCACAGGTTTTGTGACGTAACAGCGATCTCACTAACGATCTCGTTATGTGTGACACTTAGCAGCGATCAGGCCCCTGCTGTGAGATCGCTGATCGTTACAAAGTGCTCTGGGTCATTTTGTGATCGTTGGTCTCCCGCTGATCAGCACGCATCGCTGTGTGTGAAAGCGAGAGACCAGTGATCAGATATCTCACAGGCTGGTAACCATGGTAAACACCAGGGATCTAGGCAGCACGTGCTGCCTATATACCCAGTGTTTATCATGGCTACCAGCACTAAGCAGGGAGGACACTGGTAACTATGATAAACACCGGGTATCCAGGCAGTGCGCGCTGCCTAGATGCCTGCTGTTTATCATAGTTACCAGCGATGTGGTGGTGGCTCCCTGGTCTCTTGGGAGGTCTGCCTGTTTGACAGCTCCCCATCGACCAGGTAATGACGCATCAACGATCCCTACAGGATAATTATCATTGTCAGGATCGCTGGTGCGTCGTAGTGTGTGACGGAAGCTTTACTGAATGATGGAACAATACGTCTGTGAAAGATTAGGTAATCCTCCTCACAAGTGGTCAAATGCTGTATCGTCACAGCCTAGTTTTCAAATGGGGTCACATGCTTGGGGTTGCAACTATTTAGACATATTAGGGGCTCTTCTAATGTGACATAATGACTGCAGCACATTTCACTAAAGTCATCATTCCGACATTGTAGAGCTTGACAATGTATATAAAAATAGCTTCCCACCACATACGGGGGACTTTTGTACTCATGAGAAATGCACAACAAATTTTGCCACATCCCCTTGAGGAGGCCAGTTACTACCACGCAGAGCCGGCGAAACGCCGTGTCGGGGCCACCACTTTCTTTCCTTTTGGTGACCACAGGAGTAAGGCTTTTACCCACAGACTGTAGGATGGGTATGAGTGTTTCATGATAATACCTCAACTTTTCATGTGTATTACTTGTATTTCACAAAACAGATAGGAACTCTTGGTGCTTTTTGTCAGATGCCTTTCACCTGGCTGAATTGGCAGTGAAATGGTGACAATATGCACATGTCATATGACGATATGCATTATCACCTGCACTTACACTTTCATATCATTGACATTGCCGCTTATCCATGTTGAGCAATTGTTGCTCTCTGTATGGTTCTATAGTGATTGTATAGGGGACATATCATGTTGTTAATGTTTGAATACTAATAATACCCACTATGTATATGGGCAAATGAGGTCCAAGTGGTCGGTTTTCTTGACTGTCAGTATTTCTGCACCACTGTCTATATTTTAACAAGTATGTCCACAAGTAAAATTTGACATTTTTTGCGTGATACTCAATTTCACTCATTTTACTCAAAATATTTTTGTGGGGAAAAAATCATAATTTTTTAAATTTCACAGTTTAACTTTGTAAAATTCTGTGAATCACCTTTGGGTTTAACATGCCAACTTTACATCTAGATATTATTTTGAGTGGTGTAGACTTCAAAATGGGGTCACTTGTGGGGGTTTTCATTGTTTAGGCATGTGAAGGGCTCTCCAAACATGACATGATGCCCTCAGACAAGTGTATATTCCAAAACACTGAGGCTGGCTTCACACCACGGCACAGTCCAGTCTGGGGCTGTCAGGCATGAATCTGACAGCCCCGGACCGGAACAGCACACATAACCGGAGGGCCAAATGTGCCCTCCGGTCCTAAGTGCAGCTGGACGGTGCTGCTGCCGCTCATTAATCAGGACTGTGGCTCGCAGGGAGCTAGCCGCGGTCTTGAAAGAACAGCGGCGTGCTGCCGCCGGTGTCCAGTTCCCGGATCCTCCTGGACCAGGGCAATCTGACCCATAGGCTCCCATGTTAGGGAGCGCCAGATTGCACCAGATCCAGGAGGATCCGGGAGAATCCGGGGGAATCCGGGATACGGGTTTTTGGGGAGATTTTTCTCCCCGGACACAAAAATGTTGCAAGCAATGCTTTTGTGTTCAGTGAGAATAATCCGAATTCTCCCAGATTCATCCGGAGAGATGGAAACCGTATGGCAGAGAGCTGCCATCTGGCTCCATCCGGCCCCATAGGCTACTATGGGGCCAAAAACCGGTCCTGGGCTGTCAGGTTTACACCGGACAGCCCCGGACCGGACTGCGCCGTGGTGTGAAGCCAGCCTGATTCCTTCTTTTCAGAGCTTGACGGTAAGTCCAAACAGTAGTTTCCAATAACACATGGGATATCGTTGTACTCAGGATCAATTGCATAATAAATGTTTTGGTTCCATTTTCACCGATAACGATCGGGAAAATAACTTGATCTAAAACAAACTTTTTGTAGGAAATTAGATTTTTTTTTTCATGGCTCAATGTTATAAAATGCTGTGAAGTTCCTTGAGGTTCATGGTGCTAAGCACACCCCTAAATAAAATCTTTGAGGTGTCTGGCTTTCAAAATAGGGTCACTTGAGGGGTGTTCAACTGCTAAATCATAAAAGAGGCTCTGCAACCCAACTTGTCATCCACTATCGAGATTTCAGACAATTTAGTCTTCCAAAACTCAAGAGATATCCTTCTGAGCCGTCCCAAAGGTGGCTGGGGTGGACCTACCGTAGTGCAGCCGGTTCAGCTGCACCAGGGCCCTCACCAACTAGGGGGCCCCTCAGGCACCTGTAGGGGGGCCCCTGCGCTTCCAGCCGGCCCCAACAGACCGCAATCGTGTGTCAGAGGAGAGAAGAGGTGAAGCAAGGGAAAATTCCTGCTACCCGCGGCTGATCCCACCCATCCACTCCTCTCAACTGCCGCTGTAATGTGTTGGAGACGCAGGTAGCCGCCCCCCCCCCCGCTCCTCACCTGGGACAGCAGATCACCCCCTCCCCCCGCCTGGGACAGCAGCAGCCCACCTTCCCCCCTCGCTCCTCAACTGGGACAGCTGCTTGCACCCCTTCCTGCTCCTAAACTGGGATTTGAGGGATGATTAGGATGAATATGCTCCCAAGTGGGGCCCCAGTCTAAATGCAGCACCGGGGCCCGCCAGGCTCTAGTTCCGCCACTGCGTGTGGCCAAATAGTAGTTTTACATCACATGTGGGGTATGGGTGTACTCAGGAAGAATTGAGCACCAAATTGTATTGTTCATTTTCTCCTGTAACAATTGTAATGTAAAAATGCAAAATTTGGGGCTAAAGCAACATTTGTGGGAAAATGTAATATCTTCTTTTTATCCATCCATATTGCTTTAATTTCTGTGAAGCACTCGAGGGGTTAATGAACCTCTTGAATCTGGTAATGAACAGAATGAGGCGTGTGTATTTTCTTTCATATAGGCCCCTCAGAGTGTATAAAATGTGAGGTCACTAAAAAAAGGTTTTGCAAATTTGGTTGGAAAAATGAGAAAATGCCCATAATCTTTTAACCCTTCTAATGTCCTAGGACGAAAATATGTTTCAAAATTAATGATGATGTAATGATGTAATGATGTGGAAATGTTATTCATTAACCATTTTATTTGACATACCGTATATACTCGCGTATAAGCCGAGTTTTTCAGCCCAAAAATTGGGCTGAAAAGTCCCCCCCTCAGCTTATACGCGAGTCACTGTATACTGTATACAATGTATACAGTATACAGTGCCCCCATCTATATACAGCCCCCCGCCGCAATCCTGTAAAGGAATAGATTAGTATACTTATCCATCCGCTGCAGCTGTCCCGCCGCCATCGCGATCCAGCATCTTCCGTCTTCCAGTGTCTCGCGTCTTCTTCCGATAGTCGCAGGCAATGACGTCATTGCCTGTGCGACCGAGGAGGAAGCCGTAAGAAGACGCGAGACGCTGGAAGACGGAAGATGCTGGATCGCGATGGCGGCGGGACAGCTGCAGCGGATGGATAAGTATACTAATCTATTCCTTTACAGGATTGCGGCGGGGGCCTGTATATAGATTGGTGGGCCTTTATATACCTCTGGGGCATATATATGTGGGGCTGCTGTATACTACCACTGGGGCTGTATTTACCTGTGGGGCTGCTGTATACTACCACTGGGGCTGTATTTACCTGTGGGGCTGCTGTATACTACCACTGAGGCTGTATATACCTGTGGGGCTGCTGTATACTACCACTGGGGCTGTATATACCTGTGGGGCTGCTGTATACTACCACTGGGGCTGTATATACCTGTGGGGCTGCTGTATACTACCACTGGGGTATGAACCTGACAACCCCGGATCCGAATTTGGCCTCCATATCTCTCTATGGGGCTGGATGGCTGTTATTTGCCATCCGATTTGGGGCCCGGAGGATCCGGTTTTGTCCGATTTTTGCATCGGACAGAAAACCTGAGTCTGCAGCTTTTTTTGTGTCCGATGCAAAAATCGGACAAAACCGGATCCTCCTGGTTACTCCAGCATGGGAGTCTATAGGCGCTGGATTGTGCCGAATCCGGCAGAAAATTGTGATGGTTCCTGGACTCATGGTGTTGAAAGAGTGACGGCTGTTAAAAGCAGCCTAGAGAGCTCCACGGATGAAATTTCAGCACTTCAGCCAGCTCCCCTGCAGCCACGGTACTAAACTTTCTGCACTGGATAGCTCCAGCAATGAAGCCGGTTCTGCTCATCCATGGCTGTCAGTTTCTGTCCGCTGCATCCTGCAAAACACCGGAAAGAACCTTACAGTCAAAAATCGTGGTGTGAAACCTAAGGATGAGCAAACCCAAACTGTAACCAACACTGGTTGTCTAGGACTCAAATACAAAACTTAAACAAAGCAATTGTCTGAGTTTGGAGTTGGGTAACATCCGTATACTGATAAAGCTTGTTGAATGGTTGCAGTGCAGTCAATTAGCTAATTTTCTGGTTTTGACACTTCCAATCCCATCAAAGCCATGTCACATATTGGCATGGCTGTATTTTGCCAGCACACCACTTGCAAAGATTAATACCTTATTTAAATAACAAGCACAGGTAAAACAGACAGCTATGACCTACCACCATCAGTTGGCTGATTTACCCTTGCTGGTTATCAAAGGTAGGGCAGGGCCCTTGTCAATATATTTAATTGTTTGAAATAAATAATTTTAAAAAATGATGTGAGCTCCACCTTATTTTTGATAATCAGCCAAGGTTATTATTATTATCAGGGTGGGAAGGTCCATGGCTATTTTTCCCTTCCCAATCTAAAAAGAGCAGCCCACAGCTGCCCCATAATTGGGACATTGCATTATACTTGCCAATTCTGATGACTTGCCCAGCTCTTTCCTACTGGCCTGGTGCATCTGGCATCAAGCGCGGAGGTTAGTAATAGATAAGCATCTACCAGACATTATCATTGCTAACCTAGCAAGTGATTGGTTAAAAAGAACTCAAAAAAGTTTATTTGAATAAAGAGTCCCCCACACGCCCTTGTTAGCCAAGTTATTAATTTGCGAAATTCCTGGAAGTTTCAACAATAATCCAATAGATAATGTCCCTCGACACCCATCTAATCATATGGAGAGTCTTCCTCAGAATGGGGTCCGAGACGTCGCTGTTCGACAGTACCTTATGACTATGACACTCGTTGAGAGTGGTGGTCATGTAAGGTTGCCAACACCATTACCGCTAAAGCTGGCTGGCAGCAATGCTCCTCGGCTAGAGCAGTAATGATGTCAGTAATCTTACATGAACTACCATTTGCGGGAAAACTTGGGTCTGGCTTTGCCCTCTGATATAGTGATACCTGGTAATAGTGGTGATAATAAAAGCAACCTTACATGATCTCACCAGTCTCGCCGGGTATTGCGATAACAGAGGGCACCACCACGCCTGGATTTTCCCATGAGCGGTAAGGTCATATAGGGTTATTGACATGACATCAGTGCCCATGGAAAAATCCAGGTCTGCCGCTGACCAGGAGTAACCTATGGACCTTTATTATGTGAAAGTTCTCTGAACAAGACTCCATAGGATTCAATGGGCATTGTGGGACACTACATATTGTGTTATCATCAAAACGTTCAAAATGTATTTAATAAATTGGTGAACAAGGGCATTTAGGAGATTCTTTATTCCCTATTTGATTATCATCAGAACTTCATGGTACTAATTCTTAAAAATTGGTGAATGAGGGTATGTGAGGGATTTTTTTATTCAAATAAAGTATTTTTTACTGTGTGTGTGTTTTTTAACCATTCACTTGCCAGGTTAGTAATTGAGAAGTCTGATGGACACCGATCTCTTCCTAACCTCTGGGCTTGTTGTGAGTTGACAACTCGCAGCTGACATCAGGGAGGGCAGCACAGTTCAAACTTGCGAGATAGCCCTTGTGTAATCACTCAAGTGTGAACTGCAGCAATGTTTGTGAGAGCACGGCTTGTCACACTCTCACCAGTGTCTGCGTGCCTACTCTCACACATATGGGGATGCTTTCTGTCCATGTGCCCCACTATACTGTTGTAAGACCCCATGCCCATGGTATGTTGTTTGATGCTTCTTTTGAAGCAGATTTTGAGAAACTACATAAAATTCTGTTGTCTACCCTGAAGCTATCAAAGTCTATGCAGATTTTGGAGCAGAAAAAAAAGAAATCTAAACCATATGTGCAACAGAAAAAAAGCATCGTGGGCACAGCACTTATTACCTGTCCTAGACTTTTCTGGCTTCAGAATAGACATGCAGATTTTAATATAGATTCTCAAAATCAGCTTAAAAAAAGCATTAAATAATACACCATTGGCAAAGAGCCTAAGAGGTACCAGGGAAAGACACAGTTGTAGTGAAAGGGCTTGAGGATTCCTCTTGCCCCCTGGCTACTTCCACAGAGACAGAGGTGGACCACTAAAGTCCTAAAAGTTTGGAAATAATACAAATTTTCAGGATTTCATTAGCTTTGTACAGGTGCTTATTTCATCACCTGCGCAGGTGATGATTCCAGCATCTTGTGCAATGCTAAGAAAATCCTGAAAACATGCACTGTTTGCATCCATTTTAGGACTGCACATGGCCAGCCCTGTTCTACAACAGTGTGTGTAGTGGCTTGCATTTCCATACCTTTAGGAGTCCTTTAGGTGGAGAGGCCTGTGGCTTGTTCACTACTCTCTTTAGGGCAGTGTCAAATCACTTGTTTGCAGAAAAAGTGCAGCACACAAGGAGTAAAGTACAAAAAAGTTTACTATTGCACAGACTATAATAAGTCTCAAACACACATAAGTGAATATACATAGTATAAACAAGGAGAGTCCCACAGGAATCAGGAGACTCTATTAAAATAGTATGAAGTCCATGAAGGGCACAGTCCATTAAGGGTTTTGAGTTGTAGCTCAAAGACTGTATGCATGTCCACTAATCCAGCAAGGGGAAGCAAAACAGTGCACAACTTTGGAAGATGAAAAATAAAATTAACAAAAAGCAGTTCTTGGTCAAGGAAGAACTGAAAAACAACTCAAAAACGTCTTTCTCTGAACAAAATGGCAACAAAGAGATCCACTGTACTTGGCATTTTACTGTCTACCAGCTTTCTCAGTGCTGCCAGGGCTAAATATTGCCAGTGGTCATGGTATTCTACTGCTAGACGGTCTTGGGGAGTTGCACGTGCTACTCCTGCAGGGGCATTTTCCACCACCATCTTCCCCAGCACAGTCCATCATGGCTGCTACTGGAGAAGACAATGGAGGAACTAGGGGATGCCCACCCCTCTAGGAGCAATTTGACTAGCTTGGGAATATCGACAGGCCCTGTGGGTTTGGGTGCAGCTGGTTGGCTAACCTAGAGAGGCCTGCCCTCCATCCAATGCCATACTCTCTCCTGTGCTGCCTCCTCCTTCCATTTTTCAAAGTCATCGGTGGCAATCTTACTTGCGCCAACTGCGAACCACCCCTTGCTGCCCATTACCTTCATGAAGGTAACCTCCTCCCCGTCAAATATTGTACAGAGTCTTTTGGGAAGATAGTCACATAGCAGGGTGGACCGATTGACGTAGCACCAATGCCCAGTACCTTGTTTAGCTAAGGAGCCAAACCCCCTCTGCTAGAAAAATGACACTACCTTGCCTCAGTTACATTGGTTGTGGAAGTGCTTGGCCTTAGGCCCATGCAAGAATTCTTGGGTGATGTTACAAATGAAACTGAATCTACTCTATAAAGGACTCAGGAGAGGGTGATTCATGCTGTATATGATAGTTGCTTAGAAAGGGTAGGCGTCCTGACATGGCATTCTCACAGTCAAAGGCCTTTTGCAGGGGTGATACATATTCCTGGCAAATAAGGCCTTCTGCCACTTTTAACTCCTCTTATTTCTTGTTCTGCTCATCATGCTTCTGGTCCTGATGGAATTGGTCGTCCGGTAGCTGCAGTATCTGCTGCAGATTGAATACAGCTAGTCATGCTACAAAATTCTCTGGAGTCTGATATTTGGTGCTCCTAGCTGGCATAGGGAAAGGGTCATCTCCTGTTTGTGACCTCCTTAGGTCCTCCTCTGACATCGGAGCCTAGCACTGTATTCGGACCTCGTTGTATGTGAGGCCCAATGTGTGTAGCGGGGTGGAGCTTCTCATCACTTATATGTCCATGATTTCCTGTACAAAGTGCTCTAGTGCTGCTGAAGCACCCTCTGCCTCTTGTGTATTGAGGAAAATTACCTCCTCCAGATCAGGTCTGTCTTGCGGGGAATCCATTGCCGAGCTGCGTACTGCAGGCACACAGTATCAAACAGCAACTGAAGCATAGTGTAGCTTACTAGCTACATTGTACTGCATTGCTAAGATGGTGCTGAGCTCCAAAGTGTTGCCTGTTTGCTTTGCCTATGGGCCTGTATTTTCCAGTACCAGGAGTCCGATACAAACAATCACTACAGGATATTACTGTTTGCACAACGTTTTTGCCTAGCTCCTCATTAACCCTTCCATTCGGTGAGCTGCTGAAGTAACGTCACACACAAATCCAATTCCCCATGCCACACAGTAACTCCTGGCCTTGTGGGTAGGTAAAGCGATTTTTGACACATAAAGAGGATCTGTCACCCCCCTGGTGCTATGCTAACTGAATGCAGCACTGAATCCAGTGTTTCTGCTGCCTTCTGGGAAGGAGTCCCCCATGTTTCTAGCCCCCCATGTACTTTATAAAGTGTACAGATAACGAGTCCGGAGGGACTTACTCAGTAATGAATCATCGCTGGTGCTGATGTCCTCCCTGCCTCCAGCCCTCAGCGATAACACATACAGGAGGCTGAACAAGAGAGGGGTGGAGGCGGGGAGGACACCAGCAGCAGCGATGACTCATTACTGAGTAAGTCCCTCTGGACTCCTTATCTGTACACTTTATAAAGTCTTTTAAACAGTTAACAGGGGGGCTAGAGACATGGGGAACCCCTTTCCTGAATGCAGCAGACTCGCTGCATTCAGTGCTGCATTCAGTTAGCATAGCACCAAGGGGGTGACAGGTCCTCTTTAACATATTTGAAGGTGAAATAATGATGAAAACAAATACTTTTATTCAGGTCACCAATTCGTCTGGAATTATACATAAGGCTTGTGGCCATCAATGCAAGGAAGAGTTCACTATGAATTATACATATAACCCAGTTGTGCACATGACAAATATCTGTATTGTAAACATATGGAATGACATGAAATAAAGTGATTGCACATTTTCAAGAAACAATATCCATAGTGTGGTGTTTCATGAGAGTGAACATACCAATAAGAGAGTGTATGTAAAGCATTTAATGACTATATACTATTTTTATATAAATTACTATCTTATAAATGTAGAAGAGATAGCCTTTTCAATAACAAAGAGTTAGCTCTGCAAAAAAAAATAAAAATAAAATAATAATAATAATAAAATAAAAAAATATATAAAAAAATAAAACAAATATTAAGCTCTCTTATAAGGATGTTTTAAGAACATTGTAAACTTGCTGGACTTCACAGCTGCTGCCACATCTGGCACTCTCCAAATTAAACAACCTGTAGGTGTCTAAACATCTGCAAACTTCAGGAAGCTTAAAACATTATTTTAAAGCTGAAAAAGTGTCAGGCTGCTGTCAGACCTGCATCAGCTCTCAACCTGCCGAATTCATCAAAAATGTAGTCTCTGGAAGGCTTACCACATAGCGTTAACGGCATGTAACGCTATGCACCGGCTGCCTATGCATCCTTATGGATACCTGATGCTTGGCGCAGCCTCCAACTCCACACACAAGGACCAGTTGTGCGCTTTTCCTGAGTGCACCGGAGAATGCTGCAAACCGTGTTTCCTGTGCGCTCTGCAATAGCGCATATCCAGTCCTTGTGTGTGGAGCCAGCAGCTGCGCCAGGCATCAGGTATCCATAGAGATGCATAGGCAGCCAGCGCATAGCGTAACATGTCGTTAACGATATGCGCTCAGCCTGCCAGAAACTATGTTTTTGATAGATTCGTCAGTCTGAGGGCTGTCGATAGTTAGACTCTAGCCTCACAGCTTCATATAAGCCAATAGATCTGATGGCAGGAACAATCCTGTGACAACCACCCACTGAGATGCCGAGCTGCTGGCAAGGCAGCACCCCGAGAACCACAGATACTCTTTACACCTATACAGGGATATGGAGTTACAGCGGAGCCCAGGAGGTAGTTGACTAAGATGATCAGCCGACCGGAGCAGGAAGGTCGTCAGGAAGGGAATAAAAACCTGGATCCGAAAACGTAGTTAGGAGTCCGAGTCAAACCAGGAGGGCAGCTAAGGTACAAAATCGTCAGGCCAAACCAGGGTCAGAAATTCAGGCAAAGGTCAGAGTCAAAACAGGGAGGGCAGCAAAGGTACCAAATCGTCAGGCTAAAGCAGGGTCAAAAATCCAGGCAAAGATCAGAGTCAAAACCAAACACACACTAGATAACTGGGGAACCAAGACTATATCTGACGGCCTGCAAGACAGGCTCCAAGTAGGGATGAGCGAGTAGAATTGTTACTATTCGTTACTTGCTGAATAGTAACGAAATTCGGGCTACTCGCTACTTCCCGTGTTTCTTGTGATTACTCGGGAGTAGTGAGTAGTCCTTTAACTTTCGCAGTGTATCTATATATACACTGCAAAAGTGCACTAAAAGTGAAGAAAAGTTGTTAAAAAATAAAAAAAATATCATACTCACTTGTCTGACGCCTGCACCGGACCGGCAAAGAAGACATCCAATCACCGACAAGGACCTATGAGTCTCACAGTCAATCGGATGGCTGGTAGCGATCTGGCCAATCAGATGGCCAGACATCACAAATCACCTGATCGCTACCAGCCACCTGATTGGCCAGATTGCCAGGTCTTGAACGTGCATCACTGACCTGGCAATCTGGCCAATCAGGTGGCTGGTAGCGATCACATGGTTTGTAATGTTTGGCCATCTGATTGGCCAGATCGCTACCAGCCATCTGATTGGCTCTCAGACTCACAGGTCCTTGTCGTTGATCGGATGTCTTCTTTGCCGGTCCCGATGCAGGCGTCGGATAGGTGAGCATGATATTTTTTATTTTTTAACAACTATTATTCACTTTTAGTTCACTTTCGCAGTGTATATATAGATACACTGCGAAAGTACTTGCCCGCCCATTCATTAACATTGAACTCGCTATACTCGCAACGAGTACTGAGTATCGGGACCTACTCATTGCGAGTAAAGCGAGTCCGATTATTGCAGTACTCGCTCATCCCTAGCTCCAAGGTATTTGAAGGGTGCGGTTACCTTCCAAAGGCTGGAGATCACAGCCTGATGATCTCATTCACACAGCCCCTAGAACCAGGCCAGACTGTGATGCACGGCTGACATCAACCACTCCACTTCTGACAAAAGAAAGAAGGCTGCGCCTATCAGACACCTCTGCAGGACCCTCTCTTCTGCAACCAACATCACCCACAAGAGAAACATTGCAGAACCCCTTGACAGAGGCAGATGCCAAAGCAGCAGGTCCATATAGTAACATAGTAACATAGTAACATAGTTTTTAAGGTTGAAGGAAGACTTTAAGTCCATCTAGTTCACCCCATAGCCTAACATGTTGATCCAGAGGAAGGCAAAAATAAACCAGGTGGCAACACTAAGCTCCACATTGGGGAAAAAAAATTCCTTCCTGACTCGACATACGGCAATCAGACTAGATCCCTGGATCAACGCCCTATCAAAGGATCTAATATATATAACCGGTAATATTATAGTTTTCAAGAAAGGCATCCAGGCCCTTCTTAAATGTTAGTAGTGACTCCCTCATTACACCATCATGTGGCAGAGAGTTCCATAGTCTCACTGCTCTTACAGTAAAGAATCCACGTCTGTGATTATGATTAAACCTTCTTTCCTCCAGACGTAGAGGACGCCCCCTTGTCCCAGTCTCAGGCCTAAGAGTAAAAAGATCATTAAAAGGGTCTCTGTACTGTCCCCTCATATATTTATACATTATTATAAGATCACCCCTAAGCCTTCGTTTTTCCAAGCTAAATAACCCCAAGTTTAATAACCTGTCTTGGTATTGCAGACCCCTCAGTCCTCTAATAACCTTGGTCGCTCTTCTCTGGACCCGCTCTAGTTCAGCTATGTCTTTCTTATACACCGGAGACCAGAGTTGTACATAGTATCTAAGTGTGGTCGCACTAGTGTCTTGTATAGAGGTAAAATTATGTTCCCCTCATGAGCATCTATGCCTCTTTTAATGCATCCCATTATTTTATTTGCCTTTGCAGCAGCTGCCTGACACTGGCCACTAAATGTGAGTTTGTCATCTACCCATACACCCAGGTCTTTTTCAGTGACAGTTTTGCCCAGTGTTTTACAATTAAGCACATAATTATACCTTTTGTTTCCTCTGCCCAAGTGCATGACCTTACATTTATCCCCATTAAAGCGCATTTGCCATTTAGCAGCCCAAGCTTCTAGTTTACATAAATCCTCCTGTAATATAAAATTGTCCTCCTCTGTATTGATTACCCTGCAGAATTTAGTGTCATCTGCAAATATTGAGATTCTACTCTGTATGCCCCCTACAAGGTCATTAATAAATATATTAAAAAGAAGCGGGCCCAACACTGACCCCTGTGGTACCCCACTGTTAACTGTGACCCATTCTGAGTGTGTTCCATTAATGACCACCCTTTGTTTCCTATCACTAAGCCAGTTCTTAACCCACTTACACATATTTTCCCCTATCCCCATTGCTCTCATCTTATGTATCAACCTTTTGTGTGACATCGTATCAAAAGCTTTTGAAAAGGCCATATACACCACCTCCACTGCATTTCTTTGGTCCAGTCCAGAACTTACCTCTTCATAGAAGCTTATCAGATTAGTTTGACAGGAACGATCCCTCGAAAAACCATGTTGACATTGGGTCATGAGGTTATTTTTCTTCAGATACTGCAGTATAGCATCTTTTAGAAAACCCCTCTAGGATTTTACCCACAGTAGAGGTTAAGCTTACTGGCCTATAATTTCCAAGTTCAGTTTTTGTCCCCTTTTTGAATATTGGCACCACAATTGCTATGCGCCAGTCCTGTGGTACAGACCCTGTTATTATGGAATCTTTAAATATTAAAAATAATGGTCTATCTATGACAGTACTTAATTCCTGCAGCACTCTGGGGTGTATCCCATACGGGCCCGGGGATTTGTCAATTTTAGTGATTTTTAGACGATTTGAGCACATGGCCCTCCTATAACCGACACCATCAGCCGAAGGAATCCGGCGCCTTCCAGTGGCCGAGGCAGGAACACCAGCCACCGAGTCCAAAGGCGATGTGACAAATCCTTACTTTAGGTTAGGTGTTGTTCCCAGCCATCGAGTCTCCCGGTGAGCATTTTGGCCCCAAACAATCAGGAAAGGTTTTTACGGCCATTTTAAATTACAATTTTTTTTCCTGAACAAAGGCGGGTTCAGCATTTTTTGGAAATTGCTTGGTTTCTGATCACGAAGCAATTGTTCATTTAGGAGACCTGGCACCTCCAACCCATTAAATAACATCCTTTAACACTACAATTGTTCCCAAGCCCACCAATGATGTCCTTATGAACCCTTTTCTACCTTAGATCATGATGAATTTTATATTATTATGCAGGAGAAAATAAGAATAATGCTTTATTTTTAAATATTTTACAGAGTGAAACTGAGAAAAAATACAGTTTTAATGAAGAATATTTAAGTTGCATTTAAAAGCTGTCCCACATTTTGTTTTTGCACCTGGGCCCTTGGATGTCCAGGTCTACCTCTTCCAGGACTCCAGTAATCGTAGGTTATCTGGTTAAATATTCTTTATGATTTGCTGATTTTTAAACTTCACTTCCAAAAGGTCATAAATGCATTCTTAATGTCAGTATTTCTTAGAGAGTATATGATGGGGTTGATAAGAGGAGTCACCATGGTGTAAAATAAGGAACACAGTTTACGCAAGATGATGGCACTCCCGTTTATCGAAACCAAATAAAAGAGATTAATGCTCCAAAAAATATAGACACAACCATCAAATGAGAACCGCAGGTCGTAAAGGCTTTCTGTCCTACAACGGACTGCATTTTGAGGATGGCATGGACAATGTATCCATAGGAGACCACAATTATAAGGAATGGGAGCAAGATTATAGGGACACAAAGGTAGATTTTTACAGTTTCAATGTACAACGTACTTGACGTAGACAATTGTATTATATTATCAAACTCACAAAAAAAGTGATCAATGATATTTGACCTCGGGAATTGGAGCTGGGAGAGGTTTATCATCTGAAATGACATTAATATAAAACCAAAGAGCCACGAGGTGACCGCAAATATCAAGCAAAGCATGGGACTCATCTTAGAAGAATAGTGCAGGGGATGACATATGGCCACATATCGGTCATAGGACATCACGGTCAAGATAAAAACATTCTGAAGACTCAAAAGAACTAAAGAAGAAAAACTGAATGAGACATTCCGAAAGTATCAGAGAAGAACCATTGTTCAGAACCTCATGGAGCATGTAAGGAACAATATCTGAGGTCACCAAGATGTCCAACGTCGTCAGTTGTGTCAAGAAGAAGTACATGGGACAGTGGAGGATCTTGTTGAAGGACAGCAGAATGATGACCAAGAGGTTCCCACTGATTGTTGTGATATAAATCATGAGGACGAAGAGAAAGAATACAATTCTGAAGCCGTGGAGGCCTGGAAATCCAAGGAGGACGATTGTAGTAACATTGGGATTTTCCATATTCTATAAAATTACGATTTTGGTGAAAAAATATAATTTTGATGGTACCAAAATGGAATGTTTACTTGCAACCTAAATTAGTGATATACATAGTAATATCAAGATCAAACATCTGAAACAGAAGTAAATGAATATCCTGTAGTACAGAAGACTAGAATAGCAAATGTAGAAAAAGAATGTGTCCTTCTTTAAGACGCAGTTTAAGGATAAATATCATAGAATTCACCATAGTATTTTGAAAAAAAAATGGCAATTTATGTTCATCACCAAATCATGTAAATTCTGTAGAAAAAAACCTCAAAGAAAACAGCATTAAAAAATCACGTATTATATGTGCAACACAAGGCAAAATCATAGACTTAGAAAATAAGGACATCAAGATCCATCTATATATGAGCTGGAATATGAAGCCCTGGAGGAAAGCGTCCTCCTCCGGGACTGGAGGATTCCATGAATGATTAACACCTTAGAGAGTAAATGTTGTTCTATTCTTTCACTAAATCACCACTTCATGTGAAATAAGAAAATCTCTAATGTACAGTTTACACCGCGGCAGATATTTTGTTTTCTTTGCCTTTTTTCAGAGAATATGTATGATAACATAAAACCTTTTTTTCCACTCATGGTTAGTGGTTGGTGTGACGAAATTTAATATATAATGTAGGAGAATTTCTTATTCATCCAGACCATATTGTATATTGGCTTGTAAACTTGTAATGGCCAAGGAGAATTTCCTACAGTATTCTCATAGATTACTGTGGTTTAAGTTTAGCATGGTAATGTAATTATCTAACTAGTTTGTCACTGAAGGCCAGAGAACTTAATTATGCTAATCGTTCATTGTCTATTACCCTGTGAATGTTGATTCTATGTACATGGCTCCAGCTACTATTGTTTTAATGTCATGGTTTGCAGACTGAATGTCCCCTACTAACATTCCATTATAAGGACTATGTCAATCATTATGTCACTCTACCTTGTCAGGAGTACAATACTAATAAAAATATGTTAAATGAGACTTGAGGTCCAGCCATTGAAAAGACAGCTTTATTCCACCAATCGTGACATCCCCAATATCCTGCAATGAGGGCTGAGGGTATATAAGGAGGACTTTTCACTTTGACCAAGTGGGAGATTGAAGATTGGATACAGGCAGCTAATCTAGGGTCTTCGGGTCCGATTAGCGAGCCATAACACCAGGCCTAGGCATTTCGGTGCCGACCAAGGGGACCAGAACATGGACTATAGAAGTACAAGGACTTCAGCATCGGATTATCGGATTCGGCTGTGATAAAGACTGCATAAGGATAAGGAAGCAACCCAGGTTGGGACGATACAGACACCTGGCTACAGACTTTGCTGTGCTACATTCTAAACCCTGGTGAGCCAGCGGAAGGGTGAGACTCTGTTGCCTGTTACATTATGTGTTGTGCTTGGTTATGCGTTATATGCTGTTAACTGTTTGGGGATCCAATAAAGCCCTGTGTTGTCTGAGTAGTGTTCCGCCCATGGTTAAGGAGCTCAGGCGTACAGTTGGGGATGAGCCCTGGTCCACGTTGTCTTTGTAAAGGCGGCTGGGCGAGAGCACCCACTGACCCCCAGGTCTCCACAGTTGGGTAAAGCAATTAATTGTTAAACTACTGTAATAACAACTAAAATATCCAAATAACCCTAATCAAAAGTTCACATACCCCAGTTCTTATTCCTGTGTATTGCCCCCTCTAACATCAATGACAGCTTGAAGTGTTTTGTGGTAGTTGTGGATGAGGCTTTTTATTTCCTCAGATGGTAAAGCTGCCCATTCTTCTTGGTAAAAAGCCTCCAGTTCCTGTAAATTCCTGGGCTTTCTTGTATGAACTGCGCTTTGCTTGAGTTCTCCCCAGAGCGGCTCAATGATATTGAGGTCAGGAGACTCCAGAACCTTCACTTTGTTCTGCTGAGGACCAATGACAGGTCGACTTGTCCTTGTGTTTTGAATCGTTGAGTGAGTCACTACTAACATTTAAGAAGGGCCTGGATGCCTTTCTTGAAAACTATAATATTACCAGTTATACATACTAGATTCTTTGATAGGGCGTTGATCCAGGGAATTAGTCTGATTGCCATATCTGGAGTTAGGAAGGAATTTTTTTCCCCCAATGTGGAGCTTAGTGTTGCCACATGGGTTTTTTTTGCCTTCCTCTGGATCAACATGTTAGGCTATGGGTTGAACTAGATGGACTTAAAGTCTTCCTTCAACCTTAAAAACTATGTTACTATGTTACTATGTTGTCATGTTGGAACATCTAAGTACATCTCATACGCAGCTACCAGGCTGATGAGTGCAAATTTGCCTCCAGTATTTGCTGATAACTTGCTGCATTCATCTTTCCTTCCACTTTCACCAAGTTTCCTGTGCCTTTGTAGCTCACACATCCCCACATCATCAGCTATCCACCTCCATGCTTTACAGTAGGAATGGTGTTCATTTCATTATAGGCCTTGCTGACACCTCTCCAAATGTACCATTTATAGCTGTGGCCAAAAAGTTAGACTTGTCTCTGTGCTGTTTGGCGTTTTGTAGGTGAGATACTTTGTGGCATTTGCACAGTAATGGCTTTCTTCTGGAGACTCGACCATGAGCCCATTTTCCTTCAGATGCCTCCATATTGTGCATCTTGAAACAGCCACACCTCTAGTTTTCAGTGAGTCCTGGATTTCAGCTGATGTTATTTGTAGGTTTTTCTTTGCATCCTGAACAATTTTCCTGACAATTGTGGCTGAAATTTGTGTTAGGCCTATTTCACATCAATGTGCACAATGCGCTGGGCTGCTCTGCCTGCCCTGCGCCAGTGCAAATGCTGGCACAGGTGCAGTTACAGGCAGCTGCAGCCTAGTGCACAGGCACATAGATGGCGACCATCTGCGCTGCCCTGCGCTTTCCTCCCCATTACCTTGTAAAGGCAGCGGGCGCTCCGAAACACCGGAAGCGCAAGTGAAATCCCCAACCGTCACCGCGCATGCGCTTCTTGAAGCGCACCCGGAAACGCATATTGTAACGTTTCCGGGTGCGCTTCAAGAAGCGCATGCGCGGTGACGGCGGGAGATTTCACTTGCGCTTCCGGAGTTTTAGAGTGTGCGCTGCCTATACAAGGTAATGGAGAAGAAAGCACAGGGCAGCGCACATGGTCGCCATCTATGCTCCTGTGCGCTAGGCTGCAGCTGCCTGTAACTGCACCTGTGCCAGCATTTGTGCTGGCGCAGGGCATGCAGAGCAGCTCAGAGCATTGAGCGCATTGATGTGAAAAGGGCCTTAGTCTTCCTGATCGTGGTTTTATAGAGCCTCTGATTTTCCATTTGTTAATCACAGTGTGAACACTGCTGACTGGTATTATCAATTCCTTCGATATCTTTTTGCATCCCTTTCCTGTTTTATACAGTTCAACTATCTTTACTCATAGATCTGTTGATAATTCTTTTGCTTTCCCCCATGACTCACAATCCAGAAATGTCAGTGGCTGGATGAAAGATGCAAGAGTTTGTCTGGATCCCAGAAACTCACTCACTTATGATAGTGATCATTTTAAGATGATATTTTGTGTGTTTATTTGTAAAAATACTAGAAGTTTGGCAAAAATTTAGCAGTTTTCAAATTTTTATTTTTTTTCTGCCATTTCGCATTTCGGAGCCCCTGATGTGTTTAAGCAGTGGAACCCCGCACAAGTGACCCCAATTTGGATACTATAGCTCTTAAAGGAAATCTGTCAGGTCAAAAATCCATATGTAACTGATATCATTTTCTCATGCCACTGGTGAAGCTCTTTCTATTCATCTATTTCTTTTATTTATACTCACCCCCTATCTTCTTTAAACTATAAAAAAAGAGATTCAGTCCATCTGTAAATCACAGTGAGTGATCAATTACTTCTCTGCTGCCCACTCTCCCCAGGGAATGAATATTAATATAGTGACATTACTGTACTGCGCACAAGGAAAGTTTAACAGAAATCACTCACATGGGGGCCTGTATCCTCCTGTCTCTGCTTCCCTTTTATACAGTAAATAAATGTTCAAATAAACACATAGAATCTCTCACAGACAGCACGTCTTGTGCTTTTGTTGTGTGGAGATTGCCTTACCTAGCTGACGTATCAGATATCAGATATCTGCTTGCAATATCTCCGTCTCCCTCCATCTCCCCATCAAAAGCAGGAGAAGAAAATGAAAATCAAACAGGAGTAAAGCACAGAGGGGAGGTTATAGCTGCTTGGGAAGGAGTGAATAATAAATGAACATTTACATATGTTGGAATACGTGTCAGTGAAAGTAATGAACTGGACTAGTGATGAATCTGCCTGCTGGGTGTGAAGGTGCTTATAGCAAGAGAACTACAGAGAGTACAGTAGTGATTTTTACATATTTTGAAAGGTCGGCCCAACCACTCTTAAAGAGTACTATTAGTATCATAGTTAAAAATAATCTGACTGAGTCCCTTTAAGGAATTTAACAAGATGTGCAGTGAGTACCTTGAACCCCCAGGTATGTCACAGAAATTTGTAGCATTGAGCCATGAAAATAAAAAAATCCTATTTTTCCCACACAAATGTTGCTTTAGCCCCAACTTCTTCATTTTGAGAAGGGTAACAAGAAAAAATGGACCAAAAATTGGTTGTAAAATTTAGTCTGAGTTCACCAATACCCCACATATAGTGAAAAAACACTTTTTGGATGCAAAGCAGAGCTCGGAAGGGATAGAGTAATATTTGCACACAGATTAGGCGGTAAAAGACTACTACAGGCACCATTGCAAGAAAATGAATTAGCAGTCTTGTAGAAGCGCTACTAAACTCAGGCACCAGGATGAAGATGTTTATAAATCGCAACCTTTATTTTCCCCTCACAGCTCCACAACATGTTTCAATTGCTCAAGGCAATCTTCCTCAGGTAGCGGTGAAGGACCTGGTGTTCCCTAGATAACAAGCAGTGATGCACATCCGGGACAGGCGCCGCGTGACCGGAATGGTGCTATATGAACAGCGAGGACGAAGGAGCGGAGCATGTACATTGCCGGGGGTCCCCCATTTATCAGAGGCTATTACACCGAGTTGTGCAGGTCGTGCACAACCCAAACAGGTGAGTGGCCACCTGTAATAATGCCATATTAACTCAGCTATAGGGATCCTACACATGCGCCCCTCGTCTCCCTTTTTTCTTACTGCAGGCACCATGTCACATTTGAAGAACTGTTGTGGTGCCAAAACAGCAGACACCACCGGCATGTGACCTCATTTTTTAAAGTACAATTCTTGGGGAATTCATCTAGAGGTGTAAAAAGCATGTAAAACCAACAAATGATTCACAGAATTATGTAACACTGGGATACGGAAATGATAAATTCTACTTTTTTGACTAAAATGTTTTAGGCCCAAGTTTTTATTTTCCAAAGGGCTATTAAGAGGAAATGGACCACAAAATTTGTAGCACAATTTTCCCCCAAGTTTAAAAATATCCTTTATGTGGTTTGAAACCATTTTATAGGCACAGTGCAAAGCTCAGAAGCCAAGGAGCGCCATATTGCAATGCAGATTTTGCTGGAATGGTGATTTAAAGTGATAGGCAAATACTGCCATGCTTGGCTGCTCTGTACATCTTATGCTCACCTGTCAGTGATACATCCTATTGGGCAAGATCTACCAGTGTTGCCATAGCTGCTTGACCAGCAGGTGGCCATTATGACCTTGGGTTGCCATGGCAACTATTAAACTTTTGAGAAAATGGTATCGTGGCACCAAACTATCGATTTCTGGCAAAAATCTCACTGGGATACTGATCAGATGGGAATTGGTACTTCTTCGCTCTCCTAGACTCTTAAATGCTGTGATCAATATTGATCGTGGCAATTAGCGGTTTAAATAGCCACGGGCAGTGCCAGTACTAGAGATGAGTCAACCTTCCCTAAATATGTCCACCAATTTCAAATTCAGCACAAACAATGCAGATTCAGTTCACTAATTGCCAAACATGGCTTTGTATGGGGAAAAAGTTTGAAATTTAAAGTGGCCCTAAAATTCTGCCTGTTGGTTTGGGGGCAAAATGCTCACTGGAAGAATCGTTAGCTGGGAATAACAGCTAAAGTCACAGTTAGGAGGGTTCCCACCATCGGTTCTACCAGCTTGCATCAAGCTGTTGAATTTTTGAGCTATAAATGAGTTTATTTAAGCTTCCTATAGTTTGCAGGTGTTTTGACACCTGTAGAGTGTGAATTTTGAAAACAGTGCTAGATGTAACAGCAGCTGTAAAGTCCAGGAACCTTACAATGTCTTTAAAACATCCGTTTAAGAGAGCTTAATATTTTGTAGTGAATTTTGTTTAATATTTATTTATTATTTTCATTTTATTAGTTTTTTTGGGGGGACAGAAAACCTTTATTATTGCAGAGGGCCAGCAATGTGTGAGGCCATCACGTCTACAGTTATGTGATATCAATTCATATAAAAATAACATATGGCAATTATATACACTTCAAACGCATGTTCTTATAGGTCTGTTCACAATCATGAAACACAATACTATAGATATTGCTTTTCAATATGTGCAATTACTATTTCATTTTAATCCATACATTTACAATACAGACTTTTATCATGTGCATAACTGTGTCACTGGTATAATTCATATTGAAGTTGTCCTTGCATTGCTGCAGTGCCCACTAGCCTTATTCAGCATTCAAGATGAATTGGTGAATGGTAACCTTAATAAAGTTGTTTGTTTTCATCGTTATGTCTCCTACAAATATGTCAGGCTTCAATGATCACTGCACCTATCCACAACCGATTGATATTACTTCTGCAGCTCACCAGATGGTAGGGTTAATGAGGGAACGCCAGCAGCAGGATTATGCAAACAGTAATATCTCGTAGTGATTAATTGTGTCTGATTCAGTCCTGGCACTGGAAGAGGCAGACCCTTTGTAAAACAAAACCGGCGTCACTGTGGAGCGGATCGTTTCAGTACCATCTTAGCAGTCGAAACCAGCCAAACTCTGCAACACTGTGCTTCTGTTGCTATCATGTGCATGCATTAATTGATTTGGTGGTAGATCCCCTGCAACACATGCCTGATGTGGAGGAGTTCATTTTCATCACCATCCCAGGAGCAGAGGATACCTCAGCATCAGCAGCACCAGAACCGAAGCAGCATGCCCAGACGATGGACAAATACGTAGCATGGAGTTCCACCGTGAGGTGGAACAGAGCTGGAATGTAATGCTAGAGGAGAACCTGAGGAGCTTACAGTCAGGAGGTGACCCTTTCCCTATGTCACCCGGGATTGGGAGAATCAGATGTCAGACTGCAGGGGATCTTGCTGCATGCCTGGCTGTATTCCACCTACAGCCAATTGCCGCAGCTACAGGATGACCAATTTCACCAGGACCAGGAGCATGAGAAGGTAGATGAGGAAGAGAAAGAGGCAAAAGAGGCAGAAAGCCCTGTTAACCAGCCAAGTTTGTCACCCCCGCCAGAGGCCTTTGAGTGTGAGAATGCCATGTTAGGACCACTACCCCCTCCAAGCAACTATCCGACATGACATGAACCACACCATCTGACTCATTGAGGAGATTCGGTTTGTGGATTACATGGCCCGGGAGTGGTTGCATGGGATTAAGATCAATCACTTCTATGACCAGTGTACCTGAGGAAAGGTTGAGTCTTTCTTAAGGGATAAAGGGTTTGGCCTCCTAGTGGAACAAACGTACTGTGCATGGGTGCTATGTCAACCAGTCTATCATGCTGTGTGACCATCTTCCCAAAAGACTAAGCACCATCTTTGTCGGGGAGGAGGTCACCATCATGAATGTGATGGACAGCAAGGGGTGGCTTATAGTTGGGGAAAGTCGGGTTGTCATCACCAACAAATTATTATTGCCAAGTACAGTGAACTTTCCTAGAAAAAGGTACCTTGATTGATCAAAGACCCTTCTTTTCTATGCATTTTTTTACAAAGGATTTTTTGGAGTTGGTTTTGTTTTATATTATTCCTTGACCGAGGCCTGTGTTTTTGTTAATGTTATATTTCCCCTTCCCACATTTTGTGCCATTTGTACTTCCCTCTACTGGATAAACAGGCATGCATGCAGCCTTTGGGGTAAAACTCAAGGAACTTAATGTACTCTGCCCTTCAAAACTTTCCACCACTTTAGGTGTCTGTGTGCTGATCCCTGTGAAATATTCGTTAAATATGCATAACATCTTTCTCACACCTGTAGGGTGGTTATTTGTCCATCCTCATTCTTAGGTCCTCTACCAGAAGCCTAGGTGTCTTAGGGTTCTGAGCAGGAGCTTGGTTGTTACCAGCACTGCATGTTTTCTGGAGTGTTCAGATGTTGCTCCTGGGATCTGTTGCGGCCATTTTTCCATCTTAGGGTCACTGCTCTAAGTGGTCCTATCACCACTGGAATCAATGTTACCTTCACCTTCCACATCTTTTCCAGTTGTTCTTTGAGGCCCTGGTATTTTTCTAGCTTCTGATATTCCTTCTTTCTGATATAGCTGTCATTTTGCACTGCCACATCTATCATTGCGGTCTTCTGCTCTTTGTCTACTATCACAATATATTATTGGTTAGCCAACATCTGGATCTTGATGTCACACAGGATTTTAGCCCTTTCATTTTCCACCCCTTTTTATGGTGTCTCCCATCTGGACTTAGGGATCTTGGATCATACGCTGTACAGATCTTCCTGTATACAATTCCCGCTACCTGGTTGTGGCATTCAATATACGCTGTTCCTGCTTGCATTTTGCAGCCTGCCACTATGTGTTGGACAGTTTCCGAGTTTTCTTTACATAGTCTACACCTTGGGTCTTGTCGTGTCTTGTGTGGTAAATCACTATTTCTATGGATCTGGTACTTAGCACTTGCTCTTGTGTTGCTAAGATTAGTGCCTCTGTGCTGTCTTGGAGCCCAGCTTTCTTCAGCCACTGGTAGGATTTCTCCATGTCAGCCTCCTTCTTTATCTGTCGATGGTACATCACATGCAGCGACTTGTCTTGCAATGGCACTTCATATTCCTGTTTTTCCTACCAAGGTTGCTATTGTTGCTGCCTTAGGCTCTCCCTCCCCATCTCATCTTTGGTGCCATTTTTCTGATGTATTACTGGATATTTCTTGATTTATCCATGATGGTGGCTTGGATGCCTATCAAATCTCAACCACGCTCCTTTCTGGTGGTATACAATCTTTGCATGGTTTGGAGACCTCCATGCATTGTAAGGAGATTCCGGCTCTTCACATCTGCAGCTTCCATTTCTACTTTTGGCCAGGACACTATGCTCACAAGGTATCTAATCACTGGCAGGGTGTATGTATTGATGGCATGAATTTTATTCTTCCCGTAGAGCTGGCTTTTCAAGACCTGTCTTACCCTTTGATGATATTTAGACGTTGCTGCTTTCCCTGGCTCCTCACAGGGAGGTACTGCACCCCAAAAGAAAGGTGTAGTATCTCCGTAGTCACAGGTGGAGGGGGAAACTACAGAGTCTGTTCAAAGAACCCACCCGCAGACACTCTAGCACAGGGGACAGTATTTTAGTAGGTCCCAGGGGGGTGGAGCTTAGGTGAGCGGTAGACATGTGTTACGGTTGGGAAACAGTTCTAGTCAGAAGTCCAAAAAATGATGGTAAAAACAATCCTGGGATCAAGTGTGACTGCATTGTTAACAAAAGCTATTTGTTTTTTTTACTGGACCCACAAAAACGCTGCAAGCAACATTTTTGAGTGCAGCAAAAAAACCGGTCTGATTTTTTTAACATGGGGCCCTATGGGAAAATGCATCCGTTTTTTTGGGGTGCAGTAAAACTACGGATCCATTTATGCTAGCATGTTTTAGCAAAAAATGGCAAAGTCCAAAAAATGCATATCTGCCCAGGAGGCTCAAAAACAGACAAAAAAACCTAAATTTGTTATTGAAACCAGTGGAAAAAACTGATAGGCATGTGTGACCCTAGCCTTAGCCTTTTTCCAAATTAAGGAGGAGAGTTCCTCAAAGATCTCTATTGGAAGCCAGAATAGTAAGACACACTTGAAAGTTGTCTTTGATATCACAGCGAGACTGCGCCAAGCTTTAACAGAAGTTTTAAGTATAGGTGAGTATGTAAAGTTTTCTTGGGGTTTATAAAGTAAGACAAAACTAATGCATATGGAGTAGACGACTTCATCTGAGATCTCTCTATGTTAACCCAGGTAGAAGTTTTTGATTTTTCCCACCATTTTCTACTTTTGGTAATTAAAGTAGTCAGGTAATACGCTTTCATGTTAGGTACGCTCTTTTCTTTCCTATGTCTCAAAAGTACGTGTCTAGCAATCCTAGGAGATCTATTTCCCAAATAAATTTAAACAGTTGGGTGTGAATTTTTTGTAAATATCTCTGTTGGATCCAGAGGGGGAGAGATCTAAAAATAAAGAAAAGATTTGGGAAAATAATCATCTTAAAGATTCAATACGACCTATCCATACAATTTCTAATTTAGATAAGAAGTTAATATCTACGGATATTCTTTTAATAATCTCATGTTTTCATCTTTGATGTCACAAATTGGGTTAGAAATTATTATGCCCAAGTAAGAACGTTTTTTAGATGACCATGCCAATTTTAATTCTTTTTTTAGTGCGTTTAATAATGTTTGGTCTATGTTAAAGGGGAGAGCTTTGGTTTTTTGGGAACCTAGTATAAATTAGGATGCGTTAGAAAAAATTGTAGTCAGAGCCATAAGTTCCCTAAGGGTACCTTTATACGCCGCAATCGCGGTGAGAAATCTGACAGGCAATCAGTAGCCCCGTCACCGTTGCCGTGAAGTTGCTACGAAATTGCGGCGTGTAATTGGGGAATCCGGCGTTGATCAAAAAATTTGTGCCCGGTTCCAATTTCACAGCACTGCTCCAAAACCAGAGGCAACCATGAAGGGGAAATTCCCGGCTTTTGGCTTGTGAAGGGGCGATAGTGATGGAATCAGTGTCGCCTACTGATTTCCCGTCAGCGATGATTGGTGGTGGGTACAGTGTTTCCATTGGCTGCCCCTTCACAGGGGGCCATATTTGAACAGCTGTCTATTCACATTACACAATGGCAATGGCATCACATATTAGCCAGCCTTCCTGCCAGGCTGACCAATCATAACAAAAGCAAAAAGAGAAGGCGGCACTCACCGGAATACACAGGATAGTCCTTTATTCCAAGAACTCGTGGAAAAACAGGGTGCAGGGAGGTGGCACGAAGGGCCAACGGACTACGACGCCATTTCGCGACACGTGTCGCTTCTACGGGTCAGAGTTACTCGGACCCGTAGAAGCGACACGTGTCGCGAAACGGCGTCGTAGTCCGTTGGCCCTTCGTGCCCCCTCCCTGCACCCTGTTTTTCCACGAGTTCTTGGAATAAAGGACTATCCTGTGTATTCCGGTGAGTGCCGCCTTCTCTTTTTTGCTTTTCAAATGCTGGTGCTTTGGCAGTGCACCGCCGGTTGGGAACATGCCATAACTGGAGGATTATCCGGACCTGACAGAGGTAACGCTTAGTGCCACTTTCATCTCACTTTTCATTGACCAATCATAACGCTATTGCGTTGTCTAATCAGCGTGTTTGGTGCGCGCAATACACCAGTCTGTCATACCTATGTTTTTGCGGCGCTAACCAAGTACGCCCAAATTCCTTTGGGGATTGCGGCATGTGAAGCGGCGACGGGAGTCTACCGGATGTTTCCTGCTAATGGTGTGGCAACTTCCGGGGAGACACGTCGCCTTAGGTTGAGGGTGAAATTGCGGCGTGTAAAAGCGCCTTCGGCATTCGGAGGCAACCTTGAAAAATGTGCACGAGCACGTTTGGTTGCCTCCGATCGCCGCCAAAAGTTGCGGCGTGTAAAAGTACCCTAAGAGAGTTTATGGGATCCAAAATCACGACCAATAGGTCATCAGCAGAATGGGACGTTTTATGTTGTCTCCCTCCGATCACCACACCTCGAATATCTATTTCAGTTCAGATTTTTTCAACGAATGGTTTAAGGAAAAAACTAAATGAGATTGGCAATAGTGGACAGCCTTGACGTGTGCCATTAGATACAGTAGAGAGAATGGACTGGAGACAAGAACCCTTGCTGTGGGTGATGAATGTAAGGCATGCATAATGTTTAAAAGTTCGCCTGAAGTGCTGAATCGTTGGAGGGTAGAGAAAAGGAAACCCCAGTGCACCCTATCGAATGCCTTTTCGGCGTCCATAGTTATGGTAAGCATCGGGGGCTCCAGTCCTTTCCACATGAGTGATCAAGAACCCTGCGCAAAAGCATCTGCAGTGCCTCTATTTTTGATAAAATCTGCTTGGTCCGAATGTATTAGTTTATGAAGGATGTCCGAGAATCTATTTACTATTATCATGGCCATTATCTTAACATCTGTATGGATAAGAGAGATGGGTATATAATTAGTTACCTCCTGAGGGTCTCTGCCATCTTTAGGAATTACGATTATCGCTTTGAATTTTTTTGAAGCCGAATTTAGTAATATAGGGA
Organism: Allobates femoralis; assembly: GCA_033576535.1. Lineage (NCBI taxonomy): Eukaryota > Metazoa > Chordata > Amphibia > Anura > Aromobatidae > Allobates > Allobates femoralis. Next base: position 3,689,144 of record JARQOC010000004.1, read on the forward strand.
GACAAAAGGGATTCAAAGTTTTTAAAATATTCATTTGACAACCCATCTGGCCCAGGCAATTTCCCTGATTTTAAGGCATTTATAGCTTGTATTGTTTCCGGATCTGTAAAAGGCAGGTTTAAAAAATCAGTCTTTTCTGAATTTAGTGACCGTAGTTGAACAGAGTCTAAAATCTTATTTATTTTGATCAGGGGCAGACCTTGCTGCCCGGGGGCCCTGGTGCAGCCTTTGTGAACGGGGGGGGGGGGGGGTGCTATCAGTGTTGGTAGATGAGGACCAGGGGGGGTGCTATCAGTGTAGCTAGTGAGAACTGGTGGGGGGTTTACACGTTGCGATATCGGCGTCCAATCCCGATCAAAAATCACGTGGTTCGATCGTTGGAGCCGATATCGTTCCTGCGTTGTACCGTGTGAACATCCGATACGATGCAGGAACGATGGCAATCCGATATCGGGGATCGAATGAGCGTGCTATTCAATGGCCCGATATCGGAAGCCGGTTGGAGTCGGATCGTGCTGTGTGACAGCCCAACTCCGATGTGAAGTTCTACGTCACCCATTCAATCCCATGTTAAATGATCGTTCCTGGGTTGGGGGGGCATAGACATCGTACGGACGTTGTATCCAGATATCGCAACGTGTAAACCTCCGATGCGATGCGGGAGAAACGTGCACTAAATGCGCGCTCCCGTGCCATTGTATTGCGATATCGGAACGATATCGCAACGTGTAAACCCACCATGACAGGCTCTACACAATAGTAACATAGACAAGGACAGTGTGGAGATCGTGACATTACCTTTGTGAAAATAAAAAATTGGGGCTAAAAAAACATTTTTTGGGGAAACATGGGATTTTTTTCTATTTTTGCGGCTGAATGTTATTCTTTAAAGCACCTGGGCCCTGATATGTCTATGTCCACTTCTTCTGGGGTCTATGATAAACTAAGATTTGGTGATGCAGATCTTAAGATCCTTAATGTTCTTTGAAATATGCTGATATTTATGCTTCACTTTTGAAGAGTCCTAAATGCATTCTTAATGTTAGTATTTCTTAGAGAGTATATGATGGGGTTGATAAGAGGAGTCACCATGGTGTAAAATAGAGAACACAGTTTACGCACAATGATGGTACTCCCATTCATTGAAACCAAATACGTAAAGATTAAAGTTCCAAAAAATATGGAAACAACCATCAAATGAGAACCGCAGGTCGTAAAGGCTTTCTGTCCTGCAACGGACTGCATTTTGAGGATGGCATGGACAATGTATCCATAGGAGACCACACTTATAAGGAACGGGAATAGAATTACAGGAACGCAAAGGTAAATTTTCAACGTTTCAATGTGCACAGTGCTTGACGTAGACAATTCCATTATATGGTCAAGTTCACAAAAAAAATGATCAATGATATTTGACCTCGGGAACTGGAGCTGAGAGAGGTTTATTGTCTGAACTGATATTATTATAAAACTGAAGAGCCATGAGGCAACCACAACTGTTGAACAAAGCATGGGACTCATCTTAGAAGAATAGTGCAGAGGGTGACATATGGCCACATATCGGTCATAGGACATCACGGTCAAGATAAAACATTCTGAAGACTCAAAAGAGCCAAAGAAAAAAAACTGTATGAGACATTCTGAAAGGAGGAGAGAAGAACCATTGTTCAGAACCTCATGGAGCATGTAAGGAACAATATCTGAGGTCACCAAGATGTCCAACATCGTCAGTTGTGTCAAGAAGAAGTACATGGGACAGTGGAGGATCCTGTTGAAGGACACCAGAATGATGACCAAGAGGTTCCCACAGATTGTTGTGATATAAATCATGAGGACGAAGAGAAAAAATACAATTCTGAAGCCGTGGAGGCCTGGAAATCCAAGGAGGACGATTGTAGTAACATTGGGATTTTCCATTTTCCATTAAATTATGATTTTGGCAAAAAAAATATAATAATTTGCTGTGACATACTTGCAGTATAATTTAGTCATATGTATATAACGAAGTAATATCAAGGTCAAAGATCTGAAATAGTCATAATATAACACACTGTCATATAGAAGACTAGACTAGGACTTAGTTCAACAAATGAACAAAAAGAATGTGTCCTTTACTAAGGCTATGGTCACACTAGCATTTTGGATTGTGTTCAGGGAGGTCCATTAAAAAGATAGAATTTGGCAGCCTTAACGCAGTGTTACCATAACGGTAAGGCTTCGTTAAAGCTGACAATACATTCCAATGGGTTATGGACCCCTGAGCGCAGGTCTAACGCCGGGATCTAAGTGCCAGAGTTTGAAATCTTGCGCTATTTCCAAGTACATCACATGACGCGGACGCACACACATAGATGCAGGAGTTTGACCTGCACTCAAGGGTCCATCATCCATAAGAATGATTGACATATCGATCCTTTATGGTTAAGGTGCGTTAATGTTGCCAAATTCTATTTTTTTAACAGACCTTCCCCTGAATGGAAACCTAACGCTAGTGTGACCCTAGCCTAAGGCCTCTTTCACATATCCGTGTCTCCAGCACGTGTGTAGTCTACGCAAACACATGCCGGAGGCTTGGACACACAGGGACAAATGATATCCTATGGCCCCTTTCACATGTCTGTGATTCCGCACAGATTGTGTCTCCATGTGAAGCAGACGTGTGCCTGTGTGCTCTACACAGAGACATGTCGGTTTTTGGCCGGCAGCACGGATGCACAGACCCACGGACCCATTCAGGTCAATGAGTCTATGCCAAAAACATCCTGCAAATGGTAGTCATCCATGTTACATCTGTGTTCACAGACTGGAGCCAAGAGTTTTCAGCTTAAAAATAAAGAATTTCATACTCACCAGACTCCAGCAGTGCCTGCTCCTCTCACTTGCTCTCAGTGCAGTGAATATTTCATAGGACTAATGAGCGGCCCTGGAGGTGAGAGGTACAGACAGCACTGGAGACAGGTAAGCATTGCTGTCTGTATGTTATCCGAATGTAACATGGTAGCACACGGACAGCACTAGTATGTCAGACAATCTGTGACACATGGAGACATGGCCTCTCTCACACGTGCGTGTTTTGTGAAAGAGACCTAAGATGCCGTTTAAGGATAAAGATCATAGAATTCACCATAGTATGATTGATAAAAATCACAATTAATGTTCAGCATTAATATATATAAATATATATATTAAAAACTCAAGGAACTGAAATCATGGACGTAACTTTATAAAAATCACGTATTATAGATAAAACACAAGACAAAGACATAGACCTGGAGCATGAGCATGTCGACATCCATCTATATATGAGCTGGAAGATGAACCCTGGAGGAAGGAGTCCTCCTCCGAGACTGGAGGATTTCATCAACGTTTAACACCTTAAAGAGTAAAATGTTCTATTTTTTCCCCCATAAATCAATAGTATATGTGAAAATAAGAAACCTTTCCGATCATTAACCCCTTCCCCCCAACCAGTTTTTACCTTCTACCTTCTTCACAAGGCCAAATGTTCTAATTCTGACCAGTGTTAATGTATGAGGTTGTAACTCTACAATACCTTAACGGATCCCAGTGTTACTGAGATTGTATTTTCGTGACATATTGTACTTTATGATACTGGTAAATGTAGAAGAAATTTTTGTTTGTAACAATATTGTAAGCTTGGTGAAACTTTCACAATTTTCAATCTTTTTATGCTCTTAACTCAAAGAGTTATATCACACGAAATCTATTTAAAGCTGAGTGTATGTGTGTGTGTGTGTGTGTGTGGGGCATAAGCCCTGCCCACTCCACAAGCCATGCCCACTCCACATAGGTATGCCCACTCCACATAGGTATGCCCACTCCACAAGCCATGCCCACTCCACATAGGTATGCCCACTTCATATAGTCAAGCCCTCCTTCATAAAGTCAAGCCCACTTCACAGCCTGCATCTTCACATATCTCCGCCCCTGGGACTATGTGGAGGGCAGTAGCTATGAAGGGGCGAGGCTATACATGGGGCGGCAATATGAAAGGGGCAGGGCTACCAGGAGGGGTGGATTCATGTGTGGGGGTGAAGCTATGAAGGGGTGGGGCTACTGTGAGGGGGTGGGGCTATGTTTGTGACCATATATGGGCATTACACCTGTGCAACGCCGGGCTCTGCAGCCAGTAATAAATAAAAAATCTATGAAAATGAAGACATGAAAGTCAGACATTGTTTCTCAACCCTGGCGCCACAGAACTTTTTAACAATTCCATTCTTTAGATTAGTATGATTAAAACAACATCATATTTATATTACAGAGTCTGTTTTAACAGTTGACCCACACAGCCAAGATTGGCAAAATTAATCTGCAGAGCAAACATTTTAAACGTAGGCCTGGACAGAGCCTCTTTCCATAGATGACCCCCAGAAAGAGGATTGGTAAAGTTTATTCACAAAGAATCAATTTATAAAAGGTCCACACAGAGCCTGTTTTACCAGTTTCCCATACATAGTCAAAAAAAGCAGGCTGTCGCAACTGAATATTACTGGTAGGAATAATGTAATTGAAGTCTGTTTCCATTACTTGGGCTGTAATTAAGAGAGGACTCTTTCATTCTTCAGTGACAGAAGTAAGGACGACACTTTGTCATTTATCCAGCAAGGTCGCGACCCAGTAATCAGCACTAGTAACAATCTGGGCAACTTGATGTCTGTTTGGCAGTCACTACACCATGCATTTGCTCATATGTGCCACTCTGCCCAGAGGCAGCGACAAGCTGTCATTGGTGGGATGGGTATATCCTGTGTTCCCTAGCCATGCTTTAGTGCTGATTGTGAGCTGCTTTTGTTGTCACCCTACTGGGAAAACAGTTCTTCCTCCTTGAAAACTGTACACTGAAAGCACAATTGTGTAACTTTCCGATGTTGGCAGAGCGCTGCTACTTGATGTCGCCCATTATTGCACAACAACAGGCAAGTGTTGAGGTTCAGTGGCAACCATCATTAATGGGTCTGTTTTTCAGTACAGATCGGCCATGGTCCTGAAGTAGCTCCCCATCAATAGCAGCAGCAGCACCCCAGCCAAACTCCCTATCTGATGGTCTTTTTGCTATTCACACTGCTAAAAAGTGCAGAGTACTATATGGCCTTTATATACGTACTATGGGGCAGCGCTGGGATTGCAAGATAGGACAAAACGTTGAGCCCGGTAGTAGTGCACTCAGTACCCGGATTTATTGCTGAAAACACAGCGGTGGTTTGCAGCCGGGTACAATGGATACAGTTCACAGCTAGTAACCCGGTCCCTTCCGGTTATGAGCTCTCCAGCTGAGGTCGCACCGAGCTCCCAGCCCTCCCAGGCTAGGCAGTGTTATTACCGCACACGGCCCCTGGAGCTCTTGTCCTGTCCAGTCGTTAGATGCTGCTGCTTCAGCTTCAGGCCAAAACTGTCCACAGGGAACCCCGCCCTGTCTCCTAACCAGGCTTTTAACCCCGTGTCTCCTTCCTGGAAACCTGCAAGACCCGAAGCGGAGGGAGTGGACTGTCCCTCTTTCCTACAGCCTATACCGGGCTCAATATGTGACAGTGCGCATTCTGGGGGAGACATAGCGCCCCTCGCATATGATCCCCCGCACTGTCTCACAGTACATACACTCTAGCTGCAGCAGTTAAAAGCTTGTAGTTGGATTTGTGAACCAACTACATGTGATGTGGCAGTTAGTTCTCTTAAAGGCTTGTAAGAGTGTGTAAAAATTTACTTCCTGAATAAAAAGGTGGGGGCTGTCAGCTGAGGAGGTTGTCACGGAGACATGGAGGACTTTATGACAGTTTGGGCTGAGGTAAACTTGTCTCCTGAGGTGCTGTGAGGAGAGCGGCTGTGGAGAAGTCTGAGCCAGATAAAGCTGAGACCGGACACTGATCCACTGGATAGCAGAGCCCCTGGAGGGGAACAAAGACTTATTCCCTGCTAAGAAGCGAGCATACTACTGCCAGGAGAGGAGTGCTTTAGAGGAGACGGGTCGGCCATACTGTGAGAGAAAAAGACTGAATCTCTGCTGTGAGACTGCAGGCCTCGGTGTGGTGTCTCTAGGTGAACACACTTGGCCTCCCAAAAAGCTACAGAGACTAAGACCCCCTTCAGACAAGAGAACACAATATCCCTATTTACTACAGTTGTGTTTTATTTATTTTTCATTTTTGGCGCTGAAGACCATTGGAAGTGACTGCGTTAAAAGTACTTCCCCAGGCCTGTACAGACTGTAACTGGACTAAACTTTACTATTAGATAAGGTACCCGGGTATCCAACAGATCAGATATATAAATATATATGTACATATATGTACACTGGGTTTATATGTATTGTATGTATAGAGTTGATAAGATTGTAAATCGGTGTGTTATTTCAGTGATCCTCACTAAACTGCATCCATCTGATTTACACCTGTCCTGCTGCTGTGTGGAGTAAATCGCTTATTTTTCTGTATAGATTTTAGGTAAATTTATTTTTGGCATTGTCTCCTCACACTGAGGAGGAACATTAAGGTAACACACCGACCCCTAGCTTGATGCTGGGTGTATGTAAATAATTTATCTATTTCTGGGGAAATAACATATCTGTGCATCTTACTCTAAACTTTCCATCTGTTTCCCCAAGTAAAAGCAAGTATTTTATGTTGCTTCTGCCTCCGTCTCTGTTTCTGTGACTCACTGGATCTAGTACGGACCTCTGGTCATTACATTTTGGCGTAGTCGGCAGGATCCAGCTTTTGTCATGGACGGAGACGAGGGAAGAAGTGGCCCATCCACACTAGCGGTTCTTCCGCTGATTGCGGGTCCCCCGGCAGCTGCGACGACTTTGCAAGGGTACGTGCCGGTAGGAGCCTTACTCCAGCACATACCCAAATACGATGGGCGTAGCATGACGTGGCAAGACTGGGTTGAGAGGGTACAATGTATTTTACGAATGTGTAATTTAACCCCCGAGTTACGGGCAGGGCTGGCATTGAATGCATTAGAGGGAGACGCCAGGAGGACAGTGATGGTGCGACCAGAATCAGAGAGGGATACACTAGAGAAGGTTCTTGAGTTGCTGAAAGTGAGTTATGGAAGCCGTGTTAGAGTGACGCAGTTTTGGGCCCTCTTCTTTAATCGCCCTCAAGGGAAGCAGGAGTCCCTAATGCAGTACTCCATTGCCCTGCAGGAGACATTAAATGAGATGCACCGCCTAGACCCTAAGGCCATGGGAACGTTCCAGGAGGTGGACCGGCTTCTCCGGGATCAGTTTATTACCGGGCTGGCCAATAGGTTTCTTTGTGATAAGTTGCAGGAGAAGGCTTGGATCACTCCTGATCTGACCTTCTGGCAAATATATCTGGCTGCCCTTGAAAGGGAAGAGGAGTCTGTACCTGTGGTAGAGAAAACTGTAAACAGCATTCAAATGGTGAGAAGCCGAGAGACTGGGACTGATCCTGTGGTTTTGACAGAAGTGATTCAAGCCCTAAGATCAGAGCTAAGGGAGCTGCAGGTAGAAGTGGCCAAAGTACGGAAGGAGTTGTCCACTCTCCCGGCAGAGAGACCACCTGCCAAACCTGTCAACTCCAGTATAGTCCGTATGCAAGAGAGGCATGGAGTATCTACACTGGGTGCCTGCAGCCAAGCTGGACGTGTGCCCCGGAGGCATCGCCAGAGGAGCCATACCGCCTGCTTCCGTCAGACCAATATCATTCCAGAGAATCCACTGCCAGTGGCTAAGCCGTTGGCCGCTGCTGTAGAAAGGCGACCGGCCACTGCCTATTCCCCACTGGGCCCTCGACGAGAGGAACATGACTTGTACGCAAGTAGCCCAGTGATGGAAGCAGAGTTTGAGGGGCAGAAGATGAGGTGTTTAGTCGATACAGGATCAGAGTGTACCATCATGCCTCTGGAGGTGTATGAGAGACACTTCAGTCAATTGATGGTCCCTGAGGATGGCCGCGTATTACGTCTTACCGCTGCCAATAATGGCCAGCTGATGGTGAAGGGGATCGTGTGGATGCAGCTGAAACTGTTCGGCCAGAAGCTAGGTCAGAAGGGAGTCGTGTTGCTTGACCATCCCCCAGAAGAGGGATGGAGGTAACACTCGGGATGAACGTACTGAGAGACTTGAATCATCAGATGTATGCTAGTGAAGGACCCCGATACTGGAGCCGTGCTACCCGTCACCGACCCACGCAGAGAATGTTACACCGTCTGGTGCTGAGCTGTGATCTTTTGAAGAGTTCGGTCCCGGAGGGCCGGGTGGGTCTTGTCAGAGTGCCGTCGTGGTCCACGGTCTCACTGGCACCACGGCAGGAACAACTCCTGATGCTGCCGGTGGGAGCGGGCCAGAGATTAAATGGTCTGGAAGTGCTACTTGAACCCGCTCCGGAGAGTTCATCATTTGCTAAGACACACGTGGCCCGTGCCTTGGTGGTTGTGAAGAATGGACGGGTACCAGTCAGATGCATTAACGTGCTGGATGAGGCTGTCACGATTCCCGCTGGAACCATTCTTGCTAAGCTATCCATACCGGCAGAAAAGATGCCTGAGTGAATAGGATTTGAACTGCGCCCCGACCAACAGTCGGCATGGACTTATGCGGTTGAGTTGGTCAAGACAGAGCACCCTACTGAAGACTGGAATGGGCGCGTGATCATGAACCAGATGGATGTGGATCGGGAGAAGCTAACCTCTGCTCAGTTGGAGCAGCTGGAAAAAGTCCTGTGGGAGTACCAGGAGACCTTTTCTCGGCATGGAGAAGACTTTGGCTGTTCCCAGACAATTGAGCATGAGATTCCTACAGGGGACACCCCTCCCATCAGGGAACGATACCGCCAAATTCCTCCTAAACTTTATCAAGAGGTAAAAGGCATGGTAGCCAGTATGCTTGATAATCAAGTGATACGAGAGAGCCAAAGTCCCTGGGCTGCCCCCGTGGTCCTGGTGCGAAAGAAGGATGGGACCCTCCGATTTTGTGTGGATTATCGGAAATTAAATGCGCACACGGTGCGAGACGCATACCCGTTGCCTCGGATTGAGGAGTCCCTGTCTGCATTAGGACGGGCCAAATACTTCTCAACGTTGGACTTGGCGAGCGGATATTGGCAGGTACCAATGGCTGAGAAAGATCGGGCAAAGACAGCATTTATTCTGCCAATGGGGCTCTACGAATTCAATCGGATGCCGTTCGGACTCAGTAATGCCCCGGGGACCTTTCAACGCCTTATGGAACACTGCTTAGGCGACATGAATTTCGAATCGGTACTGATATATCTAGATGACATCGTGGTGTTCGGGACATCATTTGAAGATCATCTTGAGAAGTTACGCCAAGTGCTCCAACGGCTCAGCCGCCATGGATTGAAAATAAAACCGAAGAAATGTCAACTGTTCAAGAGTCGCATAGAGTATCTAGGCCATGTGGTGACTCCCGACGGGGTGTTACCCTCAGCCAGTAAGATCTTAGCGGTACAGGAGTGGCCACCTCCCCAGACCCTGCGGGAGGTTCGGGCTTTCTTGGGATTGGCGGGGTACTATCGACGATTTGTGCCCAGGTTTTCACAAGTAGTGGGTCCTCTGAATGAACTTTTAAGAGGGACAGCGCTGGGTCCTCGCAACCGCCCTATTCAATGGGGGCCTCAGCAGCAAAAGGCATTTGACGAGGTGAAAACTGCCCTAACGAGTGCCCCGTTGTTGGCATATGCCCGGTTTGATACCCCTTTCCTGTTGTACACTGACGGTAGTCTTCACGGGTTGGGGGCGGTACTGGCCCAAATTCAGGATGGCTGGGAGCGGGTCATCGCCTATGGCAGCAGGTCTTTAAGGGACACTGAGCGCAATCCGGCTAACTATAGTTCGTTTCGCCTGGAGCTACTAGCATTGGTATGGGCTATGACAGAGCGTTTTGCCGAATACCTCACTGGTGCTGAAGTGTTGGTAATGACAGATAACAATCCCCTGTCCCACTTAGATAATGCAAAACTGGGGGCACTAGAACAGCGATGGGTTGCCCGCCTTGCTAAGTTCAACTATCGTATTAAATTTCGGTCTGGACGAGAGAATGGAAATGCCGATGCGCTGTCACGGGTGCCTTTGGGACCCTCAGGAGGGAGTGTTGACGATGAACTCGAGGACATCGAGACTCCCGATTTTGGTCAATTACCTATCTTCCAGAGTGTGGTACATTCAAGTGGGGTGGCATCAGGGATGCCTTATGTCCTTGGTAAAACTCCTGCTGACTGGTTAGAGGACCAAAATGTCTGTCCAGACATTAAACTGGTACGCACTTGGGTACAGAATAGAGTATGGCCACGACCAGAAGAGAAGGCCCAATTGTCCACAGAAGGCGAGAAGCTGTTGCGTCAGTGGGACAAGTTGTGCGTTGAACATGACCTATTATATCGCAAGGTTTATTTGCAATCTGAGTTGCAGCACCGGCACCAGCTGGTGATCCCCATGTCGCTGGGGCCGGTGGTTGCCCGTGAAGCGCATGAGAAAGGAGCTCACTTTGGTAGTGAAAAGACACTCCAGTGGCTACAGCGAGTCCTCTATTGCTCTGACCTGGGAGGCATGGTAGCGGAGGCGTGTCGGCAATGTCGGGTCTGTGGGCTCAGTAAGAGTCCTGAGCAGCGGGCCCCTACGCAAACAATTAAAACGTCTGCCCCCTTGGAATTGCTCATGATTGATTATGTCTTGATAGGGTACTCGACGTCGGGGTGCTCCTATTGCTTGGTGATGACAGACCACTTCACTAAATATGCTGTGGCGGTGCCAACGAGAGATCAGACAGCAGAGTCAGCAGCTAAGGCCGTGTGTCGTCATTTTCTCCAAGTGTTTGGGTGTCCGCAAAGAATACACTCAGATCAGGGGGCATGTTTTCAGAGTACTCTAATGAAGGAACTGTACCAGTTGTATGGTATCCAGCAGTCAAAGACAACACCCTACCATCCACAAGGTAATGGAGCTTGCGAGCGTTTCAATCGGACTCTTTTGCAAATGTTGAGGACATTAGAGAATGAGCAGCGGGCTCACTGGCCTGAATTTATCCCTGAATTGATGTGGGCCTATAATAACAGGATGCATAGCACTACAGGTTACACCCCACACATGCTAATGTTCGGTCGACCTGGCCGAGATATTGAAGAATTGAGTATGCCAGATCTCTCCTCCACTAACCCCCGGACCGCGTCTGAATGGGCCTGTGAACACCGGCATAGGTTAAGGGTGGTTCATCGGGTGGTGGGTGACCGACTCAGTCAGGTGACTCACCGGGACAGACACCAGTACAAAATGAGCCTTTCTCTCTGGGGGACAGGGTGTTGGTGAGGACTAAGGGGCAATCGGGCAAGTTGAGTGATCGATGGGAGGCAACGCCATATGTGGTCAAAAGAAGGGTGAGTCCTGAAATTCCAGTCTATGAGGTAGAGCCGGTGGGAACTGGAGGACCGACCCGCAATCTTCATCGTAACATGTTGCAGCGATGTCGGTTCGAAAACTCAGGCCCCATTTCCAGGGAGCCAGAACCTGTTTCTCGGGGGGTGATTCATCCTAGTAATACCGAATGTTGTGATGAGCCTTTCCCTGTGTCTACCCACCTTTTTCCTGTGGTAAATGCGCCGCCATATAGTGAGAATATTGTGCATCCTATGTCTTCTCCTAGGGATGCTGAACAAGGACAGGTGCCTGATCCGGACAATGTGCTATGGAATGCAGCACCTCAGGAGGGAGCATCTTCATCAACTTCTCCTGGTGAAAGCACTGATACCTCTGGGACTGGAAATCCAGTGTCTGGTCCCAGGAGGTCAACTCGGGCTACAGCGGGAATACCACCACAGCGCTATGCGCAAGAGGACTTTGAGTGGGGAGGTGTGTCGAGGACGCCAACCTTTAGTGGGGTGGCATGTAAGAGTGTGTAAAAATTTACTTCCTGAATAAAAAGGTGGGGGCTGTCAGCTGAGGAGGTTGTCACGGAGACATGGAGGACTTTATGACAGTTTGGGCTGAGGTAAACTTGTCTCCTGAGGTGCTGTGAGGAGAGCGGCTGTGGAGAAGTCTGAGCCAGATAAAGCTGAGACCGGACACTGATCCACTGGACAGCAGAGCCCCTGGAGGGGACCAAAGACTTATTCCCTGCTAAGAAGCGAGCATACTACTGCCAGGAGAGGAGTGCTTTAGAGGAGACGGGTCGGCCATACTGTGAGAGGAAAAGACTGAATCTCTGCTGTGAGACTGCAGGCCTCGGTGTGGTGTCTCTAGGTGAACACACTTGGCCTCCCAAAAAGCTACAGAGACTAAGACCCCCCTTCAGACAAGAGAACACAATATCCCTATTTACTACAGTTGTGTTTTATTTATTTTTCATTTTTGGCGCTGAAGACCATTGGAAGTGACTGCGTTATCAGTACTTCCCCAGGCCTGTACAGACTGTAATTGGACTAAACTTTACTATTAGATAAGGTACCCGGGTATCCAACAGATCAGATATATAAATATATATGTACATATATGTACACTGGGTTTATATGTATTGTATGTATAGAGTTGATAAGATTGTAAATCGGTGTGTTATTTCAGTGATCCTCACTAAACTGCATCCATCTGATTTACACCTGTCCTGCTGCTGTGTGGAGTAAATCGCTTATTTTTCTGTATAGATTTTAGGTAAATTTATTTTTGGCATTGTCTCCTCACACTGAGGAGGAACATTAAGGTAACACACCGACCCCTAGCTTGATGCTGGGTGTATGTAAATAATTTATCTATTTCTGGGGAAATAACATATCTGTGCATCTTACTCTAAATTTTCCATCTGTTTCCCCAAGTAAAAGCAAGTATTTTATGTTGCTTCTGCCTCCGTCTCTGTTTCTGTGACTCACTGGATCTAGTACGGACCTCTGGTCATTACAGGCTTGGACGAGTTCACCCGCAGAGCAACAATTTCTATAATGCCCCTATAAAGCCTCTATTCAGAGTTCGTCTGCACAGCCAATATTGTTTTCCCAGAGAAAACATTTGAAGACTGCACCTATAAAGCCTGTTTTCAGAATTCATCCACAGTAAATATGGGATAGTTTACCCATACAGCACCACCTAGTAACATACTGTATGTCTCTACAGGGCAGATTTTCTCAAGTGACCCACACAGCAACTAGAACTGCATTAAACTAACATACACTAAAACAAAAATGAAGTCATGTGCTGGGAGGCAGAGGCCCAATGGAGGAGGTGGATGTGGTGGTGTAGGTGGAAGAGGCAGAGAAGGTAGCCAACAGATTTTCTTTCTATTCATGGTGTTTTGTTAATTTTTTATTTTTTTGGTTAGACCAAAAAAAAATTGACATTGCAAATATAGTGTAACAAAGTCTAGTTGCGGCTGGTATGGTTGTCTACTTAGCCAAAGGTACGGACAAGTACTCTGTGATCCATGGCTGGTTTGCTGTAATAAATTTCAGCTTTCCGACAATGCCAAGATTCCTTAAAGAGCCAAAAATTAAAAATAAACCCTTAAAGAACCTGCGTTCCCAGTTCATCTAGACAGCTAATATTTTTTTAAATCATTATGTTTTTATTGCAATATTTCCATACATAGAAAATAATACCCAAACAGCTGGGTGCAGAACAATTATGTACAAACGGATACACGTAACAGGAGAAAATAAACTTCCTCAAGACAAACAGGGTAGGGAGGAAGAATTTGAGGATAAGTAGAGGAAAGGGGTAGGGGAAACTAGGAGGATATGATTGGTAGGTCGGCCAGAGATCCCTTAAAAGACAGTTTAATTGTAGTCATTAATACTTATTAATATTACTGCTTTGAGAAAGACATGTCAGTTGGTTCAGTCCTAAACACCATTTACATCCATTAACTCGTAATTGCTACTGTATTATGCGGTGAGCTCACCCATGTATCCCACCAAGTAATGATTTTCTTGCGTTTGGATACCTCTGATGATAATATCAGTTCGTATTGAAAATGCATATTGAGTTGTGAAATTAGATCTTGTATGGTTGGCATGGTGGGGTTTTTCCAGTGTCTTGTTAAGCAGTAGCGAGCTGCTATAAGTATGTTGAAGACCATTGGTCTGAGGCAGCGTGGTAAGTCCGGAATCTCCAGGACCAGCAGTGCCATCTGTGGAGTCAGACTAAGGTTGAGTCCCGTAACTGCACATATCAGTTGATTAACCTGTGACCAGAAGGAGCGTACATCTGGACAGTGCCACCACACGTGTGACATGGTGCCCAGTCCCCTACAGCGTTTCCAGCACAAGTCCTCCCCTGAATGGGATCCTTTTTTAAATTTAGCAATCTTTTCGGGAGTTAGATAACATCCAAATTGTAGTTTTTCTGCCTGTTCATGGTGGTTCAAGCATGACGTGAAGGATAGGGCATGTGAGGATGCCTTCATCCATGCGTCTAAAGGTGTAGTAAAATTTAGTAGTGCTTCCCATCTTGTCATAAACGGGAGCTTTGTCCCTGCCTGCATCTCCGACAGAGCCCTGTAAAAGATAGAGATCCCTCTGCTGGCAGCTGCTTTTTGTTTGTAAAGAGATGTGATCTGCGGGAGGCTATTCTGAGTATCCTCTGGAGGAATCTCTGATGTTCTGAGAAAGTCTTTTAGTTGTAAATAGGAGAAAAGGTCATTACTGGATAGGTTATATTTATCTTTCAATGATAGAAATGGTTGTATTTTACTGTTGAACAACACGTCTGATAACTGTTTGGCACCCGCCCTCCGCCAGTTCGCCAGGGAGAAAGCTGAGGAGCCTACACAGCATTCCAGAGAAATGTATCTGTATAAACCTCTTAATTTTGAGCGACTAAGCGCTGACCAAACTCCAAGCACAGCCTGCATAGACTTCAGGCTTAAATTCAGGGGCTTATGGCTGAGGAGGTGGGCTTCAAGCAGCAGACGGGTTGAGTTTTGCGGGCATACCAGGATTCTATTTGCATCCACAGTGGCAGGGAGTTTGTCTCGGGGCTGGAGATCCACCACAATTGTGAGATCTCTAAATTGACTGCCCTGTAGTAATATTGAATACTAGATGGCAGCCCGATTCTAAAGAATCGGGTAGTCTAGAATCCATATATAGTTTATTTAGTAATAGTTAGGGTAGTGCGGTGAAATTAATTGTGTGTATAGAGGTGGCTCAGTGGTTAGCACTGCGCGGTGGCTCAGTGGTTAGTACTGCGTGCGGTGGCTCAGTGGTTAGCAGTGAGTGCGCTTGCTGAGTGGTTAGCAGTGAGGGCGCTGGCTCAGTGGTTAGCAGTGAGTGCGGTGGGGCAGTGGTTAGCAGTGAGTGCGGTGGCGCAGTGGTTAGCAGTGAGTGCGGTGGCGCAGTGGTTAGCAGTGAGTGCGGTGGCTCAGTGGGTAGCAGTGAGTGCAGTGGCTCAGTGGGTAGCAGTGAGTGCAGTGGCTCAGTGGGTAGCAGTGAGTGTAGTGGCTCAGTGGTTAGCAGTGAGTGCAGTGGCTCAGTGGTTAGCAGTGAGTGGGGTGGCTCAGTGGTTAGCAGTGAGTGCGGTGAGATTGGTCAGCGCAGCGGCGTGGGCAGAGTGGTCAGCGCAGCGGCGTGGGCAGAGTGGTCAGCGCAGTGCCGTGGGCAGAGTGGTCAGTGCAGCGCCGTGGGCAGAGTGGTCAGCGCAGCGCCGTGGGCAGAGTGGTAAGCACACACATACACTGCGCTATACTTACCACCGACCCTGCGTCTTCCCCGCCGCCTGGATCCTGAGTCGACATGTCGCCGCCCCCGGACGACTGGATCGAATATGTTGTCCGGGTAGTTTTGCGAGACATCTTGGACGCTATATGGGATCCAGTAGTTTGGGGGCAGCGACATGTCGACTGAGGATCCAGGCAGCGGACGCAGGGCCGGTGGTAAGTATAGCGGACTGTGTGTGTGTGTGTGTATGTGTGTGTGTGTGTACAAAGTTGAGGAAGTGTAGACAAAGTGACGGAAGTGCGTACATACACACATATACACACATACTGTACATTGCATATGGAGGGGTGAGGAGAGCGGAGGCTGGAGGGCAGAGGACAGGGAGAGGAGAGCGGAGGCTGGAGGGCAGAGGACAGGGAGAAGCGAGTGGAGGCTGGAGGGCGGAGGAGAGGGAGAGGAGAGCGGAAGGTGGAGGGTAGAGGAGAGGGAGAGGAGAGCGGAAGCTGGAGGGCAGAGGACAGGGAGAGGAGAGCGGAGGCTGGAGGGCAGAGGACAGGGAGAGGAGAGCGGAGGCTGTAGGGCAGAGGAGAGCAGAGGCTGGAGGGCAGAGGACAGGGAGAGGAGAGCGGAGGCTGGAGGGCAGAGAAGAGCGGAGGCGGGAGGGCAGAGGACAGGGAAGGAGAGTGGAGGCTGGAGGGCAGAGGAGAGCAGAGGCTGGCGGCTGGAGGGCAGAGGAGAGGGAGAGGAGAGCGGAGGCTGGAGGGCGGAGGCTGGAGGGCAAAGGACAGGGAGAGGAGAGCGGAGGCTGGAGGGCAGAGGACAGGGAGAGGAGAGCGGAGGCTGGAGGGCAGAGGACAGGAAGAGGAGAGAGGAGGCTGGAGGGCAGAGGACAGGAAGAGGAGAGAGGAGGCTGGAGGGCAGAGGACAGGGAGAGCAGAGCGGAGGCTGGAGGGTGGAGGCTGGAGGGCAGAGGAGAGGAGAGGAGAGTGGAGGCTGGAGGGCAGAGGAGAGCGGAGGCTGGAGGGCGGAGGCTGGAGAGCAGAGGACAGGGAGAGGAGAGCGGAGGCTGGAGGGCAGAGGACAGGGAGAGGAGAGCGGAGGGTGGAGGGCAGAGGACAGGGAGAGGAGAGCGGAGGGTGGAGGGCAGAGGACAGGGAGAGGAGAGCGGAGGCTGGAGGACAGAGGAGAGCGGAGGCTGGAGGGCAGAGGACAGGGAGAGGAGAGTGGAGGCTGGAGGGCAGAGGAGAGCAGAGGCTGGAGGGCAGAGGAGAGCAGAGGCTGGAGGCTGGAGGGCAGAGGACAGGGAGAGGAGAGCGGAGTCTGGAGGGCAGAGGAGGTCGGAGGCAGGAGGGCGGAGGCTGGAGGGAAAAGGACAGGGAGAGGAGACGGAGGCTGGAGGGCAGAGGACAGGGAGAGGAGAGGGGAGGCTGGAGGGCAGAGGACAGGGAGAGGAGAGCGGAGGCTGGAGGGCAGAGGACAGGAAGAGGAGAGAGGAGGCTGGAGGGCAGAGGACAGGAAGAGGAGAGGAGGAGGCTGGAGGGCAGAGGACAGGAAGAGGAGAGAGGAGGCTGGAGGGCAGAGGACAGGGAGAGCAGAGCGGAGGCTGGAGGGTGGAGGCTGGAGGGCAGAGGAGAGGAGAGAGGAGTGGAGGCTGGAGGGCAGAGGAGAGCGGAGGCTGGAGGGCAGAGGAGAGCGGAGGCTGGAGGGCGGAGGCTGGAGAGCAGAGGACAGGGAGAGGAGAGCGGAGGCTGGAGGGCAGAGGACAGGGAGGGAGAGCGGAGGGTGGAGGGCAGAGGACAGGGAGAGGAGAGCGGAGGGTGGAGGGCAGAGGACAGGGAGAGGAGAGCGGAGGCTGGAGGACAGAGGAGAGCGGAGGCTGGAGGGCAGAGGACAGGGAGAGGAGAGTGGAGGCTGGAGGGCAGAGGAGAGCAGAGGCTGGAGGGCAGAGGAGAGCAGAGGCTGGAGGCTGGAGGGCAGAGGACAGGGAGAGGAGAGCGGAGTCTGGAGGGCAGAGGAGGTCGGAGGCAGGAGGGCGGAGGCTGGAGGGAAAAGGACAGGGAGAGGAGAGCGGAGGCTGGAGGGCAGAGGACAGGGAGAGAGAGGGAGGCTGGAGGGCAGAGGACAGGGAGAGGAGAGCGGAGGCTGGAGGGCAGAGGACAGGAAGAGGAGAGAGGAGGCTGGGGGCAGAGGACAGGAAGAGGAGAGGAGGCTGGAGGGCAGAGGACAGGGAGAGGAGAGAGGAGGCTGGAGGGCAGAGGACAGGGAGAGGAGAGCGGAGGCTGGGGGGCAGAGGAGAGGAAAGAGGAGGCTGGAGGGCAGAGGACAGGAAGAGGAGAGAGGAGGCTGGAGGGCAGAGGACAGGGAGAGGAGAGGGAGGCGGGCAGAGGCTGGAGGAGGAGACAGGGGAGAGGAGGGAGGAGCGAGGTGGAGGGCAGAGGACAGGGAGAGGAGAGCGAAGGCTGGAAGGGCAGAGGACAGGGAGAGGGAGCGGAGGCTGGAGGCTGGAGGGCAGGAGGGACAGGGAGAGGAGAGCGGAGGCTGGAGGGCAGAGGAGGGTGGAGGCTGGAGGGCAAGAGACAGGGAGAGAGAGCGGAGGCTGGAGGGCAGAGGATAGGGAGAAGCGAGTGGAGGCTGGAGGGCAGAGGACTGGGGGAGGAGAGCGGAGGCAGGAGGGCAGAGGCAGGGCAGAGGAGGTGAGCGGAAGGCAGGCAGGAGGCAGGAGAGGGAGAGAGGAGCGGGAGGCAGGAGGCAGAGGCAGGGCAGAGGAGGCTGGAGGGCAGAGGCCAGGGCAGAGGAGGCTGGAGGGCAGAGGCCAGGGCAGAGGAGGCTGGAGGGCAGAGGCCAGGGCAGAGGAAGCTGGAGGGCAGAGGCCAGGGCAGAGGAGGCTGGAGGGCAGAGGCCAGGGCAGAGGAGGCTGGAGGGCAGAGGCCAGGGCAGAGGAGGCTGGAGGGCAGAGGCCAGGGCAGAGGAGGCTGGAGGGCAGAGGCCAGGGCAGAGGAGGCTGGAGGGCAGAGGCCAGGGCAGAGGAGGCTGGAGGGCAGAGGGCAGGGCAGAGGAGGCTGGAGGGCAGAGGCCAGGGCAGAGGAGGCTGGAGGGCAGAGGCCAGGGCAGAGGAGGCTGGAGGGCAGAGGCCAGGGCAGAGGAGGCTGGAGGGCAGAGGCCAGGGCAGAGGAGGCTGGAGGGCAGAGGCCAGGGGGCAGGGCAGAGGAGGCTGGAGGGCAGAGGCCAGGGCAGAGGAGGCTGGAGGGCAGAGGCCAGGGCAGAGGAGGCTGGAGGGCAGAGGCCAGGGCAGAGGAGGCTGGAGGGCAGAAGCCAGGGCAGAGGGAGGGCAGAGGAGGCTGGAGGGCAGAGGCCAGGGCAGAGGAGGCTGGAGGGCAGAGGCAGCTGGAGCCGGTAGGGCAGAGGCTGCTGGAGCCGGCAGGGCAGACTCACCGCGGGCCGGCCATCAGGTGTACTGTAGCAGGAGAGGAGGGGCGGGCAGAGCTGCAGGAGAGGAAGTCCCGCCCTCCCTCCTCTCCAGGCACGGGCAGGAAGCACGGGTACTCCCAGGGCTTGTGTGGCCCCCCGAGGTGGCGGGCAATGGGCCCCCCCTGCCCCCCTCGGTATGTAGGCATGTGTCTGGAGGGCAGAGGGTGGAGGGGAGTGGATGGAGGGCACACGGAACTTCCGAGGTCGGAACGTTCCGTGTGTCGGTGACTGTAGCCGGGGGCAGCCCTGCTACAGTGCACTGCATGAGCCTGGGCGACGTCCATCACGGAAGTGGGCGTGGCCTGTTCCGGAAGTGGCCTTCGGGTTTTATATATAAGATTAGGGGCTCCCATCCCACCCAACAAAGTGGGGAGAGTCAGGGTCGAAGAACTAACTCTGTGTGGTTTGTTTATCCAAATAAAGGCTCCTAGAGTTGATTGGAAAAGATTCAGGATCCTCCTTGGGAAATGTAAAGGGATACAGCGGAGGAAGTATAAAATTTTCGGGAATAGTATCATTTTAGTGATTTGAATTCTGGCAATCCACGAGAGTTGAGAGGAGGGATAAGATTGTATTAAAGATCGCAATTCCTTAATCAAAAGGTCGGCATTTATTTTGATTAAATTCTTGGTGTGGGAGATTTGGATCTCCAGATATGTGAAGCTTCGGGAGATCCAAATGAAGGGCAGTGTTTGATGTAACGTCAATTGCTCGTTTGCAGGGATATTTACTGGGAAAAAAGAGGATTTGGATAGATTAAGTTTGTAATATGAGGCCGCTGAGAACTCTTCCAAAATTGACATTAGAGCCGGAATAGTTTGTTTAATATGAGTGCATGTGAAAATCACATCATCTGCATATAAGTTAATTTTGTGTTCCATTGGTCCCACCCACACCCCCGAGACCTCCGCTGTGTTACGTACTATAGATGCCAGGGGTTCCATAACCAGGGCGAAAATCAAAGGAGAGAGGGGGCAGCCCTGTCGTGTGCCGTTGTTGATTTCAAATTTCGTTGAGAGGAAACCGGAGGCACGGACTAAAGCTGAAGGGGACAAATACAAGGACATTATAGAGTCCTTGAATCTTCCACCAATATGAAACCTGTCTAGGACTTCACTGAGGAACCCCCAATGCACTCTATCAAACGCTTTTTTCTGCGTCGAGTGAGAGTAGTGCACCAGGGGTGCCCCCCCTCTCCATGACTTCTAGCAGATTTATTAATCTTCTCGTGGCATCCCTGGCTTGACGGCCCGGGATAAAGCCTACCTGGTCTTTTCCAATGAGGTCTGGCAGTACTTTCATGAGACGGCCAGCAAGAATCTTGGCATATAGTTTAATATCACAGTTTAATAGTGCAATTGGTCGGAAGTTACCCGGGGATGTGGGGGGTTTGCCCGGTTTGGGGAGGGTAGAAATTATAGCCTGGAGACCCTCCTCCCTGATTCTACCCGCAGCTTGCCAGAATCCAAATGTCTTGGTCAAATATGGGGTCAATAGGTGGGAGAAGGTGGTGTAATATTTATATGTATAGCCATCGGGGCCTGGGGCCGTGTGTCGTTTAGACGTTTGGATGGCTTTTTGGACCTCCTCTTCTGTTATAGTAGTGTTTAACCAGGCAATTTGCTGGGGATTCAGGGATGGTAATGTAGCCTTATCTAGAAATTTGTTAATTATTATTTTTGTTGGTTGTGAGGTGCTCGTGTTATTTTTTAAATTATACAAATCTTCGTAGTAAGATCGAAATTGGTCTACAATTTGGGTGGGGTGTCTGATTTTTGTCCCATTTGAGTTAGTTAGGTGGGCTATTTTAGTGGCAGCTATACGTTTATGAACTCGTCTCGCCAATAATTTTCCTGCCCTGTCTCCCATTGAGTAAAACTGAGCTTTTGATCTAGTCAGGTCTTTTTGTACTTTAAGCAGCAGTGTTGTGCGGAGCTGTCTACGTGAATCTATTAATTCAGCAGTCAATATTGGCGAGGGCTGGGATTTTTGCATGTGCTCTAACTTTTGGATTTGGGCTGTGAGGTTGCTAATCTTAGTTGTATGTTGTTTCTTCGCCCAAGCTGCCATCTTTATAAGTTTCCCTCTTAGAACAGCTTTGTGTGCTAACCAGAGTGTCTCTGGAGACACATCTTCTGTGTCGTTTAGAGTGAAATATTCCTCAATAAGCCCTGAGATCTCCTCCAAATGTGCGGGTGACGAAAGAATGTATTCGTTAATTTTCCACAAAGCGGTGGGGGGGACAGCAAAGGCATCTTCAATTTTTATCGAAATATGAGCATGGTCTGTCCAGGAGATGGAGCCTATTTCAGCCAAGAGGCACAGGGGGAGCAAGGTGTCATCAGTTAGGAAGTAGTCAATTCTGGACCATGATCCATATCTGGGGGACATGTATGAGTAGTCTTTCTGCTCTGGATGAAAGCAACGCCATACATCATGTAGCCCAAACTGTGTAAAAATTGAGCCGAGCTCTGCCCTGTATATTCCATGTCTGGAGCAATCTATTTTTTTATCTGCTGGAGCATTTAGGTCTCCTGCTATTATTTTTCTTCCCATCGATTGTGGAAGTAAAGTTTCCAAAGTTTGAGATAGGAATTTAGTTTGGCCCACATTGGGAGAGTAGAGGGATATGAGTGAATATGGGATGTTATTTAATTTGCAATTAATCAGAATATAGCGTCCCGCAGGGTCTACCTTAGAGGAAATGAGTTCAAAAGACAATCTCTTATGTATTAGTATAGCCACACCCGCTTTCTTCACCTCTGCGGAAGCAAAGAAACTATGGGGATAATGAGGCGATTTCATTCTGTGTACATCCGCTGCCAACAGATGGGTCTCCTGCAGGAACAAAACGTCATACCTGAGTTTAAGAAGTTGTTTCCAGGACATAGAACGCTTTTCTGGACTGTTAAGCCCGTTAACATTCACTGATCCACATAAGATACTCATGTTGGATCGTACATAAGCAATTGTAGCATTCGTTTATCAGCATTAGGAGTCCGACCGACCTGGGTGGGGAGGGAGGACGGGGGGAGGGAAAACACATCAGGAAAATTGGGAAAACAAATCACAATAACAGAAGTGTTAGTAGCATCAATAACAAGGATGCACAAGAAAAAGATCAAGTTACGCATATTACCAACAAACCTGTAATAGGCATCACAGGTAAATAAAAAAAAGAGTGCCAAAATCAATGCACTCATGGGGCAATGTAATCCCAGGATAGAATTTGGTGTAGAGGTAGAAACCTGTTGTGGAATCACACTGTAGACCACTCAGGGTCAATTCTAGGTCTTCTTCCTCTTTTCTTTTCGTCCAGGCAAGTTTGTGTAGCGGGTCTATCGGGGTCATCCGCAGGGGGGACCGCATCAATCCCCATCGTTTTAATAGTCTTTCTGCATTTACAGGGAAGTTGCAGACGTAGGGTTTGTCGTCTTTTTTATTATAAGTTTTGTGGGAAATCCCCATCTGTATGGGATGTCACTATCCCTCAGAACTTTGGTGCAGTGCTGAAATGCTTTGCGTTGCAATAAAGTCCCTGGCGAGATATCTTGATAGACTTCAACATGTGCAAATTTATCTGGTAATTCAGGGCGGGATCTGAGAATCCTGAGAAAATCTTCTTTTACTTCAAAGTAATGTACCCTCGCTAAGATATCCCTGGGTAGGGAAGGATCCAGATTAGAGGGTTTTGGAATCCTATGTATTCTGTCAATTTTGAACTCTCTGGGGTCTGTATCAGGCAATACTGCAGTTAGGAACCCCTGCAGAAAGTCCCGCAGCTCCTTGGATTGCACACTTTTGTCCACCCCCCTCAGCCTCACATTATTGCAGCGTAACCTGTCCTCCAGGTCCAGATTTTTGCTTTGGACCTTTACAAGCTGTTCCTCTAAGTGTTCGTTCGCGTCCAGCAGGGCATTATGAGATGTTATCAGCTCTGTGAGCTTTCTTTCTAGAGAGTCAGTGCATGTGCCCAGCTCCGCTACCTCCCCCCGCACCTCCGCCACCATTGACCTCATGTCTGCGTGCAGTGAGGCACGGAGCTCCGCCAGCAGGTTCCTCATGCTGGCATGTGTGAGCGGGATCTCGGGAGGCTGGATCCCTCCAGTCGCTCCCTGTGTTTGTGGGCCACGCTTGGCCGCTCGTGCAGCTCTGGGGGAGAGGGGGCGCCATATTGGATTCCGGGACAGATAGAGACTGAGGGGCCGAGAAAAAGTCAGATACCCGCCTGGGTGTCAGTCCAACAGCCGTTTTCGTCTTACCCATCTGTGCAGGGCAAGTTCCGGTCCTTTGTGGAGCAGAGGAGGGTGAGATTGCAGGTTTTAGATGCAGGTTTTTGCCGCTTCTGTGCCCGGGTAGTCAGGAGCTCAGGATTATGCGGCCTCCGCCATTGCCAGTCAGGCCACGCCCCACTAGACAGCTAATATTGACATAGTTTAACAACAGATTCAAAGTTTAAATATAGGCCCAAAGAGTTGACCCAAACAACCAAGTTTGGTGGAGTTTAGAGATGGGTACAACAAAATATGTTTTGGTTCAGTGGATCCGGACTGACTTTTATTCATGTCCGGGTTCTGGACCAGACTTGATTCGAACTTGAGCCTGAACCCCTTATAAGTAAATGGGGACCCAAACTTTACAGTTATAAAATGCACTAAGGGCTGGGAGACTGCAAAAGGAAGCACAATGAAGATTAAAGCAGCAGTCAGCTGTGATAGCAGTGATGTCAGAGAGTTCATCTGTGGTTACAGCTGGCACGGCTCAGCTATGACCTTAGATGAACTTGACTCTGATGTTACTGCTTACACAGACAACTGTCAGTCTAAAAGCGCTACTTGTGGTGATTGGACTCTGTAATATCTCCACTCACCGCAGTGTAGCAGAGCTGGTGAGCCTTGTCTAGGGACATTATGTGAATTTACCATTGAATGGATGATGTTTTTATTTAAAATAAATGATTTTTAAAAAAATATTTACTCACAGGATTGGTAATATACGAGTTTGATAGCAACCTGAAAATTACCAATCTAGGGCTTAATGGCAGCTGTCAATACTTAGTTGTCATTAAACCCTTCTATCACCACAGCACGGCATCAGGTAGAGCCAGGTAAAGGGAAAGTAACTATATGTCTTGTATGAACCCTGAACTTTAAAGTTTGGGTTCCCTCTTCCCTATCGCTAACTGTACCCTCAATTATAAACTTAATGTAACACAAAACTGGTCTAAAAACGTGTTCACACAGTGATACACTTACGATGGAGGAGAAATGGAGGAAACCCAAAAAGCAATGCCTAATTGAGAAGCTGGGACTCCAAATATTTGTCAATCTTGAAATATATTTAGCAAGCAAAGAACATGCATAATGAGTATAAGTTAGGGTGGCTTCACACCATGGCGCAATCCAATCTGGGGCTGTCAGGGATGAACCTGACAGCCCCGGACCGGATCAGCACACAGAACTGGAGGGCAAATATGCCCTCCGGTCTGGTGTGCAGCCGGACGCAGCTGCAGCTGCTGATGATTCTGGACCGCGGCTCGCAGGGAGCAAGCCGCGGTCCTGAAATAACAGCTGCGTGCAGCCGCAGTTGTCCGGTTCCCGGATCCTCCCAGACCGGGACAATCCAGCCCCATAGGCTCCAATGTTAAGGGAGTGCCGGATTGCTCCCGGAGGATCCGGGAGGATCCGGGTGAATCCAGGAGAATCCGGCAGGATCCGGGAGGATCTGGGGGAATCCGGGAGACGCCAATTTGGGGAAAGATTGTTCTCCCCGGACACAGAAACAGGAATTAGCGAGTGCCGGATTGGCCCGGATCCAGGAGGATCCGGGGGAATCCGGGAGAATCCGGGAGACGGCAATTTGGGGAGATTTTTCTCCCCGGACACAAAAACATTGCAAACAACATTTTTGTGTCCAAGAGAAAAATCCGAATTCTCCTGAATTCTTCTGGAGAGATGGGATACTATGGGGCCAAAATCCGGTCTGGGGCTGTCTGCTTTACACCGGACAGCCCCAAATCGGATTGCGCCGTTGTGTGAAGCCACCCTAAGGAAAGACAAGAGAACTATTAGCAACAAGCCAAAAGACGCCGCAGTGCAACAGAAAGGGAAACTTACAACACAATTGGTGGCCACCTTATCGATCCCTAAAAGATTCAATGTTAAAATAAAGTCAGAAGAGATTGGAATTTCTGTTTTCTCTTATTTTCTCCAGATAAATAAAACAAAAAGCGGAAGAGTAAAGATAATCCTAAAAGTTCTCTTGTTATTCTTTTTAATATTAATTTGATTTTATCTATTTTCTTTGGATGTATACATTTTGTTTATTTAAAATTAATTTTATTTAATTTGATAATTCTTTTGGGACAAGTGTGGAACAATTATGTAATGATGACATCAGTGGATATTATTCGAAACCTAACAGCGTGATTGGACGTCCTCCGGGAGCCGCCATTATCTATTGTTCTACAGTATAAATACGTTTCCTGGTATTGTTCTGTATCTTACGGTGATACATTTACTGCTCCTGTCTGTTTGTATTGGAGGACAAAGGCGCTTGTATCCAGAGATGGGTGAGCAGGACACCCTGATGGTGGAGGTGAGGCTTTTTGTTCCATTTTCTTTTTTCCTTGAAATTGCAATTTTTCTGTATCCAAATTTAAAAAATGTATTATTGCCAAATAAAGAAATGTTTCTGTTTTCTACTAAGATTTTAAAATGTGTTCAGAATAAATAGAGAATGTATTCACCGATTTTAGGCCGGTTTCACACCATGATCCGGGTTGTCTGGTGTGAACCGGACAGTCCGGATAAGCTTTTACTCCTATTTTATCCCTATGATGCCGGATGGGGCCGGATGGCAGTTATTTGCCGTCCGGTTTGGTGTGTGTCCGGCAGGATCCGGCTGTTTTTGTTTTTTGCCCCGGACACAAAATCGGAGCTTGCAGCATTTTTTGTGTCCGGGCCAAAAATCGTACAAAACTGGATCCTCCCAGATACTCCTGGATCCAGGGCGATCCAGCACCCATAAAATGGGAGTCTGTGGGCACTGGATCATGCCGGATCTGGCAGAAAAATCATCTTGCTCGCAGACGCCGGGTGCTGAAAGAGAGGCGGCTTTGAAATTCAAGTTCAGCACCTGGACAGCACATCTGAAAGAGCCGCAGCTGAAATTGCAGCACCGCTGCAAGCTCCCCTCCAGCCACTATGCTGAAATTTCAGCACCTGGACAGCGGCATCATCCCCGCACAAAACAGGATTGGACTGCACATTTGCCCTCTGGTTCTGCTCGTGCAGGGCTTTCAGGTTCTGTCCGGTGCTTCCTGCAAAACACCAGACAGAACCTGACAGTGAAGAACCGCGGTGTGAACCTAGCCTTACCTAATTGATGACAACTGAATCTACCCCAATAATTTTAACATTTCATCAAGTTATGATTCAATTAAGAAACATAAACAGAAATAAACAGAAAATGAAAATATTCCTGTGCTTGTACTTTGCTCATTATCTTTGTGTTTTCCATTGATTATATATTTTAACATTGAAAAAGGAAAAATAATGTCCTTAAAGGAACAAAGCAAGAAAACCATAATTAAGGTTGTTTATTACCGTATATAATAAAAAATTTTTTAAAAATTAAGTTTTTATGTGTTTTGAAGTATAATTATGCACCATGTATAATATGTGAATAATTAAAGAGGTTGTCACAGAAGGTTCAGAAGAGGTAAGGAGCAATGTGCTAAGATTTTATGGAAGTCTGTTATTTCAAAAAGAAGACTGGAGAAAATGTTGCCCGAAGCCTTGTCAGTGGGGATAACAGGACACCTGGAAGTCCAGGTTCTGGGGTTCAGCCAGACTTTATAAAAGGTTCTGTACTGAACCCAAACTTGGCCTGAACCACATTGGAAGTCAGTGATTGGGCAGGCCAACTCTCCACCAACATATAGCCAGCCATAAACAAAACACTTCTGGGGAACGAGGGTGGAATTTTGCCTTTTTTATTGCATTATCATTATTTATTATAGCACCAATTATTCCATAGCACTTGAAAAGAGGAATACATAAACAACTACAATAATTATGAGCAATACAAGGCGCACGTAGATGCAGGAAGAGAGATGACCCTGCCTGTAAGGGCTCATAGTCTACAAGGATGGGTGAGGATACAGTAAGTGAGGACAGAGGACACTGCCCATGAGGGCTAACAGACTACAAGGGATGGGTGAAGATACAATGGGTGAGGAGAGAGGACCCTGTTCATGAGGGCTCACAGTCTACAATGGACGGGTGAGAATACA
This sequence comes from Allobates femoralis, assembly GCA_033576535.1. Taxonomy (NCBI): domain Eukaryota; kingdom Metazoa; phylum Chordata; class Amphibia; order Anura; family Aromobatidae; genus Allobates; species Allobates femoralis. The sequence goes on from JARQOC010000004.1 coordinate 3,716,549, forward strand.
GCGGGGGAGAACAGAGAACACCTTGCCCATGAGGGCTCACAGTCTACAAGGGATGGGTGAAGATACAATAGGTGAGGACCCTGTCCATGAGGGCTCACAGTCTACAATGGACGGGTGAGAATACAGCGGGGAGAACAGAGGACCCTGCCCATGAGGGCTCACAGTCTACAAGGGATGTGTGAAGATACAGTAGATGAGGAGAGAGGAGCCTGCCCATGAGGGCTCACAGTCTACAAGGGATGTGTGAAGATACAGTAGATGAGGAGAGAGGACCCTGCCCATGAGGGCTCACAGTCTACAAGGGATGTGTGAAGATACAGTAGATGAGGAGAGAGGAGCCTGCCCATGAGGGCTCACAGTCTACAATGGACGGGTGAGAATACAGCGGGGGAGGACAGAGGACCCTGCCCATGAGGGCTCACAGTCTACAAGGGATGTGTGAAGATACAGTAGATGAGGAGAGAGGAGCCTGCCCATGAGGGCTCACAGTCTACAATGGACGGGTGAGAATACAGCGGGGGAGGACAGAGGACCCTGCCCATGAGGGCTCACAGTCTACAAGGGATGTGTGAAGATACAGTAGATGAGGAGAGAGGAGCCTGCCCATGAGGGCTCACAGTCTACAAGGGATGTGTGAAGATACAGTAGATGAGGAGAGAGGACCCTGCCCATGAGGGCTCACAGTCTACAAGGGATGTGTGGAGATACAGTAGATGAGGAGAGAGGAGCCTGCCCATGAGGGCTCACAGTCTACAATGGATGGGTGAGAATACAGCGGGGGAGGATAGAGGACCCTGCCCATGAGGGCTCACAGTCTACAAGGAATGGGTGAAGATACAATAGGTGAGGAGAGAGGACCCTGCCCATAAGGGCTCACAGTCTACAATGGATGGGTGAGAATACAGTGGGGGAGAACAGAGGACCCTGCCCATGAGGGCTCACAGTCTACAGCGGATGGGTGAGGATATAGTAGGAGAGGGTAGGGCTGGTAATGAGGTGGTTTAGTGGACTGAGACTTAATACAGGTTGTAGGCTTGTTGGAAGAGGTGGGTCTTCAGGTTCCTTTTGAAGGTTTCCACGGTGGGCGAGAGTCTTATGTGTTGGGGCAGAGAGTCCCAGAGTATGGAGGAAGCACGGGAGGAATCTTGTATGTGGCTGTGGGAAGAAGAGCTAAGAGGGGAGTAGAAAAGATGTAGAGAGGATCGCAGGGTGTGTATAGATAAGCATTGGGAGACCATGTCACAGATGGTACACACTACATCTGATAATGCAGATTTTTCCCAGTGCTTAGCACAGTGCAAGCCGCTTGCAGTGTTTCAATGGCTCTCACTTGGTGTAAAATCAGTGTTATCAGATGTAGTGTATGCCAATAAAAAATTACAAAACCCCATCTTGATTGTTTTGCATAAGTAAAACACCCAGACTCGAATACTGATTTTCTGTAAAGGTTCAGTAAGAACGTCAAAGTTTGGGACTGCTCATCTCTACTTGTCAGTCTTTTATGGCTGATACACTCTTTTGCAATGTGTCATTTGGAGTCGGACATTTTTCTTGATGAATAAAATCACAAATCAGTGGACTATGCGGTGAGCTGTGAATTTCATTAAATTTGACCCACATTTGATTGGCATCACTTCACTTGGGTCATCCCTAAAAACTACTTGAGACAAAAGGACTCACACAATCTGTACAACATCCGGTATCCAACTGATAGATGCTCCTGTACGGTACATAACCCAACTCCACATGTTGGTCACTGGTAACACTCTAATTGCAGTAACTAAACCCTTGCCTGATTACTTACTAACATATAAATTCCCCGTGTCTTCTTAATTTTGAAGGTATTATTTGGTGGTAACTTCAGCCGGATAACTGCAGTGATCCTCATGGGATTTCCCGATAATGAAAGCCTCCGGCTCGTTCTCTTCACTCTTCTCTTATTGATCTTCTGTGGGACGTTATGTGGGAACCTCGTGATCATCACCCTGGTGTCCATCAGCAAGAACCTCCATTCTCCTATGTACTTCTTCCTGACACAAGTCTCCATATCTGATGTTACACTGATAACCACCATTGTCCCCAATACTCTCCATTTCTTACTTAGGGAGGCGCGGCTGATGCCTTTGACTTGCTGCCTTGCACAATATGTTAGTTTTTCGTTTTCTCTCTGTTCAGAATGTCTTCTTCTCACAGTCATGTCATTTGACCGATATGTGGCCATCTGTAGCCCCTTACGTTATACCTCTATAATGGACCTTAGGTGTTGTGTATCTTTGGCCGCCTTGTCCTGGTCGTTGACCTTGTTAGTGATGTGTATGAAGATCATTAATGTATCTCTGTTACATTTTTGTGGACCCAACGTCATCCATCATTTCTTCTGCGACCTGTATCCTCTCTTGGCCCTCTCATGTTCAGATACCTCTATATTCCAACTACAAATCACCGTTGTCATTGTGGCATTGGTGATCACACCATTAATCCTCATAATTACATCATACACTTGTATCATTTCCTCCATATTGAGGATCCAATCACTCAACCGGAGATGGAAAGTTTTCTCCACTTGCAGCTCCCACCTGACGGTCGTTTGCATATTTTATGGGACTTTAACTGGGATTTACATCATTTCTGACAAAGGAAGAGCCTTTAGTATGAGCACGGCCTTTTCCCTGTTTTATACAGTGGTGACTCCATTATTAAACCCCATCGTATACAGTCTCAGAAATAAGGAGATCAATAAAGCATTCACGGTCTGTATTCAACAATTATCACTTTACATTAAGCACCGGTAAATACTCTACAATACAGGGAGAAAAGGATTGTACTCCCTCTAGTTTTCACCTCCAGAAGCTTTACTGACTTTACATTCTACGTCCTTAAAGGGGTTGTCAACTACTTGGCCAAACCCTTCTTTTTCCCCATGTGCGCCCACACACAAAAATAAAAATACCTAAACTCACCTCTGGTACCGGTGCTGTTCCATCGAAATGGAGCTCTTTTTTCCGGGGCTCACACGACATTGGTATGACACTTGAGCTCTGTAGTCAATGAGGTCCGGCTTCCTTCTCGAGGCCTTTGGACACAGGACTAACTAAAGGGAAGTTAAGGGGCAACCACATCACTCAATTCCTGTTAACTAATTAACCGTCTGAAGATGGGAAGAGGGAAGCTAACGGGGCTCATGATCGTAACAATATCCCTTGAGTCTTTGGAAAGCGAGTTCTGATATTACTGGAACCTTTACAGCACTGGGGTGATTATAGGCTTTCCTATCTCTATGGGGGCTATATGGGGAAAGAGAAGGGGTTGTCAAAGTCAGGGGCGGCACTACCGTGGTGCAACCGGTGCAGCTGCACCAGGGCCCCGACCTTCTAGGGGGCCCCTTCAAGCCTGGAGGGGGCCCCCAGCCAACCCCCGCAAGCCACCGTCAAAGGAGAGGAGGGTCAGGCAAGGGAAGCAGAGAGCTTCCTGCTTCCCTTGCCTGATCCCGCCCCTCCCCTCCTCTGCCTCTCCGGCTCCTACAAGCATCCAGCGCTGCTCACCAGGTAGGAGAGCGCCGCGCCGACGGCCAGTAGCACCCCCCACCAAGGGCCGCAACGGCCAGTAGCACCCTAACCCCCCCCATGGTCCTCTCCTGCACCAGGGCCCCCGGGGGTGACGGTCTGCCCCTGGTCAAAGTAGAGGACAACCCTTTTAAGCTTTTCAGACATCTCATTCTATATCCATAGACATTACTGTGGCTTTATCCCCAACTCCCTTCCCCCTTTTTACTATTATTATTTGTTCATGTATTTAATTTTGCAGATATATTAGTATCTTGTAGGAAACTTACAAGAATATTTTGAATGTGTCTATGGGAATTTTTGCCCAGCTGTACAGAAGAGCATTTGTTGTGTGTGTCTGATGCTAATGGTGGATGGGAGGGCTGATGTCACGCTTCGGGGGTGGGAGAATCAGGAAAAAAGATGTGAGGCTGGTGAAGGGATACATGGGAGCTAATCTGACCCTTATACTGAGGGTCCCTGGCTTGCCCTGCTCTCAGAGGTATTTCTGAAGATGAGGAGGTCTGAGTCACCACCATTCTCCTAAGCTCCTAAAAAGACCTTAGGTTAAGAGGCCCTACCTCCACCCACAGACCAGGAAAACCTGGCAGCTTCAAATGACAGCAACAGCACAGCACAGCAGAGCATGACTTCAGCAGAGAACTACTTAAGGCTGATGGGGTGTAGAGTAGAATGCTCAGACACACCCCTTCACCTCTACCTTCACATGCAGAGCTGCAGCAACAGACCAAGGAGAATAACTCAATGAAATAGCACAGCAGCAACAATATGGGACTGCAAAGGTAGTCAATATAAGACAGCTGGGCTCAAAACTCAATTTAAGCCACCCAACTTTCCCAACCATGCTTTTATGGACTGCTGTGTCTGCACTGCTCACAGTGATGCTTGATCATAATATGGCTATCCCCAAACTGTTTTTACAAGGCTGGCAGCAAAATGTTTTCCAAAATGTTTTGTGCAGAAGGATTTCCCTCAATAAGGCCAAAAGGGGCTGCTACCCACCTTAATAACAGCCCAGAGCATTATTCCCCTCCATAAAACTTTAGAGTGGGCACAATGCAGTCAGGCATGTGTGGCACCCCAAGGGTTAATGTGCCACAGCAACATCACACGGGTTCCCTCCCGACAACACACTGGCACTAGCACCTCTGGGCCAGGAGGGGGAGCTAACCGAGCTCCCTTATATACTCCAGGTCATGAGGAAGTAGGGAGTGAGTCTAGAGTTAGTTCTGAGTTGAGTTCAGTACGAGGTAGTACTGTGAAGAGTCCAGTTCCTGGGAGAACTGAGGGAGACTGTAGTGTAAAGGAGCTGCGTCAGACTTCTCTACAGTCCACTCACTGATTCCAGGCCTAGCCAGGGTCTGAGGGAAGGAGAACTGATGACAAAGGAACACATCTGGGAGACTAAATGCCATCACCACTTGCCCCAGAGGAGCGCACAGAACGGATACCGGATCCGAAACTGTGACCGACACACATAGCACAGTAAATCCAGGAATAGTGGAGTTTGTAGATCGACACTGTACCAGAGCGAAGCAACACGGTGGGGTCAGCAGCACACGGAAGACTCAAGTTGCCTAGCCAAGGGGTACCTGTGAGGAGAGAGACAGTGCCAGCAGCTCAGCTAGAAGCAGCAGCAAGGCCACACACACACAGCGCAGCAGGATGAAGCTGAGGACCCGGACAGGGTGGGAGCAACCCGGCCCCAGTACAGACTCCGTGGACAATAATCTGCTACAACATCTGCAGTAAAGCTTTGGAAAACTTCAGAAACATGAGTGTGTGATCCTTGAACCCGTCTCCACTATCCAGCGGTGTACCTATGCTTGACGGCGCCCGGGGCAGCGATCTATCATGGCGCCCCCCCCCCCCCAACGCAGGTGAGGACCGGGGGGGGGGTGCTGTCAGTTTTTAGCCCCGCCGCCCCTGCTGCACCAGTGGTTCAGGACCGGGCTGCTTTACCTGACAATTCCGGGATGCTGCTGGAGTACAAAGATGGCCGCCGAGGCATGTCCGGTGACGTCGCGAAGGGCGATACCATTGCTCCCGGCCAGCAGGGGGATTATAGATAGGAGCTCAGTGTGCGGCGGGTGCAGACTCCTCCGGAAGTGCCTCCGGAAGTGGCCGACCACTCGGGCCCACATACAATCTGTGCATATCACGCACTGTGATATACACACCGAGGGGGGATAGGGAGGAGCGGGGGTGCCGCCGGCGCCCCCCGCTGAGTAGCGCCCGGGGCGAAAGGTCCGGCTGCACCCCTCTAGATACGCCCCTGCCACTATCAATCCCTTATTATCATATCCACCATAGACTCTAATTACCACTGCCCTCCGGGGAACCAGCCTCTACCTACGGAGAGCCGTTCCATCTAAGCTGCCCAACATCATCCCCGGAGGTTCTGCAGCAGCGGGGGTCCCATTACTGACCACACACCGTGGGTGGCGTCACGACAAACATTTATCCCTTGTAAATACTCCTTTTACTTGCGGAACCCGGGACATGGTCCGGACCAGGCCCTCTGTGACACCTCCAGTAGCAACCCAGTCTGGTACCGAGTACCCCGCCCCAGTGGGCTACACACATGTAACATTCTCCATCAAACCCAAACTCCTCCATAAGATATAGATGGAGAAGTGCGATCTGTCAGAAATAGAACACATTCAATACTCCAGAAGTGTAGTGTTGTCCACTTTACACCACCCATCCGATGCTTGGCCGTGCTTTGGTGATATGGGGCTGCACACATGCTTAGACATGAAAGTCCATCATGAAGCTCCTGATGGTGCATAGTATTTAATGCCAGAGGAGATTTGTAGTTTTCAATTGAAAAAAATTTAATGGTACAGCAAACTATTGATAAGGTGTACCCCAATACTTTTGTCTATATGATGTAATATAGATAATTCATTAAACCTTTGTTAAAGTATTCTGGTGATTATCCATGAAAGATGGATGGTGTTATTATATTATTATTATTTGAAGGCCTTCAACTCAATCTCGAGACATGGTGACTTGATGTTACGTGTTGACTGCCTTCAGTCACTTGCTGCTGCTGTAGTTGACACCATGCCTTTCTTTCTCCTCAGTGATTGTGACTCTGCAGGCGGAGGTTACTGAATGTTTGATGGAAGTGACTAATAGCTCAGTTGAGCTAAGGGAGTGTGTCTGAGCCTTCCGCTCTCCACCCCTCGACCATAAATACTTCAGCTTCCTTCCACCAGATGTTGCTGATTCGGTTCATTCCTGATCTGAGGCCTGGTGTGTGCAGACGTTTCTCTGGAGCTGCTGTTATCCTCTTCAATTGAAGCTGCTGGATTTCTCTGGTCCGTTGGTGGAGGTAGGGGCTTTGTGCCTAGGGCTTTTCAGGAGTTTAGGAGAAAGGGTGTCAACTCGGACCTCCTCACCTTCAGAGGTACCTCTGAGAACAGAGCGAGCTAAGTATCCCCAGTTTAGGAGAAAGGGTGGCAACTCTGACCTCCTCACCTTCAGAGGTACCTCTGAGAACAGAGCGAGCTAAGGATCCCCAGTTCCAAGTTCAAATTAGCTTCCCTTGAATCTCTTCGCCCACCTCACCATCCAGTTCCTGATTCCCTCACCCCCTAATCATTACACTTGATGGATGAACACTGTGTAGGAAGATCGATATTGTACAAGCCTAGGTAAGTCCACAAGAGTTTTCTCCAAGCCTAGATAGGTCCACAAGAGTTTTCTCCAAGCCTAGATAGGTCCACAAGAGTTTTCTCCAAGCCTAGATAGGTCCACAAGAGTTTTCTCCAAGCCTAGATAGGTCCACAAGAGTTTTCTCCAAGCCCAGATAGGTACACCAGGTTCTTCCTATTTTAATTGTATCAAGCCATTGGGTTGCTGGTCTTCTTCTTTACCTTGTTCCTTCTATTCTTCCTACCATGATGTCCTCCTTCAGTGATTGCTCTCTTCGTATGATGTGTAGACAAGTCGTATCTTGGTGATCCTTGCTTCCAGTGACATGTCTAGTTGATTTGTTCAGGATGTGGTTCTTCTTCTTGCCATCCATGGTATTGATAACATCGTCCTACAGCACATTTCATAGACATTGATTCTTCTCATTACTATTTGCAGACACAATACACCAGCATTCATAAACATACCACATTGGAAATAAAGAATAGAAATAAAAGTTCATTTACAAGACTAAGCTATAATAATACAAGAGTCTATGATACATAAATGATTTATTATTATATAATATAGTTGTATGATTAACAGCTATCCATAAGGGTGTTGGGATGAGGATCAAGTAGTTTAACTTGGTGCTGCAATTTACCATGAATCATTAAGGCAAATCAAGCCATGTTAATAAAAGATTGAAATGGAGCAAACAAAGTTATAAGTATGTTAATGTAGACATCATAAGTAAAATGTAATAGTATTTCCCCAAATATTATACTAAGATTAACTGCAGAAAAGAGGTTGATATCACAATTCCAAAAAAAGGCCGGCTTCACACCGCGGTTTTCGGCTGTCAGGTTGCACCGGACAGAACCTGACAGCACCAGACGAGCAGAAACTGAGGGCAAATATGCCCTCCGATTCTGTTTTTAACAGGATTTGTGTGTCTGTCAGTGGTGCTGAAATGTCAGCGTTCTGTGCTGCGCAGCTGTCCATGGTGCTGAATGTGCAGCCCGAGTGAGCAGTGGAGCTCTCCATGATGCTGAACGTTCAGCGGTGGCTCTGAAATGCTGCTGCTGTCCATGGTGCTGAATGAGCGCCGCAGCAATTCAGAGCCGACACTGTCCTATAATCCCCAGAATGGACAATGATAATTTGATCCGTGCTGCTGTGGATAATAACAGACGTCCTTTTACAAACCGGTTGACTTAATTCCAACGCGTTTCTAGGTCGCCCCGACCTCTTCATCAGGGATACATTTACAGAGTAAATGTCATTGTTTTTAAGAGGTTGAAAAGACACCCAACTCTTAGCTGCAGAAAGTGTGTCTTTGTAAATGGTGACTGGCCAGAGCCCCTCTGACCCGTCCTCCCATTGTTTGGACAGAGAAGCATTTCCTGATATGGCAATCCTAGCAAGGACCCCAGGTTTCACCATCTGAAAGAATGCAACTTTATGACTTTCTACCCCTACACAAGGAGAGACTTTTCTTTCCCCCAGATCTTCTTTGTCTGCTAGTGAATACACTTCACATCAAATTTAATAAGACACGTTCATGCCGCACACATAAATAATATGGTTGGATTACTGATGGTTTCGCCGATCCAATGGTACCGCTTAGAGATCCGTGAAACAATCAGAAACCTAAGAAATGAGTCCTGACCTTCTGAACATCACAGATGTATCATATTTCATATCGATATTAGTGACGGTAAACATGATGTTCCTATACCGCGTGGCACAGGTTTTAGTCTGTCTTATTTTAATTCCTTTTATTTTTATAACTGTTTTATACATATATGTAAATCGTCTCTTTTGTAATATCTTGTATATCTATTATATATATTGCCAACTTTCTGGAGTAAACCTTATCAATTTACTTAGTCTCGTTCTTCTTGTTCTATGAGCGAGCTCACCACGTCCACCCTGCTGTTTTTTCAGGTTACCAAACAGGTTACGGATCAGTGGTGGCAGATTAACTTTTTTGTATTTATGTGATATTGTGGCCTGAGGGTGACTGGATCGAGGTATATATACGTTACTGGCCAGAACTGGTGGTATATATACATCCCGTTGCATCCCGCTTCACAGTATACAACATAAAGCCAAGCAGCTGCTCCCAGTCTTATCCTTTGGCAGTATCCGGTTTGACCAGCAGGATAAGAGGGCGCCAGAGAGCTGCAGGTCCTTACTAAGTCTTCCTGACAATTGGGGTTCTGATCTGGCACAAATTCTTATGGCCGCTTTACACGTCCCAACATCGTTGCGATATTGTATACAACGGCGCGGAAGCGCGCATTTTTTTGGCTAAAATCCAAGATCGCATAGGAGCTGTCACACAGGGAGATATCGGCAGGCAACACAACTGCGATGTCTACGCCCCCTCGTACGCGCGACCCAGGAAACGACCATTTAACATGGGAGTGAATAGGGGAAGTTGTTCTCCAAGTCGTTGTTGGGCTGTCACACAGCACGATCCTGCCACATCGCCAATCCAATATCGGGCAGTTGGAGAGCCTGCTCATTTCTTCCCCGATATCGTTTTGGCATCGTTCTTGCATTGAATTGCACATTTACACCACACAACGCACGAACGATATCGGCGGCAACGCATGAACCACGTGAGTTTTTATCGAAGATGGACGACGATATCGGGACGTGTAAAGCGGCCATTAGTCATATTAAAGTGCTTGTTAAAGTATCAATTATGACTTTGAGGATTGCTACCCTTATTGGGTGGCATTAGAGTTTTTCACTTCCTCACTGAAGTAACAATTTGCATATTTCCCAGAGGAGCATTGCGGCTTCAAGTCTCCTTATGAGCTTATCTCTCTCCTTATGGCGGCAGGCACATTCCTCTCCATAAAGGTACTGTCACACAGGGAGACATCGCCGGCGATGTTGCCGGCGATCACGGGAGCGCGCATCCCTGACAACATCGCCGGGGAGATGTCAGACTGAGCAACTTACTGGCGATGTCGCCGCAACCTGACCACGCCCCTCAGTTGCCGGCAACATCGTCGGCGATATCTCCCTGTGTGACGGTACCTTAAGGTAGATAGCTAGTTCCCCAGACCTTGTCTTAGCCTCTCATACAGCCAGATCAGAATATCCCACACACTATACTGATGAGGGGCAGTTTGGGGTTCTGATCTGGCACAAATCCTGAGTCATATTAAAAGGCTTGTTAACGAGTTGATTATGACTGAGGATAGCCACCCTTATTGGGTTGCATTAGAGTTTTTTCACTTCCTCACTGAAGTGACCATGTGTGTTTTTACATGCGTTTTCATTGCGTTTTACATTGAAATCATTGGGTGCATTTTTGGATGCGATTCTTTGCATTTCTATGCATTTTTGCACTGCAAAACACAAACGCTACCCCCCTTAGATGTGAACTTAGCCATTCTTTTGTTCTGCAAGTCAAGGGACAGGTAGGGTAGTAGTGATGAGCGAGTACCGTAACATTTGTAATCGCTATACTCGTTACGAGTACTTTCTAATAATCGCGTATTCGTTCTGAATAGCGAGTACAATGTAATCAATGGGAAACACGAGTTATTTTCTGTTGGACCCTACAAAGGTGTCTGGGGGCCTTAGGAAAAGGCTGTAGATCATAATGACCTGACCTGAGATGAACCCTGACTGTTTAGTCAGTTCTCAGCTCTGCTACATCCCTGTGTGTCTAAGCACAGACAGGGATGTAGCAGAGCTGAGATTGCGTTTTGGACTACGTCGGACGGAAGAGGATTTTTTAAATAAAGATGGAGAGCGGGGTTCAGCGCCAGAGGATGGTGCTTCAATGAATGCGCCATCTTCTGGGGCGACTGCGGGCTGCAATTTGCAGCAGGGGGGTGCCCAGAAAGCTTGGGCCTCCCTACGCTGTGGATTCCAGCCCCCAGCTGCTTAGCTGTACCTGGCTAGACATAGAAATTGCGCGGAGCCCCACGCATTTTTGTTTTATTATTTCATGAAATTCATGAAATAATAAAAAAAAGGGGGCTCACCTATATTCTTGTTTACTAAATAGAGATTCTGCTGCACTCCAGCACTTCATGTCTTCAAGGAAAAAAGCCTATGGCTAACAAGTATTATTGCATTATGTGAACAGGAACCAAGAACATATTGGAAAGCTACTGAAAGCTATCTAGGAATAAATGTGAAAAATTAGTTAAATGTGATGGCCATGACATTGTAAGCCCAGTAACCACTTACAAGGTTTTTTCACTCTACTGGGTCCTATCTAAAAACCTCATGTTTGCAGACTGGATATGTGAATGGGATAATGCCCTGTGTGCAATTAAAACCTGCTTATAAAGGAAGTTATCAGAAATATGTGTAGGTTCTCATAGCAGCTACTGGGTGGGGGAGGGTGCTGGCCTTAGCCAGTAAAACCTTTTCAAAATTGACAGTTACCAGCTGCATGTATGACCATATGTACAGTATGCGTTCCTAGAAGAGGTTCCGTAAAAATGCTTGAGTTCCCCATTGACTTCCATTATACATTAAAAGTCTCGTTACGAGAACTGAGCACCTGAGCATGGTAGTGCTCGCCCATCACTATTTATAACAAAGAGTTTGAAAAAGGCTCGAAGTGGAGAGGGTGCATAGCAAAGACACCAATTCCAGATAATATCTCCCATTTTGAAGACTATTCTACTTGAAATTACAGTAAGTGTTCATTTATGAATGACCTCTGGTCATGTCACATACAAATGATCCTACTATTATAACTGATCAATTGTTTTAGCCTTGTCAAAGCTAGTAAACATTCAATGACTCCTCTTCTCAACTGGTCGTGATGCATAAAAAAACTTGATGAAGGTCTTGACAAATAAAAAGACACCAGAGAAATAAGTAACTGCAGTTAGAACCCCATAGATCTTCTTTTTCCACCAGGACACTCGTAGTTCTAGACTTTTTTCTTATCTTACAGTCCCGTTTTCCATCTTCAGAAGACGATATATTCATGTGGTAAAGCTTATGATCTTTCATAAAAAATGTGCTACACTTTTGAGTCAGTGGTGTGACCATGATGGTCAAAATACTATGAGTTTGTTGGAGAAAAAAAACCTTACTTTATATTAAACACTTTGATGGCGCAGTTTGTTTTAGTAGAACCTTGGACGCGGTACATCGATGATTTGTTTTTGATTTGACAGGGTTCCATTGAGGCGCTACATGAGCTACTGACACCGGCCTAATGTACCTAATTTATTATATATTTAATGAGTCTGATTAAGTCCATTTTATTCCAACTCTGACTCAGACTCCTCGACTTGGACTCCAGAGCCCTTGATGCAGGGGTGGACATTGCTGCCCGGGGGCCCTGGTGCAGCCTTTGAGAACCTGGGGGTGCTATCACTGTAGCTATGGAGGACCGGGAGGGGGGGGGGGTGTGCTATCAGTGTAGCGGCCGTCGCGGCTTCTACCTGCATCCGGAGCGGCACCTGTGAGCCGGAGCAGCGGCAGAGAGAGGAGGGGCAGGCTCAGCCGGGGGAAGCAGGAAGCTTCCCTGGTTAACCCCCTCTCCTCTGCCACACTAGCTCAGGGACATAGGGGGCGGCTGGGGGCCCCTCTGCAGGGCTAAGGGGCCCACCAGTCGGCCGGGGCCCTGGTGCAGCTGCACCAGCTGCACCACGGTAGGTCCGCCCCTGCCTGGATGTAATCACTTAACTCTCTAGGTAATGTATTGAATTTTGATATCAGTCACTGATCACTATCATTTTTATTACCGTCAGTTTTATTTTTGCATTTTATCAGTAGATTTTGCTTTTCACAGGAGACGTGGAACAGAAATCTCTGCAGATTTGCTTTCCTCCTTGGTGTTTGTCTTCTTCTATATAAAGCTATTTACTTTGTTTTAACTACACAGTACTATACAAACATCCACAATGCATGTCATAGTGAAGTCTATATTGTTACTCTCATCACATTTACTGTCTTTCGCAGGGCTAAGTGTCCAGGTACAATTTTCTGCTTTTTTGTGATAAGTGGTAATTTAACACATTGTGTTGTGCCAAGAATTGCTGATTCTATATATGTAACATTTGCAGATCATTATAATTCCCTTGCTCTCATGTTAAGTCATGTGCACAGTTGACACTATGGTGTAATTTTTCATCATTGGGACAATATTAGGAGAACATCACTACAAGAAGGAAGATGAGAACAATTGTGGTAAGTGACAAGAGATTATGGTTCACACATTGAGTATTTTTTTTCTAGAATAAACAAGAACCTGATTCTAAACAGCATAAAAATTGGACAGTGAGGGGGATCATATGCGAGGGCCCCTATGTGTCCCCCAGAATGTGCACTATCACGTATTGTACCCGGTATGGAAGGTAGGATAGAGGGACGCATCACTCCGGGCCGGGTCTTGTAGGTTTTTCCCAGAGGGAGACACGGGGTTAAATGCTAGGTTAGGAGACAGGGCGGAGTCCCCTGTGGAGAGCTGAGGCCTGAGCTGAGGTAGAAGAGGCTGATGAGCGGTCAGGTCAGGAGTGTGAGAGGCTGTGTGCTATTACAACACGGCCTAACCCGGGAGCCCAGTGTGACCTAGACCGGAGAGAACTCGTAACCTGAAGGGACTGTGTTACTATCCGGGGGATGTATACATTGTACCCGGCTGCGTCCCGGAACCCGGCGGCTTGTGCCACTTCTGTGCCTCATGAATAAATCTGGGTACTGTATGAACTGATACCAGGCTCACTGCCGTTTGTCTTGCAATCCCGGTGCTACCTCACAACCTGTAATAGAAAAAGTAGAGACCAAGCACTAATCGCTGTACTCATGTGACTGTCAGTTTGCACTTAAAGGGAACCTATCACCAGACTTTTGACATCCCATCTGAGAGCAGCATAATGTAGAAATAGAGACCCTGATTCCAGCGATGTGTCATTTACTGAGCTGCTTGCTGTCATTTTGATAAAATTAGTGTTTTCTCTGTTGCAGATTTAGCAGTCTGTGAATATGCCAGACTACCTGGCAGCAGGACAAGGAGACTGATAATGATAATCTCCAGCTGATTAAACAGTGATTTTATCAAAACTACACTGAGCAGCGCAGTAAGTGACACATCGCTGGAATCAGGATTTCAAGTCCTATATTATGCTATTCTCAGATTAGGTTGCAAAAACCTGGTGACAGGTTCCCTTTAACTCCTGCAGCAGGAGGCTGTATAGGCTGGAACGGAGAGAAAGCTCTAAGATCCAGACTGCAGCAAATGATCCCTAATACATGAGAGAAGAAAAAAAAAGCTGCCACTCACCAGTCAGTGCAGAATTCTTTAATGGTTCAAGTTACGGGTACATAAGCGCAGGGAAGGGGTAATGATTTATGGACTACGGTGCTGTGAGCGCTTCCACAGGTCCTTCAGGACCTATAGAACCTGTTGAAGCGCTCACTGCATGAAATGGCACCATAGTCCGTGAATCCATCACCCCCTCCCTGCGTTTATGTATCCGTATCTTTAACCATTCTGCACTGACCAGGGAGTGGCAGCTTTTTTGCTTCTCTTATGTATTAGGGATCATTAGACATGTAAAAGTTCACATATGTATGGATAACTCTACCAAATTGGTAACATAATCTGTATGAAAATATGCAAGATATGTAAAATCTGAGCTATGGATTACTCACTTTACAATTAGTGGATTTTATTTCAATAGTGAAGACACAGCTAGTATATAGTCTGGTCTTTTCTATAGTAATATTCTAGTGAAACCTGGATGATGAAGAAACAAAACAGAAGGAGAATCAACGTCTTCGAAATGTGGAGCTGGAGAAGGAGGTTATCAATACCATGGATAGTAAGAACAAGAACCAAGCCAGACATGTCCCTGGAAGGAAGGAGCACCAAGATACGACTGTCTACACATCATACGGAAATGGAAACCACTTGGGAAAGACCTCATAGTGGGAAGAATAGAAGGAATGAGGCAAAGAGGAAGACCAGCAGCCCGAAGGTCTGAGAAGACCCCGATGGACCTATCTAGGCTTGAAGAACATTGATCTTCCTACAGATCATTCATCTATATAATACGATGAGAGCAATCACTGGAGAAGGACATCAAGGTCAGAAGTATAGAGGGAACAACGCGAAGAGGTAGATCAGCAACCCAATAGATTGATACTGTGAAGAAAATGGCAGAGAAGACCATGGTGGACCTATCTAGTCTTGGAAGAGCCCCTTGTGGACCTATGTAGGATTGGAGAAGATCGCGGTGGACCACTCTGGGCTTGGGGAAGACTTTGGTGGACCAATCTAGGCTTGGAGAAGAC
Organism: Allobates femoralis; assembly: GCA_033576535.1. Classification (NCBI taxonomy): domain Eukaryota; kingdom Metazoa; phylum Chordata; class Amphibia; order Anura; family Aromobatidae; genus Allobates; species Allobates femoralis. The sequence continues at coordinate 3,732,049 of JARQOC010000004.1, forward strand.
CCTGGTGGACCTATCTAGGCTGCACAAGATTGATTTTCCTATAGCTTTGGCTCGAGATCAAGCTGAAGGCCATTGAATAATAATAAATATCATGTGAAAATGCTCTTTTCATATGTAGTTTCTCTGTGGAGTGTTTCATGGACTATAAGTCTCTCTACACTGATTTGGTGCTCAAACTAAGGAGGAACTTTAACTCTTTGACACCTTTTCATTATGAGCACAGGCTTCATAGACTGACCATATTGTTATAGGTTTTTCATAACTAAGTGAGGCTTAGGCTGGTTTCACACTGCAGTTTATTTCCTGATCAGGTTCGATCTGGTTTGTGTGTCAAAACCAGGAGTGTCTCCAAAAGTCAGAACAGGGGTCCATCTTTCAATTATAGTTTTTCTCTGCAAGTTCCTTTCTGGGTTCCTCTCCGGGTTCCTCACCTGGTTCCTCTCCTGGTTCCTCTCTTGGTTCCTCTCCTGGTTCCTCTCCAGGTTCCTCTCTGGGTTCCTCTCCGGGTTCCTCTCCGGGTTCCTCTCCGGGTTCCTCTCTTGGTTCCTCTCCGGGTTCCTCTCCGGGTTCCTCTTCTGGTTCCTCTCTTGGTTCCTCTCCCGGTTCCTCTCCTGGTTCCTCTCCTGGTTTCTCTCCTGGTTCCTCTCCTGGTTTCTCTCCTGGTTCCTCTCCTGGTTTCTCCCCTGGTTCCTCTCCTCTTTCCTCTCCTGGTTCCTCTCTTGGTTCCTCTCTAGGTTCCTCTCCTGGTTCCTCTCCTGGTTTATCTCCTGGTTTCTCTCCTGGTTCCTCTCCTCTTTCCTCTCCTGGTTCCTCTCCTGGTTCCTCTCCGGGTTCCTCTCCTGGTTTCTTTCCTGGTTTCTCTCCTGGTTTCTCTCCTGGTTTCTCCCCTGGTTCCTCTCCTCTTTCCTCTCCTGGTTCCTCTCCTGGTTCCTCTCCTGGTTCCTCTCTGGGTTCCTCTCCAGGTTCCTCTCTTGGTTCCTCTCTAGGTTCCTCTCCTGGTTCCTCTCCTGGTTTATCTCCTGGTTTCTCTCCTGGTTCCTCTCCTCTTTCCTCTCCTGGTTCCTCTCCTGGTTCCTCTCCGGGTTCCTCTCTTGGTTTCTTTCCTGGTTTCTCTCCTGGTTTCTCTCCTGGTTTCTCCCCTGGTTCCTCTCCTCTTTCCTCTCCTGGTTCCTCTCCTGGTTCCCTCCTGGTTCCTCTCTGGGTTCCTCTCCAGGTTCCTCTCTTGGTTTTGGCACACAAACCTGATCGAACCTGATCAGGGCAAAAACTGCAGTGTGAAACCAGCCTTAGGGGGAATTATAAATCCATTTGTAGAGGGAAAAAAATAGCAGTGATAAATTAGTTATCTTCTGTTGGAAATGTCCTGCTCTGAGCTATTTTAATGCAAAATCTTTCTATTTGACCCTTAGCATGGCCCAGTAGAAGAGCACAGGTACATCATTAAAAGTTAAGGTAATTTAGGATATTGTAGTTTTCTTTCTTTTAAGCATTTTCATGTATCAAGTACATATGAGTGAACTTTGGCTAAACGTGTTCGCTAATTTCAAATCCGGACCGAATTAGGCAATGTTCTTTCGGCCCCTCAAACCCGAACGTTTTGCTGAAAAGTCGGAAATTCGGGATTGGTTTTGGTAATTGTTTGGATGTGTGTGTGTGTAGCGTAACTAGGGCAAAAGCATCAGTGTAAATTACAACTTTATATTTCCAGCTGGCATTAAGCCCATGATTCTTAATGTTGGGTCAATGTTAGACCTGGTCATTAAAATATCATGTTAATAGTAAGGAAGACATATAGAAAAAAATATTTTATTGGAAATAAAATCACTTACACATATCTGGCCTTATTACTCCCTCATAACCATCCTCTATCCTCTGCGATGCCTTCTCTCCACCGGCCAAGACACACTCTGAGCTCTGATTCATCAAAGGTTGCAGTGAAGAACAAAGTGTGCTATTCCCGTGGCTTCTGAACACTGAATTAGAGCCTGGAGAGCTGTGGCAGGTTAAGCAGTCCCTCACTGAGGTCACCCGAGGACATTTCTGGTAACCATGGTAACCGCTAAGGTTAGTGCTTACCATAATAACCAGTGCTGTCTTCAGATGACCTCAGTGAGTGATGCAGGCTGCGGTCAGCTGATGCGATCACCAATGGCAGCTGATCCGATCACCATAGTAATCACATTACCTGTTTAGATCAGCTGACCCGATCCAGTCATGTGACGCGATTTCTTATCTCTAATATCAAGTGAGAAATGAGGATGAGAAGAATATTAGGAGCCCGTAGGAGGCTGTGGACCATCTCTACACTGTTACTTGATGTTTTAGATAAATTATTAACTTTTTTACTTTTTCGCAGGAGAAGAATTTGACTACCGTCACAGAGTTTTTCCTAGTAGGATTTCAAAGTGATCAAAATTCAATCATTTTCCTTTTCTGTCTTCTCCTGGTTGTTTTCTGTGGGACAATATGTGGAAATCTACTGATCATTCCTCTGGTGTCCACCAGCAAGGTCCTCCACACTCCGATGTACTTTTTTCTTACACAACTGTCCATCAGTGATGTTGTGTTGACCACCGATGTTGTTCCTAATATGCTCCACATTCTACTAAATAATGGAGGGACTATTACTTTTTTTGGCTGCTTGACCCAGTTGTATTTTTTCGCTGCTATTGAAACATCTGAATGCATTCTTCTCACCGTGATGTCTTACGACAGATATGTGGCCATCTGTAATCCCCTCCGTTATACCTCTGTCATGACAAATGCCCATTGTATGAAGTTGGCCATCCTCTCTTGGTTGGTTGGCTTTTTCTGTGCGTTTTTGGACACTATCAATGTATCAATGCTGACATTCTGTGGACCAAATATCATTGACCATTTTCTCTGTGATCTTGTTCCTTTATTAGAACTTGCTTGTTCTGATACTTACATTATTGAAATCGAAATGCGTATTGTGAGCTTTCCAGTACTCGTCATTCCCATCACAATTATCATAATATCTTATGCTAAAATCATTGTCTCCATATTAAGACTCCATTCCAACGTCAGCAGACAGAAAGCCTTCTCCACATGTAGCTCCCACCTCATCGTGGTCTCTATCTTCTACTTTAGTTTATTAAGTGTTTATCTTTTTCCAAAAGAAGGGGACACCTTAAACCTTAGTAAAATCCTATCACTGCTATATACTGTGTTCACTCCATTCATAAATCCCATTATATACAGTCTGAAAAATAAGGACATCAAAAAATCTCTACAAAAAATAATCAAATAGAAATTATTTGTGTCATGTCTCTGCATTCGATCGTGACCATGTGCTGTGAGGTTGATTTCCTTCTGAGGAAGAACCGTGGTCAATCTCTGTCCAAGTGTTGATTTTCTTTTCCCTTTGCATCTTTCTTTTTGTTTACAGTCAGCAGGTGTTTTCATTTGTTCATTTATACCTTCCTTATGCTGGCCTTCTCTGCTGGCTATATTCCTATGTGGATCCTGCTAAGGACTTCCAGCCCCACAACTGCAAAGGAATTTTGCTTGTCAGATAGAGATTAGCTTGGTATTTGCACTTTGCTGTATCATGTATTTTGTCTAATTCTTTCTTTTTGTTTACAGTCAGCAGGTGTTTTCTTTTGTTCATTTACTCTGTTCAATTATATCTTGGTTGTGGCTATTCATACCTTCCTTATGCTGGCCTTCTCTGCTGGCTATATTCCTATGTGGATCCTGCTAAGGACTTCCAGCCCCACAACTGCAAAGGAATTTTGCCTGTCAGATAGAGATTAGCTTGGTATTTGCTCTTTGCTGTATCACGTATTTTGTCTAATTCTTTCTTTTGTTAGACGTTATTTTGGTAGGAGACTATCCTAGCTTGCATTTTCTACTTCACATTTTTCCACTGGTGTATGTGTTTTATCTTTCCACACCTTGGGTCGTTTCCTAATGCTGCATGTTTTCCATATTCTGGATTATAGTGTACAGCAATCTCCCTCCTGGTTCCTAAAGTGGTACAAGGAACAACTCTATGGCCTTTTAGGCAGCCAGGTCCGGGTTCTGGATTTCTAATTGTACAACTTAGTATGTTCCAGCCTGTGCAGGGGCCACCAGAGACTGTGCAGGTAGGGATACTATTCTTTACCTTCCCCAACTGGTTCATGTACAGTTGTTAGGAATTATGTTCCATTTTACCCTTGTTGGAATACTCATGTGCAAAACAAATTGATGTGAATCGAATTTTAGTAAACTTTTATGAAATTTGCAGATCCCAGCAATTTTGAACAATTTGTGCTTCGATTTGTGTGCAGATTAAAAAGCCTGTAGATTAATTATACATGTAATGACACAACCTTTGATTGTGCATGATGTGGGTTAAACTTTATTAATTTGGCCAGAGATATAGGTCTTTTGGTTGGATATCTCATGTTTGCTAAGTCATTGTTTCTTGCTAGATGATTCGGAGCCTTTCATTGTCTGAGTTTGTGTATTGCTTATTTAATGTAATCACCTCACTCCCTCTGTCTACATTACTCAAAGGGAAATTATCAATGTGGCTTGAAAACCAGCCAATAAGAGTACAGTCTTATTCTACCCATCCTGGAAAACCACAATGCTCTGAGATGAGTGCTCTGGCTATATAAAAGTACTTGCTTCAATCACCAGGGAACATATGCTACATCACTTCAATCTAGGGACTATGGTCTTGATAGCAAGACCATAACCTCAGACAAGGAATGTAGGTACTGGCTGATAGGATAACATTGTGTTTCATATTCTGCATAGCCTTAATCTAGAAGTTTATGATTTGAATGGAGGACGACCAAAACTGAATCATATTCTGCAAGAGTTCAGCCTAGAATTGGCTGAACTATCAGAGAATATTTATGGAAAATGTCCAGGTTGGGACAATTTGGTCTCCTGGCTACAGACTTTGCTGTGCTTGGTCTGATTCCTAAGCTTTCCACTATTCCTTTCTGAGTGGGTTCCCGCCAAAAGTGGGGTGCTGGTGGACTAGAGTAAGTGGCCCTGGAAGCCCTGAAGACATAAATATTTTAATATCTGGTGAGCCAGAGGAAGGGTGAGACTCTGTTGCCTGTTACATTGTGTGTCTTGCTGGTTATGTGTTATATGCCTTTTACTGTTGGGGACTACCAAAGCCATACCATTGTGTGGTTCCATCACCCTGTGTTGTCTGGGTAGTGTTCTGCCCATGGTTAAGAAGTTCGGGTGTTTAGTTGGGATTTGCCCTGGTCCATGCGTTTTTTCTGTCAGCTAATGGGAGCACCCACTGACCCCCGAGTCTCCACAATACACATCAGGAAAATAGGTGAAACCACTGTCTTCTGGGGAAAGCACTGGCTGCCCCATGATGCTTTGTGTATACAGCAGCCATTTTACGGTGATTCAGTATAGTGAAGGGTAGGAGAACTCATAGCTAAGCATTATATAAAACGAGAAAAATTCTCCATCAGAAAAGGATATCCAGCCTAACAGACAGTGAATCTTCTGTATTTAAACAAATATTAGACAGAGGACAGATGATAGGATTTTAAGAGTGATAGCGGTATCTACGCGTTTCAGGTGCCAATGCATCCTCAATCATTCTAATAATAATAATCTTTATTTACATAGCGCCAACATATTCTGCAGCACTTTACAATTCACAGGTTCATATACAAACAGCCATAAGAAACAATTATAAAAAATACAATAGCTAAAGCAAAAAATAATTACATCCCTGCTCATAAGAGCTTACAATCTACAGTGAAGTGGAGGTGACACATGTACAGGCTTTTATTTACAATGATGGTCCAGCCAATTTCAGGGGATGGGGCGTAGATCAGAGCTGCATAAGTTGCCACCGGCCAATCTGTGTAGAGGTTTTGGGTCTGGTGGAGTTTCACAAACAGTTATGTTCAGAGCAGTAGTGAATACCCTATGTCTAAATGACTAGAATTATGGAGAATCATAGGTCGCCCTAAAATGATATGTTTTTAGGGAGCGCCTAAATATGTGTAAGTTGTGGATAATCCTAACTTCTTGTGGTAGAGCATTCCAGAGAATTGATGCAGCTCAGTAAAAGTCTTGGAGCTGGGAATGGGAGGTTCGAATTAATGCAGATGTTAGTCTAAAGTCACTTCCAGAGCGAGGAGAATAGATAGGGTGATAGACAGAGATGAGGGTAGAGAGGTAGGGAGGTGCTGCACTTTAAAAAAAACTTCAATGGTGTGTGCTTTAAATAGCTTCTTTTTCCGATTCATACCCCAGTTGCATTTAAAATAGTAAACAACTTGGTACCAGAAGTATAAAAGTATCACTGACCTGGCCCTCGTCTGGATCTCTTCATACAACAGACCATACATTCAGTGTCTTACTCTCCCACACCGCCTCCTCACCTTAACCCCTATCTGTCGGTGTCCCACAAGGCTCAGTTCTCCCTCGGACTAGTTCACCCTCGGACTGGGACAGCTCATTGACTCCCTTGGTCTTCAGTATCCCCTCTACGCTGACAACACCCAGATCTATCTCTCCGGCCCTAACATCTCCTCCTTGTTATCCAAAATTCCCCACTGTCTGTCCACTATCTCATCCTTCTTTTCTGCTCACTTTCTGAAACTGAACATGAACAAAACTAAACGCATCGTCTTTCCTCCAATCAACTCTCCCCCCCTAACTGACCTATCCATCAAAGTTAATGGCTGCTCAATCTCCCCAGTCCCCCACACTCGGTGCCTCAGGGTAATCCTCGACTCTGCCCTCTCCTTTTAGCCACACATCCAAACCCTCACCACCTCCTGCCAGCTCCAACTCAAAAATATCTTCCAGATACATTCATTCCTTGATCCCAACATTGCAAAAACACTTGTTCACGTCCTCATCATCTCCCACCTCGATTACTGTAACCTCCTGCTCACTGGACTTCCCTCCTGCTCTCTCTCTCCACTCCAATCTATTCTACACTCTGCGGCTCGTCAAATCCACCTGTCACCCCGCTATTCCCCAGTCTCTCCGCTCTGCCAAGTCCTTCACTGGCTCCCAATTTCTCAGAGGACCCGGTTTAAAACCCTAATCATGACATACACAGCCATTCACAACCTGTCTCCTCCGTATATCTGTAACATGGTTTCCCACTACCTTCCCTCATGCATCCTGCATTCCTCCCAAGATCTCCTTCTCTACTCCTCCCTTATCTCTTCTTCCCGCAACACAAAGTGCCATTGAATTAATAGTGTTATATAAATTAATACAAATTATATTATTATTACAACCACATACAAGACATCCCCCGTGCCTCTGCTATACTCTATAATGCTCTGCCCCAACACATCAGGCTCGCACCTACTCTGGCAACCTTCGAAAGAAACTTGAAGACTCACCTCTTCTGGCAAGCCTACAACCTATTCTGAGCCGTGGTCCACCACACCACCATAAGACTGACTCTACCCCCTCCTATTGTATCCTCTCCCGCCTGCTCGCAGATTGTGAGCCTGAGCGGACAGGAACTCCCCTCCTTCTGTACCTGTGCACCTCATTATGTCTGTTCTTTGTTCATGTCTTTGTCTACCCTTTCTACATGTAAAGCGCCATGGAATTATTAATAATAATAATAATAATAATAATAATAATAATAATAATATTACAAGAAATTGTAAAAATTAGAAACAAAATTAATTAAGATGCAAATACTACTAAGATGTCATGATTATTTCTTTTGCTAAAATATGTAAAAGATCATTTATGTTGATTTATAATATCTCGACCCTTTGTTTATTTTATTAGCAGTAAACTATGACAGTAAAAGCAGTATACACTGTATTAAGGAATCACAAGCAGATTCTTCATGTTATAACAAATCAATATTGTTATCAATGATTAGGTATTTTATATATTCATATATAATTATTTATATTTTTATTATTATTATTATTATTATTATTTCTATTATTATTATTATTTGATGTCCTTCAGTTTAATTTTGATGACTTAATGTAGTAAATTTGATCTTGTTCAGCCTACATACTGTAGGTCCACTAGGGTCTTCATCAAGCCTAGATAACTCCACCAGAGTCTTCTCCAAGCCTAGATAGGTCCACCAAAGTTTTTTCCAAGCCTAGATAGGTCCACTAGGGTTTTCTCCAAGCCTAGATAGGTCCACTAGGGTTTTCTCCAAGCCTAGATAGGTCCACTAGGGTTTTCTCCAAGCCTAGATAGGTCCACTAGGGTTTTCTCCAAGCCTAGATGGGTCCACTAGGGTTTTCTGCAAGCCTAGATACGTCGATCAGTGTTTTCCCCAAGCCTAGATAGGTCCACCAGGGCCTTCTCTGATGTTATCTTAATAGTATCAAGTCATCGGGTGGCCGGTCTTCCACTTCACCTTGTCTTCTTTATTTTTTCAACCATGATGTCCCTCTCCAGTGATTGCTCTCTTTGTATGATGTGTCCAAAGTAAGCAAGTCATAGTTTGGTGATCCTTGCTTTGAGTTACATGTCTGGCTTGATTTGTTTCTTCTTCTTGCCATCCAAAGTTTTGATAGTACCCTTCTTCAGCACCAAATTTCGATGGCATTGATTCAGTAGGTAGAAAAAGAAAATTTGTGATGAATTTCAATAATGTAACTTTATGTTATTTCTAAAATTTAGCCCTATTTACACTCTAGTGTTCAATTTGAAAATCCACCACTAGGGATGAGTGAACATGAACCGTAAAGTTCGGTGTCCGTACCGGACACATAGTGTCTGATGCTCAAATATGAGCATACACTTCTCTCAGAAATCCATGGTCAAAATTAGAGTGCTGTTCATATGATGTTAAAGTTTTTTGCAAGGGTGCAGCATAGCCAATCAACTGTGTAGTGTCAACTGGCATCAAGCCCTGGTGTTAAGGCCCCCTTACACACAACGATATCGTGAACGATATTGTTGCAACATCACCATTTTGGTGACGTTGCAGTGATGACGAAACTACATCATTGCGTGTGACACAAATCAACAATCAACGATAAGTCGTTGATCGTAGATTAATGTTCAGGACCATAAATCTATCGTTGGTCTCCCGCTCGGCGGCCGGCATCAGCACGTATAACAGCGAGAGACCAACAATGAACGAGCTCCCAGCGCTGCACAGCAAGCGCTGGGGGCTGGTAACCAGGGTAAACAATAGGTAACTAAGCGCCGCGCTCAGCTTAGTTACCCGCTGTTTACCATGGTTACCAGCGTTCTCGCTGGTCCTGATCGCTGGTGAGTCTGCCTATGTGACAGCTCACCAGTGATCAGTTCACGATGTGGCAGCGATCCACATCGTTAGTCGGATCGCTTTCACATCGCAGCGTGTAACGGGCCCTTTAGTAATGGAGAGGCTTCTATTAGACACCCCCATTACTAACCCAGTAAGTGTACAGTTAAATGACACACATGCTCTGGAAAAAATAGCTTATTTGAATAAAGTCTCCCCCACATTGCCTCATACACCAACTTCTTAATTGTAAAAAATACTCAAAGTTCCAACTGAGGCTCCATAGAATTCAGTGGGTGCCACCTGGCATTGCACCATCGGATTATGTTGGAACTTCAAGGATTCTTTTTAAATAAAACTTTGTAAACAAGGGAGTGTTTGAGACTATTTATTCAGGTAAACCTTTTTTATTTGCATGTTTTTTTTTTCAATTTCCACTCACTGGGTTATTATTCTGGGTCTCTGATAGACTCTTCTTCATTATTAACCCCTGGGCTTGATGCTAGCTGACATTACACAGCTGACATGAACCCCAAAAATAATCCCTCAATTACCACAGAACCAGGGCAAGCCGGGATGAGCACTAGAATTGACGCATCTAATGAATGCAAAATTTTCTGAGGTGTCTGCAATGCAGGCTGCTATTTTTAGTCTGGGAAGGGCCAAATGACCATGTTCCGTCCCAGGCTAATAATAGCAGACCCCAACTGTCTGCTCTTCCTTGACTGGTTATCAAAAATAAGTGGGACCCCACGTCATTTTTTTTCTAAATGTACTCCAGGTCTACATTTGTTCACAGGACAATCATCCTGCTTTTACCAGACCTTATTATGACTGTTTTATAGTCATTTTATAGCACCAAAGTTATGGTCTCTATTGGCTTATATGGGTTTCAGGGTCAGGGGTAAAATTCATCTCAAATCCATGTCAAACTTTTAATTGAAGCTTGGTCAATTCCAACTAACCCAAACATCCACGAGTTCACTCATCTCTATCCACAACTCTTCTCTGTTTTTCCGCATTCGGTATCTCTCCTTTTTGGATTCATTTTTATCTTTTCAGTTGCATAAATATTTATAAATGAAAAACTACCATTGTGGCCATTAATAAAGTATCATTGACGCCTGGGACGTATTAATGCCCTATAATGTGAGTTTTAAGCTGTCGATTAGAGCAACCTACATATTTAACATTACAGGTTTTGCATTTAATTATATAAATTGCATACCTTATATAGAGTTACAATTTAAAAATGCTGTGATGGGGGAAGATATTGTTTCCTTTTGCCTCATTAAATGTTTTTTATTTGTTATGTTGACAAAATTTATGTGCATGAGAACCACACTTCAAAAATTTAAAGGGAACCTGTCACCTACTTTATGCCCCCAAACGTCTCACTATCTGACCCTGCAGCTTCCTAGTACTATTCTAACTATCCCTGTCTGACCTAATGCTGTACTGCAATAGCGGACAAAAATCATTTAGTAACTTACATTTTCAGATAGTAATTAGCCTCCGTCTAGTCATTTTTGGCATCCCTATGGTCTTCATCCCTTCCTGCTTTCCGTGGGTATCATGCCTCGGTTGGCTTAATAAAGAAATTTACAAGTGCACTCACCGTCTGAATTGTCTGGGCTCCTTGTAGCTATGACGTGTAGCTATGATGTGATAGCCGCGTTTTTTCCCCGTGAATCAGTTAACCCCTTCTGCCGCCTGATACCCGAGTACCCCACACCTTGGGGTGACACATCCTCTTTCTGGCATCATGAACAGGATCTTGTGCGTGGTATTACCGGGTACTGTGTGCCGTTTCATTGACTGTATTGAGTGACTGTTTAAACTACGCTGCCATTACTGTGCCGAAGAGCAGGAAGCAAGGAGGCATGCAAACCTGTAGAGCGCAAAACTGCAACCCGCCCCTCGCTCAGCCGAGCATTCCTGAGCACTGCGGCCTAGTCCGGAAACCCTAGAACTGTTAAACTCTTCAACAACTGGCTGTAATTCACTAGGGGGGCCTCCAACATGTCGGCCTCCTCCAGAGACGACGACGCTGCGTACGCTGATCCCCGGAATTACACAGAAGGACTCATGGCTGCCTCCGGTAGCACTGCCAGCACCTCTGGCGCTCCGGATACAGTCGTCCTGATAATGCCCATGTCATTCCCATACATCCCGGGGGCCAAGTGGTTGCCCCAGTATGACGGCCCCGAGCATGAGCCCGAGCATCTTGCCAGTACTCGGTGCTTGCCGAGCATTGCGAGTACTGTGATGCTCGGGCAAGTACCGAGTACCACCAAGATGCTCGCCCATCACTATTGACTTTTAACCTATGGCATCCAGGCCAGCAAGCACCACATGTGAGACTGCAGAGAATCTGGCAGTATGTCTGGCTAGATTCCAGCTGCAGTCGGTGTCACAGCCATAGCTACTGGATCCCATTTGCCAAAACCACCAGGACCAGGCAGGACCTTTATGTGAAGCCAAGGCAAGAGGAGCACCCAAAAGGCAATGTTTTCCAGCTTTATGGATCTTCCTGGACCAATGCACGAAAGGCAAACCTATTCAAACCCCACTTTGATGACAAGCGCAGCCTTTTTGAGGGGAAAGTGAAGGGTTTGGTAATCACTGCTTTCAGGCCCGAAAAAAGCCTTTTTAAGGGAAACTAAAGGATTTGGCAATTACTGCTTTGAGAGCAAACACGGCCTTTGTAGGGGAAATTGAAGGATTTGACAGTCAGTTGTTTGAGGCTAAGCACAGCCTTTTTAGGGGAAACACAAAGATTTGACTATCACTGCTTTGAGACCAATTAAAGCCTTTTTAGGGGAAAATGAAAGATTTTTCAATCACTGCTTTGAGGTCAAACACAGCTTATTTAATGGAAAAACAAAGATTTGAGAATCACTGCTTTGAGACCAATTAAAGCATTTTTAGGGGAAAATGAAGGATTTGGCAATCACTGCTTTTAGGCCTAAGAATGTTTTTGGAGGCAAAAATGAATGATTTTGCAATAACTGCTTTGAGGCCAAACACGGCCTACTGTATTTAGTGGAAAAACAAAGATTTGGCAAATCACTGCTTTAAGGCCAATTAAAGCCTTTTTAGGGGAAAATGAAGGATTTCGCAATCAATGATTTGAGGATAAAAAAAGCCTTTTTAGGGGAAAATAAAAGATTTAGCAATCACTTGTTGAGGTCAAACACAGCCTTCTTAGGAAACCCTGAAAAATTTGGCATGGCAATCACTGCTTTGAGGCTAATTAAAGCATTTTTAGATGAAATTGAAGGATTTGGAAATCAATAATTTGAGGCAAAAATAGCCTTTTATGGGAACACGAAGCATTTAGCAATCACTGCTTTGAGGTTAAACACAGAATTTTTACTGGAAAATAAAGCATTTGGCAATTACAGCCTTTTTAGGGGAAACACAAAGATTGGGCAAGCACTTGTATGCAAAAGGCTTTAGTGATGCACACAGATTTGGTAATCACACTTTTTCTCAGCAAAAAATGTCCATGTATGGATGGTTCCTCTTGCCCCCTATTCTGTATAAAAATCTATCGATTAGCTAGCTGTTTCTTATTGTAGCATGGATGGAGCAAGATGGAGCAGCAAGAAGCCTCAGCAGTCCTGTCCCTAACCAGTAACACTCTGAAAATATCGACGACAGCAGATGGTTGCTTCTAATATCCCAAGGGTCATATGACTTTGGCAGCCAATAAAGCAAGCTAGCCAATGACAAAAGCCCTTTTGTCTACAACTTGTGGATGTTTTATGCACCCTGATTGGCTGCCAGCCTGGAACGTCCACACAAAAAATGCTGGGGAAAATAAATGGAGTCCAATACTCTTCTGACCTCTTCCCATCCCCTACCCTCATTAAATATGTCCCACCCACTATCCAAGACTGCTGAGACCCAATCACCATTACTCCCATGAACTGACGCGACACCAGCTCCTTTAACAATACTTCTTTTATTTCAGGAGAGGTACAAACACATCTCTCATCTTTTATGTGGCGATAAATGGTCGCAGCTCAAAACCAGGCAACCAATTTGCCTACCAAGCAACTTGTAGGGAGAGATTCTGCCGTCCGGCCTTCTGGCGCAGGTTTCTTCACCACCAAAACACCACCCACTCCGCAGCTGCGGCTTAAAAATATCATCATACAGTGAGGGAGGGCAACAGGTCCGGGTCTCCAAAGAGTGGCCAGAAGGCAGGCAGCAAGGGTTTATAAAGTAGAGGGGTGGGAACAGCCCAAGAAGGGGATGGGGCACCTTTCATCATGGGAGAGCTCCTTAATACCAGTGAAGGGGCTCAGCAGTTAAGGTGCAGCAGCTGTATAAGGCTCCAGTGCTCCACACATAGTCAGAAATAAAAAAAAAACATCACTTAAAGTGTAACTGCTGTTTAAAGTTTTATGTAATAATAAAGTAGGGCAAGTGATTCTAATAAACTTTCAAATATACTTTATAAGTGAAATTTGGAAGCAAACCTTTCAAAATCCTTCCAGAAGATGTTGTCACTAGGCTGTTTCTAAACCTGACTTATGCTGGTTTTTAGGGAGATCCATCTTCAATAGTGCACACGGGGGTGGGGAGGCTAAGCAGTGTGCCACATCACAGATGATCAAAGTCTCAGGTTATCTCAGGCACAGTGCTGAGCTCAGGCTGTTAGCATACAGCTCCTGTGAGATGTTATCTGACTCCTCTGAGCTCAGCACTGTGCCTGAGGTAACCTGAGACTCTGATCAGCTGTATTGTGGAATGCTGCTCAGCCCCGTTTAGAAGTCACGTTTAGAAACAGTCTAGTGGGGACATCTGCTGGAAGGTTATTCAGTGTCTGAAATTTAACTCTCATGGACTTTCAGAGGATGAAGTTGTGTAGAGCCCAGAATAATGACGTTTATAGCTTGCGGTTTGTTGACCAGCTACCTCAGTATCTGGAGAAGTTTCATTCTTGGTCTTACTTTAGCTAAGTAAGTGGATGCAGTTTAATTAGGAAGTTAAATCAAGGCTAAGCCATCATTTTGATCATTTCAGGTCAATCATTCATTAATATATTTTCTACTACAATAATTGTTTTATTCAATGTAACACTATTTGCCCTTTCTTTCAAAACAATTGTGTACGAAAGAAAAATAAGACTTATGTTTATGAAAAGCTTCTTTAAAGTCCTTGTTCTTCAGAGTGTATATAATAGGGTTAAGCAGAGGGGTAAGTACACTATACATTAGGGATAGGACCTTGCTCATGGTCAGGGATTGCCCTTTTGTTGGAAACACATAAACAGTCATTAATGTACCATAAAATAAAGAAACCACAGTGAGGTGGGAGCTGCAGGTGGAGAAGGCTTTATGTCTACCGGTGGTGGATGGGATCTTCAGAATGGTGATAGCAATGTAGACATAGGACGTCACAATTATTATCATAGGAACAATTATAAACAATGTTCCTATTATGAAAACCTGAGTATGAAGTTTGGAGGTGTCAGAGCATGAGAGCTGCGTTATGGGTTCATAGTCACAGTAGAAGTGGTCAATAACGTGTGGTCCACAGAAATGTAAAGGCAACAAAGAAATGACATTAGTCAGGGAAATGATAGCACTGTTCAGCCAAATGATACTTACAGATGCCACACAAAACGTCTCATTCATGATAGAATGATATCGGAGGGGTTTACAGATGGCCAAATACCGGTCATAAGACATCACCGACAGGAGAAGACATTCCGAGACCTCTACTACGGCAAACAGACCAAACTGGGTGATGCAGCCAACAAGAGACACCGAGCTTTCACCATGTAACACAAGATGGAGAAGGACGGGGACGATAATGGTAGACACGAGTATGTCACACCCCGCGAGCTGTGTAATGAAGAAGTACATGGGGGACTGGAGGGACTTACTCACTAAATACAAGGTCATGATGAGAAGGTTTCCGGTGATGACTCCACAGTATATAATGACCAATAGCGAGAAAAATACAAATGAGAAGTTTTGAAGATGTGGAAAACCAGAAGGATGACGGAGGTGATATTATTAGTCACTTTCATCTGGAATGGATGAATGAATGG
The DNA here is from genome assembly GCA_033576535.1 of Allobates femoralis. Classification (NCBI taxonomy): domain Eukaryota; kingdom Metazoa; phylum Chordata; class Amphibia; order Anura; family Aromobatidae; genus Allobates; species Allobates femoralis. Next base: position 3,747,339 of record JARQOC010000004.1, read on the forward strand.
AAGTTAGTTTGTTATTTTTGTTTAAATATTATTCTGTGGATAAACAAAGACAATAGGATCTTACCCAAATATACACAAAATGATTACTACTATCCATCTATACAGTTCCTGGAAGGTCCATGAACTGTAGGACTGAAGATAGATAAAACACTACAAGCTGTAAAATATTACCGTACCATAGTGGTTTAGTACTACACGTTTCATAATGAAACCCCACGTCTTCTACAGGAAAATCCAAGGCTACTGTTTTGATAAGGTAAAATATAGGTTTGTACCATTTTAGCCAGTAGATAGAAAAATAATAAAATTTGAGAGTCCTCAGAGATCGATACCTGTTAATGGCTAACTGGATAGATTGCAAGCTTTCGAGACTACTCAGGTCTCTTCATCAGGCACCGTAAGACCTGAGTAGTCTCGAAAACTTCCTATTTATTACAATCCTTTCAGTTACCCATTAAAAAGTTTCAACCACTGAGGACTACAGATGAGCCAACTTGTTCACCAATTTCAGATTTGGCACAAACATGGCAGATTTGGTTAGGGGATCGGAAACCACAAAACTTTCCCCAAAAAATCACCAAATCTGGATAAGTTCAGCGAAAAGTTAAAATGGTCCTAAAGCTTTACCTGTATATTTGGGTCCAAGACGCTCACTGAAAAACATGCTGGCTGGGGAAACACCTACTCAAAGGTTAGGAGTATCCTCAGCCATTGGGTCTACCAGCTTGTATTAAACTGTGGAACCTTTGGGAATGAATTTTTGGAAACAGTGCCTGATGTTGCAGCAGCTGGGAAGTCCAGGAAGCTTACAATGTCCTTAAAACATCTGTTTAAGAGAACTTTATATTTTTAAGGGAATTTTTTGTGAATATTTTTGCTTGCTTGTTTATTTGCTTTTTTATTGGAGAGCAAAGCTTAATTATTGCAGAGGGTCACCAGCATGTGAGGCCATCTATTGTACACTAATGTGAAAGCAATGTGTGAAAAAATAGCATAAAGCCATTATATTCTTCATATCCATGATCTTATAGGTCTGTTCACAATGATGAAACCACATAGTATGGCTATTGCTTCATAAAAATATGCAATCACTATTTAAAGGGAACCTGTCACCCCCTTTGGGTATTTTAAACTGTGCCCACCAGCTTACACATAATGTAAATGGAATTCTTGTGACCCCTCTATGTGCCTAGACTTTCCCCACATACCTCAGAAAATAACATTTATCCTGTCCAACGCTGGCCTCCTATTGAGTCCGGGAGGCTGCTATATAGTCCTGATGGATTATGTCCTCACCGCCTCTCCGGGCTGCAAAACACGTCCTTCATTTTTTAAAATTCACGCTCCTCATGTGATCGGCGCTTGAGTGACAGCCGCACTCGCGCCTTCTCAGTGGAGCGGGTGTCCGTGCTCCATTGAAGAGCCTAAGTCTTGCGAGACCTCATAAATCTCATGAGAATTCACAAATCTTGCGAGATGTCGGAACTGACAGGCGCACCTGTGTCCGTGCATAGTGCCGACATCTCGCAAGATGTGTGACAGACACCCGCTCCACTGCACAGGCGCAGGTCCGGCTGCCACTCAAACGCCAACCACAGGAGGGGCGGGAATTTTCAAAAGTGTAGGGTGGGTTTTGCAGCTCGGAGAGGCGGTGAGGACATAATCTATCAGGACTAAATGGCAGCCTGCTGGACTGAATAGGAGGCCAGCACTGGACACAATAAAAGTTATTTTATTAAGTATGTGGGGCACGTCTGAGCACATAGAGGGGTTACAAGAACCCCATTTACATAATGTGTAAGCGGATGGGTATAGTTTAAAATGTCCAAAGGGGGTGACAGGTTCCCTTTAATGTCATAATCATACTACTACTTCTACTAATAATAATGATAATAATAATAATAATAATAATATGTATTCATTTATATTATGCTATTACATATATTTTCAACACTGTCCCCATTGGTGCCCACATTTCATGTGTATTGCATATCACAGTTGTCCTGGCATTCCTGCAGTGGCCAGTATCCTTATTCAGCATTCCAGATGGATTGGTGGTGAATGGTTACCTGAATAAACTTAATTATTTTCATCAATATATTTACTACAAAGATGTCACACTTCAATAATGACTGCAACTAAGAATCCGCAACACAGTTTATATATATTTTGGCCTGACATACAGATGTTAATTACCAGTTATGGTACCTTTACACGCCGCCACGGCAGGCTGGATACATCGCGCTACAGGCTACAAATGTAGCTTGTAGCGCCAATGTAGCCCGTCGTAGCGGCGTCTGAAGACGCGATGCTACAGCCGGCGACAGATACATCTGTTTATGGGCTCTGCTCGAAAACAGATGGCTATATCGCCGATGGTAGCGAGCTGTATCGGCGTGTAAAGAAGCAACGGAAGGGAACTCTGGACACCAGGGGCTGTAGCTGCAATGTAGCTAAGGCGTGACCTCGGCTCCATGTTACCGCGCCCCATGTGCGATCATTGGTGGAAGCTGCTGCATGACGATTGGTAGTCGCTGCATAGGGAGGCATATTTAAGGAGCTGACCAGTCACACTACACAATCGCTCGAGCGTGCTGTATTACTCAGCCTCCTGTGATGCCTGCCCAATCAGGATGTTATTGCTTCGTCCTATCAGCGTACGGAAGTCTTGTAATCCACAATTGGAGCACGCCTATGTGCTGTCCCTGCTGCACCAGGTCCTCCCATAGTAGCTGGTTGTAGCGGTGTGTAAATGAGCTACAGCTGGCTACTTGAGACACCCGGCGATGTAGCTAGCTATAGATGTAGCGTGGCGTAGCGCACCTTGTGGCGGCGTGTAAGGAGGGTGCGTTGACCGTTTGTAGCCGTTTGAGCGTGCTCGTGCACGTGAAGTAGCGCGATGTATCCAGCCTGCCGTGGCGGCGTGTAAAGGTACCATTAGGCATTAGGCAACAAGATTATGCAAACATTCAACTCCAGTACTGGATTCTTGGGTCTTAATCATGGCGCTCAATACAAGACGTGCCCCTAAGGGAAAGCGAACAAATACATCCAAAGCTGCAGAACTCACCAATTTCTCACGCCATCTTACCTCTGCATTCCCAGTGGCATGCAGGTACACTGTCTGGATTCCGCACTGCAGTCGTTTCCTCATGGATCCCCTACAAGGCATGGTTAATAGTGATGGGCGAGTCCTAAATTACTCGGAATCGCTTGACTCTAGCAAGTCCGAGCCCGGGACTCACTACTCGTTGCGAGTCTAGTGAGTCCAATGTTAATGAATGGGGAAGCGAGTAATAGCGAGTAGTGTGCGATTTACAAATCGCAGATGTGTCTCGGAAGCTTCAGCCTGAAGCAATCCTAGTTTTGTCAGAGACTCTGACAAAACTAGGATTGCCATTGACTTACATTGGACTCGTTTACTGTGCAAGTAATCACTGGGAAACTCGCACAGTAAGGAATCCGGCTGTCTGCTCTATGCAGGGCTCGGTCCTGCGGGCTGCCGCAGCTCCAGGGTCCTAGAGCCCGCCTGCTCTTCCTGTGTGTAGCAGAGCTGAGATTGTTCTCAGTCTGCTCATCCCTGTGCATAGACATCTATATTTATGCACAGGGATGTAGCAGAGAGGACATCGCGTTTTGGACTACGTCGGACGGAAGAGGATTTTTTTAATTAAAGATGGAGTCCCTAATGGCTTTTTTTTTTATTTCTAATAAAAATTTTTCTCTGTGTTGTGTTTTTTTTAAAACAATTTATTAGAAATTCATGGCGGTCATGTCTAATATTGGCGTGACCGGCATAAATTTCGGGCTTAGGGCCAGCTGATAATACAAAGCTGGCCCTAACCTCCTTATTACCCAGCGTGCCACTGCCACCAGGGCCGCTGGAAGAGCGGGGTTCAGCGCCAGAGGATGGCGCTTCATTGAACGCGCCATCTTCTGGGGCAGCTGCGGGCTGCAATTTGCATCGGGGGGTGCCCAGAAAGCTTGGGCATCCCTGCGTTGCGGATTCCAGCCCCCAGCTGCTTAGCTGTACCTGGCTAGACATAGAAATTGCGCGGAGCCCCACGCATTTTTTTTTTATTATTTCATGAAATTCATATAATCTACCTATCCACCCCGGTGGTAGAAGGTTGGTTGGCAGAACCAGACCCAGAGTGGCATCATGGAGAGGAGATGAAGAGTGAGACCTATGTCAGCTGGGGCTCCACTACACTTCCATCATCTTTAATAAGGTGCGGATCCTATCCTGGGTTTCAATGCAAGCTGCAGACCTGAGGAGTGAGTCCCAGCAGTCAGGTCACACTTACCCTATTGAATCTGGGATCGGGAGCACCACATCTCAGACTGCAGATGATCTGGCAGTATATCTGGCTACATTACAGTTGCAGCAAGTGTCACAGTCACAGCTACTGGATCCCATTGCAAAAGACCACCAGGACCGGGACCATAATGGGTAGCCCTAGAAATAGGAGAACCTAGCAGGATTCCCAGCTTCGGGGGCATTCACCTGGGGAAATGCTATATGGGGACACATACCCCCTCCTAGCACTTATCCAAGAAGGCATCAACCACCAGGTTTTAATATTTCATTTGTTAATGAGATTCAATATGCAAATGCCATCGCCTGAAACTGGCTTCATGGGCCTGAGGTTAATGACTTTCTCAACTAATGCATGAAAGGAAAGGTAGCTGTATGTAAACAGGAAAAGCGGTATGGGTTCCTAGTGGAACATGGTACTAAAAAGCAGTCCCACATTAATCGTGCCACCCGGAAGTGTGACAACCTTACTCAAAGACTACATGCCATCTTTATTGGGGATGAGATCGCATTCATGAAGGTACGGGGCATGTCTTATGTCGAGTTGGCACTGACACCCATTTTAAGAAGTGGCAGGAGGAGGCTGACCTGCAGAGAAGTTTCTCTTGATTGGCCAGCTAAATGCACTAAAGCCCAGAGGGCATTTCGATGTTCCCAAAGATGGTCCTGATCCTGTCAGTCCTAAAGGGGGTAGTCGTCCCCTACTTCCTCCATCATTCTCTCCAGCAGTGGCTATGGTGGTGTGTGCTGGGAGGCAGGTGGTGGTGGAGAATGCTAGAGGAGCAGCACCTGTGACCTCCCGAGACCATCCAACCGTGCTGTATGAGGATAAAAAGTGACAACCATCCAGGGCATGGCTGAGAATGGTGGGAGACAATCCTACTTGACCCTACTAAAGGCATGATGATGGGTCTGTGAGACAATAACATGTCACTTACTTGGCATTTTGGCCACTGAGTGACTTTTGTGAATTGTTTTATTTTCAGTTTTTTGTTGTCCTGGACCAAGGCATTTGTTTTTGTTAAAGTTCTAACATTTAGTGCTTTATGAACGTCCCCCTACTGGGCATGATTGCAGTGTTTGGGGTCCAACTGAAAAAGCTTACTCTGACCTTCATTGGCTTCCCACTTCTTTAACAGTCTGTGTTCTGCTGCTGATCCCTGTGGGACTTTCGTTATATGTATATATTATGTATATTGTTATGTTTTTTTGTTTCAGACTTAAAGTCTGTGTGTACTGTATTGTAGATTGTAAAACACACTTTTGCTCCCCCAAACTTTTGGGGAAAGTGGGGGTGCATTTTATAATTTGAATCTATTTTCTGTACTGTAACGGAGTGGGGGCCACTTTGGAATGGTGTCCCGAGCTGGAGCGGGCTGCAGAGGCAGCGAGAGGTTATGTGCTCCCGCTCATTAGCCTCATGTAATATGCACTGCACCTGCTTTCCATCACCTCGGTGCTGAAGCCGCACTAAGTTATGGACAAGGGAGTGTCTGCATTCTCTTTTCCTTCTGCAAATTTGGGCTGCGTCTTAGGGTGTGTGCCCACATAGTGGTTTAGTGACGTTCAAATCGTCAGTAAACCGCTGGAAAATTCAAGGAGCCTAGACTCCTGAGCTCAGAAGTCACCAGCGGTTTTCCAGCGGTTTCTCAGCGGTTTCCCAGCGTTTTTTTCAGTGTGTGCACAGCGTTTTATAGTCGTTTTTTCCAGCGGTTTTTCCGGCGGTTTTCTATGGAGGATTTTGTCCATGGAAACGCTCAAAAACTGCTGAGAAGAATTGACATGCTGTATGCTGCTAAACCGCTGGGAAACCGCCCAACCTCTGGCGGATCCGCTCACATAAACCCACTATGTGTGCACAGCGTTTTCTAAATTACATAGGGTTACTTGTAAGTCCTAAAGCTGCTTAGGATTTACATAGATTTAAATAAAACCTATGCTAAACCGCTGGCAGTTTTCGCTGCTAAACCGACACTAAACCACTATGTGGGCACACACCCTTATAATCCGGTGCATCTTATAAAGCAAGAAATACGTTCTATAGTAAAGTTTTTGAGTTCACTCTTTGCGTGCTGGACTGTTTCTGCAAACAGGTAATTTGATACTGCCCTACAGAGACTGGTGTGAGGTATGAAACTGCAAGACACTACACACACTACAGTAGAACAGGACAAGCCAAGCGCAGTTCTCAAAGGCCGCAAACAGTGCATGTCTTCAGGATTTCCCTAGCATTTCACAAGATGCTGGAATCATCCATCAACTCTGCAGGTGATGAAACTAGCACCTGTACAATGCTAAGGAAACCCTGAAAACTTGCACTGTTTTCAGATCTTGAGAACTGTAATTTGTTTGGAGGAAAGAGGAATTCTTGAGCCCTTTCCCTGGACTCTCTAGGACCCTGTGCCCGCGGTGTGTTGCTTGCTGGTTTGTTCACGCAGATTGAGAATCTGCATCAAAATCTTCATGTCTATTCTGAGGCCAGCAAGGGGTAGGATAGGTCAGATTTTCCGTACCCACATTGCTTTTTTGTCTCCTTGCACATGTGGTCGGCTGTGTAACATGACATAAAATAAATAATTACCAATCACGTTAAAGTAGGGGGTTGAGGGCTGGTATTCTCAGTGGAGTGAGGGACCATAGTTATTGGGCCCCCCACGCTATATAGTAGCATCTTTCAGCCACCCCAGCAATTGGCACATTCATAAGAAGCTCCATTTCTTGGTACTTTACCTTATCTACCAGTTGCCATTTAGCGGTGTCAAACTGAGTAACAAGGGGTTAATACCAGCTTTGTATTGACAGCTGGAATTATGCCTGAAATTCTTAATGTTGGGCCAATGTTAGACCCGGCCATTAAGAATTTTATAATAAATAGTAAAGAATATGTATATTGAAGGAGGGAATGCACAGTATAAAGTCAAAAAAGAGTGCCACATAATGCAAGGTAAAGAGTATCAATTTAGGCTCTGTTCACACACTGCATATTTGTTGTGTTAGCTGAGTTACCTGCGATCCCCGTTCAGCTAACCATGTTGGCCGCGAATCATAGTAGGTACCATCGTTACCTGAACTGTCCTTGGGTGACCTCAGATGTCACTGCTTACCAGTCTGGAGCTGGCAGCTCATTCATTCAATGATTGGAGGCTACTGTGAAAGGACGCTGTGTCCTTCACTGTAGCTTCCAATCAAGAAGACTAGAGTGTCAATGATGGGTATACTTAGGCATGAGGGCATAATAAAGATGGAGTCCAGATACGTCTTTGTGGTTTTATTTCTAATAAAATGTTTTTTTCTCTGTGTTGTGTATTCTTTACTATTTACTTGAAATTCTTTGTAGCTAGGTCTAACGTTGGCCCAACTTTAAGAATTTCAGGCTTAAAGAGGACCTGTCACCCCTTGGTGCATGGCAAACTAAATGTAGTACTGAATGCAGCATGTCTGTTGCATTCAGGGAAGGGCTCCCCTATGTCTCTCTCCTCCCTGTAAGCGTTAAAAAAGACTTTAGAAACCTTAATGTACCTTTACACAGAGATAAATTGCTTGCAACTCACTAGTTGCAGTGAAATCATGGACACATGATTTCATTTTGTTGCAGTGTACAAATGGAATAATCCGTCCATGATTTCACTGCAACCAGTGAGTTGCAAGCAATTTATCTCTGTGTGTAAAGGTACCCTTAGGGTACCTTTACACACGGCTACATTTGTAGCTTGTCACCAGGTAACTTACTGGTTGCAGTGAAATCATGGATACAAGGTTCTATCTTGTTGCTGTGTACAAATGGAATAATCACTCCATGATTTCACTGCAGCCAGTAAGTTACCTGGTGACAAGCTACAAATGTAGCCGTGTGTAAAGGTACCCTTATGGTACCTTTACACGCCGCCACAACAGGATGGATACCAACGGCAACTTCACGTGCACGAGCACGGCCGAACGGTTACCAACGGGAACCGCACCCTCTATACACGCCGCCACAAGGTGCGCTACGCTACGCTACATCTACAGCTACATACATCGCCGGGTGTCGCAAGTAGCCGTCTGTAGCTCAGCGTACCAGCTTTACACACAGCCACCACAGAGTGATCTGGGAGCAACAAAGGCAGGACGTAAAACAAATAGGCGTGCCACAGACCTGTACGCCGCGCCCAAACCACAACCATTGGCCAACACTACGGAGTTGTGATTGGGCACGACGGAAAGGGCGGATGGCCGAGACGTGCCGTACTAGTGAACGGAGTGTGGCACGGAATAAGCGCTTGTGACATGGCGGAGCCTGGCGAATGCATCCAAAGCGATGGTAATGGGTCACGCTAGAGCGGTGGCCAGTCACATATCCCGTGTGTATTAAAGTAGCGGTCCGGGGCTATGTGTGCGTAGTACAAGTGTTTGCCGTGTCACGCACGATCAGCGCTTGTGACAGCCGCGTGTGCAGATTGAACTGAGGTGCGTTTGTGTGCCACACATTAGCGTCTTACAAAAGACAGTATGTGCCTTTTCTGTCAAAAATCTGTGACAACTGTGGCGAAGTATGTGTATGTATACAGGCTGAATGGGGTTTAATATATGTGCTGACAGATGTGAATGTAGTGGAACAGCTTCCAAGGCACAAAGTCAAAGATCTGTGTGACAGTGTATTAGCAAACACCTGACAAGAATATGTCCTGCATCAATGTGCTGTGTGCAGGGGACCCTCTGCCTACAACAAAATAAAGGATCATGTACGCACAATGGCCACAAACACTGTTGGGCAAAAGACTTTCCGAAAAACATGGCTACCCACACATATTGTGTGCACAATCCCAGCCAATAGGTGGCTATGACATCCCAGGCCCCCACCCAACCCTGCATCACATTGCCCTCCTCCCCCAAGTAATCAGGCTCACACAGATTATGTTGGATCCAACAGAAAAAGGTTTAATATATTGCATGAATCTTGACCTTGTCTTGTGCAAACAAAATATACATGAAGTAAAAACATTGTAGAATTCAAGAGCAGGTGACATTAATCAGGCAAATTCAATGGATAAGCAAATCACCACACATTGCAAACTGTGCATGGAAAAAATACTAAAATAACCTAAACTAACTAACTAAATAACTACATAATGAAAACTCATGCACATAATGCAAACAAAGAGAATGGAAAAGGTCAACCAAACATTAAAGGGGTGCAGCTAACCTGCTGTCACCTCCATTGAAAACACAAAAAGCAACTCCCAGAGCCAGCCACATTATATGGCCTGGTCCTGCCAGCTCACTGCACCAGACCCATTGAAGTAGGAGCAGTAAGCTTCTCTACTGTCCCTGGCCTCCTGCCGAGTGCGGCCATGGCTCTGCGGCTGGAGTGGCACAATCACATGGGCCTCATCACGCCAAGACCCTGGACGGAGCTCCCCTGTTGTAGCGTCTGCATTATCTACATAACCTCCTGGCGTGTATGATGCCCTATCCCTACGACGCAGGAAGTTATGTAGCACACAGCAGGCCACCACTACCGCGTCAATAGACTCCGGTTTCATATGTATAGGTGTATGAAAAATCCGGAATCTATTGGCCATTATCCCAAACGCATTTTCAACTACTCGGCGGGCCCGGGATAGCCGGTAGTTGAAAATGCGTCTCGCAGAAGTAAGGGCCCTCTGGGGATATGGCCGCAGTAGGTGTTCCTGAAGTGGGAAAGCTTCATCCGCCACAAACGCAAAGTTGAGATGTTCGGTCGTGTGCTCATTTGAGGGTAAGTTTAGCCCACCATTCCCTAGTAGTGTTGCCAAGGAGCTTAGGGCAAACACCCCCCCATCTGAGTTGCGACCGGGCATTCCAACATCCACGTAGAGGAACTCATAGTTGGCATCTACTACAGCCATGAGGATTATACTACAATACCCTTTGTAATTGTAATACAAAGAGCCAGAGTGGGCAGGTTTGGTAATCCTCACGTGCTTACCATCCAATGCCCCGCCACAGTTGGGGAAGTTCCACCGGGTTTCAAACCCTTGGGCCACTTCCAGCCATTCTGCAGCGGTTAATGGCATTTTCATGTAGGCTGGCTGCAGAGCTCTCCAGATGGCCCAACACGTTTCAGGGATCAGGCGGCTCAGCAGGGGCAGGGAGACACGTGACACGTATGTGAGGGATGTCATGGACTGCCCTGTAGCCAGGAACCGCAAAGTGATCGCCAATCGCTCAGCAGCTGATACTGATGGGCGCATTATAGTGTCCTGACGCGCTATCATTGGCCCTACACGCTCCAATAGGAAGGTGAAACAGTCCTCGGGCATACGGAGATAGTTTCGGTAATCATCAGGACAGTTAAGCTCCAGCTCCCGCAACAGCTGCATGTGGCCCCGGGTTTCCCGCCTCAGAAGCCAATCACGGGTCCACATCCGCCGCTGTCTGCGCCTCATCAACCTTTCATACCGATCCTGATACCACATTTGCTCTTCCACCAACGCAAGAGCCACGATAACATTGCGGTCATGGATATTCTGCATCCTCAATATCAGCACCTGTAGATGTGAAAGCACAACATGAGTACATAGAACAAAATGTGTGCAAGTCAGCAGGTTCAGCAACCCACACCTCTTTTCCATTACACACTATAGCCAAGAGGATGGGATCTCTTGTGTGGGCCCAAAACACAACCCTGAAGCAAGGACGGCAAACACCCAGTAGTCACCCCAAACAACATGGCACACGGCGATTGAGAGTGGCCTCCTCTACATCAACGTCAATGGGAGCTCCCAAAATTCACACATCTGCACCTAGGTGAGTTAGAAAGGGACATGTGTCACCAATAATGTTGGTCAAACAGGTCCCATAATCCATGACACAGCCCATAATGTCAATTGATTACAGTAAAAATGAGAAGAATAACGAATGTGACGTACCCCGATATGGAAGGTTGAGGAAGGCTACATGAACCAAACCACATTGCACATGACTGCGGATGGTTACCCATGGTGTAATTGGTTTTTGAAGGTGTCATTTTAAATACACATGTATGCCATGTCTGGCGCCCAACACCTCAAAGCCCTGGGTCATCCCATTCCCGTTGAACACAGTCTCCATTGGCCACAACCAGTATGCAGAAATCGATCCAGTCGACATGAGTGACACAGTTCCGTCTACAGTCATGCATCCATTCTCCTGTATGTTGTCTGCAAACAAACACAGCAATGTATCTCAACAAAAGTGTCAAGGCCCACACAAAATGCCGTATCCTAACCCACACACTACACTATATGTCGTCCCCAAAAATACAAACCCCTATATCGGCCGCTACACCAGTCTCCGGCGCTCTCCAAGAACATCAACATATGCACCCCACCCTGCGCCAATTCCATGTGTGTCCACAAAAACTTACCTAATGGGTCTGGCCAGCAAGCGTAATGTTTGGCGGGATGGGCAACTTTTAAAGGGCCGGCAACCTATCACGATTCTGCGATCTCCACCAATTAGCGGAAGGCAAATCCGCACCCAGGTGCCCCTTCAGGATGTGCATTATTGTGTCCGCTGTGATTGGTGTCCCGGACTATAAAGGCAGGTCAATGGCCACTGCTCCGTGTCCAGACGTCGATGTGCATTGAGCTACTAGTGTCCTGTTTGACTTCTGTTGCTCTGACGGTAAGCCTCTTTAGCGGTTTGTAAGAAAATGTAATGAACGCAGCTGGTTCTGGCACAGGCAGCTTAGGCGATGTTTGTATGGCGATGTTAGAAGCGGCATGCAAATATTGAACACGTAATATTAAATATGTGAACCTTATTCTGTGTCGCCCAGTAGCCAGGTAGTGCCTCTACTTATATAGTGTAAGTATGTATTGCACCTTCTGCTTTTTGGCAATGGTAAAAGAGCACGCTGTTATTTCTTTGGCTGGTACTTCACATCAACATTTCAGGGGTGGTAGAATTGTGGCGGACATTCCAGGGATGTTGGGTACATGTGTTAAAATGGGACTTCCACGTCTGGAGGAACACCTACATGATCATCTGGGTGCACATTACATGTAGTATGTGCAGTGTTGCCACACACCCAGCCCGCCTTTCTCATATAGTGACCCCTTACCATTGTGGACACTGGCCAGGTACTAGTTAGCACACAACGTGTTAGGTCACATGTTGCCCTCTACAGGTATGTACGCACACACCGTGTCAAGGTGTGTTGCAATAGGTACATTGGGGACAGAAATCATGTTTGAAACATCTGTAGGTGGACACCGATATCCGGGGCTTGATATTGGCAGCATACATGTGTTTGACTTAGTAGCGGTCTGAGATTGAGAAAATGGCACACTCATGGCCAGTTTCACTCCACAAAATAGCTGCATAGATGATCACTGTAGAAAGTTAATGATTATGTGTATGATTGTGGCAAGTTTTGAAATGTCGGTATGCCTTGTGTTGTGACTGTGTTCTTTTTGTTTTATTTTTCATCGGCAGATGCCGACGGGTACTGTGGAATTGGAAACCCAGCTTCTCACGGAGTATCAGCGGCACGAATGTTTGTGGCGCAGCTCGCTGCCCGAATATAAAAATCGGGCAGCGAGGGCCGAGGCCTACAGGAGTCTTGTGGCTCTGGCAAATCGCTTGGAGCCAAGGGTAGGCAAGACGTGGGACCAGCCTATGGTGGCACTTAAGATCAAGAACATGAGGTCGGCGTTCATGCGGGCTCACATTCAGTACCAGCGTCGTCGCTCAGGGGCTGGAGCAGAGGAGGTACCATCACCTACCCTATGGTACTATCCCCTCTTCACCTTCATCCTGGGCGAGGTTCGCCCGCATCGAACGACCACCAACTGCCCCGTTGCTGCGTCCCATGTAGGCCCGGCTGCATCACCACCTGCGCCACAGGAGGTGGGTAATTGTGTGACAGTGGTGGGCCACAATGTTTCCTTCACATGTGTGCTTCGATAAATCCTTCACACCAAATGTGTTGCCATATTTACCTCCTTGCTGCGGCACACCTTGGTGTGTCAATCTATCTGCCCTCCTTCCCTGACTTACCAGACTTTTCTATTCTATGCTTCCAGCCGTATTGCAATGTTGCTTCTTCCACAACATCTTGGTATGTTTAGGTTAGTTATTTAAGGGTTTCAAGATAGCAGGTGGTTTGTTCTCAAACAGCCACATAGTACCATGTAGTAAATGGTGCTGTCTCACATGTGTGTTGGCTTTGTTGCCAGTGGGTTAAAGGTAATTGAGTGAGGGGTGGATTCTCACCATAAAGGAGTCCTAATGGGAAGGTGCCCAATATGTGTCATTGGCCAGCACAGCCCCCAGTATCAAGGTGTTGTGGTGACATGTCCTAATATTGGATTACGGCTACGTGACAAACAACTAATTATGTATTTAGCTGAGCTCCTGGAATGGTCGAGGTGAGTGTACAGGAGAACCACTGGTGTTGGGGTCTTGAACCTTATTTGCTTTACTGTGTTATTCCTCATTTTCCATTCTGGTAGTTGGGCTTGCTGTGTGTGTGGGAGTGGTATATAGAGTCCTGTTGTGAATGTATACAGTTGATATTGCCTCCACTAATGGTTTTTTTGTTTTTATTTTTTCCCCACCCACAGGCCCCAGAAGAGGACGGCTCCATTGCCGAGGATTCTGTTGCTGATGATGCTCAGCCCATGACATCTGGGGCTGAGCAGGAGGGCGCGGCGAGTGATGTGGGTCCAGGCCCAGGTCCCAGCTCCGGGATCCGTCGCCGCCGACGTCCTGCACCACCTGAGACGGAGCTGGCGACCTGGGCCCGACGCGTGTTGTTGGATGAACAACGGACCCACATTGACCCCGACGCCCTCTGCATGAGCAACAGAATGCGAGGGATGGAGCCGCTCCAGAAGAAGATCCTTCTGAGGGTGTTCCACAATGCCGCTGATGCTGCCGAGGATGGGGCCCTTCAATGGGGCTGCCACGTCCCCTCCCCCATGCAACACACCTTGTGGCCCCTTTCACCAGCTGCCCCATCTCGGCCCGTGAGAAGACCGGCCCCGCCACAGTCACCCCATCCCCCCTCAACACATCGTCGTTCAACCAGACGTTCTGGGGCAGGTCGGGGCTGCCCTCAGAGGAGGGGGGATGCGGCATTGTCAGAGCCGACAGAAGAGGAGTAATTTGGACACTAGTAGCCAATGCACAGAATTGGCAGTCTGGACTTTATAATTTCACGATTTTGGTTTTATATGTATATTTTGTTTATTGATTTTTGGCCAAAATTAGTGGTTTTTTTTAATTTTTTTTTTCCCACTTACATTATATTATTTGTAATTTATTTTTAATTCCAGGCTGGAATAAATTTTATTTATTAACACAATTGTGTATTCATTTCAGAATAAGGATTGTGTGGGTTTTTGGGGGTGAATGGAATTGTGGCCAATAATAGGTTTCCCCAAGCCACACAATATGGGCCAGTGCTCGCTCAGCAGGATCACCATCGGTTCATTTGGAATGTCTTAGCACATTCACAAAGGGATGTTGTGATGTGCCTCACATAGTTAGGTTATGGTGAGTTTTGGTCACCAAATATTAGTAAGGTCACATGAAGGAGCGTATAACAAAGTTAGAATAGCATTTTATTGTAAACATACATGTGTCACAGACATTTGCCATCATACAAGGAAGGCTTAGGCCAGATGGGGCTAGCCAGTCCACACTTGTGATGGTCCCAATGTGGGACAGTATAGGGATTGTAGGCCAGATGGGGCTAGCCAGTCCACACTTGTGATGGTCCCAATGTGGGACAGTATAGGGATTGTAGGCCAGATGGGGCTAGCCAGTCCACACTTGTGATGGTCCCAATGTGGGACAGTATAGGGATTGTAGGCCAGATGGGGCTAGCCGGTCCACACTAGTGATGGTCCCAATGTGGGACAGTATAGGGATTGTAGGCCAGATGGGGCTAGCCGGTCCACACTAGTGATGGTCCCAATGTGGGACAGTATAGGGATTGTAGGCCAGATGGGGCTAGCCAGTCCACACTTGTGATGGTCCCAATGTGGGACACTATAAGAAAAGAGCCCAACGGGGGCAAAAAAAAAAAAAATAACACAATATTTTCACTTTTGCAAGGCAACAAGCCAACGTGTGAAAATTTTAGGGTCCAACAAGGACAACTGTTTGTGGGGCCATGTTTGGCCAGGATACAATGCATCCCTCAAATTCATGGCTGTGAACCATGGTGTGGGTGTAGGTCCGCCAGCATTTGAGCCAGGCGGCCAAGGTCCTGCAGGCCACGCTGTAGAGCCGTGGTCAAACGGGCCACAAATGCCTGATGGGCCTGGATGAATTCCTCCATGGTAGGGGCACCTGTATTGGGAGTAAACACAAACTTTAGTACAGACTCGTCACTGCTGATGGTTAGTCATGACTGGCCGCAACCATCCACTTACCCTGTTCCTCCAAATCCAGTTCACCATCAGACGGGGAGGGAGATGGGGTCAAGCTCCATCCATATGAGCCCGCACGTTCACCATCTGGAAAAAGGGAGAACCAACATGGTTTACTTTGTTTACATAAATTGTTTGGCCCCAGATGAAATTGAAGCAACAGTGTGCAGGGTGTGTGTGGCAACATAACACACTTACCACCATAGTCACTGTGTGGGGACATGGTCACCCCAGGACTCGCCACTGAGCTGGAGACAGTGGGAGGTGGTGTTACTCCCGGGCTGGGGCTCCGTGGCCACATTATGTGGTTCAGGGGTAACAGTGGTCTTGGGCTACGGGGCAAAGACTCCTCTGGGCCGCCAGGTACTTGCTGCTCCTCGCCCTCCTGTGGGGAGTTGATGTGTTCCTCCAGCAGCCAGGCAGATGGGGACAGCTGGTCACACTCCAGCGGGCTGCCAGGTGCGGACTGGTCCTCCACGTCCTCTGTCCCGGTGGTTGACGGGACGTCTGGCTCCTGAGGCCCGGGGGAAGGTGTTGCCCCTGGGGACAAGGGTGCCACTTGAGGCTGATGTGGTGGGGTTCTTGATGGGCCACCTGTGGTGGGGCATGGGGCCCTTCTTCTGATGAGGATTCAGCATCTAGTTTGAAATTTGAACATAAAAGACGTAATAAGATCATGCCTACACATTGTTGTCCTACAAAGAGCTTGTGTGGGTATTTATTTGACGGCTATGGCTGGGGTCACACACACACAGATATGTGGCCAGATGTTGTTGACAGATCTCTGGTTGCAGTGAAAGCATGGACACATTGTTCCATTTTGAGGCTGTCTCCAAATGTCAACATGTGACCATGATTTGACTGCAAACAGAGATGTGCAAACAATATGTGGGCAGATATCAGTATGTGTGACCCCAGCCTTACTTAGCATCAACCAGGTGATGCTGGATGCATACACTCATGTTGTATGCATGTACTGTGCGTGTGAGCCATTTTTAGGGCTGACTGGATGAGCACAACACTGTGAAGATGTGTTTGATTGTGTAGGCCACACTGTCCCTTGTCATATGTTTCCATCATTTTTTGTGTATTGTGGGACATGCACATGTGGCGGTGTGTGTTTTGGGGCAACAATTACTCACCACGCAGCCTGCCAATCCTGGCACGGATGTCCAGTATGCGACCTGGGCATTTGTGCTTCAAGTCAGCGATCTTTTTTTGGATCGCTTTGACTGTCCTCTGTACCCCCAGTTTGCAGAGCAGGGCCCGCTGGATCCGCCGCACGGTGCACCGATTGCGCAGCCTGGGGTGGCGGTGGTGATGGTGGCCCCAATAGTCCCGACGGTCACAATGATCAATGAGGATGATCAGCTCCGCCATCCCCCATGTTGCGGCGCGGTGCACGGCTGCCATGACTGCTATGGTGTGTGCAGAGGCGGGGCTGGCACCTTGCAGGCAGAGTGAAAATGAAACCAACGTCATGACGTCATTACGACCGCTGTGGGGGTGACGCACCTTTATAAGTAGGCCAACACGCAGACTCGGCCGACACACTTATGCGGCCCCTACTGCAGCAGACCCACAGTGCAGTCCGTACAACACGGCTCTGATCTGTCTACTGGGTAATCTCCTCCGCTGTGGTATGGGATTGTGTGCATCTGTGTGCGCGCTGCGCGCACTGCCAGACCCGGAACACTTCTACGGCAGCTGCTGTGCAATAAGCCAGAGCGGTACGTAACACACACTTGTGCGCTGTGTCCCGCATTATTCGTTTTTCATGTTGATATGATGTGCACACTGTATGTAGATCATGGGCCATTTATGATTTTACGTTCAAGTGTGTGTCCGCGTAATTGTACTACTATCTGATCGTGCATACGGCGCGTATGTGTAGTGCTGAAGGGACAGCTCATCCAAGATGGAGGGCTGTGAGGCAAGGGCCAATCGTAACGCAGCATCTTCCACCAATGATCGCTGAAGGGGCGCGGTATCACGCAGCATGGGTGACGCCTTAGCCACATTGCAGCAACATCGCCGGGTGTCCAGAGTTCCCTTCTGTAGCTTCTTTACACGCCGATACAGCTCGCTACAATCGGCGATGTTGCCATATGTTTATGGGCAGTGCACGGATACAGAGGTATCTGTAGCCGGCTGTGTCGTCCCGTCTTCAGACGCCGCTACTACGGGCGATATTGGCTCGACAAGCTACATTTGTAGCCTGTAGCGGGTTGTATCCATCCTGTTGTGGCGGCGTGTAAAGGTACCATAACAGTTAAGAGGTTGCCTGGGTGGGATCTTATTAATAGGCCCTCACCGCTGACACAGCCCTCCCTGCCTCCTCCTTGTGTGTTCCGCCTCCTCTATGTGTCTGCCACCGCATCCTCTTCTGCTGGGTACGCCTTCCTCTTCTGCTCCTGACGTCAGAAGGAGCAGGAGGAGAAGAGGAGGGCAGACCCAGAACAAGAGGAGGCGACAGCAGACACATAAAGGAGGCGGAACACACAAGGAGGAGGCAGGAAGGGCTGTGCAACAGCGAGGACCTCTTTATAAGATCCAACCCAGACGACCTCTTAACTTTAAGGTTTCCAAAGACTTTTTTAAAGCTTACTGGGGGGCTAGAGACATGAGGGACCCATTCCCTGAATGCAGTAGACATGCTGCATTCAGTGCTGCATTTAGTTTGCCATGCACCAGTGGGGTGACAGTCCTCTTTAATGCCAGCTGGCAATCCAAACTGGCATTAACCCCTCATTACCGAGTTTCCACGGATACATGGCAGATGTTTAAAAACCATACCCTATAAAATCATTTGTTAACTTTGGCAGCTCTGATGTCATATACAGTTGTGGCCAAAAGTATTGACACCCCTGCAATTCTGTCAGATAATACTCAGTTTCTTCCTGAATATGATTGCAATCATAAATTCTTTGGAATTATTATCTTCATTTAATTTCTCTTCAATGAAAAAACACAAAAAGAATTGTCCTAAAGCCAAATTTGATCTAATTCCACACCAAACATAAAAAAGGGGGTGGACAAAAGTATTGGCACTGTTAGAAAAATCATGTGATGCTTCTTTAATTTGTATAATTAACAGCACCTGTAACTTACCTGTGGCACCTAACAGGTGTTGGCAATAACTAAATCACACTTGCAGCCAGTTGACATGGATTAAAGTTGACTCAACCTCTGTCCTGTGTCCTTGTGTTACCACATTGAGCATGGAGAAAAGAAAGAAGATCAAAGAACTGTCTGAGGACTTGAGACACCAAATTGTGAGGAAGCATGAGCAATCTCAAGGCTACAAGTCCATCTCCAAAGACCTGAATGTTCCTGTGTCTACCGTGCGCAGTGTCATCAAGAAGTGTAAAGCCCATGGCACTGTGGCTAACCTCCCTAGATGTGGACGGAAAAGAAAAATTGACAAGAGATTTCAACGCAAGATTGTGCGGATGGTGGATAAAGAACCTCAACTAACATCCAAACAAGTTCAAGCTGCCCTGCAGTCCGAGGGAACAACAGTGACAACCCGTACTATCCGTCAGCATCTGAATGAAAAGGGACTGTATGGTAGGAGACCCAGGAAGACCCCACTTCTTACCCCGAGACATAAAAAGCCAGGCTGGAGTTTGCCAAAACTTACCTGAGAAAGCCTACAACGTTTTGGAAGAATGTTCTCTGGTCAGATGAGACAAAAGTAGAGCAAAGGGCCAAGGCATCAACATAGAGTTTACAGGAGAAAAAAAGAGGCATTCAAAGAAAAGAACACGCTCCCTACAGTCAAACATGGCGGAGGATCCCTGATGTTTTGGGGTTGCTTTGCTGCCTCTGGCACTGGACTGCTTGACCGTGTGCATGGCATTATGAAGTCTGAAGACTACCAACACATTTTTCAGCATAATATAGGGTCCAGTGTGATAAAGCTGGGTCTCCCTCAGAGGTCATGGGTCTTCCAGCAGGACAGTGACCCAAAACACACTTCAAAAAGCACTAGAAAATGGTGTGAGAGAAAGCACTGGAGACTTCTAAGGTGGCAGCAATGAGTCCAGACCTGTCAGTGTTACCATATAGTACTGACCCGAGACATCATACCGACACATCAGTGTTACCATATAGTACTGACCCCAGACATCATACCGACACCTCAGTATTACCATATAGTACTGACCCGAGGCATCATACCAACACCTCAGTGCTAACATATCGTACTGATGAAAGACAAAAAGAAAAAGGGGGCGCAATAGTGCACCAGACATCATACCGACACCTCAGTGTTACCATATAGTACTGACCCCAGACATCATACCAACACCTCAGTGTTACCATATAGTACTGACCCCAGACATCATACCGACACGTCAGTGTTACCATATAGTACTGACCCCAGACATCATACCGACACCTCAGTGTTACCATATAGTACTGACCCGAGGCATCATACCGACACCTCAGTGTTACCATATAGTCCTGACCCCAGACATCATACCGACACCTCAGTGTTACCATATAGTACTGACCCCAGACATCATACCGACACCTTAGTGTTACCATATAGTACTGACCCTAGACATCATACCGACACCTCAGTGTTACCATATAGTACTGACCCCAGACATCATACCGACACCTCAGTGTTACCATATAGTACTGACCCGAGGCATCATACCGACACCTCAGTGTTACCATATAGTACTGACCCCAGACATCATACCAACACCTCAGTGTTACCATATAGTACTGACCCGAGGCATCATACCGACACCTCAGTGTTACCATATAATACTGACCACAGACATCATACCGACACCTCAGTGTTACCATATAGTACTGACCCCAGACATCATACCGACACCTCAGTGTTACCATATAGTACTGATCCCAGATATCATACCGACACCTCAGTGTTACCATATAGTACTGACCCGAGGCATCATACCGACACCTCAGTGTTACCATATAGTACTGATCCCAGACATCATATCGACATGTCATTGTTACCACATAGTACTGACCCCAGACATCATACCGACACCTCAGTGTTACCATATAGTACTGACCCGAGGCAACATACCGACACCTCAGTGTTACCATATAGTACTGATCCCAGACATCATATCGACATGTCATTGTTACCACATAGTGATCACGATGAATAAAATACCCATAAAACAAATGAGTGATTGCTTTTTTTTTTGCAATTTCACCGCACTTGGAATATTTTTTGTAGTTTCTAAAACTTCATTTCTTAGTGAATTAACTATCTTGAAAAGAAGTGGAGCAGAGCAGAAGCGGATTCCAATAAACCTGTGCATGTAAGGCCAGTTTCACACATATCCATGCACAGCACGGATGTGTGAAACAGGCCGTTTTTGAGGGGATGTTTATCCATGTGTCACACATGTGACCCATTCGTGTGCTGTGCGTGTACTATCCATGGATAGAACATGGACAGCCTGTCATTGCATACTCACCTCCCTCCGGCACTGCCTGTTCCTCTTACTTCTAGGTCCACTGTTGGATTCAGAGTAGTGAGAGGAGCAGGCAGTGCTAGAGGGAGGTGAGTATAAAATTCTTTATTTTTAAGCTTTAAACATTTGGCTGTGGTCCGGGCTCACGGAGGACAGACGTACACAGAATGTTTTGCGCTAAAAGTGGTTTATGCTGCCGGCAAAAAGTGGACATGTCACCGTGTGGAGCACAGGGACACACGTCTGCTCCACACAGTCACGGTCCATGCGGTATCATGGACATGTGAAGGGGGGCCATAGAGTCACATTGCTGTCCGTATGTCTGTACCTCCGGCATGTGTCGGCAACCAAGGGAAAATTTGGACATTCATTCTTATGGCTCCTTGTTCTTTGTTTCTCTGAATTACCGTACAGTTTTATTTTAAGCCTACACCACCCGAGCCGACTCTTCTACCTATCAATGACTTTTCCCAGTGGACTCATAGTCTAAAACACGAAATCCTTCTTCGTGATGTTTGAGAATTGTTGTAAATTTTCGGCAGCCCATCTCAGTCCCGCCAGCCCTTTTTGTGAGGACCGGGGAAGGGAGAATGGGGGGTGCTATCGGAAATTTTCAGCAGCCCATCTCAGTGCCGCCAGCCCTAAGGTGAGGTCCGGGGGGGATGCCGGCCCGATTCTGTGGGTGGGCGACCCTAGGTGGGGGCTATACCACCAGCCCAGGGTGCACTTGCCCCCCTGCCACCTGGACCAGTTCGCCCCAGCACGAACGTGACATGATTCATCACTTCCCCCACTAGAGGTCTACTGCTTGGATCCGCTCTTTAAAACATGCCTGATTTGATCCGTTTTGTATGGCATGTAATATCCATATACAAGGTCATATTTCGCATTGGCTGTTATATCTTTAATAAAAAGAATTTTGAAAAGAAAAGAAAAAGAATTCATTCTTATCAATTCAGTTTGTTCTTGGAAAATTCCAGTGTAAATTTCTATAATGTGTATTGTTGAGGATCTGGTATTGTAGGTATAGATGTGTCTTTCATACCTTTCTGATCCCTTTATGATATCCCGAGATACATGATGAGGGTAGACAAGAGGTGAAGCCAGAACACTGTGTTACTGTCCGGACTGTGTCATGGCTGAATGGATTTATGAACCTATAATGCAGCCATTGTTTAGCTTTATATCCTTTTGTGTAAATCTACAGTATCTCTGGAGGCCTCATTGAGGCTTTCCCACTTTCCCCCGTGGACAGCCTGTGTTACATCTAATTAACCGATTGAGATTTAATTTCAAGGGATTCAAAGTTTATTTTTACTTTTAAAATTATTATGAAAAATTATACCATATATTTTATATACTCGAGTATAAGCCGAGTTTTTACCTTGGGGCACTGTGCGTGCTTCGTCCGGTCTTCCTGTCTGTATGCTGGCTTCTAATCATGTGACCGATGCAACAGAGATGACGTCATCACTGCTGCGCAGGTCACAGCAATAGAAGCCAGCATGCAGACAGGAAGACCGGATGGAGGACGCACGGTGCCTGCAGGACATCGGAGGGTGAGTTAAAGGTTTATTATTTTATGTACGGCAGCACGGGGGCCTTTAGCCAGTGATGGGGGGCTACATACCACTGAAGGGGGCCTGTATACAGTGATGGGGGCCTTTAACCAGTGATGGGGGGCTACATACCACTGAAGGGGGCTTGTATACAGTGATGGGGCCTGTAACCAGTGATGGGGGGCTATATACCACTGTAGGGGGCCTGTATACAGTGATGGGGGTCTATAACCAGTGATGGCGGCTACATACCACTGAAAGGGGCCTGTATACAGTGATGAGGGCCTGTAACCAGTGATGGGGGCTACAAACCACTGAAGGGGGCCTATATACAGTGATGAGGGCCTGTAACCAGTGATGGGGGCTACATACCACTGAAGGGGGCCTATATACAGTGATCGGGGCCTGTAACCAGTGATGGGGGCTACATACCACTGATGGGGGCCTATATACAGTGATGGGGGCCTGTAACCAGTGATGGGGGGCTATATAGCACTAAAGGGGCCTGTATACAGTGATGTGGGCCTGTAACCAGTGATGGGGGCTACATACCACTGAAGGGGGCCTGTATACAGTGATGGGGGCCTGTAACCAGTGATGGGGGGGCTATAGACCACTGAAGGGGGCCTGTAAAGTGATGGGGGCCTGTAACCAGTGATGGGGGCTATATACCACTGAAGGGGGTTTTTGTCCAGTGACGGAGGAGTGAAACCACTGAAGGGGGCCTGTATAAAGTGATGGGGGCCTGTATACAATGATGGGGGCCTGTATTCAGTGATGGGGGCCTGTAACCACTGATGGGAGGCTGTATACCACTGATGAGGGGCTGTATACCACTGAAAGGAGCTGTAACCAGTGATGGGGGGCTGTATATTACTGATGGGGGGCTGTATACCACTGATGGGGGTATGTAACCACTGATTGGGGTCAGTAACCACTGATGGGGGTCTGTAACCACTGATAGGGGGCTGTATACCACTGATGAAGGGCCTGTATACAGTCTTGGGGGCTGTACCACTGATGGGGGACCTGTATACCAGTGATGAGGGGGCTATATACAAGTGATGGGTGCCTGTATACCAGTGAAGGGGGTGCTATATACCAGTGATGGGGGACTGTATTCCAGCGATAGGGGTACTATAAACCAGTGATGAAGGTCCTATATACCAGTGATGGGGGTGCTATATACCAGTGATGGAGGTGCTATATACCATGATGAGGGCGCTATATACCAGTGATGTGGGCGCTATATGACTCACCCAGGCCAGGGGACTCAGGTCTCAGGCGCAGTCTGTAGGTCACGGGTGGTGGTGCCTGAGGCTGTGAGCCTGGTGGTCAAAGAAAAGGGGGAAAAATAAAACAAAAAGAAAAATAAAGTTGTTGTTCGCGACGCCACCTGAAGATTCCGGTGATGGGACCGGCGCTGCGGGGACCTCCGGGGTGATGGGCGGCAACTGGATAGTGTGGCTCCCTACAGGACGAGTGGTGCCCCGGGGTATTGGAAGTAGTAATGGAGGAATACAGCAGCGCAGTCACTGTGGAGCAAGGCAGGTAAAGGACAGTTCAAGGAATAAAGCACAGACACGTTGCTCACTCTGAACGGGTATTTACTCCGGTATTCTGCAACATACAAAGTAATGCAGTTCTTGTTGCCAGGTAGTGGACCGGGTGGTTCTTGCAATGAGTAGTGTCCCTCTGAAGCTCCTCTGATGTTCCCTCTCTATCACGTTCTGTCCCTTGCTCTGCTGCCCTGCTATACCGGTATGGGAGCACTGAAGACCCTCGGTTGGGTTACCGCTGCAGACGTCTCTCTCCCTGGTCCTCAATTGTGGGTGCTCCTGGTATAGACTGCGATGGTAGTTGGCTGATGGGTCGTGCTCCTATAGATACATCGACCACTCCGGGTTTGTGGTTCAGGGTTGTAGCTGACTGGACCACCTTGGAGCCGGTACTCCGGGTTTGGACTGGGCAAGGATATTTAGTTACCCGTTCTACTATTGGCTCCTTTCTCTTCTGGGTCACCAGGTTGAGGTGCACACCCAGTTAGCTGTCTCTTTGCTTTCCTGTTACTTCTCCGACTCTGCTACATCTGCTGCGCAGCTCTGTGCAGCTCCCTTCTGGCTTCTCAGCTTCTGTTCTGTTCTAACTCTACTCTGCTGTTCTAACTCCTTATTGCTTTCCCCACTGCTATATACCCAAGCTTCTCCTCCCACCAAGATCGGTTACCCCAGTAACGGGTGCCTAATTGGTCCTCTAACATTAAGTGTTGCATGTGGTGCTGGAGCTTCAGGATTTTCCTACTCATCACTAAAACAAAGAATACGACACCTTCGGTCAGGGGTGTAGTAACCTTTTGTGACGCATCTCTCGAATCCGCACTTTCCTTGACCACGACACTGCTAAAACCCTTATTCATGCTCTCATCATCTCCCGCCTCGACTACTGCAACTTCCTGCTCACCGGCCTCCCCACTACCTCCCTTTCACCTCTCCAACCTATCCTGAACTCCGCTGCCCGCCTAATCCATCTGTCTCCCCGCTACTCCCCTGTCTCCCCCCTCTGCCAAACCCTTCACTGGCTCCCTGCTTCCCAGAGATTCCGGTTTAAAACGCTAACCATGACATACAAAGCCATTCACAACCTGTCCCCTCCATACATCTCCGACAGGGTCTCCCGATACCTACCCTCACATAACCTGCGATCCTCCCAAGAGCTTCTCCTCTACTTCCCCCTCATCTCCTCTTCGCACAACCGCATACAGGACTTCTCCCGTGCTTCACCCAGACTCTGGAATTCACTGCCCCACCACATCAGGCATTCCCCTACCCTGGGAACCTTCAAAAGAGGCCTGAAAACCCACCTCTTCTGCCAAGCCTACAACCTGCAATGAGACCCGGTCCACCACACCGCCTCACGACCGACACCTCCACTTCCTACTGTATCCCCACCCGCCCCTCATAGACTGTGAGCCCTCACAGACGGGATCTTCTCCCCTATTGTATCTGTACGTTAGAATTGTCCACAGCCATTGTTACTTGTATTGTTACTATGTTACTTGTCCTAGTCTGCCCTCTTAACATGTAAAGCACCATGGAATATTATGGCGCTATATAAATAAATAATATTAATGATAATAATAACAGTGACTGACCAATACAGAGGGGAGAGAGGACCCTGCCCTTGTAGGCTTACATTCTACAGGACAGTGAGGAGAGAGAAAGTAGGTTGGGCCTGCTCTGGTGGTGGTGAAGCACCGGGTCCGATGGTGGTGGAGCACCAGGTACAGTGGTGGTGGAGCACCGGGTACAGTGTTGGTGGAGCACTGGGTCCAGTGGTGATGAAGTTGCACTCTGGTCATTGCAGGCTGTATTCTGTTCTGAAGGGATGGATTTTCAGGTTCAGCTTGAAGGTTCTGAATGAGGGGGACAGTCGGACATTTTGAGGTGCAGAATTCCAGAGAATCAGAGATGCTTGGGTGAAGTCTTGCAGGCGGTTAGATGAGGAATGTACAAGTGTGGTGGAAAGAAGGGGGATCGAAGATTACGAGTTGGATGATATTGGGAGATTAGTTCAGAGATATATGTGGGGGACAGATTGTGGACGGCTTTGTAAGTCAGTGTTAGTAGTTTGAATTGGATACGTTGGTGAATTGTGAGCCAGTCCAGAGATTTGCAGAGGGGAGAAGTGGAGGAACAGAGAGGAGGATTAGTCAGGCAGCAGAGTTGAGGACAGATTGGAGAGGTGCAAGAGTGTTAGAAGGGAGGCCACAGAGGAGGAGGTTGCAGTAGTCCAGGCGGGAGATGATGAGGGTATGCACTAGTAGTTTAGTAGATTGAGGGTTGAGGAAGGGACGGATTCTGGAAATATTTTTGAGTTTGAGGCAGCAGGAGGTGGCCAGAGCTTAGATGTGTGGTTTCGAGGACAGAGAAAAGTCAAGGGTTACTTCGAGGCAGCAGACTTCAGGTACAGGGCAAAGTGTGGTGTCATTTATTGGGATAGCTAGATCTGGTAAGGAAAGTGTGTGAGATTGAGGAAAGATGATGAGTTTGGTTTTGTCTTTATGAGTTGTCCTAGGCCAAGGGTATAGATTGAAAAGAGGAGGGGAAAGAGCCTTCGGGGACCCCAACAGAGAGGGGAGGGGGCGAGGAGGTTGTGTGGGAGTGGGAGACGCTAAATGTGCGGTTGGAAAGGTAGGAAGAGATCCAGGAGAGGACAAGGTAAGTGATGCCAATGGTAGAGAGGATCTGTAATAGGAGACAGTGGTCAACTGTGTCAAATGCAAAGGACAGGTCTTGAAGGTGGAGGACGGAATACTGTCTGTTAGCTTTGACCGTGAATAAGTCATTAGTAATTTTGGTCAGGGCAGTTTCAGTGGAGAGGTGGGGGCGGAAGCCGGATTGAAGGTTGTCAAAGAGAGAATTGTATGAGAGGTGGGATGAGAATACAGTGCGGACATGCTTTTCGAGAAGTTTGGAAGCGAATGGGAGCAGGGATATCGGCCAGTAGCTGGATGTAGAAGTGGGGTCGAGGGATAGCTTCTTTAAGATAGGTGTAATTGTTTCAGGTTTGAAATCAGGAAAGGTACCAGAAGTTAGTGATAGGTTGCAGAGGTGGGTTAGGGCTGGGATAAGCATGGTGGTGAGGTTGGGGAGGAAGTGGGATGGGCACAGTGCACAAGTGGTGAGGTGCGATCTGGAGAGGATGTGTGCAAGTTCTCCTTCAGTGATAGAGGGGAGGAGGGTTAGTGGGGGAATGGAGTGTTCTGATATACATAGAGGTTGTGATGATTGGACAGCAAAGACTTGTCTGATCTGTTCAATCTTGTTGGTGAAGTGTTGCAAAGTCTTCTGCAGAGATACAAGAAGTAAGAGGGGGTAATCGGGGTTGGAGGAGGGGCTTTGTTTATTTCTAAATTTGATTTTTTAGTTGGTGACAGGCTGATACTAAGAACATCAAAGCTGATCCTCTTTCCTGAATTTTTTGTTCTTCTCAGTCTTATGACTCCGATTGAGCTCCTATTTTGGCTAAACGCTTAATTATGTAGCCTGCTTCCTTACTCCCCATGGAGGAGATTTGTAGATCCCAAGAGCAAGCCCTGATGCTACTTTTAGCCAAAAACTATTTGCTGCTCACCAATTTTATTGCTGTATTCTTCAGGAGTGTCATGATTCTGTGCGTGCAGGTCACCTTTGTATAAAAAATACTACCCTACTGGTAACCAAGACTTTTTGGTGGCCTACCATAGTTAAAGGTTACTCCAGCCCCTAAACATCCCTGAGAGTCCTTATACCCAACTCTCCATGAACTTCATTACTGAACTTCCACCATCAGAAAGGAAGCTTTGTATCTGGGTGGTGATGAATAGGGCATTAAACAGAATCATTTTATTCCCCTGTCTGGATTGCATAAATCAGTAATCTTAAAAGTTTGTTCATTAACCGCATTGTGTGGTTACATGGTGTTCCGGAAAACATTGTCTCCAATCAGGGGACTCAGTTTGTTTCCAAATTCTGCAGGGCTTTTAATCTTTTTGTAAAAGATAAAAGTTGAGTTATCTTTTTTTTCTGCGTACCACCCAGAGACCAAAGGTCAGATTAAATGCATTAACCAAACACTCGAGCAATATCTTTGTTGTTATGGGTCTGGTCACCAGTCTGACTTGGTGGAACATCTGCCATTAGCCAAATTAGCTGTGAATAATTGGTGCCAAGAATCCATCAAAACCACTGCTTTTTTTGTAATCTTTGGATGCATCCTCATATTGGTGCCTTTTCTACCATGGTAATGGATACTCCATAAGATGACCATTCTGTGGATAAAGTAAAGGTTCTCTGGTTTGAAGTCAGGGAGAACTTAAGGAGGGCTCAGTGTGGTCAAACCTCTGCTGATAATAAGAAACATTCTGGGGCCCAAGCTTTGGATTTGTAGACAAAGTATGGCTGTCCACAAAAAATATCAAGCTTATAGTACTTTCTGAAAAGCTGGGTCCTAAGCTTATTGGTCCATATGAAATTATCAAGGTGACAACACTGCAGCTTTCCATCTAAAACTTCCTCCTTCCTTTATGCTTCCCAATGTGCTCCATAAGTCTCTCTTTAAGCCCTATCATTCCCCTGCTCACCCAATCATAACTCCTCCTCCCCTGTTCTTGTAAAATATAATTTGAAGTATGAGGTCCAGAGAATCCTTGACTCTCATATGGTAAAGGGTTCTGTGCAGTATCTGGTACATTGGAGTGGTTACAGCTAGAGTTGAACGAATGTTGCTCGAATATGTTCACCAATTTAAAATTTGCCTGAACGTGGCCATTTCGGCTCAGGGATTGTAAGCCCGGTCGCTTTACCTAAAACTCGGCAAACGCGGCATTGTTCATGGAAAAGTTCAAAATTTAAGATGGCCCTAAAACTTTACCTGTTTATTTGGGGCCAAAACAGTTTCTGGAAGACCCGCTGGCTGGGGACAACACCTAACCTTACAGTTAGGCGTGTTCCCATCATCAGTAGAACAGGGCTAGTAAAATGCAGTTCTCAATGGTTCAAAGGGTGTATATTTTCAGGATCTCCTTATCATGGCACAAGGTGCTGGAATCATCCATCAGCTCTGTAGGGGATGAAATTAGCACCTCTGCAATGCTAAGGAAATCCTGAAAACGTGTACTGTTTTTAGACATTAAGGACTGTAGTGGGCCACCCCTGCCCTAGAAGTCTCTGTAGAAGTACCCTGGAAGCAAGAGAAGTCTCGAACCCTTTCACGACATCTACAACCCCTGGAACCTCTTAGGCGCTGTGAACATGATGTGTTGTTTGTTGCCTCTTTTTTATGCAGATTTTAATTTGCATCAAAATGTGCATGCCTATCCTTAGGAAAGACTTGGACAAATCAGAAGTGCTATGCACAAGTTGCATATTTTTTTGTTGCACATGTGGTTCAGATTTCTTTTTTTGCCTCTAAATCTGAACCAAATTTGCAAGGTAAAAAACACATTGGCACATCATTTCAAGAGGCTCATATACTTTGCTGCTTTCAAATTAGACATGCAGGTTTTGATGCAGATAGTCAAAATCTGCTTAAAAAAAAGCATCAAACAATGTACAGTGTAAACAGCCGAATTCTCTGCTGCGTGATACCCACTGTATAACCCGAGACAAGCTCAGAGAAGTCATGATAAGCATGTCTGAGGTTCATGAGTAGGCCTGGAAGCATGGTGACTGAGTCAGTGGTGCTAAAGCTTCCTTAGTAATAGTATAGGAAAATAATGTCTGACACAAATCTGTAGCCAAATCTGTAGGTAGCACTGCGTTAACGCTCTGTACGAATCTTTATGGCAGACGGAAGCCGAGCGCAATGCAAATGCTGGCTTCACACTGCCGGAGATTCAAATCTCACGCTTTTTCCAAGCATGTTAAATGATGCAGGGCCCCTAAAGCAGTGTGAGTTGTGCTTGGCAGATTTTAAGCCCCTTTTAAGGTGTTTTCTAGGCCCTTGATTTTGTCTCCCATGGAATTCAAAGGGGTTCAGATGTTCGGTGAACTTGTTTGATGAGCATTTCCCGTTCGACGAACCGAATTCAAACTTCTAAAGAATTGCACATCTCTACCTGTGACAGGGGCCGACAAGGAAAACATTATTAATATTGGTAGCAGTAAGACTAAGGCTGTGGTCACAGTTGTCATGCGTTTTTTTAAGTGATTTAACAAAACTCATGCATTTTTTCATGTCAGCATGAGTTTTGTAAGGTGTGTGATGGCTCCCTGCGTTTTTGGCTGCGTTTTTGAATCTGCACCTAAAAATAGTGCTTGTAGTATTTTTTTGTGCGTTTTGAAAAACGCATGCGTTTTTGTAGAAAACGCATGCGTTTTATAACATGGGATCCTATGGGAAACGCATGCAAAAACGCATGTACAATTAGTACCTTTTAGTGCCATTCAAAAACGCATGCGTTTCCCATAGGAGCCCATGTTAAAAAAACGCATGCGTTTCCGGAAACGCATGCATTTTTTTAACATGGGCTCCTATGGGAAACGCATGCGTTTTTGAATGGTACTAATTGTACATGCGTTTTTGCATGCATTTTCCATAAGGCCCCTTATTAAAAAATGCATGCGTTTTTGGATATGCTCCAAAAACGCATGGGACAGTCACACATGCTTTTTGGCTATTAGGGCATGCGTTTTTCAACATGGGGGCCTATGGGTGCGTTTTTTACATGCGTTTTTGAAAACGCAGGTCTCCAAAAACGCATGTGAAAAATGGTACTGTGACCACAGCCTAATCTAGTAGTTGGGCCAGTGCAGATTGTTCATCAGCTCTCAAACAATTAGCCCTGGGGGCTTCGTCATATATGCAAGAAAAGACCAAGACAAGGGTGTGTAATAAAAAATAATTGTTTATGTAGGACTACTCTAGTAGTTTAAGAAAGGGGTGAGAATGCGCAACATAGGGTCTTATCCTTAGGAGACAGGATTATTAAGGTGAAATTTAGGAACTGCTCACCTGATAAGGTTGTGTAGCACACAACCGGCGTGATCGCTCAGAACAATACAGCTGCTGCCAGGACCGTACCTCCACAGGTCACTGTGGTCACGATAAACATCTGCAGGACAAAGTACCTCGTGGTCCGAGCTGCTGTGATCGTATGATGTAAAAACCAGATACAGCGGAATGTCTGGGTATAGTAGTAGCTGTTTATTTTCCGACGCGTTTCAGAGTCATATCCCAAACTTCTTCCTCAGGGAACATCCCTGAGGAAGGAGTTTGGGATATGACTCTGAAACGCGTCGGAAAATAAACAGCTACTACTATACCCAGACATTCCGCTGTATCTGGTTTTTACATCATACCAACACAGCAGCTCGGACCACGAGGTACTTTGTCCTATTGAAAGCTTACTCTAGTAGTTTGTCCAGTGCAGAATATATATCAACTTTGAAAAAATTAGCCCTGGGGGCTGTGTTTTAAGGCTCCGTTACACCTCGTGACATCTCCGCCGATTACATAGGCGACGTAGGGGCGTGGCCTATTGGCGGCGACATCGCCCCTACGTCGCCTAGTGTAAAGGGGCGATGTCGGCGCCTCTGAGTGGTCGCCTGGTTTCACATCAGTGATGTGAAACCAGGCGGCCGATATGGGGTGATGGGTACACATCGCCCCATGTAACCGGCCGCCGGCGACCTGACAGGCGATGGGAGCCATAGGCTCCCATTGTCCTGCATTGCCGCTGGGGTTTTGAGACTCCCCTGCGGCGATACCGCCTGTCAGCTCGCCAGGGCACCACCGTAGGTGTCGCCCCATGTAAATGGGGGACGACGACGCTGGCGGGGTGCCAAAAACGTGCGCGCACCCGCCAGTTGCCGCCGACATCTCCGGCAGTGTCGGCAGGTGTAACGGCACCCTTAGACGTAGGAAGAGGCAGCAACTAGGGCCTCCAATGAAAACATTAAGGTATGTAACATTGTAAGGATATTGTTGACCATGTAAATGTGGCAGATGCAGGATTATTATTATTTATTATTATAGCGCCATTAGATTCCATGGCGCTTCACATATAGAAGGTGCAAACAAAGACAAGTACAGTAAGTATGGACAATCAAATCACACAGGTACAGAAAGGGAGAGGACCCTGTCCGGGAGGGCTCACAGTCTACGAGTAGCATTTTAATTTAAGAATAACAAAACATTTTTATACCAGAAGGGATGGGAGTAAGACAACTTGCATGAATGAACATTTTGGGTGAATTTAGATTGGGTTGCGGTCCTCTAGAAGGTTTACAAAGTCTGAAGAAATCCAGTTTTAGTTAGATTTTATGAGAGAAAGGTGCTCAGTATGACATTCTTCTTGCCTCTGCTCAGCAAGGTATGGCAGATGCTACAATTGGCAGTGTTTTTGGCTGAAGGACTATCACAAAACAGCTGCCATACAGCAGAAGAAGGACGCCCATTTCACCTGAGATCTGAAACAGAGTGCTCTTGGGAACCGTTGACCCAGTTTTCACTCTGGTTAAACCACTCTCTCTTCCTACCTTTTTTGGTGCTATGAATCCATCCTCCTCTGCGCTGATGTGCTCGCTATGTGTACCAACGGTCCAGGTTGGATCAGTGGCCTTATCATCAACCACCTCAGCTTCCATTTCTTCAATCTGATATTCCTTCCAAATTTAGATTTTAATCTGACCTAATGGAAACTGTATAGATAAAAAAAGGGGGAAGGGGAACAAGAGGCGCAATAGTGACCTATCACTCAGACACTATGACACAGTGGTATATAGGTAAACCACCCACCTATGTCAGTTGTGAGACCCACAACTGGTATACAGACATGTAGTATCAAAATCCTGACGGCTGCCGCTGAACCTCCTCCAACCACTCGCACGTGGAATCTCAGGAAGATAGGGAAAACAGAGGTGTGTAATGTCCGCGCTGCCGAAATCCACTTGCTCAAGAGAACACACGGGTCAGTGATGTTCAAGCAAAGTTCCTTTATTGAGACCTACGCGTTTCAGATCCTGAGGAAGGTGCCAGGAAGGCACTGAAACGCGTAGGATTCAATAAAGGAACTTTGCTTGAACATCACTGACCCGTGTGTTCTCTTGAGCAAGTGGATTTCGGCAGCGCGGACCATTACACACCTCTGTTTTCCCCTATCTTCCTAATGGAAACTGTGTCTCACCATCATCAGTCTCCACTTCTTAAGACAGTAAATCATATTGCTCAAAGTGGCTTTCGTCGGGCTGTGGGTGCGCAAATATTTGTGCATCAACACACACCCCATCCTCATTTCGCTTTTTAAGGCTAAACTTTGAGAGGCCAATGACAATAAAACAGATCCTCGGAGTGGCCAAGTGTGGGGTCATATGTTTCCTGTGACTTATGATAGAGGGAAGAAGGAGAACCAGGTTAAGGAATGGATGGCCCATCCTTTTGGCTACCAGGACTAGACTGTGTGGAAGATTTGGTGCTGCTTGAGAACTGACTGGAGTCAGGGTCTGCCATTAAAGACAGAATCTGTTTGCCCTCTTCTGGCTTCAACACAGGTTTATTGCATGGAAAATGGTGACAGGAACATAGTAGATGCATCAATCTTCTTCTGACTTGTCACACTGCCTTGGTGGACATGACTATCAACAACACGTCCACACCCACATCCTTTTGCCTCTCCCTTAACGTCAGGTTTTAGCATTTTGATTTTTTTGCACATATATTATATATATTTCAGGTGGCAACATAAATATAACCCCAAACTTAGGGTGCAGAGGTGACAACCAAAAAATGGTACTACTGTATTTGACAGTATTGGAATAGCTGACTAAGACCCTATTAATATTTGGGATATTTTAGTGCACAGACCAAGCAAGCTGTGGCCCCAAAAATTAAAGGGGACAGTTTGGTTCTCAGGGACATTAAGTGGATGATGTTGTGTAGAGCTCAGAGTAATGGTGTTTATGACCTGTAGTTTTCCAGCCAATGTTTTCAGTGTCTTGAGACGTTTTATTCTGGATCTATTTTGAGTTAAGTACTGAAGACTAAGCCATCATGTTTTATATTTCAGATAAATTAGAAGAAGAGGCGGCACTCACCGAAACAGACAAGACGGTCCTATATTCCATGGGTTCAGGGACAGACAGGGTGCAGGAGGGGGCACGAAGGGCCAACGGACTACGACGCCGTTTCGCAACAAGTGCACACTTGTTGCGAAACGGCGTCGTAGTCCGTTGGCCCTTCGTGCCCCCTCCCTGCACCCTGTCTGTCCCTGAACCCATGGAATAAAGGACCGTCTTGTCTGTTTTGGTGAGTGCCGCCTCTTCTTCTAATTTATCTTTCTGGTGCTTTGGCTGTGCACCACCGGAGGGGAACTTGCCATGACTGGAAGATAATCCGGACCTGATATTTGGTACCGCTCAGTGCCCTGCCTGTCTTGCATTCAATTGAATTTTATATTTCAGATCGATCCTCAATTAATATATATAACAGAAAGAAATCAACAAGATTGTTTTAATGTAATGTAATACTGTTGGCCATTTCTTCAGAAACCATCATGAACAAAGCAATATTTAGACTTTAGTTTATGAAAAGCTTCTTTAAAGTCCTTGTTCTTCAGAGTGTATATAATAGGGTTAAGCAGAGGGGTAAGTACACTATACATTAAAGATAAGACCTTGCTCATGGTCAGGGATTGTCCTTTTGTTGGAAACATATAAACAATGATTAATGTCCCATAAAATAAAGAAACCACAATGAGGTGGGAGCTGCAGTGGAGAAGGCTTTATGTTTACCGGTGTTGGATGGGATCTTCAGAATGGTGATAACAATGTAGACATAGGACGTCACAATAATTATTAAAGGAACAAGTACAAACAGTGATCCCAATATTAGAACCTGAGTATGAAGTTTGGAGGTGTCAGAGCAGGAGAGCTGCGTTATGGGTTCATAGTCACAGTAGAAGTGGTCAATAACGTGTGGTCCACAGAAATGTAAAGGCAACAATGAAATAACATCAGTCAGGGAAATGATAGCACTGTTCAACCAAATGATACTTACAGAGGCCACACAAAACTTCTCAGTCATGATAGAATGATATCGGAGGGGTTTACAGATGGCCAAATACCGGTCATAAGACATCACCGACAGGAGAAAACATTCCGAGACCTCTACTAAGGCAAACAGACCAAACTGGGTGATGCAGCCAACAAGAGACACCGAGCTTTCTCCGTGATACACAAGATAGAGAAGGACTGGGACAATGACTGTAGACACGAGTATGTCACTCACTGCAAGCTGTGTAATGAAGAAGTACATGGGGGACTGGAGGGACTTACTCACTAAATACAAGGTCATGATGAGAAGGTTTCCTATAACGACTCCACAGTATATAATGACCAATAGCGAGAAAAACACAAATGTGAAATTTTGAAGATTTGGAAAACCCAGAAGGATGATGGAGGTGATATTATTAGTCAATTTCATCTTGACTGGATGAAGGAATGGAATTTATTTATGTTTGTTTAAATATTATTCTGTGGATAAATAAGCACAATAGGGTATTACCCAATATGAGGTAGCACTCAATTACTATATTGGGGTACACTCGGTTTAGTTGCGCAATTCAGAACACAGCCACAGTTTCTATAAAAAAAATAATCCATCCGGTTTATTAACAGTCATAAACCAGTACTCTAGTTATGCAGTCAATAACCATGACAAGAGTCCACATGAAGTGTACATAACATACAGTCCTTCACTTTAGCAGGTATGCCAGCACACAATTATCTTCTGACCTCAGTCAGCAAACAGCATGTCCCACTCAGGGTTTACCTGCTATTGCAGCTTAGCTGGATTCAGACTGGCTCCTGCTAGTCTTTCCATCCAGAAGATCACACACAGGGATCTCCCACCATGTCTTCAAGTCTTGCTCCATATCAGCACCCTGTCATTGAGTCCAGACCCTCAGGGCCTTGTTTGCTTCCTGTACTTTCCGAAGCTCTTGTCAGCTCCACTCTCAGATATTCCTGTCTGTCATATGCTTCACCCAGGAAGTCTGAAAGACTTTCCTTACATCACTGTCATGTAATCCACACAGTCTCATTATATTAATAAGACACACCAATGGGAGGTATGTTGGTGGTCCTTCCCTCCCATCACTTCTGACCATCCTGTAAAACCAGCCCCAAGAATTAGTAAGATTTAAGATTTCTGGTACTAAAAGTCCCAGGCAACACTATCTGGTTTCACCTCGCATTAGATCTCCGTCTGTGCATACATATCAACCACCTACAGCATAACCGGTATACCTCACACCAAATATACACACAATTAGTATTAGACGTCTATAGAGTTACTGCAAGGTCCATAATCTGTAGGACTGAAGAAAGAATACTGGAACTAGTAGGAAAGCATAGAAAAATCTGGGCACCTGTAGATAAGAAACTACAATCGGTAGAATACTAAACGGCAGGGTGGTTTATTACTATGCATTATAAAAGTGAAACCACACTTCTTCGTTAGAAGTCACTGCTAATGTTTTGATAAGATAAAAATATGTTTGTACCATGTTATCCAGTAGGTAGACAAGTATTAAAGTCTGAGAGTCCTAAATGGTTGATAGCTATTAATGGCTAAGTGATAAGATTGTGATAAATAGCAAACTTTCGAGATTTGGCATGGTACGACACCAGTAGACTCCTAAGTTTGCTATTTATTACCATCTTTTCAGTTGACTATTAAAAGATTTAAACCGCGGAGGACTCTCAAGTTTTAATATTTTGCTAATGTTTTGAAATTTGATGGCTTTTCCTAATGAAGAAGTGGGGCTTCAATTCGAAATGGGTAGTTATAAAACTTCCTGTCGGTTAATACTCTATGGATTGGAGATTTTATCTTTGGCAGCGCAGATTTATCCAAGTTTTTCTATTATCTCTTGCATTTTCTCTTGATTCCAATAAACTCATGTGTGGAACCAAAAAGAAAATTGGACACAGAATCGTTATCAATTTCATTTGTTTTTGGCAAGTTTCACTGTATATTTCCATAATCTGTATTACTAAGAATCAGTTATTATAATGTATAGATCTGTCTTTTCTTACCTTCCACGGAAGAAGATATCAGCGGCACACATCCACGGTAAAACTCTTCATTTTATTTTGCAAGCATATTAAAAGATGGTGCACAACATCAGTAAAGACAAAGTAAGCAGGGCACACAGGACAACAGCTGTTTCATACGTGAACGTTCAACAAGTCCAGCTCACGCGTGAAACAGCTGTTGGCGTTTTGCACCAGTCTCTGTGCCGCTGATATGTTCTTCCATGGATCGCTGCCTTTGCCCTTGCCTGTGTCTGTCAGCTGTGCACCACCGCTAAGAGGACTTCAATACAAAGTCCAGAAGGGTCATGGAACTTCTAGAGTGTTACATATTCCTCGTCAAAAAATCTGTTGTGACCATTTTTTCCTTGTGTTGTCTTTTCTTACCTTTCTGTTCTCTTTATCATATCCCAAGCTACATGACAAGGGTAGACAAGAGGTGCAACAAAAACACTTGGTTTCTGTCCAGACAGTGTAAGGGTTCATTGAATTTATAAGGATAAAATGTAGCAATTTTATATCCTTTTGAGTAAATCTACATTATATCTGGAGGCTCCAGTGAGGTTTCCCACCTTCCCCTGTGTACAGCCAGAATACTCAAATTAAGTCTAATTGATCGATGGAGATTTAATCTTACAGGAGTCAGAGTTTATTTTTATTTTTTAAATTATTGTGAAAAATAATATCTGAAATCCAATTTATAAAATAACAATGTATTATACAAAATAACACATTGACATTGCAGAGTAACGCATACTTGACCTGATACCTGGCTGGTGTAATCTCCGGCAGGGTGTGATGTGACATCGCACATTATTTATTCTATTGTGATATTGAAACACAAGATGCAAATTATGGGAGACCCAGGAGTTTCACGGTTTTCAACTCAAAGTTGATTTGCAGTGGAACAATTCTTACATCGGCAGCGGTACCTGAGCGTCATTTATTCTCAATTTTGATTCGTAATAAAAGCTAAATCACTAAAGTTTTCTTATAAAAATCTTTTGTTTTTGGAGAATATTCAGATTAGGAATTTACAGTAAGTTTTTTGAATATACAGTACACTGTGTGCAGAATTATTAGGCAAATGAGTATTCTGATCACATGATACATTTATCCTTGTTGTCCTACTCCAAGCTGTATAGGCTGAGAGCCAACTACCAATTAAGTAAATGAGGTGATGTGCATCTCTGTAATGAGGAGGGTGTGGTGTAATGACATCAACACACTATATAAGGTGTGCTTAATTATTAGGCAAACGCCTTTCCTTAGGCAAAATGGGTCAGAAGAGAGATGTGACGGCTCTGAAAAGTCCACAATTGTGAGATGTCTTGCAGAGGGAGGCAGCAGTCTGGAAATGGCCAAACTTTTGAAGTGATCACCAAACAATCAAGTGTTTCATAGCAAATAGCCAACAGGGTCGCAAAAAGCGTGAGGGCAAAAAAGACCAAGATGCCATTTGCCACCAGTTTTGCCATATTTCAGAGCTGCAACATTACTGGAGTATCAAAAAGCACAAGGTGTGCCATACTCAGGGACATGGCCAAGGTAAGAAACGCTGAAAAACCACCACCTCTGAGCAACAAACATAAGATAAAATGTCAAGACTGGGCCAAGAAATATCTGAAGACTGATTCTTCAAAGGTTTTATGGACTGATGAAATGAGAGTGACTCTTGATGGTCCAGATGGATGGGCCAGAGGCTGGATCAGTAAAGGGCAGAGAGCTCCACTCCGACTCAGACGCCAGCAAGGTGGAGGTGGGGTACTGGTATGGGCTGGGATCATCAAAGATGAACTTGTGGGACCTTTTTGGGTTGAAGATGGAGTGAAGCTCAACTCCCGGACCTACTGCCAGTTTCTGGAAGACACTTCTTCAAGCAGTGGTACAGGAAGACGTCGGGATCGTTCAAGAAAAACATGATTTTCATGCAGGACAATGCTCCATCACATGCATCCAACTACTCCACAGTGTGGCTGGCCAGTAAAGGTCTAAAAGAAGAAAGAATAATGACATGGCCCTCTTGTTCCCCTGATCTGAACCCCATAGAGAACGTGTGGTCCCTCCTAAAATGTGAGATCTACAGGGAGGGACAACAGTACACCTCTGAGAACAGTGTCCGGGAGGGAAAACAGCACACCTCTGGGGACAGTGTCTGGGAGGGAAAACAGTACACCTCTGGGGACAGTGTCTGGAGGCTGTGGTGGCTGCTGCACGCAATGTGGACCATAAACAGATCAAGCAACTGACAGAATCTATAGATGGAGGCTGCTGAGTGTCATCATAAAGAAAGGGGGCGATATTGGTCACTAATTTTTTGTGTTTTGTTTTTGCATGTCAGAAATGTTTATTTCTAAATCTTGTGCAGTTATATTAGTATACCTGGTGAAAATAAACAAGTGAGATGGGAATATATTTGATTTTAAATAAATCGTACTAATCGTGTATTCATAAAGGAGTACCAAACCCAACGCAATGGTAACTTTAATATTTTTCCAGTGGACCATCCCAGGAAGCCTGGGAGGGCTGTAAAAATGCTAAAATGGATGGAAAAGTTGTCAACTTAAATGGGAGCAGTATAAAGAAGATTGCATGAATTTCTGACTCGCATGTGGTTTTAGTAATAATGTCAGAGTACTACGCCACTTTTATGGTGTCACATCTCGAGTCTGATCCTGCAACTTCTGCGTTTGCCACCAATCACCGCTGTATTCACTCCAAATGTGTGGCTGGTGATGTAGTATTATGACTTGTGGATGTGTTGTATGGCTGCCCAGCTGCAGTGATTAACTCTGACTTCAGCCAATTAAGAAATGCTGCAGTCTATTTGAATCCTCTGTGAGCTCCTGCTGGTTACCAGATATATTCCCTGCTTCACTTGGTATTTCTCCTTTGTATTTTTGATTTTAAGGATTGACCTCTGCCTGATTTTGCACTGATCTCCAGCCTAACATTTTTGCACTTTTCTGACTTTTTTATTCCTGACCTGCAACTCATCTATTGGCAGCAGCCCCCTGGACCTTGCAGTTAAGCCAGTTCCCTGTAAAGAGGTTAAATAAAAAGAAGTTGGAGCGGTGGAATGCTGGGGCAATAGGCAGCAATTAAAACACTCACAGGAGCGTGGTTACAAAGCTTTATTTGCCCTTTACAATAGGGTGCCTGTCTTCATCAGGTGGAGTCTGAGGGATTGGCAGCAGGAGAAGCTCCGGGCTCTTTATTATCTACTCTGAAGGACCTGGCATTGTCCAGAACACTGCAAACTAAGCTAAAGGACCTGCCCTGTCTTCACCTGAAAGTCCGATCACGTGAACAAGACACAGAAGTCACACGCGGGAGACTGCTGCCGGCTGAGAGAAGATGCTCCGGTCTGGAGCATGCTCCAGCGGTTAGGAAGCTGTCACTGGGGTTGTGCAGAGGTATACAACCCCAATAGTTGAGTGGCTTTGGCCCCCCATACACATTATTCTTAAAAACCACTAGATGCTTCACATTTGCACCCCTTTTTTCTTGTTTCACATATGTACAGAGATTAAAGGGCATCTTAGTATCTCAGGGTTCTGCCTGATAGTGCAGTTTGCATTTAGTCTATCTGGGTTTCCCCTTTTTACTTGTAACTCGGATGGACGTTAC
Source organism: Allobates femoralis (assembly GCA_033576535.1). Taxonomy (NCBI): domain Eukaryota; kingdom Metazoa; phylum Chordata; class Amphibia; order Anura; family Aromobatidae; genus Allobates; species Allobates femoralis. Next base: position 3,788,271 of record JARQOC010000004.1, read on the forward strand.
ATTATATCTGCCCCGACCCCCCACCCCCAAATAAAAAAATCTCTTTTCTGTTTTAAGTGTATACTATCCTGGCAGTAGTGGATCAAGTAATATCCTAGCCTGTTGTTTTCAAGGTCTTGTGGAGCAGATTCGGCATCTTGGGTCCACTTAGGCACCTGCAGAAACTCCTGTGCCTAGAGAGAGCTCCCATCAACATCATGGGAGAACCCCATCTAAACTAAAGTGAAGTTTAGTGAACCACAGTGTAAAATCAGGACAATCTGAGGTCTTAATGCCCTAGGCAATCCCCCATCTGAGCAACGTCAGTGTCTGGATAGGCCGGAGGATGCTCACCCAGGTGCAAAGGTATTTTCTGCTGATCCGGCAGAATTATTATTACTTTTCTGTTTATCTTACCTAGAAAGATGCTGCTGCAGGCCTTTGTGAATTGTGGATGTGCAGCTAACTTTGTTGATGCCATTTTTGCAAAAAAGCTTGATTTACGTTTGCTAAAATTAAATCTTCCTATACAGGTAAATGATGTAGATGATACGCCTCTTACCCAGGGTGTGGTGAAGTATGTTATTAAGGAATAGTGATGGGAAAACCCGTCAATATTTGGGTTCGGCGGACTCGCACTGACTTTTTTTAAAGTCCGACTTTGGTGCGGAGCGAGATTCGAACTTAAATCCGAATCCTGAACTCAGACTTTAAATTATGGGATGGGAGTGAGGGGCTTTAAAAAAATGCAAATAGATATTAAATGGCAGCATCATACTTACCATGTCCTACTAATCTGTCATCCCACCCCTTGTACTTACGGGCCGCTCATTAACTTCCTGGATACTCACTGCACAAGGCCCAACAGCCAATCACAGATGCTATCAGAGAGAAAGGGCATCTATGATTGGTTGTTGGAGTAATCTGGAAACTGCCAATATATTCTAGATGCTAGAATGTACTGGCTGGTTTCTGATTACTCCAGCAGCCAGTCACAGATGCCCATTCTCGGTGACAATGTCTGTGATTGGCTTTTGGGCCCCTCACCCAGTGACAGAAATCATAGTACTGTAAAAGTAAATAAATAATTAATAGAAATTGTGCAGCAATATACAGTATTTTTGATTCTCAGCTCAGTTAAAGTAGACAGCTAAGTGCTGCCACCCTTAGGTGCCTGGCTTTTCCCTTTTAATATTCACTACAAATTTATAGGGGGCTGGTCTAATATTGGCCGGACACTATGAATTTCGGGCTTAGTGTCAGCTGCCAATTCAAAGCTGGCATTACCTGTTTATTAACCAGTGTGCCACCGCTACAGGGTAGCTGGAAGAGCTTCTATGAATGCACCATTTTCTAAGATGACCTCGGGCTGCAATTCACAGCAGAACACATAGGCCACACATGCTGAGGATTCCAGCCCCCAGCTGCGTATTTGGACCTGGCTGGCAATCAAGTAAATGGCAAAGCTCCAAGTAGTTTTTTTTTTTTTTTAAATAAACACGCATAAAAAAATAATATTAATTCTTCTACACTCACTAAACACTTTACTGCTCTCTCCTACACAGTACCGAGAATGGTGGGATTCCATTTTCCTGCTCTGGTGACATCACATCACAGGGGTCAGTGGGTGCTCTCATCCGCTGGCCTGACCGCCTTTAGAAAGACTGCATGGACCAGGGTTCGTCCTAGCTTAACGCCCAATCTCCTTAACCATGGGCAGAACACTACTCAAACAAAATAGGGTGAGGGAACCACACAATGGTAACATTTTATTGGATCTCCAACAGTCAAAGGCATAAAACATCAACTCAGCAAGAAGAAACAATATAACAGTCAACAGAGCCTCACCCTTTCACTGACTCACCAGGGATTTGAAAATGTGGGGCCAACCACACCAATCCAGTTGCACCCCACTTTTGGCGGGCACCCACCGAGAAAGGAAAAGCAGCAATCTTAGAAAGCTAACCACGCACAGCAAAGCCTGTAGCCATGTGACCGTATTGTCCCAACCTGGGATTCTTTCAAACTAATCCTAGAATCCTAGGCTCTACTCCTGCAGAATATAATCCAGTTTTGGTGCTCCTCTAGTTACAACCGAACCTCCTAAACTGAGGCCATAAACATATGAACCCCTAATGACTGAAGCAGGTCTTTTTTATAGTCCAATCCTCCACATCAGGGTATATTGTATTCTTACAGGATTGGTGGGATAAATCTATCCTATTATTGGCTAGCATTTCAATCTGACTGCATGATTTTCATCTAAATGATGAAGACTATGACTAAGGGGCTCCTAGTACCCTGGCAAGAAAAAATTACTTAACAAACATGAGTTAACAAAAAAAGAACAACAGGTCTGGCCAAATTAAGAACAGTAACCTACGACACGTCTTGACAAAGCTAGCCTGCTAGTCTCCTTTGAGCAGATATGTGTCTATCCACAGAGATGTAGCAGGGATGCGGAACAGGTCTCACTTGCTTTGCCAGCCAGATGCACCCAGATGGCCTATTGGTGTTCCCCAAACTGATCTTGTTTGCTCAAGAGGGGGTGGTAATCCCCTAATTCCTCCATCGTCTTCTCCACCAGTGGCCATGATGGAGTGTACTTGGGGGCAGGTGGTGGTGGAGAATGCCACTAGAGGAGTAACTCCTGCAACTCCCCAAGACTGTCAAGCAGCAGAGTACCAAAAAACCATCCAGGGCATGGCTGGAAATCATTGTAGCTAAATACAATGGACCTTGCTAAAGGAACGTTGGTGTGTAGGTGAGAAAGTAACCCATACCTTATGTGACATTTTGGCTAGAGAAGGGCTTTTTGGAGTTGTTTTTGTTTTTGGTTCTTCCTTTGCCAAGGCCTGTGTATTTGATAAAGTTTTATTTCTCCTTGCAACATTTTTCTCCATTTGCGCTTCCCTCTACTGGAAGTCGAACTGAAAGAACTGAATGGGCTCTGTCTTTTATGGCCTTTCCACCACTTTAACAGTCTATATGATTCTGCTGATCCCTTAGGGGCTTTCGTTATTTTTATATACTACGTATATGGGTGTGTTTGTGTTTGAGATTTATAATCTGTGTTATAGTGAAGTTTTTAAGTGTACTCTTTTTTTCTGCAAACAGGTGCTTTGATACTGCCCTAACAAGACTGGTGAACAAGCCGCGGGTTTCTGGCCTGACTGTCTGAGGTATGGTAATGCAGGACACTACAGCCACTCCAGTTAAACAGGGCTGGCCGAGTGCAGTTCCCAAGGGACACAAACAGTGCATGTTTTCTGGGTTTCCTTAGCATTTCATAAGGTGCTAGAATCATCCATAACTCTGTGGGTGATAAAATTAGCACCTATGAAATGTTAAAGAAGTCCTGTAAACTAGCACTTTTTTCAGAACTTGAGGACTGTAGATGGCCACTCATGCCCTAGAAGTCTCTGTGGAAGTAGACAGAAGAGAAGAGGAACTTTGAGCCCTTTCACCACAACTGCAGCTCTCCCTGGACACTCTTAGGCCCTTGTGCCCATGGTGTGTTGCTTGATGCATTTTTTACACAAATTTGGAGACTCTGTATCAAAATCTTTATGTGTATCCTGAGGCCAGAAAAGTTATGACAGGACACATGTGCTGTTCCCTCATTGTTTTTTTCCCTTGCACAGTGGTTCAGATTTCTTTTTTCTGTGCCAAAATCTGCATCAAATCTGCAAGGGAAAAAACACACAAGGAAGGAGCTCGGTTAGTGACTCCGAAACGCGTAGGATTGAATAAAGAAAAATCTGCCCAGTTAACTTCTTCGTTTCCTGGTGATTCCCGGTGGCAGAGCGGGCATTCCGGCATTTGGTCCTATTACAGCATATGTCTCCTGTGACTCTTGATGGGAGGAAGAAGGAAGACCAGGTTGAGGATTGGATGGCCCAGCCTTTTGGCTACCAAGACTAGACTGTGTGGAAGATTTGGTGCTGGTTGAGAACAGACTAGATGCCTTGGCTGCCATCGGTTTAAGGCATGGACCAGAAGATTGAGACAGGAACATAGTAGATGCATCAACCTTCTCCTGACACATCACACTACCTTGGCGTGAACCAACATCAACACCACACCCATGCCCACATCCATGTCCTTCTCCCTTAATGCCAGGCTTTATCATATTGATTTTTTTGGACACATATATTATATATACTTCAGGTGGCAAAAAATATATAATCCACAACCTAGTGTGCAGTGGTGACAGCTTTTAAATGCAAGTAAAAAATGGTAGTACTGTATTCGATAGGATTTAAAGAGTTCACTAGTACACTGTTAATATTTGGGACATTTTGGTTCAGGCCTGGCAAAATTTCACCCCAAAAGTTACAGGGACCAGTGCTTTTTAAAAGGTCACCAGGAAAGGCAAATACTCTAATTGACAGGTTTTAAAGAGCTAACTAAGACCCTATTAATATTTGGGAATTTTTGGATGAGGCCAAGCAAGATGTGACCCCAAAAAATACAGGGGACAGTTTAGCTTTCATGAACAGTAGGTGGATGACGTTCTGTGGAACCCAGAGTCATGTTGTTTATGACCTGAGGTGTTTTGGGAAGCTAGAAGTTTTATTCTGGGTCTAACTTTAGGTAAGTACAGTAGATTAATCCATCATGTTTGAAGTTCCAGATCACTCCTCAGCTAATATATATAACAGAAAGAAATTTACAAGATTTTTTAACATAATGTAATACTATTGGCCATTTCTTCAGAAACCATCACGAAAAATGCAAATCTTAGACTTAAATTTATGAAAAGCTTCTTTAAAGTCCTTGTTCTTCAGAGTGTATATAATAGGGTTAAGCAGAGGGGTAAGTACACTATACATTAGGGAGAGGACCTTGCTCATGGTCAGGGATTGACCTTTTTTTGGAAACATATAAACAATGATTATTGTCCCAAAAAACAAAGAAACCACAGTGAGGTGGGAGCTGCAGGTGGAGAAGACTTTATGTCTACCGGTGTTGGATGAGATCTTCAGAATGGTGATGACAATGTATACGTAGGACGTCACAATAATTATTAAAGGAACAAGTACAAACAATGATCCTAATATAAGAACCTGAGTGTGAAGTTTGGAGGTATCGGAACATAAGAGCTGTGTTATTGGTTCATAGTCACAGTAGAAGTGGTCAATAACGTTTGGTCCACAGAAATGTAAAGGCAACAAAGAAATGACATCAGTCAGGGAAATGATAGAACTGTTCAGCCAAATGATACTTACAGATGCCACACAAAACTTCTCAGTCATGATAGAATGATATCGGAGGGGTTTACAGATGGCCAAATACCGGTCATAAGACATCACCGACAGGAGAAGACATTCCGAGACCTCTACTGTGGCAAACAGGACAAACTGGGTGATGCAGCCAACAAGAGACACCGAGCTTTCTCCATGATACACAAGATAGAGAAGGACGGGGACAATGACTGTAGTCACAAGGACATCACATACCGCGAGCTGTGTAATGTAGAAGTACATGGGGACTGGAGGGACTTACTCACTAAATACAAGGTCATGATGAGAAGGTTTCCGGTAACGACTCCACAGTATATAATGACCAGTAGCGAGAAAAACACAAATGTGAAGTTTTGAAGGTTTGGAAAACCCAGAAGGATGATGGAGGTGATATTATTTGTCGATTTCATCTGGACTGGATGAATGAATTGAAGTTAATTTTTCGTTTAAATGTTGTTCTATGGATAAACAAGGACAATCGGATCTTACCCAAATATACACACAATTATTACTCCAGACATCAGCAGAGTTCCTGGAAGGTCCTTGAACAGTAGGACTGAAGATAGAATGCAGGAACTAACAGATAATAGGGTATAATGGTGTGCACACCGCGTAGGTGGTGAGTGGAGGTGCCAACTAACAGGATTTCTTCAATCCCAGTAAATACAAATATGGATACAAAGTTGCACACTCCTTTAGATGTTTTTGATGCAAGGTTTATTATGAACAGTTAATGACCACAGATGTCTACGCGTTTCGGCTTTAACCAAAGCCTTGATCACGACAATTGGCAGGTGTAGGTCATGGAATGTTCTAGGATAAGATTGGAAAGAGGAATGGGCTCATTCCTACCAGGACCCTGACGGGGGCGGACCTATCACTGAAAGAAGGACCGTGCTGAAAAACGCCTATCCCTATTTGGGAATTATTGAAATATAGCAAACCACCTTAATCGCCACCAAGGAAAGACGCCTCTTTCCAATCTTATCCTAGAACATTCCATGACCTACACCTGCCAATTGTCGTGATCAAGGCTTTGGTTAAAGCCGAAACGCGTTGACATCTGTGGTCATTAACTGTTCATAATAAACCTTGCATCAAAAACATCTAAAGGAGTGTGCAACTTTGTATCCATATTTGTATTTACTGGGATTGAAGAAATCCTGTAAGTTGGCACCTCCACTCACCACCTACGCGGTGTGCACACCATTATACCCTATTATCGGTTAGTTCCTGCATTCTATCTTCAGTCCTACTGTTCAAGGACCTTCCAGGAACTCTGCAGATGTCTGGAGTAATAATTGTGTGTATATTTGGGTAAGATCCAATCTGGTGGTTTATTACTACGTGTTTCATATTAAAACCCCACTTCTTCATTGGGAAAAGCCATGCTAATGTTATGATAAGGTAAAGTATATGCTTGTTAGCCAGTAGAATAATATCAAAATTATAGAGTCCTCAGTGGTTGATTCCTTCTAATGGTGAACTAAAAAGATTGTAATAAATAGCAAGCTTTCGAGACTACTAAGGTGTCTTTACCAGGCATGTAAGACCTGAGTAGTCTTGAAAGCTTCCTATTTATTAGCATATTTTGAGTTACCTATTAAAGGTTTCCAACTACTGAGGACTAGAGATAAACAAACTTTGTTCAAACGTTCACCATTTTCAAATTCGGCACAAACATGGCTGATTCATTTGGTGATCAAAAACTTGAACACTTTCCCCAAAAGTCGGCAAATCCGGCTAAGGAAAAAGTTTAAAGCTGAAAACCTCAACACTGATAAAATGGATTTTTTACTTTTACCACGAAAATTTAAAGGATGTTGTTGTTGGATTTTTTTCCGATTATTTTTGCTGTATACATACAGTTGTGGCTAAAAGTTTCTTCCTGAAAATGATTGCAATCACAAATTCTTTGGTATTATTATCTTCATTTAATTTGTCTTCAATGAAAAAAACACAAAAAGAATTGTCCTAAAGCCAAATTGCATACAATTCCACACCAAACATAAAAAAGGGGGTGGACAAAAGTATTGGCACTGTTAGAAAAATCATGTGATGCTTCTATAATTTGTGTAATTAACAGCACCTGTAACTTACCTGTGGCACCTAACAGGTGTTGGCAATAACTAAATCACACTTGCAGCCAGTTGACATGGATTAAAGTTGACTCAACCTCTGTCCTGTGTCCTTGTGTGTACCCATTGAGCATGGAGAAATGAAAGAAGACCAAAGAACTGTCTGAGGACTTGAGAAACCAAATTGTGAGGAAGCATGAGCAATCTCAAGGCTACAAGTCCATCTCCAAAGACCTGAATGTTCCTGTGTCTACCGTGCGCAGTGTCATCAAGAGGTTTAAAGCCCATGGCACTGTGGCTAACCTCCCTAGATGTGGATGGAAAAGAAAAATTGACAAGAGATTTCAACACAAGATTGTGCGGATGGTGGATAAAGAACCTCGACTAACATCCAAACAAGTTCAAGCTGCCCTGCAGTCCGAGGGTACAACAGTGTCAACCTGTACTATCCGTCAGCGTCTGAATAAAAAGGGACTGTATGGTAGGAGACCCAGGAAGACCTCACTTCTTACCCCGAGACATAAAAAAGCCAGGCTGGAGTTTGCCAAAACTTACCTGAGAAAGCCTAAAACGTTTTGAAAGAATGTTCTCTGGTCAGATAAGACAAAAGTAGAGATTTATGGGCAAAGGCATCAACATAGAGTTTACAGGTGAAAAAAAGAGGCATTCAAAGAAAAGAACACAGTCCCTACAGTCAAACATGGCGGAGGTTCCCTGATGTTTTGGGGTTGCTTTGCTGCCTCTGGCACTGGACTGCTTGACCATGTGCATGGCATTATGAAGTCTGAAGACTACCAACACATTTTGCAGCATAATGTAGGGCCCAGTGTGAGAAAGCTGGGTCTCCCTCAGAGGTCATGGGTCTTCCAGCAGGACAATGACCCAAAACACACTTCAAAAAGCACTAGAAAATGGTTTGAGAGAAAGCACTGGAGACTTCTAAGGTGGCAGCAATGAGTCCAGACCTGAATCCCATAGATCACCTGTGGAGAGATCTAACAATGGCAGTTTGGAGAAGGCGCCCTTCACATATCAGGGACCTGGAGCAGTTTGCCAAAGAAGAATGGTCTAAAATTCCAGCAGATCATTGTAAGAAACTCATTGATGGTTACCGGAAGCGGTTGATCGCAGTTATTTTGGCTAAAGGTTGTGCAACCAAGTATTAGGCTGAGGGTGCCAATACTTTTGTCTGGCCCATTTTTGGAGTTTTGTGTGAAATGATCAATGTTTTGCTTTTTGCTTCATTCTCTTTTGTGTTTTTTCATTGAAGACAAATTAAATGAAGATAATAATACCAAAGAATTTGTGATTGCAATCATTCTCAGGAAGAAACTGAGTATTACCTGACAGAATGGCAGGGGTGTCAATACTTTTGGCCACAACTGTATGATTGCTTGCAAACATATGTATGATACAGTTTTAATGTAAATCAATGTCTGCATAATTTTACAAAGAGACATTTTTAAAACCCCAGAAGAAGCCATCAGGTGAAACCCTAGGTCAGTCTTATGTAAGATGTGCTGCTGGTTTTAATCATTTATACTAAAAGTAAATTTTTAATCATTTGAGTAAGTTTTTCCTGGAATGATTTTGCACTTTGCACAGCTTCCTCTGTTAGAACAGCTGAGGTTTGCAAAGAAATCCAATGACAAATCTTGAAAGGAAGTGGATCGGTGCCGAAGATGATTCCAAAAAATTTGTGGGTGGAGCCAAAAGAAAATTTGGACACAGAAATATTATCAATTCAATTTGTTCTTGGTAATTTCTTGAGTATATTTTTATAATGTGTATTATTGAGGATCTGGTATTGTAGGTATAGATGTGTCTTTTCTTACCTTGCTGTTCTCTTTATGATATCCCAAGATACATGACGAGGGTAGACAAGAGGTGAAACACAAACACCGTGTTACTGTCCGGACGGTGTCATGGCTGAATGAGTTTATAAAGCTATAACGCAGGAATTTTATACTTTTATACCCTTTTGTGTAAATCTACAGTATATCTGGAGGCTCCAGTGAGGCTTTCTCACCTTCCCTTGTGGACAGGAAGAGTACCTGAGTTACGTTTAATTAAATGATTGAGATTTAATCTTACAGGATTTAGAGTTTATTTTTACTTTTAAAATGATTATGAAAAATAATATCTGAAATCCAATTTATAAAATAATAATGTATTACACAAAATAACACATTGACATTAGGGATGAGCGAGTACCTTAATATTCGTACTTGCTATACTCGCAACGAGTAGGTAGTGGTACTCGCTACTTGTTGCGAGTATAGCGAGTACGAATTCTTTTGCAGTGTATCTTTAGATACACTGCGAAAGTAGCCTAAAAGTTAATAAAAGTTGTTAAAAAATAATAAACTTACATACTCACCTGTCCGACGCCTGCACCAGGACTGGCAGAAAAGACATTCGATCGCTGGACAAGGACCTGTCACTACCAGCCAATCAGATGGCCGGTAGCGATCTGGCCAATCAGATGGCGCCACGTCACAACTACGTCATCGCTAGCGAACACCTGATTGGCCAGTGTGCAAGGTCCTGACAGTACATCTAGGACCTTGCAAATTGGCCAATCAGGTGGCTGCTAGCGATCACGTGGTTGTGACGTGGCGCCATCTGATTGGCCAGATCACTACCGGCCATCTGATTGGCTGGTAGTCACAGGTCCTTGTCCAGCAATCGAATGGCTTCTCTGCTGGTCACGGTGCAGGCGTTGGAAGGTGAGTATGTAATTTTACTTTTACTCACTTTTAGGCTATTTTCGCAGTGTATCTATAGCTACACTGCGAAAGTATTAGGACTATTTGCTACTCCTGAGTAAACATAAGTACTCGGAGAGTAGCGAGTAGCCTGAATACCGCTACTATTCGGCGAATACCGAATAGTAGCAAGTATACTCGCTCATCCCTAATTGACATTGCAGAGTAACACTTACTTGAACGGATACCTGGCTGGTGTAATCTCCGGCAGGGTGTTGTGGGGCCGCACATTGTTTATTCTACCATGAAATTGAAACACAACCTGCAAATTTACAGAGACCCGGGAATTTAACGATTTTCAACCCAAAGTTGATTTGCAGTGGAACAATTCTTACACCGGCAGCGGTACCTGAGCGTCATTTATTCTCAATTTTGATTCTTAATAAAAGCTAAATCACTAAAGTTTTATTATTAAAATCTTTTATTTTTGAGAATTTTCAGATTAGGACTTTAAGGTAAGTTTTGAATATACAGTATAATTAGTAGTAATTATTGAGGACTAAACTGCTCGAGTGCTCATTAGTCATTACACAAATCGAGCCGATACAACACTCAAATGAGTTTTACTCAAGTAACAAATATAATAGTCAATGGGGAACTCATGTTAGGGTCTCTTTGCTGTGTGCATTACTTCAGCAGGGCTCTGTGAGCACAATGCCTACTCATGACACTTGTGCACCACTTCCTAAATACTCAACCTTGAAATGCTGGGCCTCCAGCCTTGCTGCTATTGTGGCCCAATACATAATATTTGAATGGATACCACTTTGGTTTGGTGTGATACTAATTTTTGGACACTTGTTGGGGTCTCTTTGCTGTGTGGTGCATTACTTAGGCAGGGCTCTCTGAGTGACATGCCTATACTTGTCATTCATCCTCCTTTTACTCCTCCTCGTTTTACTGAACCCCTTCATGACCGGGGAATTTTTCATTTTTCATTTTTATTTTTTGCTCCCCTTCTTCCAAGAGCCATAACTTTTTTATTTTTCCGTCTATATAGACATTTGATGTTTTTTGCGGGACGAGATGTACTTTCATATGCAATAATTTATTTTACCATATAGTGTACAGGGAAATTGCAAAAAAATTCTAAATGCAGTGAAATTGCAAAAAAAGTGCAATAACATGTTTGTTTTTTGGGTATTTTAGTCGCCATGTTCATTATATGGTAAAACCGACGTGACGGGTGATGCCTCGGGTCGGTATGAGTTCGTAGACACCCAACATGTATACCTTTATTGGTATATAGGTGGTGGAAAAAAATGTAGAAGTTTGCAAAAAAACAAAAACGGACTTTTTGAGCCATGTTCTGTGACCCGCAGCGTTCTCATTTTTCGGGATCTGGGGCTGTGTGATGACTTATTTTTTGCATCTTGAGCTAACGTTTCTAATGTTACCATTCTTGGGGAGATCTGCAGTTATGATTGCCCGTTAGTGCATTTTATAGCAATGTTGCGGCGACCAAAAAAAACAGAATTTTGGCGTTTGGAGCATTTTTTCAGTTACGGAGTTTATGACTCTCATTAACGGATTTAATACAATGATAGATCGGGCAATTATGAACGCGGCGATACCAAACATGTGTTTTTTTTTTTTGTATACTTTTATTGTGATTGGGGGAAAAAGGGGGTGATTTGAACTTTTATTTATTTTTTTTTTTACAGGTTTTTAAAAACTTTATTAATCAATTCATTCTTATTTTTACACTGCCTCTTTAAGAGGCACCTTGCTGCACAATCCAATCACTTGTGGTAGATACAGATGAGTTGCAGCTCATGTGTATCTCCCAGAATCGTGGCCGTGTTGTGGTTGGCAGCGCCTGCCAACCACAGCAGGAAACTGTGCTCTGACAGCATCCGGGGTCTAGCCAGGACCCCGGGCTGTCACGTGAGTGCCGTAGATCCCGTGATACTTTTGCGGGATCTTCGGAGCAGGCGGGGAACAGAGCGTTCCCCGCCGCGGCCGCCTTGGATCCTGCTGTCAACGATTGACGGATCCAAGGGGTTAACAGCGCCAATTGGATCCCGGATCTGATCGGTACTGTTACCCCGACATCTCAGCTGACGAGATCAGCTGAGATGTCAGAGCTTTGATGTGAGCGCCGCGCCGGAGCTCATATCAAAGCCCCCTTACCGGTGAAATTTAAGTGAATTTGAGCCACTTCCTATTTTGAACTTATTTTAAAAAGTGTGCAGGCTGGCACAGACTGTGCATTGCGCACATATGCTATGCCATAACACTATTTGTACTATAGGCAGACTTTTGTCCATTTTCCTGTGTCTGGCACTAAAATTAGCAGTTTTTCAGCTTTTGTACATTTTTTAAAGTGTTTTCTATGTGTTTCATGTGTTTCATGTTGCCTGCCATTAATTTCAATGGGGGTGGAAAGATAGGCAAACTGTTGAACAATTCGGCGAACAACCACGCTCGGTGAACCAAACCGAATCCAAGCCCTCAGGTGTTTGCTCATCTTTACACATTACTCAAATCAAGCAGATACAATACTCAAACTGACTTTACTTGAGTAACTAATATAATGGCAGTCAATGAGGAACTCAAGCATTTTTTCAGCACCCTCCCTGGAGGTCTGCGGGTGGTGGTAAATCACTGAAATGGATGGAAGGTGAGCTCAAAAAGAATGGGGACATCATAGGGAAGATACTTGGATAAATCACTGACACTCAGGTCATTGCAAGGGAGTAAAGAAACAAATAAAACAAAACAGCTTGGGGTCCCTCCAATTTTTATCACTTGTCAAGTTAAAGCAAACAGCTGGGACTTGATATTATAAGGCTAGGAAGGCTAATGATATTTTGGCCCATCCTAGCCTAAAAAGATCAGATCACAGCCACATCAATACTGACACATCACATAAGATGCACCAATTCTGGTGCCTTCCTCTGCTCTTCGCTAGTGCATTGGTAATCAGAGTCATATTTCTAGGGTTGATGTCAGCTGGGTAATGTCAACCGGCATTGAACCCAGGGGTTAGTAGTGGAGAGGCATCTTTCAGAAACCATCATTACTAAATCAGTAAGTGTAAAGTAAAGAAAACACAAACATTAAGGAGAAATTTATTTATTTGAATAAAGACTCCCCCACACTATCGCTTGTTCAACAATTTATTATTTCAAAAAAATACACAAAGCTCCGATCTAATAATTGTTCTGGTCCAACAATGCCCTTAAATTGGTACTCCTAAGTATGGAGTTTAATTCAGAAACTGAAGATCCATAGGTAATTCCCAGTCAGATACAGACCTGGAATTTTATATGAGCATTTGAAACTCCAGTCTGGTGCTGAAATAATTAAAAAAAGGGTCTGCTGACTTTTGATTGCCAGCTTGCTAAAACTAGGAAGCTGGGGATTGGTGGCAGCCTGTACCTGCCTTCCGTACTAATCTGGAAACCAAAAAAATGGCAATGCCCCATGGCCCTACTGTATTTTTGTTTGAAGAGAATCTGCTCTCATTTTCTAATTCATTTCTCCAAGCCTTCCCTATTAAAGTATTTCTTTTATATATATGTCCCTCCTATCCTCTGTAAACTTCAAATAAAGAGAATCATTCCATCTGTCAATCACATTGAAGGATCCATTTAGTTCTCTGCTGCCCACTCCCCATGGGATGAATATTTATGTCACATATTCACATCATATCAATGATCAGTGCGGGGGAGGCTGTATTCTCCTCTCTGCTCTCTGTTTGCAGACAAGCAAGAGGTCAAATACAACACAGAATATTTCATAGCACAGCGGAATACCTGCTTAGAGAAACAAATGTAATAGATACCTTATCAAGATCAGGTAAGGCAGTAAGGCAAATATGTGTCTGCAATCTCTCACTCAGAAGCTCCTAATTGAAACTGAAACCTGACCAGCAGAGAGAGTAAATGGAGGAAGGAGGAGAGAGCTGCTGAGAAGGAGTTCATTATTAAATGATACAGTTTAACACAGATGGACTATTCCTCTGTGAATATAATGGACAGGACTTATGCAGCAGCTGCCTACATGGTGTGAAAATGTTTATAACTAGAGAAAATGGTACAGTAATGATTTTACATGTTTTTAAAAGGTCTGCCCAGGTACTATTAGTATCATACTGAAAAATCATACTGAAAAATGACCTGACAGAGTCCCTTTAACAGCAAGGTAAACCTAGGCAGATTGGGGTGGTTGGCAGCCCGTCACTGCCTGTTCTACCTGGGCTGGTGACTAAAACTACAGTACACCCCACATCCCATTGTGACATCTTGAAACCTTTTTATTTTCACTGTGTTTGCACTTACCGGAGAATACAGCTCTTATCAATTTTACGATACGGAGAATGGGTGTAAGAAAAAAAAACAATTCCTGAATTTCTGTCAGCAGAGAAATAAAAAAAACAAAGCCTTCAAAATTCAGTAATGTGGAAAAACATTATTTTGCAAAAAAAAGTGTTTTTTAGCATGAGAGTAGCCACACCTAAAAAAATACTCAGGTGTCACTGTGATTGTACTGACCTAGTGAATAAAGCCGAATAATCATTTATAACACACTAGATGGTGGCCCGATTCTAAAGCATCAGGTAGTCTAGAATACGTATATAGTTTATTTATGGAGATTTAACAACAATGCAAGCCATACACAATATCTATCTAAACTGCGTCACACTGACTGACAGACAGCAGTAAACTATGTCATAATGACTGACAGACCTGAGAGAAGTAAACTGCGTCACACTGACTGACAGACAGAAATTCGCAGCATTCAAACCGCGCGCCACTTCTCTGATTGGTCGCCACGTTCAGCGCCGACTAAGCTGAATAGCGGTGCTCGCCATGGCGCACATTGTATTTCAAATATGGCGGCATGTTGACCGCCGGTATTCTAATTGGTCGGCGCTGAACGCGGCGACCAATCAGAGAAGCGGCATTCAAACTGCGCGCCGCTTCTCTCATTGGTCTTCGCGTTCAGCGCCGACCAATCAGAATAGCGACGCTCACCATGGAGCACATTGTAATTCAAATATGGCGGCATTGCGAGCGCTGCTATTCTGATTGGTCGGTGCTGAACACGGCGACCAATGAGAGAAGTGAAGCGCGGTTTGAATGCCGCTTCTCTGATTGGTTGCCGCGTTCAGCGCCGACCAATCATAGGAGTAGCACGCACCATGCCGCACATTGTATTTGAAATATGGCACCATGGTGGGTGCCGCTATTCTGATTGGTCGCCGCTGAATGCGCCGACCAATCAGAGAAGTGGCATTCAAACCGCACATTGTATTTCAAATATGGTGGCATTGCGAGCGCCGACCAATCAGAATCGCGGCGCCCGCAATGCCGCCATATTTGAAATACAATGTGCGCCATAGTGAGCGCAGTTATTTTGATTGGTCGGTGCTGAACGCGGCGGCCAATGAGAGAAGCGGCGCTGTTTGAATGCCGCTTCTCTGATTGGTCGCCGCGTTCAGCGCCGACCAACCAGAATAGCGGCGCTCGCCATGCCGCCATATTTGAAATACAATGTGCGCCATGGCGAGCGCTGCTATTCTTATTGGTCGGCGCTGAACGCAGTGACCAACCAGAGAAGCGGCGTACGGTTTGAATGCTGCTTCTCTGATTGGTCGCCGCGTTCAGCACTGACCAATCAGAGGAGCGGCACGCACCATGCCGCACATTTTATTTGAAATATGGCGCCATGGTGAGTGCTGCTATTGTGATCAGAAGAGTACTGCGGCATAGCGCGCAGTTTGAATGCCGCGAAGGGCACCACTGCTGCAGTCATCTCCCGGCTGGCTCAGCCTACTGCTGCACAGAGGTCAGCTGGCTCGCGCGCGCTGCGGCCACCGTTGGCCGGACCCATGTATCCCGGCGACAGTGGCCGGGTTGCAAATTGGCACAAAATTCGAACTTTGAATTTGCGCGCCTATTTGCATAGTCTGCGCTCATTGGTGCCCGCCTCCGGCTGCCTATGTCTGATGTGCGATTTCTGTGACCGACAGACGCCTTAGACATTTATATAGTAGAAGGTGATTGGTGTAAAAATAGTAGTAAAGCAAATTATTCAACTGAATTCTGCTACCCAAAGATTGCAGTAAGGCTCAGATCACATTTACACTGCGCTCTACGCTGATTGCAAACACAGCGTTTACGTGTTAATTTCTGAAATAAGTAATTCAGACAAAATTCCGAAAGGAATATTCACTGTAATGAGGCAGATGGAGCCATTTTGAACTCTCATCTGACATTTGATCTGGCAGCACCCATCTTTTTAAGCATCATTTTAGGTGAACGCAAAAGTGTGGCCAACTACAATTTTGTGTGGTTTTGAAAAGAAGGACAGCGCTGAGCAGGTGTCAAAGAGAGTCCAGAGTAACTTTGCTGCCTCATTAGCGAATGGATACATTCAGGGCTTCACCTGAATCACGTAGCTAGATAGCCGAATGTAAGTGCTCAGCATATAGCACAGGATAAATGTGGACTGATCCAAAATGTTCTGCACCCAAATCGCCACCAATAGCATTCAACTCATCCAACATAAACACATGTCCTCACTTGGGACCATCATCTGTTAGCAGACACAGCACCCCCAAATCATTTCAGCTAAATCTGAAATCCAATATGGCGCTCCCTCCTTCCTAAGCATTGCACTGTACCTCAAAATTCATTTTCAATCAGATATGAGGTATCATTGAACTCAAGAGACATTGCAAAACGAATTGAATGGTGCATTTTCTCCTGTTACCCTTGTAAAAATACAAAATTTGGGGCTAAAACAATTTTGTGGGAAAAATGTCATTTTTTTTTCTTTTCACAGCTCAACATTCTAAAATTCTGTGACGCACCTGGGGGGTTAAGGGTGATCACAACACATATACATGAGTTCATTGAAGGGTCTAGTTTCCAAAATGCAGTCAATTGTAGGGGATTTTCACAGTTTAGGCACATCATTGGCTCGCCACATGTCCGTATACACCGTCCACCCTCTGTAATTTTGAACTATGTTGACCGTTGTGGTGTGGATCCTTGCAGCAGTTATTACCTTTTGTCCTGACACTGGTTGTGTGCTACACAACCCGTCCAGTTGAGTGACTAATTAAATTTAGTACACCTTTTTATCAATGATAAGACCCTATTGCGCTTCTCTCTCCGTTTTCTAGTTTTGATCACAAAGCGCCTGTCACATGACCCCCTGATTCTGTTCCTGGAGCTTTCACCAGCAATGGGACCACTGGGTGCGGGTGAGAAGGTAGCGGTGAGGATGGGGAGGACGGAGCAGGAAGGGGGGAGGACGGAGTGGGGGGGAGGGGGATGGATCAGCGGGGGGAGGACGGAGGACAAAGGATGGAGTGGTGGGGGAAGGAGGATGGAGCAGCAGAGGAGAGGAGGACACAGTGGCAGGAAGGATGAGGGTAGAGGACAAACCGGTGGGGTGGGGAAGGACAGAGCAGCACAGTCAGGGGGAGGATGGCAAAAAACTGTGCCTGTCGCTGTTTGTCTGTAACGGAAATTCTACGTCGCTGATTGGTTGCGGGCGGCTGGCGCAACCAATCAGCGATGCGGGATTTCCATTACAGAAAGACAGACAGAATTAGACAATTATATAGTAGATACCAAGTAATGAAGGCCACTGGGACCAAAATAAAAGCAGTCCAATGGGAAACTTTTGGTTTAACAATTTTAAGAAAATTACAATTTCTTGAAAAATTATGTTTGTGTAATGATTGATGAGGTTAAATTCGTTTTACTGGTCTGTGATGAAAAAATAACTCAGTAAATATAGCTGTATTGGAGTCTGGCTGCCTTCCAGAGTTGTAGATATACCAGGTGTCATTCTAATATACATAGAGTGTTAGCTCTTTTCATTTCCCTTTGTGGGACTGAAGTTAAGTTCTTTTATTTCAGAAGACGAATTTGGGTGGAACCCAGAGTAACGGTGTTTATGGTGGTGCTTTGATGACTAACTTTTTCAATGTCTGGAGTTTACTTCTAGTTGACTTTTAGACTTTTAGACTTTTGGCGGCTCTAAAGCTGAAATTAAGCGGCGGCTTGCTATTGGTCATTCTGCAATAATGAACATAGAGCATCTGTAGAAGTGCAAGAACATCTCGATCACCACTAAATGATGATTGGTTAAAGCCAGTGCATTCCCAATAGCGTTGTATGGGTGTGAGACGTAGACCTTGACAAAGGGTGATCAAAGTAAGATCAATTCCTCTGAACTGTGGTGCTGGAGGAGACTCCTACGAATCCTTTGGACAGTCAACTTCCACAAACGTTCCTGGTAGAAAAAGTCATAAAACAGAAACTGTCTTATTTCGGCCATGTGATGAGAACAAATTCCCTCGTGAAGGACATGATGTTTGGTATGGTAAGTGGCAGTAGAAGTCGCGGAGGACCTAACACCTTTTGGCTGGACACCATCATGGCAGACACGGGAATGAGCATCAAAGAACTGAAAGATGCTGTGACAAACAAAAATGGCTCACAAGCTATCCAATAGTCGGACACGACTGAAAGGATATGAAATTGGAATTGGGCTTTTTGAAGTTGAAGTTGTGTGGAGCCCAGAGTAATGACATTAATGGCGTGCCATTTGTTGGCCAGCTATTTTGGTGTCTGAAGTTTAGCTCTGGTGGACTTTCAGAGGATGGAGTTGTGTAGAACCCAGAGTAATGGCTTTTATTACCTGCACTTTGTTGACCAGCTTTTCCAGTGTCTGAATTTAAGCTCTGGTTGACTTTTAGAGGATGAAGTTGTGTGGAGCCCAGAGTAATGTTTTTCATGACCTGTAATGTGCAGGGGCGGACCTTAACCCACCGGGGCCATGGTGTAGCCATGCTAAGGAGCAGGGAGGAGAAGGTGTTGGGGGTATGAATGGCGGCGCGGTCTGCTGAGGAGCGGGGGGGGGTGTTAGAGCTGGCGGCGCGGTCTGCTGTTGGGGGCTGTGGAGGGGTACCGGCAGCTGACGGCGCGGTCTGCTGATGGGAGTTGTGGAGGGGACCAAGGGGTGCTGGCGACTGGCGGCTCTCCTACCTGCTGAGCTGCACCATTCCTGGGAGCCGGAGGGGCAGAGGAGAGGAGGGGCGGGATCAGGCAAGGGAAGCAAGAAACTTTCTGCTTCCCTTGCCTGACCCTCCTCTCCTCTGACATCGGGTTACAGGGGTCGGCTGGGGGGCCCCTTTCAGGCTTGAAGGGGCCCCCTAACCAGTCGGGGCCCAGGTGTAGCTGAACCAGCTGCACCACGGTAGTTCCCCCACTGGTAATGTGTTGACCTGCTGATTCAGTGTCTAAAGTTTAGCTCTGGTGGACTTTCAGAGGATGAAGTTGAGTAGAGCCCAGAGTAATGTCTTTTATGACCTCCACCTTATTGACCAGCTTTTTCAGTGTCTGGAGTTTAGCTGTGGTGGACTTTCAGGGAGTGAGGTTGTGTAGAGCCCAGAATAATGGTGTTTATGACCTGCACTTTGTTGACCTACTTTTTCAGTCTCTTTAGTTTAGCTCTGGTGGACTTTTAGAACATGAAGTTATGTAGAACCCTGAGTAAAGGTGACTTTTAGAGGATGAAGTTGTGTGGAGCCCAGAGTAATGTTTTTTCATGACCTGTAATGTGTTGACCTGCTGATTCAGTGTCTGAAGTTTAGCTCTGGTGGACTTTCAGAGGATGAAGTTGAATAGAGCCCAGGGTAATGTCTTTTATGACCTCCACCTTGTTGACCAGTTTATTCAGTGTCTGGAGTTTAGCCCTGATGGACTTTTAGAGGATGAAGTTGTGTAGAACCCCGAGTATAGGTGTTTATAACCTCCACCTTGTTGACCAGTTTATTCAGTGTCTGGAGTTTAGCCCTGATGGACTTTCAGAGGATGAAGTTGTGTAGAACCCAGAGTAATGTCCTTTATGACCTGCAGCTTGTTGACCAGCTTTTTCAGTGTATTTAATAAAGCTCTGGCAGACGTTTAGAAGAATACGTTGTGTAGAGATCAGAGTATTGACGTCTATGTCTTGCATCTTTTTTTTGGCTGCTTTTTCAGTGTCTGGAGATATTTTAATCTGGATCTTACTTCAGGTAAGTACTGAAGACTAAGCCATCATGTTTTAAATTTCAGGTCAGTCCTCAATAATATATATAACATAAAGACGTTACGGTAACAAGAATTTTTAACGTAATGAAATACTGTTGGTCATTTCTTCATAAATCCTCACGAACAAAGCTAAATGTAAGTTTATGAAAAGCTTCTTTAAAGTCCTTGTTCTTCAGAGTGTATATAATAGGGTTAAGCAGAGGGGTAAGTACACTATACATTAAAGATAAGACCTTGCTCATGGTCAAGGATTGACCTTTTGTTGGAAACATATAATCAATCATTAGTGTCCCATAAAATAAAGAAACCACAATGAGGTGGGAGCTGCAGGTGGAGAAGACTTTATGTCTACCGGTGGTGGATGGGATCTTCAAAATGGAGATGACAATGTAGACGTAGGACGTCACAATAATTATTAAAGGAACAAGTACAAGTAATGATCCTAATATGAGGACCTGAGTGTGTAGTTTGGAGGTGTCAGAGCATGAAAGCTGCATTATGGGTTCATAGTCACAGTAGAAGTGGTCAATAACGTGTGGTCCACAGAAATGTAAAGTTATCAAAGAAATAACATCAATCAGTGTAATGACTGAACTTATCATCCAAATGATACTTACAGATGTCACACAAAACTTCTCATTCATGATAGAATGATATCGGAGGGGTTTACAGATGGCCAAATACCGGTCATAAGACATCACCGACAGGAGAAGACATTCCGAGGCTTCTAATACGGCAAACAGACCAAACTGGGTGATGCAGCCAACAAGAGACACCGAGCTTTCTCCATGTAACACAAGATGAAGAAGGACGGGGACAATAACTATGGAAACAAGGACGTCACTCACTGCGAGCTGTGTAATGTAGAAGTACATGGGGGACTGGAGGGACTTACTCACTAAATACAAGGTCATGATGAGAAGGTTTCCGGTAATGACTCCACAGTGTATAATGACCAGTAGGAAGAAAAACACAAATGTGAAGTTCTGAAGGTTTGGAAAACCCAGAAGGATGATGGAGGAGATATTATTAGTCAATTTCATCTGTACTGGATGAAGGAATGGAATTTAATAATCTATTTTTGCTTTGAAAAATAAAATCTAAAAAGCTGAAGTTGAGTCACAGAAGTCATAGGCATTTAATAAATTATATCTATCGTAGAAAACAGAGAGTTGAATATACATTATTTTTAGTATATCTGTATGATTACTATCATTGAATTGTATGTTAACAATTAAATATAAATCAATGTCTGCATGATTTTACTCAAACATATCTTTAGAGCCCCAGAAAAGCCATCAGGTGAAACCCTAGGTCAGGTTTATGCTGCTGGTTTTCATCATTTACATTGGAAAAAATAAGTATTTAACACAATGCCGATTTTGCAAGATTTCCCACCTACAAAGAATGCACAGGTCCATCATTTTTATCGTAGGTACACTTCAACTATGAGAGACAGAATTTAAATAAAATCAAGAAAATTGCATTGTTTGATTTTTACACATTTACCGTAATTTACATTTTATTTCATGAAATAGAATTAGATACAATAGAAGAACAGAATATAATATTTGGTAAGAAAAAAAACCTATTTGTTTGCAATTACAGACATCGGATGTTTCTGTTAGCTCTTGGCCAAATTTCCAAACACTGAAGCGGAGATTTTGGTTAACTCCTCCGCACAGTTCATCTCCAGATCTTTCAGGTTTCGAGGCTATCACTGGGCAACACTGAGTTTTAGCTCCCTCCAAAAATTTTCTATTGAGTTCATGTCTGGAAAATGGCAGGGCCACTCTAAGACGATAAAATGTTTCTTACGGAGAGACACTTTAGTTGCCCTGGCTGTGTGTTTTGGGTCATTGCCATGCTGGAAACCCAGCCATGACATATTATGCTCTAGCTCCTACTTAGGGAAGAAGACTGTTGGCCAAAATCTCGTGACACATAACCACATCCATCTTTCTTTCCATACTGTACAGTCATCCTGTCCCCTTTGCAGAAAAGCACTTTAATGTGGGATGATTTACTCATACTTCTTCTTCCTCCAAACACTACAAGTGGAGTTGAAAGTTCGTTTTTGGATATAACCTTCTCCCATACCTTTTCTGATCACATGACCTTCTCCCATATCTCCTCTGACCACACGACCTTCTCCCATACCTCCTCTCACCACATGACCTTCTCCCATACCTCCTCTCACCACATGACCTTCTCCCATATCTCCTCTGACCACACGACCTTCTCCCATACCTCCTCTCACCACATGACCTTCTCCCATATCTCCTCTGACCACATGACCTCCTAGCATGTCTCCTCTAAGCACATGAACTTCTCCCATACCTTCTTTGACCACATAACCTTCTCTCATGCCTCTTCCTGATCAACCAGATTATCATTTGTGAACTTGAAATGGGCCTGGACATGTGCTGGTGTGAACAGGGGACCTTGTGTGACCTGCACAATTTTAATCCATGATGGCATAATGTGTAATTATCAGTCATTAACCAAGTTCTCCAATGTAGTTCTTTGGTTGATGTCTGACCTTTCTCAAAATAATTCTTTAGCCACGAGGCAAGATCTTGCATAGTGGTCTAGCTCAAGGGTTACCCTGAGGAAGGTGCAAGACTTGCACGGAAACGCGTTGGTGAGAGGTCACATAAAGGAGCAGCACACACAAGCATTGTCTTCTTTCGCATCATTTCGGGCAGCAGCGCGGACCGGAGACACCACTCCTGTTTGGTTTTCTGGATCTTCTTCCAATGGTGCACGTGGCGGTGTGGGTCCTGCGGCAGCTGTAACTCATTCGTACAAGCCGGTTGTGGGTGATCACAACAAGTGAGCGATCTACATGTGAGGCCACCTTTTACTTGTCATAAATGATAAGGCACAATCTGCAACTCTTTGTCTCCTTTGCTTAATTTTAGATGGTGTCCTTAAATGGCATTTTGGTCTCGACCATGGACAGGATGGAGTGTGATTGAGTTTGTGGACAGGTGTCTATTATACCAGTAACAAAATCAAACAGGTGCAATTAATAATGAGATTTTCTGGATTTCTTTTTAGATTCTGTCTCTCACAGTTGAAGTACATTACAAAAAAATTTACAAACTTTTTTCATTCTTTGACAAATCCAAAAGCAGTAAGAGAAGTGTACGAAATTTGAAAATACAGAACCTACATTTGTTCCTCTTGTCTTGGTCTTTTCTATTTTACTAGTGATTTTGGAATAGAGGTCATTTTAAGTCTATTCCGTAACAATCATTATATTCTGCAATTTCTAATTCTGTAGACTTCTCTCTATTTCTTGCTACTGTCGGGTTTTTGTGCACTTTGTGCTTTTGGTTTTGTCAGTGTTTTTGAATTAATATACCCGATTACCTATGAGGTCCTATCGTATATCTTGATAATTTCATAATTTCTCTTTTTAGTTCTTTGATAGCAGCAAACAACAAAACTTCCCAAATCGGGAGTGGTTGAAATGCCTATTGTCCCTATTGTATGCAAAATTTTGATTGTAGCGAATAAATTTAGCTGGAATCGAAATCTTGTGACTATGTAGAGCTTAGACCCACTGAGGTTTGCAAAGAAATACGAGGGGTGCCTGAAAAGTTCGAGGCCCACCCATGAATTCTTTTTTGCATGGTCTTGTTTTGCAATGCAATATGTTATTTAGTTAGTTGAACAGTCTCATGAGCAATCTGTATTTATTTAGATTTATTTTGTTTCCCTTACAGCATTTTAAAGTTGGGTCGCAAGGCTGAAATATGGAAATGCGCCAGATCACACATCGGCTGTTGCAATGGCTGCAATTCACTCCTGTGGTTTCCAACTGCTTCAACACCCACCCTGTTCCCCTGATTTGGCTCCCTCGGACTATCACCTATTCCCACAGATGAAAAAGCACCTTGGTGAAAGTCGTTTTTCTTCTGAGGAAGCCGTCATGGACGCCGTAAAGGATTTTTTGGAGGACCAAGACGGAACGTTCTACCACAGTGGAATGATGAAACTCCAAGAGCGATGACTTACCTGTGTGACCCTCAAGGGAGACTATGTCGAGAACTGACTGAAAAATTTTGACCCACTACTTCTGGGTCGGGCCTCGAACTTTTCAGGCGCCCCTCGTATAATGAAAATTTTTAAAGGAAGTGGAGCGGAGCAGACGGGGATTCCATTAAACTTGTTTTGGAACCAAATAGATTGGGACATGGAATTATCATCAATTGAATTTGCTCTCGTGTTTGGTCAACTTATGTGTATATTTCTATAACCTGTATTATTGAGGATCTGGCATTGTAGGTATAGATGTGTCTTTTCTTACCTTGCTGTTCTCTTTATGATATCCCAAGATGCATGACGAGGGTAGACAAGAGGTGAAGCCAGAACACTGTGTTACTGTCCAGACGGAATCATGGATGAATTAAGTTATAAACCTATCATGCAGGAATTTTATATCATTTTGTGTAAGTCTACATTATATCTGGAGGCTCCAGTGAGGTTTCCCACCTTCCCCTGTGGACAGGCTGAATACCCGAGTTAAGTCTAATTGACCAATAGAGATTTAATCTTACAGGATTCAGAGTTTATTTTTTGCTTTCAAAAATATTATGGAAAACAATATCTGAAATCCAATTTATAAAAATAATGAATTATACAAAATTATATAGTAAATGGAAAAAAAAGAAAAAGAAAAAATAATGGGAAAAAAGTTAAAGTAGCTGCCAAGTTTTACCTTACCTAGCAATTAAAAATAGGGCAAAGCCCACACATTCTTTTAAAATCTTTTATTTAAAAGTTGTGCATGCCTGAATAAATATGCATAAAAAGATGGACACCGCCAGATAATAGGTCAGATGAATTTTCAAAGTTCTACCTCTGCCTTATTACAGTGAATTTTCCTGAGAATTTTGTCTGAACCACATGTTTTAGAGATTTACTTGTAATCGTTGGTGTAAGCGCTCAGCGTAGAGCGCGGGATAAACGTGAGCTTCGCCAAACTGCGATTTTGGAAAACAGAATATACAAATCAACATCATAATAAATATTGGCTTTACTGCTCTTTTTACGCCGTTCACTTTACGGTATAAGTGATTAGGCGGCTTTATTCGTTCGGTCACTGTGATCAGAGTGATACCAGATTTATGTAGTTTTTATTATTTTTTGGCTACTATCGTGCTAAAAAATGATTTTTTTCAAATAGTGTTTTTTTTGCTTTACTGAATCTTAAAGGCTGTAGTTTTTTTCAGCTGACATAGTCATGTGACGTCTGGTGTATTGCGGGATGAGTTGGAGTTTTTATGGGTATTATATGCATCACATATTGTTTTTTGATCGCCTTCTATTCTGCTTTTTTTGAGGCAGAATCAAAAAGAAAAAAAAAAATAATTCAAGATTTATTTATTTTTCTTGTTATTTTCTTACACCATTCACCGTATCGTAAAATTGGTAAGACAGCTTTACTCCCCAGTCAGTACAAACATAGCAGTAAATCATTTATTTGGTTTTCTTTATGCTTTGCAGCTTTTACACCAATGAAACAATTTTATAGAAAAAAAATCATTTTTTGCTTCTCTGAATTCTGACAGCTGCAACTTTTTTTTATTTTTTTGCCTACAGAAACTGTGTGGTGAGTTGTTTTTTGTGGGACACGGTGATGTTGCCATTGATACAATTTTTATTTATATGGCTTTGAACTGCCAGAGGTTTTCCCACACTATCCCTGATGGTAAAAGGGGACTATTTTACATATGTACTAGCACTTTAAACCATTGGCATGTTCATTGATTACAACCGTGTCCAGGGGTATATTCCTTATGTGGTAATTATTAATCACTTATATGTACTGGACTATGTGTTTACTATGTATGCAAAAAACTCTAATAAGATGTTAATAACAAAAAGAAGGGCCGCTCCCGATGTGTTACCTGGTGGTCTAGTGGAGGAGCTAATGCGGGTTTAGTATCTCACCTTATGTGTTTATGCCGCCGGCAGAACCACGGTGAAGTAGCCTTCGGTGTCTCGTGCACCAGACGCCGCTTCGGCTTCCGGGTTCGGGCTCCAGCCGGTCATGTAGGTAGTCACGAGGTGTGGACATCCCCGCAGGTCCTCTACGTTTTGCTTCCACACAGGTCCTACACTCAAACACTCTCAGAATCCCAGTGGCACTGCTCCGCTCACCCACGAGGTGTGAATTACAATAATAAAACAATAGAAATTAGCGTATTCTGAAGGCGCTTTAGAAGAAGATAGGCAGGAGAACACAGTTTAAGTGAACCATTTCTTTACTGGGTCAGTGGGTCACTTGATCACTCCTCACAACGCGTTACGGCGGGTAAGTCTGCCTTCATCATTTGTACTTTTTGCATGATACTCTAAAGTTTCTCTAGTTTTAGCATGTTGATGGGAGTATGTAATTGCTAATGGGGACCCTTCATGTGAATTACCGTGTGGGGGGAACCAACACATTTGTTTAAACTAATCTGGACTTTGACTGTGATACCCATTGTAAACTCGGCTAGTATGAACCTCTAAGTAAATAGTTAATTATACACCACACCGTGAAAAATAATATATTTGGAAAAAGAATACAAATACATCCTTTTTCTGCCATGTTAACTATCCTCACACAAACCCTCCACAATCCTCAGCAACCTGATCACTCATCCAGTCCACTACAACTCACCAGCAGCGTAGTGCATTATATGTGCCAGAGCTGCTTGCAGCTCTGACACTTTACCTTGTTCACCATGAATCTAGCATGGTGTCCAACGCTTTCAGTAGTAAGATGACCTTGGGGTCATCATGACTATAACCCTGGTTTACCATGGCAGAAATTTGGTCCCCATGGTCATGTAACAGAGGTTAGATCACTAGGGAAAGGAGTGCGATACCACTCACTAACTCGTAAAGGGGAGGGATTACATTGCCAGGAGCTGTGTGACATTGCTCTTGGCAGTGAGAGTCAGGTTTTGGCTGTCATATCAGCTGCAGACCAAGCAGCGATCATAATAGAATAGCCGTCAGTGCCAACAAAATAGCCACAACGACTGCTTATGTTTAATGTCGGATTTGTAAAGCTTTCCTGGATGTACCCAGTAAGTCCAGTGTTACAAACGGGTTAAAAGACATCCTACACTTAGAACAACTTGGCACTGACAGCGGCAATCCTAGCACACACTGTAAACACGGCTTCTCCAGCGGTGCTCCAAGTTTATGCTAAAAACATACAACACCGCCCTTCACCTCTCCAAACAAGCTTACTACAACACCCTTATCACACCACTAGCCAACAATCCTAAAGACTCTTTGACATTTTTCACTCCCTCCTCGGTCTAAGAGTACAGGCCCCAACCACTAACCTCAGTGCTGATGATCTGGCCAACAAATTTAGAGACAAAATTGTCCACATACAACTGGAAATTTCTTCACAGCCTTAGAACATCATGCTTTCTCCTCCCTCCTGCTCTTCATCCAACTCTCTTTTGGTATTTTTTCCAGTCACAGAGGAAGAAGTCACCCGTCCTGTTGCATCTTCTCGCCCTACTACCTGCACCAGTGACCCTATTCCCTCACATCTCCTTCCATCCCTTTCCCCAGCTGTCACATCTCACCTGACTAAAATATTATATTGAATCTTTCCCTCTCATCTGGTGTTTTCCCCTCATCCTTCAAACACACCAGCATACATCTATTATTAAAAAAATATTCCTCGACCAGAACTCTGCTGCTAACTACAGACCGGTCTCTAATCTCAATTTCATCTTTAAACCCCTGGAACGCTTGCTCCACCCCCGTGTGATCCGCTATCTCTCAGATAATTCTCTTCTTGATCCTCTACAATCCGGCTTCCGCTCCTTACATTCTACTGAAACTGTCCTCACTAAAGTCTCTAATGATCTACTAAGAGCTAAATCTAATGGTCACTACTCCCTGTTGATCCTCCTGGATCTCTCTGCTGCACTTGATACGGTGGATCACCAGCTCCTTCCCTCTATGCTTTGCTCTATCGGGGTTAAGGACACGGCTCTCTCCTGGTTCTCCTCCTACCTTTCTTTCTGCTCCTTCACTGTATCGTTCACCACCGGCTCCTTCTCCTCTCCTCTTCCCCTTATGGTTGGGGTTCCTCAGGGTTCATTCCTAGGTCCCTTTCTCTTTTCTTTATACACCAGCCCCATTGGACAACCCATCTGTATGCAGTATTTGGTTTTCAGTACCATCTCTATGCTGACGACATCCAGTTATTGTGCGGTCGGCACAACAGGATCAGGTGAGCAGGGGGATTTTTCACCCACCCTTCTATTCAGCTTACACAGTGTGGCGCAACTGTTATTTCTTTGACATCCAGTTATACACCTCTTCTCGTGACATCACCACCACATTACTACAATATACCAGTGATTGTCTGTCTGCTGTCTCTAACATCATGCTCTTTCTCTACCTTAAACTGAATTTGTCAAAAAGTAGCCTGATGAAGAGACCTTAGTGTCTCGAAAGCTTGCTTTGCTTTTTCTTACCATCTTTTGAGTTTGCCATTAAAAGGTATCAAACACTGAGGACTGTCAGATTCTAATATTTGTCTAAAACTGAAATTCTCATGTTTCCTTTATCTACTAATCTTCCAAGACCTAATATTGCCATTGCTATATGTGGTTCTTCCGTTACTCCTCAGCAGCTGCACACTGTCTTGGGGTTATATGTGACCCGGGTCTCTCCTTTACTCCCCACATCCGGTCTCTCGCTTGCTCATGTCACCTACACCTCAAAAACATCTCTAGAATTCGACCTTTTCTTAATGTTGACTCTGCAAAAACTCTATCTGTTGCCCTTGTTCATTCTCATCTGGATTACTGCATCGGTCTCCTTCTTATTAAACTTTCTCCTCTCCAATCCATCCTGAAAATAGCAGCCAGGATTATATTCCTCTTCAAGCGCTTCACCGATGCCTCTATCCTGTGCCAGTCATTGCACTGGCTGCCCATCCGCTACAGAATACAATATAAAATTAACACTCTGACCCACAAAGCCCTCCACAGTTCTGCACCGCTCTACATCTCCTCTCTCATCTCTGTCTATCGCCCTACATGTGCCCTCCATTCAGCAAGACTGACATCAGCTACAATCCGAACCTCCCATTCCCGTCTCCAGGACTTCTCACGAGCTGCACCAATTCTCTGGAACAGATTACCAAGAACAATTCAATTAATTTCAAATAACCATAGCTTTAAGCGAGCGTTAAAAACATGTTAGGACCAAGATGCTCATCAAGTATCTTGTTTTGAGTACTGTACTATTTGTGCAAGTAACAAATAGTAATGAGTATAAACACTCATCGTTAATAAATATGTGTAAAACTAAAAAACATCCAAAGTAAGTGGTGTATATGTGTAAATAATGCCTTATAAAGTACCAAAAAGTATGGGGAAAATAATAGATTATGCCTACTCAATAAATAATTACTAGAGAGTAATAAAAAAAACACTGCATAATGAAAGTGGATTTGTTAATGTTTGAAAATGCCTAAAAATATATCATGTGGAGTGTTACACTACTAGAGAAAAAAATTTAATAAATGAACATGACGCGCACCCAGGGCTCGGGTACTCAGCTCTCGGGCTCGGGTTCAGCCTGGGATGTCACGGGTTGCTTGCCCGAGGCCGTGGCCCTGGGGGTCAAAGGAAATAAGGTCGGGGGGTTGTTATTTAAGGGAATTATATACAGTTTTTGTCGTCGTGACGCCACCTGCAGTGTCTGGTGATGCTCACCAGCACCGCCACAGTCCTCCGGTGGTCGATGGTATTGTGGCTTGGATGGATGAATTAGTCCCCCGCAGGCGGGACTGGACATCCGGGGCAGAGATGCTGTAAGAAAACAGTTTATATGGAAAGGATGCAGCAGAGTCGGGACTTCACTTCACCGGGTAACTTTACTGAAAACGTCTCCAAAGTCATACAGTTCAGCAGTGCAGTAGATGATATAATGCCAAATGCTCTGGATGTTGCAATTGGAGTTTCTGGCTGTTAGATGGATCCCTCCTTGTGTGCCTTTCCTTTTCCTTTCTTTCCTTGCCTCCCAGTGGCAGTGAAGTCTGACTCTTATAGATGATCTGACCTCCTGCTGCTTTTCTTAGTCTCCTTTCCCTTGTACCCGTCAGGTGACTCTTTTACTGTTCTTCGCAGGATCCGACTGCAGAACTGATTCCCCTCTTGTGGGCTCTTTGGGAGTCGGGGCCATATGTATAATATCCCCGATCCTCGGATTCTCTGTGAGCCGTGTAGGAACTCACAGTTGCGGGCTCCGGTACCCGGTTTCTTCCTTCGGGGCAAACCTTCAGGTTACTCGCTTCCCCTCTTAGAGGGAGCTTGCAATATAAGCTGCCTTTTCTCTCTTTCTTTCTTCTCTGGGATCTTAGTCTTAGCTTTATCTGGGCCCTTCAGCCGAGGAGACCTTCCTTGCTCCCTCTCAGGCTGGCTGCCTGACTCCAACTCCTCACCTCCTCTAGTCCTCTACTCCTCTACTGAGCTCACTGGTTCCGCCTAGAGGTCACTATATTCCCTCCCGGGGTCCCTCCCACCTACTACTCTAGTGTGTGGGTGTTAACTCCAGGGTTCCACCTAGTGACCATTGTTCCAATTGCAATGGAGTGACTACACTGCTTTTCTGGGTGCAGTACCCCTTTTGTGGCACCTACATGGTGGGGCGCCACAAACATAATATTACATATAAGAAGTAATGTATAATAATGTATACCCAAGTAAAAATGAAATATATTGAGTGAATACGTGCCAAAAAGGCCTGATGAAAAACAGTGTAAGACAAAAAAAGGCTCTCCTAGGTGTATCTGGCAGACCTAAAGTAGGAGCGTAGGGAAGGAGAATATTACTAGCCTCATATGTTTGTGTACCCCTGCTCAACCGCGGTGTAGGCCTTCATTGTGTATTGCAAACCGCGCAAGTCACTGGCACGCTAAGGCTTCCCACCTCTTGAGTTCATCAGCTGTCGACTAGTTCACCAAATTTTCACCGATGAAGGATGTCATTGATGGTATAATTTACAATGATGTGCAATAGGGGTTAACGTCTTTAGATCATCATCTTTTTAAGCTAGCAGCGAGGAGACATGTTCCCTGGCTCATCTACGAAATTCACTGGAAGTCAAATGCACACATTTCCAATTGCATGGGCCGGATACTTGATGCATGATCCATTTGGTGCTGCAAGTGATAATATGTGCGGTCTTGAGTTTTTTCTCATCTATGGACTCGCTCTCAATATTCGGACATGCAAAAAACCCTCCAGCCGTAGTGTACATCCCTTTGATTAAATGTTTTAAAGGGCTTTTTTTGTGGTGTGGTGACAATACACTAAATATATTTATTTTTTGATATACAGAACAGTAACTGTTAAAAAATGCAATCTGATAATAATAGATCCCAATAATTGGTGAATATGTTGCATTCCTCATGAAATCTGAAATTGAAATGTGGAGGTGACTCTCACCACCTCCTGTCATTCAGGCCTTGTCTTCGTAGAATTCAGAAGGGCAAATCTATCTATTCCCTTTACTTTAGTGTACCCCTTAGGGTACCTTTACACGCCGCCACTGGCGGGTGGATACAACCAGCTACAGGCTACAAATGTAGCTTGTAGCGGCAAAATACCCCTTAGTAGCGACGTGTGAAGACGGTAGGAGGCACCCGGCCACAGATACATCTGTTTCCGAGCACTGCCCTGAAACAGGTGGCTACACAGGCGATTGTAGCGAGCTGTATTGGTGTGTAAAGAAGCAACAGAAGAGATGTGTCGACACCAGGCGATGTACCTGGTATGTAGCTGGGGCGTGACACAGGCTCCGGGATACCGCCCCCCTTCAGCGATCATTGGTGGAAGCTCCTGCATTACGATTGGTAGTGCTGCATAGGGCGGCATATTTAAGGAGCTGACCAGTCACACTACACAATTGCTCGAGCGTCATGTATTAAACAGCCTCCTGCGATGCCTGGCCAATCATGGGTTTATTGCTTTGTCCTATCAGCGTACGGACGTCTCGTAATCCACAATTGTGGCATGCCTATGTGCTGTCCCTGCTGCAGCAGGTCCGCCCATATTAGCTGGTTGTAGCGGTGTGTAAATGAGGTACGGTGAGCTACAGAAGGTGACTTATGGCACCCGGCGGTGTATCCAGAGATAGATGTAACGTAGCGTAGCGCAGCTTGTGGTGGCGTGTAAAGATGGTGCATTGACCGTTTGTAACCGTTTGTGCGTGCTCGTGCACGTGAAGTAGCTGGTTGTATCCATCCTCCAGTATCGGCGTGTAAAGGTACCCTTAGTGATACTGTCTATCCTCATGATATGCTCTTGTTCTAAAATGCTTCTTTGGGTCCTCGGCCTGTGTTTTAAATAAAACATCATTAAAACAGACTCCTTTAGCCATTGTAAGTTGTCCTGTAGGTGTGTCATTGATGACACGCACCATCCATTGGACAGTGTGAGCCCTGAGTACCAAGCGGTAGCAGCCAGGGGGAGCGGCACCAGCGGCTGGCTTCCTGAGAAACGGCGGGCGCTGCAGTGTAACCCGGTAAGATGGCGGCGGTGCTCTACTTGTGTAGGCTACAGGGGCGGCAGGGAGGCTGGATTCTGATTGATAGCACCCCCTCCCCCGATCCCCACCTAAGGCTACAGGGGCGGCGGGCAGGCTGGATTCTGCTAGCACCCCCCCTCCCCCGATCCGCACCTAAGGCTACAGGGGCAGCGGGGCTGAAGTCCGCTAGCACCCCCATCCCCCACTCCTCTATACGGCTCAGGTGGTAGGGGTACTTGATGCACCCCTGCATGCCGTAGATGTGCTGATTTTGTGTACAGTACAGTTAATGTGACGTTGTTTAGATGGAGGTCGGTCTGGGCCATTTTTGGAGTTTTGTGTGAAATGATCAATGTTTTGCTTTTTGCTTCATTCTCTTTTGTGTTTTTTCATTGAAGACAAATTAAATGAAGATAATAATAGCAAAGAATTTGTGATTGCAATCATTTTCAGGAAGAAACTGAGTATTATCTGACAGAATTGCAGGGGTGTCAATACTTTTGGCACAACCGTACATAGATTTCCTAGTAGCCTGATATAACGCTACCAAGGATATACCTAAACAGCCACTACTGCTGTTCATATAGAAGGTAAGGCAAGAGAGGGTTAAGCTAGTTGGACCTCATATATCCCCTGTTCAACCAGAAACATGTTAATAGCCACCTTCACTCTAATCACCCGCATTTATAGCACTATTGAGGAGTTGTTTTTATCACCATTTGTACCTTAACGTGGCTTGCGTGCAGCCCCTGTCCACACTCAGCAGCAGCCGCACGCAGCACACAATTTACATCCTTTGAGTCAATCTCGGTGGGCTCCTCATCATCCTCCGCATCCTTCTGGGCATGCCAATGCCGACTTCTGGAACAAATCCGACCGGGTGTCAGTGTCCCTGAATTCGATTTGTCAGAACTGACATGCCACCTGTAGTTGCAGTTCCTTATAGCAGCTGTACTTTCACTCCGGTCCTTGTCTCATGGCTGAGCTGGTGGGGTTGGACATGGCAACATCCGAAACCTGAATGCCTCACCTATGGCCTGCAGGGTATGCTTATATGCCTTCCTGGTTATTGAGCCCTTGGACGGTGTCCACGAACACCAGTCCCCTGCAGCTCCCCTGGATAAACCAGGCTTAGTAGTATCCCACCTCTGCCACCAATTGTGGAGACATGGGGGTTAGTGGGTGCTCTCGTCCGCTGGCCCAGCCACCTTAAGAAAGACAGCATTGACCACGGTTCATCCCCAAATTGAACGCCCAAGCTCCTTAACTGTTGGCGGAACACTACTCAGACAACAAAGGGTGAGGGAACCACAATATTAAGGCTTTATTGGATCCCCAAACAGTTAACAGCATATAATACATAACCAGCAAAACACAACAATGTAACAGACAACAGAGTCTCACCCTTCCGCTGGTTTACCAGGGTTTAGAATATAGCACTGCAAAGTGTGTAGCCAGGGGACTGGATTGTCCCAACCTGGGTTGCGTCCATATGCAGTCTTTGTTATCCCAGCCGACTCCAATCATTCGATGCTGAAGTCCTTCTAGAATTATAATCCAAGTGTTGATCACCTTGGTCGGCACCAAAGTGCCTAGGACTGGGGATATGGCCTGCTAATCGGATCCGTAGATCCTAGATTAGCTGCCTATATCAAGTCCCGTGCACCTCTAGTCGGGACCGAAATCCCTAGACTAAGGTCACTAGACAGAATTTCCCTGGTTAATGAACAGCTCTGCTTATATCCCCCGACAACTGAATGCAGGATATTGGGGACTTCACGATTGGTGGAATAAGACTGTGCTCTCATTGGCTGGATTCCAAGCTGTATTTAAACTACCTCTACTACTGTTGCATTGCTGGCAATGGAGACGCACAAACTGATTTTAGTTTAAACCGCATCTAGCATTCCACATAGTAATACAATGGATTTTTAGGAGGATTAAGTTCTCTGGCCTTCTATGACAAAGAAGTGAGGTAATTACATTACACATGATAAACACTACCAGTCATATACAAGACTTGTAGGGAAAATTAGTCGTTTATCACAAGGTAACAAATAAAATACAAATACTGTCAGGCTTACATAAGAAACCATCCTATGCATACACTAATGGAGTCAATGTTATACCTTAATGGAGTCCATTTTGTCACAAAGAATCTTTTTATCTAATGTAATACTACTTGACCTTTCTCCAGAAACCATCATGAACAAAAATAAGACTTAAGTTTACGAAAAGCTTCTTTAAAGTCCTTGTTCTTCAGAGTGTATATAATAGGATTAAGCAGAGGGGTAAGTACACTATACATAAGAGATAAGACCTTGCTCATGGTCAGGGATTGCCCTTTTGTTGGAAACATATAATCAGCCAATAATGTCCCATAAAATAAAGAAACCACAATGAGGTGGGAGCTGCAGGTGAAGAAGGCTTTATGTCTACCGGTGGTGGATGGGATCTTCAGAATTGTGATGACAATGTAGACATAGGACGTCACAATAATTATTAAAGGAACAAGTACAAACAATGATCCTAATAAAAGAACCTGAATGTGATATTCGGTGGTTTTAGAACATGAAAGTTGAATTATGGGTTCATAGTCACAGTAGAAGTGGTCAATAACGTGTGGTCCACAGAAATGTAAAGTTAACAAAGAAATAATATAACTAAGTGAAATGATAGAACTGTTCAGCCAAATGATACTTACAGATGCAACACAAAACTTGTGATTCATGATAGAATGATATCGGAGGGGTTTACAGATGGCCAAATACCGGTCATAAGACATCACCGACAGGAGAAGACATTCCGAGACCTCTACTACGGCAAACAGACCAAACTGGGTGATGCAGCCAACAAGAGACACCGAGCTTTCTCCATGATACACAAGATGGAGAAGGACGGGGACAACAATTGTAGACACAAGGACATCACATACCGCGAGCTGTGTAATGAAGAAGTACATGGGGGACTGGAGGGACTTACTTACTAAATACAAGGTCATGATGAGAAGGTTTCCGGTAATGACTCCACAGTATATAATGACCGATAGCGAGAAAAAACAAACATGTGAAGTTTTGAAGATTTGGAAAACCCAGAAGGATGATGGAGGTGATATTATTAGTTAATTTCATCTGTAGTGTTTGAATAAATGGCGGTTAATGACCTATATTTGTTTAACAAAATATATAACTGAAAAGATGAAACCTAAAATAAAGCTGAAGTAATGATAAAACATTCACAACAATGAAGCGAATTAAAGAAATTAAGGAGCAAAGTAACAAGTCAGCTTAACAGGTGGAAATATAATTTTTTGGGGTGCAGCAAACCGAGGATATAAACCGATGTCAGGGCAAATTAGAATGAATAGAATTAATGACTTTGCAGAATCCCCAGCTAGAGATGAACAAACCTTTAGAATTTTAGGTTCGGTTCAGTTCCCCAAACGGGCATATGTTCACTGCATAGATCGTCGAACAGTTAGTTGAACTTCTGAAAGGTATTTTTGATTGACAGCCAAGGTAACCCAGGAAGCTGGAGGCTGAAATTCTTACTGTGGGAAGGCCTAAGTTTTCTGGGTCCCCCAAGCTAAATATTGTAGCCAGCAGCAGCCTCAGAATTGGTGACTCCTTGAGAGAAACCAAAACTGGTGGTTACCCTGCTCTTCCAGTTGCACTTGTGCCGGTGGCAGACTGGGTAATAAGGGGTCTTGTCTGCTGTTGATTAGCCAGCTGACACCAAGCCCTAGATTTGATAATGTCAGGCCTATGATAGATCCGACAATTATCAATCTATAAGTAAAAAGTAAACGTATTAAGTAGTATTTTTGTTAAATTTAGGATTTTAATTTTTTAAGTATGTTAAATGCATTTTGCTAGAATCTGAATCTTGTAAAGCTTTGTCTCTTACAATAACTGGGATTTGCAAAGAAATATATTGAAAATCTTGAATCTAATTATACTTGCTAACTAGAGCGGAGTTTGTGTGTGGGTGTATGTATGTATGTGTGTGCTAACCACTCTGCCCATGGCGCTGTGATGACCAATCTCACCGCACTCACTGCTAACCACTGAGCCACCGCACTCACTGCTAACCACTGAGCCACCGCACTCACTGCTAACCACTGAGCCACCGCACTCACTGCTAACCACTGAGCCACCGCACTCACTGCTAACCACTGAGCCACCGTATACTCTGCTACCCACTGAGCCACCTGTATACACACAATTCATTTCACCGCACTCCCCTAACTATTAGTAAATAAACTATATATGGATTCTAGACTACCCGATTCTTTAGAATTGGGCCGCCATCTAGTTACATTTATAAGTTGTATTGTGATCTTTATTTCTACGTACTTCAGGGTCTAAAAAGCACAAGATGTACATGTACTTTTCACAATACAACTATTACATTTAATGTTTCATTAATTTTATTAATTTTACTTTCAACAATAGCACGATATATACACCCCATTACGGTTCTCGTCTTCCTTGAACTAAAGGCCCCGTCACAAGGTACGAGATTGTGAACGATATCGCTCAAACGTCACTGGTCTGGAGTCGTTCAAACGACATCGTTGGGACGTCGTTGCGTCTATAACCGAGATACGACTACGATAAATCGTTGGATCGTTGATCGCACATTTGAAAACATGTTCTCAAATCAGACGATCCTCGATCAGCCAACCTGCTGCATCGTTGTGTGTGACATCGCAATAATGATGGCCATTCACATCAATAAACAAGTATCGTTCGCTGGGTTGTGTGAACGATAGCTGCTCGCTACATCGTTGAGGCGTCGTCTACGATATCTATATGCGTGACATCTCACCAACAATGTCAAAAAGACGTCCTGACGACCGAGATCGTTGGTGATATCTTAACAACATTGCAGCGTGTAACAGTACCTTAAGAAACATCTTAAAAGCCTCAGAAGAAGCCATCAGGTGAAACCCTAGATCAGGCATATTCAAGGTGTGCTGCTGGTTTTAATCATTTTTGCAAATTTCGGATTTTAATCTTTTGAGTATCCTGAACAAATGTTTCCTGGAATCTGAATCTTGTAAGACTTTTGCACTGTGTACAGCTTCATCTATTAGAGCACCTGAGGTTTGCCAAGAAGTCCAATGTAAATCATGAAAGGAAATGAAGCTGATCCCACTAAACTGGTATGGATAACCAACAGAAGACTTGGAAATGGATTTATTAGCAATTCAAAGTGTTATTTCTATAATCTGTGCTACTTAGGATCTGGTATTGTAGGTATAGATGTGTCTTTTCTTACCTTGCTGATCTCTTTATGATATCCCAAGATGCATGACGAGGGTAGACAAGAGGTGAAACACAAACACTGTGTTACTGTCCGGACAGTGTAATTGTTGAATGAGTTTATAAAGCTATAACGCAGCAATTTTATACTTTTATACCCATTTGTGTAAATCTACAGTATATCTGGAGGTTCCAGTGAGGTTTCCCACCTTCCCCTGTGGACAGCCACAATACCTGAGTTAAGTCTAATTGACCAATTGAGATTCAATCTTATAGGATTACGGGTTTATTTTTTTTAAATATTATGAAAAACAATATCTATCAGCCTCGTATGGAGAAATTCCGGTTTGTTGGCCTGAAATTCCCACAAATCTTTCAGAATCTTTATTCTTTCAGAATTTTATTGGACTCAAAAAAGGTATAAAACAATAGACATCTGTGGGTTCACATAAAATCACAAGGCGTTTCGGCTACAATATCAGACAGGCAGCCTTCCTCAGGAGCAGTATAAGCCGAACTGGAAGGTTTTATAGACATAAAGTTAGTTTGGTGGAGTTTCCTTCTTAATTGAGCTCCACCCAGGGGTTAATTAGAGCTCTGTACTCAGGAATGGATACTCTCATTTTTTTGTATCTGTCTTTTTTAGTTTTCTTTTCATTCTCTGTATTGTAGAACTGTCACTTTCTTATTATATTGTACAATACAGAGAATGAAAAGAAAACTAAAAAAGAGAGAAAGTAAAAACGCAATCAGAAAAAGGGAAAGGATAAGACAAATTAGGCAGGGTTCACATTTGAGCACAATGTGCGCAGTGAACGCAGCGTATCTGAGCGCAGCAAGACGCAGGCACTATGCGCTCCTATGTTTAACATAAGAATGCATAGTGCCTGTGTGTACCTGCGCTCAGATGCGTTTGCGTTCGGCTGCGTATAATTTATGCACATGCCGAACGCAACAAGTTGCATTTTTTGTGCGTAGTTGTGTGCTTGCTTTATGCTCTTCTTCTTCTTTATTTCTTCTTCTTCTTTCCTCTTCTCTCCTTTTCCTCTTCTTCCTTCTTCTTCTTCTTCTTTCCTCTTCTTTCTTCTTCTTCTTCTATCCTCTTCTTTCTTCTTCTTCTTCTTCTTCTTTCTTCTCTTCTTCTTTCCTCTTCTTTCTTCTTCTTCTTTCATCTTCTTTCTTCTCCTTCTTCTTTCTTCTTCTTCTTCTTTGCTCTTCTTTCCTCTTCTTTTTCTTTCCTCGGCTTTCCTGACAGCTATTTTAACCAGCGGTAACGGTAGTAGCAGCTGGGATGAAGACATCACCAGCGGCCGGGAGATCAGCGGCGGCGGCCGGGATTTCCGCTGCTGATCTCTGCCGCTGATTGGATGGCAGGGCGGCTCACATCACTTTTTCATGTGAACGCATGTGGACAATCTCCACTGCGTTCACATGAAAGTGTTTGCATTCGGCACTGTGTATGGGTATGCGCTGCACACGCTTCAGTGCCGAACAAAAATGTGAAGCCTCCCTTAAACCTTCCAGTTGGGAAATATAAACTTTGCACTTGTTTTCTTTATCCCCCTCCTTGTTGCCAGTGCACCTTCTTTTCTTGCCAACTTAAAGGTATGAGAGTTTATTCTTTGCAAACTAAAGTTATAAATGACGCCATTTATTTTACCATGTAATGTTGTCAAACCTAGGATTAAAATAACCAGGTTGGGTGAAATAGTGAATTAATGCACATCTGAGCTATTGTTTTTTATGTTTTGTTTTTCCATCACTGATGATGCTATAAAAATTATTAGAAAACTTGATATTCCAGGTCAGCGGTTTTACGGCAATAAAAATCTCTTTCCCTATTTTAGTGGTGAAAAAATTCAGAACTTTGTAAGAAAAACCTTTGACTTGTGTCGCCATTTTCAGACTCTCGTAACTATTGTCTTTTTCAGCTAATTGAGATGAGTGAGATGTGGTTTTCAGTGTGATGAATTATTCTTTATTGGTACAATTTGGTGGTAGTTACTGCACTTTTTGGACTATAAGTCACACTTTCTTTCCCCAAAATGTGTGTGTGTGTGTGTGGGGGGGGGGGGGGGGGATGTGGGGAGTGCATTTTATAGTCCAATTGTACAATACGGATGTCTGGCTGTGGCTGTGGCGGAGTGGTGGTAGTGGAGCGGGTCACCGGAGGCAACAACAGGTTGTAAGAGCTATTTTCCATGGTAAGGTCATTCAATATTCACCTCTCCCCCCTGCTCATCACCTCTCAATACTAAAGCTGGTTGGTGAGATGTTGGGCAGAGAGAGAGGTGAATATTAAATTTAAAAAAAAGTTAGGCCGGCTTCACACCACGGCGCAGTCCGATCCGGGGCTGTCCGGTGTAAACCAGACAGCCCCGGACCGGTTTTTGGCCCCATAGTAGCCTCTACGGGAAAATTTGGATTGTTTGTCCGGGGAGACAAATATCCCCAAAAAGCCATATCCCGTATTTGTCCGGATTCTCCCGGATCCAGCAGGATCCAGGGCAATCCAGTGCTCCCTAGCATGGGAGCCTATGCAGCCGGATTGCCCCGGCCCAGGAGGATCCAGGAACTGGACACCGGCGGCTGCACGCCGCTGTGATTTCAGGACTGGGCCTAGCTCTCTGCGAGCCGCGGTCCTGATTCATTAGCAGCTGCAGCTGCGTCTGGCTGCACACAGGACCCGTGGGCACTTTTGGCCCTCCGGTTCGGTGTGCTGATCTGGTCCGGGGCTGTCAGGTTCACCCCTGACAGCCCTGGACCAGACTGCGCCGTGGTGTGAAGCCAGCCTTAAATAGCAATAGCTGGAACACGGTATCATCCTGCCGCCACAGGCAATTGTGTGGGTGGATATTCACTGCTTCCCACACATCATCATTGGCGTAGGAAGCAATGGATATACCAGCACAGAAGATTGCACTCACATCCATAGTAACATAGTAACATAGTTTTTAAGGTTGAAGGAAGACTTTAAGTCCATCTAGTTCAACCCATAGCCTAACATGTTGATCCAGAGGAAGGCAAAAAAAAATCCATGTGGTAACACTAAGCTCCACATTGGGGGAAAAAATTCCTTCCTGACTCCAGATACGGCAATCAGACTAGATCCCTGGATCAACGCCCGATCAAAGAATCTAGTATATATAACTGGTAATATTATAGTTTTCAAGAAAGGCATCCAGGCCCTTCTTAAATGTTAGTAGTGACTCCCTCATTACACCATCATGTGGCAGAGAGTTCCATAGTCTCACTGCTCTTACAGTAAAGAATCCGCGTCTATGATTATGATTAAACCTTCTTTCCTCCAGACTTAGAGGACACCCCTTGTCCCGTCTCTGTAGAGGACGCCCCCTTGTCCCCGTCTCTGTAGAGGACGCCCCCTTGTCCCCGTCTCAGGCCTAAGAGTAAAGAGATCATTAGAAAGTTCTCTGTACTGTCCCCTCATATATTTATACATTATTATAAGATCACCCCTAACTCCAATCGCTCTCATGCTCCATCTCATCCTCCTGTCTTCATTTGCCGGGAGCTGACAAGTTATATCTAGCGTGGCATAACACTGATGTAATCGCTACACACTCTGACGCTGATCATCGGCTGGGGTCACACTTGGAATGCAGTTTTTCTGCATTTTTAAAACCTGATTCCCTTTTAGGAAATTGCCATTTTTTCGACATAAAAACGCTATGCGTTAATGCATGGTACCTATATTTATCATGTGTTAACGGATGCGTTTCCCATAGAGCCCCAAAAATGCATAGCGTTTTTTTTAGTGCACTTTTGACACTGCATTTTTTGGCATGGTCGCCTATGGATCCGTTAACAGATCTGTTTTCAACATTTTCAACTTGGTAAAACTGATGGTTTTAACGAATCCAGGGCTCAAGTGTGACCCCAGCCATCTGCTTGCAAAGAAAGACAGGATGATGATGCAATGCTACAAGGGAGCAATGGGAGGTGAGTATGATTGTTGATTTTTTTTTTTTACGTTTACGCTATGATGGGGGATATAAACCAGGTTGTGGAACATAACAGGATATGGACACATATACCTACTATGGAGGACCATATGCCAGAATATGGGGCACATACTATAGTAGTGGATCATATACCAGGGTATAGGGAACATACCAATGGAGGACCCGCCCCTAACGCGACATCAACGCCGGCATCTGATGCAAATCTCACGGTATTACCTAACGCGAGAAAAGACACCTTATGCAACGTCTTTTCTCGTGTTAAGAAATCCTGAGAGATTTGCATCAGATGCGGCGTTGACGTCGCTTTAGGGGCGGGTCCTCCATAGGTTAGTATGGGCAGCGTTAATGTGGGGCTACCAAGGCGGTAGCACCGTGTTTGTGCTGCCGCAACCTATGTTTTCAGTGCGACCCCCCCGGGCAGTGCTGAGAGTGTTAATGTGACCCTAGCCTATGACAGAACAGTGTAGGCTCTTATTTTTATGAGAGGTGCACATTGGGAATAAGAATCGGTGTTCCAAGTATTGGAGACCCCTTTAAACTTCCTATAACTCTCTAGACAATTTTAAATTTTACATATCTACAAAAAGACAAAATATTGTTGTCAAGATGGAGAGGAAAGTTTCTAAATGTCCAGCACTGTCTAATTTAATGGTCATTTATTCTTTTTATTTGACAAATTTGGTATTTTTCTTGATTTTAGGGTCTTCAATGTGTAAATAAACATTTTTCAGTGCAAAAAAATAAATGATTTTACTAATAATGTAAAGTCTACTAACAAATCCTCCTGATAATTATAGCCTTCTCTACATTTACTCTATGATGTTCCCCAGAGATTCACATTAAACTCCACGGAGATTCTTCACTGCTTATAAAAGGCAAAACATAGGACAGGGGATTTTGTGCTATACGGTAGTAACTATATCCATTCGTGTCATGTCTGCTGTCACTAAGGAGAAAAACTTGTAAGAACAAAGAACAATAATTCTAAATGATCAATATCTTTCTGTATCTTGGTGGTCAGAGCAATTGGAGGAGTATTTAGCCTGTTGGGTTGAAGATTGGTAATGAGCGAACACTACCATGCTCAAATGCTTGATACTCAAAATGAGCAGCTCGGATTCTTGAGCGGACTTAACTTGAGTATCAAGTCTAATGGAAGTCCAAGTACCACGTCTAATGAGAGGTTGTACCATGCTCGGGTGCTCGATACTCGAAAAGGTCAGATACTTGGACAGGCTCGACTTGAGTATCAAGTCTAACTTAAGTCAAAGAGAATTTTTACAGAATACGCTTCCAGTAAAATGCTAGAGTTTTCCAATGACTTCCATTATACCCGGTAAATGAGTTGAACCCATTCAAGTGTCCGACATGCTCGTTTCGAGTATCGAGCACCCAGGCTGGTAGTGCTTGTTCGTCACTAATCTTCGACCTAAATTCAGGTTACAGTTTCTTGAGTTTCCCATTGACTTCCATTATACTTGGTACACAGGTTGAGCCCATTTAAGTTTCTGGACTTCTCATTTCGCATATCGAGCTACGGAGCATGGTAGTGCTCGCTCATCACTAATCTTCAACCCAAATATCAGGTTACAGTTTCTACAGTTTCCCATTGACTTTCATTAAACTCCGTACACGAATTGAGCCCATCCAAGCATCTGACCTCTTTGATTGGAGTACCGATCAACTGAGCATGGTAGTGCCTCTCATCTCTAATCTTCATCCTAAAGTTCAGTTTAGAGTTTCTTGGGTTTCCCATTGACTTCCATTATACTCAGTAAATGAGTGGAGCCCGTCCAAGCATCCGGCATGTTTGTTTTGGTACCCGAGCTTATTGTTGCTTGCTCATCACTACTGAATATCAGAAAGACTCTTATGGTGGGTTTACACGCTCCAACGTCGGTCCAATATTGGATCCGACGGCACGGGAGCGCGCTTTTTCTGCCCAGATTTCCAAGATCGCATCGGAGATATACACAGCACGATATCGGCATACAACGATGTCTACTCCCCCTTGTACGGCCGACCCAGGAACGACCATTTAACAAAGGACTGAATAGGGGACGTTGTACTGCACATCGTAGTTGGGCGTTTACACAGCACGATCCTGTTCCAACCTCCATCCAATATCGGGCGGTTGGAGAGCACGCTCATTCGATCCCCGATATCGGTTTAGCATCATTCGTGCATCGTATTGGACGTTTAAACCATACAACGCACGAACGATATCGGGTCCAACGCACGAACCACGTGACTTTTGGTCGGAGTTGGACGCTGATATCGGGACGTGTAAAACCACCATTACTTTACCAGTGAACTGTTATTGGTAGCAATTGTATGACTTACTTTATTTTCTTCATTGTTGGACATGTGCTTTTCATTTTATTGCATGCTTTGTTTCTCAGTAATATGGAGACACAAGGACTCTTTTTAATTACCTCTGTTTTACAGGACATGGAAAAGAACAACATAACGTCGGTTCTTCTCCTGGGATTTCCAGGCCTCAACAGCTTCAGATTTGTGTTCTTTCTTCTACTCATCATAACTTATGTCACAACGATCTATGGGAACCTCTTGGTCATATCTCTGGTGTCCTACACCAAGAGCCTTCACTGCCCCATGTACTTCTTCCTGACGCAGCTCACCACATCTGACATCATCTTGTCCTCTGATATTGTCCCAAATATGCTCCTTGTGGTTCTGAATAACGGCTCCTCC
This sequence comes from Allobates femoralis, assembly GCA_033576535.1. Classification (NCBI taxonomy): domain Eukaryota; kingdom Metazoa; phylum Chordata; class Amphibia; order Anura; family Aromobatidae; genus Allobates; species Allobates femoralis. The sequence continues at coordinate 3,832,941 of JARQOC010000004.1, forward strand.
ATCACTCTTTCCTCATGTATCACGCAGTTGTTTTTCTTTGCTTATTCAGAAGCGTCGGAATGTTTTCTATTGACGGCAATGTCTTATGATAGGTACACCGCCATATGTCACCCCTTACATTATGAATCTATCATGAGCTCCATGGTTTGTCTCAAACTCATCATTTTATCCTGGGTTTTGGGTTTTTCTGCAGCATTCACTCAATCGGTCAATGTATCTCAGCTTCACTTCTGTAGGTCTAACGTCATTGATCACTTCTTTTGTGAAATTGATCCCTTATTAAATTTGTCTTGTTCAAGTGTATTCAGGATTAAGGTGTTGGCATTAGTCCTCTGTTTCCCTGTACTGGTGTGCCCTTTTCTAGCAGTTGTCATCTCATATGTATATATTATATTTACCATCCTGAGACTCCAGTCCATCACCCAAAGACAGAAGGCTTTCACGACCTGCGGCTCTCACCTGCTAGTGGTGTCTATATTTTATGGGGCACTGTTTTCTATTTATTTGGTCCCAGAAAGTGCACAATCTGTTACCATACGTAAAATATTTTCTATTCTGTACACTGTGGTGACTCCATTAATTAATCCCTTAATTTACAGTTTGAGGAATAAAGACATCAAGGAAGCAATTAGAAAGACAATTTTATCTTATGTTTTATGATCCGCTAATGTAACTTGTCAAAGGTTTTGTAAGTGAGGTATAACTACAGTTGAGAAGTGAATCTTTTGAAACTCGTAATTTCCAGGACATTTGATTAGCAGCAAATTGATTTGTCATAAAGTACTCTACTATTCTTTGAACATGCTTCTATGAACAGTCAGCCATGAGAGGTGGTGAGTTCCACTTCAATGGAAGTCTTCAAACAGAGGCTGGACAGATATCTGTATAGGATGATTTAGTAAATCCTGCTTTCAGCAGAGGGTTGGACCAGATGACCCAGGAGGTCCCTTCACACATTGACCCAGGAGGTCCCTTCATGTGATGACCCAAGGAGGTCCCTTCACACAATGACTAAGAAGGTCCCTTCCCACAATGACCCAGGAGGTCCCTTCACACATTGACCCAGGAGGTCCCTTCACGTGATGACCCAGGAGGTCCCTTCACGTGATGACCCGAGGAGGTCCTTTTACACAGTGACCCAGGAGGTCACTTCACACGTTGACCCATGAGGTCCTTTCACTTGATGACCCAAGGAGGTCTCTTCACACCATGACTGAGAAGGTCCCTTCCCACAATGACCCAGGAGGTCCCTTCCAACTCTACCATTCTACGATTCAATGATTCTACTCCAAAGCTTTCAACTGCCTGAACACCATAGACTTCAATGTTAAACATGTGTGTAACTTTCTGAAGTCCCTAAGGATTGTATCAATGTATGGAAAAATGAAATGTAACCGACATGATTGTAATAGCTATTCCCTATTTCCAGCTACCAACTCTGTTAATTTCTAACACTTGCCTGTCCACAAAGTGACCCTACTGTCTCTCTTATCTTCTTCACATTGTTTATGATAAATAATTCTTGAGTAAGTTGTTCAGAGTTTTAAGGCTTTCTGTTTGTTATGTCTTAGTCTTGCGACTTGATCAGATGGCCTCTTTTGTCTCAGTCCTATCACATCCCTGATGGGACTATTTATACTCTTGTTTCATGAGCCTTTTCTGCTAGCTATATTTTGTAGGTAGATATCTGCTAGGGAGTTTCAGTCCTGCAGCTAAGACCAGTGTTGTATTTCCATGAGTTTTCTCATTTGCCTTATTTACATCTTTCCTCTATTCTCTGTTAAGTTAGTAGGAGGTTTTCCCTTACTTGCATTTATTATTCTCTTTTTCCCCTTGTGTAAGTGCTTTATGCTTGCTGACCTTGAGTTTCTTTACACTATTATACACCTTAATTATTCAAGTTACTTTTGTCTAGTAACCTCCCCTCTGGTTCCTCATGAGGGATGAGAAACAGCTCAATGGCCTTTCAGGGAGTAAGGTCTGAACTGTAGTTTTTAGTTGTGCACTTAAAGAAATGTAGGCTAAGTTCACATCTGTGCGCTGGTGAGTTTTGCATGCATTGAGCTTGTATTGCATTAGCGCATGCAAACACAATGTAGAAGCATGCAAACATAGTTCAAGTGCAAATGAAACGCTTGAGATCGTGCACCCATTATATCCTATAGGCAAATGCATGCAAACGCATTGAAATGCAACCCTAAACACAAGTGCAAAGTGGGGTTGCGTTTGAACGCATGTGTTTGCTCTGATGCACATGCGTGTTCGGCCGACGAAGTGACGTGTTGCTAGTAATATACGGCACCCGAACACGCTGGCAGTGATTATGAAAGGCTAAAATCATGTTTGTGAATCAGTCCCCGTGAACAAGCATTGCGAAACAGTTGTAGGGGCGTGCTGCATGGCTGGGCATTGATGTGAGACCAGAGGAGGCTCTTTGCTGGCACTTAAGATGGGTGAGTGGTAAACAGTGTACTTCAGTTTGTCCCTTAAACAGGACCCATCTGATGTGTCCTTTTGATGCCATGTGGTATTTTATAATTGCCTCTGATGTGTTATCCACAATGTAACTACCTGTCCGCAGCCCATTTGGGATCTCCATACCTGTCACTTCATGTCTAACGTGTATGTGTCTACTTTTGTATACGTAATAAAGGTGTACATTTCACATAACACAAACTCCTTAGTGGTGTCCACTTAATTAAATATAACTTGGAGTGTTATTTACAATAGTCCAGTGTAGAGTCACACCAAGATGGTAATCAATCAGTGACCATGAAAATAAGTATTTTGAGGTGGTGTGATATGTTTTTGAAAACTTATATATTGTACTCAGATCTGTGAGGTCTCCTGTGTCCATCATTGAACCAGTTCTAAGTTTGTCTACTACTGTGACAGCGGGAGATCAACGATTGAAAAATGGTCACGGCAATTCCACAACGATCAGCGGTCAGCAAGCTGATCGCTGGTCGATGTGGCATGTCACATGTTGCGACGTTGCTGCAACGTCACAAAACCTGTGATGTTGCAGTGACATCGGTAGCGATGTTGCTGCGTGTAACCCGGCCTTTGCTCTTCTTGTAGGATCCTTACATATAGCTTAGCATTGAGATCACTCTCCATCCTTGTCAAGTGTCCAACACCTTTAGCTGTGAAACAACCCAATATCATCAGGCTTCCTCCACCAAAGTTTCTTCAATTTCTCAATCCATTCCCCCCTTTTTCCCTTGTTTCTTTTAGACTCATTTGCCCCATCAGAGACATCTATAGACTTTCACTCTACTTCATCGGTTTCGAATCTTCTACTCTTTGGATTCAGGGAGTTTGGAAGGGAGGACTTACTGAATTGCTGGTTGTATTTTATTAATACTTTGCATTTCTTTTTACTTATCATTTCTGTCTGGTGCAATCCCCATTAGGAAATGAGCTCCATGATTGGCAATGCCATCCAGTGTACATCTTGCCACATGTATGCATTACTTGACCAGTCGGTCGAGGGTGCATACTGCTGTGTGAGATGTGAGTACGTTGTGCATTTGGAAGCCCAGATACTGGATCTAAATTAACAACTGACAACGCTGAGATCCATAGACAATATGGAAAGGAGTCTGCTGCTCACTGAACAGCTGCTCAATGGGATAGATGTGAGGGAGGATGGTAGTATGGAGCTACAGGACCGTGAGGTATCTAGTTGGGTGACAGTTAGAAGGCGGGGTAGAGGGAAGGGTGCCAGGGAGGCTAGCCCTGATCTGGCACACCCCAATAAATTTGCTATGTTGGCAGATGAGGGGAGTGTGAGTTCAGGTACAGCACTGCTGCAGCAGGGCATGACCTCTGAAAGCCAGAGGAGTGTCTGCTCCAGTAAGGGGGAAAACAGGAGAGAAGGACAGGCCAGACAGGTGCTGGTAGTGGGGGACTCAATTATTAGAGGAATAGATACGGCAATATGTCACAAAGACAGGGATCATCGAACAGTGTGCTGCCTACCTGGCGCTCGAGTCCGGCACATCGCTGATCGGGTTGACAGATTACTGGGAGGGGCTGGTGAGGACCCAGCGGTCATGGTGCACATTGGCACAAATGACAAAGTTAGAGGTAGGTAGAAGGTCCTGAAAGATAATTTCAGGGATTTAGGCTGCAAGCTTAAGGCAAGGACCTCCAAGGTCGTATTCTCTAAAATACTGCCTGTACCACATGCCACACCAGAGAGGCAAAGGGAGATTAGGGAGATAAATAAGTGGCTCAGGAATTGGTGTAGGAAGGAGGGGTTTGGGTTCCTGGAGAACTGGGCCGACTTCTCTGTTGGCTACAGGTTCTATGCTAGGGACGGGCTGCACCTCAATGGGGAGGGTGCAGCTGTGCTGGGGGAGAAAATGGCTAGAAGGTTGGAGGAGTGTTTAAACTAGGGATTGGGGGGGAGGGTATTCATTGTACAGGAGGGGAAGATAGTGTAAATAGTAACCTGGGCACAAGTAATAAAATTGGGGGTGGCATGGGGGGTGGGGTTAGAACAGTCAATATAGTAGGAAGGAATAGAGGTAAAGAGAGATGCATAAAGTGGTTGTACACTAATGCCAGAAGCCTCACCAACAAAATGGAGGAATTAGAATTGATTTTGTTGGAAAATAATTATGACATGGTGGGGATTTCGGAGACTTGGCTGGATGAGAGCCATGACTGGGCTGTTAATTTACAGGGCTATTGTCTGTTCAGAAATGACCGTACAAATAGGCGAGGAGGAGGTGTATGTTTATACGTAAAATCATCCTTAAAACCCATCCTGCGTGATAATATAGGTGAATCTAATGGAAATGTAGAGTCCCTGTGGGTGGAGATAAGGGGAGGGGGAAAAAATAATAAATTACTGATAGGGGTTTGTTATAAGTCCCCAACAATAATGGAAGTGGAGGAGAATATCCTCATAAAGCAAATAGATGAAGCAGCGACTCAGGGAGAAGTCATTATTATGGGGGACTTCAACTACCCTGAAATACATTGGGGATCAGAAACCTGCAGTTCCAGCAAAGGTAATACGTTTTTGAAAACTATGAGAGACAATTACCTTTCACAACTGGTTCAGGACCCAACAAGAAGGGGGGCACTGCTGGACCTAATATTAACCAACAGGCCAGACCGCATATCAAATATACGGGTTGGAGGTCACTTGGGTAATAGTGATCATAACTTAATAAGCTTTCAAGTATCCTTTACTAAGACGTGTAGTAGAGGGGCTACAAGGACACTAAACTTCAGGAAGGCAAATTTCCAACGGTTGAGAGATGATCTTAGTGCAATAAACTGGGATGATGTCCTGAGACATAAAAGTACACAACACAAATGGGAGACGTTTATTAGCATCCTGAATAGGACCTGTGCACAATATATACCCTATGGGAATAAGCATGTTAGAAATAGGAGGAAACCACTATGGCTAAATAAAGCGGTAAGAGGTGCAATATGTGACAAAAAGAAAGCATTTAGGGAATTAAAGCAAGTAGGTAGTGATGAGGCATTAAATAAATACAGAAAATTAAATAACATTTGTAAAAAGCAAATCAAGGCAGCAAAGATGGAGACAAAGAGACTCATTGCCAGAGAAAGTAAAAAGAATCCCAAAATATTTTTTAAGTACATAAATAGTAAGAAATTAAAAAATGATGGTTTTTCCCCTTTAAAAGTAGTCTGGGTGAAATGGTGGATGAGGATGATGAAAAAGCCAATATGCTAAATGACTTTTTTTCAACAGTATTTACAGAAGAAAATCCCATGACAGACAATATGATCAGTGATAACAAAAATTCTCAATTAAATGTCACCTGCTTAACCCAAGAGGAAGTACGGCATTGTCTAAAAATCACTAAAATTGACAAATCCCCGGGCCCGGATGGGATACACCCCAGAGTGCTGCAGGAATTAAGTACTGTCATAGATAGACCATTATTTTTAATCTTTAAAGATTCCATAATAACAGGGTCTGTACCACAGGACTGGCGTATAGCAAATGTGGTGCCAATATTCAAAAAGGGGACAAAAACTGAACTTGGAAATTATAGGCCAGTAAGCTTAACCTCTACTGTGGGTAAAATCCTAGAGGGTTTTCTAAGAGATGCTATACTGGAGTATCTGAAGAAAAATAACCTCATGACCCATTATCAACATGGTTTTACGAGGGACCGTTCCTGTCAAACTAATCTGATAAGCTTCTATGAAGAAGTAAGTTCTGGACTGGACCAAGGAAATGCAGTGGATGTGGTGTATATGGACTTTTCAAAAGCTTTTGATACGGTGCCACACAAAAGGTTGATACATAAAATGAGGGCAATGGGGATAGGGGAAAATATGTGTAAGTGGGTTAAGAACTGGCTTAGTGATAGGAAACAAAGGGTGGTTATTAATGGAACACTCTCAGAATGGGTCACAGTTAACAGTGGGGTACCACAGGGGTCAGTGTTGGGCCCGCTTCTATTTAATATATTTATTAATGACCTTCTAGGGGGCATACAGAGTAGGATCTCAATATTTGCAGATGACACTAAATTCTGCAGGGTAATCAATACAGAGGAGGACAATTTTATATTACAGGAGGGTTTATGTAAACTAGAAGCTTGGGCTGCTAAATGGCAAATGCGCTTTAATGGGGATAAATGTAAAGTCATGCACTTGGGCAGAGGAAACAAAAGGTATAATTATGTGCTTAATTGTAAAACACTGGGCAAAACTGTCACTGAAAAAGACCTGGGTGTATGGGTAGATGACAAACTCACATTTAGTGGCCAGTGTCAGGCAGCTGCTGCAAAGGCAAATAAAATAATGGGATGCATTAAAAGAGGCATAGATGCTCATGAGGAGAACATAATTTTACCTCTATACAAGTCACTAGTGCGACCACACTTAGAATACTGTGTACAATTCTGGTCTCCGGTGTATAAGAAAGACATAGCTGAACTAGAGCGGGTCCAGAGAAGAGCGACCAAGGTTATTAGAGGACTGAGGGGTCTACAATACCAAGACAGGTTATTAGAGGTCTGAGGGGTCTGCAATACCAAGACAGGTTATTAGAGGACTGGGGGGTCTACAATACCAAGACAGGTTATTAGAGGACTGAGGGGTCTACAATACCAAGACAGGTTATTAGAGGACTGGGGGGTCTGCAATACCAAGACAGGTTATTAGAGGACTGGGGGGTCTGCAATACCAAGACAGGTTATTAGAGGACTGGGGGGTCTACAATACCAAGACAGGTTATTAAACTTGGGGTTATTTAGCTTGGAAAAACGAAGGCTTAGGGGTGATCTTATAATAATGTATAAATATATGAGGGGACAGTACAGAGACCTTTCTAATGATCTCTTTACTCTTAGGCCTGAGACTGGGACAAGGGGGCATCCTCTACAGAGACGGGGACAAGGGGGCATCCTCTACGTCTGGAGGAAAGAAGGTTTAATCATAATCACAGACGCGGATTCTTTACTGTAAGAGCAGTGAGACTATGGAACTCTCTGCCACATGATGTTGTAATGAGGGAGTCACTACTAACATTTAAGAAGGGCCTGGATGCCTTTCTTGAAAACTATAATATTACCAGTTATACATACTAGATTCTTTGATAGGGCGTTGATCCAGGGAATTAGTCTGATTGCCGTATCTGGAGTCAGGAAGGAATTTTTTCCCCCAATGTGGAGCTTAGTGTTGCCACATGGGTTTTTTTTGCCTTCCTCTGGATCAACATGTTAGGCTATGGGGGGAACTAGATGGACTTAGAGTCTTCCTTCAACCTTAAAAACTATGTTACTATGTTACTATGTTACTATGTACTCTCCACATTTACCATTAGTTGATAAAATCGAGTCGACTCTTCTTATGACAATAATGAAGTTGAGGCTTCATCACTCCTTTTTGGGCCTCCATTCCAAACTTGTGTAACATGCATCATATGGCGTGTGCATGAATATCTGTGATCTAATTATTACAAATTATTATTATTAATATTATTACAAAGCATGTCTGAACAGACAGACCTTATGATGAGCGACTTGTTAGCTCCAACATTTTACCTGGACATCACCTCTTGCCTTTTGGATGGACGGACTTCATTTCATTTTTTCCCCAACTGTGATGGCGTCATATAATGCAGTTTAGCAATTTTCCTCGGCAAGACACTTCTATCGCTGTTTCTTTTTACTTGTAAAATCTTCATGGCTCGATCTTCATTCAAACCATTGACCTCTCACTTGAGAATCAATCTAATAACACACAGAGCTATTAGGAAATGTGAGAACAGGTTGTAATTTGTAGCATACGCGAAGAAAGGAGTAAAACAGTAACAATGCAGTGACATGAGATAACTAATCATATGCTAAATACATGCAGGTCAGATTTATGTATGAGATAGATGAAATGATTGTCTATAAAATGAAGGTCATCTCACACTCCGAGCTGTAGAGGATGGTGAGATATGGAGCCGGAAAGTCAACAGATTAAAACATTGTTACCCTTTTGCTCATCAGTGTATCAATATCAAAGCCACCATCAAGATGCTTTTGCTATAAGGAAATATTGTATATTATTAATTAACAAATCCCTTCTTGAATGATAGATGTGTGTGGCTGTTTATCAGAGTATCCTATCTGTGTGTGCACCTGTGGCGCACCCAAGGGGGGGGACCTACGTGTCTGGACCCCAACTTTGGACGGCCCTGAGAAGCTGAGAAGCCGTTTTCGTGCAGTATTAAGCATTAATTAGGTATTCCAATTTACAAAAATCGCTTGGCTTTTAGGGGGGCTTTGCTCCCCCAAAACCCCCACCGGGGGCTTTGCCCCTCGGAACCCCGCTGGGGGGTGACACCCCCCTTTCAGGGCCGGTGTGTGTTTCTTGGACCCCTACCTTGGGAAATTTCTGGGTGCGCCACTGGTGTGCACCCCCCCTATATAATATAATGGTCTCTGAATTCTGATAAGAATTGGTGGGTGAACGTGCCTATCTCTATTTATATATGCAAATGGAGTCCGTGGAGCCTTGATTAAGAGTCTCAAACACGGGACTAGCCAGATATCCCTCCAGGAAAGGACCTAGCCAAGGTGTGGACTCCTTGTGGAGACCACCATAACCACCATATTAAGTGGCCCTTTTAGTCACCTCTATTAGTATCTCTATTTATGTCTCTTTGGCTACAGTCAAACTTGCGTCATGCATTTGCTAAATGTATGCGCTGTTTTCATGTGCAAATGTTAAAAAACGCATGCGTTAACTCCAACAGACTTTAATGCAAAAAACGCATTGCAAAAGTGCAATGCATTTGACGCTATGCGTTTTTGCAAGTGCACCAAAAAAAGCAGTCTACCGCAATTTTTTGCCTTTATTATTAAAAAAACGCATGTGTTTTTTTAACATGGGATTCTATGGGCAACGCATCCGTTAAAGCATGGTGCATGTATGTACTCTGCATGAATCAATAGTAGTTCCCAATGACAACATTTTAACAAAAGGGCTCAGGATATAGCATCTATCCCTTATTCAACCCCTAATGGCAGACTCAATTTACATTACATAAACACAAAGAGAAGCAGAGTCTTTTTATGCTCAAAAAGTTCATTAAGGTTTATTACGGAGGGCGGGCCTGGACGCTGGATCATGGAGACAGAGCGCCATTAGGCATGCAGGGTGGTGACTCCCTGAGGTGGAGCCTGCCATTAATATAAAGGTACTGTTCACACTAAGGTGCATACATATCCTTGAAAAAGCGTGTAAGGCGAAATGGCGTAAGAGGTATTAGGTGGAGGCTCCCCTGTTCTATCCTGCACTGCGTGCAGTTGCATTTTTGGTATGCTATGACGCCATGACTTGAATTAACCTGTGCACCTATTATATCATGCATATGGGGCTGATGGGGCCTAACTTGTTAAAAACTACATTTTATACACTGTTATATATTATGTAAAACCATGCCATGATTATATATGGGAGTTGTGCAATATGAAAAAGTGGTGAAGTGCAATACTGTGTATGTTATCTGTAATATCACGCTGTGCTTTAAGCACTACCTGTATCATCAGTCAAAAAACTTGCACTTTTAATTGAGTGCTTTTTTTGTAATAAACCTTAATGAACTTTTTGAGCATAAAAAAGACTCTTTGTGTTTATGTAATGTATGTACTATGTGTTAACGCATCAGTTAATTGAGCCAACAAGTATGCACATATGCCATGAAAATGGCAAGGGAAAAAAAAGGATCCTTTAATGCATCCTTCAAACGGATGCAAGCTCCCAAGTCCGACCTTAGACTTTCTGTGATTTTATAAAGACTTGATCCAATTTTTACTGTTTTCTTCTCCTTTTTAATGTATGGCAATGTGTAAATCTCTTGAGTCTGATGGCCACTTTACACGTCCCAACATCGGGCCGATGTTGGATACAACGCCGCGGGAGCGCGCTTTTTCTGGGCAGAATTCCAAGATCACATAGGAGATGTTACACAGCGCGATATCGGCAGGCAACACAACTGCGAAGTCTACGCCCCCTTGTACGGGCGACTCAGGAACGACCACTTAACATGGGAGAGAATAGGGGAAGTTGTATTTCACATCGTTGTTGGGCTTTTACACAGCCCGATCTGGCCACAACGTCCATCCAATATCAGGCGGTTGGAGAGCGCGCTCATTTGATCCCCGATATCGTTTTGGCATCGTTCGTGAATCGTATTGGACATTTACACCACACAACGCACGAACGATATCGGGGCCAACGCACGAACCACGTGACTTTTTATCGGAGTTGGACGCCGATATCGGGATGTGTAAAGTGGCCATTACTATGGTGTCCTACAATGGACGTCTCTGCTGTCCCATCCAGTGTAATTTTTCCTTGTGTAGTCAATAAGACCGAATAATAACTTCCCTTCTGACATTTACCTGGACTGTTTTTATGTAGTTATAAATAATAGCACCTCTAGCTCCAACCAGCCGGTCATTATAATTATGGCTTCCTCAATAACTAGTGATAATCGATTAGTGAAATCTTTGCACTCACTATATGTAATGATGAGTACTTTACTATACTTGCGTATTCATCCGAACAGCGAGTCCAATGTAAGTCAATCAGTGATTGATTCTGCTATAAAACCAGTGTTTCCGGGTCAGGGCGGGAGGACGGAGGCATTCTACAACTTTAACGTATAAAACACCTTGCTGACCCAACAGAGAGAGCCTGACTCTCAATGGGGGCCGACTCCCTTTGTTTTCTGAAATGAGCTGATAATTTGTGTCAAATCGATAATGATGGACACATCACTCATGAGCACCAGTGATACTCGCCGAGTAATGAGTAACGCCAATACTGTACTATCCATGCGAGTAACAAATAGTAACACGTATATTCGCTAATCACAATTATTAACAAAGACATGATGAAGATTTTCATGATACTATTAATATTTAAGTCTTAAGAAAGTGAACTTCATCTGCAAGAACAACGAATCTGTGATCAAATGATACATTTCAACCAACTTTCTGTTTTCAAAGTAAGGACTCATCAAATGACAGATGTAATTATACTGATGGACAGGAGATAGCAACTCCAGAGCAACGTGAAGGAAATGGAAATTACAGAGGAAGAGCGGGTATATTGTACAAGATACAAAATATTCACTTTTCATGCAAATATTTAGCTTGAACTCTGTAAATAGTGAAAAATGTTATTCTTTACCAGCCTTCAGCTTGATCTCAAGCCATGGCGTGTAATCAATGAATGCTTTGTAGGATGATTGATCTTGTGCAGCCTAGATAAGTCCATCAGAGTCTTCTCCAAGCCTAGTTAGGACCAACAGAGTGTAATTCAAGCCTAGATAGGCCCACCAGGGTCTTCTCCAAGCCTAGTTAGGACCAGCAGGGTGTAATTCAAGCCTAGATAGACCCACCAGGGTCTTCTCCAAGCCTAGTTAGGACCAACAGGGTGTAATTCAAGCCTAGATAGACCCACCAGGGTCTTCTCCAAGCTTAGTTAGGACCAACAGGGTGTAATTCAAGCCTAGAAAGACCCACCAGGGTCTTCTCCAAGCTTAGTTAGGGCCAACAGGGAGTAACTCAAGCCTAGATAGACCCTCCCAGGTCTTCTCCAAGCCTAGTTAGGGCCAACAGGGTGTAATTTAAGCCTAGATAGACCCACCAGGGTCTTCTCCAAACCTAGTTAGGTCCACTAGCGTGCAATTCAAGCCTAGATTGGCTCACCAGGGTATTTTCTAAGGCTAGATAGTTCTATAAGGGTTTTCCCCAAGACTAAATAGGTCTACTAGAGTATTCTCCAAGCCTGGATAGGCCCACTAGTGTCTTCTTCACCAATACCTTGAAAGTATAAAGCAATTGGGTTCCTCTTCTCCTTGTTCCTTCTATTCTCTCGACCATGATGTTCTACTGCAACTATTTCTTTCATTGCATGATGTGACCTTCTTGATGGATGTATGATATGTATGAAGATCAATCTTCTCCAAGCCTAGATAGGTTCACCAGGGTCTTCTCTGCCATTACCTTAAGAGTATGTAGCCATTGGATTGCTGGCCTTCCTCTTCTCCTTGCTCCTTCTATTCTTTTGACCATAATGTCCTTCTTCAGTGAGTTCTCTCAATGTGTGATGTAACCTTCTTGATGGATGAAAGATCAATCTTCTCCAAGCCTAGATATTTCCACCAGGGTCATTGCCAAGTCTAGATAGGTTCATCAGGGTCCTTCTCCAAGCCCAAGTAGGTCTATCAGGGTCTTCTTCAAGCCTAGATAGGTCCACCAGGGTCTACTCTACCATTATCTTGATAGTATCAAGAATCGGTTTGCTTGTGTTCCTCTTTGTCTTGTTCCTTCTGTTCTTCCCACCATGATGTCTTCTCCAGTGGTTTCTCTCTTCGTATGATGCGTAGACAAGTCATATCTTGGTGATCTTCCTTCCAGTGACATGTCTGGTTGATTCTTGTTCTTCTTGCCATCCATGGTATTGATAACCTCCTTCTCCAGCTCCACATTTCATGTACAGTCGTTATGCGTTCACCCGATTTTGTTTTTTGGCATATAACATAATATGGGCATAAAAGACAGCTGGTGCAGATGCACATGAAGAAAGAGTAGAAGAAACCTGGTTTGTTTTGCGATGCTGGAAGTCTGGTTTCACACTAACATTTTTTGCAATCCCTGGGAATTCGGATAACATCTGCATCCACCTGGCTTACCGCGCAATTGTTTATCATGATGCAACTGGATGCACCCTCACCGTTCTTATCACTGATACATCTTCTTCTGAGTATTCCAATGCATTAGGTTGTGTATCATATTTACCTGGATCTGGAGGAAAATGGCATGCCCCCTAGTGTGTGCATCATTTTAAACTGGGTGCTGAGTAGGCTCAGTTCAAAAACCCAAATCCGGCACCCAGATTCATTTGGGTTTTTTAACTGATTCAAGTTCCATAGAGCACCATTATAATTGAACTCGTAGTGCCCCGAATCTAGGTGTTTTAGTAACATAGTAACATAGTTTTTAAGGTTGAAGGAAGACTTTAAGTCCATCTAGTTCACCAGTTGAAGTGGACACCAAAATTGCTACAAAAACCATTTTTGGTCTCAGTCAAAAAAAAACTGTGGACACCTGGATCAGGGGAAATTGTAAAGAAATGGATGCACTCACACATTCCTGCAACCCCAGTGAAAGTCAATGGGGCCCAAAACTGATGCAGGTGCATGCAGCTTCAGCTGGAATGACACAAATACCAAAAACTGGTAATGAGAAACCAACCTCAAGGATGATTCGTGGAAAGAAATTCAACACACACAAGTTAAGGAAGAGCGGATAGTTTCCAGAATTTCAAAGCTCTCCGGCTTCTTTTTCAGGAGAAAATAGAAATAATGTTGTTGTTCTACGCGTGTCCAAATGTATTCCTCACATCTTCCTCAGTAATATCATCATAAGGGTGTGTGCACACGATCAGTGTATGCAGCGTCTTGCCGCTGCGTCCAAAACGCTGCATAGTACAATACTAGCATAGTAGATGGGATTTCAAGAAATCCCATGCTCACTATGCGTAACCCGACTACAGTGTGTTTGGAGCTGCGGTGCGGGTTGCCGGGAGTCCGCCCCTCCGCAGCATGTTCATTTCATGCTGCGGAGCCGGAAGAGGCTCCCAACAGGTGACTGCAGGGAGAAGCCGCCCCGCACCCGCTGCACACGGTGAGTACAGGGCGGCTGCGGTCTCCCTGCTGCCACCCGCGGCTTCACTCAGGTCTGAAGGAGCTGCGTCCAACACGCAGCTCCTCCGGACCATGTGCACGCACCCTAAGACACTATTACGCTTCATTATATCCACAATGTTCATTTCCACGAAACATCCTGTACAGCAGCGCAGAAGAAACCACATTTCATCCTGTTCACTTCTAACCATTTCTGAGAAAATATATAAAAACAACCGTATTTAGTAAAAAAAAAGCAATTTGTTGCTCTTTGCTTGGAATATTTCATCTCTTTACATTTTGTCTGGCATATCACTAACATTAACGACATCAGCTTAAAAAGAAACACATAAATGTAAGAAACCATTTGTATCCGGGGCATGGAGAGTCTCCATGATAAGGAGGCAGGACCTACTCCATGATAAGGAGGCAGGACCTACTCCACGATAAGGAGACAGGACCTACTCCACGATAAGGAGGCAGGACCTACTCCACGATAAGGAGGCAGGACCTACTCCACGATAAGGAGGCAGGACCTACTCCACGATAAGGAGGCAGGACCTACTCCACGATAAGGAGGCAGGACCTACTCCACGATAAGGAGGCAGGACCTACTCCACGATAAGGAGGCAGGACCTACTCCACGATAAGGAGGCAGGACCTACTCCACGATAAGGAGGCAGGACCTACTCCACGATAAGGAGGCAGGACCTACTCCACGATAAGGAGGCAGGACCTACTCCACGATAAGGAGGCAGGATCTACTCCACGATAAGGAGGCAGGACCTACTCCACGATAAGGAGGCAGGACCTACTCCACGATAAGGAGGCAGG
The DNA here is from genome assembly GCA_033576535.1 of Allobates femoralis. Taxonomy (NCBI): domain Eukaryota; kingdom Metazoa; phylum Chordata; class Amphibia; order Anura; family Aromobatidae; genus Allobates; species Allobates femoralis. Next base: position 3,847,972 of record JARQOC010000004.1, read on the forward strand.
ATCTACTCCACGATAAGGAGGCAGGACCTACTCCACGATAAGGAGGCAGGACCTACTCCACGATAAGGAGGCAGGACCTACTCCACGATAAGGAGGTAGGACCTACTCCACGATAAGGAGGCAGGACCTACTCCACGATAAGGAGGCAGGACCTACTCCACGATAAGGAGGCAGGACCTATTATTTAGCCCTATGAAATGGTATTTAACCTTTTTACGGTTTTAGTACAGAGAATTGCCGTAATTTTTCTCACCATAAGATGCACTATTTAGGCTGATTTCACACTTTTTGTGAATCCAGGGGGATGCGGCTAAAACCTGCATTTTCCTCCCCAGCTTCCACCAAAGTCCCCTGCAGTTTTACAACTGTATGCTCCCATACCGGTATTGTCCATGCTCCGGGCTCACGGATCAGTGATGATACCAGTTTGGGAGCATACAGTTAAAAATTAATAAAGGGATCAACTTTTTATTTTGCATTTGTTTTATTTGTAAAGTTAAAAATCCAGTGTGGATCAGTGACTACAGTGATAAGATGCTCACAAAAAGAAAGACCCACCCCCCGGCACAAATAGACAAACAACTGTTCACACTTTCAAAGTCCCTTGGGGTCTCGTTGGGTTGGAAACAATATACAGTTGATTATGTTTGTTGTGGTTTGAGGTAAAGACCCGTCTGAACACAATCCGTCTTCAGAGCAGATCAATCCAGGCAAACCTGTATGGTGTCTCTGTGTGTAACGGTATATTAGGTCCAGTAATGCCCTTATATTGTTCCTTAGTCAAAGGTCCAATCCGACCACAGTTGTTCAAACCAGATAAATTCTTCAATGTTATGGTACGATATTACCCCGCCTGACGCGTTTCACCTCTCCCATTAGCTGAGAGGCTCATCAGGGGCATGGGAAAAAATACAGATAAAGTTGATCCCTTTGTGCATTTTTGATTCTAAATTGGACAAATTTAAACCAAATTTCGGTGAAAATTGAGCATACAGTCACTTCCAATTGTGCACCTGTTTCCACCAGATCTGGGGACAAATTATATGGGCATGTCAATTAGAACTGCATTCTGGGAGTGTGCAATTACAAATCATGAATCCAGGGGTCCAGATCTAAGGGATCCGGAGTCCCCCGGATCTGGGTTACATAGAGCCTGATTAGGGATGAGCGAGTATACTCGCTACTATTCGGCATTCGCTGAATAGTAGCGATTTTCGGGCTACTCGCTACTCTCCGAGTACTTATGTGTACTCGGGAGTAGCGAGTAGTCCTAATACTTTTGCAGTGTATCTATAGATACACTGCGAAAGTAGCCTAAAAGTGAGTAAAAGTTGTTAAAAATAATGAACTTACAAACTCACCTGTCCGATGCCTGCACCGAGACCGGCAAAGAAGCCATCCGATCGCTGGACAAGGACCTGTGACTACCAGCCAATCAGATGGCCGGTAGTGATTTGGCCAATAAGATGGCGCCACGTCACAACCACGTGATCGCTAGTGGCCACCTGATTGGCCAGTTTGCAACGTCCTAGATGTACTGTCAGGACCTTGCAAACTGGCCAATCAGGTGGCCGCTAGTGATCACGTGGTTGTGACGTGGCGCCATCTGATTGGCCAAATCGCTACCGGCCATCTGATTGGCTGGTAGTCACATGTCCTTGTCCAGCGATCAGATGGCTTCTCTGCCGGTCCCGGTGCAGGCGTCGGTCAGGTGAGTATGTAAGTTCATTATTTTTAACAACTTTTACTCACTTTTAGGCTACTTTCGTAGTGTATCTATAGATACACTGCAAAAGTATTCGTACTCACTATACTCACAATGAGTACTGAGTACCGGTACCTGCTCATTGCGAGTATGGCGAGTACGAATATTAAGGTACTCGCTCATCCCTAAGCCTGATTTTAATTTGACCTGCATTGTTCTGAATCTGGATGATCATGTTTTTTGCAAATCTGGATGCACCAGTTCATCCGGACCCATTGAAAGTCAATGGGGCTGAAAATAGATGTGTGTTCATCCAGATTCAAACAGATGGCAAAAAAACAGCAGTGTGAAACCAGCCTTAGCAAGATAACAACTTGTTAAAATGTAAGTACGTCTTATATTCTGCAGTCACAAAGGTCAGCAGGGTCCAACCTCCCTGACAGCTTCCTTCAATCATAGGAGCACTGCACTTATAAATACTCTTCTCTTCCACTGAGCTATCTCTGTAATTAATGCTGAGCAGGAGAGACTGACCTGAGCTTGTTAGGGTTACTAGAATGGATCTTTATTTGCACAGGCCAAAGACAAATAAAGCTGTCACACATCAATAAGTTGGTTTAGGCTATGTGCGTACAGTACAATATTTTATGTGTTTTTCACAAATCTGCAAAGAAAAATGGATGCCAGTAAAGTCCATGAGAATCCTGAAGTGTTGTGTCCATGTTCCAGTTTTTTGACTTGCTGATTTTGGAGCAGAAAACAACACATCCATTGTTGCTTCGTTATTCTCTGCATTTTAAACATAGACTGTATGAAAAAAACACAAATAATGCATCGAAAATGCAACAAAAAGCAAATTGCAGCAAACACACATTTATTTTATGACAGATTTGGAACAAAAATTTCTGCAACCAAATCTGCAATGTGAGCACAGAGACTTACACCTTCCAGAAGAGTATAAGTCTCCCAGACAAAGGCCGATCTCCTGCATTTATGTGTTGATGGGAGATGAGCGAACCCTTGGGAAGTTTGTATTCAGCTCGGTTCCCAATGTTTGATGAACAAGTTCGACCAACATCTGAAACCAATTGAAATTAATGGAAGGTAAACTCTAGGGCCTAGAAAACACCTTAAAAAGGACACAAAATGGTTAACCATTTGATATGTGCCAACATGGTGAAATTCCATTCTGCGCATGTTACAGTGACTGTGGCAGCAGTGCAAGCCCTGGCGCAGTATGTAATGACTCGTACATTGAGGTAAAGTGACACGAATGTGGTGCAAATGACTCTTGCAGAGTGAGACCAGATCACAGACCTCTGCCCCATTTATCACAGTTTCTAAATGGTTACTAAGATGGTTAGTGCTGACGATTCCACCATCAGCACCACTATTCCGCTCATCTACATGCTGGAGCAAACTTTGAAAAGTCTGCTGGATTAGGTGGTGGTACCATAGGAAGAGGAGGACGAAGAAGAGGGGGAAGCAGAAAGAAAATCAATATCTCAATGTTCCGGTCTCTCATCACACACGCGGATTGGGCAATCACTGGTTAGAGGTCAAATAGTCTTTTTTAGAGGAAACACTAAGATTTGGCAATTAGGTACTGAATGCAAAAACTTGTTCTGGATGGACACTCTCGCCCTCCTATTCTACCCACAAAGTGATGGAGTACCTAGCTATTTATTTGTGTGGAGCAGAAGGAAGCGGCAGAGCTCTGTCCCTAAGCAGTAACACTCTGAAAATGGTGACATTGGGAAATGTCCGCTTCTTATAGCCCGAGGGACATGTGACTTTGGCCGCCAATGAAACATGCAGCCAATGACACAAGCCCTTGTTTCTGCACCCTAAATGGCTGCGGCCCGGAACATCCACACAGGAAGTGCTGGGGGAAAAAAACGGACCTCACCCCAAACCTACCCTGATAAAACACGTCTCCCACGTTAACCTACACAGTCAGACGGTAAAGGAAAAGCATCGCTTAAACCCAGTGATTCTTCTTCTCATACGATTAGTTTACGAACAAAGCCACAATCAACAATTTTTTGCAAAATTGCTCATGTTTCCAATGCCAAAAAAAACCTGCAATGGCGAACATGTTCGGAGAAATTTCGTTCATCTCTACTCATAACTACTCAGCCCACTTTCTTCAAAACCATATTCTGAACCATGACAACAGACAAACTTTTTTCTCCTCTCTACAGGTTACATCTGACCACCATTGCATTTGACCTACTCCCTTTGCATCTTTTCTGCAATCTCACCAGTCTTCATCCCAACCCTAACCCATCTCTTCTTTCTCTAACCCTTGGTGACTTTCCTTCATGCTTAAAACATGCCTCAATCACACAAAAACTCAAAAAGTCTTCCCTTGACCTACCCACTGTTTCTCGCTATTGCCCCATATCAAATCCCTTCTACACTACTGGAACTGCATGTCCATACTAAACTATCCTCCCACCTCTCCTCTTGCTTCCTCTTTTACTGGCTACAATCTGGCTTTAGACTGTATCATTGATCTAAAACTGCCCTAACTAAAGTCACCAATGACCAACTAATTGCCAAAGCCAAGCAACACTACTCTGTCCTCCTCCTCCTGGACCTGTCCTCTGCATTGAAACGGTGGACCACTTACTACAGATTCTTTCATATTGACATCACATATTTGGCCCTATCTTTGATACTTTTATAACTAACTGACTGGAAATTCAGCATATCCCACTCTTGTAGCACCCCTGCGGAGGATTGCCACAGGTTCCACCGGTGCAAGGAGGGAATTACACCTTGGTTAACACAGCACACACCACTTTCCACCCCAGACCTGAAGGGGGAGCCCTACTGGCTGTATTAAGTCAGTTCCCCTTTAAGAACATCCAGGCCTGAGGGGAGGAGTTAGTTAGTCCCTGTAGTTTCAGTTTAGTTCCTGTGAGGAGAGGGAAGAGAGAGGAGATGGAGGAACTGGTCGCTGGGGGAGATTCAGGCCCAGGACCAGGGACCACTGACCGCTGTGTGCACCCTAGGGAAAGGGTCGGAGGCAAGTGGAAAAGCGGGGAACTAAGAAAGGGAATCTTGTTCTACAGCCCTTGTTCTACACCCGTACACTGGAGTCCGATGCTGCCAGCATTCAGAGCTGCAGCAAAAGCCCGGGAGACTCAGGAGGTGTTCAGCCCTGAGGAGAGCGAGTAAGAGACACTAAACTGACCAAGCACAGGACCAGGGGCCATAGGAGAAACAGGGCCCCTGCAGAAGGACCTCATAGTCAGTTTAGGACAAAGCCCAGTGAGGGAGAAGAAGGGGTGGGTTCAGGCTCAGGCAGGACTCATCCCACACCACAGAGCACAGACACAGAGGAGGCCTCATAACTTTCTAAGGTGGGAGCCCCAAGTTGCACCCGGGACCTGGTTAATGCTCTGGACTGTACCTGTTACTCTGTCACCAGTAAAAGGTACCGAAACAACAATCACTGTGTGTTTGTATGCCTGTCTAACCGCCACAATTCATCGCTGTGTCAGCAAAGGCTTAACTACTACTCTCCTCATCCATCCCCGCTGCCCTGAGGTAATGTTCCACCTGTGGGGAGCTGTTCCACACTCTGCTGCACCCACCATCACCTCAGCGGCCGGCTACAGTGCTGGTATACCCGTTACCAGGTACCATAAGTGACGTCACATTAACAATCTCCTTATCCCCAACCGTTCCCCGCCATTGAGGGTCCAGGGCACGGGACCGGGGATCGACCAGCCGTGATCCCCCATCAAAGCCGCCATCAGCCCCGGTTCCCGAGTACCCCATACCCTGTCGACCTCCTCAATCCCACACTGCATCCTCATCTTGTCTTCCATCTGTTGGCATCCCCCAACGTTCAGTTGTAGGACCCCTGCTCTTCTTCATATACACCCCAAGCCTGGGACAGCTGATCGAGTCCCACAGGTTTCAGTATCATCTCTATGCTGATGACACACAGATCTACCTCTGTGGACCCAATATCACCTCCTTACTAACCAAAATACCACAATGACTGTCCACTATTTTAACCTTTTTCTCTGCTCAATTTCTAAAGCTTAAAGTGGACAAAACATTGTATCCCCCATCCCATGGATCCATTTCCAACCGACCTCACTGCTTCAGGGTAACCCTTGACTCTGCTCTCTCCTTCAAGCCACATATCCAAGCATTTTCCACCTCTTGCTGACTCAACCCAAAATTTCCCAGATCCATACATTTTTTAACTGAGTATCTGCAAAAACACTAGTGCATTCCCCCATTATCTTCTGCCTTGACTACTACAACTTCCTGCTCTGTGATCTTCTAAAATTCTAATACCCCTTTAATCTATCCTAAACTATGCTGCTCGACTAAACTACCTGTCTCTCCACTATTCTCCAGCCTCTCCTCTCTGCCACTCCCTTCACTGGCTTCCAATTGCCCAAAGAATCCAGTTCAAAACCCTAACCATAACATACAAAGCCATCCACGACCTGTCTCCTCCATACATCGGTCATCTAGTCTCCCAGTACTTACCTACACACAATCTCCAATCCTCACAATATCAAATTCTCTTTTCCCCTGTTATCTCTTCTTCCCACAACCTCATGCAAGATTTCTCCCGTGCTTCCCCCATACTCTGGAACTCTCTGCCCCAGCACATCAGACTGTTGCCACCAAGGAAATGTTCAAATGGAACCTGAAGACCTGACAAACTACAACCTGCAGTGACCATCAGTCCCTCTTCTACTGTATCCTCACTCACCCCCGTGTGGGACTGTGATGCCTCGTGGGCAGGGTCCTTTCTCCTCACCTACTGTATCTTTCCCCATCCCTTGTACTGCACATTGTGACCCCTCATGGGTAGGGTCCTTTATCCTCACCTACTGTATCTTTTCCCATCCCTTGTACATTGTGAGCCCTCATGGGTAGGATCCTCTCTCCTCACCTACTGTATCCTTCCCCATCCCTTGTACTGTACATTGTGACCCCTCATGGGTAGGGTCCTCTCTCCTCACCTACTGTATCCTTCCCCATCCCTTGTACTGTACATTGTGACCCCTCATGGGTAGAGTCCTCTCTCCTCACCTACTGTATCCTTCCTCATCCCTTGTACTGTACATTGTGACCCCTCATGGGTAGGATCCTCTCTCCTCACCTACTGTATCCTTCCCCATCCCTTGTACTGTACATTGTGACTCCTCATGGGTAGGATCCTCTCTCCTCACCTACTGTATCTTTCCCCATCCCTTGTACTGCACATTGTGACCCCTCATGGGTAGGGTCCTTTATCCTCACCTACTGTATCCTTCCCCATCCCTTGTACTGTACATTGTGAGCCCTCATGGGTAGGATCCTCTCTCCTCACCTACTGTATCCTTCCCCATCCCTCGTACGGTACATTGTGACCCCTCATGGGTAGGATCCTCTCTCCTCACCTACTGTATCCTTCCCCATCCCTTGTACTGTACATTGTGACCCCTCATGGGTAGAGTCCTCTCTCCTCACCTACTGTATCCTTCCCCATCCCTTGTACTGTACATTGTGACCCCTCATGGGTAGGATCCTCTCTCCTCACCTACTGTATCTTTTCCCATCCCTTGTAGACTGTGACCCCTCATGGGTAGGATCCTCTCTCCTCACCTACTGTATCCTTCCTCATCCCTTGTACTGTACATTGTGACTCCTCATGTTTAGGATCCTCTCACCTCACCTACTGTATCCTTCCTCATCCCTTGTACTGTACATTGTGACCCCTCATGGGTAGGATCCTCTCTCCTCACCTACTGTATCCTTCCCCATCCCTTGTACTGTACATTGTGACCCCTCATGGGTAGAGTCCTCTCTCCTCACCTACTGTATCCTTCCTCATCCCTTGTACTGTACATTGTGAGCCCTCATGGGTAGGATCCTCTCTCCTCACCTACTGTATCCTTCCCCATCCCTTGTACTGTACATTGTGACCCCTCATGGGTAAGATCCTCTCTCCTCACCTACTGTATCCTTCCCCATCCCTTGTACTGTACATTGTGACCCCTCATGGGTAGATCCTCTCTCCTCACCTACTGTATCCTTCCCCATCCCTTGTACTGTACATTGTGACCCCTCATGGGTAGGGATCCTCTCTCCTCACCTACTGTATCCTTCCCATCCCTTGTACTGTACATTGTGACCCCTCATGGGTAGGATCCTCTTCCTCACCTACTGTATCCTTCCCCATCCCTTGTACTGTACATTGTGACCCCTCATGGGTAAGATCCTCTCTCCTCACCTACTGTATCCTTCCCCATCCCTTGTACTGTACATTGTGACCCCTCATGGGTAGGGTCCTCTCTCCTCACCTACTGTATCCTTCCCCATCCCTTGTACTGTACATTGTGACCCCTCATGGGTAGGGTCCTCTCTCCTCACCTACTGTATCCTTCCCCATCCCTTGTACTGTACATTGTGACTCCTCATGGGTAGAGTCTTCTCTCCTCACCTATTGTATCCTTCCCCATCCCTTGTACTGTACATTGTGACCCCTCATGGGTAGAGTCCTCTCTCCTCACCTACTGTATCCTTCCTCATCCCTTGTACTGTACATTGTGACCCCTCATGGGTAGGATCCTCTCTCCTCATCTACTGTATCCTTCCCCATCCCTTGTACTGTACATTGTGACTCCTCATGGGTAGAGTCCTTCTCTCCTCACCTACTGTATCCTTCCCCATCCCTTGTACTGTACATTGTGACCCCTCATGGGTAGAGTCCTCTCTCTCACCTACTGTATCCTTCCCCATCCTTTTTACTGTACATTGTGACCCCTCATGGGTAGGATCCTCTCTCCTCACCTACTGTATCCTTCCCATCCCTTGTACTGTACATTGTGACTCCTCATGGGTAGGATCCTCTCTCCTCACCTACTGTATCCTTCCCCATCCCTTGTACTGTACATTGTGACCCCTCATGGGTAGGATCCTCTTTCCTCACTACTGTATCCTTCCCCATCCCTTGTACTGATATATTGTGGACCCCTCATGGGTAGGATCCTCTTCCTCACCTACTGTATCCTTCCCCATCCCTTGTATGTAACATTGTGACCCCTCATGGGTAGGATCCTCTCTCCTCACCTACTGTATCCTTCCCCATCCCTTGTACTGTACATTGTGACCCCTCATGGGTAGGATCCTCTCTCCTCACCTACTGTATCCTTCCCCAACCCTTGTACTGTACATTGTGACCCCTCATGGGTAGGATCCTCTCTCCTCACCTACTGTATCCTTCCTCATCCCTTGTACTGTACATTGTGACCCCTCATGGGTAGGATCCTCTCTCCTAACCTACTGTATCCTTCCCCATCCCTTGAACTGTACATTGTGACCCCTCATGGGTAGGATCCTCTCTCCTCACTTACTGTATCCTTCCTCATCCCTTGTACTGTACAATGTGACCCCTCATGGGTAGGATCCTCTCTCCTCACCTACTGTATCCTTCCCCATCCCTTGTACTGTACATTGTGACCCCTCATGGGTAGGATCCTCTCTCCTCACCTACTGTATCCTTCCCCATCCCTTGTACTGTACATTGTGACCCCTCATGGGTAAGATCCTCTCTCCCCACCTACAGTATCCTTCCTCATCCCTTGTACTGTACATTGTGACCCCTCATGGGTAGGATCCTCTCTTCTCACCTACTGTATTCTTCCCCAACCCTTGTACTGTACATTGTGACCCCTCATGGGTAGGATCCTCTCTCCTCACCTACTGTATCCTTCCTCATCCCTTGTACTGTACATTGTGACCCCTCATAGGTAGGATCCTCTGTCCTCACCTTCTGTATCCTTCCCCAACCCTTGTAGTGTACATTGTGACCCCTCATGGGTAGGGTCCTCTCTCCTCACCTACTGTATCCTTCCCCAACCCTTGTACTGTACATTGTGACCCTCATGGGTAGGATCCTCTCTCCTCACCTACTGTATCCTTCCTCATCCCTTGTACTGTACATTGTGACCCCTCATAGGTAGGATCCTCTGTCCTCACCTTCTGTATCTTTCCCCAACCCTTGTAGTGTACATTGTGACCCCTCATGGGTAGGATCCTCTCTCCTCACCTACTGTATCCTTCCCCATCCCTTGTACTGTACATTGTGACCCCTCATGGGTAGGATCCTCTCTCCTCACCTACTGTATCCTTCCCCATCCCTTGTACTGTACATTGTGACCCCTCATGGGTAGGATCCTCTCTCCTCACCTACTGTATCCTTCCCCATCCCTTGTACTGTACATTGTGACCCCTCATGGGTAGGATCCTCTCTCCTTACCTACTGTATCCTTCCTCATCCCTTGTACTGTACATTGTGACCCCTCTCCTCCTGTACCGGCCTGTGCCTTGTATTATTCATGATTAATGTAATTGTCTTTGTTATGCATACCTCTTTTCACATGTAAAGCATAATTATAATAATAATCATACTAAAAAAAAATAAACTTTGACTTGAGTCTTATCATTTTGTCAACATAGTGTGATCCAGACCAAACTCCGAGGAGAAGATGGAGAACAATTCTCCATCTTCTATATTCTGTGAGTCCATGGCAATCGGTCCGCACTTGGATGTTGTTCAGGTACAGCCCAATGATCACCACGCACCCTTATACTTGAATGGATGAGCGGAATTCCGTTTTTGCTTAAAATGGTAACACGTTGCCAATTTTTCACGGACAGATTCTTTCATTGAAAAATATCAGTCACCAGCTCTGCCCCATTGAACAATGTAGGTCTGTGTGCTGACCGATACATGCGGTGGTGTGAGGGAGCCCTTAGGATGGGTTTTTGTATGGATGTTCACATTTCTCCTGTTTATGTGAAGCTCAAGTATAAATTTTATAATAAAATATGTTTTGTAATAATTGTTTATACTTCTTACATTTACTCATTACGCTTATTCTCCTCGGAGATTCACCATAAGCTCTGAAGACGGCGAATGTCTTTAGGGTTTATTCTATTAGAATATAAAAGGCCGAGTGTCTGTCTCATTTTACTCAATGTTATCCTATGTAAGGTCCATTATTCTGCTTCATTTCCAAATATTGTCCAGTTCTTTTTTAACAACTATAAAGTTTTCGTTAACGTTCTGGTTAAGTTCCGAAGAGTTTGTAATGTGTTTCTGACGCTCTATTGTTTCACTGTCTTCCATTTCTATCAAAATCGATGGGTTGTATAATAATCTCAAATCCACTTTGTTTTTTTAAGCTACAAAAACTGACCGGTGGTGCATGTTTGAAATCTAAAAATGTCAATTACGGTGAGTGTTATGTGCGAATATTCTCCTTGCAATTGAATTTGTTGCTTAAAATCCAAGGATAAATTATGTATATTTGTTTTTACTGCATTTATGCTGCAGAAAACACTAATAAACCTAAGTAATTAGCATATATCTGTGTGTAACCAAAGCTGAATCCCAAAAAATATCAAGAACAAAGTAACTTTATTTAATAACATACCAAAATAAGACAAGAACTACATTAAAAACTCAACAAAAACTTAAAGGGAACCTGTCACCCCAAATAAGCTTTGTAACCCATTAATACCTGTCCCTGCAGCCTTACAATACATTCTAACACATCCCTGTCTCACCTTTTGTAGTAATCTACAAGTACTATAATGTAGTTTGCAAACTTACTAAAATCTTGTCACAGGGGCGTTCCTGAAGGCATTTTGACCGGTAGGCGGGTCCCCTTGTGCCGCGCTACCCCTGCCTCGTTGCTGTAATACGCCCTAATGGGTGTCATTGTACAAATGCAGAGCGCGGGCACGATTTCTATATCACACCCACAAAGTCACCTCTGTGACTTGGTCATGTGACGCCGGGACGCGTCACTTCCGGTCGCAGGGTTCACAGGCAGATAGCATGCTAAAGTCTGCCTGTGTGCGACCGAAAGTGACGCACAAACCCGGCGTCACATGACCGCGTCGCATCGGTGACGTTGCGGGTGTGATATAGAAATCGTGCCCGCGCTCTGCTTTTGTATAATGACGCCCATTAGGGCGCATTACAGCAATGAGGCAGGGGTAGAGCGGCACAAGGGAATCCGCCTACCGGTAAAAATGCCTTCAGGAATGCCCCTCTGACAAGATTTTAGTAAATTTGCAAATTACATTATAGTACTTGTAGATTACTACAAAAGGTGAGACAGGGATGTGTTAGAATGTATTGTAAGGCTGCAGGGACAGGTATTAATACGTTAGAAAGCTTATTTGGGGTGACAGGTTCCCTTTAAATAAGTAAAACACACTCAAGAAATGGAAAAAGCAAGAAACGTTGAGAAAAATCTGCAACATCAAAAACTCACTCAATACTCATTGTAGGGACGTAGAACTGAGAGAGGAAAACGCATCCAGGTCAAGTCTGACTCACCCAGATTTGTTGTGTATAGCAGTATTAGAATTAGTGTTGAGCGAGCTCCACCATCCTTGGGTGCTTGGCACTCGAAACAAGCAGGTCGGACACTCGGATAGGCATGACCTGTGAACCAAGTATAACAGAAGTCAATGGGGAATACGAGTATTTTTTGCAATCTTCCTTAAAAATGCTTGAGTTTCCAATTGACTTCCATTATACTTGGAACAAGAGCGACACCCATCCAAGTGTCCGACCTGCTTGTTTCAAGTACTGAGCACCTGAGCATGGTAGTGCCCGCTCACTACTAACCAGAATGTCTGAATGGCTTTGATATTTAGAATCTTTTTATGTGGTTTTGTCACGGTTAGGATGAAGTAACCATATTAGTTTGCTGGTCTTAGATGTATCCACTTTATTTAATGCATTAATGCAAATATTAATTAGCAAAGTAGGCAAAATTGTTTGTTCTCCTCTTTTGTCCAAGCATGGGTAGAACCATAACCGTCAAAGCTGCTGGGTCTTAGCTAAGGCTGCCTTCACACTGTTGTCACATCCGATCCGGGCTGTGAGGGGTGAACCTGACAGGCCCGAACCGGATCAGCACACAGAACCGGAGGGCTACTATGCTGATGATTCAGGACCGCGGCTCGCAGGGAGCTAGCCGCGGTCCTGAAATAACAGTGGCGTGCAGCCGCAGGTGTCCGGGGGAATCTGGGAGGATCTGGGAGGATCTGGGGGAATCCGGGAGACGCCAATTTGGGGAAAGATTGTTCTCCCCGGACACAAAAACGTTGCAAGAAAACATTTTTGTATCCGGGAGAAAAATCAGAATTCTCCAGGATTCTTCCGGTCCCATAGGCATATTATGGGGCCAAAATCTGGTCCGGGGCTGTCACCCTTGACAGCCCCGGATCGGACCTGACCGCAGTGTGAAGGCACCCTAATCATGGATGGTACAGAGCCTTGGATCATCTTGTGGGCTCTTTCCCGATGCTGATTTGGGTATTTTAATATATTATTTTTTTGCCCATTGTTCTTTACTCAAAGGATACGGACGTTTGAGTAGGCTTTGCTTTATTTGCATATATCCATGTTTTTGGTTAGAAATTCACTTTATTCTTAAAAAATGGCTTTTATTGACATCTTTAACTGACTTCTTCAGCATTTATGTATTACTATACCTAGCAGATTGTAGGACGATTTAGTGATGAATCTATGGACATACCCAATCTTATTGTATGAATGCTACCTGTGGTTTTACTGATTGCAATCATACCTACGATATTTTGTGCGAAAATGCATATGTCTACTTATTTTCCTCTAAAAAATCGGAGACCTTTCCAGTTTTGATCAGACGATTTGGATCAAATTTGGGAAAATCTATGGGGTCAGTCAAAAAAATTGGGCGGCACTCAAATGTCAGAATCTGGAAATTTGGACTACCAGAATAAAGAAGGTTGGAAACGTTTTTTGTCTCCAGGATCTGTTGACTTTATCTGTGGACACAAAAGGACTTTATTCTCTATAATATTATTTACAAATTTGTGTAGATCTGTGTTAGTGAACACTTCTTCCCTGCCGAGATAATTCATCATCCACCTCACAGGTGTAGCATAACAAGATGTGATTAGATTGCATGATTTTTACACAGGTGTGCTTCAGGCTGACTACAATAAAAGCCACTATAAAATGTGCAGTTTTACCATACTTGGGGGTCCGGGGATCAGAAAACCAGTCAGTATCTAGAGTGACCACCATTTGCCTCAAGCCGTACAAGACATTTTCTTTGCATAGAGTTCATGGTTGGTGATTGTGGCCTGTGGAATGTTGGTTACTCCTCATTCGCCAACTGAAGTCGAGTATGACAATGAACTGCAATTAGGTGGAGACATCATTGAGGAAGACGAGCTCCCTAAGGGTGCCTTCACACTGCGGCACGATCCGGTCCAGGGCTGTCCAGGATGACCCTGACAGCCGCGGACCGGATCAGCACACAGGACTGGAGGGCTAATTTGCCCTCCGGTCTGGTGTGCAGCCGCACGCAGATGCAGCCGCTGACATGTCAGGACCGCGGAGCCCACGATCCTGACCTATCGGCAGCGGGAGCTGCGTGCGGCTGCACACCGGACCGGAGGGCAAATTAGCCCTCCAGTCCTGTGTGCTGATCCGGTCCGTGGCTGTCAGGGTCATCCCGGACAGACCCGGACCGGATCGTGCCACAGTGTGAGGGCACCCTTAGAGGATGACAAGCTGCAGTCATATGGAGATTCGAATTAGATCAACGATCTGCAATTAGGTGGAGACCTTGATGAGGATGATGAGCTGCAGTCAGGTGAAAACCCTGTTTAGGATGATGAGCTGCAGTCAGATGGAAACCCCAATGAGGACAACAAGCTGCAGTCAGGTGGAGACCATGATGAGGACAACGAGCTGCAATCAGATAGAGACCTCCATGAGGACAACGAGCTGCCCACAGGTGGAGATGCCAATGAAAATGACAAGCAGTCTGGTGGAGACCTCAATGAGGACAATGAGCTGTAATCAGGTGGAGACCACAATGAGGACAACGAGCTGCAATCAGGTGGAGACCACAATGAGGACAACGAGCTGCAATCATGTAGAGACCCCAATGAGCAGCAAATAACCTTCCCTGAGATGGTTTCTGACAATTTGTGCTGAAATCCTTTGGTTATATAAACAGATTGTTGCAGAAGCTGTTCAGGTGACTGGATTCAGATGATATAGGAGTTGTAGATACTGCATGTTGAGGTCCTGGGCTGCTCTGGTTACAAGTGGTCTGTGGTTGTGAGTCTGGGTGGATGCACTGCCATATTCTCTGAAACGCCTTTAGAAATGGAATATACGGTAAATATATAAACATTCAATTCATGGGCAACAGCTGTACTGAACATTCTTGCAGTCTGCACGTCAGTTGCACGCTCCCTCAAAACCTGCCACATCTGTGGCATTGTAATGTGTAATGTGTGATAACATTTTAGAAAGGCCTTCTATTGTGACCAGCCTAAGGCGTACCTGTGCAATATTCATGCTTTATGCTCCTAGGGTTCAGTTCATGAAAATGGGAAAAAAAACAAAAGTGTTGTGTTTATATTAATATGAAGTACAGGGGCGGAACTACCGTGGTGCAGCTGGTTCAGCTGCACCAGGGCCCCGAAAAGGGCACCCAGCCGACCCCCGTAACCCGACGTCAGAGGTGAGGAGGTCAGGCAAGGAAAGCAGAAAGCTTCCTGCTTCCCTTGCCTGATCCCGCCCCTCCTCTCCTCTGCCCCTCCGGCTCCCGGAAACGGTGCGGCTCAGCAGGTAGGAGAGGCGCCGCAAGCACAAGCACCGACTGCCGCCAGCACCCCGCTCCTCAACATGGTTGCACTTGCACCAGGGCCCCCTAGGGTTAAGGTCCGCCCCTGATTAAGTAGATACATTTGATATAGAAAGTGCAGAAAATGAATAATTAAACATCTTGAATTAATTACAATGACCATATATTTGCAGGAAATGGAAGCCAACAACGTGACCACAATCCGACTGCTTGGATTTCAAGATTTGCACAGTTTCAAAAATGTATTTTTTCTTTTTCTTCTTGTGACGTACCTTGTTACAATCTGTGGGAACCTCTTGGTCATCTCACTGGTGTCCCATAACAACAACCTCCACCGCCCTATGTACTTCTTTCTGGCACAGCTCACCACATCGGACATCATCCTGACCTCAGATATCGTCCCCGTCATGTTCCACGTGGTTCTTAACAATGGTTTGTCCCTGCCTCTTTCCGCTTGCTTCACGCAGTATTTTGTCTTTGCTCATTGTGAGACTCTAGAATGTTTCCTTCTGACGGTGATGTCCTACGACAGATATCTGGCCGTCTGTAGACCTCTGCATTATTACACCTTGATGCCCTCCTCTCTCTGTACGAAATACATCTTCTTCTCTTGGGTTCTTGGTTTTATTGTTTCACTAGTTTTAACTGTAAACCTATCTCAGCTCGATTTCTGTAGGTCGAATGTCATCGACCACTTTTTCTGTGACATTAACCCTTTAATAGAGTTGTCTTGTTCCAATGTTTGGAGAATGAGGCTGCTGGCGACCTCCCTGTGTTTCCCGGTACTCGTGTGTCCTTTTCTGATAATCTTGGTCTCTTATTGTTACATTGTCAACACGGTTCTCAGTCTAAAGTCAAAAACTAGAGGCCAGAAAGTCTTCTCCACGTGTGGCGCCCACTTGGCAGTGGTGTCCATATTTTATGGGACTTTAATTTCTATTTATTTGACCCCAGAGAGAGGAAAGTTTACAGCAATGCGTAAAATGATCTCCATTGTGTATACCTCGGTCACCCCATTAGGTAACCCCGTGATTTACTGTCTTCGGAATAAAGAAATCAAGAAAGCGCTCAAGAAGCTGACACAGCGATCGGGTAATTGACAAGACGTCCTGTGAGAATGTAATTATTGTTTAATAAATTTACTAACAAAAGAAGAAATGTTCACCAAAGCTCACCAAAATCTTTGGACTCTCGACGTGGACATGGACACTGAACTCCTGGCGGAATGATGATAGACCACAATTGTAATCTTGTCTAAGCACACAATCTCCAAAGTTTATAAGTAAAAAAGTTGCTGATCCATTAAAAAGATATGAAAAGTCAAGTTTAAAAACAGGACAAAAATCCTGTTCCTGTGCGTTTTGGACCTAGAAATAAGGACGGATCATAAACCCTTCACAACCCGGCAATTTTCCATTTTTCGTCTTCGTTTCTTCTTTCCCCTCAAGAGAATAGCTTTTTTTATTTTTCCATCAATATTCCTATATAAGACTTTTCTTTGTGTGACGAGTTGTACTTTTGAACTACATCATTTATTTTATCATATAATGTACTGGAAAATGGGAAAATAAGTGAACTTTTTTTTCAATTTATCATGTTCGCTAAAACTGACGTGTCTGTATGATGTCTGGGGTCAGTACTATATGGTAACACTGAGGTGTCAGTATGATGTCTGGGGTCAGTACTATATGGTAACACTGAGGTGTCGGTATGATGTCTGGGGTCAGTACTATATGGTAACACTGAGGTGTCGGTGTGATGTCTGGGTCAGTACTATATGGTAACACTGAGGTGTCGGTATGATGTCTGGGGTCAGTACTATATGGTAACACTGATGTGTCGGTATGATGTCTGGGGTCAGTACTATATGGTAACACTGAGGTGTCGGTATGATGTCTGGGGTCAGTACTATATGGTAACACTGAGGTGTCGGTATGATGTCTCGGGTCAGTACTATATGGTAACACTGATGTGTCGGTATGATGTCTGGGGTCAGTACTATATGGTAACACTGAGGTGTTGGTATGATGTCTGGGGTCAGTACTATATGGTAACACTGAGGTGTCGGTATGATGTCTGGGGTCAGTACTATTTGGTAACACTGAGGTGTCGGTATGATGTCTGGGGTCAGTACTATATGGTAACACTGAGGTGTCGGTATGATGTCTCGGGTCAGTACTATATGGTAACACTGAGGTGTCGGTATGATGTCTCGGGTCAGTACTATATGGTAACACTGAGATGTTGGTATGATGTCTGGGGTCAGTACTATATGGTAACACTGATGTGTCGATATGATGCCTGGGTCAGTACTATATGGTAACACTGAGGTGTCGGTATGATGTCTGGGGTCAGTACTATATGGTAACACTGAGGTGTCGGTATGATGTCTCGGGTCAGTACTATATGGTAACACTGAGGTGTTGGTATGATGTCTGGGGTCAGTACTATATGGTAACACTGATGTGTCGATATGATGCCTGGGTCAGTACTATATGGTAACACTGAGGTGTCGGTATGATGTCTGGGGTCAGCACTATATGGTAACACTGAGGTGTTGGTATGATGTCTGGGGTCAGTACTATATGGTAACACTGAGGTGTCAGTATGATGTCTGGGGTCAGTACTATATGGTAACACTGAGGTGTTGGTATGATGTCTGGGGTCAGTACTATATGGTAACATTGGGGTGTCGGTGTCATGAAAATGAATATTGCTCATGATTTCAAGGTATTGGAGAGTCAGGCAAATCTGACTCACTCCTCCCTCCTCCTTTTTAGCTGGTTTGTAAGTAGTTTACAGAGAAACACTGCCTGCCTCCCCCAACCAAACTATTTACGATGGGTCGTAAACCACTTTCAGGAGAGCCAGAGCTGGACACCAGTCCAAACCAGTTTTGTTTCTACCAAAGAAACCAAGTCCTTTGTCTAAAATTCACAGTGGTTTCAATATCGAATTTAAGACGACCCGATCATACCACAAACACATAATGCATATTTTTAGATTACTTATCGTGTTGTGCATTCAATGATGTGTTTCATACAGTTGTACAACGTTCAGGAACCTGAGAAGGGATTGCTGCCATTCTAAATAAGACCATCAAGTCATATTTGGTATCAAACTTCTCAGAATAACCTGACCTGAAAAATGAGTTATAAATCATAATTGTGAGACGGCCCCACCCACAGATATGGAAAATGGGGATTTATGAAGCATGGTGAGAGAGGTGGTACTCGAGGATCCTCCCAGGGAGGAAGGATCACTCTAAGTGGTGGGGGTCACTGATTGCCCTGGTTTATTAAAAGCAAAGAAGGCATTCGTGGGTCATTCCAACCAGGGGCTGAGATAGCAGAACACCGTAATTGCTGTCTGAAGGGATCCAGAGAACCAGCAGGGGAGAGGCCCCCCCCCACGAAACCAAGCTGACCATGCGAGACTAGGTCTGAATCTTTCATACTTTATTCCTTTTATTTTATATAACTGCTTATTCATACATGTAATATTGTCTCTGATGTAATATCTTGTAACTCTTTTATATATATAATAACTGCCATATTTCGGAGTAAACTATTTTAATTTACTAGTCTCGATCTCCGTGTCCTATGAACGATTTCTCACGTCCTCCCTGCTCATTTTTTTTACGCTAGCATACAGGTACCCGGTCTACCTTGAAGACCGGTGGTGGCAGCATATCGTTTTGTGTATTTATGTGATACTGTGGGCCTGAGGGTGACTGGATCGGGGTATATATACGTTCCTGGAAGGAACTGGTGGTATATATACATCCTGTCACATCACGTGCCGCAATAGACAACATAAATTAGAGCAGCTGGGCACCTCTCCTATTCTCTGGCAGTACCGGATTTGGCCAGAAGGCTAAGGGGGCGCCAGAGAGCTGCAGGTCCTGACTAAGTTAATCGTGACAACTGGTGGCAGAGCGGTGGGATCATAGGACATTAGTGATCTGGTTTGAGCAATCATTCCTCTCACTAAAAACTTGCACAGTTCTTACAAGAACTCTGCACAAAAGTTTTGAAGATCGAATTCAGTGGTTATTAGATCTGAGACAATACTGTGTGTGTAGCAGTTACCCCTCCCCCCTCTTTGTTTTTTTTTCTATTCTATCTTTGATTTGGAAACCATGGTCTTGGTTGGAGAGCTCGGTTACGGCCAGATGAAAAGGGACGTTCTAGTGGGAATATGTACGGCCAACGGCATTGACCCTAAGGGCAAAACCAGAGACCAAATGGCTGCAGTGCTGGCCCGACTTGAAGCAGAGCAAGCCCGTCACCAGAGCCCAGTGAATGGAGAGGCCAGCCAAAGCCATGGCAGTGCTGATGTACAGCGTCCGGCTGCAGAGGTCAGTCAGAGCATGGACGGTGTTGCTGCTGAGCCCTTACCTGTGGATGTAAGCCAAGTCCTAGAAGGTGCTCCTGCAGGGGTCCCACCTGTATACGCACGCTGCGTCAGCGACCAGGTCAGCATGGACCCCTATCTGCAACTGGCCTTACAGCAATATCCCGCTGAGGATTCCCAAGGACGCCTGCAGCTCATTCAGCAATACCGAGAGGCTGCAGAGCGGCGAGCTGAGGCCCAAGCCGACCGAGAGACTGCAGAGCGACGGGCTGAGGCCCAAGCTCAGAGAGAGCACGACCTGCGGATGGCCCAGCTGGAAAGGCAGTCATCTACCCCATTGAACTCTGAATCGACCAGTTCAACCACCTTCAAGCCGAATCCAAAGCATTTCCCTGTGCTGGATGACAACGGTGATCTGGACATTTTCCTGAGGGGGTTTGAAAAGACTTGCTTACAGTACCAGCTGCCACGTGACCAGTATGCCCCGTACCTCATTGCAGCGTTGAGAGACAAAGCTATGGCGGCGTTTGTGGCTCTTCCTCGAGAGCTAGATGGGAACTATGAGGCCATCAAGAAGGCTCTAATCCAGAGGTTCCAGCTGACTCCTGAGGTGTACCGCCGAAAGTTCCGGAACCTCCAGCGTGGACCACACGACAGCTACAGTGACGTAGTCCACGGGCTCAGAACCAACTTCGAGCAGTGGATCCAAGGACTGGAAGTGACCACCTTGGACCAGCTAAAGGATCTGATGGTGAAAGACCAGTTCCTGCATCTCTGCCCCACTGAGGTGCGACAGTTCGTGATGGATCAGGAGCCACCAGATGCAAACAAAGCAGCGCAGATCGCAGACACCTACGAGGCCAACCGGAGACCAGAGGGACGGAAGCCGATCATCACCAACTGGAAGGGGGGTAAGCAGATGACCACCATCCCTGCCCCAGCCAGCCGACCCCCTGGAGGCCTTGGCCCCCCTCCCAACACCACTCGGCCGGTATCCGATCCCCGCAGGTGTTACTTCTGCAACCAGACCGGTCATCTCAGTGCCACTTGCCCAGAGAAGCAGAGGAAGAATCTACCACCCAAGGCTCCAGGGCAGAAGGCATCCGTTTTTTTTTGTGGGTGGGTCGGTTGGGAGGGCCTGCAAAAATTTGCAGTCTGTCACTGTGGGGGACACTGTCACTGTGGGCCTCAAGGACACTGGGGCCGAACGAACCCTCATCCGACCTGAACTGGTGGCCACCGAAGAGTTGATCCCAGGAAAAACCCTGACTGTCACCGGGATTGGGGGCGTCCGCTGTCCCCTGCCAATGGCCCGGGTTTTTATTGATTGGGGTGCGGGGAGTGGGGTGAAGGAAGTGGGGGTGTCCGAAAACTTGCCCACAAATGTTTTACTGGGGACTGATTTGGGGAAAATGTTCGCTTATTATGTCCCTGACTCCCCTCCCCGATCTGATATGGTTAATAAGGTTAATGCTAATGATGGGAATGTCGATGCTTTAACTGAAGATGTTGATGATGATAATAATGATGTTGATGATGATGACAATGTATCAGGAGGTACAGGAGAGCTCAGCCATGTCACTCTGCGGGGTGATATTGCTGAGGATCCCCTACCAGGAGCAAGTGTTAGTGCTAAGGGTGATGGGAAGAGTCCCAGGGCCCTTGAAGCAGGGAGTGCCATGCAGCTGACCAGTGTCACCACAGACAGTGACATGGCTGATGGTAGCTGCCCCATGATGAGCACTGCTCCTGAGGTAACAGGGGATGATGGGGAAGTAGTACCCACAGCCAGGCAGGCTGATGGGACGGTGTTATTCCCCGGGGAGACGGCCTACATAGCCGCCGTCACCCGCAGTCAGAGTGCCCAGAACGCCAGGAACCCCCTGCCTTCTGGACCCTCCTCAGCCAGAGGAATAACCGAACCGAGCAGGTCCCAGAGAGTCCCGAAGAGGATGTGGCCTTAAAGTCCCTCCTGGCTGCCTCCAGCCAGGAGTTTCAGGCAGCTCTGCATACAGATGCTAGCCTAGAGACGTTAAGGATCCTCGCCAGTAAGCCCCCCTCCGAGACGGATAAGGAGAGGGTATTCTGGGACCAAGGGAGGTTGTATCGGGAGACTGTGCCCGGTACACACCAACAGGATTGGCCTAGAGAACGACAGCTGGTCGTTCCCTACCAATTCAGGGATGAGTTGTTGCGGATTGCCCATGAGATCCCCCTTGCTGGACACTTGGGGGTTAGCAAAACCAAGGCCCGGTTGTCGCACCACTTCTATTGGCCCAAAATGGGGACAGATGTGAAAAACTACTGCAGCTCCTGTATCACGTTCCAAAGAGTTGGAAAGGCAGGGCCGGCTCCTAAAGCACCCCTGAACTCTTTGCCAGTGATAGAGGAGCCTTTCCAGCAGATTGCTGTGGATATTGTGGGACCACTGGCCATACCCAGCAATTCTGGAAAGAAGTACATCCTTACTGTGGTAGACTTTGCTACCCGGTATCCAGAGGCAGTAGCTCTGTCTTCAATTAGGGCAGATAAGGTGGCGGATGCCCTGTTGGCCATCTTTTCCCGAGTAGGATTTCCCAGGGAGATGCTTACCGACCAGGGGACCCAGTTCATGTCTGGCATAATGAAGGCCCTCTGTAAGAAAATGCAGGTGCAGCATCTGGTATCGAGTGTGTATCATCCGCAAACCAATGGTTTGTGCGAACGCTTCAATGCAACCCTCAAGCAGATATTGAAAATGCTGGTTGAGTCCCAGGGACGCGACTGGGAACGTTACCTCCCACACCTGCTATTTGCTTACCGAGAGGTCCCACAGGCCTCGACAGGGTTCTCTCCCTTCGAGCTCCTGTATGGCAGACGGGTCCGGGGACCCCTTGGTTTAGCAAGAGAATCCTGGGAAGAGGAGCAGAGCACCCCAGGAGTGTCCATCGTGGAGTATGTCTTGCATTTCCGTGACAAAATGCAGACCTTGACACAGTTGGTGAATGTCAACATGGCGCAAGCCCAGGCTGACCAGAAGCATTGGTACGACCAGAACGCCCGTGAGCGGACCTACTGGGTGGGTCAGATGGTGTGGGTGCTGGTCCCCGTACCAAAGGACAAGCTTCAGGCAGCCTGGGAGGGCCCTTACGTCATTCACCAACAGCTCAACTCAGTCACCTACGTGGTCACCCTCGACCCCGAGCGGGGTAGGCGGAAGGCCCTTCACGTCAACATGATGAAGGCTCATCAAGAACGTGGGCCTTGTGTCCTACCGGTCTGCAACCTGCCCGAGGATGGGGAGGAAGATCCCCTCCTGGACATGTTGGCCCAAGCGAAGGCCAGCGGGTCCATTGAGGATGTGGAGATAAGCACCTTGCTATCCACAAGCCAGCGGTCTCAGATGCGAGCGGTGTTGGAATCCTTCCAAGTCATGTTCACCAACATGCCTGGAAGGACGGCGGTGGCGGTCCATGAGGTGGACACCGGTAATCATGCCCCACTCCGGCGGACAGCCTATCGAATCTCCGACGAGGTGCAGCACGTCATGCGCCGGGAGATCGATGAGATGCTGAAGTTGGGAGTGATTACCGAGTCCAAGAGCGCGTGGGCCTCACCTGTAGTCCTGGTGCCAAAGAAGGAGCGGACCACCCGATTCTGTGTGGACTACAGGGGGCTCAACGCTATCACGGCCTCCGATGCACAACCAATGCCACGCATTGAGGAGTTGCTGGAGCGGTTAGCTAGTGCAAGCTATCTCTCCATTATGGATCTGAGTCGGGGATATTGGCAGATTCCCCTGAGCCCTGAGGCCCAGGAGAGGTCAGCCTTTATCACCCCCTTTGGATTGTACGAATCCACGGTCATGCCATTCGGCATGAAAAATGCCCCGGCCACTTTCCAGAGAATGGTTAACTCCCTGCTCCTGGGACTGGAGAGGTACTCGGTGGCGTACCTGGATGACATTGTCGTCTTCAGTCCCACCTGGGGGGATCACCTCAAGCATCTGCGGCAGGTGCTGGGGCGCATCCGCCAGGCAGGCTTGACCATTAAGCCAGGAAAGTGCCAGATGGGCATGAACGAGGTCCACTACCTGGGGCACCGGGTAGGCGGGGGCACGCTGAAACCAGAGCCCGGGAAAGTGGACGCTATCGTGTCCTGGCCCACCCCCAGGACCAAAAAACAGGTGCTGCCCTTCTTGGGCACTGCAGGGTACTATAGGCGCTTTGTGCCAAACTATAGTAGCCTTGCGAAGCCTCTCACAGACCTCACCAAGAAAAACCTACCCCAGGCAGTCGATTGGACCGAGGCCTGCGAGGTCGCCTTCCAGGCTCTGAAGACGGCCCTGAGCAGCTCTCCTGTGCTGAGGGCGATTGACGGCAAGAAGCCATTCCTAGTACAGACTGATGCTAGTGAGTTTGGCCTCGGAGCTGTGCTCAGCCAGGTCGACTCGAGGAACCAGGAGCACCCAGTGCTGTACCTCAGCCGAAAGCTCCTCCCGAGGGAAGTGGCCTATTCCACGATAGAGAAAGAGTGTCTGGCCATTGTATGGGCTCTGCAACGCTTGCAGCCCTACCTGTACGGGCGCCCCTTCACTGTCGTGACCGACCACAACCCCCTGAGCTGGCTGAACTCCCTGTCCGGTACCAACGGGAGGTTGCTACGCTGGAGCCTCACGCTCCAGCAGTACGACTTTACCGTGCAGCACCGAAAAGGCAGCGAGCATGGCAATGCCGATGGGTTATCCCGGCGGGGAGAGCCCACAGGGACACGCTTGGAGGAGTACCGAGAGGTTCTTCCTCCATAGCGTCATCGAAAAGGGGGAGGTGTCATGAAAATGAATATTGCTCAAAATTTCAAGGTATTGGAGAGTCAGGCAAATCTGACTCCCTCCTCCCTCCTCCTTTTTAGCTGGTTTGTAAGTAGTTTACAGAGAAACACTGCCTGCCTCCCCCAACCAAACTATTTACGATGGGTCGTAAACCACTTTCAGGAGAGCCAGAGCTGGACACCAGTCCAAACCAGTTTTGTTTCTACCAAAGAAACCAAGTCCTTTGTCTAAAATTCACAGTGGTTTCAATATCGAATTTAAGACGACCCGATCATACCACAAACACATAATGCATATTTTTAGATTACTTATCGTGTTGTGCATTCAATGATGTGTTTCATACAGTTGTACAACGTTCAGGAACCTGAGAAGGGATTGCTGCCATTCTAAATAAGACCATCAAGTCATATTTGGTATCAAACTTCTCAGAATAACCTGACCTGAAAAATGAGTTATAAATCATAATTGTGAGACGGCCCCACCCACAGATATGGAAAATGGGGTTTTATGAAGCATGGTGAGAGAGGTGGTACTCGAGGATCCTCCCAGGGAGGAGGGATCACTCTAAGTGGTGGGGGTCACAGATTGCCCTGGTTTATTAAAAGCAAAGAAGGCATTCGTGGGTCATTCCAACCAGGGGCTGAGATAGCAGAACACCGTAATTGCTGTCTGAAGGCATCCAGAGAACCAGCAGGGGAGAGGCCCCCCCCCCCCACGAAACCAAGCTGACCATGCGAGACTAGGTCTGAATCTTTCATACTTTATTCCTTTTATTTTATATAACTGCTTATTCATACATGTAATATTGTCTCTGATGTAATATCTTGTAACTCTTTTATATATATAATCACTGCCATATTTCGGAGTAAACTATTTTAATTTACTAGTCTCGATCTCCGTGTCCTATGAACGATTTCTCACGTCCTCCCTGCTCATTTTTTTTACGCTAGCATACAGGTACCCGGTCTACCTTGAAGACCGGTGGTGGCAGCATATCGTTTTGTGTATTTATGTGATATTGTGGGCCTGAGGGTGACTGGATCGGGGTATATATACGTTCCTGGAAAGAACTGGTGGTATATATACATCCTGTCACATCACGTGCCGCAATAGACAACATAAATTAGAGCAGCTGGGCACCTCTCTTATCCTCTGGCAGTACCGGATTTGGCCAGAAGGCTAAGGGGGCGCCAGAGAGCTGCAGGTCCTGACTAAGTTAATCGTGACAGTCGGTATGATGCCTGGGTCAGTACTATATGGTAACACTGAGGTGTCGGTATGATGTCTGGGGTCAGCACTATATGGTAACACTGAGGTGTCGGTATGATGTCTGGGGTCAGTACTATATGGTAACACTGAGGTGTCGGTATGATGTCTGGAATCAGTACTATATGGTAACACTGAGGTGTCGGTATGATGTCTGGGGTCAGTACTATATGGTAACACTGAGGTGTCGGTATGATGTCTGGGGTCAGTACTGTATGGTAACACTGAGGTGTCGGTATGATGTCTGGGATCAGTACTATATGGTAACACTGAGGTGTCGGTATGATGTCTCGGGTCAGTACTATATGGTAACACTGAGGTGTTGGTATGATGTCTGGGGTCAGTACTATATGGTAACACTGATGTGTCGATATGATGCCTGGGTCAGTACTATATGGTAACACTGAGGTGTCGGTATGATGTCTGGGGTCAGCACTATATGGTAACACTGAGGTGTTGGTATGATGTCTGGGGTCAGTACTATATGGTAACACTGAGGTGTCGGTATGATGTCTGGGGTCAGTACTATATGGTAACACTGAGGTGTTGGTATGATGTCTGGGGTCAGTACTATATGGTAACACTGAGATGTCGGTATGATGTCTGGGGTCAGTACTATATGGTAACACTGAGGTGTCGGTATGATGCCTGGGGTCAGTACTATATGGTAACACTGAGGTGTCGGTATGATGTCTGCGGTCAGCACCATATGGTAACACTGAGGTGTCGGTATGATGTCTGGGGTCAGTACTATATGGTAACACTGAGGTGTCGGTATGATGTCTGGGGTCATTACTGTATGGTAACACTGAGGTGTCGGTATGATGTCTGGGGTCAGTACTATATGGTAACACTGACGTGTCTGTATGATGTCTGGGGTCAGTACTATATGGTAACACTGATGTGTCAGTATGATGTCTGGGATCAGTACTATATGGTAACACTGAGGTGTTGGTATGATGTCTGGGGTCAGTACTATATGGTAACACTGATGTGTCGGTATGATGTCTGGGGTCAGTACTATATGGTAACATTGAGGTGTCGGTATGATGTCTGGGGTCAGTACTATATAGTAACACTGAGGTGTCGGTATGATGTCTGGGGTCAGTACTATATGGTAACACTGAGGTGTCGGTATGATGTCTCAGGTCAGTACTATATGGTAACACTGAGGTGTCGGTATGATGTCTGGGGTCAGTACTATATGGTAACACTGAGGTGTCGGTATGATGTCTCAGGTCAGTACTATATGGTAACACTGATGTGTCGGTATGATGTCTGGGGTCAGTACTATATGGTAACACTGAGGTGTCGGTATGATGTCTGGGGTCAGTACTATATGGTAACACTGAGGTGTCGGTATGATGTCTGGGGTCAGTACTATATGGTAACACTGACGTGTCGGTATGATGTCTGGGGTCAGTACTATATGGTAACACTGAGGTGTCGGTATGATGTCTGGGGTCAGTACTATATGGTAACACTGAGGTGTCGGTATGATGTCTGGGGTCAGTACTATATGGTAACACTGAGGTGTCGGTATGATGTCTGGGGTCAGTACTATATGGTAACACTGATGGGTCGGTATGATGTCTGGGGTCAGTACTATATGGTAACATTGCGGTGTCAGTATGATGTCTGGGGTCAGTACTATATGGTAACACTGAGGTGTCGGTATGATGTCTGGGGTCAGTACTATATGGTAACACTGAGGTGTCGGTATGATGTCTGGGGTCAGTACTATATGGTAACACTGAGGTGTCGGTATGATGTCTGGGGTCAGTACTATATGGTAACACTGAGGTGTCTGTATGATGCCTCAGGTTGGTACGAGTTCTCAAACACCAAACATGTTACTTTTACTGTTATCTAAGCGGTGAAAAAAAATTCTGAAGTTTTTAAAGGAAAGTAATTTTGCTTATGCGCCATTGTCTGTGCTCTGTAGTGTTCTCATTTTTCGGGATCTGGGGCTCTGTAATGGCTTATTTTTTGAGCTCATGTTTTTAGTAATATCATTGTTTGGTAAAAGTAAAGTTTTGATCACCTGTTATTGCATTTTATTGCAATTTTGTGGCGACTAAAAAAACATAGTTTTGAAGTTTGGACTTTTATTTCCATTACATAGTTTACACATCTGATTATTTTTTTTTATTATTTTGACAGATCAGGCATTTCTGAATGTGGCAATACCAAGTGTGTGTATTTTTGAATAGTTTTATGTCCTTATATTATTTTTTTTCCATATTTTTTAAAAACTTTTTTGTTCACTTTTATTAACCCTCTTAGACGCCTCAACACTGGACAGTCTGATCACTATAGCAGTATAGAGCCGAGCTGAAGCCTCACTTTTGTGGCAACGCATCGGCACGCCGTGATCGTGTCACTGGATCGCCGATGGTGGGGAGAAGGCGCAATCCCCGAAGATGCATGTCAGATTGCGCTATCAGAGTTTGATGGGAGAGGACCCTGTCCATGAGGGCTCACAGTCTTCAGGGGTGGGAGAGGAGACAATAGGAGGGGAAGCGCCAAGAGTGTGGTGGAGCGGCACTGGGTCTCATCATAGGTTGTAGGCTTGTTGGAATACATGAGTTTTGAGATTCTTTTTGAAGCTCTTGAGGGTAGGCGAGTGTCTGATGTGCTGGGGGAGAGAGTTCCAGAGTATGGCGGAGGCACGGGGGAAGTCTTGTATGCAGTTGTGGGAGGATGAGATAAAGGGGGAGGAGAGGAGGAGTTCTTGTGAGGAGCGCAGGTTGCGTGCGGGTAGGTATCGGGAGACCATGTTGGAGATGTAAGGGGGGAACAGGCTGTGGATGGCTTTGTAAGTTAGGGTTAGGATTTTAAATCAAGATCTTTGGGGGTGGCGAGCCAGTGAAGGGCCTGGCAAAGGTGGGAGACAGGTGAATAGCAAGGAGGCAGGTGGATTAGACGGGCAGAGCGGAGAGCGGAGGGGTGCAAGGGAGGAAGCAGGGAGACCAGTGAGCAGTAGGTTGCAATAGTCAAGGTGGGAGAGGGCATGGACAAGAGTTTTGGCAGTGTCATGATTAAGGAATGAGTGGATCCGGGAAATGTTCTTGAGCTGGAGTCAGCAGGAGGTGGCAAGGGCTTGGATTTGGGGCTTGAAGGAGAGGGAGGAGTAGAGAGTGACCCTGAGACACTTGGCGTGGGGGACTGGGGAGAGGGAGCAGTCATTGACTAGGATTGACAGGCCTGGTAGAGGGGGAGGGCAGCTGGGGGGGGGAAGACGATGAACTCTGTTTTGTCCATGTTCAGCTTGAGGAAGCGAGCAGAGAAGAAAGATGAGATGGCGGACAGGCATTGGGGGATTTTAGACAGAAGGGAGGTGATATCAGGCCCGGAGAAGTAGATCTGGGTGTCGTTGGTGTAGAGATGGTGCTGGAGTCCATGGGACTCAATGAGTTGACCAAGGCTGAAGGTGTAGATGGAGAAGAGTAGTGGTCCCAGAATCGATTCCTGAGGGACGCAGACAGAAAAGGGGATAGGACGAGGAAGAGGTGTAGGATTGGGCGATGCTAAAGGTGCGGTCTGTAAGGTATGAGGAGATCCAGGAGAGGGCGAGATCGGTTATGCCAAGGGATTCTAGGATTTGAAGCAGGAGGGAGTGGTCGACCTCGTCTAAGGCGGCAGATAGGTCGAGGATGAGGAGGACGAAGTAGTGTTGTTTACTCTTAGCGGTCAGTAGGTCGTTGGTGACTGTAGTTAGAGCTGTTTCAGTGGATTGGTGTGGTCGGAAACCGGATTGTAGGCAGTCGAGGGAGCAGGAGGATAGGTGGAAGGACAGTTCAGAATGGACGTGTTGTTCAAGTAGTTTGGATGCGAAAGGGAGAAGAGATATGGGGCGGTAGTTAGCGACAGATGATGGGTCGAGAGAGTGTTTTTGGAGGATGGGTGAGATCAAGGCGTGTTTGAAGGATGAGGGAAAGACGCCGGTAGTGAGTGATAGGATAAAGAGGTGGGTTAGGGCAGGGATGTGGACTGCGGTGAGGTTTGGGATGAGGATGGAGGGGCGTGGGTCGAGCGCGCAGGTGGTGAGATGAGATCGTGACAGGAGGGAGGATAGCTGGGCATCAGTCACATTGGAGAAGTTTCCTTTGGTCAAAGAGGGTTGGGCAGTAATGGGGGTGGGTCGGGGGGATGTTGGGCCAAAGCTTTCTCTAATTTTATCAATCTTTTGTTTGAAGAAGGTGGCAAAGTCATCGGCGGAGATGAAGGGGGAAGGAGGAGGTGCCGGGGGACAGAGTAGGGAGTTGAAGGTTTTGAATAGTTGCTTGGGGTTTCGGGACAGTGTGTTGATTAAAGAAGAGAAATAGGTTTGCTTTGCGGCGGTGAGTGCGTCCTTGAAGTTGGAGAGGGATTGTTTGTACATGGTGAGGTGGGCTGTGGAGTGGGATTTCTTCCATCTCCATTCAGGTACCCTGGACGCTCGACATATGCTATTTTTATATGAATTTCTATCATATAAGTGTAGGAGAAATGGCCTCGCACTGTGCTGACCCTTTGCAATAATACCAATTTGCTCTGCCCCCTCAAAAAATAAGTAAATAAACAAAAATGGTAACAATAAAAAAAATAATAATATGATAAATACATTTGAAAAAAATCACTCAAAAATATTAAGCTCTCTGAAACTAATGTTTTAAGAACATTGTAACGTTCCTGGACTTCACAGCTGCTGACACATCTGGCACTATCTCAAAGATTCACACCATACATGTGGTAAACACCTGAAGACTCTAGGAAGCTTAAAAAAATTAAGTTCAAGCTCCAAAAAATTCTACATCTTGATATAAGCCCCTAGACCTGATGGCGGGAACACTCCTAACTGTAGGTTAGGTGTTGTTTCCCGCCAGTGGGTCTTCCAACAAGAGTTTTGGCCCCTATAAACAGGTAGAGTTTTAGGGCAATTTTAAAGGGAACCTGTTTTAGCCCCCTATCCTACCATTACCTGTCTCTTCACCTTGTCAGCTCATCCGTAACCATCCCTCTTTGACCTAAAACTGCACTATAAAGCTTTAGAAAAACGATTAAATAACTTACATATTCCTATGATAATGAGGGCTCTAGTCTATGGCATACACTGAGATTGGCGGTCATCGGGGCTCCATTCTCTCCCCCTCGTTGGGTGTCATCATTGTTTTTCTTCTCGTCCTCTATTTTGGAATCCCTGCCTCCTCCTGATAGTATGACATGCAGGTGGACGTCAGTTCCGTTCCGATGCATTGTAGGGGCTTATCAGGTGTACGGCTCAGCTTCAATATGTGCACAGCATATGCGCCAGAGCTGGACCTTGCAGCCCATACACCTGCACACAGTGCAGGACCGGAACTGACGTCATACTATGAGGAGGAGGCGGGAATTTCCAAACAGTGGGTGAGAATTGAAGAATGATGAAGACCAGTGGGGCGTGCTAAGAGCCTGCTATAATGAAGACCCGGAGACCACCCATCTCAGTCTACGGTGTAGCACTGGAGCCCTCATTATCATAGGAATATGTAAGTTATTAAGTCGTTTTTCTAAAGCTTTATAGTGTAGTTTAAGCTCAGAGAGGGATGGTTAGGGATGAGCTAACAAGGTGCAGGGACAGGTAGTGGTAGGATAGGGGGTAAAACGAGCTGACAGGTTCCCTTTAAATTTTAAACTTTTTCCCAAACAAAGCCGCATTCACCAACTTTTAGGGAAAGTGTTCGGGTTTCCGATCCTTGAGCTGAAGCTGCAATGTTCGTGATGAATTTGAACTTGGCGAACATGTTTGGGAAAGGTTTTTCCCTCTCTACTGTAGACAGGTCGTAGCTTGGTGATCATCACTTCCAGTGCCATATCTGGCTTGATTTGTTCCAGAATTGATTTATTTGTTCTTCTTGCCATCCATGGTATCGATAACATTCTTCTCCAGCTCCATGTTTCGAAGGCATTGATTCATTTTCTGTCTTTTCCATTTATTACTGAGGTTCAAATCCATATGAAATCACAGAACAGGCCAGACTATGTTCGAGCCGTGTCTCCATCACCAGTGAAATGTTACAAGTTATAGAGCTCGTATATCCTTTGCATGAAACAAGCTTCTTTAACCAGAATTCATGGTTTTGTACAGTATTACGTAACTGGAGTCAAAAGTTTTCTTCTATATTTTAACTTTGTTTCCACTTTTCAAAAAAATCATCCAATAGGTTGCCTTTTTGAAGAGTTGTCCCATGTGAGAATTATTAACAATGTTAGTCAATTTGAACCAAAGATGAGAAATATTTCATCATTTATACAGAATATTCCCTATAGATAACCTCAGGCACAAGAGATAAAGGGCCATAAATCTCGAAAGAATTCACCCTCATATAAACTCCAGCTCACAGCTGCATGTGAAGTATTTTTGGGCAGCAAAGCTTTCACTCTGACATTGCACTGATTACATTGAGAAGTCCTTAATCCTTTCATGGCAAATATTAGTCTTCACAATAATGAGGTGAGTACCGGTAGATGCTCTTCATTATGAACATAAATCATTTAAGGGAACCTGCCAGCTACTTTATGCCCCCAAACCTATCAATACCTGTCCCTGCAGCTTCCTAGTACATCCCTAATCATCCCTCTCTGAGATACCTGTATACTCTAGTTGCTGTGAAAAATGCCTTGATCACTTACATGCAAATTTGCACTTCACTAAGGAAGTTGAGAAACTCCCGTGTGCCACATTTAAGCAGCTTCCTCAAAGTCATAATCGCTTTCCTACAAGCTTTTAATATAACTAAGGGATTTGTGCCAGATCAGAACCCCAAACTACAGACGCTGCGTTTCGGGGTACCTGCCCCTCATCAGTGTAGTGTGTGGGATATTCTGATCTGGCAGAGTGAGTGGGCTAAGACAAGGTCTGGGAACTTGCTCTCAACCTTATGGAGAGAGCGAAGTAGGTGAGGAGATTGTAAGCCACTTCCCTCCTCTCAGATATATGCATATATGCAAATTTGCAAATTTGCATATATGCATATATCTGAGAGGAGGGAAGTGGCTTACAATCTCCTCACCTACTTCGCTCTCTCCATAAGGTTGAGAGCAAGTTCCCAGACCTTGATCACTTACATAATTCTTCTATGGTAAATATCATGGTGTCTTATAGACTGTAGGTAAAATGAATGGATATATATGTGAACTGTCCGCTCTGCCATAAGATGAAAGGACCACAGAGGTATATCAGGAACTTGTTTCGGAGCTATATCCATGCTCCTCTTTCGGGAAACCAACTGAATCCGAGTCCAGATTGTAGACAGTGGGAGCGTTCTCTCAGCCCCAATTTTCTCCCTTCCTCCGTGGATAATGCCCCGGTGGACGTGATATCAATTGTTCCATGCGTGCATCTCGCGGTCATAATCTGTGCGCTTCTTCCTGGTATGACGCGATGGTCTCGTCATTTCCGGTCACGCACATTCTTGTTATCTATGAGGGGCTTCAAATTGTGCGCTGTGCAAGTCCTGAAGCTCTCAGATGGCGCACCTCAAGATTTAGGGCTCTGTCTTAAGCCACTCAGCCACGCCAGATAGATAACAAGAATGCGCATGTCCCGAAATTAAGCCAACATCACGTCCTACCTGGAAGAAGTGCACCGATTACGAATGTGGAAAGCGCTCTTCAAAAGAAGGATGTCATGGCCGCCAGGCGAGGGGACGGAGATGGAGGATGAAAGAACGCCCCCAGTGTCTGCAGTCTGGACGACACCATGATGATCGCCAAAGGAGAAGGTAAGTGATAAAATCATTTTTCACAGCAATTACGGGACACATTTAGGTCAGACCGGGATGATTAGGGAAATACCTGGAAGCTGCATGGACAGGTAGTGATAGGTTTTGGAGCATAAACTAGGTGACAGGTTCCCTTTAAGCCTGTTAAACATTGAGTCACTTATCAGAATTTTTCATCTGTAGAAATTCTAGTCTTTTTTTGTACCATGTTAGCCAGTAGACAGAAAACTAATAAAATCTGTGGATGAAACCTTTTATTGGCTAATTTAACAGATAATAACAAATAGCATTAATCTGCAAAACTCAGGTCTCCTCATCAAGCATGTGTAAGACAAAATCTGATGATGTGCCACATATGTATACACACAACATGACCTGGAATACTGCAGTTCTTAAGTCAAGTGAGGTGGAGCAGAACAGGAATGAGATGGGGTGAAATGGTTATGGCAGTAAATATCAGAACAGTTCATTAATTAAACGTTTGAAAGTTTTATTGACCTCTATATATATATAGTCTTTAGAAAAAAATTTGCAGCACTTCAGAGGTGATGTCTATGTGCTCTTTGATCCATCTTCAGGCAAACAATGGCGACGTTTCGGGCTCACACGCCCTTAATCTGGCTTCACACTTGCGGACCACTCCGCAGTGTCCTGCAGAGGGGATCCGCAAGCTGACCGCAGCCACCGTCAGCCCCTATGTTTATAATGGGAACGCATGGTGCAGCGCAGGTCTGCGCAGGACCGTGCGAACCAATTCACTGCAATATGTGATTTGTACACAGGCGGATGCCCGCACACAAATCACTTTTTGGGGGGATCCGCAGTTTAGATCGCCCGTTATTGCATTTTATAGTAATGTTGCGACCAAAAAAACGGAATTTTGGCGTTTGGACCATTTTTTCCATTATGGAGTTTACGGCTCTCATTAACGGATTTAATAGGATGATAGATCGGGCAATTCTGAACGTGGCGATACCAAACAAGCATCCGGGGTCTAGGCAGGACCCCGGGCTGTAATGTGAGCGCGGAGATCCCACGATACTATCGCGGGATCTCCGGTGCAGGTGGGGAACAGCGCGTTCCCCGCCTTGGATCCCGCTGTCAGTGATTGACGGCGAGATCCAAGGGGTTAACAGCACCGATCGGATCCCGGATCCGATCGGTGATGTTACCTAGACATCTCAGCTGATGAGATCAGCTGAGATGTCGGAGCTTTGATGTGAGCGCCGCGCCGGAGCTCACATCAAAGCCCCCTTACCGGTCCAGGACGTTGTACAATGTCCTTTGTCGGCAAGGAGTTAAATCAAAGAGCTTTTCTCAAAAAAATCAATTTTTAGATTTTTTGGAAAAATCTTATCTTTAAAAAATAAAAGTTCATAGTACACATAATGACCAATACCTGTTTGCCCACCAACCAGCATCAAGGTGACCTTAGATCTGATGGGTCCCTATTCTACCTTATCACTATTTCCTTACGTTCAACTAAGCCTCCATTTTTAGTATCTATCTATCTATCTATCTGTACAGACCACACCTTGCGATGGAGATGTGGTGAACAGCCGTCCCACCCATCTCTTTAGCTGTTCAAAAAACTCAGCCCTATTAAAGATAAATTAAAGTTCTCAGTATCTACTATACTGGCACATTACTTGACATCTGGATTCATATCACCAAATTTAACATTTTGATGATACACATCTCCCATCTTATACTTAAATGTGTGATCACCTTACTATATAAAATATCTAATAGTTTATAACTCCAATCTATTTATGTATACCTATAAATACCTTCAACCGGATAATGCTCTTGTTCTTCTTCATTATCCACATCCACTGAATCATCACTTGTGTACACCGTATACTCTCCAGACATTCAATCCATCACACGGGCATTTAGCAAAGCCACATCATCGTTTTTGGGACACAGAATTGCATGGGTAGAGGCTCTGTCAACACTGGTTTGGTCGTTCACATCAATCTCAATACGTTGTCCAAAAACATCAGTTACAATGCAGTCAGTGTACAACATGTCTTCTGGTATTTCAATAATATCTTCTCCAAGATTTTATTCATTGGTAAGATCACCATTACCAAGAATGAGAAGCCAGTTGCTGTACTCTGGATCTGAGGATCGCATGTTGTTAGGCTGGGGTCACAGTTGACATGAGTTTTTTTAGTGATTTAACAAAACTCATGCGTTTTTACATGTCCGCATGAGTTTTTTAAGGTGTGTGATGGCTCCCTGCGTTTTTGGCTGCGTTTTAAAATCTGCACCAAAAAATAGTGCATGGTGCGTTTTGAAAAACGCAAGCGTTTTTATAACATGGGCTCCTATGGAAAACGCATGCAAAAACGCATGTACAATTAGTACCTTTTAGTGCCATTCAAAAACGCATGCGTTTCCCATAGCAGCCCATATTAAAAAAACGCATGCGTTCTCTAAAACGCTTGCGTTTTTTTAACATGGGCTCCTATGGAAAATGCATGCGTTTTTGAATGGCACTAATTGTACATGCGTTTTTGCATGCATTTCCCATAAGGCCTCATATTAAAAAACGCATGCGTTTTTAGAAATGCACCAAAAACGCATGGTACAGTCACACATGCTTTTTTGGCTATTAGGGCATGCGTTTTTTAACATGGGGGCCTATGGGTGCGTTTTTTACATGCGTTTTTAAAAACGCAGGTCTCCAAAAACGCTTGTAAAAATTGCAACTGTGACCCCAGCCTTAGTGAGTTGGAGTTTAGTAAACTGTTTCCTAAGATCAGCTATTTTTAAGCTGGACTCAATGACATCTGTTCTTGTTCCATTTGTTATAACTGGAAGACATTGCCTAAAATCTCCACCGATGACAAAAACTTTACCTCCAAATGGAATGTCATTCTTTTCTGCAACATTTGAAGTCATGACTTCACGAAGAAGTCTGTCAATTACAGTCAAAGCATATTTGGGTGCCATGGTGCACTCATCAAGTATCAACAGATGTGCATTCTGTAACAGTTTGCCAGCAAATGCATCTTGTTTGATTCTGGAAACAGATATTTCCTTGACAGGAACTTATATCCCAAACAGTGAATGCATAGTACGACCTCCTCGTAACAGATTTGCTGCAATACCTGTTGTAGCTGACGGCAATACAACTTTTCCCAACCCTCTAACATGATGCATCTAAACTTCATATAAGTAGGTTTTACCACTCCCTCCTGGACCATCAATGAAGAAACATTTTGCCTTTCCATCGGCTTGATTTTCTATGGCACTCACAATTGTATCATATGCAACATGTTGTTGTTCATTTAAGGAATTGACTTTCTGTGCTTCCAACAATAATTCGTTTACTTCATCATACTCTTGAAGTTGTAGAACATGAGGAGAAGGCTTTGGCAAATTAAAGTCTGAAAATGTTTTTCCATGCAGTAATAAGACATTTTGGACATCACGCATAGCATAAGATTGGCAATTTTGACAATCTCCACTTTTGTTGTGAAGATGTAAGCAATAACCCTCAATTAGGCTGGGGTCACAGTAGCATTTTTCACATGCGTTTTTGGAGACCTGCATTTTCAAAAACGCATGTAAAAAACGCACCCATAGGCCCCCATGTTAAAAAACGCATGCCCTAATAGCCAAAAAGCATGTGTGACTGTCCCATGCGTTTTTGGAGCATATCCAAAAACGCATGCGTTTTTTAATAAGGGGCCTTATGGAAAACGCATGCAAAAACGCATGTACAATTAGTGCCATTCAAAAACGCATGCGTTTTCCATAGGAGCCCATGTTAAAAAAACGCATGCGTTTCCAAAAATGCATGCTTTTTTTTAACATGGGCTCCTATGGGAAACACATGCGTTTTTGAATGGCACTAAAAGGTACTTATGTACCATGCGTTTTTGCATGCGTTTTCCATAGAGGCCCATGTTATAAAAATGCATGCGTTTTCTACAAAAACGCTTGCGTTTTTCAAAACGCACAAAAAAATACTACAAGCACTATTTTTAGGTGCAGATTCAAAACGCAGCCAAAAACGCAGGGAGCCATCACACACCTTACAAAACTCATGCTGACATGAAAAAACGCATGAGTTTTGTTAAATCACTTAAAAAAACGCATGGCAACTGTGACCACAGCCTTAGATGTTCCTCAAAATTTGTCCAAAGTTGAGCGAGATTTGTAGGTGGTCCAAATACACATATGTAGGCAAACAATTGGCAAAGTTGATAAGGCATATGTAAGAAAACTGCATCTTCTAAAGTTAGGGTCCAAACACTATCACCTAATAAAAGTCCTAAAGCCAAAGCTGCATCTTTAAATGTACCGTGCACTACTCCATTAACTGTTTTCAAAAGCTCATAACTCGTAGCACCTTTCTCATGCAGCAGTAACAGACGAAGGCAATATCTTTCTTGATCTTTCACACTAACAGTATACTTACGTCCAATAATTTTACTAAGGCTGTGGTCACAGTTGACATGCGTTTTTTTAGTGCCTTTTAAAAACGCATGCTTTTTTACATGCGTTTTTCATGTCATCATGAGTTTTTTAAGGTGTCTGATGGCTCCCTGCGTTTTTGGCTGTGTTTTGGAATCTGCACCCAAAAATAGTGCATGTAGTATTTTTTGGTGCGTTTTGAAAAACGCATGCGTTTTTATAACATGGGCCCCTATGGAAAACGCATGCAAAAACGCATGTACAATTAGTACCTTTTAGTGCCATTCAAAAACGCATGCGTTTCCCATAGGAGCCCATGTTAAAAAAACGGATGCGTTTTTGAATGGCACTAATTGTACATGCGTTTTTGCATGCGTTTCCCATAAGGCCCCATATTAAAAAACGCATGCGTTTTTGAAAAGCACCAAAAACGCATGGGACTGTCACACATGCTTTTTGGCTATTAGGGCATGCGTTTTTTAACATGGGGGCCTATGGGTGCGTTTTTTACATGCGTTTTTGAAAACGCAGGTCTCCAAAAACGCATGTGAAAAATGCTACTGTGACCCCAGCCTAACTCCTCGTTTTCTTGGCTTCCAACCTTCATTCCAAACGTAATGCTCTGGAATCTCAGGATACAAATACTGCCTTGCATTGTTGTCATGTTGGTTCAGCAAAAACCTTTCAATTAATCTTGACGTCGAGCTTAAACTTTTTGACACATCTTCAACTGCAGAATTTTCATGAAAATAAACCTGATGTTGATTTGGTAAATGGATAGCTAAACATATAATAGCATGGGACTGAGCATGCATAGGAAATGCAAATATCCTCCAAGCAGCTTCTGGAGCACTCACATATCTTGAGTCAAGAAAAGTTGATGATTCATCAGGACTCACTTTTGTCTGTTGCATTGCTCTGTCATGGCCCTTATAGATATGCTAAAAAAGATATTTCACACTTTTTATTGGCGCACAGATTTCAACATTGATGTGACAGTTGTAGCATTTTGATAAATAAGGGTTGTATGGGACTATCCATAAGTTGTTTATAATTTTTTTCTTGTGCAAAATGTTCTCAATGTGTGTTCGCCGATATGAAGGATACCCATCCAAATCTTTCACAGTGTGCTCTTGTAACTGTTTTGGAAATCCTTTAGTACACTTGCCATTTTCCATGCATGGACTTTTTGGATTTGCCTCACCACATGGACCGTGAACCATATGATTGATGACAATATTACACAGTTCAGGGAATTTTTCTTGGTCTGGAATTTCAGCCCACACTATATTGTCAATATCTTCCTCTGTCCGAAACTTAGACTCCGCATCTAAGATGAAAAGTATATGTGCATGTGGGAGACCTCGTTTCTGAAACTCAATAACGTGTACCATTGCTACAACTGTCCCAAAAAGGCCATTTTTCAGATCTTTCAAAAGGCTGGTGAGTTTCAATCGAAATATGCATGCCACAAAGGCCAAGGTCACATTTCCGTTTTTTTTATAGAATCCTGATCCGGTTTTGAGCCTTCAAAAAGCTCAAAGCCGGACCAGGAAACGCTCCTCATAGGAGCCAATGCAAAACACCGGATGGCTTCACAAGCCATCCAGTGTCCGTCTCCGGCACTGCAGCCTGCGTTAAAAATCATGCAGGCTGCAGTTTTCGGAGCGGTTCTCTGATCCGCACTGCAGTAACCGGATAGCTCAGGATGTGTAATCCTGAGCCATCCGGCAACTGCATAGTTTGCTGAGCCCGGCTATTGCCGAGATGAGCAAACTGTCCTATGAATAGTAAAGAGTAAAATTTAATAACTAAAGGAATGGTTGAGGTCTCTAGGGGGGCTTAGACCCCCCTAGAGACCGGCCGCCCACTCCGGAGAGCTTCTCCTACAATTGCCCCCATGCCACGGGCTCCTCTGAGCTCCGTGCATGTCCCCTAAACTCCCGCCCCCCCGTATCACTATAGATGGGTGCCTGCACCCCTCTTGTATAGTTATTCTTGTATGTGGCAAAAACGAAGTAATAAAGTATAGATTTTAGCTCATAGTTACCTGTTTACGTAGGCAGTGTCCTGTGCAATCCATGGGCGGGGCTGTGTGCTGCAGCCTCCGCCCGCTCATTCATTATGGCCGCCCCCTCTGGGCTTCATCCAGTGTTGTGAGGGGGGCCGCATCATGAAAGGGGCGTGGCTATCGGTGTGCCGAGGTTAGCCCCTCCCCTTTCATGACGCGGCCGCCCTCACAACACTGGATGAAGCCCAGAGGGGGCGGCCATAATGAATGAGCGGGCGGAGGCTGCAGCACACAGCCCCGCCCATGGATTTCTCAGGACACTGCCTACGAGAGAACGTAAATATGAGCTTACATGTATACTGTAATAATTCGTTTTGGCCACATACAAGATTAACTATACAAGAGGGATATATGCACTCTTCTATAGTGATACGGGGGGCGGGAGTTTGGGGGACATGCACGGAGCTCGGAGGAGCCCGTGGCATGGGGGCAATTGTAGGAGAAGCCCACCGGAGTGGGCGGCCGGTCTCTAGGGGGTCTAAGCCCCCCTAGAGACCTCAACCATTCCTTTAGTTATTAAATTTAACTCTTTACTATACATAGTACAGTTTGCTCATCCCGGCAATAGCCGGGATCAGCAAACTATGCAGTTGCCGGATGGCTCAGGATTACACATCCTGAGCCATCCGGTTACTGCTGTGCGGTATTCTGCACACATTTTTGTAGAAAAATGTGTGTGCCCGGCATTGCGTTCACCGCATCCGGATCTGGATGCGGTGAATGCAATTCATGTTTTAAATGTGACCCCAGCCTAAGTCTGGCCTGTGCTCCACTTGCTGCCAGGGTTCTGACTTTTCTGTAATTTCTGGCCATTTAGGATTACAGGTCATTGTAACAAAAATGTCAGGTCTTCCATACTTTGTCACTATTGCCATTGCATCTTGGTAATGTTGCTACATGTTCCGGGGGCTACCTTCAAAGGACGATGGCAGAATAACTGTTTTCCCAATGGGAATTCCTTTTTCAATGGATTTCTTTACTAAATGTTCTTGAAGAACACAGTAATCCTCCACTTTCAGATTTTTTTGGTTCATACGTATAAAATTGAGGCGATTACCTTCAATTTTAACATATGCCTCAACAAAGTACTGCTGAGTAAGTTTAACCACGGTTTAAAATAGGGTTAAACTCAGGTCGCACAGACAAAAGGAAACTGTAGTACTGCATTTGTGTAATTCATCTTACAGTACCTTGCTGCTGTAGATTTTCATGCCACCTTTGATCACCTCTTGGAAAAAATAATTGATACAGAAGAGCATCAAGGTTGCTATGCAAAATGCTAATGTGCTGTGTTTTAGGAAGCAGACGATTGTTCACATCTGACTTAAGATGGACTAATATATCCCTTTGAAAATGAGGCTCTCCATCATAATTTTGAAAAACAACTGCAACCTCACTTAGGCTGGGGTCACATTTGCGTTTTGACCCTAGCCTGCCGGATTCCGGTTTTATCTTAGAACTTTTTCCAGCGCCGCATAGCGTTACCGCTATGCGGTGCTGGAAAACACTGCCCCTAGTTACCCGATGTTTACCTTAATGACCTGTCACACAGGCAGAGGCTTGGAGTGCGCTTTACAGCGCCGCACAGTAAACCATTGCAGACAGCGTTTCCTGTGCGGCGCTGTAAAGCGCACTCCAAGCCGCTGCCTGTGTGACAGGTAGTTAAGGTAAACAGCGGGTAACTAAGGGCAGCGTTTTCCAGCACCGCATAGCGGTAACGCTATGCACCAAAAACGCATGGGACAGTCACACATGCTTTTTTGCTATTAGGGCATGCGTTTTTTAACATGGGGGCCTATGGGTGCGTTTTTTACATGCGTTTTTGAAAACCCAGGTCTCCAAAAACGCTTGTAAAAATTGCAACTGTGACCCTAGCCTTACATCTGGTTTATTAATATGTCGAGGATCTTGTGTACGTTCTTGTTTAATTGCCATAACAATGGAAGGCATTTCAGTCCCATTTCGTATAGCCCTCTGTTGCTCCCAGCTTCAATATCTTTAAGCATGCGATATGCGGCAGCAAATGGATTGATATCTTGTAATTGTACAGCAATGAGATTCATGAGTTCCGCATTACACTTTTCGTTTTCTTTCACATTCATCCTTTCTTCTGTAGCGTCATTTTCATCAAGGATTTATAATTGTGCAAATTTTGGTGGTTCTACTTCTAGTGCGATGGTAGATCTGGCCATGAATTTTGAAACAATACGATGCAAATCCAGGCGGTGGTGCAATGTTGGCACCAAATGAAGCAAACGCATGTGAACTGTTGATGCTTCTGATATTATCCATAAAATTTCTACAATATTTATGCTGTCCTTTTATCAATTCCTCAAACAAATCTGAGTATTGAGATTTCGGTTACATTACTTTCCCTTTTTGGCAGCATTGACTAAACTGATTGTCAGATGGTTTTTCATCGATGAAATTAAAGAGTTGCATTTAGAGCAAACTGTATCCATTTTCCCACAGTAGTGTTCAATAATTGTTGTTTCATTATTTGCAACATACCGTGCAAGTTGTTGAATATTCTGCTGGGCTTCCCATACTTTTCGTTTTGTATAAATGGTGCGAACATATTCTTTGTCTGCCTTAGGCTGGGGTCACAGTTGCATTTTTCACAAGCGTTTTTGGAGACCTGCGTTTTCAAACATGCATGTAAAAACGCACCCATAGGCCCCCATGTTAAAAAACGCATGCCCTAATAGCAAAATCGCATGTGTGACTGTACCATGCATTTTTGGTGCATTTCCAAACGCATGCGTTTTTGAATGGCACTAAAATGTACTAATTGTACATGCGTTTTTGCATGCGTTTTCCATAGAGGCCCATGTTATAAAAATGCATGCGTTTTCTACAAAAACGCTTGCGTTTTTCAAAACGCACCAAAAAATAGTACATGCACTATTTTTTGGTGCAGATTTAAAAACGCAGCCAAAAACGCAGGGAGCCATCAGACACCTTAAAAAACTCATGCTGACATGACAAAACGCATGTTAAAACGCATGAGTTTTTAAAAGGCACTACAAAAACGCATGCCAAGTGTGATCCCAGCCTTGTACTTGGCTGCCAGCAGTTTCTTGTGGGGTCTCCTTTTGCCGATAACATCTGTGATATTGTGCATCCTGGGCTTGTCTCACGGCACTTTGTTCTGGTGTCTCTTGGTATCGTTGTTGTCGTCGCCTTGTTGCTGCTGCAGCTTTTTTTTCATCATCATTGGTGTATTTGCGCTTGCGACCGACTAAACCCATTTAATAAATGTGAATGAAATTGTCAGTCACAGTCTGAACTGACACTGTGAAGTTAATGTGACTGAAGGATGTCACACTATAACTGACAACCTTGTTAACAGAAGTGAAGTTCGTCACACTATGACTGACAGCCTTGTAGACAGGAGTGAAGTGTGTCACGCTGACTGACAGCCTTGTAGACAGAAGTGAATTGCGTCACACTATGAGCGACAGACTTGAAGACAGGAGTGAAGTTCATCACACTATGACTGACAGCTTAATAGACAGGAGTGAAATTCGTCACATTATCACTGACAGCCTTGTAGATAGGAGTGAAGGACGTCCCACTGACTGACAACCTTGTAGACAGGAGTGAACTGTGTCACGCTAAGTGACAGACCTTGTAGACAGGAGTAAAGTTTGTTACACTATGACTGACAGCCTTATACAAAGGAGTGAAAGACATCACACTGACTGACAGACCTTGTATACAGGAGTGAAGAACTTCACACTGACTGACAGCCTTAGTAGACAGGAGTGAAGTTCATCACACTATGACTGACAGCCTTGTAGACAGAAGTGAAAAACGTCACACTGACTGACAGCCTTGTAGAAAGGAATGAAGTATGTCACACTGACTGACAGCCTTGTAGAGAGGAATGAAGTATGTCACACTGACTGACAGCCTTGTAGAAAGGAATGAAGTATGTCACACTGACTGACAGCCTTGTAAACAGGAGTGAAGGACGTCCCACTGACTGACAGCCTTATAGACAGGAGAAAACTGCGTCACACTGATTGACAGACCTTATATACAGGAGTAAACTGCGTCACACTGACTGACAGCCTTATAGACAGGAGTTAACTGTGTCACACTGACTGACAGCCTTATACACAGGAGTAAACTGCGTCACACTGACCTACAGACCTTATATACAGGAGTGAAGGATGTCACACTGACTGACAGACCTTATATACAGTAGTAAACTGTGGGCTCGGACACACTCATCAGAGTTTGACTGAGGAGACTCTGGCTGGAGCAGTGACCCTGACTGACAGCTTTATAGACTGGAGTAAACTGCGTCACACTGTGTGACAGCCTTATATACAGGAGTAAACTGTGTCACACTGACTAACAGACCTTATATACAGGAGTGAAGGACGTCACACTGAGTGACAGCCTTATAGACAGGAGTAAACTGTGTCACACTGACTGACAGCCTTGTAGACAGCAGTAATCTGCGTCACACTGAGTGACAGCCTTATAGACAGGAGTAAACTGTGTCACACTGACTGACAGACCTTGTAAACAGGAGTAAACTGTGTCACACTATGAGCAGCAGTTCAAATTGCGCGCCAATATCGCAATTTGAATACCGCGACGCTCATTGGTGGCCGCAGCTGTT
Organism: Allobates femoralis; assembly: GCA_033576535.1. NCBI lineage: Eukaryota > Metazoa > Chordata > Amphibia > Anura > Aromobatidae > Allobates > Allobates femoralis. The sequence continues at coordinate 3,892,692 of JARQOC010000004.1, forward strand.
GGCACCCAATAAGAGAAGCAGTGCGCGGTTTGAATGCCGCTTCTCTGATTGGTCGCCGCGTTCAGCGCTGACCAATCAGAATAGTGGTGCTTGCCATGGCAAATATGCCACGCACCGCTCCTCTGATTGGTCGCCGCTTTCAGCGCCGACCAATCAGTGGAGTGGCACGTACCATGCCGCATATTGTATTTGAAATATGGCGCCATGGTGCGTGCCGCTCCTCTGGTCAGCGCTGAACACAGCAACCAATCAGAGAAGCAGCGCGTGGTTTGAATGCCACTCCTCTGATTGGTTGCCGCGTTCAGCGCCGACCAATAAGAGGAGCGGCTCGCGCCATGGCGCCATATTGTATTTGAAATATGGCGCCATGGCGCGCGCTGCTATTCTAATTGGTCGGCGCTGAACTCGGCGGCCAATCAGAGGAGTGGCATTCAAATGCGTTCAGCGCCGACCAATCAGAATAGCGGCACTCACCATGGCGCCATATTTCAAATGCAATATGGCACCATGGCGCGAGCCTCTTCTCTCATTGGTCGCCGTGTTCAGCGCCAACCAATCAGAGGAGCGGCACGCACCATGCCGCACATCGTATTTGAAATATGGCGCCATGGTGAGCGCCGCTATTCTGATTGGTCGGCGCTGAACGCGGTGACCAATCAGAGGAGCGGCACTCACCATGCCGCACATTGCACTTGAAATATGGCGCCATGGTGCGTGCTGCTCCTCTGATTGGTCGGTGCTGAATGCGGCAACTAATTAGAATAGCGACGCGCGGCATGGCGCCATATTACAAATACACTGTACTCAGTGTATTTGAAATATAGTGCCAAGGTGAGCACCGCTATTCTGATTGGTCGGCGCTGAACGCGGCGACCAATCAGAGGAGCTGCATTCAAACCACTTCTCTCATTGGTCGCCGCGTTCAGCGCCGACCAATCAGAATAGCCATATTTCAAATACGATGTGCACCATGGTGAACGCCGCTATTCTGATTGGTCGGCGCTGAACGCGGCGGCCAATCAGAATAGCGGCGCTCACCATGGCGCCATTTTTCAAATACACTGAGTACACTGTGTTATACTGACTGACAGACCTTGTAAACAGGAGTAAACTGTGTCACACTATGAGCAGCAGTTCAAATTGAGTGCCAATATCGCAATTTGAATACCCCGACGCTCATTGGTGGCCGCAGCTGTCGGCAACCAATAAGAGAAGCGGTACGCTGTTTGAATGCCGCTTCTCTGATTGTTCGCCGCATTCAGCACTGACCAATCAGAATAGCGGCGCTCGCCATGGTACACATTGTATTTCAAATATGCCGCGCGCCGCTCCTCTGATTGGTCGCCGCTTTCAGCGCCGACCAATCAGTGGAGCGGCACGCACCATGCTGCATATTGTATTTGAAATATGACCCCATTGGGCGTGCCGCTCCTCTGTTTGGTCGGCGCTGAACGCGGCGACCAATGAGATAAGCGGCGTGCGGTTTTAATGGCGCCATGGTGAGCGCTGCTATTTTGATTGGTCGGCGCTGAACGCGGCGACCAATTAGAGGAACGTCATTTAAACCGTGCGCCGCTTCTCTCATTGGACGCCGTGCTCAGCACCGACCAATCAGAATAGCGGTGCTCACCTTGGCGCCAAATTTCAAATACGACGTGCGGCATGGTGCGTGCCGCTTCTCTGATTGGTCGGCGCTGAACGCGGCAAACAATCAGAGGAGCGGCGCGCGGTTTGAATGCCACTTTAGCGTTTAGCGCCGACCAATCAGAGGAGCGGCTCTCGCCATGGCACCATATTGTATTTGAAATATGGCGCCATGGTGAGCGCAGCTATTCTGATTGGTCGGCACTGAACGCGGCGGCCAATCAGAATAGTGGCGCTCACCATGGCGCCATATTTCAATTACACTGAGAACGCGGCGACCAACCAGAGCAGCGGCATTTAAACCGCGCGCCACTTCTCTCATTGGTCGCCGTGCTCAGCGTCGACCAATCAAAATAGCGGCGCTCACCATGGCGCCATATTTCAAATACAATGTGCGGCATGGTGCGTGCCGCTCCTCTGATTGGTCGGCGCTAGTTGTTTAACTCAGTGTCCCTGCTTGGCACCAGTTCTCACTGTGTCTGTGAGTGCTGTGCAGTTTTTTTCTGTTTTATATATATATCTGTATGGTGAAATAAAGCAGCTGTAGCACACTGTTTTGCACTTTTTTATCACTTTTTTATCATTTTCGCAGGGTGCGGCTCGGCCCCATTGGGCGGCGTTCATCCAGTGGTGTGGATGCATCAAAAACTGGGTGGCCCATTTGGTCAGGTGGCAGGACCGGTGGGTGGCTATTGGACACTCCGCATCATATGTATCAGTGTGAATGGTGTCCTATGCGAGCCCATTATGTGCATGGCAGGTCACCTCCCACATGTCTTTGTAGGTAGAGGTGATTTTATCTGCTTTCACCTGGGCTTGCTCTACATAATGGGGTATGACTGCATCCTGTAAGTACAGTGTTGTTTTTTGTTTTTGGCTGCTGATGGTAAGATTTTCTGATGCTGCCTTTTTTGAGTAACCAAGTGGCAACTAGTGGCCAGTCCATTCCAAGAGTCACGGATAGTAATTAGGGTGCAGTCAATCCTAAGCAGATGCTAGTCTAGTATCATGGATAAAGGATTCATTATTATCCTTGCCTGCCAAATAGTAGATCTGTCCACATAAGAAGTAGTAGGGAACTAGAAAGGTACCGTGAACTGTGAGGAAACAATAAAAAAAAATCACTCCAATGAGAAAGGTAATATATTTCATGCAGCACAAAAGGGGTTGTGAATTCTGCCACCTGTGGCTGTGGCCCTGTCTATGTGGGATTGCCATGCAGGGAGCTCAGAGTCTGAGTCAGGAGCATGTCAGAGACATTATTGGTATCATGACTGTCGACGACATTACTCTCCTATGAACAATTCCCAGACACTACAAATAGTCCCACGACTGTGACCCTAAGAACCTTAACTCTCGCCCGCTCTTGTCACTTGCACCTGAAGAACATCTCTAGAATTCGCCCCTTTCTCACGTTGGAAACCACAAAAACCCTCACTGTGGCCCTGATTCACTCCCACTTTGACTATTGTAATTCTCTCTTAGTTGGCCTCCCCCGCACTAGACTCCCCCCTCTACAGTCAATCCTTAATGCAGCAGCCAGGATCACCTATCTAGCTAACCTTTACTCATACGCTTCTGCTCTCTGCCAGTCATTGCTCTGATTGCTTATACACTATAGAATCCAATTCAATCTGCTTATTCTCACCCACAAAGCTCTTCACGGCGTAGCACCTCCCTACCTCTATTCCCTCATCCCTGTCTATAACCTTACCCATTCTCATCGCTCTGGAAGTGACTTTAGACTCAATTCTGCATTAATCCAAACCTCGCACTCCCAGCTCCAAGACTTCTCCCGAGCTGCACCAATTCTCTGGAATGCTCTACCCCAAGAAATTATGTCTATCCACAACTTACATAGTTTCAGACGATCCCTAAAAACACATCTTTTTAGGGCGGCCTATCATGCTCCCTAGTCAATGTCACTTAGACATAGCCTATCCGCTCCACCAGTCTCACATGCATCACAAACAATGACTGGTGGCCACATATGCCTCTCCTACCTGTTCCCATCTCCTCAAGTTGACTATATCATCACTGTAAATAAGCACCTGTACTTTGTGATACCCCCACCTCATTGTTAGATTGTAAGCTCTTATGATCAGGGCTCTCATTATTTTGCTTTAATTATTGTATTATGCTTTGTATTGTATCTTGTATTTTATTTTCTGATAACTGTTTCTTATGATTATTTGAACATGAAACCTCTGAATTGTGAAGCGCTGCGGAATATGTTGGCGCTATATAAACAAGGACTATTATTAAAGTACGTGGCATCGATATGGTGAATCTGGGGAGTTGAGGAGGGGATTTAAAGAACAGGCTGGCTCGCCTAGAATGTCTGTGGATCGTGAGGCTGGGGACCGTGATCCCTTTCCTCACAGTCCATAGACTGGCCACCAGTTGTCACTTGGACATATATGAATCATCCGGCCATAGACTTCCTGGATTGCCTCTACCCTTTAGGGGTGCTTTGCCACCTTTGTGAATGGTTTTAAATGATGCTTTTTGATTTTGTTGCAATGGGTATTGTGCTCTAAGCTTGCCCTACTCTTATTCAATATGGTGGATCCGTCCTGCGCATGTGCAGTGCGGCTGGTCAGACCACGCATGCGCTGTGGATGTAGACGCGTCACTTCCAGTGAAGTGACATCCCTGGAAATTCTCTTCTGAACCCAGAAGTGATGTGAACTGCACACCAGGATCACATTATGAGGTGATCAGGGTTCTATTTGCACTTTACCCTCACAGCCCATTGAGAAAGGTTCCACGAAACAAGTGTCAGGGTCTGCACACCAGGCATTGTCTGTTGGTATCTGACCTATCTTTTGATCATGGGTGAGTGATTTGGGGCAATGGTCTAATATGCACTTTAGGTACTAGGAGGAATGTATACTGCATACTGTGTATATGTATGTCATTTATTGTAACCCTCCCCTGAATGTACCATTTCTACTTTGTGGATCTAACCTCATGCACTCAGCACTTTGCTTTGTACCCATGTAACTGGTTGTCAGGACCAGCGGTCCTTGTCTGTCTCGTCTTGATACTTTGTATCTTGGTCTGCACTTGATGTAATTGGTGAAGTCTTTCACTGTAGAGTTGATGGTGTCACCTGAATAAATCCTGGAGGGATATCTGGCTAGTTCCATGGTTGAGACTCCTAAACGAGGCTCCACGGACTCTATTTGCATATTATGACATCATCTGGGGTTATCAGTTGACCCTGCACTGTTATAGCAATGCATTGAGGCCCCATAATCGCAAATGACTTGTTGCATCTGAAACACGGCATCTGTGGTTTTCTCCTTTTCCATGACTCCTATGTTTTGGAAGTATACCATGTTATTGGATTGCAGATCATTTCACAAATAAACACACTTTGAGTATACCAGAGGCTGGACTCCCTCTCTTCATTTTCTAGCGGTTTTCAGTTGCTGTTTGTTCTTGGCTTTTCTATCTGAAGTCTAGTCTTTAACAAGTGAAATACTGCTCTTTGGGCTGAGATCAGGTGACTGGCTTGGCTATTCAAGAATATTACACTTTCTGGCTTTGATAAACTTTTGGGTTACTTTGGTTTTATGTTTTGGGTTATTGCCCATCTGTATTATGAAATGACTCCCAATCAGTTTGGCTGAATTTGAGAACACAGTATGTCTCTAGCTACCAAGTGCCACTGTCAGCCATGCATGCCCGGCCATTACATTGCCTCCACTGTTTTTAACAAATGATGGGATATGCTTTGGGTCATAAGCTGTACCATGCCTTCACCATACTTTTTTCTTTATATCACTCTTGTAGAGGTTGATCTTTGTTTCATATGCCCAAAGAATGTTTTTCCAGTAATGTGCTGCTTTTTAAGAATTTATTTAGCAAAGTTCAATTTATCCTTTTTATCCTGGAGGTTTAGGAGTGGCTTGCATTGTGCACTGAACCCTCTGTATTTACTTTCATGCAGTCTTCTCTTTATGGTAGATTTGGATACTGATATGCCTAAGGTCGCGATCTCCATTCTGCCCTTGTTTTTTTCTATTGTTGTGTGTTATGATCTCCACTATGTCCTTCCACGTTACTATGGCTGTGGAAGCTCTCAGTTTGTGTTGCAATCACCTGTCTTCACTTTTTCCTGATTAGTCCTCTACTTGAGCAGGACTGCCCCTTCATTAAGTGTCAATTGTACACTTGCCTTGCCTTTGTCTGTGTAGGTCTGATCTTCCTGTGCTTTGTGCCTGACTCAATCTGACTTTATTCCCTTACCTGACTTTGACTTCGGACTAAGTTTCCTTTGGGTCCTCGCTGCTGTCAAGAAAGACCAGGAGTCGGGCTTTCCGGTCCAATGTGTTTTAATCCGTGTAATTATGTGATAGCTCTGAAACGTGTCAGATTAAAACACATTGGAATGGAAAGCCCGACTCCTGGTCTTTCTTTACAGCAGCGTGGACCCAAAGGCACTTCGTCTGAACTCTATTATCTTCACCATGGCGCTCGTGGAGGTGTGAATCCTGCAGCAGCTGTTTTTGAGCTTTGGTACTGGTTGTGGGTGTACAATAACCGATCTAGGTGAGCAGATCTTATAACTTTCAGCTCCACTCTTTTAAGGAGATAAGATCCTATTGCGTAATTTTGCCTCACTCTCTAGCTTACCTGACTTTGACCATTTGCCTGTGACCTGAATACTCATATTGCCTGCCTCCCTGTATTTTGTTTTGTCCTCCTGGTTTTCCTGACTTTGGCTTGTGAATTGAACTACGTTTCTGAATACCTCTTGCTGTTACTGCACTATTTCCTGTGCTTGACCCAGGATCGCTTTGAACTTCCTTTACTTCCAGTAAATAATATTATTATATTTACTTTCTATTATTATTGTCTATTTCTTTACCTCTGAGACTTAGCTATTTCTGTAGTGACTCGCGTCACATTACAATTGACCGTTTAATTTTTTCTTTTCCCCACCTATAGATCGTTACGTACTTTGTGTGATCAGTTGGCGGATTTGACTCAGTTAGTCCAGAATCTGGCCTTAGAGAATTACAAACTAGCAGCCTTTCAGGCTCAGTTACAAGGCCAGATATCTGGTGCTCTTCCTGCCCCTCAGAATCTTTATCCTCCAACTGCTGTCATGACTTCTAAACCCTCTGATGTATTTTTGAGCCCCACTGAACCTGTTGTAGCACTCACTGACAAATTTTCGGGGGAAGAAGATCAGTTCAGGGTTTTCAAGGAGAGTTGTAAATTAATTTTTATCTTGCCCTCTCGGTCATCAGGGACTGAGCCACAGCGGGTGACAATTAATAATGTCACTTCTGCAGCGGGTCCTCAGACTTTTACCCTACCCTCTTCTTCTCCTGAACGTCTTTTGGTGGACTCCTTCTTTGATACTTTAGGACAAATCGATGATGAACCTGATAGGGTCAAGGTGGCAGAGACAAGGATCATGAACCTGACACAGGGCAACCGTACAGCAGAAGACTATTGTACTGAGTTTCGTCAGTGGTCCACTGAGGTCCTGTGGATTGATGCAGCTCTCAGATGCCAATTCCTCAGGTGTCTCTCGGAGTCTCTAAAGGACGCTCTGGCTTTACATACTGCACCTGGTTTTTTGATGGAGGCCATGACTCAGGCTATCCGCATGGATCATAGATCACGGGAGAGACATGAGATTCAATGAGAGGTTATATTTTGTCCATTGAGTCTGGTTTATTTACCTGATATAGAACCTATAAAGGTTGGAGCTGCCAGCTCAAGGTTCAATGAGTGGAGACGTTATCGGGAACTTGGACTTTGTCTCAATTGTGGCCAAGCTGGTCATTTTCTAAAGGATTGCTTGGCACGATCTGTAGAGAACAAGCCAACAGGAAACACCTAAGTCTGGGTGATTGTCAAGGAGGTCACCCAGACTTCAAGGAACCCTTTTACTCCTCCGATAAAGTATTGTTGAATGGTGAACTTCTTTTTCAAAATCAGTGTCTGTGAACATTCGCCTTTTTGTGACTGCAGATCTGCAGCTAATTTTATTGATTCAGGACTCGTTCTGAAGTTAAAATTAGAAACCGTTAAGTAAGAAAGCCCTATACAAATTGTGGCTATTGATAGAAATCGTTGATAAAAAATCTGGTTTAGTTAGTTACGGTGGAGTTCACACTTCATGTGGGGTCCTTTCACATGGAATTAATCTCCTGCCATGTTTTGGACAATTTACTTGCTGGAATTGTGTTGGGTATTCCTTGGCTGCGTGTGCATAATCTGATTATTGACTGGAATCTGAAAGATATTGTCAAATAGGGTCCTTATTGTGTTAAAAACTGTCTTAAATCTGTGCACATTGGCTCCGTTAGTCTGGAAAGTCTTCCGGAATACCTGAATGACTTTAGAGATTTTTGTTAGGATAAAGAGGCTGAGAACTTACCTCCTCACCATCCCTATGATTGTGCTATTAATCTCATTCCCAATGCCAAATTGCCCAAGGCTCGCTTATATAAAACCAAACCGGTGACATTGCAGCAATGTCTAAACAACATCGTTGTGTGTGACAGGTCTCAACGATCAATGATAACCAGTTTATAAATCTATCATTGGTTGCCCACTGGACGTGTAGCATTGCTGCGTGTGACAGCAGGAGACCAACGATCAGCGAGCTCCCAGCGCCGCAGAGCAAGCGCTGGGAGCTGGTATCCAAGGTAAACAGCGGGTAACTAAGCGCTGTGTGGTGCTTAGTTACCTGATGTTTACCTTGGATACCAGCGTTCTTGCTGGTCCTGATGGCTGGTGAGTCTGCCTATGTTACAGCTCACCAGTGATCAGCTTTCAATGTCCCAGCGATCCCGATCGTGGTCATTGAAGTGTGTAACGGGGCCTTTAATAATGTCCAAGTGATCTCAAGCAGTGATGAGCGAGCACTACCAAGCTTGTGCGATAGGTACTCGTAATGAGCAGTTGGATGTGTTGACAGGCTATATTTAAGTAACGAGTATAATACAAGTCAATTCTGATAGTAAGAAACAAATAAACAAAAAATAAAACAAACAATTAGCAGCAGGAGAGCAGAGGCAAAAAAGAAGAAGCAAGTAAATTGCAAGTTTGATTAAGTTTTTACTGACCAGTATTCTCTCTCAATTGTTTAACATAAAAATATCCTTTTGGGAAACATAGATGAGATCCAGGCCAGTGCAACCTTTAAGCTGAACCATTTGGAAAACTGTTAGCACACAATTCTAGTGATTTCACTTACTGAAAAAAGGACAGCATTTATGATTACTGGTGAGCGAGCACTCCCATGCTCGGGCGCTTCATACTCATAACGAACAGTTTGACCCTTGAATGGTTTGTCTTGAGCACCGACTACCCGAGCATTGAGTGCTCGCCCAACACTATCCGTAATTGCTCAGTGAATTTTTTTTAGAAACAATCTTCTCACTTCATGTTGTCATTTTCTTAGCGATTTAATAATAAGGGTCATATCTGTACCTTCTTCTTCAGTCTTGAGATGCTGTCATTGACTATTCTATGGAACATTCAATTTTTACTTAGCATTACGTTTTGTTACAGGAGAACAATCTCACTGTGGTCACAGAATTTCTCCTCTTGGGATTTCAAGTCAGTCAATATTGGAGAACTTTGCTCTTCTCTCTGCTACTCTTGGTTGCCTGTTGCACATTTTGTGGGAACCTCCTGATCATCACCCTGGTGTCCACCAGCAAGATCCTTCACACTCCGATGTACTTCTTCATCTCACAACTGGCCCTCAGTGACGTTTTATTAACTATAGATATTCTCCCGTTTATGCTTCATATTCTACTAAATAATGGGGGAACCATAACCTTCACTGGTTGTGTCGTCCAGTTTTTTTTCTTCTGCACCTCAGATGTATTTGAGATGTTCCTCCTCACAGTGATGTCCTATGACCGATATGTGGCCATCTGTAACCCCCTCCATTACACTGCTATCATGACTGATGAATATTGCGTGACGTTGGTTGCTTTCTGCTGGTCGGTCTGCTTACTTGTAGTAATTTGTGACACTCTACCATTACTAATGCTAAAGTTTTGTCAAAGCAATATTATAGACCATTTCTTCTGTGATCTCGTTCCATTGATGGAAATTGCCTGTTCAGGTACTCAACTGGTTCAACTGGAAGTCTCTATATTAGGGCCCCCCGCACTCTTTGTCCCAGTCATAATAATAACAGTGTCATATATTAATATAATTGCCACAATATTAAAAATTAAATCTAATATGAGTAGACAGAAAGCCTTCTCCACCTGTAGCTCCCACCTCGCCGTGGTCTCCATATTCTACTTCTCTCTGTTTAGCGTTTACGTCTTTCCAACCAAGGGACAAACATTGACCATCAGTAAAGTCCTATCTCTGCTGTATACAGTGTTCACCCCCTTCATAAACCCCATTATATACAGTTTAAGAAATAAGGACATTATGAAAGCCATACGGGAGGCAATTTTCTGAAAAATTACTTTGGTTTCCCCAACCCTGGTGAAAGCTATAACAGAGATCCTGTTTCATACCATAGAAATAAAATGGGTTGTTTTACCAGGATTCGTAGTTAAAGTTGAAGAAGTTATTGTCAAAAAAAGCAACGTTGTGATTTATGAAAAAGTTTGGGCACCCCTCTTAATCTTATTCTTTTTTTGGGGTTTAAAATTGGGTTTTTGCACCAGCTATTTCAGTGTGATATATGTAATAACTGATGGACACAGTAATATTTCAGTGTGATCTATGTAATAACTGATGGACACAGTAATATTTCAGTGTGATCTATGTAATAACTGATGAACACAGTAATATTTCAGTGTGATCTATGTAATAACTGATGGACACAGTAATATTTCAGTGTGATCTATGTAATAACTGATGGACGCAGTAATATTTCAGTGTGATCTATGTAATAACTGATGGACACAGTAATATTTCAGTGTGATCTATGTAATAACTGATGGACATAGTAATATTTCAGTGTGATCTATGTAATAACTGATGGACACAGTAACATTTCAGTGTGATCTATGTAATAACTGATGGACACAGTAATATTTCAGTGTGATCTATGTAATAACTGATGGACACAGTAATATTTCAGTGTGATCTATATAATAACTGATGGACACAGTAATATTTCAGTGTGATCTATGTAATAACTGATGGACACAGTAATATTTCAGTGTGATATATGTAATAACTGATGGACACAGTAATATTTCAGTGTGATATATGTAATAACTGATGGACACAGTAATATTTCAGTGTGATCTATGTAATAACTGATGGACACACTAATATTTCAGTGTGATCTATGTAATAACTGATGGACGCAGTAATATTTCAGTGTGATCTATGTAATAACTGATGGACACAGTAATATTTCAGTGTGATCTATGTAATAACTGATGGACACAGTAATATTTCAGTGTGATCTATGTAATAACTGATGGACACAGTAATATTTCAGTGTGATCTATGTAATAACTGATGGACACAGTAACATTTCAGTGTGATCTATGTAATAACTGATGGACACAGTAATATTTCAGTGTGATCTATGTAATAACTGATGGACACAGTAATATTTCAGTGTGATCTATATAATAACTGATGGACACAGTAATATTTCAGTGTGATCTATGTAATAACTGATGGACACAGTAATATTTCAGTGTGATCTATGTAATAACTGATGGACACAGTAATATTTCAGTGTGATCTATGTAATAACTGATGGACACAGTAATATTTCAGTTTGATCTATGTAATAACTGATGGACACAGTAATATTTCAGTGTGATCTATGTAATAATGATGGCACAGTAATATTTCAGTGTGATCTATGTAATAACTGATGGACACAGTAATATTTCAGTGTGATCTATGTAATAACTGATGGACACAGTAATATTTCAGTGTGATTATGTAATAATGATGGACCATAATATTTCAGTGTGATTATGTAATAACTGATGACACAGAATATTTCAGTGTGATTATGTAATAACTGATGGACACAGTAATATTTCAGTGTGATCTATGTAATAACTGATGACACAGTAATATTTCAGTGTGATCTATGTAATAACTGATGGACACATAATATTTCAGTGTGATCTATGTAATAACTATGGACCAGTAATTTCAGTGTGATCTATGTAATAACTGATGGACACAGTAAATTTCAGTGTGATCTATGTAATAACTGATGGACACAGTAATATTTCAGTGTGATCTATGTAATAACTGATGGACACAGTAATATTTCAGTGTGATCTATTAATAACTGATGGACACAGTAATATTTCGTGTGATCTATGTAATAACTGATGGACACAGTAATATTTCAGTGTGATTATGTAATAACTGATGGACACAGTAATATTTCAGTGTGATTATGTAATAACTGATGGACACAGTAATATTTCAGTGTGATCTATGTAAAATGATGGACACATAATATTTCAGTGTGATCTATGTAATAATGATGGACCAGTAATATTCAGTGTGATCTAGTAATAATGATGGACACAGTAATATTCAGTGTGATCTATGTAATAACTGATGGACCACGTAATATTTCAGTGTGATCATGTAATAACTGATGGACACAGTAATATTTCAGTGTGATCTAGTAATAACTGATGGACACAGTAAATTTCAGTGTGATCTATGTAATAACTGATGGACAGTAATATTTCAGTGTGATCTATGTAAAACTGATGGACACAGTAATTATTTATATGTGATTATATATATAACTGATGGACACAGTAATATTTCATGTGATCTATGTAATAACTGATGGACACAGTAATATTTCAGTGTGATCTATGTAATAACTGATGGACACAGTAATATTTCAGTGTATCTATGTAATAACTGTTGGACACATAATATTTCAGTGTGATCTATGTAATAACTGATGGACACAGTAATATTTCAGTGTGATTATGTAATAACTGATGGACACAGTAATATTTCAGGTGATTATGTAATAACTGATGGACCAGTAATATTTCAGTGTGATTATGTAATAACTGATGGACACACTATATTCAGTCGTGATCTATGTAATAATGATGGACCATAATATTTCAGTGTGATCTATGTAATAACTGATGGACACGTAATATTCAGTGTGATCTATGTAATAATGATGGAACAGTAATATTTCAGTGTGATCTATGTATAACTGATGGACACAGTAATATTTCAGTGTGAAATACTGATGACACAGTAAATTTATGGATATTAATAACGATGACACTAATATTCAGTGTGATCTATGTAAAACTGATGGACCAGTAATATTTCAGTGTGATAGTAATAATGATGGACCAGTAATATTTCAGTGTGATCTATGTAATAATGATGGACACATAATATTTCAGTGTGATTATGTAATAACTGATGGAACAGTAATATTCAGTGTGATCTATGTAATAACTGATGGACCAGTAATATTTCAGTGTGATAGTAAAACTGATGGACACAGTAATATTTCAGTGTGATTATGTAATAACTGATGGCACAGAATATTTCAGTGTGATATGTAATATGATGACAATATTTCAGTGTGATAGTATAATGATGGACCGTAATATTTCAGTGTGATTAGTAATATGATGACAGTAATATTCAGTGTGATTATGTAATAACTGATGACACAGTAAATTTCAGTGATCTTGTAATAGATGGACAGATATCAGTTGATTATGTAATAACTGATGGACACAGTAATATTCAGTTGACTATAATAACTGATGGAACAGTAATATTAGTTGATCTTAATAATGATGACACAGTAATATTCAGTGTGATATATGGATAATCGTGGATCTAGAAACTGAGGAAATAATATTCAGTGTGATCTATGTAATAACTGATGGACACAGTAATATTTCAGTGTGATCTATGTAATAACTGATGGACACAGTAATATTCAGTGTGATCTATGTAATAACTGATGGACACAGTAATATTTCAGTTGTGATCTATGTAATAACTGATGGACACAGTAATATTTCAGTGTGATCTATGTAATAACTGATGGACACAGTAATATTTCAGTGTGATCTATGTAATAACTGATGGACACAGTAATATTCAGTGTGATCTATGTAATAACTGATGGACACAGTAATATTTCAGTGTGATCTATGTAATAACTGATGGACACAGTAATATTTCAGTGTGATCTATGTAATAACTGATGGACACAGTAAATTTCAGTGTGATCTATGTAATAACTGATGGACACAGTAATATTTCAGTGTGATCTATGTAATAACTGATGGACACAGTAATATTTCAGTGTGATCTATGTAATAACTGATGGACACAGTAATATTTCAGTGTGATCTATGTAATAACTGATGGACACAGTAATATTTCAGTGTGATCTATGTAATAACTGATGGACACAGTAATATTTCAGTGTGATCTATGTAATAACTGATGGACACAGTAATATTTCAGTGTGATCTATGTAATAACTGATGGACACGTAATATTTAGTGTTGTATTTAACTGATGACCAGTAATTTCAGTGTGATCTATGTAATAACTGATGGACACAGTAATATTTCAGTGTGATCTATGTAAAAACTGATGGACACAGTAATATTTCAGTGTGATCTATGTAATAACTGATGGACGCAGTAATATTTCAGTGTGATCTATGTAATAACTGATGGACGCAGTAATATTTCAGTGTGATCTATGTAATAACTGATGGACACAGTAATATTTCAGTGTGATGTATGTAATAACTGATGGACGCAGTAATATTTCAGTGTGATCTATGTAATAACTGATGGACACAGTAATATTTCAGTGTGATCTATGTAATAACTGATGGACACAGTAATATTTCAGTGTGATGTATGTAATAACTCATGGACACAGTAATATTTCAGTGTGATCTATGTAATAACTGATGGACACAGTAATATTTCAGTGTGATCTATGTAATAACTGATGGACACAGTAATATTTCAGTGTGATCTATGTAATAACTGATGGACACAGTAATATTTCAGTGTGATCTATGTAATAACTGATGGACACAGTAATATTTCAGTGTGATATACCGTATATACTCGTGTATAAGCCGACCCGTGTATAAGCCGACCCCCTACTTTTGCCCCCAAAACCTGGGAAAATTTATTGACTCGTGTATAAGCCGAGGGTGGACCCCAGCACAGGTATACAGCCCCCATCAGTGTGGTATACAGCAGCCTCCCCAGTGGTATATACAGGCCCCAGCAGTGTTACAGCAGCAGCCCCAGTGGTATATACAGCAGCAGCCCCAGTGATAGTATACACGCAGCCCCAGTAGTATATACAGCCCCAGTGGTAGTATACACGCAGCCCCAGTAGTATATACAGCCCCAGTGGTAGTATACAGCCCCAGTGGTAGTATACAGTCCCAGTGGTAGTATACAGCAGCCCCAGTGGTATATTCAGCCCCAGTGGTAGTATACAGCAGCCCCAGTGGTATATACAGCCCCAGTGGTAGTATACAGCCCAGTGGTAGTATACAGCAGCCCAGTAGTAGTATACAGCCCCAGTGGTAGTATACAGCAGCCCCAGTGGTATATTCAGCCCCAGTGGTAGTATACAGCAGCCCCAGTGGTATATACAGCCCCAGTGGTAGTATACACGCAGCCCAGTAGTATATACAGCCCCAGTGGTAGTATACAGCCCAGTGGTAGTATACAGCCCCAGTGGTAGTATACAGCAGCCCCAGTAGTAGTATACAGCCCAGTGGTAGTATACAGCCCCAGTGGTAGTATACAGCAGCCCCAGTGGTATATTCAGCCCAGTGGTAGTATACAGCCCCAGTGGTAGTATATAGCCCCAGTGGTAGTATACATACAGCCCCAGTGGTAGTATACAGCCCCAGTGGTAGTATACAGCCCCAGTGGTAGTATACAGCAGCCCAGTGGTATATTCTGCCCCAGTGGTAGTATACAGCCCCAGTGGTAGTATATAGCCCCAGTGGTAGTATACACACAGCCCCAGTGGTAGTATACAGCAGCCCAGTGGTATATTCTGCCCCAGTGGTAGTATACAGCCCCAGTGGTAGTATATAGCCCCAGTGGTAGTATACACACAGCCCCAGTGGTAGTATACAGCCCCAGTGGTAGTATACAGCCCCAGTGGTAGTATATACCCCATGTGTGTATACAGGGCCCCAGCGGGCCCCCCTCATAATTTGGCACCCCCACCTCCCTTTCTGGGCCCCCCGCATGCAGCGCTGCGCATATACATTACTGTCTAGCAGCTGTCACCCTCCGATGGCTGATCGCGGCTCCCGGCTCCGGGCTCCATCTTCCTCGCTGTCTTCCTGCTGTGTGACCGGGGCGCAGCGCGATGACGTCATCGCGACGCCAGCCGGTCACCTGACAATCAGGAAGACAGAGAGGAAGATGGAGCCCGGAGCCGGGAGCCGCGATCAGCCATCGGAGGGTGACAGCTGCTAGACAGGTAATGTATATGTGCAGCGCTGCATGCGGGGGGGCCCAGAAAGGGAGGTGGGGGCGCAAAACTTTTTAGGGGGCCGTATTGACTCGCGTATAAGCCGAGGGGGGCACTTTTCAGCCCAATTTTTGGGCTGAAAAACTCGGCTTATACGCGAGTATATACGGTATGTAATAACTGATGGACACAGTAATATTTCAGTGTGATATATGTAATAACTGATGGACTCAGTAATATTTCAGTGTGATCTATGTAATAACTGATGGACACAGTAATATTTCAGTGTGATCTATGTAATAACTGATGGACACAGTAATATTTCAGTGTGATCTATGTAATAGCTGATGGACACAGTAATATTTCAGTGTGATCTATGTAATAACTGATGGACACAGTAATATTT
The DNA here is from genome assembly GCA_033576535.1 of Allobates femoralis. Lineage (NCBI taxonomy): Eukaryota > Metazoa > Chordata > Amphibia > Anura > Aromobatidae > Allobates > Allobates femoralis. Next base: position 3,909,220 of record JARQOC010000004.1, read on the forward strand.
CAGTGTGATCTATGTAATAACTGATGGACACAGTAATATTTCAGTGTGATCTATGTAATATCTGATGGACACAGTAATATTTCAGTGTGATCTATGTAATAACTGATGGACACAGTAATATTTCAGTGTGATCTATGTAATAACTGATGGACACAGTAATATTTCAGTGTGATCTATGTAATAACTGATGGACACAGTAATATTTCAGTGTGATCTATGTAATAACTGATGGACACAGTAATATTTCAGTGTGATCTATGTAATAACTGATGGACATAGTAATATTTCAGTGTGATCTATGTAATAACTGATGGACACAGTAATATTTCAGTGTGATCTATGTAATAACTGATGGACACAGTAATATTTCAGTGTGATCTATGTAATAACTGATGGACACAGTAATATTTCAGTGTGATCTATGTAATAACTGATGGACACAGTATATATTTCAGTGTGATCTATGTAATAACTTATGGACACAGTAATATTTCAGTGTGATCTATGTAATATCTGATGGACACAGTAATATTTCAGTGTGATCTATGTAATAACTGATGGACACAGTAATATTTCAGTGTGATCTATGTAATAACTGATGGACACAGTAATATTTCAGTGTGATCTATGTAATAACTGATGGACACAGTAATATTTCAGTGTGATCTATGTAATAACTGATGGACACAGTAATATTTCAGTGTGATCTATGTAATAACTGATGGACACAGTAATATTTCAGTGTGATATATGTAATAACTGATGGACACAGTAATATTTCAGTGTGATCTATGTAATAACTGATGGACGCAGTAATATTTCAGTGTGATCTATGTAATAACTGATGGACGCAGTAATATTTCAGTGTGATCTATGTAATAACTGATGGACACAGTAATATTTCAGTGTGATCTATGTAATAACTGATGGACACAGTAATATTTCAGTGTGATCTATGTAATAACTGATGGACGCAGTAATATTTCAGTGTGATCTATGTAATAACTGATGGACACAGTAATATTTCAGTGTGATCTATGTAATAACTGATGGACACAGTAATATTTCAGTGTGATCTATGTAATAACTGATGGACACAGTAATATTTCAGTGTGATCTATGTAATAACTGATGGACACAGTAATATTTCAGTGTGATCTATGTAATCCTTCCTCAGGGTTACTGGGAAGGTTCTGGGACATCACCGAAATGCATAGGGAATAAAGCAGCAGCATCCTAAGAAGCTTTGTGTTCCTTCTTATTCATTCCGACGGCAGTGCAGATCATCTAAGCACTACTCTTTGGAATCTGTATCCAGTATGTCTTGCACCTGGAAGTGTGTTGTCAGGTCCCTAGTGTGACCTTGTATTCACCTGAGCTTGAACCTGTCCTACCTTAACCCGAAGCTATCCTGCCTTAAACTAAATCTATTGTGTTTGAAGATGAATCTATCCTGCCTGTACCCAAACCTGTTCTGACTGCACCTGAACCAGAACCAGAACCTACAGTAGTCTGCATGCACCTGAACACAGTGGCGGACCTTGACCCCAGGGCGCCCTGGTGCAGCCATGGTGAGGAGCGGTCTGGGGGCGAGGGGGAAGGGTGCTGGCGGCCGTCGGCGCTTTGCGGGGGGGGGGGGGTGCTGGCGGCCGTCGGAGAGGTGTTTGCGGCGGCTCTCCTACTTGCTGAGCCACACCAGCGTTCCCGGGAGCCGGAGGGGCGGGATCAGGCAAGGGAAGCAGGTAGCTTTCTGCTTCCCTTGCCTGACCCTCATCTCCTCTGACATCAGGTTACAGGGTTGGCTGGGGGCCCCCCTGCAGTCTTGAAGGGGCCCCCTAGCCGGTCGGTGCCCTGGTGCAGCTGAACCAGCTGCACCACGGTAGTTCCGCCCCTGCCTGAACACTAATCTAATCTATCTGTACAAGCTGTCCAATCCAAACCAGTACAAGCCTCCACCCTGTTATCCTGATCCTGAAAAACAAAAGAGGACAAGGAGTGTAATATGAGCAATACCTGGTAGTCCAGTGGGGTTAAATTATTAGTGCCCATAGGTCACTCATGTACTCGGGTTGTGCACCTCTGCACAACCCCAGTTGAAGCATGAGGGTAGTGGCTGCTGGGCTGCTAGGATCTCCTAGAGCCACTGCTTGTGGTCCCGCCACTTATTTCAGTGTTTCTGGGATCCTGCCATGTGGTCGGCCTGCTGGATAAACATCAGAAAAGGTCCTGTGAGCGTCGCTATGAAGTGGGTTGTTGCCAAGTAACTGCAGATCCTTACAGCCATCTGGCGTGATTTGGGTGGTATTCAGAGCTACTCCTGGTAGTGCAGGAGGGGATAGAAAACTGCAGAGAAATTTGTGATGAAACGGTGTATGGAGCACTGGAATAAGGAAAATGATCAGGGCAGTGTATGTTAACAAACCTTTTTTCACCCTTTGCTACTCCACAACACATTTCAATAGTACAGCACTATCTTCATCAGGTGGTACCTGCAACCTGCGACCGGCAGTGGAAGTGAGCCCCACAGGGGGATGTTTCTCTTCCCATGCCCAGGGGCGTATCTAGGGGGGTGCAGCCGGACCCTTTGCCCCGGGCGCAACACAGAGGGGGGGGGGAACCGGCAGCACCCCCCGTCTCCTCAACCAAGGCTGCTGGGACAGTAACTTCCCCCTGTCCCCGTCCGCCCCTAATGCTGCAGGGGCGGTGGGGCTGAAAGGCCGACAGCACCCCCCCCCCGAGCTCCTAAGGCTGCAGGGGCGGCGGGGCTGAAGGCTAACAGCCCCCACCTAAGGCCACCGGGCGGCGGGGCTGAAAGCTGACAGCCCCCCCGCTCCTCACCTACTCTGGGGGGGGCGCCAGACTGGATCTTTGCCCTGGGCGCCATAAAACCTAGTTACACCACTGCCCGTGCCTCTGGTACCCCTTCCTTCTCTGGAGCTCCTGCCTGGCTCCCTCTGTCTTCCTTGTCCTGGGATGAGCCTCTCTATTCCCATTCCTAGGATGCCTTTTCTCACATATTTCCTGCGACTCCTCTACTCCTCACTCCTCTCTCTGTCTCTTCGTGGTTACTACCCCTCCCACAACTTCAGGTGTGCTTCTCTTACTCTTCCTACTGTCACTCCCTCTCAGTGGCTCCCCTTTCTACAGTTTCACCCACCACCTCTCTTATTCCCTTCTCCAGCCAGGGATGGGGGTTTGATTAGTCCCCCCACCTTTCTGGTCTGGAGTGCCTAATGGTGCATGTGGTGTGTGGGTACCAGGTAGTGTCTTACATGGGGCTGGGGGACCACTCCTCTGGTGGAGGTGCAGTACATCTGTGGTAACTGAACCCTCAGGGATGCCACAAAACCTTGATAGTCCAGTGGGGACATGAAGGGGGTTAATCGTTCACTCACCTTATGAGGTTGTGCACCCCTGAGCAACCTCGGAGTGTAACAGTAAGAAAAATGCTAGAGCTGCTGGTCAGTGTGGCTTTTCATGGTTGGCTGGCACATGACCGAAAGATCCTCACCACCACCGGATGTTGCGTCAACGCAGGTCCGGTACTCCAGGTGGGAAGGATCCCACAGCCTCGAACAGTTCTTGCTGCGTACCCCAGAGGGAAGAAAAGGAGACAAAATATACAATGGCGGTCTGATAGAACGCTAAGGCGAGGGAGGGAGACAATGTTTGGATGTTAACAGACCTTTATTTGTTTAGTTCCAAAGCACATTTGAGTAGCGCCTTGCTACCTTCATCCGTGACTAATGGACAACAGGGGAAATTACATATTTATAACATACAATACAACACCTCATTAATAGGGAAAGCTTCTGAATCTTCAAACTAGGAACTCTGGCTCCTGAGGGGTTAAATTTAACTTTAGACAATGTGGTTAGTTAATAATCCCTCTGATTTTTTAGATGTCAGTATTCCATTATTAAACCCCAGTCCCGAAAATCCTTGTCCCACTACGGGTCAGTATTAACTATATGGGCACATAGTAGAATAAAAGTTCCTTTTGTATTGTTGATCCTTTTCTGATTGTGACCTAATGATAATTGCTTTCTCCTTTTTATTATTGTTTTTTATATAAGGTTTATCAATTTTATATCGTTTTGTGCTCTGCAGTATTGTTAGTTTTTATTTGGTCTTTTTAGCATTTATCATAATGTTTTTACCTTGTTCTCTTATGCCTATCTATTTCTGCACTTTCAGATATTAGGGTTAACAGCTGGTACTCCAGGGGTGTGATGATGTCATATTTGTGAGAATTACCCACTGGTTCAGCACTGTTATAAATGTATTTCATTTCCCCTGTTGTCCCTTACACCTGATGAAGGTACCAAGCCGCTAGTGAAACGTGTTCTGGAACTAAACAAATAAAGGTCTGTTAACATTCAAACCAATTGTCTCCTTCCCTTGCCCTAGCTCTCAATCCGACTCCCACTGTATATTGTCCCCAAACTTGATCCTCAACTTGCTCAAAATAAGGCCCTATGTGGGGTGCGCAGTGGAGCTCCAGCTCACATATGTTGGCATCTCCTCTGCGGCTGCTCTGGTTGTGAAATACACTTGGTCTCTGGGGAGTTGACGAAAATCAGCTGTTCCAGAGTTAGCATGTCTTGGGGTGAATCCATCAGGCCTTGGTTATTGAAGTCTGACTTATTTGAAGAAAAAATGAAAAAAAAATAGTTTTTTCAGCTCATCAACAATTCATCTGAAATGTTGCATAAGGCTAGTGAGCAGTAATGTACGGACAAGTTCAATATTAATGATACATATAACTCACTGATGCACATGACAAAAACCTGTATTGTAAACATATGGGATGAAATTAAATAAAGTGATTGCATATTTTCTAGACGCAATATCCATACTATGGAGTCCCAGGAGTGTGAACAGACCTATAACACAATGTATGTAAAACAAGTAATGGGCATATGCTATTTTTATCAGAATTGATAGTAGATAACTATAGTAGAGGTGGCCTATCCCAAGGCAAAAATGTTTTCACTCTAAAAAAAATGTAACAAAATTATTAAAAAAATAAAAAATAAATAAAGGCTCTCTAAGGGTACCGTCACACCTGGCGATATCGGCGGCAATTTTTATGGCGACTCTGGGGCGTGGCCTATCACCGCAAACATCGCCAATGAATCGCCCAATGTGACTGGGCGAGGGCGACACATTCGAGTGGTCGCCTGGTTTCAGAGCAGTGCTTTGAAACCGGGCGGCCGATATGGGGCGATGTGTACACATCGCCCCATGTAAACGGGCGACGGCGATCAGACAGGCGATGGGAGCCATAGGCTCCCATTGTACTGCATCGCCGCTGGGGTTTTCAGACACCCTGGCGGTGATGCCGCCTGTCAGATCACCGATGCACCACCGGAGGTGTCGCCCCATGTAAATGGGGGACGGCGACGCTGGCGGGGTGCCAAAAATGTGCGCGCTCTCCGGCGGCGTCGCCAGGTGTGATGTAGCCTTTAATAAAGTTGTTTTAAGGAGATTTTATGGTTCCAGGATTTCACAGCTCATCTGGCATGTTTCCAAATGTTCACAGCCTGCAGGTGTCCCAACACCTGGAAACTCAATGAATTTCAAAAACTTTCTATTGAAGTTCCAATGCTACAGATTGAATGAAATCAGTAGACCTGATGGCTGTGAACAGCACCTAACCAATGGTTAAGGTGTTCTAAGCCACTGGGCCTTTCAGTGAGTATTTTGGTGCCAAACTTTTAAGTAAAGTTTTAGAGCCATTTTAAAATGTAAAACTTTTTCCTAAAGAAAGCCACATTGGCTGCTTTTGTACTAAATTGCTTGGGTTTTCCGATCACAAACTGAATCGTCAATGTTCATGTCGAATTTGAAATTGGTGAACAAGGTCGGAAAACTTTGCTCATCAATATTTGTACATGCAAGTGGAACCAAGGCCTAACTAGCATTCGGGGCTAACCATGAAATAGGTAGTAAAAATCATAACTGGTTTGTATGAAAAAAATCTTCTTTAACTAAAATTTATGATTTTATTCTGTCTTTTGGTTCAGTCACATCTGAGTATAATAAATCAGTCTGATCCTTATCCAGGATAGTTGGACTAGTGAAAGCCGTTTGTTATTCCATGTGTCATGTGAGGGTGCGATTTGTTTTCTTGACTATCATCTGTATACAATATGTACCGGACTATTTAGAGTGTTCTATGCTACAGAATTGGAATGTAAGAAAAATCCAATGGCAAATGGATGGTCTGTGTGACGTTCCTTGTTTGTCTTGTACCCATTGCCTTACATTGATCCAAAGATAAACAGAGGAGACAAACATGGCGCTGATCTAAGTGCAGTACTGATCAATTCTCTCATAATGTGCATATGGTGGAAGTCTCCAGGCATGAGATATCGTTGTCCTGGTAAGTCTTGCAGAAAGGGTCTTCTGCTCACCATACAATACTATAAAAACATCCAATCATGGATTCTCCTAGGAAGAAATATGCTCAGTAGGAAATCCACTCCAATAGTGGTGCCTCCCATGGATATCAAGGACCAAGGTCTGATAGAGACTTATATGATTTATTTTACATCAACGCGTTTCGGCTACAATAAAAATAGCCTTCGTCAGGTTAAATGAAAACACTAACACTAATAACTAATACACAGTTTTAATTATACCTGAGGAAGGCTATCTTTAATGTAGCCAAAACGCGTTGTATTCTATGCTTGATGTAAATTAAATAATATCTCAGTGAATTAGAAGATCACCAAAAAGTTCATTTTTTTCAGATATTCAAGACATAAAGTGACACATATATTATATAGAGTCATTACACAAAGAGGGATCTATTTCATGTGTTTAATTCTGTTAATTTTGATGATTATGGCTAACAGCCCATGAAAACCCAAAGGTCATTATCTCAGAAAATTCATGAATAAGACCCCATGGAAAGGCGTGCCGTCATCCGCCGACTCCTCACTCCCTCTCTCCGCATTAATGCCAACTACCATGCCTGAATATAAAAGGAGCTTCGTCGAACCAGTAAGTGCCGTCTTCTTTCTTCTACTACCAGGTATTTAGCGTCGTTACACACGGAGTGATCTTATTCATGTGTTTAATTTAATTACTGAAATAAAGTAACTCTTTGAAGATATTCTAATTCATTGGGATACTCCTGTAAGTTCCCATCAGACCTTGGTCCTGGATATCTGTGGAGGTCACCACTATTTATCACATTGGATTTCCTCCTGGTCATTGACTTGCATTGGTGAGTCCCCGACATTCTGATTACACTCATTCTACTTCTACACCAGTGTGAGCGAACCCTTATCCAACTTATAGACAATGGATGAAGCTTTCTTCTTTTTCTTTTGTTTCCATTTCTCCAAGAATTCATTCAATAAGATGGATATTTTTAAGTTTTCTGAAATAATTTGCCCATGTGAGACTTATTAACAATAGTAGCCAATGATGAGAAACATTACTAGAGTGTATTCCCCATAGATAGGCTCAGCCACCAGAGATAATGGATAATGAGCCATAAATCTCTAATGGCCGCATGATTGAAACAAATCCACCCTATATAACCCTCAGCGCTGGGCACGGCCTGCTGCATGGGAAATAGTTTTAGCATCACATCCTTTCATGGCAAATATCAGTCTTCAGAATAATGAATATTCTGTATATGAGGTGAGTACCGGTATCTGCTCCTCATTATGAGGCAAACAAATGTGGAGTGATTGAACAGATCTTTTAATAGGTAAAAAATTCTATTCTATGTAAAACAGTCAGGTTCTTTAAAAACACAGATTTTGTAAATTAATTCTATCATCTCTTGCACCCTTACAGTCAGATATACCGAAAACAGAAAGAGCGCAAATAGGGTCTTACTGAGTCGGTCGACAGGGTAGGGGGTACTCGAATACTGGGACTGATGGTTACTTCGATGGGGGATCATGGCTGGTTGGTTCCCGGTTCCGTGCTCTGGACCCTCAATGGCGGGGATGGTGGGGGATGATGATGATAGATGGGGGCATGGTAACGTGACGCCACCTGTGGTACCTGGTAACATAGTAACATAGTATTTAAGGTTGAAGGACGACTTTAAGTCCATCTAGTTCAACCCATAGCCTAACATGTTGATCCAGAGGAAGGCAAAAAAAAACATGTGGCACCACTAAGCTCCACATCGGGGCAAAAAAATTCCTTCATGACTCCAGATATGGCAATCAGACTAGTTCCCTGGATCAACGCCCGATCAAAGAATCTAGTATGTATAACTGGTAATATTATAGTTTTCAAGAAAGGCATCCAGGCCCTTCTTAAATGTTAGTAGTGACTCACTCAGTACCAGTGCTGCAAGCCGGCCTCTGAGGTGCCTCAGGGCAACGGGGTTGGATCTTGGGGGTCCTTACCTCTGTTGATGCTGTGGGCGGCGGCGGTGAAGCAGGCACACAAACACACACAATTGTCTTTGTTTCGGTAAGTTTTACTGATGTCCGGTAACAGGCACGGTCCAGTAGGGTAACCAGGTTTCGGTGCAGTTTGGGATGTTTTCCTTGGGAAGTTGTGAGGCCTCCTGTGTTAGTGTGTGCCAAAGCTTATATCCCTCTTTGCACCTATGGGTCCTGTGATTATCCCCAGCAGGGGTGCCACATTACCTTAGATGTGATGATGTGTGCCCTGAGGAAGTATCGAGAGATCTACGAAATGCGTAGGGAAATAAACCTTCCTGAAAAAATCCTGATTGTGACTATTGATCGGCAGCGCATGTGATAATCCATGGCTCTATTTATTGAAGATTTTTACAGTCAGATATGTCCGCCATCCTAGTATAATGCCCCCCATCCTAGGCCACTTTTAATAATATATGTTCACTGTCCTAGAATAATATATCAGAAAGGGAACCAGGATGGAAGATACACAGTGCCTTGTGAAAGTATTCGGCCCCCCCTATATACAGTGCCTTGTGAAAGTATTCAGTCCCCCTATATACAGTGCCTTGTGAAAGTATTCGGCCCCCTATATATATACAGTGTCTTCTGAAAGTATTTGGGCCCTTGAACTTTTCCACCTTTTGCCACATTTCAGGCTTCAAACATAAAGATATAAATTCTAATTTTTTTGTGAAGAATCAACAACAAGTGGGACACAATCGTGAAGTGGAAGGAAATTTATTGGATATTTAAAATTTTTTTAACAAAAAAACCCCGAAAAGTGGGGCGTGCAATATTATTTGTCCCCTTGAGTTAATCCTCTGTAGCGCCCCCTTGTGCTGTGATTACAGCTGCAGTCTCTTGGGGTTTGTCTCATTCTTCCTTGCAGAACAGCTGGAGCTCAGTGAGGTTGGATTGAGGCGTTTGTGATCAGCAGTTTTCAGCTCTTTCCACAGATTCTCCATTGGATTCAGGTCTGGATGTGACTTGTCCATTCTAACACCTGGAGACGGTTATTTTCGAACCATTCCATTGTAGATTTTGCTTTATGTTTGGGATCATTGTCTTGTTGGAAGATAAATCTCCATCCCAGTCTCAGGTCTTTTGCAGACTCCAGCAGGTTTTCTTCCAGAATGGTCCTGTATTTGGCTCCATCCATCTTCCCATCAATTGTAACCATCTTCCCTGTCCCTGCTGAAGAAAAGCCCAAACCATGATGCTGCCACCACCATGTGTGACAGTGGGGATGGTGTTATGAGGCCACCACCATGTGTGACAGTGGGGAGGGTGTTTTCAGGGTGATGAGCTGTGTTGCTTTTACGTCAAACATATCGTTTTGCATTGTGGCTAAAAAGGTTTGATTTTGGTTTCCTCTGAGCAGAGCCCCTTATTCCACATGTTTGGGGTCTCCCAGGCGGCTTGTGGCAATCTTCAAACAAGACTTTTTATGGATCTCTTTGAGAAATGGCTTCTTCTTGCCACTCTTCTATAAAGGCCAGATTTGTGCAGTGTATGACTGATTGTTGTCCTATGGACAGACTCTCCCACCTCAGCTGTAGATCTCTGCAATTCATCCAGAGTGATCATGGGCCTTTTGGCCTCATCTCTGATCAGTCTTCTCCTTGTTCGAGATGAAAGTTTAGAGGGATGGCCGGGTCTTGGTAGATTTGCAGTGGTCTGATCCTCCTTCCATTTCGATATGATCACTTGCACAGTGGCTCCTTGAGATGTTTAAAACTTGGGAAATCTTTTTGTATCCAAATCCGGCTTTAAACTTCTCCACAACAGTATCTCGGACCTGCCTGGTGTGTTCCTTGGTCTTCATGATGCTCTCTGCAGTAGATTCTTCACAAAGAAATTTGACTTTATATCTTTATGTTTGAAGTCTGAAATGTGGTAATAGGTAGAAAAGTTCAAGGAGCCGAATACTTTCACAAGGCACTGTATATATCAGGATGGAAGGCATGATACCAAGATGTTAGATGAATATTATTGGAAATGGCACATTATACCAGGAAGGAGACATACACACGAAGAAGGGGCAAAGGATGGGGGGCTTTATACATGGAAGAGCTGTCCAACATCCTGTTATACTTGCCCCTATCTTGGACCCCTTCCCCAATATTTGTCCTTCATCCTGGTATAATTTTCCCCATCCTTGGCTTCCTCTATAAATAACATCCCTGCTCTGAGGCTCTTCTCCAACAATCTTGTCTAACAAATAGACAATTATTATTACCTTTCTCCACTTCCATATAGTGTGCCGTGCTCTTGTATGGCTGGAGCAGATGTTAGCAGATGACTTCATAGTGTAAGCAATGGGCAGTGATTGTTGCATCGCCAGTGACTTGTAGAGATGAGTGAATGTTTCCTGAACATAATCGCAAATTTCAAATATGCCACAAATATTACAAATTTTGTTCAGGATCGGAAGCCCAAGCAATTTTAAAAAAAAAACTGTCAAATGCAGCTTTGTTCTGGAAAATGTTTCTCTGATTGTTTAGGGTCAAAAAGACCTGCTGGTTGGGAATAACACCAAATGTTATGATTAAGTGTGTCCCCAGCCATCAGATCTACCAGCATGTATCAAGCTGCAGAATATTTTGGAACTTTAAATTAATTTTTTTAAGCTTCCTGAAGTGTGCAGGTGTTTTTAAATGTTGAAAATGGTGTCAGATGTGGCAACAGCTGTGAAGTCCAGGAACTTTACAATGACCTTAAAACATCCATTTAAGGCTGGCTTCAGATTAGCGTATGGAACGCTGTGTACCAAACGCTTGCGCACATGCATTCCTATGTTTAACATGGGAACGCATGTGCCTGCGTATGGCTGCGCTTGGCAGAATTTGCGTTCGGATGCGCATATTTTATGCGCCCTCCGACCGCACTTCAGACGCAGCTTGCAGCATTTTTTTGTGCGTTCGCGGCGCTTGCTCTATCCGCAAGCGCCTGCAAGCGCACAAAAAATGCATTGATCTCAATGGGTCCGCAGTGTTCTCTGCATGACACCGCAGGAGAACGCTGCGGATCACATTGAGATCTCTCCCGGTGGCCGCCGGTGATGTCACAGGAGCTCACCGACGGCCACCGGGAGATCAGCTCAGCCTCTGATGTTCTCCTCCTCCCCGCCGCCGATAATCTGCTAGCGATGTCGGCGGTGAGAACAGCTGATTTGACAGCTGTTTGAATCTTCCCGCGCCGACATCTCCACTCGGTGTCGGCGCGGGAGATTCAAACAGCTGTCAAATCAGCTGTTTCTCCCCGCCGACATGTCCCGGAGCTTACCAGCGGCCGGGAGGAGGAGATCTCCGGCGCAGATCTCCGCCTCCGGCCCGCCCCCGGACAATGCCGATTGGCTGCCGGGCTGCACAGTGATGTGTCCGCAGGCGGACATTATCCGCTGCGGACACATCATTTAGACACTGCTTTTGACAGCGTTTGTGTCTGCATGCCATCAGCATGCAGACACAAATGCAAATGTGAAGCTAGCCTAAGAGAGCCTAATATTTTTTATATTATTATTTGAAATATTTCAATATTTATTATTATTATTATTATTATTTCTTCTTTTTGGAGAGTGAACCTTTATTATTGCAGAGGGTTAGCAGCATGTGAGGCCATCTCTTCTACACTTATGTGATAGCAATTCATATACAATAGCATATATCGCCATTAAATGCTTCACATACATGATCTTATAGGTTTTTTCACACTCATAAAACATCATACTATGGATATTGCATCTTAAAATTATGCAATCACTTTATTTCATATAATTTCATACGTTTACAAAACAGATTATTGTCATATGCACTAGTATGTTATATGTATATGTGGTGCCCCGCCAAGCAGGCGTCACAGAGGGGTACTGCACCCGTAAAAGAGGTGCAGATGCTTCAGCTGCAGGTGGACCCTAGGATGGTGGGTGGTACCCTGTTCCAACACTCTCACACTAGTTTACACGGTGGGAGGTTACCCGGGAGGGAATAAAAACACCTCTAGCGGGAACAAGAAGGCCCTTAAAAGGAGTTTAGGTGGTTTGAGTGTGGAGAGAGTCTCTCGGCTGAGGGACTAAGAGGGATGGAAGAAAGAGAAAGAAACTAAGGGAACAGAGAAAAGAACTACTCCAGGAGCAGACAGCTTGAAGGGAGTGAGGAACTTGAGGAAGTTCATCCCAGAGAGTTTAACAGGTACCGGAGCCCACACCTGTGGGATACTTTAGGACCACAGAGAATCCAGAGTCCCGTGGAGTCTACAATACTCCCAAGCATCTAAGCAAACCGAAAGAGGGTACCAGGCACTGCCAAAGGAACGAGCGGCCAACCAGTAGAGGGCTACCTGACGGGAGCAAGGGTGAGAGAAGGAAGGAACAGACAGGGTCAGAGCATGAAGGCACACACTGAGGGTTCCACCATACCACCTAGGATCTGCTTGCAGCCACCCGTTAAGCTACCTGTCCTCATACCATCAGGAGTACTGAACTGTAATCTTGTATGCGACCAATGCAAATGACAGTAAAGTACCCGGAGAAAAGTGAATCTGTGTCTGCTGCATCTCCTTCCACATTAACTTGTTTTCCTATACAGGAACGCTGCCCCGGAGGTCCAGTCCTATCTGTGGAGGACTTCACCAACTTGCCACAGTACCATCTACCTCCGGCGGACTGTGGCGGCGCTGGTGAATAATCACCAGAAACTACAGGTGGCGTCACGACAAAACTGTACATAATCTCCTGTAAATATCACCCCTTTTTGGAAGATAGGACCAGGACACAGGATCAGGTGCGGCTACCTTTCCCCATGACACAGTTAAGCCACATTGGAGCCTGATACCCGAGTACCCTGCAGCCCTGACTCAACATATAATTCATATTCATCTTGTCCTTGCATTTATGCCCACTGGCCTTATTCAACATTCCAGATAAATTGGGGCTGAGCTGAATAAGCTTTTTTGTTTTCATCAGTTTTTTCTGCTTGAAGTATGTCAGGCTTCAATAATCATTCTGCCCAACTGCAAACTCAGGTGTTACCTGTGGCATGTGGAGTGGGATTTGTAATGTAAGTCAGGTGCTGCCCACCCCATGGAGGGGTTAATTAGGGGCTAGGCAAAAAGATTGTGCAAACAGTAATATCCTGTAACCAATTCTGTCCTGGCACTGAAAGAGGTGGTCCTCTAGGAAAAGAAAAAGGTGTCCCCATAGAGCTCAACTCAATCTGAGCAGTGCAGTATGACAAACCTAGGCAGCTACACTCTGCTACAGTTGCTGCCTGAAGTATGCAGTTTGGTAATGGACTCCCCACAAGATATACCTGTTCTGCAGGAAGTCATCTTCCTCAGCATCTCATGGCCAGAGAGCGCTTCAGCGCACCAGAACCAGAGTAGCCTGCACAGAACAACATAGATACATGTGATCTGAAGCTCATCTGCACTACCCAAATTGGGCCTCATATGCAGCGAAGTCTGAACACAATGCTGGGCTGCGATGTCAGAGGAGAACCTGAGGAGCTCAGAGTCAGGAGGGGACCCTTTCACTATGCCACCAGTAAGCACCAGATGTCAGACTTCAGAGGATCTTGCACCATTCCTGGCTGTATTACACCTGCAGCCATTACCGTAGGTACTGGATAACCAATTCCACTAGGATTAGGAGACGATGAGAAGAACAAGGTAGAGGAGGAGGTAAAAGAGGCAGAAGGCCCAGTTTCCCAGCCATGTGTATCACCCCCACCTGAGGCATTTGACTGGGAGAATTCCACGTGTGGATAGGTTATGAAACACCCCGTCCTTTCCCCTTTATTCAAGAGATTCAATTTGCTGATAACATTGCCTGAGATTTGCATTGTATCTAAGAGACTAAATTTCCTCTGTACCAACAACAGACATGTCAGCCAGCCCAAGTAACAGAGGAAATTTGCAATAAAAATATAATGAAATGTTAGAATGTCCTTAATGGGCAAAATATTTTATAAAATACACAAACCATAGTTTACTGCTAGAGAAGTGGATTCCGTGTAATACCACAATCATTGGAGTAGAGATGTTCAAAATGTTAAAGTTCAAATTTGCCTAAATTGCCAAATTTACAAGTTTGATTGGTGGCTGAAACATTTGCTCTGAATCTCAATTCTGCAAAATCTCTAAGTAAAATAGATTTATCCACACGGAGGTATCCATGAACTGTATTTACTCAATTCAATCCTAAAATGATGATATTAAGAAGGTACAGGCAAAGAAAGTATTATTTGCAACAGCAGTATTGGTTTTGTATATACATACAGTTGAAAAATGACATGGGTAAAGCAGTTGTAAAGCTGAAACTTAGTTTTTTAAATGTAGGTTTACGCTTAAAGTGTAACCATTTCAATTTTTATTTAATAAGAATGTAGAGCAAGTGATTATAATAAACTTTCAAATATACTTCATAAGAAAATTCTGTTTGAAAGCCATTCACAAACCTTCCACAAGGTGTCAAGGTGTCACTGTATGTGAAGCAGACATATGTTCATTCTCAGTCAGATCCATCTTCGCACAGAATACGAGCATGTAACCATATAAGGTAATGGGGGTGTGGTCTCCACTGTGTGAAAGCTCCTGACTGCAGCTGGTGAGGAACAGTGTATCAGATTATCTCAGGCTATAGCACAGCTTAGCTGCTATGTGACCCATCAATAACAAGCAGTGCAGTATTGGGTTTTTGATTTTTTTTTCAATGAAATGACATTTACACTTTAAGTTTTGTTACAGGAGAACAATCTCACTGTGGTCACAGAATTTCTCCTCTTGGGATTTCAAGTCAGTCAATATTGGAGAACTTTCCTCTTCTCTTTGCTACTCTTGGTTGCCTGTTGCACACTATGTGGGAATCTCCTGATCATCACCCTGGTGTCCACCAGCAAGATCCTCCACACTCCGATGTACTTCTTCATCTCACAACTGTCCATCAATGACATCTTATTAACTATAGATATTCTCCCTTTTATGCTTCATATTCTACTAAATAATGGGGGAACCATAACCTTCACTGGTTGTGTCGTCCAGTTTTTTTTCTTCTGCACCTCCGAAATATTTGAGTGTTTCCTCCTCACGGTGATGTCCTACGACAGATATGTGGCCATCTGTAATCCCCTCCGTTACACTGCTATCATGACTGATGAATACTGTGTGACGTTGGTTGCTTTCTGCTGGTCGCTCGGCTTACTTGTAGTAGTTTGTGACACTCTACCATTACTAATGCTAAAGTTTTGTCAAAGCAATATTATAGACCATTTCTTCTGTGATCTTGTTCCATTGATGGAAATCGCCTGTTCAGGTACTCAACTTGTTCAACTGGAAGTTTCTATATTAGGTCCCCCCGCACTCTTTGTCCCGGTCATAATAATAACAGTGTCATATATTAATATCATTGCCACAATATTAAAGATTCCTTCCAATATGAGTAGACAGAAAGCCTTCTCCACCTGTAGCTCCCACCTCGCCGTGGTCTCCATATTCTACTTCTCTCTGTTTAGCGTTTACGTCTTTCCAACCAAGGGACAAACATTGACCATCAGTAAAGTCCTATCTCTGCTGTATACAGTGTTCACCCCATTCATAAACCCCATTATATACAGTCTAAGAAATAAGGACATTATGAAAGCCATACGGGAGGCATTTTTTTTATAAATTACTTTGGTTTCCCCAACTTTGGTAAAAGCTATAACAGCTATCCTATTTCATACCATAGGAATAAAATGGTCTGTTTTACCAGGATTCGTAGTTAAAGAAGCCATTGTCTCTAGAAGCAACGTTGTCATTTATAACCCTCTCCATTCTCATTTGTGGAGAAATTTTTTATTTTATTTTTTACACCCAAGATAGTTTTGATGCCCTAAACAGATGAAGCCAATGACACCACCAAGTAAAGCAATGAGCCAGAGTCTAAGGTATCCAGACCCCTAAAATGAACCAGGTAACAATCTCCAATTACTACGTTAAGTAGAATTGTTGCCTAAACGTTTAAGAAAGTAGTGTATTTTAGGGGTTTAGCAAGTGTAATTTCAAGGTTAGATATAGGGTCATTCACTCCAAGGAGTAGAGCCTGAATCATCCAAGATAGGAGTGGTGTCTCTGGTCCGCGCTGCTGCTTGATAAATGATACACTGGGAGCCAACACTTGTATCTGCTGCTCCTTTATTCCTCCTCACACCAACGCGTTTCGGTGCTAACCTTGCACCTTCCTCAGGGTTACATTCAGGAAGGTGCAAGGTTACCACCGAAACGTGTTGGTGTGAGGAGGAATAAAGGAGCAGCAGATACAAGTGTTGGCTCTCTGTGTATCATTTATCAAACAGCAGCACAGACCAGAGACACCACTCCTATCTTGGATGATTCTGGATCTTTTGACACGGTGCACATGGCGGTGTGGGTCCTGCAGCAGCTGTCATCTCAGGCGTACAAGTCGGTTGTGGGTGAACACAACCGAACCAGGTGAGCAAGGTCCATCTGGGATCACCATTTGGTAAAGCGAGTGATAATGCACTCTTTGTCTCCCTTGTTTTTTAGCAAGGAGTAGAGCGGCACTCGTCAGGTTAAAAATACTTCTTTTTATTAACAATAGTTAAAAAAATTACATAGTGGTGCAGCCATGAGCAAGGGAGAGAGAACATGAATGGAGCATCAGGACTACAGCTGTTTCACGCGTGAGCTCAACTAGAATGGGAACCATTGGATTTCCATTCATTTAGAGGATATTCTAATGGAAAATAAATATACCTATATTATAGATAAAGGCATACATACAATGGTTTTTTCATCTGTCACTTGACAATTACCGCTTGCAACAAAATTGATTGTAATTCTAAAGAAGTATTCATTTACTGATGGTGGTTCTGGTGATATATTCATACACTAATAACACTATTTTCACTGCACTTTTTTTTTAAATAACTGTGGCTCTGATAATGTATCCATGTACTGAAGGTTGATTTGGTGCCATATTCCAGTTCCAGTAACATTATCAGATATCCTACTTGACCTCCATTATAGACAAAGAGATATGTATGAGAGATTTTGCATTTGTCATGTTACAAATAATGTTTCCAACAAAAGTGACGGTTGTTCCGGTGTTGTATTCTTGTATGTCTGATTAAATCGGGGATGTAATCATTAGTAATGATGGCTGTGATGCATTTATCATCAAAACCATTATCAGTACATCAGTGTAGAATACAAAATCATCTAGAGTACATAAATAGAATGGTAGAGGCATGAATAGTTCATGAGAACAGCAAAAAAATCATAATCAGTAAATAGATACAGCACCAGTACCATCATCAGTACATGAATACATTAACAGAATCACTATCATTGCATCATTTTGTCACACCAACCAGCATAAATACATTAGTATTTAACTAGAACCACTGTCAGTACATAAAAACGTCCTGAACAAAGCATTCTTTCTGAAATGCACACCGGGTGAGGCAGGAACTTGATCCTGGACTTCCTCACCTACATAGTTGGAAATATAGGGTATTTGTAGTGGATCCCCCCCTCCTCTTTTTGCACGAATACACCGCTGTTTAATATGTGTCTGTTTTCTAAACCTCTTGATTAGTTTTTATAGATGCACTTTAAATTAACTTGTTGTGTATATGGATACCCATGTTTTACTTCTTACTGCTACACAAAAACACAACAAAAAAAACAAATGAGCAAATACCCTAAAATGATAAAAGTAAAAATTATACCTACAAATAGAGTCCAACATCATACTTTACACCTTATGAGATATTATTACATAACATTTTCTACATTATTCCTATCACTATATTACAGTTTGCTTAATACACTCTATGTAATGAAATCACACATATTACTATGAAATCATCAATGACTTCACGGGCTCAGGTCTGCAGGTCCACGCTCTTACCTAGACACTGGTTGATGCTTTTGCCATTTAAGCACCCCCCTGGTGCTTTTATAAGTGACAGCACCACTGAATATATTGTGTATGCTGCATTCAGGGAAGCTGTGTACTAAGGCTCTGGCCCCCCTTGCATCCTGAAAATAAGCTTTGCAAACTTTACAGTTAAGAGGTCCTGTGGGTCGGGCCTGATTAAGAGGTCCTCGATGCTGGCTCAATCCTCCCTGCCTCCTCCTTGTGTGTTACGCCCCCTCTATGTTTCTGCCGCCGCCTGTTCTTCTTTTGGGTCTGCCCTCCTCTTCTGCTTATGCTCCTTGTGACATCAGGAGCAGAAGAGGAGGGCAGACCCAGAAGAAGAGGAGGTGGCGGCAGACATATAGAGGGGGCGGAACGCACAAGGAGGAGGCAGGGAGGATTGTGCCAGCAGCGAGGACCTCTTAATCAGACCCGACCCACGGGACCTCTTAACTGTAAAGTTTGCAAAGTGTTTTTTTTGGGGGTACAGGGGGCTAGAGCGTTAGTACATAGCTTCCCTGAATGCAGCAGACATGCTGCATTGAGTGGTGCTGTCACTTTTGAAAGCACCAGGGGGTGACAGGTCCTCTTTAAGTGCAAATTGTTTAACATGGAAAATAATTGAACATTTGCCACTGCCAAGCAGCTGAGGGGTTTTGTTGAAGGTTTTGACATCACCATCTTGGTACTCCTGTGAAGTTTATACTACAGACTGAGCATAAAAGGACATCATAGTTTTAACTATTTACTGCAGTACAATGATATTGCAGTATAGATAGAAAATCCTAAATAATAATTATCTTGAGGCATCTTTCATTCACTTCCACCATCATTGTGTCCTCCTATCACGGACACCCAAATGATCAGTGCCCAAATATGGCACCCACAAGTGGTGCACCCAGTGCGCAAACCCGGCAGACATGCCACCTGCAGCCCACTTACACCCACCCGGTCCCCAAAGCCTGCTCTCCCATGAAACCATTGTCAAAGCCTGATGAAAGCTATCTGCCCCTCACCCGCCAAAAACACACTACATTACTCAGTGGTGATGTTACAGGACCTATATTGATGTCACGGTCATGGGTGGAACAAGATCACATAACAGTGACATCACCACAGGTCCTTCTCTGGTCCATGCTCCTTGCTCACTGCCGCAGCCTACTCACGCCTGAAGCACATTCCATGCTCCATGAACCACGCTTCCCACACCCTGCTACAAGCTCCACCCATCAATTGGTCTACGCTCCCCACTCCCAGCTGCTCGCTCTCCCCCGCAGCATAAAAGTGAGCATGAGGTGCAGAAAATGACCACTGTGGGGGGCCAGATGCACCACAGGTGGGAGCAGCCAGCAAACACAGGCGGTGGAAAAGACATGACGCGAGGAGAGAGCCAGGACAGGGGATCCAGAGAGGCAACACAGGGGGGCAGAGAAACAGCACAGGGGGGCTAGAGACACAGAATAGAAGAGTGGCACAGAGCAACAACAGGGTGGCAGAGAGAAGACACAGGGTGGCAGAGAGTGACCACAGGGGAGCAGAGTCAGCACAGGTGGGAGAAGAAAGTGACCAAAGGGGGCCAGAGAGCGATGACAGCAGGGGTCCAGAGAGTCAGCACAGGGGACAAATAGACAGCACATGTGAGGTCAGAGTGATAGAACAGGGGGCAAGAAATTACCATGGTTCGCAGAAAGTGACCATTAGGGGGCATTAAATCATTGGGGGGCCCGAGAGATCGCACAGAGGGAACAGACAGAACATGAGAAAGCAGAAAGTGACCACAAGAGTGTGCAGAAAGTGACAACAGGGGGGCCAGAGAGCATGCACAGGGGAGCAGAGGGCGCACATAGGATTGGCACAAAGTGCACACACAAAGGTTGAAGCCAGAGAGGGGGAACTGAGTGGGGCAGTATATAAGTAAAAAAAAATAGGTCTTCCCTACATTTTTCATTGCCAGCTCATGTAACATCCGGCAGCGGGGGTTTGCGGCCAGTAGCTGCTTGGTTTACCTGCGCTAGCAATAAAAAAATATAACGAAGCCCTACACATTTTTTATAAGGAAATTAAACACTTTTTTAATAAAAAAAAAAACAGATAGAGGTTTTTAACTTAAAATAGATTTATTTACGTACATTAGGAGAGAGCACTAGGGGTGGAGATGGCCGCCACCCCCAGCTCCAGAGAGCCAGCCCCATTGTCATGTCACCACCCTCCCATTGCGATATACATATGACTAGCCCAGGGTATGGGGACTCGGGTATCTGGGCCCTCTGCTGTAGGTATGTCACTGGTGGCCTGACCAGACCCGTGGCCCTGGTGGTCAACTAAAAAGGGGTAATTGAAATGGGAATAAAAGTTTATAAGTTTATCGTGACGCCATCTGTGATATCTGGTGACTGCACCAGCGCTGCCGGGGGCCTCCGGGGATGATGGTTGGGCAGCCGGATGGTATAGCTTCTCACAGCCTGAGCTGGGTCCCCGGGGCTTTGATGAGATGAAGGCAGACTCAAGATACTGGAGGCTTATGGACTCTGTATGGGTGTTTACTTGTAAGAGTGCATGGATCAGGTTTACAGTTACACAGTTCTTTAGAGGGTAGCTTGCCAAGTAGTTACTGAGGAGAATAATGTCTCTTTGAGGCTCCCAGAGAGTACCTTCTGCTTTCTTTCACTGTCCCGCTCTCTTGCTTGCACCACCTTACTTCCTTGCACAGCCCGCTTGTTTATCAGGCCCGTAGGGTGCTCTAAGGTACCCTTCTTCTCTTCTAAGGGACTCACCCCTCTTTGGTGTCCCTGGTGGGGCTGCATGTTCTGGATGGGGGGGTCAGGGCTTATAGTTAAGCCATCGACCTCCCAGTGTTGACGGCTCAGAGAGAGACTCCTGCACCGCGACTCGGAGCTGGTTCTCCATTGTGGACCAGGATTCCCACGGAGTGTAGCAGCTCCGGCACTGGGTCTCCTCCTACTGTTTGGGTCACCGCTCCTTCTGGGCACCTCCCTCTGGTGTCCCCTCAAGGGTCCTTCTCTGTCTCCCTCCACTGATGTTCTGCTTCTGCTTCCCGTGCTCACACTGCTCTATCCGGAAACTCCTCCCACCTGGACTGGGTCTCTCAGCAGAGAATGTAACCCTGTAGTCCCCTGCTCTAAGTGTGTGAATGCAGGATGAGAGCCTCAGGTTGACATTACACTTCCTTAGTGACAGGAATACTGCACTCTCTGTTGTGGGTGCAGTACCCCTACTGTGGTGCACTGACCAGTGGGGCGCCACACTTATATACTAGGTATCTGGGGTGCTTAGGGCCCACTGGTAGAGCTGACTCTAGGGGCTCACTCTAAATTTCAATGCTTAGGCTGGGTTCACTCACATATTGTCGTATTTGTATTAACCCCTTTATTACCCAGCGTGCCACCGCCACCAGGGCTGCTGGAAGAGCGGGGTTCAGCCCCAGAGGATGGCGCTTCAATGAACGCGCCATCTTCTGGGGCAGCTGCAGGCTGAAATTTGCAGCGGGGGGTGCCCAGAAAGCTTGGGCCTCCCTGCGCTGCGGATTCCAGCCCCCAGCTGCTTAGCTGTACCTGGCTAGACATAGAAATTGCGCGGAGCCCCACGCATTTTTTTTTTATTATTTCATGAAATTCATGAAATAATAAAAAAAAGGGCTCCCCTATATTCTTGTGTCTGGCCAGGTACAAATAGGCACCTGGGGGTTGGGGGCAGCCCGTTGCTGCCTGCTGAATCTGGCTGGTTCGAGAAATACGGCGAAGCCTTCATCATTTTTTTTCTGAAAAATCAATAAACCAATCCTAAAAAAGGGACTGCATCTTTATTAACCCCTCGCCCATGGTCCAGGGGTTAATAAAGAGGCAGTCCCTTTTTTAGGATTGTTTTATGGATTTGTCAGAAAAAAATTTGACGTGGGCTTCGCCGTATTTCTGGAACCAGCCGGATCCAGCAGGCAGCGACGGGCTGCCCCCAACCCCCAGGTGCCTATTTGTACCTGGCCGGACACAAGAATATAGGCGAGCCCTCTTTTTTAATTATTTCATGAATTTCTATGTCTAGCCAGGTACAGCTAAGCAGCTGGGGGCTGGAATCCGCAGCGCAGGGAGGCCCAAGCTTTCTGGGCACCCCCCACTGCAAATAGCAGCCCGCAGCCGCCCCAGAAGATGGCGCGTTCATTGAAGCACCATCCTCTGGCGCTGAACCCCGCTCTTCCAGCGGCCCTGGTGGCGGTGGCATGCTGGGTAATAAAGGGGTTAATACCAGCTTTGTTATACAAGCTGGTATTAAGCCCAAGATTCTTAATGTCAGGCCAGGTTTGACCCAGCCACTAAGAATCTCCAATAAAGGGTTAAAAAAAACACCACACAGAGAATTTTTTTTATTAGAAATAAAAAAAAAAAGCCATTAGGGACTCCATCTTTAATTAAAAAAATCCTCTTCCGTCCGACGTAGTCCAAAACGCGATGTCCTCTCTGCTACATCCCCTGTGCATAGATATAGATGTCTATGCACAGGGAATGAGCAGACTGAGAACAATCTCAGCTCTACTACATCAGGCAGCAGGCAGGCTCTAGGACCCTGGAGCTGCACAGAGCAGACAGCTCTTACTCTGCGAGTTTCCCTGCTATCACTGGCACAGTAGGGAATCCAATGCAAGTTGATTTGCATTGGGCTGGTTACTGTGGAGTAAATGCTGGGAAACTCGCAGAGTAGCAGATAGAGCCTGAAGCTTCCGAGACACATCTGCCATTTGTAAATCGCACACTACTCGCTTCCCCATTCATTAACATTGGACTCGCTAGACTCGCAACGAGTAGCTAGTCCCGGGCTCGGACTCGCTAGAGTCAAGCGATTCCAAGTAATTTAGGACTCGCCCATCACTACCAGGGATGTGTTTTGTGTTTTATTTCAATTAAAATATTTTTTTTCTCTGTGTTGTTTACTAGAAAATCATAGTGGTCGGGTCATATGTAGGCCAGACACTAAGAATTTCGGGGTTTGTGCCAGCCGTCAATACAAAGCTTTATTACACAGCGTGCCACTGCCATCAATGCCACTGGAAGAGACAGGGTACAGTATCGAAAAATGGCGCTTCTATGAATGTGCCATTTTCTGGGGCGGCTGCGGGCTGTAACTCTCAGCAGGTGGGGCCCAGAAAACTTGGGCCATTCCACACTGAGGATTTCAGCCCCCAGCTGCC
Source organism: Allobates femoralis (assembly GCA_033576535.1). Lineage (NCBI taxonomy): Eukaryota > Metazoa > Chordata > Amphibia > Anura > Aromobatidae > Allobates > Allobates femoralis. The sequence goes on from JARQOC010000004.1 coordinate 3,932,744, forward strand.
TATTTGTACCTGGCTGAAAACTAAAACTATGACAAATCCCCTCATCGTTGGTTTAGTTACTTCATGAAATTCATGATATAATTTAAAAAAGGCTTCCCTATATTTTTGTCTCCTAACCAAGTAAGAATGAGCAGCTGGAGGTAGGGAGCAGCCTGTACCTGCTTGCTTTACCTGGCTGGCATCCAAAAATACAGCAAAGCCCCACATAGTTTTTTTAATTGTTAAAAAGACTAATTTTATAAAAATGGCTCAACTGTGTCGCGATTTTGGTGCTTTTTTTTTGCCAGGAGATGCAGATGAACACATTGAACACAATACTTGAAATTTTAAGGCTGGCTTCACACCACGACAAGGTCCGGTCCGGGGCTGTCAGACATGAACCTAACAGCCGCAGACCGGATCAGCACACAGAACCGGATGGCTGTAATTACAGCCGCAGCTGCTGATTTTTCAAGACCGCGGCTAGCATGGAGCTAGCCGCGGTCCTGAAACATCAGCGGCGTGCAGCCGCCTGTATCCGGTTCCCGGATTCACCCGGACTGGGGCAATCCGGCCCCATAGGCTCCCATGTTAAAGAGAACCGGAATGATCCGGGAGAATCCGGGCGGATCCGGGATCCGGCTATTTGGGGAGATTTTTCTCCCCGGACACAAAAACATTGCAAGCAACATTATTGTGTCCGGGGAGAATAATCCGAATTCTCCCTGATTGCACCGCAGAGATGAAACCGGATGGCAGAGAGCAGTCATCCGGCTCCATCTGGCCCCATAGGCTACTATGGGGCCAAAAACCGGTCCGGGGCTGTCTGGTTTACACCGGACAGCCCCGGACCGGATCACACCGTGGTGTGAAGCCAGCCTAAGCCAAAATTGCACCAAGCAAAGCATGTTTTTTTTATATTAAAGCTTAAGAATTCAATACATTTTATCCATGTGTACTCTAAAGAATTCTTAAAGATTGCATAGCCCGTTTGATTGTTGAGCAGAAGTATATTTCAGGGACTCTTCACCCCATGTGTTTGATGAGTGGTGGCAGTGTGTTGTGTAGCTGTGGTGTGTGGACTATATCAGAGTGGGATTTATACTCACTTTATAGCCTATAGCAGAGGATGGGTGCTGGATTGAGTGAGTGAAGATAATTAACCTTTGCAGGTGGACCACCCATGCTGAGAAGTTTGTACATGACCCTTTATCTCATCCAAATATTTTAGATTTCCTTAACTGATAAAAGAATAACGTCAACCTCATAACATTAACCAGGATCAATAAAGAGAATCTTTATTCATATACTAAATATTTTTTTCTTCATTGGACTAACTCATTTTCCAGGACAATTTCTTGTTAATAAATTCATGAAGAGCTTTTTTAATGTCTTCATTTCTTAAACTGTATATAATGGGGTTGACCAAAGGAGTTAACACAGTATACAGCAGTGATAAGATCTTGTTCATTGTGAGTGTTCGGCCCTTTGTTGGCACAACATAAACACCAAATAAAGTCCCGTAGAATATGGAGACCACGGTGAGGTGGGAGATACAGGTGGAGAAGGCTTTCTGTCTACCGGTACTGGATGAGATCTTCAACACTGTGACAACGATGCAAATATAAGATACTACAATTACTGTTGTTGGACTAATGACAATTGGAATACTTACTAAATAAATCTCTAAACTTACTATGAAGGTTTCAGAACAAGCAAGTTCTAATAACGGATCAAGGTCGCAGAATAAATGGTCGATAATTTTTGGACCACAGTAGTCCAGCATTGCCGTTGTTATAACATAAATCAAAGTAATAGAAAATCCAAACAACCAACAGAAGACAGCCAATAAGACACAATGATGGTTGGTCATGATAGAGGTGTAACGTAGGGGGTTACAGATGGCCAAATATCTGTCGTAAGACATTAGAGCAAGAAGAAAACATTCAAATACTACCGAGGAGCAGAAGAAATAAAACTGAGTGATGCATCCAGTAAAAGTAATGGATCCCCAACTATTCAGTAAAACGTGGAGTATGTTCGGAACAATGTCTGAGGTCAACAGGATGTCACTGAAGGACAGTTGTGAGATGAAGAAGTACATCGGAGTGTGGAGGTTCTTGCTGGTGGACACCAGGGTGATGATCAGGAGATTCCCACATATGATCAGACAATAAACCACAAGGAACAGACAGAAAAGTAAAATTCTCACATTTCGACTGACTTGAAATCCTAAGATGATTAGCTCTGTGACCACCGTCCTGTTGTTTTCCTGTAATGACATTTATGGTTGGACTATAGAGTAAGAGTGGCCTCAACAGGACCTACTAAGCAATGTGATAACACATACTGTGTAGTGTACTTTAACCTTATATAATTACAGTGGTACTGGAAAACATGTCAACCTCCATATTTCTGCATAAATTTAACCTATGACTGCATTAGATCTTCATACAAGTCCTAAAAGTAGATGAAGGAAAACCAAGTAAAGCAAATGTTAAAATGATCAGAGATAATTCATCATAACTTATGTGTGACCCCTTTGTGCAGAAATAACTGTATATTAACATTTCCATATGGAGAGATGACATGTCAGGTGAGTAGTGATGGGCGAACCCGAACTGTAAAAATCGGAGTCTGTACTGCTGAACACCTAGTGTTCATGTGCAAATCCTGACAACAGTTTGCGTCCGAGGTCTGTAAAATAGAACATATAGTTAATAAACATTATCATAATACTTACCAGGTCCCTCACTGATTCCATCTTTAATTACAAGAAAATAAAAACCTTCCTTCGACGTAATCCAGGTCTTATCTTCTTCAGCTCCGCTACATCTTTGCCAACAGAGAAAGACGTCTGCTAATAGAGATGAGCAGGCACGGAATGACAGCTGGGTGCTGTGTGAAAGGTTATCGAGTTCATATGAACTCAGATAACTCCAGCATCACCCGGCACACGGAGCCCAGCTACCAGTGAGAAAGAGAAGCGCTCACTTACAGCTTGGCTCCGGGTGCTGTGAGAAAGGTTATTGAGTTCACCCATAGCCCATCCATAAGTGAGAGCTTCTCTATGGTAATAATGGGGTTAATACCAGCTTTGCATTCTCAGCTAGTACTAAGCCCGAAATTCAGGGTGTCAAGCTAAATTAGACCTGGCCACCATAAATTTCTAGTAAATATTTAAAAAAACACAACAAAGAGACCAAAATAATTTTTATTAGAAATAAAACAAAAAGCACATTTAGGGACTCCATCTTTATTTCCAAAAAATAACATAGTCCACAGGCAGAGCATAGTCCTCCCTGCTTCATCGTTCTGAACAGACAAGCATCTGACCAGAGCCACAAACAGGTTGAGACTGACAGTAACACTGAGAGGTCAATTGAGTTCATAGCTGAGCCATGAACTCAGGTGACCCCTGACGTCACCACGAATATTGCAGAGAACTGCCACGTTCTCAGCAGTGAATACCCCCAGAAGTTATTGAGCAGCCCAGAAGTAGATGCGGCCAGTACAGCAAGACTTCAGGACGCGTACTGGGGGACCCGGTAAGTAGAATGATAATGTTTATTAATAATGTGCTTTCTTTTACAGCCCCCACCCCATCCTATAACTGTAAGGTACAAGATTGGGGATCGGACACAAGTTTGAGTTACATCCGGCCCCGACCTTGGACTTTAAAAAAGGTCTAGGCGAGTCTGCCGATTCTGAGCATCAGTGGGTTTACCCATCTCTATATCTGAGGAGACTTAGGCTGGCTTCACACCATGCTTTTTGGCATCCTGTTCTGTCTGTTTTGAAAGGACAGAACAGGATCCGTTTTTGCCTCCCATGGATCCCCATGATGCCATATTGCAGTCGCGGGTTCATTTCTGTCCTGTTTTTTTCCTGGCCTCAAAATTGGAGACTGCACAGTTTTTGGGCTCCGGTGAAAAATTGGACCAAACCAGACAGAAACAAATCCAGGGCAATCCGGCGCATACAACATGGGAGTCTATGGGCGTCGAGTCTGGGAAAAAACAGGATTGTTTCCCGGATCCGGTTTTAGTGTACTGAGCATGATCAGTACACATTCAAAGCTCTGTTTCCGTGTGACATGTGTAATTTCACTTTAGCAGTGTATCTACATACACTGCTAAAGCGAAATTAAAGAAAGCAATATGTTAAAAATAAAAAAAATGCTCACCTCCTCGCTGAGTGTTCTGGGATGCGAGGCGTCCACGTCAGATCACTGCAAGGACCTGAATCAGCTGACCTGTAGCAACCAATCAGCTGATGTGTCAGATGTAGTGATGGGCGAGTCCTAAATTATTCGGAATCGCTTGACTCTAGCGAGTCCGAGCCCAGGACTCGCTACTCGTTGCGAGTCTAGCGAGTCCAATGTTAATGAATAGGGAAGCGATTAATAGCGAGTAATGTGCGATTTACAAATCACAGATGTGTCTCGGAAGCTTTGTCGGAACATAACAGATTCTGTATGGGTGGAGGCACACTGTCGTGCATCAAACACGGAGCGTGCTTGATGCACGACAGTGATGCGAGTGCAGTGCTAGTTTGGTGCGAGTATAGTGCTAGTGTGAAAACGATTCGACTCCCCCAGCATGTATACAGGCAGAGCGGCCGATCACGTGGTGCCGCTCATTTGCTATTCATGATATGCACTGCATCCTCCCGTCCATCAGCGGGGGGGATGCAGTGCATATCCCGTAATACAGTCTTTTCCCGTACCGTAGTTATACAGGCTCCCCCAGCATATATACAGGCTCCATCGTAGGTATACAGGCCCCCCTCACAGTTTTGCGGCCCGCCCCCCCCTCACAGTATGCCCCTCGCAGTGTTCCCCTCTGCTCCCCCGTCCTCCTATGTGCTCCCCTGTGTCTCTCCTCTGCTCCCCCTCTCCTCCTCCTCCATTCTTCTCACCTGTCCTTGCTCCTGCACGTCCCGTACGCTCCCGGCGCCCGGTCTCTCCAGCGTCTCTTGCGATGTGCTGCCAGGACCTGGCATGATGTCATATTCACATCACAGCCGGTTAGCTAGTAACCGGCAGTAATTACACTGCCGGTTACTGGTTAATGGCTGTCATGTGATTATGACATCATGCCAGTTCCTGTAGAACAGAGGATAGGTGAGGATGACCTGCTTTGTTATTTTTAACCCCTGCACTCCGGAGGAGTGCATGAATGGATGGGTGTGTATGTATGTATGTGTGTGTATGTATTTATGTATGTGTGTGTATGTATTTATGTATGTGTGTGTATGTGTGTATGTATGTGTGTGTATGTGTGTATGTATGTGTGTGTATGTATGTGTGTATATGTATGTATGTATGTATGTATGTGTATGTATGTGTGTATGTATGTGTGTATGTATGTGTGTATATGTGTGTGTATGTATGTGTGTATATGTATGTGTATGTGTGTATGTATGTGTATGTATGTATGTATGTATGTGAATGTATGTATGTATGTATGTGTGTGTATATGTGTATATGTGTATGTATGTATGTGTGTTGCATGTATGGATGGATGGATTCATGGATGGATGGGTGTGAGTGTGCGTGGATGTGAGTGTGCGTGGATGTGAGCGTGCGTGGATGTGAGCGTGCGTGGATGTGAGCGTGCGTGGATGTGTGCGTGGATGTGTGACACCGGGACTCACGGTGTTGCAGCTATCTGCTGACAGGGCCTGCTGTGACGTCACAGTCACATGATCGGAGGTCATGTGACGTCCTGTCAGCAGATAACTGCGACGCCGGGAGGACACTGGGACCCTGCGGGACCCTGCCGACCTCCCTGAAGATAATTTATTCACTGCTCTGCCGGCGCTCCCGCCGGCAGAGCAGTGAATGGGCTGTCACAGTAGGGTTCACCTGAGGTGAACCCTGACTGTGAAAGTCATCTTGCAGTCTGCTCTCCCTCTGCATAGACGTAAGTCTATGCAGAGGGATGTGGCAGTGAAGATTCCGTTTATGGACTACGTCGGAGGCGATCGTCGTGGGGCCTTTGTTGTGGACTACGTCGGACGGAAGAGGATTTTTTAAACAAAGTTGGAGTCCCTAATTGTGTTCTGTTTTATTTCTAATAAAATTATTTTTTCTCTGTGTTTGTGTTTTTTTTCTATTAATTACTGGAAATTCATGGCGGTCATGTCTAATATTGGCGTGACCGCCATAAATTTCGGGCTTAGGGCCAGCTGATAATAAAAAGCTGGCCTTAACCCCTTTATTACCCAGTGAGCCACTGCACCAGGGCCACTGGAAGAGCGGGGTTCAGCGTCAGAAGATGGCGCTTCAATGAATGCGCCATCTTCTGGGGCGGCTGCAATTCGCAGCGGGGGTGCCCAGAACGCTTGGGCATTCCTGCGCTGCAGATTCCAGCTGCCAGCTGCTTAGCTGTACCTGGCTAGACATAGAAATTGTGGGGAGCACCACACAGTTTTTTTTTTATTATTTCATGAAATTCATGAAATAATAAAAAAAAAAGGGCTCCCCTATTTTCTTGTGTCCAGCCAGGTACAGATGGGCACCTGGGGGTTGGGGGCAGCCCGTCGCTGCCTGCTGGATCCGGCTGGTTGCAAAATACGGCGAAGCCCACGTCAAATTTTTTTCTGAAAAGTCCATAAAACAATATAAATAAAAGGGACTGCATCTTTATTAACCCCTCGGCCATGGTGGAAGGGTTAATAAAGAGGCAGTCCCTTTTTTAGGATTGTTTTATTGATTTTTCACAAAAAAATGACGTGGGCTTCGCCGTATTTCTGGAACCAGCCGGATCCAGCAGGCAGGGACGGGCTGCCCCCAACCCCCAGGTGCCTATTTGTACCTGGCCGGACACAAGAATATAGGGGAGCCCTTTTTTTTAATTATTTCATGAATTTCATGAAATAATAAAAATAAATGCGTGGGGCTCTGCGCAATTTCTATGTCTAGCCAGGTACAGCTAAGCAGCTGGGGGCTGGAATCCGCAGCGCAGGGAGGCCCAAGCTTTCTGGGCACCCCCCGCTGCAAATTTCAGCCCGCAGCCGCCCCAGAAGATGGCGCGTTCATTGAAGCGCCATCCTCTGGTGCTAAACCCCGCTCTTCCAGCGGCCCTGGTGGCGGTGGCACGCTGGGTAATAAAGGGGTTAATACCAGCTTTGTTATACAAGCTGGTATTAAGCCCGAGATTCTTAATGTCAGGCCACGTTTGACCTGGCCACTAAGAATCTCCAATAAAGGGTTAAAAAAAAAACAACACAGAGAAAATTTTTTATTAGAAATGAAAAAAAAAAGCCATTAGGGACTCCATCTTTAATTAAAAAAATCCTCTTCCGTCCGACGTAGTCCAAAACGTGATTTCCTCTCTGCTACATCCCTGTGCATAGATATAGAATGATGTCTATGCACAGGGAATGAGCAGACTGAGAACAATCTCAGCTCTGCTACATCATCTCTGTGCACAGGGAGAGCAGGCGGGCTCTAGGACTCTGGAGCTGCGGCAGCCTGCAGAACCCGAGCCCCACACAGAGCAGACAGCCAGACTCCTTACTGTGCGAGTTTCCCTGCGATTACTTGCACAGTAACGAGTCCAATGCAAGTCAATGGCAATCCTAGTTTTGTCAGAGTCTCAGAATCGCTGAGAAACTCGCAGAGTACCGAGTCCTGCGAGTCCCTTACTACTCGCCGAGTAACGAGTCCTAGTGAGTAGACTCGCCCATCCCTAGTCAGATGGTAGCATCAGCTTAGCGGTTTAAATCACCCTCTAAATCCGATCGACGGCCTGGCGATTTAAACCATTCAGCTGAAACTGTCATGTGACACATCAGCTGATCTGTTGCCACCGGTCAGCTGATTCAGGTCCTTGCAGCGATGGCACCCCGGGACACTCAGCGGAGAGTTGAGCATTTTTTTTATTGTTAACCATTGCTTTCTTTTGCTTTCGCAATGTATGTAGATACATTGCGAAAGTGAAAGTAAAGCCCCAACACCAGTTGCCTGTGCTTTGCAGGCTCAGCTCGTCCCAGCTCTTTGTCAGTTCGGATCCCTCAAAATCCCATAATAATAATAATAATCTTTATTTACATAGAGCTAATTTATTCCTCAGTGCTTTATAATACAGAGGTTCATTGATATTATAATTTCGCTCTGAATCAATAAAGTGTATCTTATTTTATGTTGTCTTATTTTATCTTATACAAACAGTCATAAGTAACAGTTATAAATAATATAATAATACAATAATTAAAGGAAAAAAAAAGATGACTCTGCTCGTAAGAGTTTAAAATCTACAATGAGGTAGAGGTGACAATAAGTACAGCTGCTTATTTACAGTGCAAGTTTAGCCATCTTAAAGAAATGGGGGGGTTGGTAAAGACTGCATGAGTCATCACCAGCCAATCTGTGTAGAGCTATTAAGTTTGGTGAAGTTTGATGGAGAGTTATGCTTATAGAAATAGTGATAGGGCTATATATAAATGACTTTGATTAGGGAGATAGGCCGCCTTAAAAAGATGTGTTTTTAGGCAGCACCTAAATTGTGAATAATCCTAATTTCTTGGGGTAGAGCATTCCAGAGAATTGGTGCAGCTCAGGAGAAGTATTGGAGCCGGGAGAGGAAGGTTCGGATTATTGCATATGTTAGTCTAAAGTCGCTTGTAGAATGTAGAGAACGGGTAGGGTGATAGACAGAGATGAAGGAGGACAGGTAGGGAGGTGCTGAACGGAGAAGAGCTCTATGGGTGAGAACACGCAATTTGAATTGGATCCTGAAGTGCATAGCCAGCCAGTGCAATGACTGGAACAGAGCCGAAGCTTCAGAGTAGTTTCAATATCAAGTAGGAGCCGCACACAGGATTCTTTTTGCAGCCTTTATTTTTTCTTGTGGGGTCTTACAAAGTGCAGGGTGCGGGAGGGAGGACGGGGGAGCAGCCTATACACTAGCAGCCTATTGTATAGGCTGCTCCCCCGTCCTCCCTCCCGCACCCTAAACTTTGTAAGACCCCACAAGAAAAAATAAAGGCTGCAAAAAGAATCCTGTGTGCGGCCCCTACTTGATATTGAAACTGGAAGTGATGTTGTGCTGCTTACAGGAGGCCAGACACCAGGATTACAGCGTGTGCAGCAAGGAGGAGAGAAGTTCTGCCTCCAGGGGGCCCCCAAGGAACACTGGTATCAGCGTAACCACGGCAGGAGGTGCTGGCTTCTTCAACAAACTGTGAAGCTTCAGAGTAGGTTAGCTAGATGGAGATCCTGGCTGCTGCATTAAGAATGGATTGGAGAGGGGAAAGTCTAGTGAGGGAAAGGCCAATTAATAGAGAATTACAATAATCAAGGCGGGAGTGGATCAGGGCCATTGTGAGGGTTTCCATTACTTCAATGGTGAAAAAGGGACGGATTGTAAAGATGTTCTTTAGGTGTTGCTGGCAGCAGCATTTGGCCGAATCGCTCAGTTCTGGAGCTGCTCCATCTTATGATAGTGGCCACATCTGGGTACTGCAAATTTATTACATTTTTTAATTCACTTCCACAGAACTGAGCATTTCAGCCAACTGCTGCTGCCAACGACACCAGAGACGGCAGATCAGAGGGTGTATCCGGTGCTGGACCCCAGCCGATCAGACATTGATGACCTCCCCTAACAATAGGCCCTCAGTGTTTACGTAGGGGACAACCTGTAATCCTAATCACATGCAGAATCAGTATAGGATCCTGTGCACATGAGCCGGGTTTTATTGTAGGTGTGTTGTATAATCATGTCTGACACCCAGTATGTCAATGTATGAAGGATTCATGAGACTTATCAGGTTCATTATGAGCAGCTGAGAGCATTGTGTGTACTGTGTGAACCAACCCGGAACACAGGGAGTTAAAATAAGCTCTGTGAAAGCTGTAGAGATCAGGCACAGAGAGGAGCAGCTGTATAGGAACTAGAGGAGCTGATTACGGAAGCTAAGTGGGTGTGGCCATGTGGGCGTGGCAGGCACGATAAGAGCCTGCCAGCTGATTGAGTGAGAAATCAGATGAGATCAGAGCAGATGAGCTCAGACCAGAGAGAAGAGCAGATCCAGTCTGTGTGAGGGACTGAGTGATAGTCCATACTGCCATGCTGAGAGATGGTGAAGGGAGCATGCTAGCTCCATGCCGGTAGCCAGAACCAGGGTCGTTACAGCACCTGGAGTGGGGAAGCTGTGGCTGACCTGATGGATGCTGGACTGGGCGTGGGGCGAAACACGTCCAGGAAGGAGCCCATGGGAATGCTTGGTCAACCCGTGACCCAGGTAGCGAGACCCGGATCCGTGCCCGGTAAGACGGCAGTTCCCATGTAATGAAGTGAGCTGCATGTGTATCATGCCAGGTGGGCATAACCACCATTGGGTCCGACTAGACAGTCGGTAAAGGACCCGTAGATGTATGTAAGGGCTTAGGTAACAATGCCCTGAATGAGAGACGATGGCCTATGTGTAAGAGCCATGGATAATGTTGTGGGGGAGAGTGACCCAGCCAGTATGGATGATGAATTGAAGGCGATCCGTCCCTGGTGGATGAGAGGGAGGTTTGCTTGCTGCATGCAGGAGGCACCCATCCTTCAATAGTGTGTATGTACCTGTGGCCAGAGACAGGGGTCACGAAGGCTCCTAGAAGGGTAACCATGGCTGATCTAGAAGGGTGCTACTCAGACACAGGGTACAGGCGTCGACCTGGAGACCTGCCATGAGATGGAGGTTTGGTGGTGACTGGTGGCTAACAGAGTTGTTCCTTGAAAAAGGAAAAGTGTGTGCTGGACTCCAACAAGATGGAGACCCAAGCAGTGGCCACTGCTGTAGCTAAGTCTTCCAATTTGCAATATATTCTCCTCCTTCCCAGCCCGGAGGTCGGCTTCGGTCTCCATCTTGTTGGAGTCCAGCACACACTTTTCCTTTTTCAATTAAAAATAAGGGCACCTCGGCCGCTTATTGCACTCATGAATTGTACACATTTAGTGTCAGTGTTGCAGCAGATATCTCCTATTTTCATTAGACTACAAGTAGAGGCAAAATACAGCCGCTGAGATCATTCACTGGAACTTGTGCCACAATTACCATCTTCCTGTCACACAGAAATGGTGGGATCATAAACCTGAAAAGGTTATTGAGAATGAACATGCAAAACTACTATGGGACGTCCGAATTCAGACTGATAAAGTCTTGGAACACAGTACTCCGGACCGTACCATTGTAACAAAAAAGAAGTGTGGATCGTGGATGTGGCAATACCAGGAGACTGCAGGATGGAGGAGAAGGAACTGGAAAAACTGACACGATATGACGACTTAAAGATCAAACTGCAAAGACTCTGGCACAAACCAGTGAAGGTGGTCCCAGTGGTGATCAGCACAAGCCAGTGAGGTGGTCCCAGTGGTGATCAGCACAAGCCAGTGAGGTGGTCCCAGTGGTGATCGGCACAAGCCAGTGAGGTGGTCCCAGTGGTGATCGGCACAAGCCATTGAGGTGGTCCCGGTAGTAATCGGCACAAGCCATTGAGGTGGTCCCAGTGGTGATCGGCACAAGCCAGTGAGGTGGTCCCAGTGGTGATCGGCACAAGCCAGTGAGGTGGTCCCAGTGGTGATCGGCACAAGCCATTGAGGTGGTCCCAATGGTGATCGGCACAAGCCATTGAGGTGGTCCCGGTGGTGATCGGCACAAACCAGTGAGGTGGTCCCAGTGATGATCGGCACAAGCCATTGAGGTGGTCCCAATGCTAATCACCACAAACCAGTGAGGTGTGTGGTGGTGATCGGCACAAACCAGCGAGGTGGTTCCAGTGGTAATCACCACAAACCAGTGAGATGGTGTGGTGGTGATCGGCACACTGGGTGCTCGGCCTATAAACATTGGCCACCACTTGAAAAAATTGGAGTTGACAGAATAACAATCTGTTAGCTGCAAAAAGTAAAAGACAGAAGGCAGAAGGCCCCTACGGCATCATTCACTGATACATCACGCAGTCCTAGATGCTTGGGAAGTGTCCGACTAATAACATAATACAAAATCCAGAAAAATTACCCTACATGCTGGGTGTAACTGTTGTATATGTATAATAATATTAGCAAGAAATCATTGGCTATTTCTTATATTTCATATAGTGAATACTAAACTGTCAATTAGTTACAATATTATTTTTTTTATATTCTACAAATGTTACTTACATCAGATAATTCTTGGTTCTTCACATTCATTTTCAGATTATGGTTTCCTCTTCTCAGTTCTCTAATGATTGATGATAATGCTTGACGCACCGTTGCAGCTTGTCTTGGCCACCAGATGCATAAATATCAGGCATCATCTATTGATATTTATATATAAAATGAAGGCAAGATAAATGATAGAATAAGTTCTCGGAAATATCTAGGGTTTATACTGATTAGTCCCTTGTGTATCATTCAGTGGAGACATATAAAGTTAAAATAAATTGATAAAGTTATAGATGACATTGTAAATATAAAGAAAGTTTTAAAACAAGAAGAAAGTTAAAGTTCACTGTACTGAAAGTTTATTAAAAGTTATAAAACAAGTTTGAAATTGATTCCGCACCAAAAGAATCACATAGAATTTGGCATTGGTTGATTGCAGAGAGTCCAAGCTTACAAACCCCTTAATCATCAGTTGTAGGAGATGGGGCTTAGTATATATAAACCCCCATTGTAGAGATTGTTGTAGGAAATACTTTGTAACACACAATTGTAATGTGTTGTAGGGTGGTAATCATGGGTGAAGTCATGGCGTGCTACAATGAAGTTACGGTCCTGGCTGGCTGTGTGGACTTGTTACCATTTGCTGTAGGTAGCCAGGATCGAATGACGATTTTGACAAACACCTGTTCACATTTACTAAGAACAGTTTATTTATCACTTCTTCAGTGACAGCAACATACATGACAAAGTGTGCACTTCATTTCCAGACCCTTTCAACTTTACAGAGAATTATTAGACAGTTTAAACTCCGGCTGGGTTGTTTCCGATCTTGCTAGTTTTTTGAGTCACAGCCCAACCCGGCATAGTTCAACAATCCGATTTGTAATATACACCATTCCCTTCCGTGATTCCATGTCTATTATCCTCATAGAGGATGGGCTAGAGGGAGTTCTGATCACTACAGCAAGTGAAGAGCCTTATGCTCCCAGATGGCTAGATATCCACATCTCTTTTCCTCCTGAAGTAGAGGTGTAGGGCGTTTCCCAGTAGTGTGAAGAGTAGAGACTTGAGCTCTCCGATGCTAAGGGAGACTCTCCCTGGAAAGTTGATTTTGTTTACAGACTAATCCACCCTGACCGGTCACCTTTTAAGCCCCCGTCGCACCTGGCGACAGGGCTGGGGATGTCGGCGGCGACTGGCAGGAGCGCGCACGTTTTTGGCGCCGTCCCCCCTTTACATGGGGTGACATCACCAGCCCCGCGCCAGCGAGCTTTCAGGCGGCCTCCCCGCCAGGGTGTCTGAAAACCCCAGCAGCAATGCAGGACAATGGGAGCCTATGGTTCCCATCGCCTGACAGGTCGTCGGAGGCCGGTTACATGGGGCGATGTGTGCACATCGCCCCATGATGGTTGCCTGGTTCAGAGCACCGCTCTGAAACCAGGCGACCGCTCGGCGGCGCCGACATCGCCCCTTTACATGAGGCGACGTAGGGGCAATGTCGCTGCCAATAGGCCACGCCCCTACGTCGCCTATGTAATAGGCGGCGATGTCGCCCCGTGTGATGGGGGCTTTAGAGTTGGGGCCTTATCGCTAAAGCTCCACCCTCTTCTGTTCTGCCTGGGGTTGCTTCATTATTGGTCGGTTGCTAGCCTCAGCCTCAGTCTGCTGTCTCACATATTCTCCTTTTTTGAGGCAGGTCACCCACTGCATGTGGCCTTAACGATCTCTCAGACCATAGGTATTTTCTAATCTCACATTGGAGCCTATCTCAAGTCCTAAAGGAAATGGTTACTTTCCCTAGAGACTAACCCCTTCTTTTGACGGCTAGTGCCAGTTCTTAACCTCTGCTTGCCCTACAGTCTGTCAATTGCACTTGACCTTTCTGTATATAACAATATACATTATACATGGAAACGTGAAGACATTACGATTCAAATACTGCATCATTTACAAAGATATAACACAATTCAAACGACAATACAATAGAGCAATTGGTGTTTTCAGGGAGGAACATGACTGCAAGCCCATCTCCTTATACAAGCACAGCACGTCCAATACTACAACTTTTTACTTATCTCAGGATATTAATCCCCATGATCCTCATGGACGGGAGTGTAAATCCATGTCAGTTTGGAGACTTTTTGAGGTTCTCGTCATTAAATTCTCTTCATATATGAAAGATTTTGAATAATAATTGATGGCTCGCGTACACTTCAATGTTTATAGTGAGTGAAATGATACAATTCCATATGGCATATTGCTGAATTGTGAGTAGTCACATTTTCAAGCAGAGTAGATTAGTATTTAATTAAACTAGAAATGAGTAAATCACTTCGCTTAGCCCCAGTCTCTGGTCCAGGTTAGTTCTCTTTGGCCATGGAGGGAAGATGCTCGAAATTCCTTACTTTCTTGAATCCCAGGCTTGGCTTATAATTAGATGGATTAGAGAGATGTCTTCTAGGTACCACATACCACACAGGTGATATCACACCATGCAGGTGAATTAAAGCCAAGTTGAGGAACCCAAAAGCTTAGGAAATTAGCACAGCCCCTGACAATGGATAGTGAATACAGGTATAGACCATGGGCCGGGTTTGTATGAATCAATTGGGTAATCTCTAATCTGTTCCTGTTTGAGTAGTTTTAATAACATATTTTATATGCAAACACACGACACCCCAATGAGCGCCACTTGACAGGCAACAAATGCAAAATTAGTTTTTGGTGAGCACGAGATGGTTCCATTAAGGTACCGTCACACGAGGCGACGGCACTGGAGATGTCGGCAACGACAGGTGGGAGCGCGCATGTTTTTGGCACCCCGCCAGCGTCGCCGCCCCCCATTTACATAGGGCAACAACTCCAGCACTGTGCCGGCGATCTGACAGGCAGAATCGCCGCTGGGGTGTCTCAAAACCCCAGCGGCGATGCAGGACCATCACCTCTCAGGTCGCCGGCGGCCGTTTACATGGGGCAATGTGCGCACATCGCCCCAGATCGGCCGCCTGGTTTCAGAGCACTGCTCTGAAACCAGGCGACCAGTAAATGGCATTGCCCTCGCCCATTCACATTAGGCGATGCAGGGGCGATATCGGCGTCAATAGGCCGCACCCCTGCATCGCCTAATAAATTGGCGGTACCGTCGCCTCGTGTGACGGTACCTTAAGTCAATCTGTGAAAAATATTGTTAAGGTGCACTATGGAGTGAGGTTTTATATGGGAGAACACTAAAAGTGATAAGGAGAATTCATGTAATAACCTAAACCCTTCAAGATCAAGGATGCATAGGTCCATTCTTGTCCATGTCCCTTCTTTTGATATGAGCTTACACGCAGAGCTAGCATCATTCCCTGCACATGCCGGATGATCCCATCAGTCGGCATGTGCAGGTGACTGATACAGGAGGATGAGCAACCACCATCCAGTGTTAACCCCTTAAATCGCTATGTCAGTCACTGACAGTGCGATCTGAACCAGCACAGTGGGGAATAACCTATTTATCACCAGCATCGGCAGCCCATTATGCAATCACAGGGCCTCAATGCTTTGCCATGCCAGCCGCCCGGAGTCCTCTGATGACCATTGGCGTAACTTCAGGCCTCGGAGCCCCGATACGAAAGCTCCAACGGGGCCCCCAATTATTGCAAATCTTTAGTAGTATTAGTCTTTTTCTATGGGCCAAAGGGACTTTTGGGGCCCCCTAGACTGCAGGGCCCCGGTGCAATCGCAACCCCTGTACCTATTGTAGTTACGCCCCTGCTGATGACCCTGGAGGCTTTCATGACTCATTTTCTGTGAGTGCCCAGCGAGCTCCTGCATCCACAGAAAGTGATCATTTGTGCTGTGCAGAGCTTTGGATTATCTAGGCTGTAAACAGCACAAGCAATTGGACTGAGCAGTGTTGAGCAGCTGTCATGGTGCATTTAAATTAAAGGAAACGTTAAAAAAATTCTAAAAAATATGAAAAATAAATTAATAAAAAAAGTTCACATCACCCCCCTTTTGCGACATTGAAAATAAAGCTATATGTATATACATATATATATATATATACTAGATAAAAACTCTCTGTAGCACTCAGCTACTACCAGTCGTGTACATATGCTAACAAGCTAAATATATATGAGAAAAAATGTAAAAACTTACGTTTTTTTCAAAAAACGTAAAAAAACGTACGTTTTTAAATTTTTTCTCATATATATTTAGCTTGTTAGCATATGTACACGACTGGTAGTAGCTGAGTGCTACAGAGAGTTTTTATCTAGTATTTTGATCCAGCGTCCCTGCTGGCACCAGTTCACATTGTCTGAGAGTGCTGTGCAGTTTTTTTTTTCGTTTTTTTCTCTTTTATATATATAAAATACACCTATATAGTATCACCGGGCTCAGAAATGCACCATCTATGAAAAAGTAAAGTCAATCAACCAGATACAGTATGTAAACTGTGTAACGTAAATAATGTAAAAAATGATATTTTTATGGTTGCCGCAACATTGTAATAAAATGCAATAAAAGGTGATTAAAGCAATGTATCTACCCAAGAATCGTATCATTACAAACGTCAGCTCAAGACGCAATAAGCCATCACACACCTCCAGACATGAAAAATGAGGACGAAATGGCGAAAAAAGCAGAATTCTTTTTTTTTTATACAAAAACTTCAGACTTTTTTCATAATTTAGATAAAAGTAAAAGTAAAATCTTTGGAATCTACGAACTCGTCCTGTTCTGAGGCATCCTACCGTCATGTCAGTGTTACCATAAAGTGAACATGGCAAATTAAAAAAAATGTAAGAAAAATACAGCGGTATAATCGCTATAATATTGTAGGTAAATGATAAATATATTATTTATTCACGCAACGCATTTCTGGGATGATTTGTCTTCTTCATCAGGTGATGATATCACGTCTAAAGAGGAAGGCCGGCTTCACACCACAATTTTCTGCTGTCATGTTCTGTCTGGTGTTTTGCAGGAAGCACCGGACAGAACCTGACAGCCCCGGACAAAACAGAACCGGAGGGCAATTATGCCCTCCAGTCCTGTTTTCTGCCAGAATCGTCTGTGCCGCTGTCCATTGCTGAAATATCAGTACAGCTGCTTGCAGGGGAGCTGGCCGCTGTGTTGATATTTCAGCCGTGGAGCTCTCCATGTGCTGAAATTCAGCAGCATCTGTTTTTAACAGACGCCGCAATTTCAGCACCCGGCATCCAATTTGCTATGGGCACCGGATCTGGGAAGTTCCGGGAGGATCCAGTTTTGTGCAATTTTTGCCCCGGATACAAAAAATGCTGCAAGCTGCGAATTCCCCAGATCTAGCCGGACACACACCAAACCAGATGGCAAATAGCCGCCATCTGGCCCCATCCGGCACCATAGGGATACAATAGAGCCAAAATCGGATTTTGGGTTGTCCGGTATGAACCGGACAACCGCGGATCCAAAAAATGGTGGTGTGAAGCCGGCTGAACATTTTTATATTAGAAATGCTGCGTCCAAAATGAATACAATTAAAACAAATGATTAACAACAGGTGATATAATAACGACCGATGGCCTATGTAACACAAGCATGAGTACAGGTGCAAGATAAACCAATAAAGTGACCTAAAAGCTATTGTTAGAAATAAACTAAGCGGTATTTTCTCAACTAACATTGATGGGCACTTTACACGTCCCGATATCGGCGTCCAACTCCGACCAAAAGTCACGTGGTTCGTGCGTTGGCCCCGATATCGTTCGTGCGTTGTGTGGTGTCAATGTCCAATACGATGCAAGAACGATGCCAAAACGATATCGGGGATCAAATGAGCCTGCTCTCCAATGACCCGATATTGGATGGACATTGTGGCCGGATCGTGCTGTGTGAAAGCCCAACAACGATGTGGAGTACAACTTCCCCTATTCTCTCCCATGTTAAATGGTCGTTCCTGGGTCGGTTGTACATGGGGGGCGTAGACATCGCTGTTGCGTTGGCAGCCGATATCCCGCTGTGTAACCTCTCCTATGCGATCTTGGAATTCTGCCCAGAAAAGCGCGCTCCCGCGGCGTTGGATCCAATATCGGACCGACGTTGGGACGTGTAAAGTGGCCATGAGCCCCTCTGGTGTTAATATTGCTAATTCATACACCCAATAACATTCCTTATTAATTAGTTTTTTATATCTGTCCTGGACACTATTAGAGATTTGCTCAATAATAGTTGGCTGTAGGTTGTCTGGGATTTTTTGGTGTTCCAATGAGAAAGTGTGATTGAGAATCTCGTGTTTAATATTGTCAGGAAGGAGGGATTTAACGCCGGGCTGCTGTCATTAAAACGTGGAAAGCAACATGGTAATCTTCGAAAACATGGTTTATTTCAATGCGTTGTGGTCTAAAACTCTTTTGGAGATCTTGTCATGCCTGGCAGCCAGCGTTCTCTCAGAACGTGTCTTCAGCACTGCATGTGGTGCCCTGATGGATAAGCGTATCTGGCGGTCTCCTGAAAGTGTGGACTGCCTAAAGGTACTGTCACTCGAGGTGAAGGTACCGCCGATTTATTAGGCGATGCAGGGGCGTGGCCTATCGGTGCCTACATCGCCCATGCATTGCCTAATGTGAACGGGCCAAGGCGACGCCATTTACTTGCAGTGCTCTGAAACCAGGCGTTCGATATGGGGCGATGTGCACACAATAGCCGGCTTACTGTAAATGGCTTATTAACCCCTAACATGCTGAGTGGAGTGGACAGTATGTTTCTAGGGGGGGGTGGGCACCCCCTAGAGACATGCTGCCCACAGCTAATATTCATATTTAATGTGTTAATACACATTTAACAGCAGCAGGGATGAGCAAAGTATACGGTAACCTCATTGCTCAGGATTACACATCCGGAGCAATCCGGTTACCGCATTGCGGTTCACAGCACACATTTTGGAAACAAGATGTGTGTGAAGACAATTGCCTGCCCAAATGTGACCCCAGACTAAAGACTGAATAAAAATGGTCAGAATGCAAATATATTATACCACATTCTCCAATGATCAACTGAGCCCCTCTGGAGATAATGTACCAAGGTTGAAGATCGAGTCATTTTCCTTGTTATCGAGCTTCCTATATCTACTTGGGACAGACTTTGGATATGCGGTCTATGATGGTCAGCCTCATTGCACTTGGGTTTTTGAAATGTTACAATAAAAATATCCTGGAAGATATGTTACAGTCTTTTTCATGTTTCACAGACGTCGTTTACGTCATGTTTGTCAAATTCTCTATATTGACTGTTTCCGCTCATGTCTGTAAATCTGTATGTCTCTTGAAGAAGCGGGCAGCTAGTCCATGAAACATGTCAGAATAAAGATACAGTTTTAATATAGACAACTCTGGACTTCGGCTCCTTTGTGACCTCTTTGGATGGGAAACCACCTTCTATCTTCCTCCTTGAGCTAATTTCAGCGGTTTCAGCGGCAGCTTTTGAGCTCATTTGAAGGTGTTTTCTATGTCCTTGATTTTGCCTTCTATTGATTTTGATTTTAATGGGGTTTGGAAGTTCAGTGACCTGTTTGTTCGAAGAATTTAGCAAACATATGCCCGTTCGGCGAACTGATCTGCCTCTTGTTCAAATAAATAGAGTGCAGATGTGCAGCCATGACCATTATTAAAAGACAAAGCAGCTCCAGAACTGAGCATTTCAGGCCACCGTCAACAAGAGAAGCAGGTCGAAGGGAGTGCCAAGTGTTAAACTCGGCCAATCTAACATTTTTGATCTTTCCTAATGTGGAGCCCACTGGGACGGGGTACTCGGTACCGGACCGGGGTATCACAGGGGGTATCACGGCAGTCTTGGTCCCAAGCCCACAAATAATGGGAGTTTGGGGGTTATTTACAGGGGATATAGTAGTGACGCCACCCGTGGTATGTGGTCAGGGTGACCACCGCTGCTGCAGAACCTCTGGGAATGATGGATAGCAGCCTGAGATGTAACGGCTCTCTACGGGCAGAGCATGGTTCCCCAGGGCAGTGGTGATAATAGTCTGTGGATGATGTAGGTTAGGGGTAGTGGTAGAAATGATAGCAGTTTGTGAGGGAGAGTAGGGCTTGAGCGCAAGGATTACACAAACTCACGGTTTTGTAGTTTTGCAAGTCTTTACTGTAGGTGTTATTCAGCAGAGTACTGTCCACGGAGTCTGTTCCGGGGACGGGTTGCTCCCACCCTAGCCGGCTCCTTGGCTTCCTACTCCTGCATTGTGTGTGTAGCACTGCTGCCACTTTACCTAGGCTGCCGGCCCTGTCTCCTCTCATGGGTAACCACTTGCTAGGCAACCTGAGTCTTATCTTTGTATTTCTGACCCCGCCGCGTTGCTTCGCTGTGGTACAGTGAAGATATATAACCTCCACTTGTCCGGTGTTTACTGTGCTGCTTGTGTCAGGCACAATTTTGGATTCCGTATCCGGTCTTTGCGCTCCTCCGGGGCGAGTTATAGATGTGTTCCTCTGTTTCTCTTAACTCCTTCCCTCAGACCCTGGCTAGGCCTGGAATTGAGCAGCGGACCGTGGGGGAGCCTAAGGCATCTTCTTTCCACCCCAGGCCTTCTTCCTCAGTTCTCCCAGGAACTGAACTACTCACTTCCTCTTCACACCAGAATATATAGGGGAGCAGCTTTAGCTCCCCTTTCTGACCTGGAGGCACTAGTTTAGTGCTGTGGGTTGTGTTAGGAGTTAACCCTTGGTGTTTTTACTGTGGCACATTAACCCCTGGGGTGCCACACTAAAAACAGGCCATCAATGTTTAAGTGGGGGACAACCTTTTTTAAGGTCCACCAACTGATTCTGTGGAAATCCTGAAATCATCATCTGTTGGTGGGACTTGAGTACTGGCATTAAGACACACTGCCCCTAGGGGCTTCGACCTCTGATCCTCCAATCAGACACATTATGCTAAAATAATGCAGTATGAAGTAGAAGTTGCAGCCTCTTATGTAGCTTAGCCTGATTTCTATTTTCACAAGAGTACTGTGATGGCAGTGAGGCCTTCTGCAGACCCCGGATGCTATGGTAACTAATCAGTGCTCCAAGATCATGTGAAAGGGGACCAATTAGTGCTGGTGACCATGCACATCTGCAAACTCACCATGCAGTCCTTGCTGTCAGAGATTGCCATTTAATTATAAATAGTAGTTATCAGAGCTATGGTTTGGCTGTTAATGTTAGACACCGATGAAATATACAGTATAACACAACTAGCTTATACTTTATGAGAAGAGTAAAGGAAATGGCACATCATTTTCTAACTTTTTAATAATAGTATTCTGAAAAGTGTGACATGCAACTGCCTTCAGCTCCCATGAGTCAATACTTTGTAGAACCACAATGCTGTAGGGAGACTTTTCTTCAGCAGGGGCAGGGAAGCTAGAACATTCTTGGAGGGAAACCTGTTAAGGGCTGCAGAAAACCTGAGACTGTCTGAGGCATAGGTTCACCCTCCAGCAGGACAACAACCCTCATCATCCTGCAGATCTACAATGAGGTGTTTAGATCAGAGCAGTCACCGTCTAGACCCAAATTCACCCAGAATCTGTAACAAGACTTTAACACATAGACACACTGGTATACAGAAATCTGTGCAAAAAGTTTGAATGGTTATTAGAAAAAGTGCCGCAAAATAAGAGTGCCTTCAAAAATAGAAATGTTAACAATATTAATTACGGTAAGTGACTAAAAGAGAAAGCAAAATCAAATAAATCTGGGACGTGACCAACCTTCACCTTCATAATAATTACAAGGCATCAATTCTTCTACACAGCATTCGGTATAAAGCTACTGACACTTCTCCTTAATCTGCTAATCCTTAAAAAATATTTATATATATATATATATATATATATATACACCATATATATTCTAGTATAACTCGTGTTTTTAGCACATTTTTTGTGCTGAAAAAGCCCCCCTTGGCTTATATATGAGTCAGAGTGTGCAGTATTTGCTGCGGGAGCGGGGCAGTAACCTGGGGCTGGAGGAGGCTGGAGCGGGATGCAGAGGCAGTGGGAGGTCACGTGGGCCCACTCATTAGTCTAATATAATATACACTGCATGCCCCTGTCCATCACGTCTCAGCACTGACACTAGCACTGACAGGTATGTGGGGGCAGTTGCGCGCATTACATTAGAGTAAGTTTACTCACCCTCACCCCCAATCCTAGTACATAGCCCCCCATTATGGTATATTGCCCCCATCCTACTGCACACACAAAAAAAATAAACAATTTAACTCACCTTTCCATTGCTCCCTGGTGGCAGTGCTATGTTCTCCTGTCTTGTGCCGACATCTGATCAAGTGGGCGGTGCAGAACGGTGATATCATCACTGCATGCCGCTCACATGATTGGATGCTCAGGACAAGAAGACCAGAGGACACTGCGGTGCTACAAGAGAGCGATGGAGAGGTGAGTTAAATACACCATACACTGCGATGGGTTGGCTATATACCAGGATGGGGAATGAGGGCTATTTTCAAGAATGGGGAATGAAGCTTATATACCTGTATGGGGAGCAACGGCTATATACCAGGATGGGGAATGAGTGCTATGTACCAGGGTGGAGGATGAGGGCTAAATACCAGGATTGGGAATGACGGCTATATACCAGGATGGGGAATGAGTGCTATGTACCAGGGTGGAGGATGAGGGCTAAATACCAGGATTGAGAATGACGGCTATATACCAGGATGGGGAATGAGTGCTATGTACCAGGGTGGAGGATGAGTGCTAAGTACCAGGATTGGGAATGACGGCTATATACCAGTATGGGGAATGGGGGCTATGTACCAGGGTGGAGGATGAGGGCTATGCACCTCCTTGATGGGGGTTGATATACCCAGATGGGGGCTGCTGATTTTCCCACTCTAGGCCTATATTTGAGTCAATACATTTTCCTATTTTTTTGTGGTAAAATTAGGGGTCTCTGCTTGTATTCAGGTCTGTACTCGAGTATAAGCAGTGCATGTTTTATTCAATTCTCATAATGTTTTATTTGAAAATAGTCTTAAATAGGATATGAAAGGAGACAGGTTCTGCACTCACCCCCTCGCAGCGTCTATAACTCCTGCCTAGAACAAGATGTCATCAGCGGAGGCTCTGCAGTTACTACAATTTCTTTCATTGCTGCCATCTACAGACAGCCTGGATCCATGATGACAGAATATAGGTAAGAGGCGAGTGCAGCACCAGCTCTCTGCTCCTGTCACTACCACAGATGACATCAGGGGGTGGAGATAACATAATTGAGTAAAACCAGTGCCATTCCACAGCTTCTATCACCACCCAATCATCATCTGTTTGAGGGCAATTTTTTACGCTGTGTGGCAGCAATAGTGTCACTGCTGCTATCAACACCCCTAATGATGTATTGCTTCACGGTTACAAACTACATCAGGGAAAGAAGCAGAATGCTGGTGCTGCACTCACCTGTCTCACAGCTTCTGTTACCAGGAATCCATGAAATCTTCAAAGGGCGCAATGACAGGAACTGCAGTAACTGCGGTGCAGCCCTCTAATGATGGCCAATAGATGATGTGAGAAGTGACTGCAGCCCCAGCCTCCTATAACTTCATGTTTGAGAATATAATATGACAATATAAAATAAAAAAAAAACACATTTAAGATTTAGCTGGATTGGGTGATGCATAAAAAAGGTATATTAAGGCTGGTTATAAATGTTCACTGGTTTTAAAAGTAAATAATTAGAAAGCACATTAGGTACCAGACCACAATTCAGGGTGCCATGTGGTACACCTCGCCGGAGATGTCGGCGGCGACTAGCGGGAGCGCGCACGCTATTGGTGCCCTGCCGCCCCCCGTTTACATGAGGAGACACCTCCGGCGAGGCACCGGCGAGCTGACAGGCGGCATCCCCGCTGGGGTGTCTCTGAACCCCAGCGGCGATGCAGTACAATGGGAGCCTATGGCTCCCATCGCCTGTCAGGTCGCCAGTGTACACATCGCCCCATATCGGCCACCTGGTTTCACAGTGAAACCTGGCGACCAGTCGAATGCGTCGCCCTCGCCCAGTTACATAGCGCGACGCATTGGCGACGTCTGCGGCGATAGGCCACTCGCCTGCCTCGCCTATAATATCGCTGCTGACGTCGTCAGGTGTGACGTGGCCTTAAGAGTATTTAAAAAGCTTAAAATATTACTATACTCTATACAAATCCTGCAAACACACAATGACCTCTGACACATGATATATTCATTCCAAGAACTATGCAAAGAAACAAACAGACTTTTTTAATGTTTAACCCTTTAACAACCCATGACGTAAATGTACGTCATGAGTCGGTTCCTGGGGTTTGATGTGATCTCCGGCGCGGCGCTCACATCAAACACCAAACATCTTAGCTGATCTCAACAGATTAAATGTTGGGCTTCCAGCACCGATCAGATCCGGGATCAGATTGGTGCTGTTAACCCCTCGGATTCCGCTGTCCTTCACTGACAGCGGGATCTAAAACCGCCATGGCGGGGATCACGTCGTTCCCTGCCTGCATCGGAGATCCCGCAATAAGATCATGGGATGTCTGGTGCTCACGTCATAGCCCCGGGTCCTGCTGTGAACAAATAGTCTATCAAGGTCCGCTTCCTGTCAGTAGTTGGCAGGCGCTGCCAATCACTGAAAGTGAAATCAAGTGCCATGTCCCGATATGCTGCAGCTCGTCGGGACTTGGCACAAGCATTCAGACCCTGCAGCACTGGGGTGCCCTATGGGGGAGTGTACATTAATGAATTAAATGAAAAATAAAGTTTTTTAAAATATGAAAAAAATAAACACAAAAGCTCAAATCAGCCCCCTTTTCCCCCATTCAAAATAAAAGTATTAAGACAAAGAAAATACACATATTTGGCATCGCCACGTTCAGAATCGCCCGATCTATCAAATATATAAAATCAATTAATGAGAGCCGTAAACTGTGTAACAGAAAAAGGTCCAAACGCCAAAATTATGTTTTTTTGTCGCGGCAACATTGCTATAAAATGCAATAACGGCACATCTACCCAAACTGTCAGTGGCTGTCAGCATTGTTTAAAAGCCGGCTGCTTTTTACCGCTGGCTTTTAAACAGTGAAGTGGGGAATTGCAGGTTTTTCCTCTGCTGCCTGACCTCTGTATAGGGTCCAGCAGCAGAGGAATTGCATTTCCGATTGATTTACATTGGATTCATTACTCTACGAGTAATCGCAAGGATACTCGCAGAGTAACGAGTAGCCCGAGTACCCTACTATTCGGCGAGTACCGAAGAGTAGCGAGTAGACTTGCTCATCCCTAGTTTAAAGGAAACTCTCATTAAAACATCAATATAGTAGAAGTGTTTTATCAGATTTACATTATTTAAATTAAGAAAAGTAGTGACGGCAGATACATTGATATTAAAAAAGTGCAAAATGGTTAGCTGAGGATAAATATAATTACCGTATATACTCGTGTATAAGCCGACCCGTGTATAAGCCGACCCCCCTACTTTTGCCCCCAAAATCTGGGAAAACCTATTGACTCGTGTATAAGCCGAGGGTGGACCCCAGCACAGGTATAC
The DNA here is from genome assembly GCA_033576535.1 of Allobates femoralis. NCBI lineage: Eukaryota > Metazoa > Chordata > Amphibia > Anura > Aromobatidae > Allobates > Allobates femoralis. The sequence continues at coordinate 3,958,434 of JARQOC010000004.1, forward strand.
AGCCCCCAGCAGTGTGGTATACAGGCCCCCGTAGTGGTATACAGGCCTCCCCAGTGGTAGTATACAGCCCCCAGAAGTGTGGTATACAGCAGCCTTCCCAGTGGTACATACAGGCCCCAGCAGTGTTACAGCAGCCTCCCCAGTGGTATATACAGCAGCAGCCCCAGTGGTAGTATACAGCAGCCCCAGAGGTATATACAGCAGCCTCCCCAGTGGTATATACAGCAGCAGCCGCAGTGGTAGTATACAGCAGCCCCAGAGATATATACAGCAGCTCCAGTGGTAGTATACAGCAGCCCCAGAGGTATATACAGCAGCCCCAGTGGCAGTATACAGAAGCCCCAGAGGTAGTATACAGCAGCCCCAGTAGTAGTATACAGCAGCCTCAGTGGTATATACAGCAGCAGCCCCAGTGGTAGTATACAGCAGCCCCATTGGTAGTATACAGAAGCCCCAGTGGTAGTATACAGCAGCCCCAGTGGTAGTATACAGCAGCAGCCCCAGGGGGTATATACAGCAGCAGCCCCAGGGGGTATATACAGCAGCAGCCCCAGGGGGTATATACAGCAGCAGCCCCAGGGGGTATATACAGCAGCAGCCCCAGAGGTATACAGACCCCCCCATTAGTATACAGGGGCCCCAGCTGTATACAGCAGCCCCAGCTGTATACAGCCCCCCCGTGGTATCCAGGGCCCCCCTTGCTGCACCTGTAAAGGTAGATGTCAGTAAACTTATCGCTGCCGCTGCCACTCCGCTGCTCGGTCACCGCGCTGCTCCGGGTCTTCATGCTTCCTGTTCCTTCTCCGGCGCTCGAACAATGACGTCATTTCCTGAGCGCCGGAGAAGGAACAGGAAGCATGAAGACCCGGAGCAGCGCGGTGACCGAGCAGCGGAGCGGCGGCGGCAGCGATAAGTATACTGACATCTTCCTTTACAGGTGCAGCAAGGGGGGCCCTGGATACCACGGGGGGGGGGCTGTATACAGCTGGGGCTACCGTATATACCCGTGTATAAGCCAAGGGGGGACTTTTCAGCACATTTTATGTGCTGAAAAACTCGGCTTATACACGAGTATATACGGTATGCATTATTATTAACAAAGCAGAGTGCTGTGCAGTTGATCTGATTGTGGTGGCCGTTCAGGACATGTGTCTTACAACTTAAACAACTACGTTCATTTGTGAAGTGTGTGATTATAATGAATGTGCTAAGGGGCTAAAGTTATAGGATAGGATTTATTTATTGGGGATTTCACCTATCCAGACATTCAATGGGACACAGTCTTCTGATTGTGCTAAAAGTTAAAAGATTTTACCTACATTTCCAGACAATTACCTCTCTAAGTTGTAGATGAACCAACCAGGGGAGATAATTTGTTGGATCTGGTCCTATCAAATAGATTATTTTTTATTATTAATATTAAGTATTTATATAGCGCCATTAGGTTACATGGCGCTTTACAAGTGAGAGGGTAGACAGAGACAAGTGGTAGAAACGACGACAAATCAATCGTACGGGTACAGTAGGGAGAGGATCCTGTCCGCGAGCGCTCACAGTCTAGAGATCAGATACACTTTCAGCCCTACAGGTTCGGGCAGCAGCGACCATAATGTGGTAAGTTTAAATGTAATATTTAATAGAACATTTCAAAGGGAAAATGCAAAAACCTGGAATTTAAGGAAACCTGATTTCAGGAAATTAAGGAAAGAGATTAATCGTATAGAGTGGGACCATGTCATGGTAACTGGGGATACCGAAAACAAATGGCTCATATTTAAGGATATACTACTAAAATGTTGTAGAAAACGTATACCCTCTAGTAATAAAATGTCCAGGAATAAAAAGAGATCACTGGATAACAAAACAGTACAAAGTACATTAAAACAAAAACAAAGATGATTTAAAATATTGAAGTCTGAGAGTAGAGAAATACCAAGTTTCTCCAAAAATAGACCCTACTGCAAAAATAAACAATAGCAGGTTTTTCGGGCTTTTTGGAGTAGATTTAAATATATATGCCCTACTCTAAAAATAAGTCCTAGTTGTGTACTAGGGTGCACTTATATTCCAGATGTATGGCTCGGGCTGTAGGAGGTAGTGGTGGTGGAGTGGATACAGGAGAAGGTTGGAGGAGGACTTGCAGCCCATGGTCACTTGGCTCATTAGGCTCATATAATATTCACTGCATCCCCATGTCCATCCCCTCTCAGCGCTGAAGCCGGCACTGCGAGGTGAGTGGGGAGAGGTGAATATTATATGAACTTAATGAGCAGGTCTATGGGCCAGAGCTGCAGCCCCATGAGATCATGTGTATATGCACTGCTACCATGCATTACCTTTGGCGTAGAATTAGCGAATATCCTGGATTTGAATGTTACTCACCTCTCCATATTGCTCCCAGCATGACACTATTCTCCTGTCTCTGTTGGCAACTGATCACATGATCCACATGAGCCTCGCAGACAGTGATGTCATCACTGTGTGCCACTCACATGATTGGATGCAAGGCAAGAAGATCGGAGGATGCTGCGGGCTGCATGGCAACTATGTAGAGGTGATCATGGTCTTTTTTTTAAGGGTGTGCCAGGATGGGGTGTCATATCCTTGATGGGGGGCCATGAAACAGGATGGGACAGCATATATCAGAGGGGGATGGGAGTTCAGATACACCAACAGATGGAGGCTCATATATACCAATAGGATGGGGGCTCAGATATACCCACAGGATGGGGGATCATATATATACCCCCATTGTATAGCCATGATCCTGTAATATGGCTGCAATACTGGTATATTTGGGCCTGATCCTGGAATATTTCGCCTCAATTTGTGCAAATGATTTTTCCCGACCAAAAATAATTCCTTCCTCAAACTTAAGCCCTAGCCCTTTTTTCGGAGGTCAAAGAAAAAAATAAGACAGTGTCTTATTTTTGGAGAAACATGGTCTCATTTCAGGAGTATAAAGATTTCAATAGGAAATGTAAAAAAGAATTCAAACTAGTTACTGAAGCACAAATCACCAATGACATTAAGATATATCCCCCAAATTAATAAATAAATCAATGCCAAAAAGAAAACAAAGAATGGTATAGGTCACTTATAATAACAAGATAATTATAGAGGACAAAGCAAAGGATGAGATATTGAACAGGATCTTTTCATCCATATTCAAAAACAGAACTGACTGTTACAGGGATCATTCAACAAGACAAAAATTGAAGTTCACCACTTGATATATTTTGTGGATTATCTTTCTAAAATATTGTGAAAAGATTTCCAGATCACAATGACAAATGATTCCACAGCTTTTTTAATGTCTTTATTTCTCAGACTGTATATAATGGGATTCACCAATGGAGTAAACACAGTATACAGAAGTGAAAGGAGTTTGTTGACGGTGCCTGATTGTTTTGTTGGGACAACATAAATACTAAATATAGTCCCGTAGAATATGGAGACCACAGTGAGGTGGGAGCTGCAGGTGGAGAAGACTTTATGTCTACCGGTGCTGGATGGGATTCTTACAACTGTTAGGACAATATAAGTATAAGACACTAAAATGATAGTGGTTGGGAATAACAAATTTGGAATGCCTATCACATAGATCTCCAAATGGACAATAAAAGTGTCGGAACAGGCAAGTTCTAGAAGAGGAACTATGTCACAGAATAAATAGTCAATGATATTTGGACCACAAAAAATAAGTTTTGATGTCGTTATTGTGTAGATCAAGTTAAATGCCAATCCAAACAACCAACAGAAAATGATTAATATCGCACAATACCCGCTTGTCATGATAGAGGCATAACGGAGAGGATAACAGATAGCCACATATCTATCGTAGGACATCACAGCAAGAATAAAACCTTCAAATGCTTCGGAGGAGCAGAAGAGATACAATTGGACGATGCAATTGATAAAAGTAATGGTTGCCCCATTATTCAGTAGAATGTAGAGCATACTGGGAACAATGACCATGGTCAATAAAATGTCACCGACGGACAGTTGTGAGATGAAGAAGTACATGGGAGTGTGGAGGATCTTGCTGGTGGACACCAGGGTGATGATCAGGAGATTCGCACATAATATAAGGCAATAAACCATAAGGAACAAACAAAAGAAGAAAAGTCTTAAACCTCCACTGGCTTGAAACCCCAAGAGGATGAAATCTGTAACCACCGTCCTGTTGTACATGTTGACCGGGGAACTGGTACTTATAACCTGTTTTATAAAACATAAAGAACTTTTTCTTTCAAATATTTCCTTTTATTATTTCAGATTTCTGGCTCTTATGATTTCTCTGTTAATTATAATTTTATCCTGTTTCTTATATGTCATAATATGGATGTAATGTCCTTCTTGATCCTATGTACTGCATCGTATATAGCGCTCGGTATTCGAAATGAGCAGGGCAGACGCTTGGATAGGCTTGACTTGAGTAACGAATATAATGCAAGTCAACGGGAAACTCAAGACTAATCCAAAAAACTACTTGAGCTTCCCATTGATTTCCATTATACTTACTACTCAATTGGAGTCCATGCAAGCTTCCGACTTGCTCCTTCCGAGTACCGAGCACCCGAGCATTGTAGTGATAACATCTTAGAAGATACAAACATTATGATGTTGAACCAAATTGTGATATAATAATTTCTGTTCTTTTTTTCAAAGTTCTTGATTACTCAATCACAATGGATATCTGGCAAATGTGAGGGCCGCTTTAGACGTCGCGATATCATTCCGATATTGCATACGATTTCACGGGAGCGCGCACATTTTTGGCACTTGTCCAAGATCGCATAGTAGATGTCACACGGGGAGATATCGGCAGGCAACGCAACTACGATGTTTTACGTCCCTTTCCCACGCTGAGTATGAGCAACCCAGGGAATGAGCATTTAACATTGGAGTGAATAGGGGAAGTTGTGTTCCAAATCGTAGTTGCGCTGTCACACAGTACGATCCTGCCACATCGCCTATACAATATCGTACGGTTGAAGGGCATGCACAATCTTCTTGCTATATCGTAGTTAGGTTGTTTTCGCGTAGCATTGCCCATTTACATGACACAACGCACGAACGATATCAACTGCAATGGCCACACCACGTGACTTTTTATCGATGTTGCGTTGTGATATCGCGAAGTGTAAAGCGGCCCTAAGGCTACAGGTCAATGAGACGAGGAACAATAACCAGATTGAAAATGTTTTTTAGTTGTGTATAAATTAATAAATATTAGTATATTATTAGTATTGTGTGTGCATAAAATATGAGCAAATCTACTTGAGATAAATTGAATTTGCTTTTAAGTTTACAAAATTGTGAACTCTCCAGAATTACAATTTTTTGCGATATGCTGTGTGTGAATTCAGGAAAAATGCAGCCAGGAGGACACCATTTACCTGAATCCTAGGAAGAGAAAATAGTGAAAAATAACTATTCACTTCACTGCTAACTTATTACGCCATTCAGTGCTCTGCGCCTCCTGTTCCATGATCTTCACTTCACATTGGGGAACTCTGTCAAAGTTAAAGGAGGATTCAGGTATTAACTTTTTATGTTGACCTTGACTATTAATAACTCGTATTTAACCTATTAAAGACACCTTAACGTTTCCTCTTTCCTATGCTATATCTCTAGAGGGATATCTGGCTAGTCCTGTGTTTGAGACTCCTAAACGAGGCTCCACAGACTCTATTTGCATATTTATAATTCCCAGGGGGCAATGCACCATGGATCTCACTGTGTTGAGCGCTTTAGCCGGCTGCCCGCAGTGTTTTCTTGGACTCGTCCCCCTGAGATCAGTGAGAGCTTTGTGATGTTGGTCTACCAGGCATTGCTCCCACCTAGCCAGAATCCTACTCCACACTGATGAGGGGCAACACCCCGAAACAGCTGTCTGTGGATGGATACCTGGCCTTGGTATTCCCTTGTCATATCTCTAATCTTGTAAAAGAGCTGGATATTGACTAAAGGGCCATTTAACATGGTGGTTATGGTGTTCTCTGCAAGGAGCCACCCCTTGGCTGGGTCCTTCCCTGGAGGGATATCTGACTAGTCCTGTGTATGAGACTCCTAACCGAGGCTCCACAGACTCTATTTGCTATGCTATATATGTAAGTACAACAACTAAGCAGAGATGAAACTGTGTAGTAATAAAGAATAATTATTAAACATCAAAAGTCCATAGGTTATTATTCCACCACAATACAAACCAATCCAGCTAAAAAATCGAGTGTGCAATGTGTCTAAAGGAGAGTACAACAATGAGAAAGTTGTGGACCCTATTGGACATTGAAACATCCATCAGACACATAGGCACATTGCAATAACGTATATAAAGAATGTGAACAAAAATTATACAAAAAATGCCTGGAAAAAACACCTAAAAGACTCTCAAGAAAGTGACTAAGAATGGGGGGGTGATGCACCAAAACATGCATGCCGGAAGCCCGGAAGTAAAGAAAGTATCAATAAAGCTGGACCTCTCTCAGTAAATGTGTGTGTGTGTGTGTGTGTGTGTGTGTGTGTGTGAAATGTGGAAACATTCATTATCAAAAATAGCCGCAACTGATGCTCAAATATCAAAATTATGAGGTCACTCTATAAACAATGGGTGACCTACCGGGAATGTAGGGGATGCGGCAAAAGCACATAAACAATACAGAGTACTGAAAATAACAGCAAGTTCGGAGTGAAAGACTTACCCATAGCAATACCCATGCTGGGTGCTAAGACATATAAACACGCCCCATCGCATGTTTCGCTTATGCTTCCTTGAGGACTACTACAATAATAGCAAACAATGGAACCCAAACTACATTAACAACATTCCATTGATGTTACCTAAAATACAAACAATAATAAACCTGCTAACATTAAGCATCCAAAGATGGAGAAAAGGGGGTTAAAAGAAGAGGGAAATGGGAAAGATTAGGATGGGATAATAGGATCGCAGGAAGGGATTAATGCAGGGGGAAAGAGAGATTACTTAGCCTAATATGCTCATCATGATGCCGGCAGTCAAAGAGAAACAATGTGTCCACCACTGGACTTTTGACTTCCACGAGTAAGGCAACTGCTGCCAAAAGGTAACAAACTGTTTACCTGGACCCACATCATGATCTAACTATGAGATGGATTTTTAATTTATTTACCATAAAGACTGCTCTTTTATAGTACCTCTCCTCTGGATAATGGATTCATTTCTTCTAAGCACTGGACTTAAAATCCCACAGAAATGGTGGTGAGTCCAGTCCCAGGTGTGGGGGATGAAGTCATCAGTCTATTGTATTTTTCCCCACCTACTGAGTAAGATTTATCACCCCATCTTGGGTGAACCTTTTCTCATGAGATGGGCTGTTGTCTGACTGCTTTTGACTAGACATTCTTTTATCTAAGGAAAATCTCCTCCACCCTGTGTGGGGAAAAACAACTGTAAGGGTACCTTTACACTCCGCAACTGCCGCGGGAAATCTGACTGGCAATCTGTAGCCCCATCACCATCGCCGTGAAATTGCGGCGTGTAAAGGTACCCTTACCAGGGCTGCTCCGTCCATTGGACAATGTGAGCCTTGAGGCTCAGGCGACAAGGAGGCAGGGGGAGTGTCAGTTCAGAAGGTGGCGGCGCCTTGGAGCACACACACAGCAGATTCTGCTGGCACTTAACGCAACCAACCCCCCACCTGCGGCCGCCACTGATAGCACCCCCCCCGCCCTTCACTCGCGGCCGCCACTGATAGCACCATAACCCCCCCGTCCTTCACCCGCGGCCGCCACTGATAGCACCCGCCATCCCCCCAGGCTCAGGCAGCGGGGGCCTTGATGCACCCCTGACCCTTACATATATATGTATATGCACATATTTATCCATAATCCTGGGCCCTACACTGACATTTGGGACTCCAGTGGTGCATAATAATACCAATGGGGCATATCTATATGTATATTCATGCTCATATATATCCACATACTCTACATGGCCAAGCATGGAAATATATGTATATCAGGTTCTCTTGCCCTATCCCTAAGTCCAGTTGGGAGACCCCAGAAATGCCTGCAGAGAATAAAGGGGCAAAAAGTCTGAGGGACTTCAATATCCTGACAGATAAGAAGGTGTTGGCTAAACAACCAGATATTGTGACAGTTGACAAGGATCAGAAGACAGCAATGATAATAAATGTGGCAGAAAGAAGGAATATGAGAAGCTGGAGAAGATGTGGAAGGTGAAGGACACAGTGATTCCAGTGGTGATTGGAGAATGTAGAGCAGCGGTTCTCTACGCAGTGCTGAGAACAACAAAGATCCTGCGCAGGACCCTCAAACGTCCATGCGTCTGGTAGAGAACCGAAAAATGAGGAAGGACATATAAAAACTACCCCACTGGGGCTGAGAACGTAGTGTTATATATAGACACAGGCTGGGACACTTCCCTCTGCGGCAGGGGCCATGGCATCCTGCTGTCTTTATAACTGCAACCTACTCTGTATCGGAAGCCCATATCGGAGTCCAGATTGTAAGAAGGAGATACCAGAGCCAGAGATTGAGCAAAGCACCGGATAGCGAGCTGGGGTGGCCAGATAAATGTGCAGCTAAGCGAGTATTATTATTTTTTAGTTTAAAAATGTAGACTTTCCTGTGTATCATTATACAAACGGTTCTCACATCAGGTTCGTCTTTCTTCTTGACCGTCATGTACACGGTACTTTCTTCCGGTTGCTCTGAAGGATGGATGTTACACAGTAGCTGAGTCACCTTGGTGTGGACACGAGATATAAGAAAGAGAGTCATTTTCTGTCCATATTTATCCATAAAATGATGATAAAGTGCCGGATAGAATAAGTCCCAGGAGATATTCAGTCTCTGATTAGTCTCCAGGGTTCGAGTCAGTGGAGAAATATAATTATAAATCTGTGTCTTCTCGGTCAGTTAAAAATCCCAAAGAATATTTTGCATTCCTAAAATAATACAATAAAATTTGACATCACATTATGTGCAAAGTTTAATAGAATGAATAAAATAACAATATTGTGATTAATAATAATGCAAAAAAGCCTACAGGTACCGTCACACAGGGACATATCGCCGGCGATGTTGCCGGCAACCGAGGGGCGTGGCCAGGTTGCGGCGACATCGCCGGCGAATTGCCGCGTGTGACAGGGCGATAATCAGGCGATGAATCGCCTGAGTCACATCGCCAGGTTTCCCAACCATGTTGGGAAACCTGGCGATGTTGGTCAGGCGATTCTGCCTGATCGCCCTGTGTAGCACGGCGATCCGCAATGTAATGGGCGATTCCGCCTATCTACTACATTGCGGGTTATCGCTCGCTGGGTTGCCGGGCAACCCAGCGAGCGATAGCCGCGGCAACTAGCCGGCGACATCGCCGGTAAGTTGCTTAGTGTGACAGCTCCCCGGCGATGTTGTCAGGGATGCGCGCTCCCGCGATCCCGGCAATATCGCCGGAGATATGTCCCTGTGTGACGGTACCTTACCAGTTCTTCCACTGAAAATAGAAATGATACCATGTAATAGTGTATGATTGGAATCTGCTGCGGATCATACATGGACAAGGCTGCCAAGGTGAGTATAAGATCTTTGACCTCACAGGCGTAAATTGGCCCTGTAACGTGTGTTTTAGTCTCATTGAGACTCAGATAATGGAGTACATATTCCACAGCAGTCTACAATTTGTCTATTGTTATGTTGGGCTTGACCCTCCTCTTCCTCCTCTACCTCAGTGTGATACTGCGTCCTTAAATACAAATGTTCAGTGGGTCTGCAGTAGGCTGGAAACCTGAGTTTGGTGAAGGCTCATAGGTGGCCATGTAACATGCATTTTGGAGGGACAGCTGTAACTTAGACATTTGGGCGGTCCAACCCTCATTGAGACTCAGATAGTGGAATACATATTCCGTAGCAATTTACAATGTGCCCAATGTAACATTGGTCTTGACCCTCCTCCTTCTTCTCCTCTTCCATTTGATTCTGCAGCCCTGAATTCAAATGTACCGGCAAGAAAACTGAGTTGAACGATAGCCCTCATGCGGCCCTGTACCATACGTTTGGTAAGGCCCTCCTCTTGACATTTTGGTGGTCCCTCTTGTGTGCATTTGAGAGTGCTCTCAATTATTCATACTGTAAGGCCCTCACTCTATTATTTAACTTATTTAAGAGCAGAGACTGCAGAGAAGAAGGGCAAGAGACATGGAGTGCTAGAAGGTAGCAGTGACTGCGGCCTGCGATCCTCAGGTTTGGCTAAACTTTGCGAACCAGAAAATTAAAGTGACACTAGTCAACAGGATGACGAGCTCAAATATATAATTTGTGCAAGATGGGTTGGAGAAGCTTCTCCAAATGGCTCAGAGATTTTGATTGACAATACTCCCCAGAGTTTATATGACGAGAAGACTTCCTGATACTCTACTGCTTGGTCCACTGCAGAAAGTGCATCGTATTTCCGAAAATTACTTCTAGGAGCTGTGTCATAGGTGTAGGAAGATACAGCCTCCCTTGACAAACATTATCTACGGTCAACTACTGTAGTACTTGTAATAAAGTAAAAAGTTGGGGCGCAATGAAAAGAACCTGTGGACATTAGTGGGCTAAACCTGAGGAAGACAACATACTGGTAGTCGAAACGTTTTATAGCATATAAGGGACCACCAATAAAAGGTTTGGATAATACTATAAGATTCCCCCTCGTTCCTTCTATCTAGTGCTCCACCAGACTGTTTGTGTGTTTCTACTGATGTAAGTATTTGTGGTCAAGTTTTCAGAGGGTCATCAATCCTGTAAATTTGTATTGAATATGTATCCCCTATCTCAGTCACAATGTGGGACAACTTGTCACAAGGGCCTGCAATGACAAATATTAGTTTGTTAGAACCATTGTACATTCCTGATTTGTGCACTGCACAATGTGCATAGGGTTTGTAAAAATTAGCCCTATGGTCTGAGTCATAGTTGATAGAGGAAGCCACCAGCAGATTCTGAAGGACATAAGTGAGGCAATATTGCAGTAATTTGACTCGTAGTCACAGATTTAGTACCCTTGTGTTCCATTCACCTACTGTGGTGCTTGGTTGCCATGTGGTTTCACATAGTGGTGGTACTCAGGTTGCCTTTGCCCTGGCGTCTGCTTAACTTGATATGGCAGATACTACGAACTACAATGCTTTTCTCTGGAGGACTTTCAGAAAAAACTTCCAAACAGCGCTGAACGGCTGAAACGCCCCTTTGCCCTGACTTTTTGCATAGTGGGGGTGCTCTTGGGAACAGTTGACCCAGTTCTCACTCTGGGCAAACCACGACCCCTTGTTGCCTGTGTTGGTGCTACATATCCATCTTCCTCTATGTCGCTGTGATGGCTATGCATGTCAACGGTCCATGTCGGATCAGTGGACTCATCATCAACTACCTCATCTTCCATCTCATCCTCCTTTCCAGTGGGGATTGTAGGCTGACCTGATGGAAACTGTGTCTTATTATCACCCACCTTCATCTTAGAAGACAGTGAATCTCGTTCCTCAAAGTGGCTTTCTTCTAGCTGTAGGTCCTCAAATATTTCAGCAACAAAGCACGCCACCACCTCACGTCCCTCTTCAATGTGCATGGTGAGAGATCAGAGCCAAATAAAGGATACGTACCAAACAAGCTTGGGGTCATATGTCACCTGTGACTGATAATGGCGGGAGGAAGGAGTACCAGCTTCAGGATTGGATGGGCCAGCCTTCTGTGTATCGACAGGAGTCTGTGTGGTCGTGGAAGATTTGGTGCTGCTTGACAAATGCATGGAGGTCGTATCTGCTATCCAATACAGAATCTGCTCTTGCTCTTCTTGCATAATAATAATAATAATAATAATCTTAATAATAATAATAATTATTTATATAGTGCCAACATATTTTGCAGCGCTTAACAATTCAGTGGTTCATATACAAACGGTCATAGGTAACAATTATATAAAAACAATGCAATACAGTAATTAAAGTAGAGAATCAATGTAAAAAAATACAATACAATAATTAAAGCAGAGAAACAATGTAAAAAAATGCAATTCATTAATTGAAGCAAAAATAAAGGTGACCTGCTCAAAAGAGCTTACAATTTACGAAATGGGGGTTATACAAAGTGCAGGAGCTTATTACACTGATGGTCCAGGCATCTTTAGGAAGAGGGGAATAGAAAAAATTACATAAATGGTCACCAGCCAATCTGTGTAGAGCTTTTGGGTTTGGTGGAGTTTGAAGGAAACTTGTGAATTGGCTATATACAGTACAAAGGACTTCTATTAGAGAGCACGAAAGGCCGCCTTAACAAGATGTGTTTTTAGGGAGCATCTGAAGCTGTGTAAGTTGTGGATAGTCCTAATTTCTTGGGGTAGAGCATTCCAGAGAATTGGTGTAGCTCGGGAGAAGTCTTGGAGCCGGGAGTGGGAGGATCGGCTTCCACACATGTTTGTGTTTCAGACAGGGACATTTTTCCAGGAACATAGTGGTTGCATCAAGCTTCTTCTGACCTGACACAGACTCAGACCCTTGTTGTGCACCACTGATAACACCATGTCCACTTCCCTGTCCTCAACAGGCTTTTTTGGCATTTTCGGTTTTGATGACAGATTTTCAGATGTTAATGGCACAAGCCAAGCTAGCTGTCACAGGCAAACTATTGGGGAAAATGGCCTTGTGTGTGCTTTGTAGCATGCAGTAATACTAACTAACACCGTATTAACTGGACTAATGTGGACAGCAGAAGCCAGGCTCTGACCCCCAAAACAGCAGTGAAAATGGACCAGTGCATGCTTTGTAGCAGGCAGTAGGAAATGTTTGTAGTATTGCTTTGGCTAGGGCACTAGCATCATGTTAACAGGACTGATGTGGACAGCAGAAGCCAGGCTTTGACTCCAAAAACAGCGGGGACAATGGACTGGTGCATGCTTTGTAGCAGGCAGTAGTAAATGTTTGTTGTACTGCTTTGGCTAGGGCACTAACACCATATTAATGGGACTGATGTGGACAACAGAAGACAGGCTCTGACCCCAAAAGCAGCGGGAAAAATAGATCAGTGCTTTTAAACAAAAGGCAGCACATAATGCTATTACTCTGTGTGCTGGAAAAATAGAGTTTTGCCTCTAATAAGAGCTGTTTTAAGATGGGCACTGGTAAAACACTTTAACCTTTCCCTACCTAAGCCACAATCCTTCCCTCCCTGTACCCTAAGTTTTTTTCTGTGGCTTCGGCTCTGAAAAGAGCTACTGTTTTGGTGGTATTATGGAGCTAGTCAGCGGCTCCTTTAAACTGTCCCTGCTTGAGAATCTCTCCCTCCCTACTCTACACTGACCTAGTATATACTGCAGGTAGCCCTCAAATGGCTTCTGTGTTATCAAGATGCCTAGACACCCTCCCTAGCAGTTGAGTGATCTCTTCCTATTCTTCTCCAACGCAGGCTCTGGATGCAATGTGAGCAAGATGGTGGCGGCAGGGCTTAAATAGACCCTATGACGCTGGGCGGCCAGCCAATCACAGTAATGCCGCAATCAAGATGTCTGTGCCCTTACTGTGATTCGATAATTAACCCAGCATGTTTTGTGGCTGCAAATGAGGTGGCAAAACTGCGGGGCGGGACATCCGAATATCGCGAGGCGAGTACACAAATACTGACAATATAACGAGTAACTCGAATACTGTACTATCCGTGTAAGTAGTGAATAGTAACAAATACACTCACTCATCATTATTGGTGTAATAATCAAAGTTTTCAAGAATCTCACAAATGTCAACAATCCACACCCACTCGACAGGTATGTGTGATAGCTGTTGCTTAAAATGGGCATGTTGAAGCTGGAATTCAGCTACCACCCTCTGCTGCTCATTAAGCCTTTCCAACACATGTAATGTGAAAGTGGGAAATGACTTTCTGAAATCGACACTTAAACTGAGGCCTTGTCAACTAGGTATAGCAAGTCATGATATATTTTTAGAAACCATGTTACAACAGTTTAGCAAGTGAGCCATGCACTGACCATGTACCAGCTTGCTGAGTTTTAAGGCCAGGGGCGGACTGGCCTAGGTGGCAGGGGGGCAAATGCCCCCCAGGCTGGTGATATTGGGCTAATCAAGGGCCGCCCCCATACTGAAATGGGCCTGACAGCCGGACAGCCGACACGCCGGGCAGCGTGGTGAGTGGGCCGACAGCACGGCTACCCAACCCCGCTCCTCACCTCTTAAAACTCCGCTGGCACCCCCCCCCCGCCGCTTCTCACCACGCAATACTCCATTTGCACCCCCATCCCGCTCCTCACCTAGGGCTGCGAACATGTGAATGCCTCCCAGGGACAGGTGCACCAGCCCGCCCCTGTCAACAGGTTCCACCCATTATCGAACATGACCAAGTCTGGTTGTAGGTTCAACGGGGAGAGCTACTTATCAGTCTTTTTTTTATCTCTTGCAAAGCTCTGCTGCAGTGTCTGATTTTTTACCTAAACAGACGAGCTTCACCAGGGCATGTTGCTGCTTCACCGAGACAATGCTGCAGAGCTTCAAGCTTGGGAGTGATGGGGAGGGTAATTTAGCAGAGGATGAGGAGCAGGAGGAAGGGAGACAGGAACTGGCATAAAAGGAGACAGAATCCCTGTTGTAAGTTGGGCCTGATGTTCTTGGTGTGGGTGGGAGCTGTGATGTTCCAGTTTGCGTCTTTGTCCCGTCGTCCACCAGGTTCACCAAGTGTGAGAAATGCATCATCCCTATTGTTACGTGAACCTTCCCGGTTACATTGCTGGTCAGAGCATGGTTGATATTGTTTAATTTAATATTTAATAATTTAGTTAAATAGGGTCAATTGCTTATATTGGTTATTTTTTGTGTTTGTGACTGTGGGTGAGTAGTTGGGTATTCACATTTCCTTTCCAAAACCTGTTTCAGGGACAACGACACATTTTACCGGGACAGAAAGTGGATGTGGTTTCTGTTGATTGGTGAGTCTGTGATACCGCAGGTTATGGGCAGGAGGTAGGAGTGCCTGCTTCCCTGAGAGAAAGACGTAGAACAAGCAAAGTGGCAGTGGTTTCAGCCAGAGACAAAACATTTTTACACAGGTGTTCCAGCACTACCGGGGTGCTTGGCTGCCATTTTCTTGAGCATGCTGCTGGTGCTCAGGTTGGCATTCTTTTGCCTCTGCTCAGCTTGGTATGGCAGATGTTAAAAATTGCACTATTTTTTCTGAAGGGCTATTCTATCATAAAAATAATGCCATGCAGTTGAAGAACGCTCGCTTCGTCTGAGATCTGACTGAGTGGCGGTGCTATTGGGAATAGTTGACTCCATTCTTACTCTAGTCAGACTAATACCTCTTCCTGCCTGTTCTTGTGCTACAAATCCATCCACCTCTGCGCTACTCTGCTCGCTATATGTGCTACTGGTCCAGGTTCAATCAGTTGCCCCAACATTGACCACCTTGTCTTCCAATTTCTCCTCCTGAGTTGAAATTTTAGTCTGACCTGATGACAACTGTGAACCTCATCATAATCTTCTACCTCTTAAGACTGTAGTTGATATTTCCCAATGTGACTCTTTTCTGGAAGTGGGTGCTCAAATATTTGGGCATCTCCGCACTCCTCCTACTTATATTCCTGTTGTATGTTGCACAGTGAGAGTCCAGAATGAATGAAAAGGAACATGAAGAGCTCACTCATTGAAGTGCACATGTTTGGGGGCATATGTATCCTTGAACTCAAGATGAGGAGAGAAAAAAGGGACAGGTTGAGGATTGTCCATTCCAGCCTCTTGGCTAGTGACACTGGATCGGGTGGAAAATCTGGTGGTGCGCTGCTTGTCAACAAACTGGAGGCATTGTCTGCCATCCAACCCATACCCCAAGGGTAATTCAGAGTGCACAGCGGACCTGGAGGAGGAGGGGGGTGCAATCTATTGTGAGGGGCCCTCCACATGAATAAGTGTACAAAAAATATAGTACTGACCCCTGACATCATACCAACACCTCAGTGTTACCATATAGTACTGACCCCAGACATCATACCGACACCTCAGTGTTACCATATAGTACTGACCCCAGACATCATACCGACACCTCAGTGTTACCATATAGTACTGACCCCAGACATCACACCGACACCTCAGTGTTACCATATAGTACTGACCCCAGACATCATACCGACACCTCAGTGTTACCATATAGTACTGACCCCAGACATCATACCGACACCTCAGTGTTACCATATAGTACTGACCACAGACATCATACCGACACCTCAGTGTTACCATATAGTACTGACCCCAGACATCATACCGACACCTCAGTGTTACCATATAGTACTGACCCCAGACATCATACCGACACCTCAGTGTTACCATATAGTACTGACCCCAGACATCATACCGACACCTCAGTGTTACCATATAGTACTGACCCAGACATCATACCGACACCTCAGTGTTACCATATAGTACTGACCCAGACATAATACCGACACCTCAGTGTTACCATATAGTACTGACCTGAGGCATCATACCGACACCTCAGTGTTACCATATAGCACTGACCCCAGACATCATACGACACATCAGTGTTACCATATAGTACTGACCCCAGACATCATACAGACACCTCAGTGTTACCATATAGCACTGACCCCAGACATCATACCGACACGTCAGTGTTACCATATAGTACTGACCCCAGATATCATACCGACACGTCAGTGTTACCATATAGTACTGACCCCAGACATCATACAGACACGTCAGTGTTACCATATAGTACTGACCCCAGACATCATACAGACACCTCAGTGTTACCATATAGTACTGACCCCAGACATCATACCGACACCTCAGTGTTACCATATAGTACTGATCCCAGACATCATACCGCCACGTCAGTGTTACCATATAGTACTGACCCCAGACATCATACAGACACGTCAGTGTTACCATATAGTACTGACCCCAGACATCATACCGACACGTCAGTGTTACCATATAGTACTGACCCCAGACATCATACCGACACGTCAGTGTTACCATATAGTACTGACCCCAGACATCATACCGACACCTCAGTGTTACCATATAGTACTGACCCCAGACTTCATACCGACACCTCAGTGTTACCATATAGTACTGATCCCAGACATCATACCGACACCTCAGTGTTACCATATAGTACTGACCCCAGACATCATACAGACAAGTCAGTGTTACCATACAGTACTGACCCCAGACATCATACAGACACATCAGTGTTACTATATAGTACTGATCCCTGACCTCATACAGAAATGTCAGTTTTACCATACAGTGAACATGGTGAATAAACCCCCCGCCCCAAAACAAAATTGTAATTGCACTTTTTTTGCAATTTCATCGCACTTGGAGTATTTTTCCTTATTTTCCAGTACACTATATGGTAAAATAAATGATTTCATTCAAAAGTACAATTCATCCCGCAAAAAACAATCCCTGATATGTTTATATTGACAGAAAAATAAAAAAGTTATGGCTCTTGGAAGAAGGCGAGGGAAAAATTAAAAACAGAAAATTGCCCGGGGATGAAGGAGTTAACTAATAAAAATCCCTCCCTCTGACATAATCCACAGCAAAAATCTTCAGCTCTGCTTCATCTCTGTGAGCAAACACGTCTGCAAATTTTTTTTAATTATTAATTTTTACAGTACCATGATGTCAGTGAGTGTGTGAGGGGCACAAAAGCCAATCACAGAGAATGGGCGACTGTGACAGAAGCCAATCACAGAGAATAGACGATTGTGATTGGCTGCTGGAGTAACCTGACACCAGCCCATATGTTCTACTATGTTACAATGTATGGGCTGATTCCAGTTTACTCCAACAGCCAATCACAGATGCCAATTCTCTGTGACAGCATCTGTGATTGGCTGTTGGGTCTCTCTGTAGTGAATATCCCAAAAGGTAGATACGGCGGGATGGCGTGATAGCATGACGGCAAGACAGCAGGATCCAGTCATTATAATGCTGCTTAATCACCTATTTTCTTTCTTTTATAATCCCCCCATCCTTTAAATTTAAAGTCCGATTTTGGGGTTTGGACTCAAGTTTGAGTAACGTTCGGCCCCAAGCCCGAACTTTACAAAAATGGGGCCAGTCTGCTTAACCCGTACATCGTCAGGCCAGCCCATCACTATTTATGGGGGATTTCAACTCTCCAGACATTCAATGTGACATAAAATCTTCTGGTTTTCTAGAATTCAAGACAATTCCTTCTCTTAGTAGATGAACAAATGAGTCAGTGGCCAGGGTAGGGGGTACTCGGATACCGGGACAGGTGGTTTACTTCAGTGGGGATCACGGCTGGTCGGTGGCTCTGCGTTGGAATAGTGCATTGGTCCCCTGAATGGGCGACTTGTTGGTCCCCTCCACGGGCACATGGGCTTCCTCCTCATCCACGGGACATCCTCAGGGTAATCAGCTAGCTGGATTTTGCTTGGTGGTTGTGCCCCCGGCCTGGCTTGCAAGAGTTTTAACACATAGTCCATATTTTTGGTTAGCTGCAGCACCTGGTTACGTAGGTCATCAGCAGGGTCGAGTGCTACAGCTTGTCCTACCGCCTTTGCATGGTCTTTGGGAGTAGGTTCAAAGTCTATGGGAGAGGTATTAACCTGCCAGGATGGGGTTGCAGGCTCTGTAGGTGATGGTGTGGAGACCCGGGGGTCAGTGGGCGCTCTCGTCCGCAGGCCCAGCCGCCTTTACAAAGACAGCGTGGACCAGGGCTCATCCCCAGCTGAATGCCCGAGCTCCTTAACCGTGGGCGTAACACTACTCAGACAACACAGGGTCAGGGAATCACAATATCAAGGCTTTATTGGATCCCCAAACAGTTAACAGCTAGTGATGGGCGAATCCTAAATTACTCGGAATCGCTTGACTCTAGCGAGTCCGAGCCCAGGACTCGCTACTCGTTGCGAGTCTAGCGAGTCCAATGTTAATGAATGGGGAAGCGAGTAATAGCGAGTAGTGTGAGATTTACAAATCGCAGATGTGTCTCGGAAGCTTCAGCCTGAAGCAATCCTAGTTGTGTCATTTATTTGCATTGCTCGTTTACTTTGTAAGTAATCGCTGACTCGCACAGATAAGATCCTGTCTTCTCTGTGTTCTGGCTGCCCCAGCTCCAGGGTCCTAGAGCCCGCCTGCTGCCTGATGTAGCAGAGCTGAGATTGTTCTCAGTCTGCTCATTCCCTGTGTACAGACATGAATGTCTGTGCACAGAGATGATGTAGCAGAGCTGAGATTGTTCTCAGTCTGCTCATTCCCTGTGTACAGACATGAATGTCTGTGCACAGAGATGATGTAGCAGAGCTGAGATTGTTCTCAGTCTGCTTATTCCCTGTGTACAGACATGAATGTCTGTGCACAGAGATGATGTAGCAGAGCTGAGATTGTTCTCAGTCTGCTCATTCCCTGTGTACAGACATGAATGTCTGTGCACAGAGATGATGTAGCAGAGCTGAGATTGTTCTCAGTCTGCTTATTCCCTGTGCATAGACATCTATATTTATGCACAGGGGATGTAGCAGAGAGGACATCGCGTTTTGGACTGCGTCGGACGGAAGAGGATTTTTTTCATTAAAGATGGAGTCCCTAATGGCTTTTTTTTTTATTTCTAATAAAAAATTTTCCTTGTGTTGTGTTTTTTTTAAAACAATTTAATAGAAATTCATGGCGGTCATGTCTAATATCGGCGTGACCGCCATAAATTTCGGGCTTAGGGCCAGCTGATAATACAAAGCTGGCCCTAACCTCTTTATTACCCAGCGTGCCACCGCTACCAGGGCCGCTGGAAGAGCGGGGTTCAGCGCCAGAGGATGGCGCTTCAATGAACGCGCCATCTTCTGGGGCGGCTGCGGGCTGCAATTTGCAGCGGGGGGTGCCCAGAAAGCTTGGGCATCCCTGCGCTGCGGATTCCAGCCCCCAGCTGCTTAGCTGTACCTGGCTAGACATAGAAATTGCGCGGAGCCCCACGCATTTTTTTTTAATTATTTCATGAAATTCTGAGATTCTGACTCTGAGACTCTGACTCTGAGACTCTGACTCTGAAATTCATGAAATAATTTAAAAAAAATGCGTGGGGCTCCGCGCAATTTCTATGTCTAGCCAGGTACAGCTAAGCAGCTGGGGGCTGGAATCCGCAGCGCAGGGATGCCCAAGCTTTCTGGGCACCCCCCGCTGCAAATTGCAGCCCGCAGCCGCCCCAGAAGATGGCGCGTTCATTGAAGCGCCATCCTCTGGCGCTGAACCCCGCTCTTCCAGCGACCCTGGTAGCGGTGGCACGCTGGGTAATAAAGAGGTTAGGGCCAGCTTTGTATTATCAGCTGGCCCTAAGCCCGAAATTTATGGCGGTCACGCCAATATTAGACATGACCGCCATGAATTTCTATTAAATTGTTTTAAAAAAAACACAACACAAGGAAAAAATTTTATTAGAAATAAAAAAAAAAGCCTTTAGGGACTCCATCTTTAATTAAAAAAATCCTCTTCCGTCCGACGCAGTCCAAAACGCGATGTCCTCTCTGCTACATCCCCTGTGTATAGATATAGATGTCTGTACACAGGGAATGAGCAGACTGAGAACAATCTCAGCTCTGCTACATCATCTCTGTGCACAGACATTCATGTCTGTACACAGGGAATGAGCAGACTGAGAACAATCTCAGCATTGCTACATCATCTCTGTGCACAGACATTCATGTCTGTACACAGGGAATGAGCAGACTGAGAACAATCTCAGCACTGCTACATCATCTCTGTGCACAGACATTCATGTCTGTACACAGGGAATGAGCAGACTGAGAACAATCTCAGCTCTGCTACATCATCTCTGTGCACAGACATTCATGTCTGTACACAGGGAATGAGCAGACTGAGAACAATGTCAGCACTGCTACATCAGGCAGCAGGCAGGCTCTAGGACCCTGGAGCTGCACAGAGAAGACAGCTGGACTCAGCTCGCAAAGAAACAGCAGTTATCTGCGAGTTTCCCTGCTATCACTGGCACAGTAGCCAGTGATTACTCGCGAGTCTAATGCAAACAATGGCAATCCTAGTTTTGTCAGCGTTTCTGACAAAACTAGGATTGATATTGATTTGCATTGGACTCGCGAGTAATCACTGGGAAACTCGCAGAGTACCGAGTCCTGCGAGTCCCTTACTACTCGCCGAGTAACGAGTCCTAGCGAGTAGATTCGCCCATCCCTATTTACAGCATATAACGCATAACCAAGCAGAACCCATAAACGTAACAACAGGCAACAGAGTCTCACCCTTCCGCTGGCTCACCAGGGATTAGAATGTAGCACGGCAAAGTCTGTAGCCAGGTGACTGTATCGTCCCAACCTGGGTTGCTTCCTTGTCCTTAAGTATCTTGTGCAGTCTTTATCACAGTCGTATCCGCTAATCCGATGCTGAAGTCCTTGTGGTTCTTTTAGTCCGTGTTCTGATCCCCTTGGTCGGCACCGAAATGCCTAGGCCTAGGGTTATGGCTCGCTAATCGGATCCGAAGACCCTCGATTAGCTGCCTGTATCCAATCCAGTGACCTCTAGCCGGGACCGAAAATCCCTAGACTGAGGCCACTAGACAGAATATAACTCCA
This sequence comes from Allobates femoralis, assembly GCA_033576535.1. Lineage (NCBI taxonomy): Eukaryota > Metazoa > Chordata > Amphibia > Anura > Aromobatidae > Allobates > Allobates femoralis. The sequence continues at coordinate 3,980,074 of JARQOC010000004.1, forward strand.
AAACTACTGGTTAAAGTGAACAGTCCTCCTTATATACCCTCAGCCCTCATTGTAGGATATTGGGGACGTCATGATTGGTGCAATAACACAGTCTTTTCATTGGCTGAACTCCAATCCTCATTTAACATATTTTAGTCCTATTGCAATCCAAATGCTGATCCAAATGCTAGCAGTGATACAATGGAAAGTTAGCATGAGACAATCAGTCTGCAAACCATGACATTAACACAATAGTGGCTGGGGCCTCAATCCACATTCACAGGGTAATAGACAATGGACGATTAGCATAATTAAGTTCTCTGGCCTTCAATGACAAACAGGTTAGATAATTACATTACCAAGCTAAACTTTAACCACAGAAATCTATGACAATACTGTAAGAAATTCTCTTTGACCATTACAAGTTTACAAACCTATATACAATATGATATGTCTGGATGAATAAGAAATCCTCCTACATTATATATTAAAGGGTCCATTTCGTCACAGATGGGTCTTGCAGCATGGTTATAGCTCGGATTTTTAAAGCATTAACGTTCACTCCAGTATGATCTAACGCCCACATGTGTACCTGCTGGCGGTGGAGGTCCGAACTCAATCCATTCATAAACTGTTCCGCAAGCATTTTATTTTCCTCTAGCACACTTGCCGGGTCTACCTGTTTTAAGGCCCCTTGTAAACGTAAGGCAAAGTCTCTGATGGTATCTTGCAGTCTCTGTTTGCTTTGGTAGAATATCATCCTTAGTTCAGACTGTGTGTGTTTTTCAAAGGCAGCCTTGATCTTATCAAATACTTTTGCTACAGAGTCTCTATCAGCATCGCTCCAAGACTCGACCTCTAAGTCCGTTGTGCCTGTTAATTGTCCCAGCACAACGGTGGCTCACTGCTCTTCTGTCATCAAATACATGTCCAGCATTGCACACATTTTTCGTTTGAAGTCTGCTAAGGTACCGGGCTTACCTTCGTAGGTCTGTAATCATTTTGCGCCCGGCATGTACGGCAAGGTTATGAACATTATCGGGGACACTGCTCAGGGTGCGGCGGCTCCCACACCGGCTGCGGGACCGGCTGGTGCTGCGTTCCGGACATTCCCTCTGCCAGGGACCTGTGCATCGTCCGCTTCACTCATGGCTCATGGAGCACCTGGGGTATTTCCGGAAACAAGCCACTACACTTCGTCGATTCTCGGCAGAGCGGAGAGGGGGGGCTTAACTTTGCATTCTTTTCCAGCCGCTCTGTGACGCAGGTTAATTTCTGTGGCACAGCAATGGCGGCCCAATTTACAGATCACAAAACAGTCAATAAAGTCCAATTTAAGCACACAGTACCTGGTTTTACCGGGCACGGGATCCTGTTTGTGACGCCAGAACTGAGTCGGTCGACAGGGTAGGGGGTACTCGGATACCGGGACAGTTGGTTTACTTCAGTGGGGATCATGGCTGGTCGGTTCCCGTCTCGGTGCCCTGGACCCTCAGTGGCGGGGTGGGGGTGATGATGATGGGGAATTGGTAACGTGACGCCACCTGTGGTACCTGGTAATAGGGTCACCAGCGCTGCGGCCGGCCGCTGAGGTGATGGAAATGCAGCTTTAGTAGTACAGCTCCCCACAGGGGGAGCTTTACCTCAGGGCAGCGGGGTGGATGAGGGGAGTAGTAGTAGCGGTTCTGCTGTGAAAGCTGCAGGTGGCGGCGGTAAAGCAGGCAAACACACAAACAATAGTCTCTGTTTCGGTACCTTTTTACTGTTGTCCGGTAACAGGCACGGTCCAGGAGGGTAACCAGGTTTCGGTGCAGTTTGGGTCGTTCACCTTGGAGAGTTGTGGGCCTCCTCTATTAGCGTGTGCGGTGTTTGGGGTAAGTTCTGCCTGGAGCGGAACCTGCCACTCTTTCTCCTTCTCCCTCTTAGAGTGTTACTCCACAAATGACAATGAGGACCTTACTGTGGGGTTCCCTATTCTCTTCTTGAACCCCTAGTCATCTGCTTGGTCAGGTTTGGTGTCTTGCTTTCTTTAACTTCAGTGGGAATAGATCCTCCCGATCTGTCCTGGCTTTCTTTGCTACCACTAAATTAATATCAGCTTTGGACTCTGGTGTCTGGGTGGGCTAAAGGGATACCAGGTATGTACCCTTCTTCTGTCTTCCTACTTCCCCCACTGGCCTCCGTCCCTCTCCCTAGGGCGCTGCACAGCTGGGTCAGGTTTCCTGGTTCTGGGCCTGGCTAGGTCCCAGCAACCAGCTCCTTCACTAACTGCTCTCTTCTCTGCCAACTGCAGACTGACTGACTCCTCCCCTCAGGCCTGGATCTTTATAGGGGATCTGGCTTAAGGACAACCAGTGGGGCTCCCCCTCCAGGTCTGGGGTGGAAGGTGTTGGATGTTGTGTGTGCCAAAGTGTACATCCCTCCCTGTACCGTTGGGTCCTGTGGCAATCCTCCGCAGGGGTGCCACACAAACAAGGAATGATAATTTGTCTTGTTAAAAAGATGACATAGAATTTAAGATCTAACTGTCCGTGAGCTTTTGGGCAGCAGCGACCATAATACGGTAAGTTTCAATTAAATATTCAAAAGATAATTGAAAGGAGGAATGCAAAAACTGCAATTTAAGGAAAGCTTATTTTAGCAAATTAAGGGAATAGCGGAATCATTTAGGCACTAGACTGGGACCATGTTAACTGGGGTTGCCAAACATAAATGGGGCATGTTTAATGATATACTACTAGAATACTTTGGAATACTTACAGTGGGTACAGAATGTATTTAGACCTCTTTAAATTTTTCACTCTTTGTTTCATAGCAGCCATTTGAAGAATTCAAAAAAGTTCATTCTTTCTCATTAACATACACTCTGGACCCCATTTTGACTGAATAAACAGAAATGTAGAAATTTGTGCAGATTTATTAAAAAAAGGAAAACTGAAATATCCCATGGTCATAAGTATTCAAACCCTTTGCTCAGTGTTGAGTAGAAGCAACTTTTGAGCTAGTATAGCCATGAGTCTTCTTGGGAATGATGCAACATGTTTTTCACACCTGTATTTGCCTCTGCCATTCTTCCATACAGATGCTCTCCAGTCCAATCAGAATGGATGGTGAACAATGGTGGAAAGCCATTTTTAGGTCTCTCCAGAGATGCTCAATTGGGTTTAGGTCAGGGGCACAATTGCTTAGTTTGGGTGCACAGTCAGGTCTAGGATGACTTCTTGTGGTCCCAAACGTCTGCCTTTTAAGGATTATGGAGGCAACTGTGTCCCAAGGAACCTTAAATACTTCAGAAATTCTTTTGTAACCTTGGCCAGATCTGTGCCTTGCCACAATTCTGTCTTTGACCTCCTTGGGCAGTTCCTTTGACCTCATGATTCTCATTTGGTCTGACATGCACTGTGAGCTGTGACGTCTTATATAGACGGGTGTGTGCCTTTCCAAATCAAGTCTCTTCAGTTTAATTAAACACAGCTGGACTCCAATGAAGGAGTGGAACCATCTCATGGAGGATTACAAGGAAATGGACAACATGTGACTTAAATATGAGGGTCTGAATACTTATAATCATGTGATATTTCAGTTTTTCTTTTTTATTAAATGTCCACAAATTTCTACATTTCTGTTTTTTTCAGTCAAGATGGGGTGCAGAGTGTACAGTAATGAGAAAAAAAAAATATTCTTTTGAATTTATCAAATGGCTGCAATGAAACAAAGAGTGAAAAATGTAAAGGGGTCTGAACACTTTCCATACCCACTGTATACCCTCTAATAATAATATGTCCAAGAATAAAAATAAATCACTATAGATAAAAAAAAGACAGTATAAATTATAATAAAATGCATTTAAAATATTGAAGTCTGGGAACACAGCAATAACATTTCAGGATTATGAAAATTCCAATAGATGTAAATGTAAATGTAAAAAAGAATTCAAGCTAGCAAAATTCAGCTACTGATACATAAATTGCCAATGACGTTAAAATAATTCCTCAAAATTTATATAAATACATCAATGTCAAAAAGAAAATAAAGGATATCATATACTCCTTTTAATAACAGAATAATTATAAAGGAAAAAGAAAAGTATGAGATATTGAACAGGATCTTTTCATCCATGTTCAAAAAAGTAACTGACTGTTACAGGGATCATTCAACAAGACAAAAATGGAAGTTCATCACTTGATATATTTTCCGGATTATCTTTCTAAAATATTGTGAAAAGATTTCCAGATCACAATGACAAATGATTCCTGTACAGCTTTTTTAATGTCTTTATTTCTCAGACTGTATATAATGGGATTGACCAATGGAGTAAACACAGTATACAGCAGTGATAGGAGTTTGTTGACAGTGACTGATTGTTTTGCTGGGATGACATAAACACTGAATATGGTCCCATAGAATATAGAGACAACGGTGAGGTGGGAGCTACAGGTGGAGAAGGCTTTATGTCTACCGGAGCTGGATGGAATCCTTACGACTGTTAGAACAATATAAGTATAAGATACTACAATGATCGTTATTGGAAAGAATAAATTTGGAATGCCTATTACATAGATTTCCAAATGGACAATAAAAGTGTCGGAACAGGCAAGTTCTAGAAGAGGAACAAGGTCACAGAATAAATGGTCAATGATATTTGGACCACAAAAGTTTAGTTTTGATGTCGTTATTGTGTAGATCAAGTTAAATGACAATCCAAACAACCAACAGAAAACAGTCAATATCACACAATACCCGCTTGTCATGATAGAGGCATAACGGAGAGGATAACAGATAGCCACATATCTATCGTAGGACATCACAGCAAGAATAAAACCTTCAAACGCTTCGGAGGAGCAGAAGAGATACAATTGAGCGATGCAATTGATAAAAGTAATGGTTGCCCCATTATTCAGTAGAATGTAGAGCATACTGGGAACAATGACCATGGTCAATAAAATGTCACCGACGGACAGTTGTGAGATGAAGAAGTACATCGGAGTGTGGAGGATCTTGCTGGTGGACACCAGGATGATGATCAGGAGATTCCCACATAATATAAGGCAATAAACCATAAGGAACAAACAAAACAAGAAAGGTCTTAAACCTCCACTGGCTTGAAACCCCAAGAGGATGAAATCTGTAACCACCGTCCTGTTGTACATGTTGACCGGGGGACTGGTACTTATAACCTGTTTTATAAAATAAAAATAACTTTTTCTTTCAAATCTCTCCTTTTATTGTTTCAGATTTCCGGCTCTTCTTTTCATTTTTTAGTTAATTAAATTTTTATCCCGTTTCTTAGGCGTAATAATATGGGAGTCATGTTCTTCATGATCTTATATACTGTATTGACTATAGTGCTCAGTATTCGAAATGAGCAGGTCAGACGCTTGGACGAGTTTGACTGGAGTGCTGAGTATAATGAAAGTCAAAGGGAAACTCAAACATTTTTATGGGAGACTCTTCTTAAAAACTGCTTGAGTTTCCCATTGACTCCCATTATACTTGGTAGTTGAGTGGCACCGACACAAGCGTCCTACTGCTCGTTTCGAGTACTGAGCTTCCAAAGCACGGTAGTGCTCACACATCACTACTAAACATGCTAACATCTTAGCGGATGCAGACATTAAGTGCTCGGACACACTCATCCGAGTTTGATGGGAAGGGCTGGACCCTGAATGGCCTCTCCCTCTCCGGACCGGAAGTGTGGAGCTGCACTAAAAAAAACAAGCAGCCGACAGCCTCGTCCAGGCAGGGAGAAGCCGATCAGGGTCACTGCTCCAGCCCTTTCCGAGACTCGCCCGTCAAACTCGGATGTAACTAGGAGAGTGTTGATGTTGAACCTAATTGTAGCATAATAATTACTTCTACTTTTCATAACTTCTTTATTATTCAAACACATTGGATATCTGACATCTGTAAAAATCCTGGTCAAGTAGAAGAGAGACTGATAACCAGATTGAAAATCTCTTAATTGTTTTTTTTGGGGTGTACATAAAATATGATCAAATCTGCTTGAGGTAAATTGAATTTTCTAATAACTATACAAAATGTAGAAATTTTCGTAATTCCATTTTTTTTTGCATTTTTTTATGCTTTTCTTAAATTCAATAAAATAGACAATTGGCCACCATTTTCCTGAATTATAGTAAGAAAAATTAGTAGATCTTCACTTTGCCGCTAACTTATTACACCATTCAGTGCTCTTCACCTCCTGTTCCACAATCTTCACATCACATTGCAAGTGGATCTGCTTTACAAAAAACGCATCACCTATTCACACACTGCATCTTTGATCCATTTTCTCTGCATTCTACATACATAGTAACATAGACTTTAAGGTTGAAGGTAGACTTTAATTCCATCTAGTCCAACCCATAGGGTAGAGCCACACTAGTGCTGTGGCCTCCATCCTTGGGGGGTCCATCAAAAAGCAGGATTCCGGGAGCACAATACACCGTATTGTAACGCTGCCTTTACTTTGCCAACAGAGTCCTATGGGTGATGGACTCCCGAGTGCATTCAAATGCTGGAGTTTGAACTCTCACGCTATTTTGCAGCACGCAGTAAAACGCAGAAGTCATGTTTTCCCATGCACTACGAAATTGTACGAGATTTCAAACTCCGGCACTCACATGCTGGCATTTGCATGCGCTCGGGAGTCCGTGACCCATAGGACTCTGTTGGCAGCGTTAAGATAGCGTTACAGTATGGTAATGCTGCGGGAATCCTGCTCTTTGGCGGACCCCCCAGGACGAAGGCCACAATGCTAGTGTGGCCCTAACCTTACTGTTTTATCTTGCACCAAATTCTGCAAGAAAAATAAAAACCTGAAGGTGTGCACAGCACTTCAGTATTCTCCGTTACAGAAAGCATCTTTTCTCGCGTTAGGAAATACCGCGAGATTTGCATCAGATGCCGGTGTTGATGTCGTGTTAGGGGCGGTGCCTCCATAGGTGAGTATGGGCAGCGTTAACACGATGCCACCATGGCGGTAGCACCGTGTTTATGCTGCAAAACACTAAGTTTTTAGCATGACACCGCAGCAAATCTTAATGTGACCCTAGCCTTACTTGCATTTTATTGTTACAAGAATGATGACATATCCCTAATAAAAAGATTTGAACATCTTTAGAACTTTCAATACAAGAAAAACTTATAATGAAAAATAATAAATTTAAATATTTTACTTACTCTTAAAACATATTCACATTGACTTTACTGATTTATGTTTTAGTTTGATGGAAATGATTCAATCTTTTAAGAATTGTTTAAATAAAAATTGAAAAGACCCAAATATTGTAGATCAGCAAATATGATATGGAACATAAAATATCAATGATAAATATTTTTCTTCAATATGGTATTTGCCTATTCCTTGTATCCTGAAGATTAATATGATATATTATACTCTTTCCTGTGTATCATTATACAAACGGTTCTCACATCAGGTTCGTCTTTGTTCACGTTACTTTCTTCTTGTTGCTCTGGAGGATGGATGTTGTCCACTCACCTTAGTGTGGACTCGAGATATAAGAATGAGAGTCACTTTCTGCCGATATTTATCCATAAAATGAAGACAAAGTGCCGGATAGAATAAGTCCTGGGAGATAGTCATTCTCTGATTAGTCTCCAGGGTTCGAGTCAGTGGAGAAATACAAGAATAAATCAGTGACTTTACAGGATCAATTAGGAATCCCAAAGAATATGGACATTCCTAAAATCATACCATAACATTTGACATGGAAAGTGGAAAGTTTAACAGGATGAGCAAAATGACAATGTTGTGATTAATGATAATGCAAAAAAAACAGTGTTTCAAGTGAAAAGAGAAATAATACCATGTAATAGTGTATGATAGGAATTCACGTCCTTTCAGATGGCAGCGGGCCATAGGCTACGCTAGGGTCAAACTTGCATCATGACCTTGACTGCCGCATCCGTCCTAAACTTAGTGCCGGCCAGGCATAGCGTTAACGGCAGGTTATGCCATGCGGCGCCTGCCTGTGCATTGCTATGGTGACGTCCAGTGCGCTCTGCAAAAGCGCATATAAAGCGGGTGCAGTAAGCTGGACATCACCTTAGCAATGCACAGGCAGGCGGCGCATAGCGTTACCTGACGTTAACACTATGAGCTATGCCTGCCTGGCACTAAGTTTAAGATGGATGCGCCAGGCTAAGGTCATGACACAAGTGTGACCCTGGCCATAGTCACACATGAAATCCGCTATCTCACACTACTGATAAAGGTGACACTCTGGAAACCTGTGATGCCCCTGTTAAGGCCCCGTATCGGCAGCGACACTGCGTCGCCTCATGTAAAGGGGCAATGTCGGTGCCGCCGGGAGTTCGCCTGGTTTCAGAGCAGTGCTCTGAAACCAGGCGACCGATCTGGGGCGATATGCACACATCGCCCCATGTAACCGGCCACCGGCGAGCTGACAGGCGATGGGAGCCATAGGCTCCCATTGTCCTGCATCGCCGCTGGGGTTTTCAGACACCCCGGTGATGCCGCCTGTCAGCTCGCTGGCTCGGGGCTGGAGATGTCGCCCCATGTAAATGGGGGACAGCGATGCTGGCGGGGTGCCAAAAATGTGCGCGCACCCGCTAGTCGCCGCCGACATCCCCAGCCCCGTCGCCAGGTGTGCCGGGGCCTTTTAAGTAATGCAAAGCAAAACATGTGGGAGGTTTTTTTCAATCTCTCCTGACCACTATTGTTTTAAAGTGACATCACGAAAGCAGTGGAAATATTTGTGTAATGAACTCATAGTAACTCGTACAGAAAGCTAGAGGCTATCTCAGAGAAAGCACACCTGAACCAACTGGTTCCTGCACAGACTAAGGTTCCTAGCTGTTCAGTCTTCAATGGCCCCTGCAGAGGTTAGAATAATCCTAACCACAAGACTGGGAGACCTGACTTGCTAATTATCCAAGTGTTCCTCGTACCTCCTGAGGAAGCATGGGAAAAGAAGAGCACAAAAATCCCGAATCAAGAAGGTGTGCAGAGTTAGAAAGAATCCCTGACTGAGAAAATATAAATCCATTAAAACAAAGTGAAAAAGGGAAGTACAACTGCTTGAAGGAAATGTCTGCTATCTACTAGTTAATTAAAGCAGAAAGGAGTAGGACAGATAGGAAAAACAGCCAAGATATACAGTATAACCTAGCAAATCTCTATCTGACTGTTAGAAATCACATGGCAGTATGGCTGTAAATTCAACTAGGATCCACAAAGTATATCACCAGCAGAAAAGATCAGCCAGGGGAAGATTTAAATAGCAGCTCCCAACAGTTGATAGGACAGACTAGCTTATCAAGTAAAAACACCTGTTTTCCGAATAGGAATGAAACAAGGACAACAGATAATAAGAACTCAGAAAGTGACAGAACCCACTGTTGCTCATAGAAAAAAGAAGGAAAATAATCACACAACACAAGCTTGAATCCCAAGACATGACAATTTTTTTTTCAGATCTGCCACCAACAGCAGCACTGCAAATGTTAGATCTCAACATGGTGTTTGACCACACATCCACATTCTACTAACTTTGAATTCTGTCCCCAAGACTGATGGATTTATTCCCTTCTCTTTAGTAGATTGTTTGCAGGTAGACAGGTGAATCTTGCAGTACATTTTGAGGCAATACTAACTAGTACATATATATGATTTCTTGAAATTTCACTGGTGTAGTGATATATAGGGGTGAATTACCTTACAAGCATGTAGAGTGCAGGTTACTTATGGAGTCAATTTAAACTTGTATATGATTAATAATGAAGATGTCTAAGGGTACCGTCACACCTGGCGATGTCGGCGGTGATTTTTTAGGGTGTGGCCTATCGCTGCCGACATCGTCAATGCGTCGCCCAATGTGAACGGGGAAGGGCGACGCATTGGAGTGGTCGCCTAGTTTCAGAGCAGCGCTCTGCGCTCTGAATCCAGGCGAGCACTCAGGGGCGATGTGTACATGTAAACGGCCGACGGCGATCTGACAGGTGATGGGAGCCATAGGTTCCCATTGTACTGCATTGCCGCTGGGGTTTTTGGACACTCCAGCGGCGATGCCGCCTGTCAGATCGCCGGAGGTGTCGCCCCCTGTAAATGGGGGACGGCGACGCTGGTGGGGCGTCAAAAACGTGCGCGCTCCCACCCGTCGCCGCCGACTTCTCCGGCGGCATCGCCAGGTGTGACGTTGTCCTAATACTGGTGGGCAAATCTTTTGATTATTTTTTAAATCTATTTTTGCCATCATCGTCGAATTCTCCCCCGATATTTATTCGCCAGAAACTTTATTACAGCAAAGCCTCTGATTGCCCTGATGTGTATTACACTCTGAAGTCTACTACTACTGTATTGAAGCCTTTTTGAGCTGTTTGATGCAAATACAGCCTTAGGCTAGGGTCACACTTGGAGCCATGCATCCTTTGACAGGATGCTGTAGAGGAATGTTTTCTTTTAAACTGCAAATTTCTTTGCTTTTTTTTCCATTTTTAGAGCTAGCGTTAACGCATGCGTTTCCCATAGTCTCCCATGTTAAAAAAAAGCATGCGTTTTTGCAAACGCCCCTAAAAAAGGCTGCTTACCGCATTTTTGGGTGCTTTTGCAAAAACTCCTAGCGTTAAACACGTTGCACTTTTGTAACGCATTTTTAACATTGGAGCCTATGGAGGCGTTAACGCTAGCATTTTTCACACTTGAATCTTGCGAAAAACGCTAGCTTTTGGCGCTTCCATGGTGCAAGTGTGACCCTAGCCTTAGTAATGTTTTTAATGGGCTAGGGTAAAATCAATATGAACAGGAACTAATCAACAGAAGCAGTGGTATATATGAGTTTAATAGTGGTTTTAATACGGTCAAAAAGTGATGCAGAATTTTTTAAAATCTGCATCAACCTTTGGTAGAAATTCTGCATCCTCTCCTGTGAGCATTGTGCTGTGGCCGACCGGCTCAGTCTGCCCGCCAAATGTATTACGGTGCTTACCTTCTGTACTCCAAGCACTTCCTGGTTTCGACAGTGTCACATCCCATGTGGGTCACACCCCCCACCTATATGGGATGTGATGTGGTCACAACCAGGAAATGCCCGGAATAAGGTAGGGAAAACACCGTAAGAAACAATTGACATGCTGCATATTTTTATGGATCAAAAATCTGTAATTATCTGGACAAAAAATGCTACTCAGATGAGTGGCACAGCAAACGTAAATTCACACTGCCTTTGCTGGCTGCCAATATTCAGTGGGGGAAATAAGTATTTGATCCTTTGCTGATTTTGTAAGTTTGCGCACTGACAAATACATACCGTATATACTCGTGTATAAGCCGAGTTTTTCAGCCCAAAATTTGGGCTGAAAAGTCTCCCCCACGGCTTATACACGGGTCATATACGGTATATAAGGTGGGGGCTGTGTCCCGGGGCTGTGGAGGCTGGAGGAGGCGGGGGGAGGCTGTTGTATGAGCGGCCCCGTCACGTGGGGCCACTCATTAAATATGCACTGCTTCCCCCTATCAATCAGCGGCAGGGGGAAGCAGTGCATATAGCCCCCAAATGCTGGCACTCGCCTCCCCCTTGTAAGGGCCCCCCCCGCTGGTTATATTACCATCCCGGTCTTCTGATCAGCACCGCTCCTCGGTGCTCCTCGCTGCTCCGTCCGTCCGTCCTGCTACATCCGGGATCTCCGGCCGTCGCAGGCATATGACGTCATCGCGCGACGGCCGGGGATCCCGGATATAGCAGGACGGGAGCAGCGAGGACGGAGCGCCGAGGAGCAGCGCTGATCAGAAGACCGGGATGGTAAGAGAAGCGGGAGGGGCCCTTGCAAGGGGGGGCAAGTGCCAGCATTTGGGGGCTGCTGGGGACCCCCTGGGGGCTGCTGGGGACCCCCAGGGGGCTGCTGGTACCCCCTGGGGGCTGCTGGGGACCCCCAGGGGGCTGCTGGGTACCCCCTGGGGGCTGCTATATGTACCCCTGGGGGCCTGCTGTATACCACTAGGGCTGATGTATACTACCACTGGGGCTGCTGGGGCTGCTATATACTACCACTGGGGCTGCTGGGGCTGCTATATACTACCACTGGGGCTGCTGTATACTACCACTGGGACTGCTATATACTACCACTGGGGCTGCTGTATACTACCACTGGGGCTGCTGTATACTACCACTGGGGCTGCTATATACTACCACTGGGGCTGCTGTATACTACCACTGGGGCTGCTGTATACTACCACTGGGCTGCTGTATACTACCACTGGGGCTGCTATATACTATCACTGGGGCTGCTGTACACTACCACTGGGGCTGCTGTATACTACCACTGGGGCTGCTATATACTACCACTGGGGCTGCTATATACTATCACTGGGGCTGCTGTATACTACCACTGGGGCTGCTATATACTACCACTGGGGCTGCTATACACTACCACTGGGGCTGCTGTATACTACCACTGGGGCTGCTGTATACTACCACTGGGGCTGCTGTATACTACCACTGGGGCTGCTGTATACCACCACTGGGGCTGCTGTATACTACCACTGGGGCTGCTGTATACTACCACTAGGGAGGCCTGTATACCACTGGGGGGGGGCTGTATACCACACTGCTGGGGGCTGTATACCTGTGCTGGGGTCCACCCTCGGCTTATACACGAGTCAATAGGTTTTTCCAGATTTTTGGGGCAAAAGTAGGGGGGTCGGCTTATACACGGGTCGGCTTATACACGAGTATATACGGTAGTCTATAATTTTAAGGGTAGGTTATCTTTAACAGTGAAAGACAGAATATCAAAAATAAAAGTCAGAAAATCATTTTTGTCTAAATTATATAAATGTATTTACATTTTACATAGATAAATAAGTATTTGATCCCCTACCAACCATTAGGAGTTCTGGCTCTTAGGCTAGGGTCAAACCTGCGTTAGTCCTAAGGCTAACAAATGCTTTTAAAACTTGGCACATAGCCGTTAACGCTATGCACTCAGCGTGCCACAGACTACGTTTCTGACGGATTTGTCAGCATGAGGGCTGACGCTAGTTAGACCCTAGCCTTACAGATCAGTTATCGGCTCCTAATCAACTCGTTGCCTGCATTACACACAGCTGTGTTACATTGTCCCCTGTATAAAGACTCCTGTCCACACAGTCAATGAATCAGTCACCTCTAACCTCTATAACAGGGACAAGACCAAAGAGCTTTGTAAGGACGTCAGGGAAAAGATCCTAGACCTGCACAAGGCTGGGATGGGCTACAAGACCATAAGGAAGACAAAGCTGGGGGAGAAGGAGACAACTGTGGGTGCAATAGTGTCAGCATTCCAGGTTTTCCGGCTTGCCGTTTGACCATTTTGCCCTCAGTCAGCATGGAGATCATTGTTTTGTTTGCCCTTCTTCCTGTCTCGTTTACATAAAGACCTGGCTCAGGTGAGCATTCATTGCTTGAGTATACTGGTTCCTGGTCTGCTCCAGCTCAGCTGTTCTCCTTGATCCTCTCACTTCCCTGGAGCTCTGTGAGATCTCGGTTCACCTTACAGCTTCCTGCATCGTGCTTCTGGTGCCGTTGCTTCTACCTTCAGGCTCGGACGTTCAAGTTTGTAAGCAACTTCCCGGTTATTACCGTATGTACTGTGTGCTTTGTGGACTTGTGTTTCATTACCTACTCGGAACTGTGTCTAAACTTGTTACCCGGTCATCCGGGTGTGGGGACCTTTTGCCACGGACTATATTTTCCGGTCGTTCCAGTACAAGGACTTGTGCTATGGACTGCATGCATCCGGATTTACCTGCTTTGGACTATTGGTTTTTCGGACTGCTTCCATAAGGACTGTGCTCGACGATATCTATATTGGGGTTGTGTTATGTTGTGTGCTTTTGCTGTGTACTAAGTTCACCTTGTTTTGCTGTGTGTTATAAATACTTTGCACCCAAGAACCCGTCTCTGCTCTTCATTGCCCTTAAGTGATCAGACTCCTCAAAACCTATACAATAGTATCACAAATAGTAAGAAAATGGAAGAAATACAAAATGAGGTCAACCCACATCGATCTGCGGCTCCATGTAACATCTCTCCCCTTCCTCATGATCCTGGATCCCCCACGAGGTGAGATCAGCCTAAAACTACACGGGGGAACTTGTTAATGAACTTGAGGCAGCTGTGTTACATTGTCACCTGTATAAAGACTCCTGTCCACTCAATGAATCAGTCACCTCTAACCTCTACAACATGGGAAGACCAAAGAGCTTTGTAAGGACGTCAGGGAAAAGATCCTAGATCTGCACAAGGCTGAAATGGGCTACAAAACCATAAGGAAGACAAAGCTGGGAGAGAAGAGACAACTGTGGGGGCAATAGGAAGAGAATGGAGGAAATACACAATGAGGTCAATCCACATCGATCTTGAGCTCCGTGCAAAATCTTCCCTCGTGGGGCATCCAGAATCACGAGGAAGGGGAGAGATCAGCCTTAAACTACATGGGGGAATTTGTTAATGATCTCAAGGCAGCTGGGACCACTGTCACCAAGAAAACCATTGGTAACACATTACACCATAATGCATTTAAGTACTGCAGTGCCTGGAAAGTCCCCCTGCTGGAGAAGGCACATGTGCCCTCGTCTGTAGCCAATGAACACCTTGGTGATTCTGAGAGTGATTGGCAGAAGGTGCAGTGCTCAGATGAGACAGAAATTGAGCTCTTTAGCATTAACTCAACTGGCTGTGTTTGGGGGAAGGGAAATCATGCCTGTGACCCAAAGTACACCATCCCCACAGTCAAACATGGCAGTGGAAACATTACGTTTTAGAGGTTTTTCTCTTCTAAGATCACAGAACTACTTCACCGCATCAGTGGGACAATGATTGGAGCCATGTACCATAAAATCCTGAGTGACAACATTTCTCCTCCAGGTCATTAAAAATGGGTCATTGCTGGGTCTTCCAGCATGACAATGAACCAAAACATACAGCCAAGGCAACAAAGGCTCACAAGAAAGCACATTAAGGTCATGGAGAGGCCTAGCCAGTCTCCAGACATTGATCCTACAGAAAACTTATGGAGGGAGCTGAAGCTCCGAGTTGGCAAGTGACAGCCTCAAAACCTAATGATTTAGAGACGATCTGCAAAGAGGAGCGGAGCAAAATTCCTCCTGACATGCGCACAAACCTCCTCATCAACTACAAGAAACGTCTGACTGCTGTGCTGCCAACAAGGTTTTTACGACCTAGTATTAAGTCTTGTTTGCCAGAGAGATCAAATACTTATTTCTCTCTGCAAAATGCAAATACATTTATATAATTTGGACAATGGGATTTTCTGGATTTTATTTTTGATCTTTTATCTCCCATTGTTAAAATCAATCTACTCTTAAAATTATAGACTGTTCTTGTCTATGTCAGTGGCAAACTTACAAAATCCGGAAGGGATCAAATACTTATTTCCCCCACTGTACCATGTCCATTTGCTGAGCATTTTTACAATAATAAAAATGTGCAGCAAATGTGCCAGCATGGGAGCAGGGCCTTATGATAATGGAGTGAGCAAAAAAATAATTTTTTGGGAAGACTTTTTTTGAGGAACACAGCTGTAAATTTGTGGAATGTGAAAATATTTATTTTGCCTTCAAAACAAAAATGTCTCTTCTGTCTCATGTGGACAAAAGAGAATTTTTCATCTTTTCCCCATCCCACTCATTCTACCCAACTGACCTATCCAGAAACGTCAATGGCTGCTCACTCTCCCCGGTCTCACATTCTCGCTGACTTCTTCAGGCCTCATATCCAAGCCATTGCCATCTACTGCAGGCTCTCACACCCCTGCAATCTTACTTACACTCTGCACCCCGACTAATCTACCCGTCTCCTCATTACTCCCAGCCTCTCCCCTCTGCCAATCCTTTCACTGGTCTCCCATTACCCAGAGACTGACCCCAGTTTAAAACCCTAAAAATTACATACAAAGTCATCTGCAACCTTTCTCCTCCGTACATCCAGTCCCCCAGTACTTACCTGCAAGCACATCCAATCCTCACAAGATTTCCTTATCACCTCCCTTATTATCTCCACATTCCACATTTGCATACAAGATTTCTGCCATGTTTCCACCACACTCTGAACATTTTTTCCCCAAGATACCTGACTCTTGCCTACCGTGGAAACCTACAAGCCTACAACCTGCAATAAGCCTCATTTTACTATAATGCTGCATGACCAGTTGTACACTATCCATGTACTAATCCCTTGTGAGCCCTCTTTGGCAGGATCCCACTACTGTATCCTCACCCATCCCTTGTAGACTATGAGCCCTCACATGCAGGGTTCTCTCTCCTCTCCTACTGTATCCTCACCCATCCCTTGTAGAATAAGAACCCTGACATGCAGGGTCCTCTCTCCTCATCTACTGTATCCTCACCCATCCCTTGTAGACTGTGAGCCCTCGCAGGTAGGGTCCTCTTTTCTAACCTACTGTATCCTCACCCATGCCTTGTAGACTATGAGCTCTCGCGGGCAGGGTCCTATCTCCCCACTTACTGTATCCTCACCCATCCCTTGTAGACTGTGAGCCCTCTTGGGCAGGATCCTCTCTCCTCACCTACTGTATCCTCACCCATCCCTTGTAGACTGTGAGCCCTCAGGGGGACGTGACGCCACCTGTAGAGTCCGGTAAGGTGGTACCGGCGCTGCCGGCCGGCCGCTGAGGTGATGGAGGGGGGCAGCAGTGTGTGGTACAGCTCCCCACAGGTGGAGCTTTACCTCAGGGCAACTGTGGTGGTGGTGAGACGGTGAGGGAGGACAGTGATGGTAAATGGTGGTACAGTTCTTACCCGTCTGCTGTTGATGTTGATGATGTTAAGTTCTTTTGAGCTGCGGCAGGAAGAATAACAGAAACCAATTCTTGTTTAACTTTGCTTTACTCGGTACCGGCTGATGGCATAACAATACACGGTACAGTTTGGTTTAGGGTGTTGTTACCAACTCAGGATTTCTCTTAAGGAGTCTTTAGATGTTCTTTCTCTGTCTTTCAGGGTTTCTATTCTCTTTCTAGATCTTTCTGTCTTTCCCACCTTTGAAGAGCTCACCCGCCAGTCCTGCAGTCTGTGTCTAGTAGGATTAAATTGACTATTACCAGTCCAAATGGGAACAGCAGGAACGCACAAGTTTCCCACTTGACACCGGGTTTCAGTCTTTCCTCACTAGTGTAGGACCGTCTTTTGGGCATGAGGGGTGAGGTAACTTGTGGTGCTGTCAGCAACCCGGTCTGGTTGGGCCTGCAGCTCGTCGGCTTCGCAGTCAGGGCTGAACTCCTGGCTGCCTCGGTTGTCCGTGTCACCTGTGAACCCTCAACATGACCAGCTGGTTCCTACCAGTCTTGGTCCGTTGCCATCTGTCCTGGGCCCCCTCATAAAGATGGGGTACCCTCTACTCAGCTGAGCCGCCAGGCATGACCACACTGTCTGCCTTCCCGGCACCGACTGAGGTAAAATCTTAACTGTCACTTTAACTCTATCCTAAGCTCCGCCCACCACCTGTGGAACCTACCATAAAGTCAGTTTCCCCTACACTAAGTGGTGTGGTCCTAAGTGAGTGCTAAAAATAGACTCCATAAGTATTAAATCCTAACCTAGCAACTTACAATATATTACATATAGATGTTAAATGCAATACCACTCTGTGGCGCATACCCGCAGGGGCGCCACACACCCCCTTGGTGAAACACACCCGTCCGCGGGTGTCAAACCAAACCTAGAATAAGTACATTTTACATATAACATTAAACATTTTTATTAACTGATGAACCGGGTAACTTTCAAACATGTAATAACAAAATTTTCGTTTGTATTCTTCCTTTGCAGGAGGCTCAGTTCTTATAACGTTGCATTTAACTCAACGATATTCTAGTCCTTACTGGCCCAACTGGGACCAGGTAACAAGTCTCTGATTATTATCATCAGGTTCGGAGATAAAAGAAAATCTTTGCATACATTAGCATTCCTGTACTGCAAAAATCAAAACACTAAAAAAATAACAAATGTATTTCAACAATTAAAATAAACTGTACACTTTTAACAGTGCAATACCGGGTTAACTCTTTACTTAACTTTACTAACCCGGATTGCAAACCAACCCCTGGGACCTGCGTGGCGTTCATAAGTGATCACATCACCACGATACAGGTCCCGTTCTGGATGGCCCTGGGGTAGATGTTCTTCTACATTCCTCCGACCCACATGGACTTCTTGGTAAAGACCCTCCTCCTTGGCAAAACCATACCCGGTATAAAGATTAAAGGTGGTGACTACCCCCCGTTTACGCTGATCTATTGGCAGTGGGGGTTGGTTACGGGCCATGACACGAGCTTGGCGGGTCTCAAGTTCATTTGTATACCATACTTCGCGTCTCCGATGTCGTTCAGCCTCATCATCGGGTTCAGGTTCGGTAAACCAAGGACGGCCTACCGGTTGCCAGGTCTGTCCGCTGCTATTAGTACACAACGCTGCTCCTCTTCCTCGTCCCATCGGTGTTTGCGCTGGTACCGCGACCCTCCATGACTCGCGGGGTCCGGCCTCCTCATCGCCGCCGACAGCTCCTTCCTCTTCATAACCTTCCTCCTCCCTGACACCGACCTGGTCACCGCTAAACTCCTCCGGCTCTTCCGGTCTCGGCTCAGGCTCTTCAAAGAACTGAATGAGGTCTCTCACTTCGACGGCTCTCTCCTCTCCGGACTCCACAAAGGGCACACGAACCGGTTCTAAGATGTCAACCAGCAGCTCAGGAGTCACCAGGCGGTCAGTTTGGGTAGCCACCGACACCCGGAGTTCTCGCTCTCTTTGTGCTGCAACTCGTTGTCTACGATTTAACTGGAGTACCATCTCTGCTCCCCAGCGCCGGACGGTCCACTCGGTCACTTCCCGGATTTGAGTTTGTAAGTCATCCAGGGCAGTCCTCCAAAAGGCACCGTCCTCACCGTCCATTTCTCGTAGCAACACACCCGGTTCTGCGCGGTCCATTAAGATGTCCTGTTCAATTTCTCTCACCAGTTGTTTAAAACTGGGGACAGCCATAACCTCACACCTGGTCTCGGGTAACTGGAACGGGTCTGGAGCTTCAACAGGTATCACGCTTCTGCTCCCGACCGCACCCTGTTTAGTTCTTATAGTCCATAACCGGTGTGGGCTGGCGCTCGACCCGCCCCCTTGGTTGATTGAGAGCAATGGGGGCGGGGAGACTTTTTGGCGCCTCTTGAATGGCCTATGTTTGTTGAGGGGCCGAGGCACGCCCCTAGGCCGGCACATTGTTGTTTATGCACTTTAAGCCCGCCCACCACAAAGTTACTGTGGGCAAGTCCTTCGGGCTTTTCCGGAGCCCGCCACTGCCTTCGTCACTCCTCGGCAGAGCGGAGGGGGCGGGGCTTATCTTCCCGCTCTTTCTCCTGCTGTGACGCAGTTTGAATTTCTGAGGCGATGTAATGGCGGCTCGGCACAGTTTTTATAATCCACACATTTAGACAGTAATAAAGTTCTTAAGGCACACTTCACCTGGTAGATACCAGGCTGGCTCATCCTGTTCGTGACGCCAATTTGTTTCAACCAGAGCTGGGGTGCGTGAGGTACTCGGTCACCGGGGCTTCTGTGTGGGATGTCACGGGTGGTCGGTATCCCCGGTGCCGTGCCCTGGCGAACAACTGTACCAGGTGTTGTTGGTAAACGGTGGGGGTGAAAGGGGGTTATTTACAGGGGAACGTGACGCCACCTGTAGAGTCCGGTAAGGTGGTACCGGCGCTGCCGGCCGGCCGCTGAGGTGATGGAGGGGGCAGCAGTGTGTGGTACAGCTCCCCACAGGTGGAGCTTTACCTCAGGGCAGCTTTGATGGTGGTGAGACGGTGAGGGAGGACAGTGATGGTAAATGGTGGTACAGTTCTTACCCGTCTGCTGTTGATGTTGATGATGTTAAGTTCTTTTGAGCTGCGGCAGGAAGAATAACAGAAACCAATTCTTGTTTAACTTTGCTTTACTCGGTACCGGCTGATGGCATAACAATACACGGTACAGTTTGGTTTAGGGTGCTGTTACCAACTCAGGATTTCTCTTAAGGAGTCTTTAGATGTTCTTTCTCTGTCTTTCAGGGTTTCTATTCTCTTTCTAGATCTTTCTGTCTTTCCCACCTTTGAAGAGCTCACCCGCCAGTCCTGCAGTCTGTGTCTAGTAGGATTAAATTGACTATTACCAGTCCAAATGGGAACAGCAGGAACGCACAAGTTTCCCACTTGACACCGGGTTTCAGTCTTTCCTCACTAGTGTAGGACCGTCTTTTGGGCATGAGGGGTGAGGTAACTTGTGGTGCTGTCAGCAACCCGGTCTGGTTGGGCCTGCAGCTCGTCGGCTTCGCAGTCAGGGCTGAACTCCTGGCTGCCTCGGTTGTCCGTGTCACCTGTGAACCCTCAACATGACCAGCTGGTTCCTACCAGTCTTGGTCCGTTGCCATCTGTCCTGGGCCCCCTCATAAAGATGGGGTACCCTCTACTCAGCTGAGCCGCCAGGCATGACCACACTGTCTGCCTTCCCGGCACCGACTGAGGTAAAATCTTAACTGTCACTTTAACTCTATCCTAAGCTCCGCCCACCACCTGTGGAACCTACCATAAAGTCAGTTTCCCCTACACTAAGTGGTGTGGTCCTAAGTGAGTGCTAAAAATAGACTCCATAAGTATTAAATCCTAACCTAGCAACTTACAATATATTACATATAGATGTTAAATGCAATACCACTCTGTGGCGCATACCCGCAGGGGCGCCACACACCCCCTTGGTGAAACACACCCGTCCGCGGGTGTCAAACCAAACCTAGAATAAGTACATTTTACATATAACATTAAACATTTTTATTAACTGATGAACCGGGTAACTTTCAAACATGTAATAACAAAATTTTCGTTTGTATTCTTCCTTTGCAGGAGGCTCAGTTCTTATAACGTTGCATTTAACTCAACGATATTCTAGTCCTTACTGGCCCAACTGGGACCAGGTAACAAGTCTCTGATTATTATCATCAGGTTCGGAGATAAAAGAAAATCTTTGCATACATTAGCATTCCTGTACTGCAAAAATCAAAACACTAAAAAAATAACAAATGTATTTCATAAAGATGGGGTACCCTCTACTCAGCTGAGCCGCCACAATACAGGTCCCGGTGACCCTGGGGAACTGCAGATAGATGCACTCTTCTCTTCTCCAACCGCTGCTGCTGATGCTGGTACCGCGACCCTCCATAGCTCGCGGGGCCCGGCCTCCTCTGTACCACCGGCTCCTTCAGGAACTGGATGAAGTCCTCCGCCTCGGTGATACTACTATGTGCCGGCCTAGGGGCGTGCCTCGGCCCCTCAATAAACATAGGCCATTCAAGAGGCGCCAAAAAGTCTCCCCGCCCCCATTGCTCTCAATCAACCAAGGGGGCGGGTCGAGCGCCAGCCCACACCGGTTATGGACTATAAGAACTAAACAGGGTGCGGTCGGGAGCAGAAGCGTGATACCTGTTGAAGCTCCAGACCCGTTCCAGTTACCCGAGACCAGGTGTGAGGTTATGGCTGTCCCCAGTTTTAAACAACTGGTGAGAGAAATTGAACAGGACATCTTAATGGACCGCGCAGAACCGGGTGTGTTGCTACGAGAAATGGACGGTGAGGACGGTGCCTTTTGGAGGACTGCCCTGGATGACTTACAAACTCAAATCCGGGAAGTGACCGAGTGGACCGTCCGGCGCTGGGGAGCAGAGATGGTACTCCAGTTAAATCGTAGACAACGAGTTGCAGCACAAAGAGAGCGAGAACTCCGGGTGTCGGTGGCTACCCAAACTGACCGCCTGGTGACTCCTGAGCTGCTGGTTGACATCTTAGAACCGGTTCGTGTGCCCTTTGTGGAGTCCGGAGAGGAGAGAGCCGTCGAAGTGAGAGACCTCATTCAGTTCTTTGAAGAGCCTGAGCCGAGACCGGAAGAGCCGGAGGAGTTTAGCGGTGACCAGGTCGGTGTCAGGGAGGAGGAAGGTTATGAAGAGGAAGGAGCTGTCGGCGGCGATGAGGAGGCCGGACCCCGCGAGTCATGGAGGGTCGCGGTACCAGCGCAAACACCGATGGGACGAGGAAGAGGAGCAGCGTTGTGTACTAATAGCAGCGGACAGACCTGGCAACCGGTAGGCGGTCCTTGGTTTACCGAACCTGAACCCGATGATGAGGCTGAACGACATCGGAGACGCGAAGTATGGTATACAAATGAACTTGAGACCCGCCAAGCTCGTGTCATGGCCCGTAACCAACCCCCACTGCCAATAGATCAGCGTAAACGGGGGGTAGTCACCACCTTTAATCTTTATACCGGGTATGGTTTTGCCAAGGAGGAGGGTCTTTACCAAGAAGTCCATGTGGGTCGGAGGAATGTAGAAGAACATCTACCCCAGGGCCATCCAGAACGGGACCTGTATCGTGGTGATGTGATCACTTATGAACGCCACGCAGGTCCCAGGGGTTGGTTTGCAATCCGGGTTAGTAAAGTTAAGTAAAGAGTTAACCCGGTATTGCACTGTTAAAAGTGTACAGTTTATTTTAATTGTTGAAATACATTTGTTATTTTTTTAGTGTTTTGATTTTTGCAGTACAGGAATGCTAATGTATGCAAAGATTTTCTTTTATCTCCGAACCTGATGATAATAATCAGAGACTTGTTACCTGGTCCCAGTTGGGCCAGTAAGGACTAGAATATCGTTGAGTTAAATGCAACGTTATAAGAACTGAGCCTCCTGCAAAGGAAGAATACAAACGAAAATTTTGTTATTACATGTTTGAAAGTTACCCGGTTCATCAGTTAATAAAAATGTTTAATGTTATATGTAAAATGTACTTATTCTAGGTTTGGTTTGACACCCGCGGACGGGTGTGTTTCACCAAGGGGGTGTGTGGCGCCCCTGCGGGTATGCGCCACAGAGTGGTATTGCATTTAACATCTATATGTAATATATTGTAAGTTGCTAGGTTAGGATTTAATACTTATGGAGTCTATTTTTAGCACTCACTTAGGACCACACACCACTTAGTGTAGGGGAAACTGACTTTATGGTAGGTTCCACAGGTGGTGGGCGGAGCTTAGGATAGAGTTAAAGTGACAGTTAAGATTTTACCTCAGTCGGTGCCGGGAAGGCAGACAGTGTGGTCATGCCTGGCGGCTCAGCTGAGTAGAGGGTACCCCATCTTTATGAGGGGGCCCAGGACAGATGGCAACGGACCAAGACTGGTAGGAACCAGCTGGTCATGTTGAGGGTTCACAGGTGACACGGACAACCGAGGCAGCCAGGAGTTCAGCCCTGACTGCGAAGCCGACGAGCTGCAGGCCCAACCAGACCGGGTTGCTGACAGCACCACAAGTTACCTCACCCCTCATGCCCAAAAGACGGTCCTACACTAGTGAGGAAAGACTGAAACCCGGTGTCAAGTGGGAAACTTGTGCGTTCCTGCTGTTCCCATTTGGACTGGTAATAGTCAATTTAATCCTACTAGACACAGACTGCAGGACTGGCGGGTGAGCTCTTCAAAGGTGGGAAAGACAGAAAGATCTAGAAAGAGAATAGAAACCCTGAAAGACAGAGAAAGAACATCTAAAGACTCCTTAAGAGAAATCCTGAGTTGGTAACAGCACCCTAAACCAAACTGTACCGTGTATTGTTATGCCATCAGCCGGGTACCGAGTAAAGCAAAGTTAAACAAGAATTGGTTTCTGTTATTCTTCCTGCCGCAGCTCAAAAGAACTTAACATCATCAACATCAACAGCAGACGGGTAAGAACTGTACCACCATTTACCATCACTGTCCTCCCTCACCGTCTCACCACCACCACAGTTGCCCTGAGGTAAAGCTCCACCTGTGGGGAGCTGTACCACACACTGCTGCCCCCCTCCATCACCTCAGCGGCCGGCCGGCAGCGCCGGTACCACCTTACCGGACTCTACAGGTGGCGTCACGTCCCCCTGTAAATAACCCCTTTTACCCCCACAGTTTTACCATTAACACCTGGTATAGTTGTTCGCCAGGGCACGGCACCGGGGATACCGACCACCCGTGACATCCCACACAGAAGCCCCGGTGACCGAGTATCCCACGCACCCCAGCTCTGGTCGAAACAAATAATGCAATACCACTCTGTGGCGCATACCCGCAGGGGCGTCACATATCCTCACCCATCCCTTTTAGACTGTGAGCCCTCACAGGCAGGGTCCTCTTTCCTCACCTACTGTATCCTCACCCATCCCTGGTAGACTGTGAGCGCTCATCCTCTATCATCACCTACTGTATCCTCATCCATCCCTTCTAGACTGTGAGCCTTCATGGGCAGGGTCCTTTCCCCTCTCCTACTGTAATATTACCCATCCCTTGTTGACTGTGAGTCCTCTTAGGCAGGGCCCTCTCTCCTCACCTACTGTATTATTCCTCCATCCCTTGTAAATTATGGCCCTAGTGAGCAGGGTCCTCTCCCCTCGCCTACTGCATCATTGGATGATTTATGTAGGGTTAATAAATGTAAAAATGAGGGTTGTCTGTGGGATTTATTTAAAATAATAGATTTCTTCCTGCGTGTTGTGTTTTATAACTATTTCCTCACAGGATTGTAATGGGTGGATCTCATAGAGACCTGAACATTGTCAATCTGAGCTTTATGACAAGCTGTCATTACTCAGCTATCATTAACCCCTTTTACCACTCTGTTGCCACCGCACCAAGGCATCAGGAAGAGCCTGGTAAATATAGATGAGCGAACACCACGGTGTTCGCATTCGGATTTGTTCACCGAATGTGGGGTGTTCGCCAACTTGTTCAACAAACGTTAGCCGAATATTCACCAAACAAGTTTGAAATCAATGGCAGGCAACTTGCAACACATAGAACACACTTTCAAAGGTGTCTAAAAGCTGCCAAACACAGACAGACACACAGATCATCTTACCGTGTCTCTGCTGTTTGATTGCACCAATTCATCTTTCCGTGCTCCCTCTGATTTCCACATCCTTGGTGAGTGACATGCACGGTCAACTGATCTGATCACCATAGCAATCACTTCACATCACCAGATAGTATCAAGTGATTTGGTCACCTGACTTTATTACTATGATGACCAGGTCGGTTGTTGCACACGTCAATCATCAGCAGCTCTGCTCCAGGTGTTTGGTGACTCACTGAGGTCAACTGAGGTGACCATTCAGGTAGCCATAGTAGCGGCTAATAATAGCGAGTACCATGGTTACATGAACAGTGACCTCAGGTTTCCTCAGCTTATGGATGGAGCTCGCAGCTCATTCATTCAGTGACTGCTGTATTCTTCACCATAACCTCCAATAATGAAGACATCACAGAGGATTGTGGAGGAGTACGAGAGTGGAGAAGGGGGTAATAAAGATGGTTAAACATTCATCAGGAAGAGGTGGATGAGGATCAGGCGTAGGCATGGTGATCAGTGAGCCCTGCTGAATTCAGGAAACACACAACAAAAAGACCCAAAGCAGATTCTCCACATTTCAAAAATTTAGGGCCAGATACCATGAAAGTGGCTTCAATTGACCCAGAATAAAATCTGTATAATGTCGCAATGAATGCAGCATGCTGAATAGTACAGTATTTACTAGTCTGGGGTGGAAAAGTCCTTGGAGATCCATGACTTGTTCATCTTGATGAATGTTAGGCAGTCTACATTATGAGGAGACAGCCAGATGCGCCTATCTCTCAGGACACCTCCAGCAGCACTGAAGACACGTTCTTCAGAATACTGGCTGACGGGCATGACAAAACCGACAAAGCATGAGTGGTGAGCTCAGGCCACTTTTCCATTTTAAAAGTCCAAAATGCAAAAGTGTCCATGGATATTGAGCTCTAGATACTCCTGCAACAACTTCTCCAGTCATTCACTTTGTGTCAGACTTGGACTCAGTTCTTCCGGGGGACAGGATGGTTTAAAAAATTGATTAAACGACTCCCAGAAATTGCTTCTGACAGTTACATTGCTGCTGCTAATGTTTCTGCGCTGATGACTCAACGTCCCCCAGGTTAGAAGTGCAGATCTGCCATGCATACTGTGTCCCTCACTGATATCTTGGGGAATCATGAGATTGTCTACACAAAGACTTCGCAATCACTTGTTTGAGGCCAAAAAAGACCTTTAGGGGAAACACAAATATTTGTCAATCACTTGTTTGAGACAAAATAAAAACCTTTTAAGGGAAACACAAAGATTTGGCAATCACTTGCTTGAGTCCAAAAAATCTTTTCAGGTAAACGACAGATATGTGGCAGTCACTTTTTCTTTTTCTAAGCAAAAAATTCATATTTGGCAATGCACACAGATTGAGTAATCACTTCTTCTAAGCAAAAATGCCTATGTTTGGTGGAGCCTCTGATCATCCTAATCTATCTAAAAAGAGATGGAGTAGCTAGCTATCTTTTGTGTAGCACTGATGGAGCAGGACAGAGCAGCACGGAGCAGTGGCAGCAGCACTGTCCCTAGCAGGAACACTATGAAAATAGTGACAATGGCAAATGGCCACTTCTTGTATCCCGAAAGACTTGTGACATAGGCCACCAATGACACAAACCCTTGTGTCTGCAACTTATGGCTAGTTTATGTGCCCTGATTTTCTGCCAGCTGGAAACAACTGCACAGTAAGTGCTGGGAAAAAAATGGAGTCTGGCGCGCCTATTACCGCTCCCGTTCCTCATCAAACACGTCCCGCCTGCTATCCTAGACAGTCATAACATTGAAGAAAAGCCTCATTGCAAAAAGCACTAATGCTTTTTTTAATACGAAGTCAGCGAATAAAGCTGAGTTTGCTGACTTTTTAACAAACTATGTTCTCGATCCTGAATCCAAACCGTTCATGTTTGTGCCGAATTTGAAATTGGTGAACATGTTCCAAGAAAGTTCACTCACTTCTAATTATGACGTGTCAACCACAATCTATTCCACCCAAAATTCTAATAACACTCCTTCACTTCTGAGGCCTACCATGCCATAGCTTTCCACCACATATGGGTTATTGCCATACTCAGAAGAAATTACACATATTTTATGATCCATTTTCTCCTGTTACCCTTGTGAAAATGCGAAATTTTGGGTCAAATCATTTTATGGTGAAAACAAGTTACATTTTTCATTTCCATCCCACACTGCTTTAGTTTCTGTGAAGCACCTAAAGAGTTAAGAAAATTTTTGAATGTGGTTTTGAGCAGACTGAGGGGTGCAGTTTTTGGAATGGTGTCACCTCTGGGTTTTTTCTGACATATGGGCCCCTCAAAGTCACTTCAAATGTGATGCGGTCACTAGAAAAATGGTTTTGCAAATTATTTTGGAAAAATGAGAATTTGCTCATAAACTTTGAACCCTTCTAACTTCCCAACAAAAAAACATTTTGTATCAAAAATGATGCTGACATAATGTAGACAAAATGTTATTTATTAATTATTGTGTGACGTTACTCTCAGGTTTAAGGGCATAAAAAGTCAAAGTTCATCAGTTGCTACATTTTAACATTTTTTGACACAATTTTGTCCCTAAAAGATTGGTTGGACAAATGAGAATCTGTAGATGGACTTTTAACCTTTTTAACTTGTTAACAAAAAAAAAAGATTTTTCAAAAATGGTGCTCATGTACAGTAGACATGAGACAAATGTTTTATTATTATTATTATTATTATTATTATTATTTATTTATTTATAGAGCACCATTCATTCCATGTTGCTGTACATGAGAAAGGGTTACATACATACAAGTTAAAAATACAATGAACAAAGTGACAGACTGATACAGAGGGGAGAGAGGACCCTGGCCTTTCAGGCTTACATTCTACAGGGCAATGGGGCGGGAGACAGTAGGTTGGGTCTGCTCGGGTGGTGCTGGAGTGCCAGGTCCGGTGGTGGTGGAGAGCCGGGTCTAGTGGTGGTGAGGTGGTACTGTGGTCATTGCAGGCTGTAGACTGTTCTGAAGAGATGGGTTTTCAGGTTCCGCTTGAAGGTTCCGAGTGTAGGGAATAGTCGGACGTGATGGGGTACACAGCTCCAGAGGATGGGGGATGCTCGGGCGAAGTCTTGCAGGCAGTTAGATGAGGAATGTACAAGTGTGGAAGAAAGAAGGAGGTCTTGGGAGGATCGAGGATTACGAGTTGGATGATATCGGGAGATTAGTTCAGAGATATATGGGGGGGGACAGATTGTGGATGGCTTTGTAAGCCAATGTTAGTAGTTTGAATTGGATACGCTGGTGAATTGGGAGCCAGTGGAGGGATATTGCAGAGGGGAGAAGTGGAGGAATAGCGAGGAGAGAGGTGGATTAGTTGGGCAGCAGAGTTAAGGACAGATTGAAGTGGTGCAAGAGTGTTAGCAGGAAGGCCACAGAGTAGGAGATTGCAGTAGTCAAGGTGGGAGATGATGAGGGCATGCATTAGTAGTTTAGCAGATTGGGGGTTGAGGAAGGGATGAATTCTGGAAATATTTTTGAGTTGGAGGCGGCAGGAGCGGTAAGGGCTTAGATGTGCAGTTTGAAGGACAGGGCAGAATCAAGTGTTACTCCAAGGCAGAGGACTTCAGGTACAAGGCAAAGTGTGATGTAATTTATTGTGATAGATAGGTCTGGCAAGGAAGGAGATGGAGGAAAAATGATGAGTTCGGTTTTGTCTACATTGAGTTTTTGGAAGCGGGAGGAGAAGAAGGAGGATATGGCTGATAGACACTCCGGGATTCTGGACAGCAGAGAGGTGACATCTGGGCCAGAGAGGTAGTTCCGGGTGTCATCAGCGTACAGGTGATACTGGAAGCCATAGGACTTTATGAGTTGTCCGAGACCAAGAGTAAAAATTGAAAAAAGGAGGGGCCCGAGGACAGAGCCTTGAGGGACCCCAACAGAGAGGGGATGGGGCGAGGAGGTCGGTGTGGGAGTGGGAGACACTAAATGTGCTGTTGAAAATATAGGAGGAGATCCAGGAGAGGGCAAGGTCAGTGATACCAATGGAAGAGAGGATCTGTAATAGGAGGCAGTGGTCGACTGTGTCGAATGCAAAGGACAGGTCTAAAAGGAGCAGGATGGAGAAGTGTCTGTTAGCTTTGGCCGTGAGTAAGTCGTTAGTAATTTTGGTCAGGGCAGTTTCAGTAGAGTGATGGGGGCGGAAGCCGGATTGAAGGTCGTCAAAGAGAGAGTTGGATGAGAGGTGGGATGAGAGTACAGTGTGGACATGCTTTTCAAGAAGTTTGGAAGCGAACGGGAGCAGAGATATGGGCCGGTAGCTGGTTGTGGAAGTGGGGTCAAGAGATGGCTTCTTTAAGATAGGTGTAATTGTTGCATGTTTGAAAGCAGAAGGAAAGGTACCAGAAGTTAGTGATAGGTTGAAGAGGTGGGTTACGGCTGGGATAAGTGTTGTGGTGAGGTTGGGGAGGAAGTGGGATGGGATAGGGACCAGTGCACAAGTGGTGAGGTGCGATCTGGAGAAGAGGAGTGCAAGTTCTCCTTCAGTGATGGATGGGAGGAGGGTTAGTGGGGGAGAGGATTGATCTGGTATACACGGGGGTTGGGGTGATTGGGTAGCAAAGACTTGTCTGATCTGGTCGATCTTGTTGGTGAAGAATGTTGTAAAGTCTTCTGCAGAGATACAAGAAGTAGGAGGGGGCAGTGGGGGGCGGAGGAGGGAGTTAAGTGTGTTGAATAACTGCCTGCGGTTGTGGTACAGGGAGGATATGAGGGTAATGTGGTAATTCTGTTTAGTGTTGGTGAGTGCTGACTTGAATGTGAGAAGAGCTTGTGTGAATGATGTGTATCTTCTTGTGAGTGTGTTTTCTTCCAGCGCCGCTCTGCAACCCTAGCCGCTTGCCGCAGATTTTTAGTGGTATCTGTGTGCCAGGATTATCTGTTGATTCATCATGTTTTGCCATGAGTGAGAGGGGCAACTGCATCAATAGCTGATGTGAGTGTTGAGTTATAGAAAGGTGTGGCATTATCTGTGTCATGGAGTGAGGATATGGATGATAGTGGTAAAATGGTGTTAGAGATTGTGTGAGTGTCAACATGTGTGAGGTTACTATGAGGGTGTACGAGTTGGGGGGCATGGGTGGCAGATGAGGAGGACAAGGATGAGAAGGTAAGTAGATGGTGGTCAGAGAGGAGGAGAGGGGAGGTTGTGGGTTTAGTTAGGGAGCAGAGGCGGGTAAAGATGAGGTCTAGTGTATGTCTGTCTGTGTGTGTGGCTGTGGAGGACCATTGAGAGAAGCCAAAGGATGAGGCAAGTGACAGGAGTTTGGATGCTGTTGACTGGTGGGTGTCGATGGAGATGTTGAAGTCGCCCATTATGATGGTGGGAATGTCAGCAGATAGAAAGTATAGGAGCCAGATGGAGAATTGGTCAAAGAAGGTAGAGGTGGAACCTGGTGGTCAATAAATGACGGCAACTTGTAGATTGGAAGGAGAGTAGATACGGACAGAGTGCGCTTCAAAAGATGAAAGGATAAGAGAGGGAGGACGAGGAATTGGGTTGAAGATGCAATTGTTAGAGAGGAGAAGACCCACTCCTCCGCCGTGTTTGTTGCCAGTGCGAGGTGTGTGAGAGAAGTGAAGTAAACCGTAACACAGAGCAGCAGGGGAGGCCGTGTCGGAGGGAGTCAGCCATGTTTCTGTGAGGCCAAGGAAGGAGAGTCTGCACGAGGTAAAGAGGTCATGAAAGTAGTGGAGTTTATTAGAAATGCAGCGGGCATTCCAGAGTGCTCCAGAGAGAGGAGCCGGTGGAGAGGGGGTTAGGGAGATAGGTTTTATGTTTAGGAGATTGCGGCTGTTTCCTGCAGGTGTGGGGTGATAGGAGGGAGAAATAGTGGGGAAAGTTGGCTGTGGGGGTCCTGGGTTGGGAGATATGTCGCCAGCGGATAGCAGCAGCAAAGAGAGAGAAAGCAGGCGGGAGAATGAGAGAGGCTGGCTTGTTTTGTGTTTCTGCAGGAGGGGTGTGAGATTGAGGAGCAAGTCAACAGAGGAGCTCAGGTGGGGAGGTAAGAGGGATGGGAAGACAAATAATTGTGCTGGGAGTGTTGGAGCTTGGGGGGTAGTGAAAGAGGGAAAGGATTAGTGGGGCAGTTACTGTTAGGGCGTAGGTAAGCATTGTGAAAGTGTTAGTGGGAAAGCAAAAAGAGAAAAAGTCAACAGACGGGTATAGATTGTACCTTCTATTTTCCTCTGGTTTATCTCTGGGATATCTCTACAGACCACTTAATGAATCACACAGGCCAAGGCACACAGGCTTGCTCACACTAATTTATACATCTAAGGGGTGCAGGGAATGAACCAGGTGAGTAGGAGGGAGGGGTCAGAGGAGGGAGACAGGACACAAACCAGGGGACAATTAACAGATTGATGGTAATAGAAACATTTGGGGCAAATCAGCAGGAGGGAGAGACACAAAGCAGGATGAAATAATAAGCATATTTGTAAGTTACAAAGAAGATGGAGGAATATGCCATACCATAAGACATATGCAAGGCACATAGAGTTTGGGTACAGGAGAAGTTAGATACAGCAGTGGTACAATGGGTCCATACCATAAGACATATGCAAGGCACATAGAGTTTGGGTACAGGAGAAG
The DNA here is from genome assembly GCA_033576535.1 of Allobates femoralis. Taxonomy (NCBI): domain Eukaryota; kingdom Metazoa; phylum Chordata; class Amphibia; order Anura; family Aromobatidae; genus Allobates; species Allobates femoralis. Next base: position 4,011,664 of record JARQOC010000004.1, read on the forward strand.
TTAGATACAGCAGTGGTACAATGGGTCCATACCATAAGACATATGCAAGGCACGTAGAGTTTGGGTACAGGAGAAGTTAGATACAGCAGTGGTACAATGGGTCCATACCATAAGACATATGCAAGGCACGTAGAGTTTGGGTACAGGAGAAGTTAGATACAGCAGTGGTACAATGGGTCCATACCATAAGACATATGCAAGGCACATAGAATTTGGGTACAGGAGAAGTTAGATACAGCAGTGGTACAATGGGTCCATACCATAGGACATATGCAAGGCACGTAGAGTTTGGGTACAGGAGAAGTTAGATACAGCAGTGGTACAATAGGTCCATACCTGCAAATGAAGAAGATGTATTGTCAGATCAGGATGTGACAGCTTTGGGGAATGTATATCAGATATTACATCTCTGAGATATCTCTGCAGACCACTTAATGAATCACACTTTATGATCACCCAAAGGCCAAGGCACACAGGCTTGCCCACACTAATTTATACATCTAAGGGGTGCAGATAATTCACCCCTTTTATATCAATTATTTTATTTGATATAGCTATTTGTGTTAAGTGCATAAAAATTCAAGTTTAAAATTGCTTCATTTTCAAGTGTTTAATACATTTTTTGTGATTTTCATATTTAAACATACACGTAGGAGTTGGGCATCCAAGAGTGGTCCCCTTGGATTGTGACACCTCCGCTGACTGGAGGAGCTAACCTGGGTGGATCACCGAGACTTATGCTACTACCACAAGAGGTAGCAGTAGTCTTAGATGATTGGTGGTCGCAAAGCTCAACCTCAGTCAGGTGACATAAGGGATCTGCTCTTACTGATAAGTCTCTGGGTGGATAGAGCTGGCATGACAGGTGCAGGCTGCAGCACAAATGTATAGGCCATAGCAGATTATAGCAGACAGGTGCAGGCTGTAGCGGACTATAGCAAGAAGGTGCTGACTAGGGATGAGCGAGTACCACACTATTCGGACTCGCTATACTCGCAATGAGTAGGTCCCGGTACTCGGTACTCGTTGAAAGTATAGCGAGTCTGATTACTTTCGCAGTGTATCTATAGATACACTGCGAAAGTACCCTAAAAGTGAAATAAAAGTTGTTAAAAATAGTACAATTACATACTCACCTGTCCGACGCCTGCGCCAGGACTGTCCCAGAAGACCTACGATCACCGGACAATCAGATGGCCGGTAGTGATATGGCCAATCAGATGGCGACACGTCACAACCACGTGATCGTTAGCGGCCACCTGATTGGCCAGATTGCAAGGTCCTAGGTGTCCTAGGTGTACTGCCAGGATCTTGCAATCTGGCCAATCAGGTGGCCTACTAGCGATCACATGGTTGTGACGTGTCGCCATCTGCTACCAGCCAACTGATTGGCTGGAAGTCACGGGTCCTTGTCCGGTGATCCCAGGTCTTCTGTCTTCTGGGACGGTCCCAGTGCAGGCGTCGGACAGGTGAGTATGTCATTTTATTATTTTTAACAACTTTTATTCACTTTTAGTGAATAAAATCACTGGGAAATTTTCAAGCATTCTATAGTTATTAAGTCACAATTCTCACCTGGGTCAATTTATAAGATTTGGCTTGATCAGGAAGGTGAACACAGGCTGGGGGGGTGAAAAAGTTAGGTTTTTTTTTTTAATTTTATTTAGATTTTTTTAGTTTTTCGTTATCTCTCCCATCAACATAATATTGTAACAATGTAACCCTAAAATGCAATGTTGGTATGTATCTACATGTACGTTCTTGCCCAGAAAGGGTCAAACAGCAAAAGGTCTCAGACTCAATGCTTGAAAATCCCAGAATGGCTGCTGTGTGCTCCTTTGTGCCACTACGTCATCCGAACATGTTCTACACAAAGACATTTAAGTGGTATTCCCTCTCTCTGTGCCGTGTATATGAGACATCATAGGAGCTCGTCTCCTCTCACCAGCTCAGAGTGAACTGAAAATTAGAGATAGAGATTATATAGGCCAAAAAGTTTGAAAAAAGTTACATAAAGACCAAAAATGTTGTAATTCTTAATAAACATTCACATTACAGAGGATTATGAAAAGTTTTCTGAAAAGTTGAATACTTTTGAGGAAGTTTGACTTTATACTTTTAAAAAATTTTATGACCTTTTGAGAACATTAATTATCGGAGGATTTCCTCTTCAGTGAATTAGAAGCACAAGGCGCATGAGGTCATGGATAAAAAAATATTTTTTTTTTTTCCAGCTCTTACCTTTACTGTGGTTATATAAATGCTGGGAGCAAATGGGACCCATCATTTCACAGATCACTACATTGAGGGAGAGCAAAAATTTAATTTACTATTTATATTTTTAATAATTTGCAAGAACAGTTTTCATCAGCTGAAGAAATTAGTCTAAATTTTAATAATAGAGAATTGATTATGCAGAAGAATGGAAGACTTGGATGTAAGTAGATTATCATTGTAAAATTTAAAAGGCTAAGTTTGCTTTCTTGGAGTCATTGATTTCTTTTTCTTCTTCTTCGACATAGAAGATGGATTTGATACTGTCTAAATTGGAAGTGAAGGAGCTGCAGTCTGTGCGGTGGGGAAGGTAGCGTCTAAAGATCTACACTAGTGATGAGCCAGACTACCACGCTCAGTTGCTCGGTACCCTGAACAAGCAGGTTGGATGCTCAGATGGGCAATCGGGAGCTCAAACATTTTTCTGGAAGGTCTTGCTCAAGTTTCCTTTTGACTTCCATTACTCTTAGTACTTGAGTTGTGCCCGTCCTAGGGTCCAACCTGCTCATTTCAAGTACCAAGCACTCGAGTTTGCTAGACTCACTCTCCAATAATGTACATCAGAGGTAATAAATAGTAATAAGCCAGCACTACCATGCTGGGTTGCCCAGAACTTGAAACAAGCAGATCAGACGCATGGATGGGTAGAATTCGAGTATTGAGCGTAATGGAAGTCAAAGGGGAACACAAGCATTTTTCTGAAAGATCTTGTTAAGAGTTCCCCATTGACCTCCATTTTACTAGATACTTGAATTGCACCCATCCAAGCACCAAACCTGTTCGGTTCAAGAACCGTAATCTAAAATAGGGTTGAGAATGCGCAAATAGGGTCTTATCCTTAGGAGACAGGTTTAATATGGTAAAATCTGGGAACTGCTCACCTGATAGGGTTGTGTAGCACACAACCGGCGTGATCGCTCAGAACAGTACAGCTGCTGCCAGGTCCGTACCTCCACAGGTCACTGTGGTCATGATAAACATCTGCAGGACAAGGTACCTCGTGGTCCGAGCTGCTGTGTTCATATGATAGAAAAACCAGATACAGCGGTATGTCTGGGTATGGTGGTAGCTAGTTTATTTTCCGACGCGTTTCGGAGTCGTATCCCAAACTCCTTCCTTAGGGAAGAACCAAGCACCCATGGTGGTAGTGTTCACTCATCATTAATGTATATCATAGGCAATAAAATGTGATGAGCAAGCACTACCATGTTCGGGTGTTTAGCACTCAAAATGAGCAGATCATATGTTTGGATGGACGTGACTCGAGTACCAAGTACAATAAAAAGACCACAGAAAAAAACAGTATAACAAACATGTGGAAGTACACTGCTATAAAAAGGTAATAATAAAAAGCAAGGGCTTAGTAAAAACACTATCAAAAACAGGGTACTTAGTTAAGACGTTTTTTGCAAAAAATGCAAGCCGTTCCACCTCGCCACGGTGACCCTTATCAGAACGGTCCTATCTAACTAATTTAAAACCTGATCTTGTATAAAGATACCTCATGGATGCAGGGTGAAGACGGGCCAGAGTCCAATATGGACACAGTGCAGCAGACAGCACTTTATGTCAAAAAAGTCAATGGGAAACTTGACATTTTCGAGAAAACCTTCCAGAAAACTGCTCAAGTTTCCCATTGATTTCTATTATACTCAGTACTCGAGTTGTGCCCGTCTGAGCGTCAGACCTGCTCAATTCAAGTACTGAGCAGTCGAGCATGGTAGTGCTCACTCATCACTAATGTACATCAGAGGTAATAAATAGTAATGCTCGAGCACTACCATGCCGGGGTGCTCGGTACTTGAAATGAGCAGGTTGGACATACAAACGGGCACAATTTAAGTACCGATTGTAATAGAAGACATTGAGAAATTCAAGCATTTTAACCGAAGATCTTGCTTGAATTCCCCATTGACTTCCATTATACTCAGTACTCGAATTGCACCCATCCAAGCATCCAACCTGCTTGGATGAAGTACCGAGCAACCAAGGTGGTAGTGATCACTCATAACTAAGGTAATAAATAGTGATAATCGAGTACGGCCTTGCTTGGGTGCTTTGGGACTCAGCACAAGCAGGTCGGATGTTTGGAAGGGTGCGATTCGAGAACATAGTTTTAATGGAAATCAGTGGGAAACAGGAGCATTTTCTAGAAGGCCTGTTCTGCCCTCATCCATGGTTGCTGGTCTGACAGTGTGGGGGTCAGATCTGATAATGTCCGGATGCCATATCCGGACCTGGTCTGCCTTTATCTGCGCTGCCCTTATGGCGCCGTGGGAACAGTTCAGAAATGCTTCAAGTACGTGTGCATTTAATATGGTTCTGCTTTTAATGCATTCAGGAGGCCGTAATGGCACAGCGTATATAAAAAACATAAAGTAGGACTGCCCCATCTGAGAATGCCGTGATGTGGTGGGGTAGCTCAAAGAATTGATCAATTGTTTGCTAAATGTCTCAGTTTAAAGTACAGTTAGAAATTAATATGTGCATATGCACTTTTTGTATTGCGTGCTAACCACAGGCAGCGCTGGCTTCTTAGCTTTTTTATTCGTTTTCTAGAAGACCTTCCAGGAAAATACAGTACTCTAGTTTCTCATTGACTTACATTGCACTCAGTACTTGAGTCATCTCCGTTGACTACCCGGCTAGTTTTTACTTCCAAGCACACGAGCATGTTAGTGCTTTAGAAATAAAGTGGTTGGAGGAGAGTATATGCGAGACCAACTAGCAATCATTTGCATGCATGAGTGAACCAAGCAGATACTGACAGTGAAGGACTCCTGTGTCCCTTTATCTTTGTTATACCCTACTGGCACTTACACACAGATACACACATATACATGCAATATGTCTATTAACAATAGGCACATTATTTAAAATATGAACAAGGATAAACATTACTATGGAATTTACACATGATATGGGTGGTCTTCATTTCCCCCGTCCTTGCGGTTATCATGCCCCACTGGGCATCATCATTCCTTCTCCTGCGCGCCCCCGGCTCTGTGGTTCAAATCTCCCCCCTCTGTGTGGTATGATGCCGCTACGTCATTTCTGCACCTTGTGAAGTCCTCCGGATTGCACTGAGCATCTTCATAACGCTCAGTGCGCATGCTCAGCCGTCCTACCTGATGGCTCGGGCTTTCTGGGCATGCGCACTAAGCATAATCAAGCCGCTCAGTGCAACCCGGAAAACTTCACAAGGCGCAGGTGCGGAAATTATGCTGAAATGGCATCATACACATGGAGGGGGGATTTGAATCACAGAGCCGGGGACATGCGAGGGAAATCAATGATGACGCCCAGCGGGGTGTGATAAGAGCAGGGAGAGGGAGATGGAGCCCTGAAGACCGCCAATGTCTGCCTTCGGACGTAGACTGGATGTCTCAATACCGTACAAAATGTAAGTTACTCAGTCATTTTTTACAAATATTATAGTGTAGTTTTGGCTCAGACAGATATGGCTAGGGATGAGCTAACAAGGTGCAGGGACAGGTAGTGATAGGTTAAGGGGCTAGATTGAGCTGACATGTTCCCTTTTAGGGGTGGACCTACCGTGGTGCAGCTGGTTCAGCTGCACCAGGGCCCCAACCGGCTAGGGGGCCCCTCAGGCCTGCATGGGGGCCCCCGGCCGACCCCCGTAACCCGATGACAGAGGAGAGGAGGGTCAGGCAAAGGAAGCAGGAAGCTTCCTGCTTCCCTTGCCTGATCCTGCCCCTCCTCTGCTCTGCCCCTCTGCCGCCCCGGCTCCCAGGAATGAGGAATGCGCAGGTATGAGAGCCGCAGCACCTCGCCGTCGGCCGCCAGCACCCCTACCCCCCGCTCCCCACTGATGGCCGCCAGCACCCCCCCCGGCCCTCACTGACGGCCGCCAGCAGCAACCCCCCCCCGCTCCTCAACACGGCTGCACCAGTGCCCCCTGGGTTCAAGGTCCGCCACTGTTCCCTTAAATATATATAGATATATTTGTGTGTACCAGTACATGTTGCCTGTGAAGAAGAGTGATGAAGAATACCAATGCAACAATAAATGTTAGGCTGAGTTCACATCTGCATTTCCTATCCGTTTTGCTTGCATTCTGTTTTTGACAGCATTTGTGCTAAAAAACGCATGCAAAAACGCATGTGCGTTTGCAGAAACATAAAACGCATGCGTTTTCACAAAAGCAGACAAAAACGTCTCTGCTCTAATTTTGCAAAAACACATGCGTTTTGCATTTTTGCATGTGTTTTCCATTTATATCAATGGGTGCAAAAAGGCATGCGTTTGCAATGCGTTTTTGAGCACAAATGCTGTCAAAAACGAAATGCATGCAAAACTGAATAGAAATGCAGATGGGAAAAGGCACTTAGACTGATTTCACACTGGAGTCGCAGCCACATCAGGCCGAAAACGCCTGCATCTGGATCTGCCAACGCACTGAAAAATGCATGCCACCGCATGAGGGAGAGTGATAGAGAGAAAGAAAGAGAGAGAGAGAGAGGCTGGGGTCACACATGGCAATCAGTTTTTTCCCCTGTTGTTAATCACAGATCTGTTATTTTCAGGCTGGTTCTTGTGCCCCCACCACTGCTATTATTTTTTGCAACATGGCCAATAAACGCTAGCAAAAACTGATCCGTTAACGGATGGTACCTATATGTACCATGCGTTAACGGATCCGTTTCCCATAGGGTCCAATGTTAAAAAAACGGATCCTTTTTTTACTGCACCCAAGAAAACGCTGCTTGCAGCATTTTTGGGGTCTTGTTAAAAAATGCACATCGTTCTTTAACAGCACAGTCACATTTGAGTCCATGATCCGTTAACAGCATCAGTTTTAGGAGAATTTTGAACAACATCGTTCAAAAATGTGTCACACTGAACGATGTTGCAGAAGAACAGAACGTTAATTGGACGATGAACGACGGATTTGAGCTCCGGATCACAAATTTTTGATGAACGATCCAACAATTTATCGTTACAACATCGTTCGTTTACACGCAACGACGCACAAACGATATAGTTTGAACAATCAAAAATCCGTGATGTTTCAACGATATCGTTAACGATATCGTAGTGTGTAACGGTACCTTTAGAATTCTAAAGTTGAAAAACTGATGCAATTAACAGATCTAGGGCTGACCCCAGGGAAAGAGAGAGAAAACACTATTCTGGGCATGTCAGTGTGAAATACTGACCTGGCTTGGTTGCATTCAACCTCATTCAACCGCAGAGATCAATCCCTCTGACGGTGGCTTCATACCACGTTCACACCACGTTTTTTGTGATCCGGGCTGATCCAATGAGAACCGGATAGGCCCGGATCACATTTCAGCCCAATAGTTTGCCTATGGGGCTGGATGGAGCCGGATGACAGCTCTCTGCCATCCGGTTTCCATGTGTCCGGGTGAATCCGGGAGGACTCGGATTTTTCACCCGGACACAAAAATGCTGCATGCACGATTTTTGTGTCGGGAAGAAAAATCTCCCCAAACCAGATCCTGCTGGATCCGCCCGGATCCAAGGCAATCCGGCGCTCCCTAACATGGGAACCGGACACCTGCGTCTGCACGCCGCTGTTGTTTCAGGACTGCGGCTAGCTCCCTGCGAGCTGCAATCCTAATTCATCAGCAGCTGCGTCCGGCTGCACACCGGACCGGAGGGCATATTAGCCCTCCAGTCCTGTGTGCTGATCCAGTCCGGTCCATAGCAGACAGCCCTGGATCTGATCTATATGTGGTGTGAAGCCGGCCTTATTCAAAACCTGGCTCTTTTTTTAAATAATACTTTTTTTAACAGTTGCCAAAAACTGGTAACTAATATAAACACATTTGATATCACCGGAGTCCAAACAACTCATAAATGCAGACAACACATTGATAAGGGTGATCGATAAATGGTGCAAATAAAAATATTTTTTTTTTTCTTCCATTAATCTCATGATAAAGATTAAAATAAATTTATGGCGGTTTCACACTTGCATTTTTGTATTGCGTCAATATCTATCGAAATCCTGATACATCCTGATCAGGCATGCATCCATATACTTAAAATGGGGCCGCAGGGACATCAGGTGGCATCAGGTTTTTGATGGGTGCAGAAGAGTGCGGCATTTTGATGTGTCACATGGACCAGAATGTAGCATTTTTGCAGTTAAAGATTTTGCATGAAAAATCCAGATGTGGCCAGATGCAGCACATTGATGTCAATGAGGCCTCATCCTGTCCAGAAAAGTGCAGAGCTGAAAACAACTAAGATCCTGTGCAGAGAATAACTAAGATCTTGTACAGGGAACAACTAGGATCCTGTACAGGTACGCTGTACTGGGAACAACTAAGTACCTGCACTGGGAACAACTAAGATCCTGCACTGGGAACAACTAAGATCCTGCACTGAATATAACTAAGATCCTTCACTGGGAACAACTAAGATCCTGCACTGGGAACAACTAAGATCCTGCACTGGGAACAACTAAGATCCTGCACTGGGAACAACTAAGATCCTGCACTGGGAACAACTAAGATCCTGCATTGGGAACAACTAAGATCCTGCACTGAATATAACTAAGATCCTACACTGAGAACAGCTAAGATCCAGCACTGGGAACAACTAAGATCCTGCACTGGGAACAACTAAGATCCTGCACTGAGAACAACTAAGATCCAGCACTGGGAACAACTAAGATCCTGCACTGGGAACAACTAAGATCCTGCACTGGGAACAACTAAGATCCTGCACTGGGAACAACTAAGATCCTGCACTGAATATAACTAAGATCCTACACTGAGAACAACTAAGATCCGGCACTGGGAACAACTAAGATCCTGCACTGGGAACAACTAAGATCCTGCACTGGGAACCACTAAGATCCTGCACTGGGAACAACTAAGATCCTGCACTGGGAACAACTAAGATCCTGCAACAGGAACAACTAAGATCCTGCACTGGGAACAACTAAGATCCTTCACTGGGAACAACTAAGATCCTGCAACAGGAACAACTAAGATCCTGCACTGGGAACAACTAAGATCCTGTGCAGAACCCTAAAACTCTCAGGCCTCTGGTAGAGGACCAAAGAATGGGGAAAGACATAAGAACCACTACACGGGGGCGAGAAAGTAGGTTTAGTTATTTATATATACACAAGTGGTCATATTTGTAGGTTTGTTATTATTCGTTGTTGACCATCATTTTGATACATTTAATATATCTGTGGTTCGCCTCCAGTGGGGTTATTTTAAAATCATGTACTCATTAAACCTTGGGGTGAAAGTCTTTGAGGTAAAAAGGGGCTTCAGGGGTATTCCTGGTTTTACACACTATTATAACTACATTTGGTTGACTTTTTCTTTATCTTTATTTAGGTGAACAATCTGACTGCGGACAAAGATTTTTTCCTATTAGGATTTCAGAGCAATCATCATTCGACTATCTTCCTATTCTGTCTTCTCCTGGTTGTTTTCTTTGGGACTATATGTGGGAATCTCCTCATCATCACCCTGGTGTCCACCAGCAAGATCCTCCACACTACAATGTACTTCTTCATCTCACACCTCTCCATCAGTGACCTTTTGTTGTCCATAGATATTGTCCCCAATATGCTCCACGTTCTCCTGAATAATGGTGCGCCAATTAGTTTTAGTCGTTGCATAACTCAGTTATATTTTTTCAGTGTTTCAGAAGTTTTTGATTGTCTTGTTCTCGCTGTGATGTCCTATGACCGATATGTGGCCATCTGTAACCCCCTCCGGTACACCTCCATCATGACAAGGGACCGTTGTGTGATATTATGCACCATGTGTTGGGCAATGGGTTTCTTTGTTGCGTTCATCTACTCCGTAACCATATCGATGTTCTCCTTCTGTGGACACAATATCATTGACCACTTTTTCTGTGATTTCATCCCTATATTTGAAAACGCCTGTTCTAGTACTCGCACTCTGGAGCTAGAGATCTTTGTGATGTGTTTCATCGTACTGTTCATGCCTCTCGCAGTAATTATAGTATCTTATGCTAAAATAATTGTCACCATCTTGAGGTTTCAGTCCAATATCAGTAGACAGAAAGCCTTCTCCACCTGTAGTGCCCACCTCATTGTGGTCTCCATATTCTACAGTACTTTATTGAGTGTTTACTTTTTCCCAAAAGGTGAGCAGACTGTAAACATAAGTAAAATCTTATCATTGCTATATACTGTATTCACACCATTCGTCAACCCCATCATCTACAGTCTGAGGAATAAGGACATAAAGAAATCTCTAAAGGAAATAATTAATAAAATTGTAATATGTAACAATATGTTAAATTATTGACAAGTATATACCCCTCCCTCACCTCACATAGAAATCCTACTAACCTCACAAGCATTACTTGCACACTTTCATCTCCCTCTCGTAAGCGCCCTCTGGAATCCACGGTGTGTATGCAACAAGCTTCCTTTTATCCACATCTACTTTCTTACTAATTCTCTTAATCTGCTGTCTGCAATCCAAAAAAAACTCCTTGACACCTTTTACTCTCTCCTCAGTCCTAAAGTGCAGGCCCCTATCACTATCCTGTTTGCAGATGATCTGGCTTCTTACTTCACAGATAAAATAGAAAGCATTCGGCAGGAAATCAGCTCCCAGCCCCCAAGTGCCGTTACTCCCATCCCTCCCACATCTCCTCTGGCGCACTCTTCATGTTTGACCCAGTCACGGAAGAAAAAGTCTCCAGGTTCCTTTCTTCCTCTCGTCTTACTACATAACCACTAACCCCATTCCCTCACACCTACTCCAGTCTCTCTGTCTGGTCATCACTACTCACCTAATAAAAATCTTCAATCTCTCCTTCTCTTCTGTCATTTTCCCTTCCTCCTTCAAACACTCTATCATAACTCCATTATTAAAAAAATCTTCTTTTGACCCATCCTGCACAAAAAATTACAGACAAGTCTCCAACCTCCCTTCCATCTCTAAACTCTTGAAGCCCCTGGTCTACTTCCGCCTCACCTGTTACCTCTCCACTCACTCTCTTCTAGATCCATTACAGTCTGGTTTTCGTCCCCTACATCCTACATTTGCCCTCATCAAAGTAACCAATGACCTTTGGATGGCTTAATGTAATGGTGACCACTCTCTGCTTATTCTTGTTGACCTTTCTGCAGCCTTTGACACTGCTGACCATCAGCTCCTACTCTCTGATGACGGAGTTAGCTCATGTGCAGATTGAGATCTCAGCTCGCCTGCTTCCCAATCTGTGTGTGCACTGGCCATTTTCCTTAAGCCTATCACATCCACTCCTGGGAGATAAATGGCGCCTACCACGGGCTACTAGGACATCCCAACTCCCGTCCTCAGGCCCACATCTTTGCCATTGATGCCGACCTCCTGCAGCGTAAAGTTTACCTTCTGGGAAGCCACTCTATTGCCACTACACCCTCCTTGTAAGCTACATTGACTATAAAATGGACTTTAGGATTATAAAACGGACTCTCTATTTTAACATTAAAAATTCATTTTTTCCCTATTTTCTTCCTCTAAATTCACGGAGTGTATTATAATCTACAAAATACGGTATTTACTTTGTTGTCATATTCATTATTTCAGTAGAGTAAAATGATTTGCAGGGCCTTGGTCCATCAGTCCCATCTTTTCCTCGCAATTTCTATTAGTTTGCCTTTATGTCTTTATGCGTGAATTGTACACATATTAGTCATTGTGGTGTCTACAAATCAGCAGGGGCACCGCGGAGTCCGGAGTAATTAGAAGTTGCAGAGTTCACCGGTCGGACAGCCATAGGCTGCAGGACCAAAGTTTTGTAAAGCGTTCTGCTTAACCCTATTAATCATTTATATGCTTAGAACATTTTCAGGTTCTTTTTTTGATAATGTAGTAATATGACACATTTTTGTTCAAATTATCTATGGATATTATCTACATGTAGCATGAAACATGCAAACATTTAAGGGAATAGCAAAAATCTCTACAAAATTGTGCAACTCATTTCACTTAGAGATATGTAACTGTATACAGATACATTGATAGTTTAGACAAGCTGAGGATGGGCCCAACATCTCCTTTTTTTCTTAGCTCTAAATTCCAGAATAAGATGATAAACTTTTGAAAAATGTTATAATATTCGCGGTTTTACACAAGTTTAGAGCACTGTGAGATTGATTTACAGTTCACAAAAAAAATAAATAAAACACTTGCTCAAAGCTTGGTGTATCAGAGAGAGCTATGATTTTTTGTGTTGCTCCATACGCCTCCCATAATGCCTTGTGACTATAATATTTTGTATAGTTGTGGCCAGAACCTGGGACATCCTCAGGACAGAGGTTCCTAGTGGAGCACAGGTCATATGTCAAAATTGTAGTTCATGTCCAATGTCACTGTGTTAGTCTCTGTGATCAGTCCTCTCTGTCATCTGTTGAGTGTAAGCTCTTATGGTCAGTTGGGTCCTCTCTGTCGTCTGTAGAGTATAAACTTTTATGGTGAGCGGGTCCTCTCTCTTCTGTAGAGTATAAGCTCTTATGGTCAGTGGGGTCCTCTCTCTCTCCTGTCAAGTGTAAGCTCTTATGGTCAGTGGGGTCCTTTCTCTCTACTATAGAGTGTAAACTTGAATTATTATTATTTATTTATATATATAGCGCCATTAGATTCCATGGCGCTTTACATATGGAATGGTAGACGAGGACAAGTACAGTATGTATTTACAGTCAAGATGCACAGGTACAGGAGGAGAGATGACCCTGCCCGCAAGGGCTCACAGACTACGAGGGGCGGGTGGGATACAGAAGGAGAGGGTAGTGCCGATCTTGTGATGCTGAAGTGGACCGGGTCTCACTGTAGGCTGTAGGCTTGTCGAAAGCAGACTCATTTATGGTTAGCAGAGTCGTCTCTCCCTTTCCTGTTGTGTGTAAGATCTCATGGTCAATTTTCATGCTCTCTGTCATCCTATTTCTCTCACTGTCCTGGATAGTGTAAGCTCTTATAAAGGTCAGTAGGGTCCTCTCTCTCTCCTGTAGGGTGTAAGCTCTTATGGTCAGTGGGGCCCTTTCCCTTTCTTGAAGAGTGTAAGCTCTTATAGTCAGTGGGGTTCTCTCTCTCTCCTGTAGAGTATAAGCTCTTATAGTCAGTGGGGTTCTCTCTCTCTCCTGTAGAGTGTAAGCTCTTATAGTCAGTGGCGTTTTCTCTCTCCTGTAGAGTGTAAGCTCCTATGGTCAGTGGGGTCCTCTCTCCTGTAGAGGGTAAGCTCTTACAGTCAGTGGGGTTTTCTCTCTCCTGTAGAGTGTAAGCTCCTATGGTCAGTGGGGTCCTCTCTCCTGTAGAGGGTAAGCTCTTACAGTCAGTGGGGTTTTCTCTCTCCTGTAGAGTGTAAGCTCTTTTGGTCACTGGGTTCCTCTCTCTCCTGTAGAGTGTAAGCTCCTATGGTCAGTGGGGTCCTCTCTCCTGTAGAGGGTAAGTTCTTATAGTCAGTGGGGTTTTCTCTCTCCTGTAGAGTGTAAACTCTTTTGGTCACTGGGGTCCTCTCTCTCCTGTAGAATGTAAGCTCCTATGGTCATTGGGGTCCTCTCTCTCCTGTAGAGTGTAAGCTCTTATAGTCAGTGGAGTCCTCTCTCTTCTGTAAAATTTAAGGTTTTATGTTTAATGGGGTCTTCTTTGTGCTGTAGAGTGTAAGCTCTTATGGTCAGTGGGGTCTTCTCTCTCTCCTGTAGAGCGCAAGGTCTTATTGTAAGTGGGGTCTTCAGCCCAATGTCCCTCTACCCTTTATTGTTGAGACTGATGCATCTGAAGTAGAGGTCAGGGCTGTGTTTTCTCAAGGGCCATCTCCTGGGAAATAGAATCTAGGTGCTTTTTTGTAAAAAAAAATGAAGTTGGCTGAAAGTGACTATTGTCATAGGAGAATTGGCCATGAAGTTGGTTTTTGAGAAGTGGCATCATTTTTTTGGAGTTGGCAGCTCACCCTGGCATAGCGGTTACCAACCATGAAAATGTGTTGCATCTGGAATCTGCTAAATCTTTAAATCCTAGACAACATAAGTGGTCTATTATTATTACTAGGCTTAATTTCTTTGTCATTTATCATTTTAGGATTAAGATCAACAAATTTAGATTAAGATCATTAAGATCCTGCTTTGTTACCAAGTTCTCTTGAGGGAGGTGGTTCTGAGGATTCCGTTCCTGTTATAGAATAGGGGGTGGTCGTTTTTGCCATGAGCTCAGAAATTGAGAGTGAAGAATTGAAGGCTCATGGGACACCCCTGCTCAGGGGCTGGCTGCGGTTATCCCGGGTGGCAATCCACCTTTCACAGCCCCTGGCGCCTAGTGAAGAGCGGGGGGGAAGTCTGGCACTAAGTGAGGAGCGGGGGGGGCGGCAGGGGTGCTAGCGCTAAGTGAGGAGGCGCGGGGGGCGTTCTCATTCTCACCTCCAGGCTGCCTCCGCTCCAGTCCCGGGTCCCGCAGCCTCTCAAGTTTGTGCGGCCGCTGTGGCCGTGGTGCACCGCCTAGCGGCCGCTCTCCCTACTGTGGGCTTCCCTTCACTAGGACTGTACCACCGGCCTGGGGGGCAAATGCCATCCTGGCACCTGGGCCAGTCCGCCCCTGCCCCTGCTGCTTCATGGAAATTATGCACACTATTTGCGCCTCAAAATGTTAGGAGAACATCATAACTTAGTTCTTCCAGGTCACCCACGTGGTATGTAAAGTTATTTTTTTTTATCTTACTATTTTTGTAGAAGATATTTCTCTATAGCCGTGCATGGGAAGGCACCAGAAAAAAGGGACATTTGTATTGGCTTTATTTTCTGCTGCTGTCATCTGGTGGGGTTGAAAAGTATATGGCGATCAAGGCCTTGTTCATTTCAATAAGAACATTTTAAGATGAAGGGCAGATGGACCTATCAGGTATTATGCCCCCAGTGATACTAAAAACGCCCTCTGACAATATTCTAACAGCAGAACAAGCCACAACCTCCAATGTGTAGAGGGACAGTATAAGCCATGTGTCCAGTTTGGATACTCAACAGTTGTACGTCACAGAAGAATCACAGATGGTGATGGTAGAGTTTGCCAGGTACTCCATCATCATCTCATAGAAATGTTTCCTACTTGTCCGAGTATTATGTGCATCAGGGCCTGGGAACTGGAAGGGTCTAATGAAATTCTCCTAGACCCTTGATAGTGTTCCCCTGCTTTTGTTCATTCTAGTGTGTATCTGCTTAAACTCTACACCTTGATTGCCCAAGAGACCACCGCCATCATCATTGTCAGATAGGAATTTCTGGCCTAATTGTTCAACTAGGACCTTCTGAAATGACAGCATTATAGGAAGAAGAGATGGAAGGTTCTTCTTGTAGCATGGGTCAAGAAGGGCGAAAAACAAGAAATCCACGTTGGCCAAAATGCAGATAATGTGAGGTTCACGAGAATGGCAGCTGGAAATAAAGTCAGCAATATGTGCCAGACCCTGAACAGGCAAGTCTTCCCTGTCCTCACAAGTAGGACCACTTTACTTTTCCTCCTCCTCCTTATCCTTCTCCTCCTCGAGCATGGCACATGAGTAGGCAAATACTCATCCAAGTATCGAGCGTACCCAAGCACCCTGATTCTCAATTCAGTAGTATCAAGCAGGTTTGCTCATCATTGTCACTACACTGACGGAGTGCTGGAATTTGCCTCGTTTCCCAAGAGAATTCCATTTTGTTGGTGCGCGTGTTTTCTGGTCAACTCAACATTTTGCCATTGTTGAGACTCCATGTGAATCGATTTACTCTGAATAATTATTATTTTTGTTTTATTATTTAACAAAGATAGCAAACTAGAATTTTAAAATACTTGCCTTGTTTCTAAGGGTGCCGTCACACCTGGCGTTGGTACCGCCGATGTATTAGGCGACGTAGGGGCGTGGCCTATCGGCGTTGATATCGCCCCTGCGTCACCTTATGTAAAGGGGCGATGTCGGCGCCTCTGAGTGCTCGCCTGGTTTCACATCAGTGATGTGAAACCATGTGGCCGATCTGGGGCGATGTGTACACAATGCTCCATGTAAACGGCCGCCAGCGACCTGACAGGCGATGGGAGCCCATTGTACTGCATCGCCGCTGGGGTTTTGAGACAACCCGGCAGCGATGCCGCCTGTCAGCTCGCCGGCACATTGCCGTAGGTGTCTCCCTGTGTAGGGCGGCGACGCTGGCAGGGTGCCAAAAACATGCGTGCTCCTGCCAGTCGCCACCGACATCTCTGGTATCGTCGACAGGTGTGACGGCACCCTTATACCTACAGGAGCATCTCAATGCATTAGAATATAATCAAAAAGTGAATTTATTTAAAAATATGTATATTATATAGAGTGATTACACACAGAGTGTGTTTATTTCTGTTAATGTTGAAGATTATGGCTTACAGCCAATGAAAACCCAAAGGTCATTATCTCAGAAAATTAAAGTAGGGAGGATGAAGGATCTGAGAGATAAAATATGACCTAAATAGATATCAGAGGCTTCACCTTGTGTGGTTGTGAGAGTCACAACCACTATAAAAGCAGATCACGGTGCTGCAGTCCCCAGCGTGGTGCATCCAACTGTGTGCAGAATTATTAGGCAAATGAGTATTGTGATCACATGATACTTTTTATCCATGTTGTCCTACTCCAAGCTGTATATTCTGAGAGCCAACTACCAATGAAGTAAATCAGGTGATGTGCATCTCTGTAATGAGGAGGGGTGTGGTGTAATGACATCATCACCCTATATAAGGTGTGCTTAATTATTAGGCAAATGCCTTTGGCAAAATGGGTCAGAAAAAGAGATGTGACGGCTCTGATAAGTCCAGAATTGTGAGATGTCTTGCAGAGGGATGCAGCAGGCTGGAAATTGCCAAACTTTTGAAGCGATCACCGAACAATCAAGCGTTTCATGGCAAATAGCCAACAGGGTCACAAGAAGCGTGAGGGCAAAAAAGGCGCAAAATAACTGCCCATGAATTGAGGAAAATCAAGCGTGAAGCTGCCAAGATGCCATTTGCCACCAGTTTTGCCATATTTCAGAGCTGCAACGTTACTGGAGTATCAAAAAGCACAAGGTGTGCTATACTCAGGGACATGGCCAAGGTAAGGAAGGCTGAAAAACCACCACCTCTGAACAAGGAACATAAAATAAAACGTCAAGACCGGGCCAAGTAATATCTTAAGACTGATTTAGCAAAGGTTTTATGGACTGATGAAATGAGAGTGACTCTTGATGGGCAGATGGATGTGCCAGAGGCTGGATCAGTAAAGGGCAGAGAGCTCCACTCCGACTCAGAAGCCAGCAAGGTGGAGGTGGGGTACTGGTATGGGCTGGGATCATCAAAGATCAACTTGTGGGACCTTTTCAGGTTGAGGATGGAGTGAAGCTCAACTCCCGGACCTACTGCCAGTTTCTGGAAGACAACTTCTTCAAGCAGTGGTACAGGAAGAAGTCGGTATCGTTCAAGAAAAACATGATTTTCGTGCAGGACAATGCTCCATCACATGCATCCAACTACTCCACAGCATGGCTGGCCAGTAAAGGTCTAAAAGAAGAAAAAATAATGACATGGCCCCCTTGATCTGAACTCCATAGAGGTCCCTCCTAAAATGTAAGATCCACAGGGAGGGAAAACAGTACACCTCTGGGGACAGTGTCTGGGAGGGAAAACAGTACACCTCTGGGAACAGTGTCTGGAAGGGAAAACAGTACACCTCTGGGGACAGTGTCTGGGAGGGAAAACAGTACACCTCTGGGAACAGTGTCTGGGAGGGAAAACAGCACACCTCTGGGAACAGTGTCTGGGAGGGAAAACAGTACACCTCTGGGAACAGTGTCTGGGAGGCTGTGGTGGCTGCTGCACGCAATGTTGATCGTAAACAGATCAAGCAACTGACATAATCTATGGATGGAAGCTGCTGAGTGTCATCATAAAGAAAGGGGGCGATATTGGGCACTCATTTTTTTTTTTGTTTTGTTTTTGCAGGTCAGAAATGTTTATTTCTACATTTTGTGCAGTTATATTGGTTACCTGGTGAAAATAAAATGAGTGAGATGGGAATATATTTGGTTTCTATTAAGTTGCCTAATAATTCTGCACAGTAATAGTTACCTGCACAAACAGATATCCTCCTAAGAGCCAAATCTAAAAACCCCCACTCCAACTTCCAAAAATATTAAGCTTTGATATTTATGAGTCTTTTGGGTGATTGAGAACATAGGTGTTATTATTATTATTATTATTAAGTATTTATATAGCGCTATTAGGATACATGGTGCTGTACAAGTTAGAGGGTAGACAAAGACAAGTGGTCGAAGAACGACGACAAATCGACAAAACAATCGTACGGGTACAATGGGGCCAGGGATCCTGTCCGCGAGGGCTCACAGTCTAGAGGGGGTGGGGTGGGAGACAGTAGGAGGGGGAGAGGCGAGATGGTGCAGTGGGTCTCAGTGTGTGTTGTAGGCTTGTAGGAAGAGGTGGGTCTTCAGGTTTTTCTTGAAGGTTCCCAGGGTTGATCAATAATAAAAATAATCCTCTACAATACAACTTGCCTAATAATTCTGCACACAGTGTAGAGTAGGGAGTATGAAGGGTAAAACACCGCGCTGCCATATTCCACAAGACATCAAAGGGTGAATATAATATTAATTTATTAGTCAACACGCCATGGCCCCTTCCTCGGGACAAATCAATACCATAACATTATTATTATTATTATTTATTTATATAGCGCCATTAGAATCCATGGTGCTTTACATAAGGAAGGGGTAGATGAGGACAAGTACAATAAATGTGAACAGTCAAGTGATACAGGTACAGGAGGGAAGAGGACCCTGTCCGCAAGGGCTCACAGTCTATGAAGAACAGGTGAGGATAAAATAGAGGGGGCGGTGCAGTGGATAAGGTCTCATTAAGGTTGTAGGCTTGTCGAAAGAGGTGGGTCTTCAGGTTTCTTTTGAAGGTTCCCAGGGTAGGCGAGTGTCTGATGTGTTGGGGGGAGAGTTCCAGAGAATAGTAGATGCTTGGGGGAAATCTTGTATGCGGTTGTGAGAGGAGGGAATAAGAGGGGAGTAGAGAAGGAGCTCTCGGGAGGAACGTAGGTTGCGTGAGGGTATGCAACGGGAGACCATGTCCGAGATGTATGGAGGGGACAGGTTGTGGTAACTTTGTATGTCATGGTTAGTGTTTTAAAGCGGGATCTCTGAGAAGTTTGGAGCCAATGAAGGGCTTGGCAGAGGGAAGACAGTTGGACTAGTCGAGCAGCGGAGTTTAGGATAGATTGGAGAGGTGAGATGGATTTAGCGGGGAGGCAAGTGAGCAGGAGGTTGCAGTAGTCAAGGCGGGAAATGATGAAAGCATGAACAAGTGTTTTAGCCGTGTTGTGGTCAAGGAAAGTGCGGATCCAGGAAATGTTTTTGAGCTGGAGTCTGCAGGAGGTGGCAAGGTCCTGGATGTGGGGCTTGAAGGACAGGGAGGAGTCAAGGATTACCCTGAGGCATTTGATGTGGGGAACTGGGGTGAGTGAGCAGTCGTTGACATTAATGGATAGGTCTGGTAGAGGGGGAGAGTGACTTGGGGGAAGACAATAAACTCAGTTTTGTTCATGTTCAGTTTGAGGAAGCGAGCAGAGAAGGAGGAGGAAATTGCAGACAAGCAGTGTGGAATTTTGGATAGTAGGGAGGTGATGTCAGGCCCTGATAGATCTGGGTGTTGTTGGCATAGAGATGATACTGAGGGCCGAGGGACTGGATGAGTTGTCCTAGGCCGAGGCTGTAGATGGAGAAGAGTAGGGGTCCCAGAACCGAGCCTTGGGGGACACTGACATATAGGGCGAAGCGGAGGTGTGGGAGTGGGTGACGGTGAAAGTCTGGTTTGTTAAATATGAGGATATCCAGGAGAGAGCTAGGTCTTTGATGCCAAGAGATTCCAGAATCTGAAGTAGGAGGGAATGGTCTACGGTGTCGAAGGTGGCAGATAGGTCTAGCAGTAGGAGGAAGGAGTAGTGTTACTTGCTCTTGGTGGTCAGTAGGTCAGTGGTGACGTTGGTTAGGGCTGTTTCAGGGGAGTGATAGGAATGGAAGCTGGATTGTAGGCGGTCGAAGAGGGAGCAGGAGGAGAGGTGGGATGACAGTTCAGAATGGACGTGCTGTACAAGTAGTTTTGAGGCAAAGGGGAGAAGGTGATAGCTAGAAACAGATGCTGGATTGAGGGAGGGTTTTTTGAGGATGGGTGTGATCAAGGCGTGTTTAAAGGATGAGGGGAAGATGCCGGTAGTGAGTGATAGGTTGAAGAGGTAGGTTAGGGCAGGGATGAGGACTGTTGTGAGGTTCCGGATGAGGTGGGAGGGGAGCGGGTTGAGAGCTCAGGTGGTGAGGTGCGATCGTGACAGAAGCGAGGAGAGTTGATCATGGTGGAAAAGCTTCCTATGGACGAAGAGGGCTGGGTGGTATTGGGGGAGGGCCAAGGGGACATTGGGTCAAAGCTTTCTCTGATTTTGTCGAACTTCTGTTTGAAGAAAGAGGCAAAGTCGTTGGCAGAGATGAGAGAAGAGGAGGGAGGTGAAGAGGGATGGAGTAAGGAGTTGAAAATTTTGAATAGTTGTTTGGGGTTGTGGGACAGGGTGGTTATTAGAGATGAGAAGTAGGCTTGTTTTGCATCAGTGAGTGCAGTCTTGAAGGTAGAGTGGGACTGTTTGTAGGTGGTGAAATGCACTACGGAGTGGGATTTCTTTCATCTCCTCTCCGCTGCCCTAGATGCCCAACAAAGCTCTTTGGTGAGGGTGGTGAGCCAGGGTTGCCTGCGTTTGTGGGTTTTCTTGTATGTGAGGGGGCTGCTAGGTCGAGGGCTGCAGTTATTGTGGTGTTGTAGAGGGTAGCAGCAGAGTCAGCATCATGTGAGGAAGCTAAGCTTGTGGGAGGTAGAAGGGACTCAGAGAAAGAGTGGAAATCAATAAGTTTAAGGTTTCTGTGCGGATAAGTGAGTTTCCAGAGAGGGGGAGCGTGGTAGGAGGGGAGAGGGAAGAGAAAGTCAGCAGTTTAGCTCGGATAGAGGGAGGGGTGAGTTTGAGAGGTCAGCGAGGCAACATAGGCGGGTGAAGACAAGGTCGAGTGGTTGGCTGTCCTTATGAGTGGCTGGGGAGGACCATTGGGAAAGTCCAAAGGAGGTGGTCAGTGATAGGAGTCTGGAGGCAGCAGGGTGGGGTGTATCAATGGGGATGTTGAAATTGCCCACGATAGAAGGGATGTCGGAAGAAAGGAAGTGGAGAAGCCAGGAGGTGAATTGGTCAAGAAAAGTGGGGGTGGATCCTGGGGGGGCGATAGATGACGGCCAGCTGGGGGTTGAAAGGGGAGAAGATGTGGACAGAGTTCACTTTGAAAGAGGGGAGGTTGGCAGAGGATGGTAATGTAATTGGGGTAAAAGAGCAGCTGTTGGACAGGAGCAAGCTGACTCCTCCACCATGCTTGTCATGAAGGTGGGGGGGTGGGAAAGGGTGAGTCCGCCATAGGAGAGTGCAGCGGGAGAGGCTGTGTTAGAGGGGATTAGCCAGGTTTTGGTGATGCCAATGAATGAGAGTTTGTTAGTGATGAGGTCATGGATAAAAGGGAGTTTGTTGTATACTTAGCGAGCATTCCATAGTGCTCCAGGAGGAGAGATTGGGGAGGCGGGGGCAGGATGAATGGGTGTAAGGTTATAGAAGTTGCCAGAGTTTGTGCTGGGGAGTGGCTGTGGGCGAGAGGTGATTGTGGAGATGTGATGGGGGGACCAGGATTTGGGGATATATCCCCAGCAAGTAGGAGAAGCAGCGAGAGATTAGAAGGTGGGAGCTGGATAGGGCACGTGGTGGGTGTGCGTGTGTGGTGACAAGGGACTGCGTGTGAAGAAATAGTTTGGAGGAGGAGAGATGACTGGGTAGGATGGAGGGAGAGAGGACTACTTTATTACTGAGTGGAGGGATTAGAGGGGTTAGTAGGAAGTGAAGTAGTATGGGAGTGAAGGTGAGAAGAAGAGGAAACATTATAAGCAGTAGTTATGAATGCAGCATGTCGAGATGATATGCAGCAAGGGGGATGGGATGCAGCCAGGGATGGGGTGCAGCTGGGGATGAGATGCAGTCGGGGTGGGATGTAGCCAAAGATGAGATGCAGCCAGAGATGAGGTCCAGCAGGGGTAAGATGCAACCAGGGATGAGGTGCAGCAAGGCACGAGGTCCAATGGGGTGAGATGCAACCAGGGATGAGATGCAGCCAGGGATGGGATGAGATGCAGCCAGGGATGACATGTAGGTTCATGAGTTAGTACCAGGGTGCTGGCCATAGGGATGAGAAGCACCCAGAGATGATATGCTGCCAAGGATGAGATGCAGTCAGGCATGCAAAGTGGTCAGCGAAGAGATGCAGCCAGGGATGTGAAGCGGCCAGGGATGAGATGCAGTCAGGGACGAGATGCAGCTGGGGGTTGTAGGCAGTGTAAAGATCTGTGAAGGTGTGGAGGTCGTGTCAGGGTGCTGGTCTGTGGCTTGTCCAGCTGGTGGAGATTGTCGACAGGGGCGATTACCAATAGCTCTGCACGGAGCTGCAGGCTGTGGAGGAGAGGGCCACAACTGGAGGTGTTGCTGTTGCTTATTTTCCAGTCCCCCTGTGCCTGTGTTGCTGACAGCTGGATGTCAGAGCTCCTCTCCTGGCTACCCTCTGCCGCTGATGTGTAGAGCAGCTGTTGCAAGGTGGCACGTTGGGCACCGGCAGGGGGCGGAGATTCGGGATCCCGTGGAGCTGGCAGTCAGAGGCCGTGGCTTCAGCCTGTGTAGTGGGCTTTTGTGCTCTGGCGGTGTGGAGCGGAGGATCGGCCTTTATCCCTCCTTCTGGCGCCATAAGTGGTGTACGCTGCAGCCACTGGTGAGCTGTATCGCTGGCTTTGGTAGGTGGCGGGGTTTCAGGAGCTCCAGGGAGCCCGCAGCTAGAGGCCACTGCTTTGGCCTAATCCCCGGGACTCAGCCATCGGTGGCGGGAGTAGCCTCTTTCTCCCTCCTCCCAGGGTCAACTGAAAGTGGCATGCACTAGTTACACTGCTGGCTTCAGTGGGGGACGGGACATTCGGGAGCTCTGAGGAGCCTGCAGCTAGAGGCCACTGCTTTGGCCTAATCCCCGGGATTCTGCTTACGGCGCCAAGAGCAGCGGGTCCCTGGGCTCACTTGGTTGCCCACTTGTGGTGTCAAGAGAGACCCTGCTCTGGATGGGAGGGAGTGCATGGGTCATTTGTAGCCGCTGCGGGGGGGTCTCCTCGGTGCCAAGTCACAAGGAGTCCCTCGCAGTTGCTGTGCAGGGTGGATGGTGGCTCTCCTCGCTTCTGCCTCCTCCAATTAGTGGGCTGCTGAGGGGGAGTAGGCGCCAATCAGCTGGGTCTCGGCTCGTGGGTTAAAAGCGGCCATTGATGATTAAGGATCCAGAGGAGTGCAGGGCAGCACGTCCTCACAGCTTGGCAGCCATCTTACCATGTTTCTGGGAGTCTTGAAATGCATTGACTAATAAATCAATATTATATTCACCCTTTGATGTCTTGTGGATACGGTAGCGCAATGTTTAACCCTTCATCCTTCCTATTTCAATTTTCTGAGATAATAGTTTTCATTGGCTCTAAGCCATAATCATCAACATTAATATAAATAAACACATGAAATAGATCCCTGTATGTATAATGACTCTATATAATATATGTGTTTCAGTTTACGTATTGAATTACTGAAATAAATTAACTTGTTGATGATATTCTAATCCGATGAAATAAACCTAGATATTTTTGTAGCCTCACATATTTCACTGTAGCATACGATTTGTAATAATTAATGATTTTATTGATAGTTTTCTCTCTGGATTTGAACACAGGAGACTAGAGAAAAATAATCTCCATTCCCTACACCTAGCGGTAAGAGACCAGGAGCATATATAAATGCACAGGGAGTTGTATTATAGCTTCGGCTCGGTGAGTGGGGCCGGCTTTGATTATGTTCCTTTATCTTTTAAGAGCTGATTAAACTGATAAAGATTCTTCTCTTCCAGGAACAAATTATCATCATCCAAAAGGCAGCATGAAAATAATTCATGTAAGTATGACAGATACCACATCGAACCGTGGGAAAAGTATTATTCCAAATCTTAATCATATTCAATATGATTTCACTTCATTAAGAGTTCACTACATTAACCTTTGTCAGGCTGCATAATTTTACAACGTTAACAGGCTGCAGAGGTACAATTGTACCTTCATATACTATTGAAATTTGGCCAATATATTCTGGACCAAAACTGCAGAGATGTCACGAAATTTCAGCCCTCTACGGCTTTTCGAAAAAAAGTTATTGCAATTTTAAAAAAAGGAATAGTTACAATTGTACCTACTCAGCCGGACAAAGGTTAAGGCACTATTTACATCAGTATTTCTAAGTATAAGACCAGATACAGTAGCTGGGCCCAGGGCAAAAACCACGAGTACAAGATACAGTAGCTGGGTCCAGGGCAAAAACCATAACGAGTACAAGATACAGTAACTGGGTCCAGGGCAAAAACCACGAGTACAAGATACAGTAGCTGGGTCCAGGGCAAAAACCATAACGAGTACAAGATACAGTAACTGGGTCCAGGGCAAAAACCACGAGTACAAGATACAGTAACTTGGTCCAGGGCAAAAACCATAACAAGTACAAGATACAGTAGCTGGATCCAGGGCAAAAACCACGAGTACAAGATACAGTAACTTGGTCCAGGGCAAAAACCATAACAAGTACAAGATACAGTAGCTGGGTCCAGGGCAAAAACCACGAGTACAAGATACAGTAGCTGGGTCCAGGGCAAAAACCATAACGAGTACAAGATACAGTAACTGGGTCCAGGGCAAAAACCACGAGTACAAGATACAGTAACTGGGTCCAGGGCAAAAACCATAACAAGTACAAGATACAGTAGCTGGATCCAGGGCAAAAACCATAACGAGTACAAGATACAGTAACTGGGTCCAGGGCAAAAACCACGAGTACAAGATACAGTAACTGGGTCCAGGGCAAAAACCATAACAAGTACAAGATACAGTAGCTGGATCCAGGGCAAAAACCACGAGTACAAGATACAGTAACTTGGTCCAGGGCAAAAACCATAACGAGTACAAGATACAGTAACTGGGTCCAGGGAAAAAACCACGAGTACAAGATACAGTAACTGGGTCCAGGGAAAAAACCACGAGTACAAGATACAGTAACTGGGTCCAGGGCAAAAACCACGAGTACAAGATACAGTAACTTGGTCCAGGGCAAAAACCATAACAAGTACAAGATACAGTAGTTGGATCCAGGGCAAAAACCACGAG
Source organism: Allobates femoralis (assembly GCA_033576535.1). NCBI lineage: Eukaryota > Metazoa > Chordata > Amphibia > Anura > Aromobatidae > Allobates > Allobates femoralis. The sequence goes on from JARQOC010000004.1 coordinate 4,037,265, forward strand.
TACAAGATACAGTAACTTGGTCCAGGGCAAAAACCATAACGAGTACAAGATACAGTAACTGGGTCCAGGGCAAAAACCACGAGTACAAGATACAGTAACTGGGTCCAGGGCAAAAACCACGAGTACAAGATACAGTAACTTGGTCCAGGGCAAAAACCATAACAAGTACAAGATACAGTAGCTGGATCCAGGGCAAAAACCACGAGTACAAGATACAGTAACTGGGTCCAGGGCAAAAACCACGAGTACAAGATACAGTAACTGGGTCCAGGGCAAAAACCATAACAAGTACAAGATACAGTAGCTGGATCCAGGGCAAAAACCACGAGTACAAGATACAGTAACTGGGTCCAGGGCAAAAACCATAACAAGTACAAGATACAGTAGCTGGATCCAGGGCAAAAACCACGAGTACAAGATACAGTAACTGGGTCCAGGGCAAAAACCATGAGTACAAGATACAGTAACTTGGTCCAGGGCAAAAACCATAAAAAGTACAAGATACAGTAGCTGGATCCAGGGCAAAAACCACGAGTACAAGATACAGTAACTGGGTCCAGGGCAAAAACCATAACAAGTACAAGATACAGTAGCTGGATCCAGGGCAAAAACCACGAGTACAAGATACAGTGACTGGGTTCAGGGCAAAAACCATAACAAGTACAAGATACAGTAGCTGGGTCCAGGGCAAAAACCATAACAAGTACAAGATACAGTAGCTGGATCCAGGGCAAAAACCATAACGAGTACAAGATACAGTAACTGGGTCCAGGGCAAAAACCATAACGAGTACAAGATACAGTAGCTGGGTCCAGGGCAAAAACCATAACGAGTACAGGATACAGTAGCTGGGTCCAGGCAAAAAACCGCAACGAGTACCTGTTAATATACAACGCTGGAGTGGTGCCAGGCTGGCTTCACACCACAGTTTTGGTGATCCAGGTCTTTCCGTTTTGACATGGATATGCCGGGATCTGTTTTTGCCTCACATGTATCCCTATGGCGCCGGATTGGTCCTATATGGCCATCTGTATCTGTGAATTCAGTCCGGGATCCATTTGTGTCATGTTATTTTCCCGTATCCAGAATTGGAGACTGCTCCGATTTTTGGGCGCAATGGACAGAAACGAATCTGAGGCAGTCTGGAGCACAGAACATGGGAGTCTATGGAGCCAGATCCGGGGAAAAAAAAGGATCGTTTCCCGGATCCGGTTTTAGGTACTGACCATGCTCAGAACAAATGCACTGGTCGTCCCAGCCTAATCTATCTATCTCTCTATCTCTGTCTCTCTCTCTTTCTCTCTCTTACTCTCTATCCCTCTCTCTCTCTCTTTCGCTCTCTCTTTCTCTCTCTCTCTCTTTCTCTCTCTCTCTTTCTCTGTCTCTTTCTCTCTCTTTTTCTCTCTCCTTCTCTCTCTCTTTCTCTCTCTTTGACATTACCTTTATGTCCTATGGCTCAACCGATTGCCATCGTGTGGTCCTTCAAAAAACAGGGTCCATACGGACAGGCAAAAAACCTGATGTGAAGGGGGCCTCAGGCTGCATGCATCCGATCAGTATTAGCAGCATTCTGGATGCAGCCATGTTTGTGCTGCGTCCATAAATCTGCATTGTACAATATAAGCACAGTGGATGGGATTTAAAGAGATCCCACGCCCACTATGCGGTACTAACTGACATGCGGGGCGGCTCTCAGTGCTGCCACTTGTTCTCAGAATGTCAATAATGTCCCATTATCCTGAAGAATGTGGACAGGGTCCTCTCCCCTCTGTACCAGTCTGTCATTGTTAGCTTATTTACTGTAAACTATATCTTTAATTTTGCATGTAACCCCTGTAATGTACAGCACCATGGAATTAATGGTGCTATATAAATAAATAATAATAATAATAATAATAATAATAATAAAAAAATAATAATAATATTTAAGTAAACTAATATGAATAAATGAAAATACATCCTATTTAGTTTTAAACATATAATTCTATTTGAGTCGTTTAGGCTTTCCTCCATCATTGGCCTTTGTTGTTCTTTTCCATCTTTATAGGGGTCCTTTATATTTTATATTCCACCATAGTAACTAAATAGTCATTTGTCATTATTATTATTTTTTACTTCCATTTCATAAAATCCAACACAAATCTATTGGAATGAAATATATATTATATTGAATTTTTAGATAATTGCTGTATATCAGCGTGAATACATACAAACTAGTGTTGAGCAAGTACTACCATGTTCGGGTGCTCAGGACTCCAAACGAGCAGTTGATCCTTGGATGGGCGTCACTTGACTTCCCAAGTACAATTGAAGTCAATGGGTTCTTCTAGAACGATCTCTTTAAGTTCCCCATTGACTTCCATCATGCTCGGGCACTCAAGTTGCGACCATCCGATCATCAATTGCTTGCTTCGAGTGCCGAGCACTAGGGATGGGCGAGTCTACTCGCTAGGACTCGTTACTCGGCGAGTAGTAAGGGACTCGCAGGACTCGGTACTCTGCGAGTTTCCCAGCGATTACTCGCACAGCAATGAGTCCAATGCAAATCAATATCAATCCTAGTTTTGTCAGAGACTCTGACAAAACAAGGATTGCCATTGATTTGCATTGGTCTCATTACTTTGCAAGTAATCGCAGGGAAACTCGCAAAGTAACTGCTGTTACTTTGCGAGCCGAGGCCAGCTGTCTGCTCTGTGCAGGGCTCGGGTCCTGCAGGCTGCCGCAGCTCCAGGGTCCTAGAGCCCGCCTGCTCACAGAGATGATGTAGCAGAGCTGAGATTGTTCTCAGTCTGCTCATTCCCTGTGCATAGACATCTATATCTATGCACAGGGATGTAGCAGAGAGGACTTCGCGTTTTGGACTACGTCGGACGGAAGAGGATTTTTTTAATTAAAGATGGAGTCCCTAATGGCTTTTTTTTTTTATTTCTAATTAAATTTTTTCTCTGTGTTGTGTTTTTTTAGCCCTTTATAGGAGAATCTTAGTGGCCGGGTCAAACGTGGCCTGACATTAAGAATCTCGGGCTTAATACCAGCTTGTATAACAAAGCTGGTATTAACCCCTTTATTACCCAGCGTGCCACCACCACCAGGGCCGCTGGAAGAGCGGGGTTCAGCGCCAGTCGATGGCGCTTCAATGAACGCGCCATCTTCTGGGGCGGCTGCGGGCTGCAATTTGCAACGGGGGGTGCCCAGAAAGCTTGGGCATCCCTGCGCTGCAGATTCCAGCCCCCAGCTGCTTAGCTGTACCTGGCTAGACATAGAAATTGCGCAGAGCCCCACGCATTTTTTTTTTATTATTTCATGAAATTCATGAAATAATTAAAAAAAAGGGCTCCCCTATATTCTTGTGTCCGGCCAGGTACAAATAGGCACCTGGGGGTTGGGGGCAGCCCGTCGCTGCCTACTGGATCCGGCTGGTTCCAGAAATACGGCAAAGCCCACGTGAAATTGTTTTCTGACAAATCCATAAAACAATGTAAATAAAAGGGACTGCATCTTTATTAACCCCTGGACCATGGGTGAGGGGTTAATAAAGATGCAGTCCCTTTTTTAAGATTGTTTTATTGATTTTTCAGAAAAAAAATTACATGGGCTTCGCCGTATTTCTGGAACCAGCCATATCCAGCAGGCAGCGACGGGCTGCCCCCAACCCCCAGGTGCCTATTTGTACCTGGCCAGACACAAGAATATAGGGGAGGCCTTTTTTTTTTATTATTTCATGAATTTCATGAAATAATAAAAAAAAAATGCATGGGGCTCCGCGCAATTTCTATGTCTAGCCAGGTACAGCTAAGCAGCTGGGGGCTGGAATCCGCAGCGCAGGGATGCCCAAGCTTTCTGGGCACCCCCCGCTGCAAATTGCAGCCCGCAGCCGCCCCAGAAGATGGCGTGTTCATTGAAGTGCCATCCTCTGGCGCTGAACCCTGCTCTTCCAGCTGCCCTGGTGGCACGCTGGGTAATAAAGAGGTTAGGGCCAGCTTTGTATTATCAGCTGGCCCTAAGCCCGAAATTTATGGCGGTCACGCCAATATTAGACATGACTGCCATGAATTTCTATTAAATTGTTTTAAAAAAAACACAACACAGAGAAAATTTTTTATTAGAAATAAAAAAAAAAGCCATTAGAGACTCCATCTTTAATTAAAAAAATCCTCTTCTGTCCGACGTAGTCCAAAACACGATGTCCTCTCTGCTCATCCCTGTGCATAGATATAGATGTCTATGCACAGGGATGAGCAGACTGAGAACAATCTCAGCTCTGCTACACACAGGAAGAGCAGGCGGGCTCTAGGACCCTGGAGCTGCGGCAGCCCGCAGGACCGAGCCCGGCACAGAGCAGACAGTCGGATTCCTTACTGTGCGAGTTTCCCAGCGATTACTTGCACAGTAAACGAGTCCAATGCAAGTCAATGGCAATCCTAGTTTTGTCAGAGTCTCTGAAAAAACTAGGATTGCTTCAGGCTGAAGCTTCCGAGACACATCTGCGATTTGTAAATTGCACACTACTCGCTATTACTCGCTTCCCCATTCATTAACATTGGACTCGCTAGACTCGCAACGAGTAGCGAGTCCCGGGCTCGGACTCGCTAGAGTCAAGCGATTCCGAGTAATTTAGGACTCGCCCATCACTACCGAGCACCTGAGTATGGCAGTGCTCGCCCATCACCAGTACAAACCATCTAAATTAGTCTTTCCCAACCCAATTTCAGAGACAAGAAGGGCGAGTTCTAATAAAAAAGTTGTTTGTAAAAGTTGTTTGTTCTTTTCGGCAAAGATGAACATTCCATCCTCTCCTGACATTTCTGTGCACCAGAGAAAGGCTCCTACATTTCTTCACAGATGCACTGACCAATTTGAAGGTTTCCACAGTGGGCTAGAGTCTGACATGTTGTGGCAGAAAGCACGAGAGTATGGGGGATGCATGGGAGAAATCTTGTATGCAATTGTGGGATGTGCAGTCGAGAGAGTAGAGAGGGAGATCTTCTGAGGATCAGAGGTTGCATGCAGATATGTAATGGAAGACCATGCCACCGCTATATGGAGCAGACAATGCTGCAGACCATGAAGCCAAAATCACATATGTTAATGCTGGTGCACCTCTACTTTTTAGCTTAAAAAAGAATCTCAGTTCTGGAAATATGTATGGTAATGAAGGCAGGAGTAGTGTACTGCAATAGAACATAACCTTTAACAATATACTTAAAAGGTATAGAGATACAGACATACAACACATACACAAAGAAGCGCCCTCGATTAGAGGCAAGGTGTATTTGCCTGATAATGCCAGACTACAACTGAATTCACATTCTCATTCAAAGGCAACGCTATCAACATGGTGTGGAAACTTCACCCTCTATATCTGCATATGGTCGCAGAGAAGACAAAAAATGTAACAGTCTCACCAAATCGTTTTGGCTGTTCCATACATTACCGATCCATTGGTTCTATACGGCCCATCAGCCACAGGCAGGAATATAGGTCTGTGGCCAATGGCTGATCATCGCTCCCCTGATGACAATAACCATTTGGGAGCATTTTGGGAGCCTCTTGGGTAAATCGGATCCTGTTTGAGGACTATGTATGGCATAGTCTTACACATCCTTACCGTATAGGACCAAGGGATGGGTAATGTATGGAACAGCCACAACAATTTGGTGAGACTATTACATTTTTCCTTCTTTGCTACCATCTGCAGATATTGAGGGTAAAATTTGCACACCGAGTTAATAGCGTTGGCTTTGAATGACAGTCTGCATCCAGTTGTCGTGTAGGCAAATTCCCCTTCCCTATAATTGAGGGCACTTCTTTGTGTATGTGTTATATATCTATCTTTATACCTTTAATAAAATTATTTAAGTTATGTTTTACCCTACACTATAATTCACAAAATATTATTTTTTCTGGTAGTTTTGTGCCCAATGTTGCATTGTTGGCCTTAGACCGTGTGTTCTAAAAGTAATATAATAAAAGTTGATTCCACAACATGTCTCCCTCCTACTGTAACTCGTGATAGCCAACCTAATACTGAATGCACAAGTTGGGTGCAGAGAACCTCCTAATATAGAGATGGGGCAGCCTTGGTACATAAGGCACATAGAGCAACCACTTACAGCCTTCCAAAGGGGGAGCAGCTTCTTGCATGAGACGCACACTAATAAGGCTGCATAGAGAGTTTCTCATACAGATAGGTGAGATACACAGTGTTTGAACAAGAGCCTATTGGTAATGCCTGGTGGAACAGGCTAGTTAACACTGCATTAGTATATGCACCGTGTCTGAACAAGAGCCTATTAGTGACGCCAAGTGTGGCGGGCTAGTTAACACTGTATTAGTATATGCACTGTGTCTGAACAAGAACCTATTAGTAGTGCCAGGTGGGACAGGCTAGTTAACATTGCATGAGTATATGCACTGTGTCAGAACAAGAGCCTATTAGTGACGCCAAGTGTGGCGGGCTAGTTAACACTACAGTGATACCTTGGCTTTCGTTGACCTCGGTTATCGTCAGTTTCGGGTTTTGTCGATTTTTTTCAATGAAAAATGTGTCTTGGTTTTTGTCATTATTTGTCAGTACATCGCTGGTAATTTTTCCATAAACAATTTAATTCCTTCCAAAACATAATATGTGCCCCCCTCTCTCCCCTCTCTCCATTCTCTGCCCTCCTCAGCCTCTTCTATATACCAAAATGTGTTTATAAAAATAAAATACCAAATTAAATGTTTGTTTTTTCTTTAAATTAGTGTTTCATATTCCTGTTTATAGTCATTTCTGAGTGCTAAAATGTGTTTTTTGTAAGTCTGTTGCAGTGTGTTGTACCATGTTAGAATGTGAGAGTCCTCAGTGGTTGATACATTTTAATGGCAAACTTAAAAGATGAAAAGAAAAAGAGAATTCTCAGAGAGAGAGAGAAGAATTTGGAAACACAAATTGATAATGACCTTTGACACATTCAAAGCAGGAATGAATATTTCACATGGATTCATGTCTTTTTACATCAATTGAAAAGGCATTTGGGGATATCACGTCTTTGAACAGACCCCAGGTAGAGGACAATAAACTTTGACACTTCTTACATGAACTGTAATCACAACCATTTCACCTCCCCCAATTTCTGTTTTTGGAACAACCACTAATCAAAGGACTATAAAACTATCTGTTCCTCTTATCTATGATTTTACTGCCCCAGCTGCTCCTTCCCCCTCCCAGCTTACCACTACATGCTTCATGTCACCTGTGTTATGTATTGCATTATCCCACCCTGCATTTGTATATATACTGTATATGTGTTTCTCCAGAAGTTGTATCATTAAGCCTGATGAAGAGGCCATAGTGTCGCGAAAGCTTGCTTTGCTTTTTCTTACCATCTTTTCAGTTTACCATTAAAAGGTATCAACCATTGAGGACTCTCAGATTCTAATAGGTAATTGATTTTACATTGGTTCCTATGGAAATGTTTGGCTCAGTTTTTGTCAGTTTCGGTTTTCGTCAATACTCCATCCGAAAACTGTCAAGGTATCAAGGTATCACTCTACATGAGTGTATGTCACAAGACAGGCTCACCAGCCTACCACCTAAATTCGGAAGGCCCCACTACACCCTGCAAAATGTATAAAATGTGCACAAAAATGTGAAGTATTAATTATTATTTTGGCCCAAGCTTGCAACCCATACGTCAAGGGTCCTCACATTGTCCAGATTCCCTGCCATTCTCCTCAGGCTGAGTTCACACAAGTCCAGTAATTACCTGTTAGAACAGATCGAGCAGCAATATGTTGTACAAAAACACATTTTGTGTCCGTTTTGAAAAAAATTCACTCTTGCAGGATTTATTTTTTAACATGGGAGTCTATGGAAAATAGATCTTGATAATTTTTCATTATTTTGGATCTTTTATCTCCCCTAGTTTTGTTTGGAAGATATTGACCTTCTCATGTTCTGCTAGAGGCACCAAAATTAACAATTGTCCAACATTTTTCATTAAGGAAATTGATATTTCTTTACTTTTTATTCAATGCAGGATACCAATACCAGTCTTACTGATGGCGTAAAGTTTGTTCTCTTGGGTTTTCAAGGCAGCCTTCAACTACGAGTTCCACTTTTCTGTTCGCTTCTAGCAGTATTTTGGGTCACAATATGTGGGAATCTCCTGATCATCACCCTGGTGTCCACCAGCAAGATCCTCCACACTCCGATGTACTTCTTCATCTCACAACTGTCCATCAGTGACATCTTGTTACCCACCGATATTGTCCCATACACACTCTACATTCTGCAGAATAATGGGGGAACCATTTCTTATATCGGCTGCATGACTCAATTTTTTTTCTTTTGCGTTGCAGAATTATTTGAATGTCTACTTCTTACGGTGATGTCCTATGACCGATATGTGGCCATCTGTAACCCCCTTCGTTACACCACTATCATGACAAGTGGATATTACCTGCGATTAGTAGTCATGTCTTGGTTGGCAAGTCTTTTTACTACAATTATCTATACATTAACTGCATCAAGGCTCAACTTCTGTGGTCCAAACATCATTGACCACTTCTTCTGTGATCTTCTTCCATTGCAGGAAATTTCCTGTTCTGATGCATTTCCTATAAAACTATTAATATGTTTAGTAAGCGTTCCTTTTGTGATTATTCCCAGCATGATAATTGTTCTGTCTTATGGTAACATTGTCCGCGCCGTTTTACGGATTCAATCTAATCTCAGTAGACAGAAAGCCTTCTCCACCTGTAGCTCCCACCTCACCGTGGTCTCCATATTCTACTTGACCCTATTTAGCGTTTACATTTTTCCATCTAAAGGACAACCAGATATTAACAAAATCTTATCAATTCTATATACTGTATTTACTCCACTGGTCAATCCCATTATCTATAGTTTTAGAAATAAAGATATTAGTAAAGCCGTACAAGAAACTATTCTGAAATATCTCTAATATTTGTAGAGTACCTGTCAACAAAATGTTCCAACCATGTTTAATTCAGTTTACATGATTTTGCTTCACTTTTTTTAATGTATATGTGCAAATTGTGTTGTAATGGCCATTAGTCAATAATGAAATGTAAGCTGTCTTCCAAACAAGTCATCAATAAACCTTTTTTTTTTTGTGAAGTTTATTTGGTCAAAATCAAACAATTTTGTATTGTATTTATGGATAATAATTTAAAATATCTTTATTTTTATTTTTAATACATGTATAGTAGAGATGAGCACATAATGGCCATTAGTCAATAATGAAATGTAAGCTGTCTTCCAAACAAGTCATCAATAAACCTTTTTTTTGTGAAGTTTATTTGGTCAAAATCAAACAATTTTGTATTGTATTTATGGATAATAATTTAAAATATCTTTATTTTCATTTTTAATACATGTATACTAGAGATCCCATCATCTATAGTTTTAGAAATAAAGATATTAGTAAATCCATACATGAAACTATTCTGAAATATCTCTAATATTTGTAGAGTACCTGTCAACAAAATGTTCCAACCATGTTTAATTCAGTTTACATGATTTTGCAAGACTTTTTTTTAATGTATATGTGCAAATTATGTTGTAATGGCCATTAGTCAATAATAAAATGTAAGCTGTCTTCCAAACAAGTCATCAATAAACCTTTTTTTTTTGTGAAGTTTATTTGGTCAAAATCAAACAATTTTGTATTGTATTTATGGATAATAATTTAAAATATCTTTATTTTCATTTTTAGTACATGTATACTGGAGATGAGCACATACATTTTTGTGTAATAGAATTTCTGATTTTTTGTAATTCATTTCTGCACTGATCCAGCAAAATTGTGGCCATTTGCCACCATTTCTTTTGCCCGATACTGTCTCATTAAACAGGTTTAAGAGACAAAAAACAAGTTGAATCTTCAGTTCTATCACACTCTGACAGACTTTAGTGTATCATAGTGCCCGGGAGCCTAACACTAGAAGTCCCAGAAATTTCGAGCTCCCCCTGAAGTCCTGAAAGAGGGTCAAATGACCCTTAGTCCAAACTGACAACTCTGATGGCTCCAATTAGCATCCTTTCATTTTTAAATGTGGCCTAAAATTTTTCAGGTAATTCGACCCGTCTCTGGGTTCCAAAGGTAGAAATATTAAATGACCCCTCTCTGGGACTTCTAGTGTTAAGTGAAGGCATGTAGGAGGTCAATCAAAGCGGCAACTGAAAATAAATGTAATCTTCCTTTGCTCCCTGCACATATAGCAAAAAAAAAACACTTTTTGGGAGAATAAGAGATTTGGATAAAAGGTGGGGAGAGAAAGTAGCCTTAATAGCTAAACGAAGGGTAGTGAGGCAAGTGTCTGGTGCTAAACTCCGAATATGAACTTCTTACTCTACATCCAGTTCCTTTTTGGGTTTGTCATCCAAATAAAGCTAGTTATAAGGTTGAAATGAGGCAGTCACCAAGTTTTTAGGCTGTGATCACTTTTGTATTGGCATGGCTGATTGGATGGCGCACCACATGACTCAACCTGTATAAAGGCAGAATCAGTGCTGGTACATTTTGTTGCAAATAGCGTAGAAATAGGATGTTGTATAAGTGAGGGACAGTGATAAGTTCTAGTGGGACGTACCCTTCCAAAAGGTTCTGTTAGTCAAATTTGCAGCTAGCTAAACTCTAACAACCAGTTGTATTCCAGCACTGTACACCAGTTAGTATCGGCATAATCTCCAAAAAAGCTGAGTGTGTACACTGTGCACTCAGTTTGCTGTATTTAATCTCTCACAAGCCTGATACTGCACTGCAGAAGGCTTTGTGTGGCTGACATCTAACAGAAAACTCTATTTCAGCAGTGTATTTCAAAAATCCTATGTTAGTGCACTGCATCAGACTCGGTATAGGTATTTAGAATAGAAAAAGTCTGTCTAGTTATTCTTTAAAAAGGATCTGTGGGGGCACTCAGCATACAGTCAGTCTAATAATCTTCCCTGCATTCTTTCTATGTATACAGGCCATCCAATAATTTGAATTTTTTTGTGTCCCAAAGAATGACGAGAACATCAAATAGAGCATATGGCAGTGGTGGTGTTCGTGGTACTGGAGCTTTTTTAGAGTGAGGACATTGTAAATCTGAGCCTTCTATGCACCAAAATGAAACCCTTTCCTATGATACAGTACATGCAGGCCACAAGCTGTTCTTTATCATTTTGTAAGCCCTGGTACCACTGCATGAATGGTGAGGCCAGAACATGTTTAGGTTTTAGATTGTATGGCTATCAGTGCTTCCAGTTTACATTGTCTTCAATGTGATCTACAGCTGAAAGCACAGAGCTGGCTTCTGAGGTCCATGGTTATCTTCCTTCTACCTCACTCCCTTCAAAATCAGCCAAGCTGGGTGAGTCACAAGCTATGCCACAGTCACTTAAACTTTTGGATGACTCTGCTGGCTAGGGTTCCATAGAAGGGCTGGTGTACACAGTGAGCAGATCACCACTCCACAGCTCATAGGATGTCAAAACACATGTGCCATCAGATGCAACTTTCATCAATTTGCAGACAGGTAAAGAGAACATAAGTAAGGAGAGGGTGGAAGACGATGCAAGGGTGAAGAGCTGATTGACCCCACAAGGAATGAAGGCCTTGACACTGATGTGCGCAGTTCTGAAAAAGAGGAGGTTCTCACTCAGGTTTTTGTCCCTGAGGAAGGAGCATGGTAACGCTCCAAAACACGTAGGAATAAAGAACATCCAATGAAACCAGTGTTCCAGTTTCTGGTTTCATTCAATCCTGAGACACTTCGTCCCAATACATATATTGTTGGCCATGTCGATCATGGATGTGTGGGTCCTGCAGCAGCTGTACCCAGGCGCGCATACTTGTTGTGTGTAACACAACTTTTCCAGGTGAGTAGCTTTCAATCAGGTTCTTGCCGATATCTGTAAGGAGATAAGACCCTATTTGCGCATTGTCTCACGCCCTATAGCACCTTCTATATTCACATCATCCCATGGAAGCTTGAAGCTCTAAGTCCTCCAAACTCTCAATAGAAAAGGAAATTAACTCCCTTAAAACCCACAAGCCTTGTTCCTGAATAAAAGCATTTCAAAGATGATTGCCTATGATATTCTGGCATTCATGCTGGTGGAGATCAACAGTTTTTAAAAAAAGATGATGTCTGTGGCCATACCATAGTATGTTGTTTTCAGCTGCCACTACATTTTAAGGTATGACATACCTGCCCTGCACGAACATGTGGTTGAACAAATCCAAATTGCATTCTACAAAAGCTATAAGTAGAGAGTTCCATATAACTATGGATACATTCAGGGCTGGCATCTGCACCTGGAGTACCTGGGTAAGTGCCGGGGCCCTGAGCAGCTGAGGGAGCCCACTCACCATCAGAGACAAGCAGCCCTGACAGCCAAGGGCTCATCAGGGAAGGAAGCCCTGATATGGAGGGGCCCAGAAGGGACACTCAGCCTGTAGCTGAGTGCTCTCGCAGTGCTGCCAGTGCACTTGGCTAACTTGAATGCGATTAAAATTAGCCATGTGTCCGGCTCCCACCTGTGTTCCCTCCTCAGCTGACTGCAGCAGAGTAATGAGTCATCACCCTGCGACCTCATCATACTGCAGCAGCCCTAGTGGCAGCAAGGAGGAGCGTGGACTGCTGCAATGATGCACAGGGACAACAACTGAGGAGGACACAGGCTCAGGGAGAGTGGAGAGAAGGTGAGCATAAACTTTTTTTTTCTTTTTACTATGTGCAGCATGATCGGGGATTATAGAGGTTGTCACTGGGCTGCTTGGAGTTTGTGCTGGGCTGTGGAGACTGCTGCTGGGTTATGGAGGCTGTGTTATGAAGGCTACTGCTGGAACATAGAGGCAGCTGCTGGGTTATGGAGGATGTGCTATGGAGGCTGCTGCTGAGGTATATGGAGGCTGTGCTATGGAGGCTGCTGCTGAGGTATATAGAGGCTGTGCTATGGAGGCTGCTGCTGAGGTATATGGAGGCTGTGCTATGAAGGCAGCTGCTGGGAAATAGAGGCTACTGTGGGGTTATAGAGGCTGTGCTATGGGGGCTGCTACTAAGGTATATGGAGGCTGTGCTATGGAGGCTGCTGCTGAGGTATATGGAGGGTATTCTATCGAGGCTTCTGCTGGGACATAGAGGCTGCTGCTGGGTTATGGAAGCTGTGCTATGGAGGCTGTTGCTGGGTTATGGAGGCTGTGCTATGGAGGCTTCTGCTGGGACATAGAGGCTACTGCTGGGTTAGGGAGGCTGTGCTATGGAGGCTGCTGCTGAGGTATTTGGTGGCTGTGCTATGGAGGCTGCTGCTGATGTATATGGAGGCTGTGCTATGGAGACTGCTGCTGAGGTATATGGAGGCTGTGCTATGGAGGCTGCTGCTGGGGTATATGGAGACTGTGCTATGGAGGCTACTGCTGGGACATAGAGGCTGCTGCTGGGTTATGGAGGATGTGCTATGGAGGCTGCTGCTGAGGTATATAGAGGCTGTGCTATAGAGACTGCTGATGGTGTATATAGATGCTGTGCTATAATATATATAGCTCAGAGCCTCTTTATTATGTATATACAGCCCAGCACAGCCTCCAAATATATACAGCTTGCAACCTTTACATTATATATACAGCCCAGCAGCAGTCTCTATACTATTTATACAGCTCTGCAGTCTCCGTATTATATATACAGCCCAGAAGCCTCTATTATGTATGCAGCCTGCCACAGCCTCGATATTATATATAGAGCCCACCCAGGAGCCTCTATATTATATATACACAGCCCGCAGCTTCTATATTATATTTATGAATCGTGATATGTGTTAAAGTGGCCCATTAAGGTTGTTTTGCCTGGGGCCCTGGATACATTGACCAGTAAGCATATGCAGAAATAGCATATCTCTCTAATGGCACGCTGGGTAAACATAGTGGTAGCTTGGCTGAGGCACAAGGCGTTCCAGCACGACATATTACCACTTCAGTACACTGGACAATTGTCAGTCATTTTGCCTCCTCTTAATCTCCTTATTCTACCACCTCTTCATCCGGTAACAATAACACCTGCAAAACCAACTTCAGCACAGCTGGAGGAAATGACAGAAGGCTGTTCTTAAAACTAGGTATGTGGGGTAAGAGCAGGGTTTTAATGCACTGCCGGCAATAACTGAAGGTCCACCATCTTTTATTTGGTCAATGCATTTTGAAGCATCAGGTTCTTCATCAGACAACAAACAAAAGAGTTTACTGTCCTGGTGAAGAAGCTGCTCCTATCCCAAATATCTAGTTTTTTCCTATCGTTGGTCTGCAGCAGCTGGTTACACACATGGTTGTGTCTAATACAGGCACAAAAGGTGAGCAGTTTCTTTATTTATCTTTACCATTATGTTACCAGATAAGACCCTATTTGCGCCTTTCCTTTTTCAGCTTAATCTGATCGGCTGATTAGTTTATTTCATCAGAAGGCTATTCTTAAACTCCTCTTCCTGGGGGACAAATCTAAAGGCCCAGTCACACATAACGACGCATCAGCGATCCCGATAACGATAACGATGTTTTTCACATCGCTGGTAGGATGTCAAACTGTTATCTCACCAGCGATGTCACCAACGACTTCAGCGACGATCCACAATTCTACCGAGGTCGTATCCACATATGTCAGAGCTTTGGATGAAAGTGAAGAAGTCTCTATTAGAGATGAGCCACCACCCCGGTGTTCGAATTCGATTCGATTCATCGAATCGACGGGGTGTTCGACGAATGTTCGTCGAATGCTCGACGAACACCGTCGAACACCCCGGAAAACGAACAAACCGGGCTTGTGGGGCTTTTTCACTTCCACAATGTATATACATACATTGTGGAAGTGAAAAAAGTGAAAGAAAGAGTTAAAAATAAAAAAATAATCAATGCTCACCTGTCCGCGGTCCACCGAAGCCTCCGGCAAGGTCCTGTGGCTCCTAAGACCTGTGGTGACGTCATGTTCTCGCGGGAACTCCGGTCACATGACCGGAGTTCCGCGAGAACATGACGACACCACAGGTCCTTGAAGCACAGGACCTTGCCGGAAAGCTTAAAATAGATATTTTTATGATTCGGACACTTTCTTTTACTTAAAGAAAGGGTCCGAATCATAAAAATATTAGTGATGGGCGAATCCTAAATTACTCGAAATCGCTTGACTCTAGCGAGTCCGAGCCCAGGACTCGCTACTCGTTGCGAGTCTAGCGAGTCCAATGTTAATGAATGGGGAAGCGAGTAATAGCGAATAGTGTCAGATTTACAAATCGCAGATGTGTCTCGGAAGCTTCAGCCTGAAGCAATCCGAGTTGTGTCATTTATTTGCATTGCTAGTTTTCTTTGTAAGTAATCGCTGACTCGCACAGATAAGATCCTGTCTTCTCTGTGTTCTGGCTGCCCCAGCTCCAGGGTCCTAGAGCCCGCCTGCTGCCTGATGTAGCAGAGCTGAGATTGTTCTCAGTCTGCTCATTCCCTGTGTACAGACATGAATGTCCGTGCACAGAGATGATGTAGCAGTGCTGAGATTGTTCTCAGTCTGCTCATTCCCTGTGTACAGACATGAATGTCCGTGCACAGAGATGATGTAGCAGAGCTGAGATTGTTCTCAGTCTGCTCATTCCCTGTGTACAGACATGAATGTCTGTGCACAGAGATGATGTAGCAGAGCTGAGATTGTTCTCAGTCTGCTTATTCCCTGTGCATAGACATCTATATTTATGCACAGGGGATGTAGCAGAGAGGACATCGCGTTTTGGACTGCGTCGGACGGAAGAGGATTTTTTTAATTAAAGATGGAGTCCCTAATGGCTTTTTTTTTTATTTCTAATAAAAATTTTTCCTTGTGTTGTGTTTTTTTTAAAACAATTTAATAGAAATTCATGGCGGTCATGTCTAATATTGGCGTGACCGCCATAAATTTCGGGCTTAGGGCCAGCTGATAATACAAAGCTGGCCCTAACCTCTTTATTACCCAGCGTGCCATCGCTACCAGGGCCGCTGGAAGAGCGGGGTTCAGCGCCAGAGGATGGCGCTTCAATGAACGCGCCATCTTCTGGGGCGGCTGCGGGCTGCAATTTGCAGCGGGGGGTGCCCAGAAAGCTTGGGCATCCCTGCGCTGCGGATTCCAGCCCCCAGCTGCTTAGCTGTACCTGGCTAGACATAGAAATTGCGCGGAGCCCCACGCATTTTTTTTTAATTATTTCATGAAATTCTGAGATTCTGACTCTGAGACTCTGACTCTGAGACTCTGACTCTGAAATTCATGAAATAATTAAAAAAAAATGCGTGGGGCTCCGCGCAATTTCTATGTCTAGCCAGGTACAGCTAAGCAGCTGGGGGCTGGAATCCGCAGCGCAGGGATGCCCAAGCTTTCTGGGCACCCCCCGCTGCAAATTGCAGCCCGCAGCCGCCCCAGAAGATGGCGCGTTCATTGAAGCGCCATCCTCTGGCGCTGAACCCCGCTCTTCCAGCGGCCCTGGTAGCGATGGCACGCTGGGTAATAAAGAGGTTAGGGCCAGCTTTGTATTATCAGCTGGCCCTAAGCCCGAAATTTATGGCGGTCACGCCAATATTAGACATGACCGCCATGAATTTCTATTAAATTGTTTTAAAAAAAACACAACACAAGGAAAAAATTTTATTAGAAATAAAAAAAAAAGCCATTAGGGACTCCATCTTTAATTAAAAAAATCCTCTTCCGTCCGACGCAGTCCAAAACGCGATGTCCTCTCTGCTACATCCCCTGTGCATAAATATAGATGTCTATGCACAGGGAATAAGCAGACTGAGAACAATCTCAGCTCTGCTACATCATCTCTGTGCACAGACATTCATGTCTGTACACAGGGAATGAGCAGACTGAGAACAATCTCAGCTCTGCTACATCATCTCTGTGCACGGACATTCATGTCTGTACACAGGGAATGAGCAGACTGAGAACAATCTCAGCACTGCTACATCATCTCTGTGCACGGACATTCATGTCTGTACACAGGGAATGAGCAGACTGAGAACAATCTCAGCTCTGCTACATCATCTCTGTGCACGGACATTCATGTCTGTACACAGGGAATGAGCAGACTGAGAACAATCTCAGCACTGCTACATCATCTCGGTGCACGGACATTCATGTCTGTACACAGGGAATGAGCAGACTGAGAACAATCTCAGCTCTGCTACATCATCTCTGTGCACAGACATTCATGTCTGTACACAGGGAATGAGCAGACTGAGAACAATCTCAGCACTGCTACATCATGTCTGTGAGCAGGCGGGCTCTAGGACCCTGGAGCTGCACAGAGAAGACAGCTGGACTGGCTCGCAAAGAAACAGCAGTTATCTGCGAGTTTCCCTGCTATCACAGGCACAGTAGCCAGTGATTACTCGCGAGTCTAATGCAAACAATGGCAATCCTATGTCAGCGTTTCTGACAAAACTAGGATTGATATTGATTTGCATTAGACTTGCGAGTAATCACTGGGAAACTCGCAGAGTACCGAGTCCTGCGAGTCCCTTACTACTCGCCGAGTAACGAGTCCTAGCGAGTAGATTCGCCCATCCCTAAAAAATATCTATTTTAAGCTTTCCGGCAAGGTCCTGTGCTTCTAGGACCTGTGGTGACGTCATGTTCTCTCGGAACTCCGGTCATGTGACCGGAGTTCCCGCGAGAACATGACGTCACCACAGGTCCTAGAAGCCACAGGACCTTGCCGGAGGCTTCGGTGCACCGCGGACAGGTGAGCATTGATTATTTTTTTATTTTTAACACTTTCTTTCATTTAGGTAATGTTTATTTTGGCTCAAAATGCCGCAGATGCGGTTTTCTGACCGCATCTGCCGCATTTTCGAACCAAAATCGAACATGTTCGAAATTCGCCGAATTGGAACCAAATTGTTCGAATTCGGCGAATGACTCGAATAGCGCCAAAATCAACTCGAATTTGAGATTGGCGAACTATTCGAGTCGAACATCGCTCATCTCTAGTCTCTATGCACTTTCGTAATTTTGTGCTCGCCTTGTCTGTCCTGCAGAGTCAGTTTGGTCTTCCCACACACCGCCTCATATGTGACGCATCAACAAGGTGTAGCTCCACTTGCATAGAATGGAGAGACTGTGCGAGCATGAGCAAGAAATGGTGCAGTTCCAGTTGTAGCGTGAGTTGCTCTGCAAAATAACACCACTTCACTACCAGCAAGTGGGTCCCCATGTGGGACCTTTGTGCCATGTGGTGCTGCTTTGAATACTAAAGCATCATGGCTAGCACTACCATAATCAGCTTAACTATATTGCTTGAATGCATCCTTGAAAATACGCTTGAGGCCATGATGGACAAGGTGGTGGAAAAGGAGGAAGAGCAAGAGGAACATGGAAAATTGATACCTTAATGGACTGTTGTCCACATGTGCCTAACTTTATAACCAGGGGGAAGTTTCAGAGGAATAGGAGGGTGTGGAGGAACTTTCTGGCCAGCAGGGTGTTAGGTAAGTTTGCTCCTTAGTATCACTGCAGAATAACTGGGGGATGAAAAGGAGCCAGGCCACATAACTGTGACTGAAGACAACTTGTCCTTGACTTTTGGCAGCCTGACGCACATCACATCAGCCAATATAAGCTGTTATGATCGTTATGATCGTCAAGTTGCCAAGATTCTTACCGATACCGATTACTGGATAGCCACCTTGCTTTATCCACACTACAAAGACATCGCTATTTTCACCACTGGAGTGGGATCGCTTCGACCAACACCGCCACATTCACCTCAACACCATCCTTCACCTGGACCGTCTCCTCACTCTAGTTCAGCTCTCAGGTTTAGCTGTGTGGGTCAACCTTGGAAAGAGGCTATGTATGATGCGATATGAAACACTTTATTGATCCCGAGAGTAGTTATGGTACCACAACAATTTCCTGCATCTTTCCTTCTTACATCTTCTTGTAAACCCTCTTGGAATGGCACCTCCAGTCCAGCTTGCTGTCCAGATGGACCCCCAGATATTTGTAACTCTCAACCTGCACTACCTACTAACCAGTGATAGTTGTCAGGAGTAGAGATGAGCGAACCTTTTAAGGTACCGTCACACGCGGCGATATCGCTGGCGAGATGGCTGGCAATTCCCATGTGCGTAGTGGCATGTGACTGGGCGATTCTACGTCGAGAAATCACTGGTGGAGTGTCGCCTGATTGCCCTGCACTGCAGTGAAATCAGATGATATCCACCAGGCGATATCAGCGCATCGTGGCGTGTGACAGGGCGATAGCGACGTACACAGCGATCCTGAAATCAATCTGTAGGCGTGCTTAGATGGTGTTTTTTTTGCACTGCATCTGCGGCAATTGGTGGGTCATACTGCGTTCTGATTGGCTGGCTGTGTCCGAGGCGCCTTATTTGGTGACCTGTGCGTTCACGCAAGGCTGACCAATGAGAATGCAGTTCCGTCCACCAATTGCAGTGATAGCGGCACGATGAAACACACCTTAGCACGCCCCTATCGAAACAGTATGCTGTATGCTAACGAAGCTAACATGAAACGCGCGTTAGGGGGCGGTCACAGGCAGGTAATGCACTCTAACCCTCTTGGTTTTGTTTTGACATTTGTCAGTATATGAGAGTTTTGTCTTGGGGCCCTTTACATTGATCTTTTGGACTTAATGCACTATGTATGTATTTGTAGCATGGACTCTGATTATATATGGATTATGATATACCAAGTGGGTTGTACCTGTAATGTGTTCCTTGTGATATCTCCTTTTTAACCAGTTTTTGACTAAATTAATAAATAAATCCTTATTTTTGAATATATTGGCCTGACTTTTGGGTTGTGATTTTGGAATTGTGTTGGTATAGGAGGGCCATGCATTGTCTTTAAGGGTCCTTTTTGAATTGTACGTTCTTCTTTATGTCACCTGTCATATTAACAGAATGTCATATTACCATGCATATGTATTTATATGTGTGCCTTTTCAGAATTTGTGTCATTATTAGCCTGATGAAGGGGCCACAGTGTCCCGGAAGCTTGCTATGCTTATCATCTTTTCAGTTTGCCATTACAAGGTATCAACTACTGAGGACTCTCAGATTCTAATATTTTGATAAGTCAATGGGAACCTGAACTCAAGTGCTGCAAATTGGTAGCAGTAAATGCTATGGGGCTGGATAGGAAGAAAACTGTGGGTACGAGCAGAAGAATTGTACATTCTGTGTTTCACCAGCAGATGAGATCACTGGGAGACTTCTTCCTGGTCCGCTCATTAAACTTTATGAATATTCACTGCTTTCCCTGCCCCTCTGTAACAACATCTGTGATTTTATTGGAGTCAGACTGCTATACTTGCCTTCCAACCTCTGTGCTGGAGTCTGTAATTAGTTGCCTTTACACTAGTTGTCTTGACTCTCTCCCAAAGTCTAGTTTAAAATAACTAAAGAATTTTAAGAAATGATGTGGGGTCACCCCTACTTGCTATCCAGCCAAGGTAAAGAGGTAATGCTGGGGGCTGATATCAGGTTTAGGCTAGGGTCACACTTGGAGGGTGACCCATGCCTGACGCCTCCGCTAATTTTCCCCCACAGCGCATAATGTTAATGCTATGATCTGCCTACCAACGCTGCCCCATAGAAACCTGCTGTTTACCTTAGCAGCAGCCAAACAGGATGTGCGCTTTAGCTGAGTGCGCAGGAAAACGCTGCAGACAGCATTTCCTGTGCGCTGTGATAAAGCGCACATCCTGTTTGGCTGCTGCTAAGGTAAACAGTGGGTTTCTATGAGGCAGCGTTGGCAGCCAGCTCATAGCGTTAATGTTGTGCGCTGCGGAGGAAAATTAGCGGAGGCGTCAGGCATGGATCACCCTCCAAGTGTGACCCTAGCCTCAGAAGAGGTAAATACACATGTCTTCTCCTACCCTTATAGTCAGTCCACTGCTGTATGATTTATCTGCACTGATTGTAAAAATAGAGGGGCCTCCTCATCCTTCAAATCTCGCTCTATTTTGTAGCGCAAAGGAAAACGCAGAAAGTCGTGTTTTCCTTTGCGCTGTGACGTAGTGCGAGATTTCAGACTCCGCTATAGAGTCCGTCACGTCACCCATAGCACTCTCTTAGCAGCGTTGTGTTAATACTGCCGGAATTTGGGATTTTGACAAAACCTCCAGGACAGAGCCCACAACGCTAATGTGGCCCTAGCCTACCTAACACAGACTTCCCTGAGAAGGTCAGGGTCATAGACACAAGGTGTCCAGTATGGACCTGAATTTTACAGTTTGGGTTCAATCATCACTACTCATCTCTAATATATATTTGTTATAACCACATAGATTTTACTTCAATATAAGACTGGTAATAGTTAATGATTTTATTTCTAGTTTTCTCTTTGGTCTTGATCTCGGGAGACAAGAGAGAAAAACATTGCCATATTCTCAACCTCTAGCGGTAAGAGACCTTAGAACATATATAAATGCTCAGGGAGTCGTACTGCAGTTTCTTTTCTGTAAGTGTTGCCATCTTTGATTTTGACTGTTCCGTTTTTTAGGATCTGATTAAACTGATGAAGACTTTTTTCTTCTAGTTGCTGATTGACATTAGCTAAAAAGCAACATGGAAAGACGTCATGTAAGTATGAGAAATACAACACCGGCCCACGGGAAAAATATTGTATAAAGAAGAATATATACAAGCCAATATTCACTCCATCAAAGTCATTCTTTCCTAACTGAAGTCTTCCTGTTCCTTTATGTAAAATTAACTTTTCCCTTAATTTCATCCTCCCCTGAAATTTTCTGAGCTCGGGAGAAAGGCGGCCATGTCTCTTCTCAAGTGCACTGAGCAATTCTGAAATAAAGACAGGAGCTATGACATTTGCACCGACTATGACATTGTGTTAAGGAAATACAAACAAAATACAAATGTTGATTCCCCGACACTTCTCCCTCCCAATGTCCAGATTCCAGTCATTCTCTTCTTTCAGGCTTCAGTCACACTTATGTGCGGCTCGCTCAAGTCTTGCATCATATCACGTGAAGCGCCGCCGGCTCTCTGGACAGGAGCGTGTCAGCAGCATGTATTTATAAGCAGCTGCCTGTTCCTTTCAGTAGAGTTAGTGGCTGCAGTGGGTGATATTATGCAAGGCTTGAGCGAGCCACACGCAGGGCAGCACCGTCCATTGGACAGTGTGAGCTCTTTAACTCAGGCGGCAAGCTGGCAGGGGGAGCGGCACCATATCCATACAGCGTCCTCCTGCTCAACGGGTGCCGCCGGCTGCGGCAAGACACAGCCTATCCCCCTGCTGCATAGACAGACCTGTGGCGGCACAGATAGCAACATACCTTCCCCCCCGGTCCTCACTTGCAGTGCTAGCTACTGACAGCACATCCCCCCCCACACGCAGGTGTGATTCCAGCCTTAGGCCAAGTCCACGTGTCCAGTGACCCAGCAGCGATCCTTTGGCAAAATAGTTGTGTAAAGACATGTGTTTTGTTCATTTTGGAAAACAAAAATTGTAAGGATGTTTACTTAACGTTGGAGCCGGTGGACAATGGATCTGTTAACTGATTGCAGCCTCCATTTTTCTATCAATTGTAAACGATTCATTTATTTCTTACTGGATCAGTTTGCAATGGAAGATTATAGTTACTGGAGGCGTTTTCCATAGACTCCAATGTTAAAAAAAAACACAGATCCTGCGGAAATCATTTTTTTCAAAGCAGACCAAAAAGTTGTGTTTGCCCAACTGTTTTGCCAATGGATTGCTGATGGATCCGTGATATTGGATGATCACTGGACATGTGAGCTCAGCCAAAGCACCCCGTTACACCTAGCGATATCGCTAACAATATTGCCGCAACGTCACAGGTTTTGTGACCTTGCGGTGGCCTCGCGAGGTCGCTGTATGTGACATGTAGCATTGACCAGTGATGAGCTCTCTGATCGCTGAATATTGCGGAATACCCGGGACCATTTTTCCATCGTTGGTCTCCCGCTGCTCAGCATGCATCGGCATGTGTGGCAGGGCAAGCAAACAACGATTCCCATGCTGCGCCCGGGACAGTGAGCGATCCCAGTGACCGTCGGGGGACGCAGCATCGGTAAGTTGATCGTCCAGTGTCACTGCTCACCAGCGATCACATAGCGATGTTCCGGCGATCCTGGTCACGTCAGATCATTGGTGGGATCGCTGGAACATCGCTATGTGACTTTAGACTCCTGGCTCGGTGGATTCCTGATAAATGTTGGCAGCTGTGGCCATTGCTTCACTAATGTTCCCTGGTAATGACTGCAGTCAAACCTTTCACGAGTCATAGACTTTTCAATTTTTTCTATTAGCATCCTATTTTCTTCCAGGTCAAGGTGCATTTCATTTCAGAACAAAAGTGAAAAAATGTACAATTTTTGCACTTTTTAATTTGTTTATTATGTCTCATGGCATTTACTGTGCTGGAAATAGAGAACATTTTGTCTTCACTCCACTTAGTAATGATATCAAATCTCTCTCTCTCTCTCTCTCTCTCTTTTTGTGACTGAGTACAAATGGAACAATGTGTCTATGATTTCACTGCAACCAGTGAGTTGGTCAGAAGTTGGACAGATAAGTTGGTGTGTGTAAAGTGGCCCTTAAATAAAGCGGTTGCATAGGTGTGAACACACTCTTACAGTTGGGGATGAGGTTGTGTTAAGAATTAGCTGCTCACATTTCAGCCGTTACATAGTAGTCAGTGGGCGACCGCCATCAGTTGCAGGAATTCTGATTAAACCTTTATAAAGTTTAGCTATTCTAGTCATTTCCTTAGTTGCAAGTTAGGGTACCGTTACACATCGCAACATTGCATACAATTTCACTTGCAACTCACTGGTTGCAGTGAAATCATGGACACATTGTTACATTTGTACACAGCCACAAAATAGAACAATGTGTCCATGATTTCACTGCAACCAGTAAGTTGCAAGAGATACATATACTGTATATCTAAGAAAACCTAGCTTCCCACCCCTGTGGGGTGGTTATTTGTTCTACCTCCTCGTCGGGGTTGACTCCTGGGTGTTTGAGGGTCCTCTGCAGGATCTGCAGGATGCGCTTTTCTGGACCGAGTGTTCAGATGTTGCTCCTGGGATCTGTTGCAGCCATTTTTCCATCTTAGTGTTCACGGCTCCGAGTCCTCCTATCACCACTGGAATCACTGCTGCCTTCACCTTCCACATCATCTCCAAGTCTTCTTTCTGGTATTTCTCCAGCTTCTCATATTCTTTCTTTCTGCCACATCTATTATCATTGCTGTCTGATCTTTGTCTACTATCATGATTTTTGGTTGGTTAGCCAACACCCGCTTATCCATCCAGATCTTAAAGTCCCACAGGATTTTAGCCCTTTCTTTCTCCACCATTTTATCTGGGGTCTCCCAACTGGACTTAGGGGGACTAAGTCCACACGCTGTGCAGATGTTTCTATACACACATGTACGCTGTTCCTTCATTTTGCGTCCTGCCTCTATGTGTTGGACTGTTTCCGAGGTTTCTTTACATAGTCTACACCTTGGGTCTTGTCTTGTGTGGTAGATCCCAGCTTCTATGGTTCTGGTACTTAGCACCTGCTCTTGTGCTGCTATGATTAGTGTCCAACTTTCTCCAGCCATTGGTTGGAGTTCACCACGTCAGCCACCTCCATTATCTGTCGATGGTACATCCCATGCAGCGTTTTGTCTTGCCAACGCACTTCATATTCTTGTTCTTCCTTCAAGGACTGTTATTGTTGCAACCTTAGGCTCTCCCTCACCATCTCATCTTTTGGTGCCATTTTCCTTATGTATTCCTGGACACTCCTTCTTTTGGCCATAATGGTGGCTTGGACACCTATCAAGCCTTGACCACCCTCCTCTGTTGGTATGCAATCTTTGGGTGTTAGTCTTGGGGGTGGACACCTCCATTCATTGTTAGGAGCTTCTGGGTTTTCACATCGGCAGCTTCCATTTATTCTTTTGGCCAGTACACTATGCCATCTAGATATCTCATGACTGGCAGGGCGTATGTATTGATGGCGTGGATCTTTATTCTTTTCATTGAGCTAGCTCTTCAGGGCTGTCTTTCTTTGATGGTATTTGGATGTTGCTGCTTTCCTTGCCTATTCATTATAGTTACTGTATCCCTGTGGGATGGCGAGGTATTTGAAGCAGGTCTGTACACCTGGTATGTGCCCTGCTGGTAGTTCTACTCCTCCAGTCTTTACTACCAATTTGCCACACTTCTCCAGTTCGAAGATAATCCCAAAGTGGATTCGTGAACTGATGTCTCATTCATTTTTTGCACACAGCTTGATGTATGTTCTATGTGAAGTTCTATGTGTAAGGGGGGAATAGGTGAGGTACTTGTGCCAGTCTACCCGCATCTGCTGTCCATATAGACTTATTTTGTAAAGTGTGAAATGTTCTTGATCTTTGTTCTGCTGCTGTAATACTGTAATTTCCTCCGGGATCAATAAAGTTTATCTTATCTTATCTTATTTTATCTTATCTTATCTTATCTTATGTCGTGTATGTAGAGCAGGTGGCTGATAGTGCTTCCACTATTGAATTTCAATTACATTACATTATTTACATAGAGTTGGTACAGAAAGTATTCAGACCCCTTTAAATTTTTCACTCTTTGTTTCATTGCAGCCATTTGGTAACTTCAAAAAAGTTCATGTTTTTATCCTTTAAGTGCACTCTGCACATCATCTTGTCCGAAACCCCCCCAGAAATGTAGATATTTGTGCAAATTTATTAAGAAAGAAAAACTGAAATATCACGTTGATAAGTATTCAGCCCCTTTGCTCAGTATTGAGTATTTGCACTTTTTCAGCAAGTACAGCCATGAGTCTTCTTGGGAATGATGCAACAGGTTTTACACACCTGGATTTGGGGATCCTCGGCCATTCTTCCTTGCAGATCCTCTCCAGTGCCGTCAGGTTGGATGGTGATCGTTGGTGGAGCCATTGTCCGGTCTCCACAGATGCTCCATTGGGTTTAGGTCCGGGCTGTAGCTCCGGTCAGGAATGGTCACAGAGTTGTTGTGAAGCCGCTCCTTTGTTATTTTAGCTGTGGCTTAGGATCATTGTCTTGTTGGAAGGTGAACCTTCGGCTAAGTCTGAAGCCAGAGCTCTGGAAGAGGTTTTCATGGAGGATATCTCTGTAATTGGCTGCAATTATGTTTCCTCCAATTGCAATCAGTCGTCCTGTCCCTGCAGCTGAAAACCATCCCCATAGTGTGACGCTGCCACCACCATGTTTCATTGTTGGAATTGTATTGGGCAGGTGATGAGCAGTGCCTGGTTTTCTCCACAAATACCACCTAGAATTATCACCAAAAAGTTCTATGTTCATCTCATCAAAGAATCTTATTTCTCATAGTCTGGGGATCCTTCATGTGTTTATTTTACAAGCTCTACTGTATGTGAGCATTTAAATGTCTTGCACTGAGGAGAGGCTCCCGTCAGGCCACTCTGCCATAAAGGCCCGACTGATGGAGGGCTGCAGTGAGAGTTGACTTTGTGTAACTTTTTCCCATTTCCCTACTGCATCTCTGGAGCTCAGCCACAGTGACCTTGGGGTTCTTTTTTACCTTTCACAGCAAGGCTCCTTTTCCACGATTGCTCAGTTTGTCTGGACGGCCAGGTCTAGGAAGACTTCTGGTGGTTCAAACGTCTGCCGTTTAAGAATTATGAAGGAAACTCTGCTCTTTGAAACCTTGAGTATTGCAGAAATTACTTAGTAACCTTGTCTCTGAGCTCCTTGGGCAGTTCCTTTGACCTCATGATTCTCATTTGGTGGGACATGCACTGTGAGCTGTGAGGTCTTCTATAGACAGGTGTGTGCCTTTCCAAATCAAGTCCTTTCAGATTAATTAAACACAGCTGGACTCCAATGAAGGAGTAGAATCATTTTCAAGGAGGATCACAAGGAAATTGACAGCATGTGACTTAAATATGGGTGTTTTCCATTCTTCCACACAAACACTTTCACTTCCTTTAGGTCCTTCTAAAATCTTCAAGTTTACATTTTCTATTCGATTCAGCGCTGGTGATTGGCTTGGCCATTGTAGCAGTTTTTTTTTTCTTAAGTCAATTGCGAGTTTCCTTGGCTGTATTTTGGGATTATTGTCTTGCTGAAATGTCCACCCTAATTGCATCCTTCCTTTAATTATATGAAGTTTTCCAGTGTCGAATGCTAAACATCAGCCGCACGCCATGATGTTCCTATCTCCAGAATTCCCCGTTGTTGGTACTTTGACCTCCACATATGGTGTGCATTATGGTATTGAAAGATTTCAATACTGGTCTCATCTAACCAGACTATATTTCACAGACCCGACTCTAATATTTCTCAATCTTGTGTACATCTTGTTGAGCAACCTTTAAACATACTTGAAAATGCTTTTTGGCTTTTTGTTCAGCAATGGAGGCTTATGTCGTGGATTGATTACTTTGGATGGATTGAGTGGGCCTCCACCAAAATCTGGTAAGAAAGGAATTACCTTAGAAAATTGGTGGCATGTTCAATACCTATTTTACTTATATAGCTACGTATTTATAGTGAAGCATCCCCATATGACAGGGAGCCTAAGGCAGCAAAAACTAGAGTCTTAGAAAGAAGAAAAGGAACAAGAAATGCCATGACAAGACAAGCCGCTGCACGGGATGTACCATTGACAGATAATGAAGGTGGCTGACATCCTACAGCATAGAGGCACCAATCAAATAACACAAGAGCAGGAGATAAGTCCCATATCCATAGAGGTAAAGATCTATTACACAAGACAAGACCCAGAGTTCAGACTATCCAAAGAAATCTCAGAAACTGTCCAACACATAGTGGCAGGATGTAAATTGCAGGAACGACATATACTGAACGCCACAACCATGTAGCAAGATGTGCATTCAGGAGAATCCATACAGCATATCGGCTAAGTACCCTTAAGTCCTGGTGGAAGACCAATAATTAAAGGGTTAAAATCCTTTAGGAGGTCCAGGTCCAGAGGGATGAGCAGGGGCTGGCTAACCATCCAGATATTGTGATAGTAGACAAGGATCAGAAGAAAGAAATAATAATATATGTGGCAGGAAGAATAAATATGAGAAGCTGGAGGCAGTGACCTCCTAATCTGTAAAAATGGCTGCAACAGATCCCAAGAGCAACATCTGAACTCTCTATCCACAAAAGCGCAGTGCTGGGAACAACTAAGATCCTGCGCAGAATCCTCAAGCTCCCAGGACTCTGATTGAGGACCCAAGCATGAGGAAGGACAAATGACCACCCCAATAGGAGTGAGAAAGTATTTTTTTTTTTCTATATGTTGGCTAGTATATATCACAGAGATGGTTATCCTTTGTTGTATAGAGGTTTGTGTGCTGAGAAAGAAATGGGTGTGTATGACTGAACACACACCTCCACCACATGTCAAGATGACGTCTGCTTTTGGACATGGGGAGAGAGAGAGCGCAAGAGAAAGAGAGAATGCAGTCAGTATAGAGAGTACTGTGCTATGAAAAGGAGCTTGTGTGTGAGGTCCTGGGAGCAACTCATAGGGGTCGATGTGTGAACGTGGCCTAAACCACCTGAGAGAAAAACGGTATGAAAAATGTGTGTCTACTGACTGGAGTGAGTGAACAGAATCTGAGGGTGCTTCACTGAGACATTGATGGAGAAGTGTTTAATTTGCTAGCCTGAGGACTAGAAAGCGAGTGAGTAACCCCTTTTATAGAGAATGAATTGTCACATGTAACCTTTCCGGTTTACTTTTCCACAGTTCCATTTTAATGTTACACATAGTCTTTGTCTTTACATTCCAGGGACTGCACTTCTCTAACTTGTATAATGAGCGCTTTAGCCAGCTGCCCGCAGTGTTTTCCTCGGCTGGTCTCCCTGAGATCAGTGAGAGCTTTGTGATTTTTGGTCTACCAGGCATTGCTCCCACCTAGCCAGAATCCTACTCCACACTGATGAGGGGCAACACCCCGAAACAGCTGTCTGTGGATGGATACCTAGCCTTGGTATTCCCTTGTCATATCCTTAAGCTCGTAACTGTGCGGGATAGTGACTGAAAGTGCCACTTAATATGGTGGTTATGGTGGTTTCTGTAAGGAGTCCACCCCAGGGAGGGATATCTGGCAAGTCCCGTGTTTGAGACTCTTAAACAAGGCTCCACAGACTCCATTTACATATTCTAACTTGAATAATGGCATGGCCATACAGTTTAGGCCCAAATAGAACTCTGATCCAGGAGGAAAAGTATCCAGCGAGCAAGGTATGAGATATTGCAGATGTATTCAATAGATTTATGTTTGATAAAGCCAAAAAAGTTACACAATAGATAGAACAAAAAGACCCTCAGACAACCTAAAACCGACGCGTTTCAGCAGTTAAAAGATGTTAAAAGACTCTAACCCAAATAACTCAGTAAACCAGCTGTCTGCTAGTTCTAACATCCTTGGATATTTTATCTCACCTAGTTTTCTGGGTAGATATAGACCTTCTCTCCTGCTGTTGTTTCATAGATATTTGATTAACAATTATCAACCATCTTTCATTACTAAAGTTGATATTTCTATCTTTTTTTTTCAATGCAGGATACCAATACCAGTCTTACTGATGGCGTACAGTTTGTTCTTTTGGGTTTTCAATACATCCTACAACTAAGAGTCTTACTTTTCTGTCTGCTTCTTGTAGTATTCTTGGTCACGATATGTGGGAACCTCCTGATCATCACCCTGGTGTCCACCAGCAAGATCCTCCACACTCCGATGTACTTCTTCATCTCACAACTGTCCATCAGTGACATCTTGTTACCCACCGATATTGTCCCATACACACTCTACATTCTGCAGAATAATGGGGGAACCATTTCTTATATCGGCTGCATGACTCAATTTTTTTTCTTTTGTATCACAGAATTATTTGAATGTCTTCTTCTAACGATTATGTCGTATGACCGATATGTGGCCATCTGTAACCCCCTTCGTTACACCACTATCATGACAAGTGGATATTACACACGATTAGTAATCAATTCATGGTTGGCCAGTTTTTGTACTACAATTATCTATACACTAACTGCATCAAGGCTCAACTTCTGTGGTCCAAACATCATTGACCATTTCTTCTGTGATCTTCTTCCATTGCAGGAAATTTCCTGTTCTGATGCATTTCCTATAAAACTGTTGATGTATTTAGTAAGCATTCCTTTTGAGGTTATTCCCAGCATGATAATTGTTTTTTCTTATGGTAACATTGTCCGCGCCGTTTTACGGATTCAATCTACTATCAGTAGACATAAAGCCTTCTCCACCTGTAGCTCCCACCTCACCGTGGTCTCCATATTCTACTTGACTTTATTCAGTGTTTATATTTTTCCAACTAAAGGAAAACCAGATATTAACAAAATCTTATCACTTTTATACACTGTATTTACTCCATTGGTCAATCCCATTATCTATAGTTTTAGAAATAAAGATATTAATAAAGCCGTACGAGAAACTATTCTAAAATATCTATAATCTCTTGTACAGAACTTGTAAAAACGTCCCAATCATGTTTAATTCAGTTTACACGATTTTGCTTGACCTTTTTGTACTGGAAATGTGCAGATCTCATTATTATGGGCATTCATTAATTGTAAACTGTAAATGGTCTTCCAAAGACGTCGTCAATAAATCTTTTTGTTTGTGAAATTTATTTGGCCAAAAATCAAATGTTTGGATCATTTTTCTGTGAAATTATATCCAATTTTCCTTTTTTAAGTTTTTTTATGTTGTTCTAATACAAAAAAAAGGAAATAAGCATGTGTATAACAAATGCTTAAATGCCATGATTTTTTGAAAGAAATACTTCATTTTCTTGCATAATTTCCAGAATGCCGACTCTTGCTGCCATGCCTTTAAATTCAAGTGGAATTAAATTTTTGTAATTTATTTCTAAATAGGGATGAGCGAGTCTACTCGTTAATCGGCGAATAGTAGGGTACTCGCTCTACTCGTTACTCTGCGAGTTTCCTAGCGATTACTCGCACAGTTACGAGTCCAATGTAAATCAAGGGAAATGCAATTCCTCTGCTGCTAGACCCTATAAAGAGGTCTGGCAGCAGAGGAAAAACCTGCAATTCCATAATTAATTGTTTATAAGCCGGTGGTAAAAAGCCAGTAGCTGTAAATTGAAACCGGTCTGTCCCGGATTGTCCTGATCCGGTCCCATAGACAACATTGTTAAATTGAACCGGAATGACCCAGACTGGTTTTGTCCGATTTTTAGAACCGGATTAAACCAGATTGACCCTGTCTAGGTTAATCCGGTTCAATTTTAACATGGCTGTCTATGGATTGAACCAGACCGGGACAATCTGGGAGAATAGAGTTTCAATTTACAGCTACCGGCTTTTTACTGCCAGCCTCTAAACAATGAATTAGGTAATTGCAGGTTGTTCCTCAGCTGCCAGACCTCATTATCTCTTAGTGGGGTCCAGCAACAGAGGAATTATTCACAATTACTCGCTTCTCCATTAATTAACATTGGACTCGCTATACTCGTAACCAATACCGAGTATCGGGACCTACTCGTTACGAGTCTAGAGAGCCCGAGCTCATCCTTATTTCTAAACTGTTTCAGCAAAAATGTGTCCACTTGACTCCATTTTTCTGCCTTATACGGTGTCATATATATAAAACAATAAGTGATTCCTTCGTTTCTTTCACACTGCGCTCAACCTTTGTGTATTATGGCTCCCAGGTGTTTTTGCAAAGCCGTACAGGGTGTCAACGGCATCATGACATCACAACATGGTCTGTTGCTTTCCTTCACACCTGCACAGAACCATTACTGATGCCACAATACCCAGAAGTCTTGAACAGTGCAAGAGGACCAAAGATTTTAAAGTCACCCCTATTATGCCTATTAAACTAAAAGTGCCATATTTAGCAGCTCCTATGCTGCATCATATGAAGGTGGCTCTTATCCCTCTACCCCCCTTGTACACTGAATAAATAACTTTATAAACTTTCCCACAATGTTTGCAAAGTGATACAGGTCATGTGGGTCTTCAGCCCGTCCAGTCATCCCCGCCTCTTTGGTCTTCCTTGACCTCTTAACTCTTCTCAGCGCCGCCTTTTCTCACACCCCAGTCTTCTTTCCGGTGCCTGCGCAGATTCCTCTCTGCTCATGCACGTGTCGTAAAGAAGACTGGGACTCGAGAAGAGACGGCACGGAGAAGAGTGAAGAGGAAGACCAGAGAGGTGAGGATAACTTGATGGACTGAACACCTACATGACCTTGGCAAACAGGGTGGGAAAGTTTATAAAGTCATTTATTCGGTGTATCGGGGGTAGAGGGATAAAAGCCACCTTCTTACAATACAACATAGGCACTGCTGAAGATGGCCTTTTTAGTTTATTAGGCACAAAATGGGTGACAGGTACACTTTAATGAAAGTGTTGGAGGATCAGAAGATGCTTCTTAGGATATTAATTTGCACTGAAAGGCAGTAATGAAAAAAATATTGTTTTTTTCTCTTCCTCTGCTCCCCCACACATATAGCAAATAATGATTTTGAGAGAAGAAGAGATTCGGATGATAAGGTGGGGAGGGAGTATTCTCAATGACTAAAAGAAAGATGGTGATAAAAGTTTACTTATCTCTCTCCTTTAACGCCTGTGCAGACGACTGTGCAGTGAAATCCACAAAAAAAATCGTATTGCTCTCGGATGAATGTTACACAATGAGGCCGTGTACATGTCTGATGTTTTCCTAAGGTAAAACATATGTTTGTACCATTTTAGCCAATTGATATGAAAAATCTTAAAATCTGAGAGTCCTCATTCCTCAGGGTGGTATAAGACAAAACCAGATATGTTACATATATATATATACTGTCTCAATCTTCACTATACCCTTGTATGTTAGCATGGTTGTGTAAGCTCTCAGTCTTTGCTGCAATCACCTGTGTTCTCTTTCCCCTGATCAGGCCTCTACTTGAGCAGGCTTGCTCCTCCATTCAGGGTCAATCATACACTTGCTCTTGCTTGTGTAGATCTGATCTTTCTGTGGTCTGTGCCTGACTCAGTCTGAATTGATTCCCTTACCTGACTTTGACCATTTGCCTGTGACCTGACTACTCTTATTGCCTGTCCCATGTGTTGAGTTTTCTCCTCCTGGTTTTCCTGACTTCGGCTTGCGAATTGAACTTTGTCTCTGATTGCACCTTGCTGTTACTGCGCTATTTAACCTCGGATCGTTTTGACCTCCGTTTACTTTCAGTAAGTAATATTATTATTATTATATTTACTTTCTATTATTATTGTCTGTTTTTTCACCGTTGAGATTTAGCTACTTCTTTAGCTTTTTTTTTTCCACATATACACAGCATGACATGGAATACCGCAGCTCTTAGGACAATTGAGGTGGAGCAGAACAGGAATTAGATGGGGTGAAATGGTTATGGCAGTAATTATTTGAACAGTTCCCTGATCAGTGTGAAAGTTTTATTGTCCTATAATTGGGGTCTGTTCAAAGATTTGATGCCCCAAATGCTCTTTCCATTCATGTAAAAAGACATGATACCATGTGAAATATTAATTTCCGCTCTGAATGTGTCATCATCAGTTTCCATTCCCAAATACTTCTGTCTCTCTGAGACTTGAATCAAGTGATTCATAGAAAAAAATTGCAGCATGCATGATTAGCCCTTGAGAAATGGATGGCAAATGGCCATTTACTTCTGAGTCTGTGAAAAAAATCAAACTGCCCTTGGATGAATTTCTAAGAAAAATTTTATGATTTGATTATTAGGTAATTTGGTTGATACCATCCATTTTGCCTCTTTACAATGGGGCTAATTTTCATTTTTGTATTGCTGTCTTCTTCTGTCCTTCTTCCCAGAACTATTTTTTATTATATTTCCTGTCTACTTAGGCCGGCTTCACATCACAGTTTTAAGCTGTCAAGTTCTGTCCGGTGTTTTTGTAGGAAGCCCTGGACAGAACCTGACAGCCCCGGACAGAACAGAATCGGAGGGCAAATATACCCTCTGGTCCTGTTTTTCTGCCGGAATCGGCAGATCGCAGCTGCAGGAGCTGTCCAGTGCTGAAATGTCAGGATTACGGCTTGCGGGGAGCTAGCCGCGGTCCTGAAATCTCAATGGGGAGCTCTCCAGGTGCTGAAGTTCAGCACCGGCCGGCACTGAGCTCCAGCACCCACCGTACAGTAACCTGTGGAGGACCGGCATGATCTGGCGCCCATAGACTCCCATGTTATTGGGCGCCGTATCGCACCAGATCTGGGAGGATCTGGGTGGATCCAGGTGGATCTGGTTTTGTGAAACTTTTTGCCCCAGACACAAAAACGCTGCTAGCTGCTATTTTGTGTCCAGGGAAAAAGAAAGAATTCTCCCAGATCCTCCCGGACAGATGGCAACAAGATGGCAAATAGCTGCCATCCGGCCCCATCCGGTATCATAGGAATACTATGGGGCCAAAATCGGATCTGGGGCACCAGACAGCCCCGGATTACAAAAACCGTGGTGTAAAGCCGGCTTAAATGTATGAAGACTTGTTTTTGTGGAACGAGTTGTAATTTAGAATTGCCATATTCATTTTACGGCATATTGTAATAGAAAAGGGGGGAGAATTTTTTACATACAGTCACTCTTCTAGTCAGAGGGCTGGAAGATCTTCTAGAAAAATGCTTGCGTTTCCCATTGACTTCAATATACGATACACGAGTCAAGCCTTTCCTAGCGCGTGGTTGCTCGTTTTGAGTACCGGACATGGTAGAACTCGCTCATCCCTAGTGACCACCAAACAACCAATGCACCTTTTTACTGACTTGATATATAAGAGAATTTCATCTTCCGATGGATGAAAATGCAGCTGCAGTCAACTTTGCACCCGCCTGCACGAGGCACGATCCTGCTTGGCACCAATCATGGCCATTGAACCCACTTTATGCTGCTGTCACTATTGACAGTTGCATTTAGATGGTTTAAAGAGCAAAGGGGACTTCCTCTTTTGCTCTAGGCTAGGGTCACATTAACATCAAAGGGGGTTGCGTTAAAAACATAGGTTTTGGTAGCCTTAACACAGTCCTACCACCATGGTAGTGCCACATTAACGCCAATACTTACGTATGGTGACGAGGCCCCTGGCGCGGATCAAACGCCGGCATCTGAGTGAAATCTCACGCTTTTTCCTAACTCAAGAAAAGACACTTTCAACAACGTCTTTCCTCGCATTAGGAAAAAGCGTGAGATTTCACTCAGATGTCGGCGTTTGAGCAGAGTTAGGGTCCGCGATACCATAGGTCTAAAATCGAAACCAGGCGACTGGTTGATTTTATCGCCGCCAAATTCTCGAAATACATGCCGCAATAAGGAGGCAAGTTGGCAGCAATATTTCCAGGACGAAATATCGCCACCAAAAATGTCTCCCGCGGGTGTGGCGTGAGAAGGTACCCTTAAGGCTGTCAAAACCTATGTAACGCAACCCCCCTAGCGCAGCCCATAACGTTAATGTGACCCTAGCCAAACAGCATCCCGAGATTGTGATAGTGTAGTTCTGATGGTTGACATTACAATCCAGGGCCAAGGAATGATCTTGGATCCACCGGGTAGAACGACCTGCTCAGAGGATGGCAACATTTTACAGATAACAATATCATTTTTTATTCCTTTCAACTCACTTTACATTAAATCCGGAAAATCACCCGAAGGGTCAATAAACTATCAAAAGCAGTTTTGAAAATGATGACATTTGCTGTTTTTAAAATGGTTTCACTTTTGTTTTTTTTCCAAAATGTAGGTTCCTGAAAGTCACTTGAAAACTGAGTAAAATTAAGGTTTGTAAATTTACTTAAAAAAATGAAAAATTGCTGCAAAATTTGAAAGGTTTTTAACATCTTAACAAAACAAAATGACAAATGGCATTGTAGATATAGCCTAAATAACGATTATACAGTCTAGGACTATCTGGATTACACATATAAACCTTCAATGTTTGAAAAAAATGCAAATTTTTTATATTTTTGTCAAATTTATATATGATCATAAATAAATGCAAAATCATCAACCTAAATTTACAAATATCATAAAGTATAATGTGCACAAAAAAGACCCAATATCACTTGAATATGTTAAGTATTTTACAGTTATGACCACATAAAGTGACACATGACAGATATAAATACCGTAATTTGTCTTGGTCACCAGGAGGTTACACTAGATCTAAATTCTGTCTATACCGGTAATACGTGAAATATTCCTCTATGCAGATTTTCTACCTAGGACCTAAAGTCATGACAAGTCAATGATCATTCTTCCATCTTGTATACCCTGCTCTGTGTGTGCAATAGGGAGAGGTCAATGGTTACATCAAGCTCTAATCCATGGCAAGAATGTATTATTTGGGATCAGGTTTCGAGTTTAGCGAACACTACCATGTTCAAGTTCTCAGTACTCGCAATGAGCTGTTCGGATGCTCAGATGGGCTCAACTCTAGTACCAAGCATAATGGAAGCCAATAGGAAACTCAAGTATTTTTCCAGAAGATCTTCTAAAAATATTATCGAGTTTCCCATTGACTTCCATCACACTCTATACTCGAGTGCATCCAAGCATTCGACCTACATATCCGAATCAGCCTCAATGTTATCCAAAGGGGATCAGATTGGATTGGATTTGGCATAATTGCCATCCGATTTGCCTCCGATCCGATTCTGTCTGATTTTTTGCAGGGACAAAAATCGTAGACTGCTGCGATTTTGGCTCCTGGAAAAGACTGGACAGAATTGGAGGCAAATCGGATGGCAATTATGCCAAATCCAATCCGATCCGATGCTTTTAACATGGGGCCCTATGGAGCAGGGTCCGAGGAAACATCTGATGTCTCCTCGGACCTGATTTTAGTGTAATGAGCATGCTCAGTACATGCTCAGTACACTAAAACTATTGTGTGCCGCCTAATTTCACTTCCGCAATGTAAATACATGCACACTATATACACACATTGCGGAAGTGAAATATAACTAAAATCAAGTGTTTAAAAAAAAAAACTTTATTCTCACCTGCCAGCACTCCCCCGGCGTCTCCATCAGCTTCCGCTCGGTAACCAGGACCTGGGATGATGTCACAACCCAATCAGCTGATCGGGTCACATGAGTGGTTACCGAGGTAACCGCTCATGTGACCCGATGATGCTTCTGACATCATCGCAGGTCCTGTAAAACCGATCGGGAGCTCTATGGACACACCAGGGAAGCACTGGCAGGTGAGAATAAAGATTTTTTTATGTTTGAATGACAGGAGGAGTGGGGAGAAGTGGAGAGGAGAGGGGAGAACAGGGGGACAGCAGGGGACAACAGGGGGAAAACGGGAACTGCAGGGAACACCAGGGTAAAACAGCGGGACAGCAGGGGACAACAGGGGGAAAACGGGAACAGCAGGGGACACCAGGGTAAAACAGCGGGACAGCAGGGGACAACAGGGGGAAAACGGGAACAGCAGGGGACACCAGGGTAAAACAGCGGGACAGCAGGGGACAACAGGGGGAAAACGGGAACAGCAGGGGACACCAGGGTAAAACAGCGGGACAGCAGGGGACAACAGGGGGAAAACGGGAACAGCAGAGGACACCAGGGTAAAACAGGGGGACAGCAGGGGGAAAACAGGGGGGACAGCAGGGGACACCGGGGCAAAACAGGGGGACAGCAGGGGGAAAACAGGGGGACAGCAGGGGACACCAGGGCAAAACAGGGAGACGGCAGGGGGAAAACAGGGGGACAGCAGGAGACAACAGTGGGACAGCAGGAGACACCAGGGGAACAACGAGATGATAGGAGGCAGAGAGGAGGGGGAGCAAGGTGACAGGAGACCAAACTGATCCTGTAAAATGTCAGAATCGGATGCCAAATAGGCATCCGATTGCAGGGATCAGTTTGGATCTCATGCTGTCCGATTTTCATCGGACAGCATCGGATTTAACTAAATCGCAGTGTGAAAGCAGCCTAATGCACACACAGAGCAGGGTATACAAGATAAAAGAATGATCATTGCATTGTCATGATTTTAGACCTCTTAGGTAGAAAATCTGCCATGGATTAGAGCCTAATGTAATCATTGAACCCTCTCCATTGAACGCATAGAGCAAAGAGTAAAGAGCCAAAGAGGGGATTTTGAGCCACATATGAAAAGCTGAAAAATGCAGAGTCACTTTATTCGCCATGGGCACCACCTTTTTTAAGGTACTACCGGTACATCTTTTAGAAAGCATTTCACCTCAAATGTATAACATGTGGAATGCAGAGAGAACGCGTTACATTGTGCAGCCATTGTCACAGTGCACATTTCCCAGTTGCAGTTGATGGAGATATATCCAGTAGGTCTGTTGCATGATGTAGAGCAGGGGTCCTCAACTCCAGGCCTCGAGGGCCGCCAACAGTGCATGTTTTCAGGATTTCCTTAGTATTGCACAGGGGTTGGAATCATCACCTGTGCATTTGATCACATTAACCCCTGTGCAATACTAAGGAAATCCTGAAAACCTGCACTGTTGGCGGCCCTCGAGACCTGGAGTTGGGGTACAGATCTTCTGCTTTGTGGATTCAAATGATTATTAGCTGTTCGACGTATTAAAGAAAATACCATAACAACTCTGTTGAAAATAAACTTGATTTTATGTTAAAAACTATTAGCACCCAAGGCTTCCAAAGGGAGGCTGTAACTGAAGTGTAAGTTCCCAGTAAAGGGACACACCTTGACGTGACTACCGGGCAGTTATGGATATGGTCACATTTCTGTGCTAAGTGTCTTTTTTTCATTTTTCCTCAGCTATAATGCTGTTTTGTCTTCCTTTAAATGCAAAATTGCATGTCTTGGTTTTTCAGAGTGCCTTTAAGCCAAAATAATAGTCAAAAAGTTGAAGTTAAAATATTACCCAACATAAACAAAGAAAAGTAGACATGAAGATGCAAAGTCATTGAATGACCCAAGAGATACAGTTGGAAACGGAAGTAACATAGGGGGCATCATATGTGGTAGAACAAGCAAGCTGTCACCAGGTTCCTGGGGAGTCAGGTGTCCAAAATTCAATGAATGATGGCAAAATATTGTATATGGAACAAGATTTGGTGGCAGTGGGCTATGAGGTCCACATCTGCGCAGTACTCTGCATACTAAAGGCTGAAGATCTCCATGCTAAACTCCACAATATATCACATCGACTTACTCAAAAGCACAAAACAACATAAATGATCACAGAATGGTAGAGCTGGACGAGATCTCCTGGGTCATCAAGTGATGCGACCTCCGGGTTGTGTAAAAAGACCTCCTGGGTCATTGTGTGAAGGGACCTCCTTGGTCATTGTGTGAAGGCATCTCCTGGAACATTGTGTGAAGAGACCTCCTGAGTCATCGAATAAGGGACCTCCTGGGTCATTGTGTGAAGGGATCTCCTTGGTCATTGTGTGAAGGGAACTCCTGGGTCATTATGTGAAGGGACCTCCTGGGTCATCATGTGAAGGGACCTCCTGGGTCATCATGTGAAGGGACCTCCTGGGTCATCATGTGAAGGAACCTCCTGGAACATCGTGTGAAGAGACCTCCTGAGTCATCGTGTAAAGGGACATCCTGGGTCATTGTGTGAAGGAACGTCTTGGAACATCATGTGAAGAGACCTCCTGGATCATCATGTGAAGAGACCTCCTGGATCATCATGTGAAGAGACCTCCTGGATCATCATGTGAAGAGACCTCCTGGATCATCATGTGAAGAGACCTCCTGGATCATCATGTGAAGGGACCTTCGGAGTCATGTGGTTCAGCCCCCAGCTCAAAGCAGGATTCTTAGATGATCCAGTCTCTGTGTGAAGACTTCCATTGAAGAAGAACTCACCAGATAAGACAGAAGTTTTGTAATTCTGTTTTGTGGATTGATGAAAAAAAGTCACATTTTCAGGAGGTTAGGACCTCAAGGTCACTATGTCGAAAAATGGAGGGATTAATTCAACCTCTCAATTTGTACCAAGATGAATTTAATAGATTTTTTTAAGTACTATGTATTAGTTACTCTAAAAGGAATTGTCCGTAGAGCGTATTGTGACTGATTTACCAAATGACAAGCTTATGAACTGTTCCGTCTACGGCTTTTTTAATGTCTTCATTTCTCAGACTGTATATAATGGGGTTGATCAATGGAGTAAACACAGTATATAGCAGTGATAACATCTTGCTAATGGTAAGTGTGAGACCCTTTGTTGGGACAACGTAAATGCTAAACAGAGTCCCATAGAAGATGGAGACCACGGTGAGGTGGGAGCTGCAGGTGGAGAAGGCTTTATGTCTACCGGTGCTGGATGAGATCCTGAGAACTGCCAACACTATATAGATATAAGACATTAAAATGATTGTAGCTGGAATGAAGACAGCTGGAGTGCCTAATAAATAAATTTCCAAGTGTATAATAAAGGTGTCAGAACAGGCAAGATCTATCAATGGGACAAAATCACAAAATATATGGTCAATAACATTTGGTCCACAAAAGTTTAGATTTGCTATTGTTACGGTATAAATCAGTATCAGAGAAAATCCAAACAAGAAACACAAGATGGTCAATATCACACAATATCTATTCGTCATGATGGAGGAGTAATGGAGAGGATTACAGATGGCCACATACCGGTCATAAGACATCACCGCGAGGAGAAGACATTCAAATGTTTCGAAGACACCAAAAAAGTAACATTGAGAGATGCAATCAATGAAAGTAATGGTTCCCCCTTCATTCAGTAGAACATTGAGAAGATTAGGGACAATGTCTGTGGGTAACAAGATGTCACGATGGCCAGTTGTGAGATGAAGAAGTACATCGGAGTGTGGAAGATCTTGCTGGTGGACACCAGGGTGATGATCAGGAGATTCCCACATATTATCATAACGTAAACCATAAGGAACAAACCGAAGAGGAAAAGTCTTTTACCATGACTGACTTGAAATCCTAAGACTAAGAACTCTGCAACCAACGTCTTGTTGTTCACCTGTTTTTAGACCATAGAATAATTATGGCAGGCAATAAAACCAAACAAAAATTAGTTTTATACGTAGTTTTAGGATTTGGCCGAAAGGGATGGCACCCTTGAAACATTTCCAGAAAATGAAGCATTTCTCCCAGGAATTATTGCAATTAGGCTGGTTTCACACTTGCGGACCCCTCCGCAGCGTCCTGCGGAGGGGATCCGCAAGCTGAGTGCAGGCACCGCAAGTCCCTATGCTTAACATGGGGACGCAAGTGCTTGCGCTTAGGTGAAGATGGCCGTGCACACCTATTGCCGGCAATATGTGATTTGTGCGCATGCAGATGCTTGCGCACAAATCACACAGTCTCGTCCCACCAGGTACGCGACATGTAGCGTTCCGGGTGCGGACGAGAGTGTGTGATTTGTGCGCAGGCATCCGCATGCACACAAATCACATACTGCGGTGAATGGGTGCGCACAGGATGCGCACGCCAATCTGCATCAGAGCGCAAGCACCTGCATCCCCATGTTAAACATAGGGACTTGCGGTGCCTGCGCGCAGCTTGCGGATCCCCTCCTCAGGGTCCGCAAGTGTGAAACCAGCCTTACACATGTTTTGGCATACACATACACTATTTTTTTTCATTTGTGTGTATTGGAACAATACAAATATAGAGAAAATAGCAAATTGTGCATAATTTCACACAAAACTACCAAGATGTGAACCACACAAAATCATTGCACCTTTCCAAAATTGTGAATATTCAACTTTGTTTCCAACATGTGATGCTCGTTCACACTCACCTGTGGCAATAACAGGTGTGAGGAATATGAAAAGCACACCTCAAACCAGATAAAAAGGCGAGAAATTTACTCAATCTTTGCATTGTGTGTCTGTGTGTGACATACTAAGCATGGAGGACAGAAAGAGGAGAAAAGAACTGTCATAAAAAATATCTCAAGGTTACAAGTCCATCTCCAGAGATCTCGATGTTCTATTGTTCTCAGTGTGCAACATAATCAAGAAGTTTACAAACCATGGCACTGTAGCTAATCTTCCTGGATGCGCAAAGAAAAATTCATGATAGGTTGCCCCTCAAGATAGCCTGGGTGGTGGGTAAGCTGTCTCAATTGAGCTCCAAAGAAACCAAGCCACCCTTGGCTCAAATTATCTCATTTATAGCAAGAGCTATCCGTCCATGTGTGAATGAAATGAAACACTATGGACAACCCCATTGCTGACATACAGACAGAAAAAAGCTAGATTGCAGTTTGCAAAAATGTACATATGTAAAAATTCTTCTTGGAAAATGTTTTCAGAACAGATGAGACAATTTTGCCTTATACATGTTTGTGTTTTGTGTGAAATTTATTCTGACTTTTTGTGTTGTTCCAATACACACAGACTAAATAAACATGTGTATAACAAAATATTTTTAATTACGGTACATTTTTGGGAGAAATACATTTTTTTAAACAATTTCAAGGGTGCCAATACTTTTTTAGCCATATTTATATCATCTACAGAAAATATTAGTACATTATGTACAGTGTATGGAGTATACTGCCAGTTAATGTTGCTGCATTATTTTAAACTTATGCATAAACTTACATCTGTTAAATGAAATCTAAAATAGCAAAGAATAAGTATAACAAGGTTGTCCATGTGAAATGTCAGGACTTTGGATCTTCTAATGGCATTTTCTGTGTTTTTGCCCTTTTCCAAGATGGTGTCCTCTGTTTCATTCCTCTCCATGTGTATTTTTTTGTCTCCCAGCCTTTATAAACTCTAGTCCATTGATTAGTCCTCCACTAGAGTATTCTGCCAAGAATCCCACTCTCAGTTGCATCTCAAGTTTCCTCCTCCCTTTCCAGCAAAACCAGTTTGGTTCTTCTGTATCTGCTCATCAGGGGTTTAGCTATCCATACCAGCTGACAGCTTTGCAAAACTGATTGTACCTTTTCTATGCTTCGGTATCTGTCTGCCTGCCTGTCAAAGGTCATGTAAGCT
The DNA here is from genome assembly GCA_033576535.1 of Allobates femoralis. Classification (NCBI taxonomy): domain Eukaryota; kingdom Metazoa; phylum Chordata; class Amphibia; order Anura; family Aromobatidae; genus Allobates; species Allobates femoralis. The sequence continues at coordinate 4,080,280 of JARQOC010000004.1, forward strand.
TATTTTCTGTGCAAGCTTTCTGTAATTTCTGCTGGTTTTATTTATCCAATTGCAGTTGTCCAAGAATTTTGCATGACAATAGGTTTTAACTAGTTCTGGTCTTTTATTTTAGAGGCTTCTGTACTAAAGTGTTCTGGGTGTGAACTGTGTCTATTAACTGTTGTTACAGCATTCCTCAGTGTAAACTTTGCCTATAGTCTTTACTGCTAACAGCAAGCATCTCCTGTGTTACAGAGCTCATAAATAGGGATGGGTGAACCGTTTGGTTTCTGCAGGGTTCCTGACTGGCGTTGCCCTGTTAAAGTAAGCAAACAGTCAATACACATAATATACTTACCGGGTAGGCGTTCTCTCTCCTTGCTGTGCTGCGGCACTACGCTGCTTCGGGGCCGCCCTTTATCTGTTGGTCGTATGTGATTGGCTGTTGGAGCCAGTAATGTGAACATCCCCAGAGGATAATGAGAAGCCCGGAAGTGACACAGCGCCACGGCACAGCTGAAAAGGAAAATACCGACCCGGTAAGTAGAATTAGCATTATTGTTAACTGTGCGCTTACTTTAACAGGGCAACGCTGGTGACAAACGCGACAAAAATGAACAGTTCACTCAACCCTACTCATAAATTGTTCTGTAGACTTTTCCGTTATGGCTTCTCCTAACAATATTTGTGTGTGTTTATGTACCTTGATTTCTTGCTGCACCTTTGTTTGCTTTTATACAAGACTTAACTTGTTAAGTTGCGTCATTGTCTCACGCCAAAATATTCCATATCTATCCATTATAGCTTTTATACAAGTTTAATTCCAAAATTTTTATAACTGAAGATAATGTGAATAATTCTTATTGAAATCATTTTTGCACTGCTTATAGTAACATTATAGCAATTTCTCCAACAAATCTGTATCCAAACATTCTTTGAGATAGATTTCTTTCTCTGCTAACACCATATACCTGCAACAGAAATAGGTCCTGAGTAATTGTCTTTTGTATTAAGTACATTTATAATTGTTATACTTCGGGTTTGTGGTTCAATTGGTTGACCTTGTGCTACGTGGTCGGTTTCCTTTTCTGCTGAGCCACAGCCTTGTGAAAATGCCAATGGATGTTTTATTTTTTTTTCTCTTCTTTTAGTTTCTGGCTATCTGGTCTTCTCACTTGCTTATTGTCTCTGTCCTCTCACATCCTGGGTGGAGATAGTTGTACTCTCCTGATACCAGCCTCCTTTACTATGTGAAATACTGCTTAGGAGGTCCATCCTGTATCTAAAGATTTTGCCAAAGACACACAATGTGAGACACAAGTGGTATGACTGCAATTTCTCTGGATGAGATCGTATCAGCTGCTTGTTTGGACTCAGCTGAAGCACTCCTGTCCGGAGAGACGGTGGCCATGCCGGTTAAGTCACACAACATTCACGCAAGTATGTTGCATGTATCTCGCATTGTGTGTCTCCGGGCTTAGACTGAGACCAGTGCTGTGGTCAGTCTGTGTTTAATTAATTAAATGTTTCACCGAATTCAGGTTATAGATGGATATCCAAATTAAACGATTAAATAAAATTGAAGGGATAATCCTGATTATGTTTCTTTCTTTTATTCAAATTTTTTAAAAAATCCAGTGTGGATTGGTGATACAGTGCTGACAGTGTTTTTACTAAGACAAACCACCCAAGAACAAACGCAAAACATAAATATTGCCTGTGGGTGCGGTCCCACTGAGGGTGGTAGTAGGATTGGTTTACAATATGACAGTTTTATGGTGTACGGTTCTTTTTGGAAGGTGACCCGCCTAGACACATTCCGTCTCCAAGGGCGAACACAACCAAATGCCGTCACAGGTTTGCCCAAATGTTGGGTCTTTTCAGTATTGTCCTGAGTCAGAAGGGTCCAACCCACCACCCTAACGTCAGAAGGTCCTACAACCTACAGGCACGATAGGTTCAACGATACATAACCATTGATATGGTATAGTGATAGCAATCCGCCCGACTCGTTTCGCCTCCTCCAATTGATCATAGGAGGCTCATCAGGGGCCTTAGACAGTATGCTACATCAGGTGTATGTGTCACATAGATACAATATGACACTTTATGTTTCAAAGTCTGGTAGTATTAACCCACGGTGGTCCGGGTTGTGGGATGTTGGCGGGGAGTATTGATGAATTTGTCAATCATCAGATGTTGTGTCTTGGAAATACCGGTGACTTTTATGTGGAGGTCACAGTGTAATCATCGCTGATGAGCCTCCTATGATCAATTGGAGGAGGCGAAACGCGTCGGGCGGATTGCTATCACTATACCATATCAATGGTTATGTATCGTTGAACCTATCGTGCCTGTAGGTTGTAGGACCTTCTGACTTTAGGGTGGTGGGTTGGACCCTTCTGACTCAGGGACAATACTGAAAAGACCCAACATTTGGGCAAACCTGTGACGGCATTTGGTTGTGATCGCCCTTGGAGACGGAATGTGTCCAGGCGGGTCACCTTCCAAAAAGAACCGTACACCATAAAACTGTCATATTGTAAACCAATCCTACTACCACCCTCAGGGGGACCGCACCCACAGGCAATATTTATGTTTTGCGTTTGTTCTTGGGTGGTTTGTCTTAGTAAAAACACTGTCAGCACTGTATCACCAATCCACACTGGATTTTTTTAAAAATTTGAATAAAAGAAAGAAACATAATCAGGATTATCCCTTCAATTTTATTTAACAGTCTGTGTTTAATAATTTGCCTTTCTCCCTCCTCACTTCTGTTTGCTGTTAGGCTCGTAGGAGGTAGCCATTGCTTGCCTTTATTATTTATCCTTTGTTTGTTCATGTATTTTATGATTCCTCACCTGGGGTTCCCTTTTGTCTCTGCATGCTTGTTCTATCTTAGTTTGTGGTGCATAGCAACCCCCCTCTAATACAGAAGTGTGAGAAAAGACTTGACGGCCTTTTAGGCAGCTACGTCCGAGTTGTGGTTATTTCAGTTGTGTGGCTAGGGAAATTCAGGTCTGTGTAGGAACCATTAGTGTGTTGTGGTGCTAGGGTACTAGTCTGTACAGGAACCAGTAGGGAATGGGTGCAGTTGCTGGATTTTGTTCTTCTTCATTAATATTAGAATGCTTATTTGCACGCAGATAATCTATAAATATTGTGTCTAATTCACATCTCCAATAATTATAATGATTCCTCATATGTCTTGAAGTCCTTTCTTTTTTTCTTTTCTTGATCTGTACGTCTTAGGCTATGTTCACACAGGGCATTTTTATTGCGTTTTTCTACTTTTTATGAATTTTAACTATGATTTTATGCTAATCTATGCTAATCTAAACCTGTGCTTTTGATTCCCAGCCACCGGAAAGACGCAATAAAAACACAAACTTGCGTTTTTACAGCAGTTTTGGGCAGCAAACTGTAATGTATACCCTCATTTGAAGAAAAAAAAAAAACGCACGAATAACACAAAGAAAATGCAACAAAAATGCGCAAAAAATGCAATAATAAAGGCAGCAAATGGTCTGCCAGTGATTTTGTTTACAAATAGAAATACGCCAGGTTTAGCAGATATCCATCACATCTCATGATTACAGATTAGTATTTTCTAATCTATTCAGTTTATGAATTTCTCCATATAAAATATGTCTTTCCTCTGTTTATTAGACATTCTTTACTCACATCACAAACTTCTTTGTTCTTTATATTCATTTTCACATTCTTTTCTTCCAGTTGCTCGGGGGAGATTGATGACAATGTCAGGTAATAGCGGTCTCAGCTTCCATGGGCGCCACACACTGAATAGTGAGGAATATCCTGGGGATATTTATGTATAACCTGAAGACATGGTGCCAGGCGGGATAGTTCCCGGGAGTCTACTCTAATTATATCTTATTAGTCTCCAGTGCTCTGCTGAATGAGGAATATTTTACAAATATATTTATACATCCTGAAGTCATCAGAGACTTCTTGAATCACCAGAATCTTTTAATTTTTTTAAAAATATATTAATTGTAGAGATGATTAATTATTTTACAAATTTATTAATAAGAATTTATTAGCGATAAATGTTTTGTCAAAAATCTAAATACTACAAAGCCTTAATTGCCATAAAAGATTTTAATTTAGTAGTACTCCGCACATTTAATGCAAGAATAAACAGGGAAAACACAGCTTTTCTAAATGTTTGGCGTGGGATACATTTCTTAATTTGGCCAGACATATTGGTCTTTTATTTGCAACCTCATGTTTGCTACTTCATTGTTTATTGCCAGACTATGCAAAGCTTTCATTGTCCTGAATTTGTGTATTGCTAATTTAGTTGTCTCACTTCCTCACCACCTTTGACTACATTACTCACAGGGATATTATGTATGCAGCTTGAAATCCAGCCAAAAAGAGCACAGTCTTATTTCACCAGTCTTGGAAATACAAAATAACCTGAGATGTGAGGCTGTATAAAAAACAAGAAAGAAAACAGAGGGGCTTCTCCTAGTGAAATCCTGTTGGCTGCAAGGACCTCCTTATTGAAACGCGTTGTGAAGACCTCCTTATTACATGGAAACGCGTTGTGAAGACCTCCTTATTACCTGTGAAGTAAAGGAAAGTATTTAAAACTTATTCCCTTGTCTCCTTCCTTGAGCGCCCCAGAAACCGCCATTCCTCTCCTTATACACAGGCTATATAAAAGGGCTTGTTTCATTCACCAGGGTTGATATATGCTAAATGGCTTCAATCTAGGGACTGTGGTCACGGTCAGAAAAGCATAACCTTAGCCTAGCCTAGGAATTTCCATTCTGGCTACAAGGATAACATCTAGGAGCTTCGGGTCCGATTGGAGGAGTACTAAAACTGTGTGGCACTGTGGCTCAGTGCTTGGCACTACTGCAGTCCTGGGTTCAAATCTCACCAAGCACAACATCTGCAATGAGTTTGTATGTTCTCCCTATGTTTGTGTGGGTTTCCTCTGGACACTCTGGTTTCCTCCCACACTTGAAATACTTACTCATAGGATGTTAAGATGGTGAACCCCAATAGGGAAAGTGTTGCATATGTATGTAAAGTGCTATGGAATTAAAAGTGCTATATAAATTATAAATATTATTATATTCTGCAGGAGTTCAGTCTAGGATTTGTCTGAAATATCAGTAACTATTTAAGGAACATACTCTGGTTGGTAAAATTCAGTCATATGGCTACAGACTTTGCAGTACTCAGTCAGATTCCTAAGCTTGTTACTATTCCTCTCTCAGTGGGTGCCTGCCAAAAGTGGGGTGATGCTGGATTGGAGTAAATGGCCCTGGGAGCCCCGAAGAAACTAATATTCCAATCCCTGGTGAGCCAGCGGAAGGGTGAGACTCTGTTGCCTGTTACATTTTGTGTTGTGCTTGGTTATGTGTTATTTGCCTTTGACTGTCAGAGATGCAATAAAGTCTTACTATTGTGGTTCCCTCACCCTGTGTGGTCTGAGTAGTGTTCTGCCCATGGGTAAGGAGTTTGGGTGTTCAGTTGGGATGAGCCCTGGTCCATGTGGTCTTTCTAAAGATGGTCGGGCCTGTGGATGAGAACACCCACTGACCCCCGGGTCTCCACATGCAATAACAGACTTGTCGTGTATAAAATTAACAAAATAGTCCAAAAATTATCCCTCAGTCATTTGTTATCAATCAGAGAGACAACTCTTTACAGAATGCTGACTCAAGCTGATGGTGTTTGTGCCAGAGGTAACACCTAGAGATGAGCGAACCTTTGGAGGTTCAGGTTCGGGCGGTGCAACCAAACAATTTGACACACTGTTCATGATACCAAACTTCACCTGAATCTCAATGGAAGTCACTGATTGGCAGTTCATCTCTCCCCCACCCACATACAACCAACCATAAGTAAAACAGTGTGAGGTAATCAATCACTGTACGCAGCTCACACTGGGCCAAGGTAAAACTGTCAGCTGCAGTCCACAGGTCAAAAAATAGGGGGACCCCACATCAATTTTTCAACCAATTTTTTATTTTGATGCTAAATACAAGGCAAATACCTTTTAGTGCCAAATAAAAGGGACTAAAGGTGCATACTTACAACATGTAGAGGACTGGGATTGTATGTAGCTTTTTAAACTCTATCGATTTACCTATTTATTCATCTACCTATTCTATCTATCCATCTATTATCTATCTATCCATCAATGTATCTCATGTCTCTTTATCTATCTATTACACTGGTCAACACTGAAACTTTACTGTCCTAAAAAGGTCCTAATCTGTTGTATCTTGTGGTGGAACATGAATGTGACCATGAAACACTTTTATTGGTTCTTGTTTTGAAGATATTTCATATAGTGAATTTTCTATGTTTCACCTGGCAAATTAATCCGGTAGGACTGTACCAACATCCTAAGTCAGCGTAGAATGAAGTCATATTGCATCACTTTACTTTCAATACACAAGTCAGTTTCAAATGTTTTTATTAGGTTTTCATATAATAAAGAATAAATACTTACAAAGGACATATTTTAATTTTATTTTATATAAAAAAAAATAAGTAATTTCATAACTAACAAAAACAGAGTTAAAACATGAATTGGTTAGTACTATGCTGTGGCTCAGTGGTTAGAACTGTACTGTGGCTCAGTGGTTTGTACTATACTGTGGCTCAGTGGTTAGAACTGTACTGTGGCTCAGTGGTTAGCACTGTATATGGTGGCTCAGTGGTTAGAACTGTACTGTGGCTCAGTGGTTTGTACTATACTGTGGCTCAGTGGTTAGAACTGTACTGTGGCTCAGTGGTTAGCATTGTAATCTTGCAGCTCTAGGGTCCTGGATTCAAATCCAACCAAAGACAACATTTGCAAGTAGTTTGTATTTTCTTCCCGTGTTCTCGAGGGCTTCCTCCAAGTTCTGCGGTTTCCTCCCACACTCCAAATACATACTAATAGGATATTTAGATTGTGAGCTCTATGTATGTAAAGTGCTGTGGAGATAATAGGTGACTGTACAAAACATGGGGAATATGTCTTGAATTGTGGAAAATATGAACTATAAATAGGCAGTTATTGAGGTAGTTACCGAAATTCCCTTAGCACCGACTGTGTGTTGGAAAATGAAAATCTGATGAAGTTCTCCTCTACCGGTAGATAATTTGCAGACAGGAGTATAAGGAAGGGGAAGGGCCTGCAATGTTCATCAGTTATACAATCATATCCTCAACACACTTATTAAGATATAGATAATGTGGACAACATCATAATATTTAGCAAATAGGTAGTGAAGCGGTCTAATGGAGTGCTGGGTAAAGAAGATATAGAAAGGGACCTTTGTATTCTTTACAAACCTTTATGATATCACAACGCGTTTCGGCAGTGGTGTGCTACCTTCAACAGGTGACCGCCCAAAAGCGTTGTGGTATAATAAAGGTTTGTAAAGAATACAATGGTCCCCTTCTATATGTTATTTATCTCTGGGGTTCCATTAGACCGCATCACAACCTATTTCCTGTTCATTACTCCCTCTGTGAGGACATTGGGGCAGGAGCCATTACGGGTATTCGAGTCTTGGACTTTGAACTGCAGGACCTGCAGTGACATTTTTCTGGTCACGTAACGTCCAGGACCTAGCGAGCAACACGGATTGGCGTTTCCAGGCATGTCATCACCCTCCAGGCCTTCTCTGGTGTTGTGCAGAGGTGCACAACCTGGTTAGGTGAGTGATACCTTATCAAATGTGGCCCCACTGGACCACCAGGTAAGACTCAGGAGCGCCTCTCGCTCCATTTTATATAATCTAATACTAATTGTCTTACAGATCCTTATGACATACGATAGCTTGTCTAGGCTTTTCCTTCTCTTCTGTGCTCTTATAATAGAAGACAGGGAAAGGGTTCTACCGCGCTGATGGAATGACACAGGGATCCATCATCTGTATTACAAAGTTTATTGGTCGACGCGTTTCAAAGCATCGCTTCTTCATTTGGTTGTATGTCCTAATGATGAAGCGGTACGCTTTGAAACGTGTCGACCAATAAACTTTGAAATACAGATGACGGATCCCTGTGTCATTCCAGCAGCGCGGTAGAACCCTTTCCCTATTCTAAGAATTCACCTATCCATGTGTCTGCGGCAGCCGGTTTCATGCTGCTATAGTGGTTGTGTCTGACACAACCACACAAGGTGAGCAGTTTTATACCACTAATATTTCTTAATTTGCCATCGGATAAGACCCCACTCCTGCGCCCTTTTCCCCCGGCCTTCACCAATCGTTCGGATCAGTGATCTTAGAATTAAGCTTGTGTGGTTTGTGCTTTTGTTCACATTATTAATGAAACACGTAATATTTTTATGTCAGATGAAATAACTCTTTACCAATAAGTCAGTGGTCTACAGAACGCCCCCTTTGTAACCTATCAATAATGCGGGGGTTACTTTTTTCCAGAGCCCTGTAGACCTTATCCTTATCATCATCACCCCAATAAGTAATATAGTGATAGAGCTGCCTCATCTTCTCCTGGGCCGGGGATTTGCTTCGCACGGTGTTATATTGTTCAGGAGTTAATAATCTCTGACAGCGAAGATCCTCTAGAACAGGATCCACCGTGGATATCATGATGATCAGATCTCTACGATGATAATCCAAAAAGTGATCGTTGGGATGCGGGTGAGGTCCGGAGTCTCCTGCAATGGAAACTTTATCAAGACACATATATGGTATATCCAAACTGTGACGATGCAGCATAGACCCAACTGGATCTATGTCCACACTGTATAAGATTAGATAGAAGAAGAAAGCCTTCACATCACTTGGAGAAGTATCGAGGTGCAAGTGGACAGGCTCAATGAAACTACCAACCAGTCCAAAATTCAACACACGGCACACTCAGATTAGATGCAATGAAGTATTTTTTACTGGAGTGGAAACAGTAGAGCGTCAATGTTGACGTTTCGGCTCGTAAGGCTTGTTCACAAGAGCGGCTTCATAGCACACAATGATATATGAATTAGTTCACTGGTGCCAAATAGTGTTTAGGATACAAAGATCCACAGTTCTGCTGAATGGGTCTAGGATCAGGGCAGTTACTAAAGTCCTGGTTGATTGCCAACTATCCGGGCTAGGCTGTAGGGCGCACAATCAACCGCAACTTTGGCAAATGCCTGTTCCTAGATCCATTCAACTGAACTGTGGATCTTTGCATCCTAAACATTCAGGGGCGGAACTACCGTGGTGCAGCTGGTGCAGCTGCACCAGGGCCCCAACCGGCTAGGGGCCCCCTTCAAGCCTGGAGGGGGGCCCCCAGCCGACCCCCGCAAGCCGCCGTCAGAGGAGAGGTGGGTCAGGCAAGGGAAGCAGAGAGCTTCCTGCTTCCCTTGCCTGATCCCGCCCCTCATCTCTTCTGCCCTCCGGCTCGTAGGACGGCTGCAAACAGGTTAGAGAGTACCGCGCCGGCAGCTCCCAGCAGCGTCTACCCCCTCCATCGGCTTGCGCCGACGGCCAGCAGCACTCCCCCCCACGGCCAATAGCACCCCCCCTCCGACATCCTGCACCAGGGCCCCCAGGGGTCATGGTCCGCCTCTGTAAACACTATTGTGCACAAGTAAATCAATTAGTATATTGTTGGATCTTAGTAAGTGACTCTTGTAAATAGGGCTTATGAGCCGAAACGTCAACATGGCCGCTCTACCATTCGTTTACTGTTTCCCCCTCATTAAAAATGACACAAGTGCATCTAATCTGAGTGTGCAGTGTTTTGAATTTAGGCCCACACTGTATAAGTCCATATATCCTATGAGCATTTACATCACACTCAGCTTAAAGGGATCGTCTGGTCTAAATCGATACATCTGAAGTCAACAATCCCCTCAGCGCTCACGCTGTGCGCTGCCACGATCTTCCACTTTGTAAGTCGCAGTTATCCGGTATGCATGTTCCTGGCAACACAAGACTAGTGGGTGCAACCTCGCTCTATACAACTGTATGGTGCGGGCGTGTCCGACCAGTAGGGTAAAGCCCTCTAGTGGGTGTGGCCTTGCTCTATTCAAGTATATAGAGCAAGGCCACGCCCACTAGATGGGGATTCCATACGGAGAGGTCGGGAACATGCATACCGCATAACTGTGTTCTGTTCCTGGTTTAGAAACAGCGAGTCCTGGCAGCGCACAGTGCGGGTCCTGGGAGGATTGGTAACAGTCAGAGTGGCTGCAGAATTATCACTTTAGAACGGACCACCCCTTTCATCTGCTGCAAATGGTATAATCCAAGTGAGCACTGGACGTACCTAGGAATAAAGAAGGGTGAAGAAATAAGATAAGACTGAAGCAAGAGGGAAGAACCGAGCCAGCAGGGGAGCAAGAGGAAAGGTGCAGCCCCAGGTGATGGGTGAGGTGAGTATAGCACCGAGTACTCTAGATAAAAATCAGTACATACCTGACCGAATTGTAAGCCTTGATATTGCAGATGTTAAAATCAGCATTTCCTCTGAGGAAATAAACAAATATATATATATTAAACATATGTAGGAAAAGTAAAAATATGAACCAATTCTACTTAAAGTTATGAACATAAATACCCAACATGAATAGCAAGACCGGATATACCATATATACTTAAGTAAAAGCCAAGTTTTTCAGCATAATGTTTGTGCTGAAAAGTGCCCCCCCTCGGCTTATACTCGAGTCACTTAGTATTTGCTATGGGGGTGGTGATCGGGAGCTGGAGGAGGCGGGAGGAGGCTGCAGTGGGGGGGTCTCCGCTCATTAGTGTAATGTGATATGCACTGCATCCCCCTGTCCATCACCGGCAGAGGGAGCAGCACATATTACCATACACTATGTATACTCGCCCCCCCCCCCCCATCCCTATCACAGTATATTCCCCCATGCTGTGGCACACATTAAAACAATGACGTCACTGCTGCACCGGTCACATGATGCCGACACGAGCAGGAAGACCGGAGGACTCAGCGGTGCCTGCAGGGATTCGCCAGAAAGGTGATATAAATGGTTTGTTGTTTTAATGCGTGCCACAGCATAGGGGGCCAGATACATTGGTGGGGGAAGGGGCTATATACATTGATGGGGGGCATGTGCCAGCATGGGGGGCTATATACCATGATAGGGGCTATATACCAGGATGGGGGGCTATATACCAGGATGGGGACAGATATACCAGGATGGGGACAGATATACCAGGATGGGGGCTATATACCAGGATGGGGACAGATATACCAGGATGGGGACAGATATACCAGGATGGGGACAGATATACCAGGATGGGGGGCTGTGGCATTTCCCACGCTAGGCTTCCACTCGAAATAATACGTTTTCCCAGTATTTGGAGGTAAAATGAGGGACCTCAGCTTTTCCTCGAGTATATATGGTAAGTGAAAACTCTTACAAATAAGAGACTTCAGTGTTGTATTAGAAAAAAAAAAACTTTATAGGAAACAGGCCCAAGTGACAGCAAGATTTAAAAGCAAAAGCGAATTCAATTGCAAAGCGGCTGGAAGAGATTGTCACTGGCAGGGCTGGAGAGTCGGAGTCATGGAGTTGGTGTCCATTTTGGTGGAGTCGGATTCAGGGAAATGGAGGAGTCAGAGTCAGAATCGGATGATTGGCTTACTGATGTCACAGCCATGGTTGTGGAGTCAGAGTCATGGAGTCGGAATCGGTCTCCATATATGGGGGGAATCGAAGTTGGATTTAGGAAATTGAGGAGTCAGAGTCGGATGTTTGACTCAGGCTAGGGTCACACTTGAGCCATTGATGCGCTAAAAGCAAGAGATTTTCAAAGGCTCCAATGCAAAAAACACATGGTCATAATGCAACACTTTTGACGCGCTAAGCAGCGTTTTGTGCCGCGTTTGCAGAAACGCATGCGTTTTTTTTAACATGGGATCCTAAGGGAAAGACATGCGTTAACGCTAGCGCTAAAATGCCATTTAAATGGCAAGAAAAAAAACGCTGCAGCTCATCTCTACATAGCACAAGTGATCGGACTGTGCAGCACTGAGGCGCCCTATGAGGCAGTGTAAGATAAAGGAAAATATTTAAAAAAGAGTCAAAATAAAAGTACCGTATATACTCGTGTATAAGCCGAGTTTTTCAGCACAAAAAATGTGCTGAAAAGTCCCCCCCTCGGCTTATACACGAGTCATATAGAGGTATACAGCGCCCTGCTTCCCCCCCCATCAGTGGTATACAGGCCATACAGGGCCCCCCTTGCTGCCACACACCTGTAAAGTAATAGATCATTATACTTATCCCTGTCGTCGCCGCTCTGCACCGCGCTCCTCCGGGTCTATATGCTTCTTCCTCCGGCGGGCGCAGGCAATGACATCATTGTCTGTGTGCCGGGGGAAGAAGCATGAAGACCCGGAGGAGCGCGGTGCAGAGCGGCGGCGACAGCGACAGGGATAAGTATAATGATCTATTACTTTACAGGTGTGCAGCAGCAAGGGGGGGCCCTGTATACCACTGATGGGGGGGCTGTATACCGCTGGGGCTGCTGTGTACCACTGGGGCTGCTGTGTACCACTGGGGCTGCTGTATATACCACTGGGGCTGCTGTATATACCACTGGGGCTGCTGTATATAACACTGGGGCTGCTGTATATACCTCTGGGGCTGCTGTATATACCACTGGGGCTGCTGTATATACCACTGAAGTTGCTGTTTACCACTGGGGCTGCTGTATATACTGCTGGGGCTGCTGTATACCACTGGGACTGCTGTATATACCACTGGGGCTGCTATATATACTGCTGGGGCTGCTGTATACCACTGGGACTGCTGTATACCACTGGGGCTGCTGTATATACCGCTGGGGCTGCTGTATATACTGCTGGGGCTGCTGTATACCACTGGGGCTGCTGTATATACCACTGGGGCTGCTGTATATACTGCTGGGGCCTGTATACCACTGGGGCTGCTGTATATACCACTGGGGCTGCTGTATATACTGCTGGGGATGCTGTATATACTGCTGGGGCTGCTGTATATACCACTGGGGCTGCTGTATATACTGCTGGGGCCTGTATACCACTGGGGCTACTGTATATACCACTGGGGCTGCTGTATATACTGCTGGAGCTGCTGTATACCACTGGGGCTGCTGTATATACCACTGGGGCTGCTGTATATACTGCTGGGGCCTGTATACCACTGGGGCTGCTGTATATACTGCTGAGGCCTGTATATACCACTGGGGAGGCTGCTGTAATACTGCTTGGGCCTGTATATACCACTGGAGAGGCTGCTGTATACTACCACTGGGGGGGCCTGTATACCACACTGCTGGGGGCTGTATACCTGTGCTGGGGTCCACCCTCGGCTTATACACGAGTCAATAGGTTTTCCCAGGTTTTGGGGGTTTTCGGCTTATACACGAGTATATACGGTATTTAACATTTTTTAAATATATGCATATTTGGTATCGCTGCGTTCAGAAATATCAAGATATAAAATCAATCAGATCTGTAAAAAGTCCAAACGCCAAAATTATGTTTTTTTGGTCACTGCAACATAACATGCAATAACGAGCGATCAAAATAGCGGATCCATGCAAACATGGCGTCAATAGAAACGTCAGCTCAAGACACAGAAAATGATCCATCACAGCCCCAGATCCCGAAGAATATAAACGCTACAGGTTGTGGAAAATGGCGACAAAAGGGCAATTCTTTTTGTTTTCAAACTTCTGAATTGTTTTTCACCACTTGGATAACAATAAAAGTAACATGTTTGGTGTCTATGAACTCGTACAGATCCGAGGCATCATACCGACACATTGATTTTACCATATAGTACTGACCCAGACATCATACCGACACCTCAGTGTTACCATATAGTACTGACCCCAGACATCATACCGACACCTCAGTGTTACCATATAGTACTGACCCCAGACATCATACCGACACCTCAGTGTTACCATATAGTACTGACCCCAGACATCATACCGACACCTCAGTGTTACCATATAGTACTGACCCCAGACATCATACCGACACCTCAGTGTTACCATATAGTACTGACCCCAGACATCACACCGACACCTCAGTGTTACCATATAGTACTGACCTGAGACATCATACTGACACCTCAGTGTTACCATATAGTACTGACCCCAGACATCATACCGACACCTCAGTGTTACCATATAGTACTGACCCCAGACATCATACAGACACCTCAATGTTACCATATAGTACTGACCCCAGACATCATACCGACACCTCAGTGTTACCATATAGTACTGATCCCAGACATCATACCGACACATCAGTGTTACCATATAGTACTGACCCCAGACATCATACCGACACCTCAGTGTTACCATATAGTACTGACCCCAGACATCATACCGACACCTCAGTGTTACCATATAGTACTGACCCCAGACATCATACCGACACATCAGTGTTACAATATAGTACTGACCCCAGACATCATACAGACACCTCAATGTTACCATATAGTACTGACCCCAGACATCATACCGACACCTCAGTGTTACCATATAGTACTGACCCCAGACATCATACCGACACCTCAGTGTTACCATATAGTACTGACCCCAGTCATCATACCGACACCTCAGTGTTACCATATAGTACTGACCCCAGACATCATACCGTCACCTCAGTGTTACCATATAGTACTGACCCCAGACATCATACCGACACCTCAGTGTTACCATATAGTACTGACCCCAGACATCATACTGACACATCAGTGTTACCATATAGTACTGACCCCAGACATCATACCGACACCTCAGTGTTACCATATAGTACTGACCCCAGACATCATACCGACACCTCAGTGTTACCATATAGTACTGACCCCAGACATCATACCGACACCTCAGTGTTACCATATAGTACTGGCCCCAGACATCATACCGACACCTCAGTGTTACCATATAGTACTGACCCCAAACATCATACCGACACCTCAGTGTTACCATATAGTACTGACCCCAGACATCATACTGACACGTCAGTGTTACCATATAGTACTGACCCCAGACATCATACCGTCACCTCAGTGTTACCATATAGTACTGACCCCAGACATCATACCGACACGTCAGTGTTACCATATAGTACTGACCCCAGACATCATACTGACACATCAGTGTTACCATATAGTACTGACCCGAGACATCATACCGACACCTCAGTGTTACAATATAGTACTGACCCCAGACATCATACCGACACCTCAGTGTTACCATATAGTACTGACCCCAGACATCATACCGACACATCAGTGTTACCATATAGTACTGACCCCAGACATCATACTGACATATCAGTGTTACCATATAGTACTGACCCGAGCCATCATACCGACACCTCAGTGTTACCATACAGTACTGACCCCAGACATCATACCGACACCTCAGTGTTACCATATAGTACTGACCCGAGGCATCATACCGACACCTCAGTATTACCATATAGTACTGACCCCAGACATCATACCGACACCTCAGTGTTACCATATAGTACTGACCCCAGACATCATACCGACACCTCAGTGTTACCATATAGTACTGACCCCAGACATCATACCGACACCTCAGTGTTACCATATAGTACTGACCCAGACATCATACCGACACCTCAGTGTTACCATATAGTACTGACCCCAGACATCATATCGACACCTCAGTGTTACCATATAGTACTGACCCCAGACATCATATCGACACCTCAGTGTTACCATATAGTACTGACCCCAGACATCATACCGACACATCAGTGTTACCATATAGTACTGACCCGAGGCATCATACCGACATGTCAGTGTTACCATATAGTACTGACCCCAGACATCACACCGACACCTCAGTGTTACCATATAGTACTGACCCCAGACATCATACCGACACCTCAGTGTTACCATATAGTACTGACCCCAGACATCATACCGACACCTCAGTGTTACCATATAGTACTGACCCCAGACATCATACCGACACCTCAGTGTTACCATATAGTACTGACCCCAGACATCATACTGACACCTCAGTGTTACCATATAGTACTGACCCCAGACATCATACCGACACCTCAGTGTTACCATATAGTACTGACCCCAGACATCATACCGACACGTCAGTGTTACCATATAGTACTGACCCCAGACATCATACTGACACATCAGTGTTACCATATAGTACTGACCCGAGACATCATACCGACACCTCAGTGTTACAATATAGTACTGACCCCAGACATCATACCGACACCTCAGTGTTACCATATAGTACTGACCCCAGACATCATACCGACACATCAGTGTTACCATATAGTACTGACCCCAGACATCATACTGACACCTCAGTGTTACCATATAGTACTGACCCCAGACATCATACCGACACATCAGTGTTACCATATAGTACTGACCCCAGACATCATACCGACACCTCAGTGTTACCATATAGTACTGACCCGAGGCATCATACCGACACCTCAGTATTACCATATAGTACTGACCCCAGACATCATACCGACATATCAGTGTTACCATATAGTACTGACCCGAGCCATCATACCGACACCTCAGTGTTACCATACAGTACTGACCCCAGACATCATACCGACACCTCAGTGTTACCATATAGTACTGACCCGAGGCATCATACCGACACCTCAGTGTTACCATATAGTACTGACCCCAGACATCATACCGACACCTCAGTGTTACCATATAGTACTGACCCCAGACATCATACCGACACCTCAGTGTTACCATATAGTACTGACCCCAGACATCATACCGACACCTCAGTGTTACCATATAGTACTGACCCCAGACATCATACCGACACCTCAGTGTTACCATATAGTACTGACCCCAGACATCATACCGACACCTCAGTGTTACCATATAGTACTGACCCCAGACATCATATCGACACCTCAGTGTTACCATATAGTACTGACCCCAGACATCATACCGACACATCAGTGTTACCATATAGTACTGACCCGAGGCATCATACCGACATGTCAGTGTTACCATATAGTACTGACCCCAGACATCACACCGACACCTCAGTGTTACCATATAGTACTGACCCCAGACATCATACCGACACCTCAGTGTTACCATATAGTACTGACCCCAGACATCATACCGACACCTCAGTGTTACCATATAGTACTGACCCCAGACATCATACTGACACCTCAGTGTTACCATATAGTACTGACCCCAGACATCATACCGACACCTCAGTGTTACCATATAGTGAACATGGCGAATAAAAAAACCCAAAACAAAGTGTAATTGCTTTTTTTTGCTATTCCACAAAATTTGGAGTTTTCCCATTTTTCTGTACGCTATGTCATAACATGAATGATTTATTCTGAAAGTACAACTTGCCCCGCAAAAAACAATCCTTGATTTGTCTATAGTGATGGAAAAATAAAAAAGTTATGGGTCTTGGAAGAACGGGAGGGAAAACAGAAAACCAAAAAAAATGGAAAATCGCTCGGGGGTAAAGGGGTTAAAGTCTTCAGGAAAACAGCCATTGGAGGACCCAGTGGCTATGAATTTTGGTACCCTAATGGTTATATGAGAGGGACTAGGTATCCTGCTCGGCAACAGGGCGAAAAAAATCATATAATGATGTCAAGAAGATCAGGATTCCTCTGAAGGTGGGTGCAGGAGGTGTCCCTTCCCCTATTCCCTACCAGCAGGGCCCACAATTGTTATTGCGTCCGCAATTTCGCCCTCAACCTAAGGAGACATGGAAGTGCCACACCATCAGCGGGAAACATCAGGTAGACTCCCGTCACCGCTTCACACGCCGCAATCCCCAAAGGAATGTGGGCGTACATGTTCAGCGCCACAAGAATATAGGCGTGGCAGACTGGTGTATGCCGCGCCCCAAACACGCTGGTTATACAACGCAATAGCGTTAGCATTGGGCAGCCTGCGCAGGAAGGCTGGCTAATACATGACACCATTGCCATTGTGTAGTGTGAATGGTCAGCTCTTCAAAGATGGCGCCCTGTGATGGGACAGCCAATGGAGACACAGTAGCCACCACCAATCATCGCTGATGGGGCGCGGTATCCAGCACGCTGTGGCACGCCTCCGGGAAATCAGTAGGCAAAGCAGATTCCATCCCTATCGCCCCTTCACACGCCAAAAGCAGGGAAATTCACCTTCATGGTTGCCTCTGGTTTTGGAGCAGTGCTGTGAAATCGGAACCAGGCACAACCTTTTTGATTGAAATTCACAGCAGATCTGGCAGATTTACCGCATCTACCTCGTGACGGCCGCACTTGCGGCACACCTGAGGCACGCCCCATGCATTGTCTAAGTGTGGTTTTGCCAGATCCAGCGAATCCGGCACT
Source organism: Allobates femoralis (assembly GCA_033576535.1). NCBI lineage: Eukaryota > Metazoa > Chordata > Amphibia > Anura > Aromobatidae > Allobates > Allobates femoralis. The sequence goes on from JARQOC010000004.1 coordinate 4,098,625, forward strand.
TGCAGCGTTAGGAGAAAACCGCAACAAGCCGCACCTGACCGCAAGTCCTATAGACAATGCATGGGGTTTGCCGCAGGTGCGCCACAAGTGCTGCCATGACCTGGTAGATGCGGTAAATCAGCCGGATCTGACGTGAATTCTCACAATACATTATTGTAGCACATTAGTTGATTTCTTTTACCTGCAGATATCACGGATGTCCAGACTGTATCATCATCGTCCTCCAGAAGAACAGATACATCAACATCTCTCTCCAGCTCCTCATTAATTCTAATCTCTGTGTAGGGGTATATGTTTGGGGGACGACTGTCAAACATTAATGTCTACAGTAAAGAGTAATAAAGTTTAGTTTTGGATGCAATTTTATGCAACAAATTTATAACAAAAATCTCAGGCCTTTTCAAAGAAGTGTAAGGCCCCCTACACATCACGTCTTGTTCCTGTCCGTGGGGATCCAGTTTTTTTGCATGAATGGACAGGCCCGGATTTGTTACTCCAGATACCATTTGTGTGTACAGGATCCGTGATTTTGACGGATCCGGAAACAGAAAGAGCTGGGAGGAGCCCGAGCCTGCAAAGCACAGGCAAGCGGTGTTGGCGCTGACTTTCACTTTTAGTGTCTCTACATACATTGCGAAAGTGAATGCAATGGTTAAAAATAAAAAAAAAATAACTACCTCTCCGCCGAGTGTCCAGTAAAGCGCGGCATCCGCCTCCGATGGCTGCAAGGACCTTAATCAGCTGACCGGCATGGTTGGGCAACTTGATCAACTGATGGGTCACATGACAGCATCAGCTGAGCGGTTTAAACTGCCTGACCGATAATCGGTTTTGGTGGGCGGACGGTTCAAACTGCTCAGCTAATGCTGTCATGTGACACATCAGCTGATCAGGTTGCCCCGCCTCACCTGGTCAGCTGATTAAGGTCCTTGCAGCCATCGGAGGTGGACGCCTCGCATTGCCGGACACTCAGCGGAGAGGTGAGCATTTTTTTATGACTTTGCTTACTTTAATTTCACTTTAGCAGTGTATGTAGATCCACGGGAACAGAGCAGTGAATGTGTACTGAGCACTAAAATCAGATCTGGGAAACGATCCTGTTTATTCTAGAATCCCAGCTCTATAGGCCCCCATGTTATTTACATCGGACAACATCGGATCCAGTGCTGTCAGATTCTGTCCAATGGTACAGTGGGAAAAGGGTAGGGAAAGGCAGCTCACCGGTATGATTCCGTTCTGTCACGTCCCGGAGTTATAATCCGCACGGAAACCGTCCTGGTATCGGGCACGATAATCAGAATAAGGGAAAAGATCCAGCGGAGAATTTCCGGAATTTATTCGCTATACAAAACCTCCATAAAACAGCGGGGTGTGCATCAAGCCAACATGTTTCGACTACATGTTGGCTTGATGCACACCCCGCTGTTTTATGGAGGTTTTGTATAGCGAATAAATAAGCATTCCGGAAATTCTCCGCTGGATCTTTTTCCTTATTCTGATTCTGTCCGCTGCACCCAAAATCGGAGCAGTCTCTGATTTTGGGGACGTGAAAAAAGTGGACACCAACGAATCACTGCACACATGGATGGCCATTAAGGACCAATCCGTGCCCACAGGGATACATGGAGGCCAAATCGGATCCGTGGTTATCAGTTTTAAATGGATGTCACGGATTCCCAAAAATCGTGATGTGAAGGAGGCCTGAGGAGGAAAATAAAGCAATGATCAAAGCTACATAGCAATGTGCCGGTGTGGATGAACACAGTTTTAACATATTTTGCAACAGATGTTTGATGCAGTTGTATTATAAGAAGCATCCGACCATGTATAACCTGCACAAATGTGTCAATATTAGAAATCAGAGAACCGGTCCACTAACAACTGATTTCAAATTGTATGAAACTCCCAGGACCCGGCAGGTTTGAAGGGATTGCCTTGCATCATGTCATACATTGTATCAGCCAGAGAACGGGCTCGTATAAAGTCTGAGTGGCTTCTCCATTGTACTTTGCAGCTATTGCATCACATAACGCAGAACATCCAATCAATAGAGACTATCAGAGCCACTATAAAAGATGAGGCAGGCAAGACAGCGGCCATTTTAAGGTCATATGCCCACACTGGTGCTTGTGCTGCACATTATTAAGGCATATTGTAGAAATGTGCAGCAAATATGCATGGTGTATGTGCCAGCCAGAAATTCAGTGGCCGTCATCATTCTATGCGCAAATCTTTGATCCGTAAAAATCTGCAGCATGACAATATATGGCATTCTCCCTACTGGCACCTCGTGGTCTCAGCCACATCAAACACCCTTGTGGGTAGGGGATGTGTGACCCACGTGCTGTGAGACGGAGTCGAAACCATGACGTGCCTGGAGTACGGTAGGGAAAATGTCATACTATACCTAGAACAGGGTGGGCAGGCTGAGCCATGTGGGCGGCCACAGTACAGCGCTGTGAGAGATGGGTGCACAACTGAATTGTTTGCACCAAAAAAAGCAGCCATTACACAGCAAAAGTGAAACATTTTTGCTACGTAACTTTTGCTCATCAATACAGAAGGAACAAGCCTGAAGCTGTAGAGAACTAACGTTAATAAAGTGCGGTGTGCTAATGAAAAACACAGAAAATGGGAGGAATAGTCTGGGAAGAACACTACATATATTTAACAAAAAAAGGAGATTGGACAGGTGCAGGAGCTGCGGAGTCTGTGTAATCGTGATTTTAATGCTGTGATACTCCAGTACAGCTCCTTTTCCAGCTGCTTGATGTGAGAGAAAAAAAGCCTCATTGTAAGAGCGTTCCGGCCGTTGAAGTAGCAAACACAGTTCTCAAATTGCCCCCATTTGCCTCTAGTAAGTGTATCACTAATGAGAGAGTATAAGACAGAATTTTATATATTATTATTATTTATATAGCAGTATTAGTTCCATGGTGCTGTACATGAGAAGGGGTTAAATACAAAATTATAGATATAGTTTACAGTAAACAAATTAACAACAACAGACTGGTACAGAGGGGAGAGGACCCCGCCCTTGAGGATCTGCATTCTACAGGACAATGGGGAGGAGACAGAAGGTCAGGGGTGTGGCAGCTCCGGTGGTGTTGGGGTGGCGATTCTGGTGGCGGTGGGGCGGCAGCTCCTGTGGCGGTGAGATGGTGACTCTGGTGGCGGTGGGGCGGCAGCTCCAGTGGTGGTGAGGTGGCGACTCTGGTGGCGGTGGGGCGGAGCTCCGGAGGCAGTGAGGTGGCGACTCTGGTGGTGGTGCGTTGGCAGCTCCGGTGGCGGTGAGGTGGCTACTCTGGTGGCGTTGGGGCGGCGACTCTGGTGGCGGTGGGGCGGCAGCTTCGGTGGCGACTCTGGTGGCGGTGGGTCGGCAGCTCCGGTGGAGGTGAGGTGGCGACTCTGGTGGTGGTGGGGCGGCAGCTCTGGTAGTGGTGAGGTGGCGACTCTGGTGGTGGTGGGGCGGCAGCTCCAGTGCTGGTGAGGTGGCGTCTCTGGTGGCGGTGGGGCGGAGCTCCGGAGGCAGTGAGGTGGCGATTCTGGTGGCGGTGGGGCGGAGCTCCAGAGGCAGTGAGGTGGCGACTCTGGTGGCGGTGAGGCGGCAGCTCCGGAGGCGATGAGGTGGCGACTCTGGTGGGGGTGGGGCGGCAGCACAGTGGCGGTGAGGCGAAGCTCCAGTGGTGGTGAGGTGGCACTGTGGTTATTGCAGGCTGCAGCTTTCCTGAAGAGATGGGTTTTCAGGTTGTGTCTGAAGGATCAGAGCCTGGTGGATAATTGGACGTATTGGGGTGCAAAATTCCAGAGGATGGGCGACATTCGGGTGGAATCTTGGAGGCGGTTGTGTGAGGATCGGATAAGTGTGGAGGAGAGGAGGAGGTCTTGGGAGGATCGAAGATTACGTGAGGGAAGATAGTGGGAGATTAGGTCAGACATATAGGAAGGGGACAGGTTATGGACGGCTTTGTAGGTCAGTGTTAGTAGCTTGAACTGGATTCGTTGGGTAATTGGGAGCCAGTGGAGGGATTTACAGAGGGGAGAGACAGGGGAGTAGAGAGGAGAGAGGTGGATTAGCTGGGCAGCAGAGTTATTATTGTTATTATTATTATTTATTTATATAGCGCCATTGGTTCCATGGCGCTTTACATATGAAGTGGGGGTAACAAGGACAGGTACAGTACATATGAACACTCAATGTTTGCTGATACACGACGGGAGAGTTAAACATTTGTCACTTGCCTTAATCACAGCAGGACGATGTATTCTCTGAAAACATCATACTCAGTTTGAGTCATTGTTCTGCTCAGTCCATCTCCTCCACTGCCAGAACACACAAAGGTTGACATAGACTCTCAATTCCATCAACACCACCGCTATAACGTTAGGCCTTATCTGCCAAACCCACAGCACCCGGGGGCTAAGGAACATTTTCCACAAAAACAATTTCAGGTAGTTATTTTATTGCAAGCTTTGTACTTCTATTAGAAGGGGTGGAGGAGATGAAGAAGAACAATCACAATTGTCCCATGTTTCCGGCTCTGGCCGTTGTACTGGTACCTTGAGCTAAAACAAATCCACTTTGGGAACCAAGATGAATGGATAAGTCTGCAAAGAAGCCACGTAGCCCTGAAACGCGTTGACTAATAAATCAATATTATATTGTTTTTAACTCTTACTCCTCCCTACTTTCATTTTCTGAGATAATGACCTTTGGGTTTTCATTGGCTGTAAGCCATAATCATCAACATTAACAAAAATAAACTCTTGAAATGATGAATTTTGCCATTAAACCTGCCAGTAATTGGATTGCCCATAGCCTCTACCTGCCTTCCTGTCTGACTGCTCTCTTTTCCATTGTTCTCCAGTACAATCATCCAATCCTCACTCTACAATTGACACCGTGTCCAACATTTCATCTACAGAGGATGAAAGACGTCTCAAACTCATAACTCGTAAATTATTTGTAAAGGCGCTATTGACATGAATTTCTCACCAGATGTTGGTGACAATCCATCCGATCCACACAAGCAAAGACATAAACCCATAGATGTCTATACATGAAGAAAGCGAGCTGCTACGAGCCATGTAAAGTCCTGACACCAGCTGAAATCTATCAGTAACTAGAACGCAATCCTGCCACTTACTGACAAATACCATTATCTGGTTCAACTGATGGCCGATAAACCGGAGTCACATTGCTCAAGAAACATCTCATGATGGGTAAAACCAGTGAGCTGTCTCATGACCTTCACAACCGTACTGATGGCATTGGTTACAGAAGAAACATCTCATGATGGGTAAAACCAGTGAGCTGTCTCAAGATCTTTATAACCACACTGATGGCATTGGTTACAGAAGAAACATCTCATGATGTGTAAAACCAGTGAGCTGTCTCAAGATCTTTACAACCACACTGATGGCATTGGTTACAGAAGAAACATCTCATGATGTGTAAAACCAGTGAGCTGTCTCATGACCTTCACAACCATACTGATGGCATCGGTTACAGAAGAGTTTCTAAAGCACTGAAGGTTTGACGGATCACTGTTGGGACCATAATCTGGTAGTGAGAAGAACATCATTTCCCCATAAACGGGCCTTATTGAGATGCTCTCTGCCACATTTCAGAGAAAGAAGTGAAAATAATGATCACACGAGCAGGCACAATTGTTTCAGAGAAGATAATAAGTAATGCACTCCCCCTCCTTGGCCTCTATGGACGCTCCTGTATGCACGATCACCATAAAGACTCCGTTGCTTAACAAAAAGAAGATTCAAGAGCATTTAAAGTTTCCTTAACACCATATAGACAAGCCTCTGAAATACTGGAGAATATAGTCTGGTCAGATGAGAAAAAAATGTAAAGGTACCGCTACACGCCACAACATCGCTGCAATATCGCCCGCGATTTCACGAGAGCGCGCAAGTTTTTTGTCACTTTGTCAAGATCGCTTTGGAGATGTCACACGTAGCGATGTTGCGTGCAACCTCCGGCGATCTGGTGTTCCGGAAATCGCCTGAACAAGACCGGAAGCGATCTTGCCTTTCCACATCAGCGATGTGGGTGTGCTGTTTGAGGCCGGCAAAGAGCTAGGCGTGCCAGAGTGTGTTACACCGTGCCCCTACCACTGCGATTGGCCGACCCAACTGCGTTACCATTGGTCAGCCTTGTCTGGCAAGATGGCCACTACATTACGCATTTGCCCTTTCTACCATCTCGCTATTCAAATATGGCACCTTGGCCACCGGCAGCCAATGGGAACGCAGTAGTATCTACCAGCGGAAAACAGAACGCTCAGGCACGCCTATGGGATTTCAGGATCTCTGAAGTTGCGCTCAACATCGTTACTGTCACACGGCACGATCCTGCAAAATCGCGAGGTTGATATCGCCTGGTATTAGACCAGTGTTGTAAAACCTGTCAACTCGCCACCAGCGATTCATCGCCGTCGAATCGCCTTGTCACACGCCACAATGCACTTGCGATGTGGTTTCAGCATCGCCGAACCCATGAGTTGTTTGCAAAGTTGCGGGCGATATCGTGGCGCGTGACGGTACCTTAACTCTTTGGATGCCATAACACAAACCATGTTTGAAGGCCAAAAGGCAAATCAAACCAAATACACCAACAACAGTGAGGCGTGGAGGGGAGTACGCTATGGTGTGTGGCTGGTTCTCTTATGACTGAAGGAAGGAGGAATGAACAAATTTCATTCTTGATAAAAATCTGCTGCCACCTACCAGGAAGATGATGATGAAAGGAGGGTGGACATTTCACAAGACACCGACTCCAAACACAAAGCCTAGAGAAAGAAAACAAATCAGCTAGAGTGTCCGAACAGATCACCGGAACTGAATCCAATAGAAAATGTCTGGAAGGAACTAAGAGGTCATAGAGGGATCTGAGGGATCTGCAGGAGGTGAAGAGTGTTTGTGTAGAAGATTGGAAACGGATCCGTTTTTCTAAGGCCAATAGTGTCCCCTTTGGTCCTGGACGTGTTTGGGAATTTTTAGGACTTAGGCCAGGGTCACAAATACCATCTGTTTTTGCCTTAAATCCGTTTTTGGGAAGATTTTTGGGCATTTTTTTTTCTAAGTCCAAAAACGCATATGCGTTAACGCATGTTTGTGTGTTTTTTTACATGGGGCCCTATAGGAGATGCATGCGTTTTTTGGGAAAAAATGACTAAGTCCCAAAGTTTCCAAAAAATGTACTGGTCCTCAGGGGACACTATTGGCACCCTACATTTAACGGATCCGTTTTTCTAAGGGCTTAAAAAACGGATTTGTATGTGTGACCCCGGCCTAAGTAATTTTTTCACCAAAAACGCATGCGTTAACACATGGTGCCTATATGTACTGTTGAGGGTCTCAGTTCAATCACAAGTCCATCAGCCATTCCAAATTATTATATATCTAGGCAATTGTGCACGTCTGCACGCCGCAAGTAAATGATACAGACACCAGAGCCGTCTCAAGCCTTATCTCATGCCTACGCCAAATGAGATTAAACACAACGCAAGCGTTTATTGAAACACACATTTTTATACAGAAAGCAAAGGGGTGTTAGTTATTCTAGGACTTTCTACAAAGTGATCATCTCCTAATTGGTCAATTCTTATCAAATTATTCTAATATCTAAATTCCTCCCTTAATGGGTTGGCTTAGGTCTCAGGTGTATTATGGAACGTGGGCGCCATCTAGTGTATAACAGACAACATGACATCTCCGAGTCACAATTTATATATTTTAGAGAAGAGTTGTGATATTTTTAACCCTATAAAGAAATTTCATGTCTCTCCATCCTCAACAGTACCATGCGCTAACCCATGTGTTTCCCATAGGGCCCCATGTTAAAAAAACGCATGCCTTTTTTACTGCACCCAAAAACGCTGCTAGCACTGTTTTTTGGGATGCTGAACAAAAATGCACTTGTTTTTGAAAAACGCAGTGGCACTTAAGTGTACCATGTGTTACCATGTGTACATATGCGTTTTTTAGGCAAAAAAATGGTTAAAAAGATCCCAAAAACAGATCCAAGGCAAAAACAGCTGCCATGTGTGACCCTGACCATAGCCTAGTCATGGCCAGAAGTTTCAACCTACAGTGAGTGTTATAAGATCATGGAGCACGTCCAGGATTATCGATTTTTTGGTGACCTTAGGGGTACTTCACACATCGTGATACCGCTAGCGATATCACTGTTACGTTTGTGACGTAACAGCGACCTCGCCAGCGATCTCGCTATGAGTGACACTTAGCAGTGACCGGGCCTCTGCTGTGAGATCGCTGATCATGACGGAATGGCCTGGACCTTTTTTTCATCAACGGTCTCCCGCTGGGCAACGTGCATCGCTGTGTTTGAAAGGGACAACGACCAGCGATCTCAATACTACGCACGAGAGTGACAGGTCCCCAACGACCCCCGTATCGTTCCGTATTATTGGTGCGTCGCTGGTGAGATCTGACTGTTTGACATCTCACCAGCGACCACATAGCGATGCTCCAGTGATCCTTACCACGTCGTATCGTTGTCGGTACGCTGGAGCGTCGCCAGGTGTGACGGGGCCCTTACAACATGCATGCACCAAAACGTCCTATGCCTAGTCACAAACACTAGGCAGGGAAGTCCTGACCTATCGTGAAGATTCAACACACGAAGCAGTAAGATTCGCAGTGGACTGTACAAGGAAAGCAAGATTTTGAGTCACTTAGGTCTCTTCATTAAGCTTAAGCCTGATGAAGAGGCCATAGTGTCTCGATAGCCTGATGAAGAGGCCATAGTGTTTCGATAGCCTGATGAAGAGGCCATTGTGTCTCGATAGCCTGATGAAGAGGCCATAGTGTCTCGATAGCCTGATGAAGAGGCCATAGTGTCTCGATAGCCTGATGAAGAGGCCATAGTGTCTCGATAGCCTGATGAAGAGGCCATAGTGTCTCGATAGCCTGATGAAGAGGCCATAGTGTCTCGATAGCCTGATGAAGAGGCCACAGTGTCTCGATAGCCTGATGAAGAGGCCATAGTGTCTCGATAGCCTGATGAAGAGGCCATAGTGTCTCGATAGCCTGATGAAGAGGCCACAGTGTCTCGATAGCCTGATGAAGAGGCCATAGTGTCTCGATAGCCTGATGAAGAGGCCATAGTGTCTCGTAGCCTGATGAAGAGGCCATAGTGTCTCGATAGCCTGATGAAGAGGCCATAGTGTCTCCATAGCCTGATGAAGAGACCATAGTGTCTCGATAGCCTGATGAAGAGACCATAGTGTCTTGAAGCCTGATGAAGAGGCCATAATGTCTCGATAGACTGATGAAGAGGCCATAGTGTCTTGAAAGCCTGATGAAGAGGCCATAGTGTCTCGATAGCCTGATGAAGAGGCCATAGTGTCTCGATAGCCTGATGAAGAGGCCATACTGTCTCGATAGCCTGATGAAGAGGCCATAGTGTCTCGATAGCCTGATGAAGAGGCCATAGTGTCTCGATAGCCTGATGAAGAGGCCATAGTGTCTCGATAGCCTGATGAAGAGGCCACAGTGTCTCGATAGCCTGATGAAGAGGCCATAGTGTCTCGATAGCCTGATGAAGAGGCCATAGTGTCTCGATAGCCTGATGAAGAGGCCATAGTGTCTCGATAGCCTGATGAAGAGGCCACAGTGTCTTGATAGCCTGATGAAGAGGCCATAGTGTGTCGCTAGCCTGATGAAGAGGCCATAGTGTCTGAATAGCATGATGAAGAAGCCATAGTGTCTCGAAAGCCTGATGACGAGGCCATACTGTCTCGATAGCCTGATGAAGAGGCCATAGTGTCTCGATAGCCTGATGAAGAGGCCATAGTGTCTCGATAGCCTGATGAAGAGGCCAAAGTGTCTCGATAGCCTGATGAAGAGGCCATAGTGTCTCGATAGCCTGATGACGAGGCCATACTGTCTCGATAGCCTGATGACGAGGCAATACTGTCTCGATAGCCTGATGACGAGGCCATACTGTCTCGATAGCCTGATGAAGAGATCATTGTGTCTCGATAGCCTGATGAAGAGGCCATAGTGTCTCGATAGCCTGATGAAGAGGCCATAGTGTCTTGATAGCCTGATGAAGAGGCCATAGTGTCTCGATAGCCTGATGAAGAGGCCACAGTGTCTTGATAGCCTGATGAAGAGGCCATAGTGTCTCGATAGCCTGATGAAGAGGCCATAGTGTCTCGATAGCCTGATGAAGAGGCCACAGTGTCTTGATAGCCTGATGAAGAGGCCATAGTGTCTCGATAGCCTGATGAAGAGACCTTAGTGTCTCGATAGCTTGCTTTGCTTTTTCTTACCATCTTTTCAGTTAGACATTAAAAGGTATCAACCACTGAGGACTCTCAGATTGTAATAATTTTATATTGTATAGACACTTTGTAATGATTTATTACAGTATTGTATTTCCATTTCAATATTGCATTTTCTACATTGTATTACTTTGTCATTTTATGACTGGGGTATATTCAATGCTTGGTATAAATTTGTGTAAATAGGTACAAAATGGTACTGGCTAAAAAAGCCTTTCTGCTTCTTCCCACCAGGCCCCGGGGAAGTATCACTGGTGAGGTTCTACTCCTTGTTCTTCTAATGTGATATAAATAATGAAGACATATATATATTGGTGATGAATTCTTTATATGCACTTACCGGTGGGATGACAATCGCATTCCGAGGTCCTACAACTTTGTATTTCTTCTTAGAATAAATAATTCCCGTCTGTGGGGGTTTAGGAATTCTCTGGAATGATGATTGTCTCTCCGCATCCACGACAGCCTGAGGCAAAAGAAAATCATTGACAGTTCAGGTACATTGGATGTCGTGTTTTACAGGCTGCAAGAAACTATATTTATTCCCCAAATATAGGAGTAAAGTGTGTGTGTGGGGGGGTTGTTTAATAGTCCAGACGTACTTTGTTCACTGTTGAAGAGTGGCAGTGTAGCGGGTTACAAAAGGCAAGAACAATGGCTAACCTCCATGATCAGACTCTGCAAGTCAAGCACCGGAGGCCATGTACCTGAGATTAGACACTGCAGGCCAAAGAACAATGGCGAACTCCCATGATCAGACTCTGCAAGTCAAGCATCGGAGGCCATGTACCTGGGATTAGACACTGCAGCCAAATAACAATAGCTAACCCCCATGATCAGACTCTGTAAGTCAGGTACCGAAGGCCATGTACCTGAGATTAGACACTGCAGGCCAAAGAACAATGGCTAACCCCCATGATCAGACTCTGCATGTCAAGCACCAGAGGCCATGTACCTGAGATTAGACACTGCAGGCCAAAGAACAATGGCTAACCCCCATGATCAGACTCTGCATGTCAAGCACCGGAGGCCATGTACCTGAGATTAGACACTGCAGGCCAAAGAACAATGGCGAACTCCCATGATCAGACTCTGCAAGTGAAGCACCGGAGGCCATGTACCTGAGATTAGACACTGCAGGCCAAAGAACAATGGCTAACTCCCATGATCAGACTCTGCAAGTCAAGCACCAGAGGCCATGTACCTGAGATTAGACACTGCAGGCAAAGAACAATGGCTAACTCCCATGATAAGACTCTGCAAGTCAAGCACCAGAGACCATGTACCTGAGATTAGACACTGCAGGCCAAAGAACAATGGCGAACTCCCATGATCAGACTCTGCAAGTCAAGCATCGGAGGCCATGTACCTGGGATTAGACACTGCAGCCAAATAACAATAGCTAACCCCCATGATCAGACTCTGTAAGTCAGGTACCGAAGGCCATGTACCTGAGATTAGACACTGCAGGCCAAAGAACAATGGCTAATCCCCATGATCAGACTCTGCAAGTCAAGCACCGGAGGCCATGTACCTGAGATTAGACACTGCAGGCCAAAGAACAATGGCTAATCCCCATGATCAGACTCTGCAAGTCAAGCACCGGAGGCCATGCACCGAAGACCAGAAGCCACAGGTCAAACAATGTAGGCCAAGCAGTAAAGATCACTTAAAAAGCTGTAAATGGCACTCTACAGTGACTTATATAAATATTAAAATGTATGTAAAGTGCTATGGAATTAATAGCGCTATATAAATTAATAAATATTAATTATTAGAGTTTGCATTAAAGCTAAGAAAAAAATGTAGATACTTAGCATTATGGGAATGGCCATATCAGTAATCCACCAAGTTGCCACATTAAGTCATATCCCGTAAATGGGTGCCCAACGGTTGTTTTCTGCCTATGTCTAAAGGCCCCGTTACACGGCACGACATCGCTGATACGTCACGGATTTGGAGGCGTGCTAGCGACATCGTTAAGACGTCTTTGCGTGTGACTCTGCCAAGTTGTAACAATAAATTGTTGAATTGTTGAAAACCACACGATCAACGATCAGCCAACCTGGTAGATCGTTGTGTTTGACACCGCGATAACGATGTCGTTCACGACTTCGCCCATTCACAGCAATCAACAGGGATCGTTTGCGGGGTTTGTGAACGATACCTGCTCACAACATCGTTGGTGAGTTGTTCACGATATCTAGACATGTGACATCTCACCAATGGTGTCAAAACGATGTCTGAAACGACCGCGCGCCCCTGAAATCATTGCGGACATCGTTCCAACGTCGTGCCGTGTAACGGTACCTTTAATAAGATCTTCCTTTGTGGGCAACTGATACAAGAGCGTAATATAGGCTTTACGTCTTATGCACCCTTCATACGGGTGTGAACCCATATCATAAAATACAAAATGAATATGCGGCACTCGATCCTCTCAGTGTAGGTGACTGACTAAACACAAATTACAATTATAAAGCAATAAGCAGCGCTCTACAGTGACTTATGTAGAAAAAAATAGAGATACTTAGCATTATGGAAGTGGCTATATCAATAATACACCCAGTTGCCACGTTGAGGCGCATCCCGTAACTGGGTCCCTAACCGTTGTTTTCTGCCTATGTCTTAGTGAGATCTTCCTTTGCGAGCAACTGATATCAGAGTAACAGAAACTCAATATTACGTCTCGGCGGTAAATGCCTGCCTTCATCAGGTGACCTGATGAAGGCGGGCATTTACCGCTGAAACGCGTTTTGATTGATTAAACACCCTGAAGAAACATCCTCCTGCCTGGATGAATCTCTGGCACCTGGATCCACTAATATCCTTTATCCTTATTACATATGCAACAATAGGCACAGCAGACTAACCAGTAGGGTCATCAAGAATCCACACTCCTGCTAGCATATCTGCTCTCTTTTTCCATTTGCTGCCAACTCCTCCTTTCTTTTGACGCTCCGAGCTTTTATATATTTCAAGTGTGCCACAGCCATCGCTAGGGATGAGCGAGTAGTCAAATACTCGGACTTGCTATACTCGTGCCAATTACATTGTAATACTCGGGTATTCGGTGAGAGTAGCGAGTCCAATGTTAATCAATGGGAAATGCAAGTAATTGTCTGCTGGACCCAAAAAAGCAGTCTGGGTGCTGAAGAAAAGGCTGAAATGGGTGCATGATTGCTGTAAGAGCGAGTTATGATGGCGGAGATCTTCTGACAGCTCAGTGTGTAAGTGATGTAAACAGAATAATCTGCCCTAGGGGCTGTGTGATGGTTAACGCAGGAAGAAGCCACCCATCATCATCATCGCAAGGGCTTCACAATTATAAAGCTTGGACGACTGGCATTGTTGTCCCACTGCTACTGCACAATGTGCAGGCATAGTGTCTCCAAAAATTAGCCCAAGGGGCCGTACCATGGTTGATGAAGGAAGCAGGCCTCAGGGGCCAAGCAATTATGATGCCAGGACTACTAGTATAGTTTTTCCAGTGCCGAATGTGCAGGCATAGCCATAGTGTCTCCAAACATTAGCCCAAGGGGCTGTACCATGGTTGATGAAGGAAGCAGGCCTCAAGGGCCAACTAATTATGAATCTAGCCTAGGACTACTAGCACAGTAGTTGCAGTGCCCAATGTCCAGGCATAGCCATAGTGTCTCCAAAAAGTAGCTCAAAGGGCTATATCATGGGTATCATGATTGAAGGAAGCAGGCCTCAGGGGCCAAACAATTATGAAGCTAGGACTAGTCGCATTGTAGTTGCTGTCCCCAATGTCCAGGCATAGCCATAGAGTCTCCAAAAAGTAGCCCAAGGGGCTGTATTATAGTTGATGAAGGAAGCAGGCCTCAAGGGCCAAACAATTGGGAAGCTAGGACTTGTAGGACTACTTGCATAGTTTTTGCAGTGCCCAATGTGCAGGCATAGCCATTGTGTCTCAAAAAAGTAGCCCAAGGAGCTGTACCATGGTTGGTGAAGGAAGCAGGCCTCAGGGGCCAAACAATTATGAAGCTAGGACTAGTCGCATTGTAGTTGCTGTCCCCAATGTCCAGGCATAGCCATAGAGTCTCCAAAAAGTAGCCCAAGGGGCTGTATCATGATTGATGAAGGAAGCAGGCTTCAAGGGCTAAACAATTATGAAGCTAGGACTAGTCGCATAGTAGTTGTCATGCCCAATATCTAGACATAGCCATAGAGTCTCCAGAAAGTAGCCCAAGGGACTGTACCATTGTTGGTGAAGGAAGCAGGCCTCAATGGCCAAACAATTATGAAGCTAGGCCTACTAGCACAGTAGTTGTAGTGCCCAATGTCCAGGCATAGCCATAGTGTCTCCAAAAAGTAGCCCAAGGGGCTGTTTTATGGTTGATGAAAAAAGGAGGATCTTATCACAAGTGCCTCCATTGGGAAATATAAATTAACAGAACATTTTTTTTCGGCTTATTGACCATGAGGTACGTGCTGCAGAAGCATGAGTTTAAAACATGTTTAAGAAGAAGAAAAGGGATTTGTATGGGAAGGGATGGACGTGATCACCAGTTGCCTAAAATAGCCTTTTGGGTGACTTTAGGTTAGGATGTTGTCATCAGGAGGGCTTAAATACGCTTGCGAAATCCAGTCCTTGTTAAATTTGATCAGAATTAGCCTGTCTGCATTCTCTGTAGTCAGACCTGTGCGTGTAACTTTGATGATTGCCCCAGCAGCACTGATAACACGCTCTGACATTACACTAGCAGCAGGGCAGGCCAGCACCTCCAAGGCATATAAGGAGAGGTCTGGCCAAATATGCAGCTTGGATACCCAGTAATTAAATGGAACAAAAGTGTCAGGAAGGACCAAGGTATGGTCACTTAGATAGTCATTGACCATCTTGTGCAACTTCTCCCTCCTTGACATTGTTACTAGTCCAGGTAGCCCTTGCTGATGAGCTGGTTTATTGAAGATGGCCCAATTTAAGGACATTTTACCACCACCTCTTTTGGACCTACTGGCCGTGTCTCTCTCCATTAATGCATGCTGTTGCACAGAGCTAGTACCTCTGCTATCAGTGGTGTTTGAGGGTGATGTTGCCATCAAATGATCAACAATGGCCCTCTTGAAGGATCCTATTGTGAAACCCCTTGGTTACTGCAACAGTAGTGAAGGAAATTTGTCCTTGTACCATGGGTCTAGAAAGGTGGCAAGCCTAGATTGCTGTTGAAAATGTGGATCACGCGAGGGTCTTGGCACAGACAGTTAGATATGAAGTGTGCCATGTGTGCCAAGCTGCAAAGAGGCAAATGTTCTGTGACCCCAGCAGGAGGAACAATACCCATGCTCACCCCACACTGAGTCTCCTCCTTCTCTCCAGCCCACAGATGCTGGACAGACATGAAGCTGGGGTTGGGAGTCCCCTGTGTAGCATGAGGGGTCCCCTCCCTCCTCATCTTCCTCATCATCTTCATCCCCAATCTTGCCTGATGAGATTGGCTGGGCTGGGTAGGATCACCCATTGTGAAATCTTGCTCCATACCCAGCTGCTGGGCACTCAAAGATTCCATTTTTAGGTTATGCAGCGATTCTTTAAGCAAACATAGCATAATAGGGATGGTTACACTAATAATAGCCTGATCATCGCTCACAAGCTTGGTGCAGTACTCAAAGTTATCAAGCACCTCATAAATGACAGCGATCCACACCCACTCAACAGTTGTTATGTGTCTTGGATGAGTCTCAGTCTGATGGGCATGTTTAAGCTGGTATTCAGCAAGTGCCCTCTGCTGCTCACTTATCCTTGCCAATATGATATATTGAGTTCCACCGTGTTGGCAGGTCGCAAATGAGTCGATGGTTTGGCAAATTAAATTTCTTTTGAAGCGCTGCAAAACCAGCAACAGCGGTTGAGGAATGGCGGAAATGGGCGCAACTACGGTGCACCATCTCAAGTAGGTACGGCAAGTCAGGTATGTTTTTATGAATTTCTGCACCACTAGGTTCAGCACTTGAGCCATGCATAGCACGGGTACCAGCTTCTTGAGCTTTAAAGCCGCCACCAGGTTACGTCCGTTATCGCAGACAACCAGACCGGGTTGGAGTTGCAGTGGGGATTGCCACTGATTGGTCTGTTGTTTTAGTTCTTGCCACAGATCTGCTGCAGTGTGTGGTGTTTCACCTAAGCAGATGAGTGTGTTGCCGCTTTGACGATGCGCTGCTGCACAGCTCCCAACATGGGAGTGATTTGGAGGGTAATTCAGCATACGACGACAAGGCAGTGAAGTGGGAAGAGGGGAAACAGGAGGTATATGGTGAGGTGCAAACCCTGATTGAGGTTGGTCCTGCTATTCGTGACGTGGGTAGAATATGTGATGGTCCAGTTTGAGACTTTGTGCCACCCTCCACCAGGTTGAGCCAGTGTGCCGTGACAGCAATGTATCGTCCCTGTCCACAAGTACTTGTCCACGTGTCTGTCGCAAGGTGGACCTTCATGATTACGTCATTGGTGAGAGTGCGCTTTAGAATGTTTAAGACGTGCTGGAGTAAAATGGGGATGGCACACCGGGAAAAATAGTGCTGGCTGGGAACAGAGTATCGTGGGGCAGCCACAGCCAACAGATCATGGAAAGACTATGTCCCCCCACAAGCCTAAACAGCAACATCTCCACGGCTAGCAACTGGGCAATGTGCGCGTTCAGTATTTGTGCTTGT
The DNA here is from genome assembly GCA_033576535.1 of Allobates femoralis. NCBI lineage: Eukaryota > Metazoa > Chordata > Amphibia > Anura > Aromobatidae > Allobates > Allobates femoralis. The sequence continues at coordinate 4,115,631 of JARQOC010000004.1, forward strand.
GGATGCGTGACTTGGTATTTACGTCTCCTTTAATATATCTGGGACATGGACAACTGGACACTTGGCTGGGACAAACAAGTGGATGAGCTTGTTGTGTCATGTGTCTGTGCAACCACAGTTTGTGAGTAAGAGGTATGGTCACCTGTTTCCTGCCCAGCAGATTGTCGCCTGTGATCCATCCTTCCCATGGTAGTGGTTTGACCCGCAGACACCAATTCGGTATCCTGGTGTTCCGCCCACTAACTACAGTGCTTGGCTGCTGTGTGTTTCCACATACTGGTGGTGCTTTTGTTGCCTTTGACCTGGCCTCTGCTCAGCTTCGTATGGCAGATGCAACAGATGACAATATTTGGTTCAGAAGGACTATCTGAAAAAAATTTCCAGACAGCTGCTGAATGCACCCTTGCCTTGATTTGGGGCAAAGAGGGATTACTCTTGGCAACAGTTGACACACTTCACACTCTGCTCAAACCAGTAGCCCTTGGAGCCTTTGTAGGTGCTAAGTATCCACTTTCTTCCTCTGTGCTGCTGTGCTGGCTATGTGTGCCAGCAGTCTAGGTCATATCGGTGATCTCATCATCGACCATCTTATCCTCCATGTCATCCTCCTTCCGTATTGATATTGTCGGCTGGCCAGATGGCAACTGTGTGTCAGCACCATCAGCCTCCACCTCTTCACCTGGTATATCACATGGATGAAAGTGGCTTTCTTCTGGCTGTGGGTTTTCAAATATTTGGCCATGAACCGATAATACCTCCTCACGTTCTTCTTCAATGTCGCATACTGAGAGGCCAGAGACAACGAAAGGATATGGACCAAACAGATCCTCGAAGTGGCCAAGGTTGGGGTCAAATGTTTCCTGTGACTCCTGACCGGGTGATGAACTAGGAACAGGTTGAGAATAGGATGACCCAGCATTCTCTGTATGGACAGGAGACTGTGTGGTCGTGGATGATTGGGTGCTGCCAGGGGTGAACCTAGCCTCTCTGCTGCCTGAGGCGAACTACAGAACGGCGCCCCCCCCCCCACCTCAAGGATGTCAGCGCCATCACACACACATAGAGGAACCACAGAAGAATCCAGAACAAGGGTTATTAATGGCAATGGCGGCTTGGCACAACCTACAGACACACAATAATGGCGGCAGAGCGGTGCTCCTGTAGCTGACACAGTCCTGCATCCTTATAGCACAGGGGGCAGCACTGATTGCAATCTATTATCTCTGGTACATGCCTACAAAACTCTGGGCAGCTCCAATGTGGTGCTGCCTGGCACCGACTAGTCAGACATGTCCACCATGCCCCATCATCCACACACCACAGGTAACGATCTGCAGTCTAAGCATCAACAAGCCGCCACCACACTAAGGCTACCTTCACATTTGCATTCCCCTCCGCAGCGTTCTGTGGAGGGGATCCGCAATGTGACCGCAGCACCGCAAGCCCCTATCTTTATAATGGGAGCGCACAGTGCTGTGCTTGACTGCGTATGACCGTGCGCACCCATTCACTGCCATATGTGATCTGTGCGCAGGCGGATGCCTGCGCACAAATCACCCAGTCTCGTCTGCACCAGAAATGCAACATGTTGCATTTCTGGTGTGGACGAGACTGGGTGATTTGTGCGCAAGCATCCACCTGCGCATAGATCACATATGGCAGTGAATGGGTGCGCACGGTCATACGCAGTCAAGCGCAGCACCGTGCGCTCCCATTATAAAGATAGGGGCTTGCGGCGCTGCGGTCACATTGCAGATCCCCTCCACAGAACGCTGCGGAGGGGAACGCAAATGTGAAGGCACCCTAAACTGGTAAAATTTCCCAACAGACCATGCCTCCTCCCGGAATACTTAGCCAATCACAAGTGCTGCACATGGGGCTATTCAGAGTTAATAGCAGGTGCCGAACAAGTGGGTTAAGGAAGGGATGTGGGAGCGGAAAGGGGGACAAGCAGTGCACGCGCCATGATAATTTAGAGGCCTGCAGTCACCTAGACTTTCATCTGAAACCTGGACATGCCCTTTAATTATAATATTAAACACCTTAGCCCACTTCTAACAACGTGTAACATACTCCAGCAGTCACTGTACCTGTAAGTGTAAAAAATAAGCATATGGATGATTGGTCACATGACGTCTACTCAGACCACGGGAGGGGGGGGGGCGCGCCAAGCTGAACTCTTGCCCCGGGCGCCAGAAAACCTAGATACACCTCTGCTCCTGGGTGCACATGCATACAGTGCAGGGTTACTCCTGGGTGCACATGTTTACAGTGCAAGGACACCTCTGGGCAAACATGTGTACGGTGCAGGGTCACTCCTGGGCACCCATGTCTACAGTGTAGGGACACTCCTGGGCGCACACGTCTACAGTGTAGGGTCACTCCTGGGCGCACACGTCTACAGTGTAGGGACACTCCTGGGCGCACACGTCTACAGTGTAGGGACACTCCTGGGCGCACACGTCTACAGTGTAGGGACACTCCTGGGCGCACACGTCTACAGTGTAGGGACACTCCTGGGCGCACACGTCTACAGTGTAGGGACACTCCTGGGCGCACACGTCTACAGTGTAGGGACACTCCTGGGCGCACACGTCTACAGTGTAGGGACACTCCTGGGCGCACACGTCTACAGTGTAGGGACACTCCTGGGCGCACACGTCTACAGTGTAGGGACACTCCTGGGCGCACACGTCTACAGTGTAGGGACACTCCTGGGCGCACACGTCTACAGTGTAGGGTCACTCCTGGGCGCACACGTCTACAGTGTAGGGACACTCCTGGGCGCACACGTCTACAGTGTAGGGACACTCCTGGGCGCACACGTCTACAGTGTAGGGACACTCCTGGGCGCACACGTCTACAGTGTAGGGACACTCCTGGGCGCACACGTCTACAGTGTAGGGACACTCCTGGGCGCACACGTCTACAGTGTAGGGACACTCCTGGGCGCACACGTCTACAGTGTAGGGACACTCCTGGGCGCACACGTCTACAGTGTAGGGACACTCCTGGGCGCACACGTCTACAGTGTAGGGACACTCCTGGGCGCACACGTCTACAGTGTAGGGACACTCCTGGGCGCACACGTCTACAGTGTAGGGACACTCCTGGGCGCACACGTCTACAGTGCAGGGACACTCCTGGGCGCACACGTCTACAGTGTAGGGACACTCCTGGGCGCACACGTCTACAGTGTAGGGACACTCCTGGGTGCACACGTCTACAGTGTAGGGACACTCCTGGGCGCACACGTCTACAGTGTAGGGACACTCCTGGGTGCACACGTCTACAGTGTAGGGACACTCCTGGGCACATATGTGTACAGTGCAGGGTCACTCCTGGGCACATATGTGTACAGTGCAGGGACACTCCTGGGCACATATGTGTACAGTGCAGGGACACTCCTGGGCACATATGTGTACAGTGCAGGGACACTCCTGGGCACATATGTGTACAGTGCAGGGACACTCCTGGGCACATATGTGTACAGTGTAGGGACACTCCTGGGCACATATGTGTACAGTGCAGGGTCACTCCTGGGCACATATGTGTACAGTGCAGGGTCACTCCTGGGCACATATGTGTACAGTGCAGGGTCACTCCTGGGCACATATGTGTACAGTGCAGGGACACTCCTGGGCACATATGTGTACAGTGCAGGGTCACTCCTGGGCACATATGTGTACAGTGCAGGGACACTCCTGGGCACATATGTGTACAGTGCAGGGACACTCCTGGGCACATATGTGTACAGTGCAGGGTCACTCCTGGGCACATATGTGTACAGTGCAGGGACACTCCTGGGCACATATGTGTACAGTGCAGGGTCACTCCTGGGCACATATGTGTACAGTGCATGGACACTCCTGGGCACATATGTGTACAGTGCAGGGTCACTCCTGGGCACATATGTGTACAGTGCAGGGTCACTCCTGGGCACATATGTGTACAGTGCAGGGTCACTCCTGGGCACATATGCGTACAGTGCAGGGACACTCCTGGGCACATATGCGTACCGTGCAGGGACACTCCTGGGCACATATGTGTACAGTGCAGGGTCACTCCTGGGCACATATGTGTACAGTGCAGGGACACTCCTGGGCACATATGTGTACAGTGCAGGGTCACTCCTGGGCACATATGTGTACAGTGCAGGGACACTCCTGGGCACATATGTGTACAGTGCAGGGACACTCCTGGGCACATATGTGTACAGTGCAGGGTCACTCCTGGGCACATATGTGTACAGTGCAGGGACACTCCTGGGCACATATGTGTACAGTGCAGGGTCACTCCTGGGCACATATGTGTACCGTGCAGGGACACTCCTGGGCACATATGTGTACAGTGCAGGGTCACTCCTGGGCACATATGTGTACAGTGCAGGGACACTCCTGGGCACATATGTGTACCGTGCAGGGACACTCCTGGGCACATATGTGTACAGTGCAGGGTCACTCCTGGGCACATATGTGTACAGTGCAGGGACACTCCTGGGCACATATGTGTACAGTGCAGGGTCACTCCTGGGCACATATGTGTACAGTGCAGGGACACTCCTGGGCACATATGTGTACAGTGCAGGGACACTCCTGGGCACATATGTGTACCGTGCAGGGACACTCCTGGGCACATATGTGTACAGTGCAGGGTCACTCCTGGGCACATATGTGTACAGTGCAGGGACACTCCTGGGCACATATGTGTACAGTGCAGGGTCACTCCTGGGCACATATGTGTACAGTGCAGCTCCTCTCACCCCCTGTCTCCTTCCAGCTCCTCTGTCCTTGCAGCTCCTCTCACCCCCTCTCTCTCCTTTCTCCTTACAGCTCCTCTGACCTCCTCTCTCTCCTGGCACCCCCTCTCACCTCCTCTTTCCTTCCAGCTCCTCTCTTCTCAGACCCCCTAATTGCATCCCTCTCCCCTCCTCTCCTTGCAGCTTGTAATCGCACCCTCTCTCTCCTGCCAGCTCCTCTCTCCTCCGCTTTCCTCTCACCTCCTTCTTCTCGCATCCCCTCTCTCCTTCAGGGATCTCTCTCCTCCGCTCCCCTTGCAGCTTCGGCCTCCTCCAGCATGTGTCCCGCGCTCTGCCCTGCGGGACACTCACTGAAGACGTAACCGCCCTCTCCGTGCAGAGCAGAGCTGCAGGGGGGCGGGAGATTTGAAAGCAGACAGCGGCCGGCGTGCTGCACTGCTTTAGTATATATCGGGGGCGGCGGCCGCGGCTCCCATGCCAGTAACTATCTGTAGGGAACCTGCCACCTAGCCGCCCCCTGTATGCCGCCGCCTGAGCAAACACTTCATATTGGCTCATGGTTAATGCGGCCCTGGGTGCTGCTAGAAAATTTCGTGCAGGCCTTATCAGCCATCCAAGACAGTGTCTGCTCTTGATCTTCTGGCTTCCAGACCCGTTTACGTTCCAGACCGGGATATTTCACCAGGAACAAAGATACATCAACCTTCTTCTGTCTCCCAGACTCTGTGCCTTGTCGGGCGCCACTGACAACCTCACGCCCATGTCCACGTCCGTGTTCCTGTCCCTTCACAACAGCCTTTCTAGGAATTTGGGGTTTTCCTGACACAGCTGCAGATGTTCAGATGCAGATATTGGGGAACAAGGAGCAGTTAGTGCTTTGTGGAAGGAGCACCACAGCCTAGTACTGCTTTGTGTTTTACACACAGCACCGCAACTGCAGAAAAAATTTCCCTGAAGTTTAAGGCTAAATATTACGAGCACCAGTCACCACATAAGACAGCGGTGCTGGCTGCGTGTCAGTTGTGCAGTAGCGTGCGTGCTATTCAGTGTGAACACAGCACCACAACGGCACAAAAAAAAATTGCCCTGAGGTTTAAGGCAATATTATGCAAAACCAGACACCACACAGGACACAGCACCGCATTAGCAAAAACATTGGCCTGCAGGGGTAAATGTGACCCCAAATATAGCTGGGAAAACTGTCACTACTCCCTGACCTTATACTTTGAGCGCTGAGAAGAGCTGAAATATTGCTGACTGTACTATGTGGCACTGTAACGCTCCGGCCTGTCTCCCTGCACTACAGTCACCTAATACTACAATACCGGTAGCTCCTACAAGAGCTTTTGGGTTTTCCATAGGATTTCTGGATGATTTGCACAAGCACAACTCTCCCTAGTAGCTGCTCACACTCTCCCTACACTAGCTGTGCTCTGCATGCAATGTGCAGGAAGTGGCGGCGGCAGGGCTTATATAGAGCCTATGAGTCCATAGGCTACGACTCATGTATGACACTGGGAGGCCAGCCAATCATAGTAATGCCACAACCAAGAAGGCTGCGGCATTACTGTGATTGGCTAATGCTGGGCGGGAAATATGAATATTGCGAGGCGAGTAGTGAAATACTCGCTATGTTTCGAGTACCGCAAGTACCGCATTACTCGCCGAGTACCGAATACTTGTGAATATACTCGCTCATCCCTAACCATCACCTAACCTGGTTCTGCCCCGAAACTCATCCCTCAAGGAGGTAGGCTCATTGAACATTCATTTTAAGTAACTTACTTAATCAGTAGGAGACAGGGATTTTCCCACCAACATTGCTAGACATAGGCTGCTTTCACATTGCAAATTTTTTGGATCCGTGGCTGTCCGTTGTAAAACGGACAGCCACGGATCCGATTTGGCCCCCATGTTATCCTATGGGCATGGATCGGATTTGCCCTTAATGGCATCCGATTTTTGTCGGATCCGATTGTATCCAATTTTTGGCTGTGCCCAAAATCGGAAACTGCTTTGATTTTTGGCACAGCGGATCAAATCGGACACAATCGGATCCGACATGGGGGCCTATGGAGCACGGGTCCGAGAAAACATTAGATCGTTTCTTGGACCCGATTTTAGTGTACGGAGCATGCTCAGTACATTAAAACCCGCTCTGTACCGTCTAATTTCATACATACATTGCGGAAGTGAAATTAAGTAAAAGAAGGGTTAAAAATAAAAAAGAATCATGCTTACCTCTCCGTCATCTCCCCCGATGTCTCCATCTAGCTCCTGACAGCAGGACCTGGCTAGGCGGAGCAAGCCAATCAGCTGATCGCTCACATGACTGTATCAGCCGAGCGGTTTAAACTCAGCGCCTGCCAAAACCAACCGGTTTTGGCGGGTGCGGAGTGTAAACCGTTCGGCTGATGCCGGTCATGTGACCGATGACGCTGATTGGCTTGCTTCGACCCGCCAGGTCCTTAAGCCACAGGAGCTAGATGGAGACATCGGGGGACTCGCTTGGACAGGTCAGCATGATTTATTTTTATTTTTAACCCTTCTTTTACTTTATTTCACTTCCGCAATGTATGTATATACATTGCGGAAGTGAAAGTGCCCTTTCTGTCTCGGGGTCCGTGAAAATCACAAACCCGGACACAGAAATAGCATCGGGAGGTCACCTCCGATGCTGTCAGTTCCTGTCCGTGGGGGTCCAGGATTATTCAGATTTTTTTTTTTTAATTAAATGTTTAATCAATTAATAAACCAAGCAAATGGAATCTCCGCCAAAACAGTTAGTTTGCTTCATTTGTTCTTTACAAACAGAAAAGTCGAATAAGTAGCGTCAATCTTGTGTAAGTATGACGGACATACCCTCTCAGCTGTGCGGATCATTGGCAGGAGATATAGGTGAAGTCTGTACATGCGATGTCGATCTTCCCTGATAATGGTGTTACAGAATAGCAGGACCATCCCATGACAGCGGACTCTCCTTCTCTTCAGAGAGGAAAGAATAACCCCAAAACAGGAGAAGGAGGGGTTCTCCAGCACAGCGTACATGGCTTCTACTCTGGACGGGGTCTCCAGGGTCATCTTATCATCTTTGTAGTGGAAACATTTTATCGATGACTTGTTTCCTTTAGAAGCTAAAAAAATACATAAAATTAAATATTTTTGTTCCGAGTTTAGTTTGTAATAATATTTCAATCTTATTTCTGGCGATGAGGATATATTAGATACATACATAAATGTAATGTTCTAAGTCTATGAGCCTTGACATGACATTACCTCCTATACACAAACAATGCGGGAGGTAGATTGTAGACACTACACGGGGTTTGATGGCAGATTTGATGTTGTAGAGAGGACCGATGATCTCGTATCCATCAGGCAGAGTCTGTAACAGCTCGGAGTAGTTGCTCCATGAATCCACCTCGTACTCCAGAGTCACCGGATGTGTAACCAGGAACTGAAGTCCAGACTCCGAGCAGCGGAAGAGGCCTGGAGACGTCATCATAAGACTGAAAAACAGAAGCAGGGTCTGCTGGGAGTGTGCAGAGGAAGCCTAAAATCATGGAAATCATCCACACACTGAATCCTTGATTATACAATGTCTTTCCAAACAGAGAATGTATCAAATAATTTGCAAAGTCTACACCAGGCTTCAGGGTTATTTTAAATGATCCAGCACGAATTATGGACTAAAAAATAGATACCGTGAAACAAGTTGCAAACTACTATAACACTAATCACTACTTATGGGCTATAAGCGAGGCTAAGAGCTAAGTGCCAAAAGGGCTCGTCATAAACAGGTGGGACAAAGTAGTAGTCTGGTCATGGAGTGAGGTCAAAATTCTAGAAAGGTAGAGTGCCTTGTGAAAGTATTCAGCCCTCTATATACAGTGCCTTGTGAAAGTATTCGGCCCCCTATATACAGTGCCTTGTGAAAGTATTCCGCCCCTATATACAGTGCCTTGTGAAAGTATTCCGCCCCTATATACAGAGCCTTGTGAAAGTATTCCGCCCCTATATACAGAGCCTTGTGAAAGTATTCAGCCCCCTATATACAGAGCCTTGTGAAAGTATTCGGCCCCCTATATACAGTGCCTTGTGAAAGTATTCAGCCCCCTATATACAGTGCCTTGTGAAAGTATTCAGCCCCCTATGTATATACAGTGCCTTGTGAAAGTATTCGGCCCCCTATGTATATACAGTGCCTTGTGAAAGTATTCGGCCCCCTATGTATATACAGTGCCTTGTGAAAGTATTCGGCCCCCTATGTATATACAGTGCCTTGTGAAAGTATTCGGCCCCCTATGTATATATACAGTGCCTTGTGAAAGTATTCAGCCCCCTATATACAGTGCCTTGTGAAAGTATTCGCCCCCTATGTATATACAGTGCCTTGTGAAAGTATTTGGCCCCCTATATACAGAGCCTTGTGAAAGTATTCGGCCCCCTATATACAGTGCCTTGTGAAAGTTTTCGGCCCCTTGAACTTTTCAACCTTTTGCCACATTTCAGGCTTCAAACATAAAGATAGAAATTCTAATTCTTTTGTAAAGAATCAACAACAAGTGGGACACAATCGTGAGGAGGAACCAAAGTTATTGGATATGTTAAACTTTTATAACAAGTAAAAACTGATGCGTGGGGTGTGCAATATTATTCGCCCCTTTACTTTCAGTGCAGCAAACTCACTCCAGAAGGTCAGTGCGGATCTCTGAATGATCCAATGTTGTCCTAAATGACTGGTAATGATACATAGGATCCACCTGTGTGTAATCAAGTCTCCGTATAAATGCACCTGCTCTGTGATAGGCTCAGGGTTCTGTTTCAAGTGCAAAGAGCATCATGAAGACCAAGGAACACACCAGGCAGGTCTGAGATACTGTTATGGCAAAGTTTAAAGCCGGCTTTGGATACTAAAAGATTTCCCAAGTTTTAAACATCTGAAGGAGCCACTGTGCAAGCGATCATATTGACATGGAAGGAGTATCAGACCACTGCAAATCTACCAAGACCGGGCCGTCCCTCTAAACCTTCATCTCTAACAAGGAGAAGACTGATCAGAGATGAGGCCAAAAGGCCCATGATCCCTCTGGATGAACCGCAGAGATGTACACCTGAGGTGGGAGAGTCTGTCCATAGGACAACAATCAGCCGTACACTGCACAATTCTGGCCTTTATGGAAGAGTGTTAACCTATATTATGGCAAACAATTTATAAGGGGCTAAACTCGACCTTATGAACAAAACCTATATATGAATTGAGTTTGATAGCCAAATTTTTGGTTATAAATATCACTTTATTGAAATATATATGAGATTATTTTTTAAAACATACAATAGACAAAATTACTCTGAGACCAAAGAAAACACCCCTCAAATATAATAATAGACATATGGGATATTTGTTACAAATGTCTTGTACAATTCATAGACTTTAAACAACGTATCATATCCATTCTAATAATCTCGCCAGAGTTAATGTAAACTAATAATAAAGTGCACAAAGTGAACTGTAATAAACAATTAAAGTGCTAGTGCAAAATAATTTTTGGACCCTTCTTGAAGAAGCTGAGGCGAAACGCGTAAAGGGTGAGCCCCAAAGGACTGGTAATGTTCTGTGACCTCCTACTGTGTATACGTTGTTAGTAGGATTTAACTTGTTCCTCTGCCTTGGTGCAACATTGGACAATCCTGGAGTATGTACTGAGTCAAATCCTACTAACAACGTATACACAGTAGGAGGTCACAGAACATTACCAGTCCTATAGGGGCTCACCCTTTACGCGTTTCGCCTCAGCTTCTTCAAGAAGGGTCCAAAAATTCTTTTGCACTAGCACTTTAATTGTTTATTACAGTTCACTTTGTGCACTTTATTATTAGTTTACATTAACTCTGGCGAGATTATTAGAATGGATATGTTGTATAAAGTCTATGAATTGTACAAGGCATTTGTAACAAATATCCCATATGTCTATTATTATATTTGAGGGGTGTTTTCTTTGGTTTCTAATGGGATTTCTCAGAGTAATTTTGTCTATTGTAAGTTTTAAAAAATAATCTCATATACATTTCAATAAAGTGATATTTAAAACCAAAAATTTGGCTATCAAACTCAATAAAAGCTCAACACCCTCAAAACACCATCCCCACTGTCACACATGGTGGAGGCCTGAAAACACCCTCCCCACTGTCACACATGGTGGAGGCAGCATCATGGTTTGGGCTTTTCTTCAGCAGGGACAGGGAAGATGGTTAAAATTGATAAGAAGATGGACGAAGCCAAATACAGGATCATTCTGGAAGAAAACCTGCTGGAGTCTGCAAAAGACCTGAGACTGGGACGGAGATTTATCTTCCAACAAGACAATGATCCCAAACATAAAGCAAAATCTACAATGGAATGGTTCAAAAATAACCGTATCCAGGTGTTAGAATGGACAAGTCACATCCAGACCTGAATCCAATGGAGAATCTGTGGAAAGAGCTGAAAACTGCTGATCACAAACGCCTCTATCCAACCTCACTGAGCTCCAGCTGTTCTGCAAGGAAGAATGAGACAAATCCCAAGAGACTGCAGCTGTAATCGCAGCAAAAGGGGGCACAAGGGGGCGCTACAGAGTATTAACTCAAGGGGCCGGATAATATTGCACGCCCCACTTTACAGTTTTTTATTTGTTAAAAAAGTTTAAAATCTCCAATAAATTTGGTTCCCCCTCACGATTGTGTCCCACTTGTTGTTGATTCTTCACAAAAAATTAGAATTTATATCTTTATGTTTGAAGCCTGAAATTTGGCATAAGGTTGAAAAGTTCAAGGGGTGGAATACTTTCACAAGGCACTGTATATATACATAGGGGCCAAATACTTTCACAAGGCACTGTATATAGGGGGGCCGAATACTTTCACAAGGCACTGTATATAGGGGGCCGAATACTTTCACAAGGCACTGTATATATACATAGGGGGCCGAATACTTTCACAAGGCACTGTATATATACATAGGGGGCGAATACTTTCACAAGGCACTGTATATATACATAGGGGGCCGAATACTTTCACAAGGCACTGTATATAGGGGGCCGAATAGTTTCACAAGGCTCTGTATATAGGGGGGCTGAATACTTTCACAAAGCACTTTTATATATACATAGGGGGCTGAATACTTTCACAAGGCACTGTATATATACATAGGGGGCCGAATACTTTCACAAGGCACTGTATATAGGGGGCCGAATAGTTTCACAAGGCACTGTATATATACATAGGGGGCCGAATAGTTTCACAAGGCACTGTAAGTTTGAGTAAACAGTAGATCAGACTGAGCACTGGAACAACAGTCACACTGACACAATGAAGCTAAAGCAGTGATCTGATTATTCCAACCAAGCTACATTGCCAGGTGAGGACCCAGAGCAGGTGACAGCCATTTCTAGCGGTTACCTGAGCTGTGTCCTCGGGTGATTTCACATACTCGCTGCTCACACGAGCTCTGTACCATCATTCTGTGCTTGGAGACCTCAGTGAAAGGACGTTTCTTCTTCACTGCGGCCTCTAATGAAGCAGAGCTGAGATTGCGACGTGGGTTTATTATCTTTATTATCGCCGGATGGTATGTTGTTGGGACCTTTAATAAATGGGTAGATGGGGGTTGTCAATGTGCTTTATTTCTCATAAAGGTTTTTTTCTCTGTCTTTTATTTCTCTGTGTGTTTATCAACTCTTCACTTAATGGATTGGTAATGGGCAGGTATCCGAATACGCCTGACATTACCAATTCAGGGCTTAATGGCAAGCTGTCAATCATCAGCTGTCATTAACCCCTTCCATCAACCCGAAGCCACAGCACCAGGGCATCAGGAAGAGCAAGGTAAAGCATCAGGAATTGGTGCTTATAATGAATTAATCAATTTCTGGGGTGGCTGCAGGCTGCTAATATATAGTGTGTGTGTGGGGGGGGGCAAATAACTCTGGGCCCCCACCACGCTGAGAATACCAGCACACATCAACCTAGTTTTACCTCGGCTGGCAATTAAAAATATGGTGAAGCCCACGCATTTTTACAATCAGTGTAAAACTAGGTAGCTGAGGATGGCAGCCCGCAGCTGTCCGCTTTATCTGAGCTTAGAATGAAATATACAGTGAAGCCATACACTTTTTATTTTACAAATAATTATATATTTTACACACTATGACAGCAGGTTGGTTGCCGTACACCATCAAGATTATGGGGGGCGCAGTCTGATTGTAACAGCCAATCACAGATGCTTTCACAGAGAGTGAGCACCTGTAATTGGCTGTTGCCGGTCAGTGCAGTGAATATGCATGAAGCTTAATGAACGGCCCCAAAAGCAAACAGGAGACTTGTGAGATAGATAATAGGAAGGCTAGATCTATCTATCTATCTATCTATCTCTATCTATGTATCTATTTCTATCTATCTATCTATCTATTTCTTTCTATCTATCTATCTATCTATTTCTATCTATCTATTTCTATCTATATCTATCTATTTCTATCTATCTATCTATCTATCTATCTATCTACATATCCTTTTATACGATCTATCTATCTGTCTGTACGTCTAGCAATTCTAACTTTCTGCAATATAGAAAAGTCACTCTGCTACTGTTCTCACTGAGGATCTCGGCGATAAAAGAGACACAGATTTGAGCAGACCCAAGAATGGTAACTGAGGATGACTTACCGGTAAGTTCTGCCCATCATGGTGGGGGTAATTATACTCGAAGTATCTGATCTTACTAACTGTTAGAGATGAGAAAGAAATAAGAAGTAACAATAATATTCATTTACAATGTCAAATACAAAGTGGTTTAATTAAAGGGATTAGATGAACATACACATTATACCGGATGGGAAGTCAGAAGGATGTCCAGCAACAGCAACAATGTGGCCAGATTGTAATGATAAGTTGGGGAGATGATGAGCAAATACAGTTCATTGTACTTGAACTGAACTAACATTTTTCACTGGATTTTTTGTAGTTCATTCCCACACAGATTTATCAAAATTTTGGCCGCTTGCTGTCATTATTCTGAACCATAGTGGGCCATCAAAAGGTTAAAAATGAAAAAAAATCCTTCTACTCGCAACACCGCTCAAATTCCCTCTAATACTTATTGCCACCAGTCCCGTCCTCAAGTGGCGTAACTACAACAGGTGCAGGGGTTGCAATCACATCCGGGCCCTGGAGTCTAGGGGGCTCCAAAACTAACTCTGCCCTATAGAAAAAGACTATTACTAGTAAAGATTTGCAATAATTGGGGGCCCCATTGGAGCTTTTGCATCGGGGCCCAGGAGCTTCAAGTTGCATCACTGCCGTCCTCCATGCGTCATCTGGTTCTCTGTCACTCTCGATGGAATTCTCAGTCTCTCGTATTCTGGCAGACGGTTGTGCACATGTGAGTCGAAAGGTCGTCACATTCCAATACAAACAGTGGGAGATCAGAAGATGTGGCCATAACCGAACAGGTGGTAGTGAGTACTAAAAGGGCCAGAGAAGTGATTGATAGGGTAAGTAGAAGTCTTTGTTCTGTTACATTTATTATGCTGTAGGGCATCGGTGGGGAACATTTTTCTGCCAAGGGCCATTTGGACATTTCTACCATCTTTCGGGGGCCACACAAAATTATCAACTTCAAAATACCCTCCTATATTTGATTCAACTCCCCCTCCTGTGGTGACTGGGGCTGCTTTTTCTTGGTGTGGCATTAGGTGATATTGATCATGTTGCTTCTCAACTGCTTGTCCAGATTTCCTAGGGCAATAGTCATCATAGGAGAGGCTGGGGGCATATACTTAATCAGGAAGGCTGAACCTGGGACATACAGATTACTGATGAGCTGGACAGCGGCAGACCTTGAGCCCAGGGGGCCCTGGTGCAGCCGTGGTGAGGACCGGGGATGGGGGGGGCGTCGGTGAGGAGCGGGGGTATTGGTGCTGGCGGCCGTCGGCGAGGTGCGGGGGGAGGGGGGGCGATGCAAGATGCTTCCTGCTTCCCTTGCCTGACCCTTGTCTCCTCTGACATCGGGTTACGGGGGTCGGCTGGGGGCCCCCCTGCAGGTTTGAGGGGCCCCCTAGCCGGTTGGGGCCCTGGTACACCTGGACCAGCTGCACCACGGTAAGTCCGCCCCTGGAGCTGGACTAAAAAAAGGGGCAGTCAACAAAGTGTGTCTGCCACCCTGAGCATTGCGGTCCCAAGGAATCTGTCTAGGGCCCCAAAAAAGGTCATCAAGGGCAGCATGCCACCCATGGATCTGAGATTCCCCACTTTTGCTGTAGGGTTTAGTTGTTCTGTGGTGACTTATGGATGTGAAACCTTGACAATAAGGTAACAAAACAGAAGAAGAATCAACACCTTCGAAATGTGAAGCATAAGAAGGATGTTATCAATACCATGGATGGTAAGAAGAACAAACACATCAATTCTGGAACAAACCAAGCCAGACATGCCACTGGAACCAAATAACACCAAGCTACGACTTGTCTGCACATAACACGAAGAGAGCAATCACTGGAGAAGGACCTCATGATGGAAGATAAGAAGGAACGAGGAGAAGAAGACAAGAAAGCTTGATACTATCAAGTTAACAGTGGAGAAGACCCTGCTGGAGCTATATAGGCTTGGAGAAGGCCCTGGTTGACCTATCTAGGCTTGCCAAGAAAGACTTTCCTACAAGGTGTTCACCCATCGCATCATGATGGCTCAAGATTGCTTTAAAGACCATTAAATATCAATAATAATAGGGTTTACAGTGGGGGAAAAAGTGTTTAGTCAGCCACCAATTGTGCAAGTTCTTCCAATTAAAAAGATTAGAGACAAAATGAGAAAAACAAATCCAGAAAATCACATTGTCTGATGTGGAAAGGAATGTTTTTCAAATTCTTGTGGAAAATAAGTATTTGGTCACCTACAAACAAGTTGCTTAAGCCTTTACATGTCCGGGCCTTTCTGAAGTTTGCTAGAGAGTACTGGAAGAATGTCATATGATTAGATGAAACCACAGTAGAATTGTTTGGCAGAAACACAACTCATTGTATTTGGAGTAAAGTTGAGTTGCATCCAAAGAACACCATACCTACTGTGAAGCATGGGGGTGGCAACATCATGCTTTGGGGCTGTTTCTCTGCCAAGAGACCAGGACGACTGATTTTGAGTGCAAACCTCCTTCCATCACCAAGGGCACTGAAGATGAAATGTGTCTGGGTCTTTCAGCAAGATAATGATCCTAAGCACACTGTCAGAGTAACGAAGGAATAGCTTTGTAAGAAGTATTTCAAGGTCCAGTCTCCAGATCTAAACCCTATAGAAAACCTTTGGAGGGAGTTGAAAGTCCGTGTTTCCCAGCGACAGCCCCAAAACATCACTGCTCTAGAGGAGATCTGTATGGAGGAATGGGCCGATATACCAGCAACAGTGTGTGCCAACCGCGTGAAGACTTACACAAAACATTTCACCTCTGTCATTGCAAACAAAGGAGATAGAACAAAGGATTGAGATGAACTTTTGTTATTGACCAAATACTTATCTTCCACCAAAATTAGAAAAAAATTCTTTCCCAATCAGACAATGAGATTTTCAGGATTAGTTTTCTCATTTTGTCTCATAGTTGAGGTCACCTATGATGTCAATTACAGGCCGACCTCATCTTTATAAGTGGGAGAACCTGCACAATTGGGGGCTGACTACATACTTATTTTCCCTACTGTATATAGAACTCAGAGCATAATAAGGTTCGTTAAATTTCAGGAGAAATACTCCTTTGTGATTCAAATTTCTCTGGAAAACCGCTAGCACAGGCGACTATGAATTTAGCCCTATCCACTCATGTCTAATACGCTCCAAAGGTTTTCCTAACACCTTATATCACTGGGGGACATGAAACATCTCTACGCTTCTCTACATGTGATGAGAGTAGTGTTACCTTATCGCACAATGTGCAGCTCATAACGATATCTGAGGTCTCAGGATAACTCATACGGGACATCTTGGATTCCTGAAGAGTTTCTGTCGACAAAAATAACATCAAACATTTCACATATTATATTTTAACCGTCAGTATTCATAGAACATTGTACTCGCTACTCGGACGAATTTGCGAGTATTAAAAACTACTCGGCTCAAGTATAGCGAGTGCAAGTATTACGGTACTCGCTCATCCCTAGTAATGAGGACTCTGGGTCTCACCACTGTGAGGGGATGGCAGCGGGACGTAGCTTGACCTCGATGTGGCTCTCAGAGCTGAATGTGGCTCTTAAGGTAAGAAAGGTCAGAGACTTCTGGCTAAGAGGAATATGATTATTGTTAGAAGAAAGAACAAGAAGAGAAAATCTTACCATCTTTTTCAGTTTTCACATGCAATTTTGAGGAAAAAGGAGACTCCCTGGAAAAAATGAATACAAAAATTAAATTTACCTTTTTTTATCTGAAGTGATTAATGATTATTAATATATATATACACACAACAGTTACACACAGCAAGTAAGATCATTATGCGGGATTTTGTATAAAATCACTAGTCAGACATTTCCGAAGCCTCTAGGACTGTGTGATATATCGGCGAATGATGCAGCAGAGCCCAGTAGGGGCCTTTTGCAGCTGACAGATTGTTATTTTGTCAACTCCAATTGTTTTCAAGTGCTGGCCAAGGTTTTTAGGCACAGCACCCAGTGTACCAATTACCACTGGGACCACCTTCACTGGCTTGTGCTGATCACCACTGGGACCACCTTCACTGACTTATGCCGATTACCACTGAACCACCTTCACTGACTTGTGCTGATCACCACCGGACCACCTTCACTGATTTGTGCTGATCACCACCTGACCGCCTTCACTGACTTGTGCTGATCACCACCGGACCACCTTCACTGACTTGTGCTGATCACCACCGTACCAACTTCACCGTGTCAATCACCATTGGACAACCTTCACTGGCTTGAGCCAAATACCAGTGGAACCACCTTCACTGGCTTGTGCCGATTACCACCAAACCACCTTCACTGGCCTGTGCTGATTACCACTGGGACCACTTTCACTGGCTTGTGCTTATCACCACCAGACCACCTTCACTTGGTTGTTCTGATCACCGCCGTACCAACTTCACTGTGTTGATCACCATTGGACAACCTTCACCGGCTTCAGCCAAATACCACTGGAACCACCTTCACTGGCTTGTGCTGATTACCACTGGGACTACCTTCACTGGCTTTTGCCGATTACCACTGGGACCACTTTCACTGGCTTGAGCTGATTACCACTGGAACCACCTTCACAGACTTGTGCAGATTACCACTGGAACCACATTCATTGGCTTCTGCCAATTATCAATGGGACCACCTATACTTGCTTGTGCTGATTACCACTGTGACCACCTTCACTGACTTGTGTTGATTACCACTGGGACCACCTTCACTGCCTTGTGTCGATTACCACTGGGACCACCTTCACTGGCTTGAGCTGATTACCACTGGGACCACCTTCACTGCCTTGTGTCGATTACCACTGGGACCACCTTCACTGACTTGTGTTCATTACCACTGGAACCACCTTCACTGACTTGTGCTGATTACCACTGGGACCACCTTCACTGACTTGTGTTCATTACCACTGGAACCACCTTCACAGACTTGTGCAGATTACCACTGGGACCACCTTCACTGGCTTGTGCTGATTACCACTGGGACCACCTTCACTGACTTGTGTTCATTACCACTGGAACCACCTTCACAGACTTGTGCAGATTACCACTGGAACCACCTTCACTGACTTGTGCTGATTACCACTGGGACCACCTTCACTGGCTTGTGTTGATTACCACTGGGACCACCTTCACTGACTTGTGCTGATTACCACTGGGACCACCTTCACTGGCTTGTGTTGATTACCACTGGGACCACCTTCACTGACTTGTGCTGATTACCACTGGGACCACCTTCACTGACTTGTGTTCATTACCACTGGAACCACCTTCACAGACTTGTGCAGATTACCACTGGGACCACCTTCACTGGCTTGCAGTTTGATCTTTAAATCCTCATATTGTGTAACTGTTTCCAGTTGCTTCTCCTCAATCCAGCTGGCACCTGGTATTGGCACATCGACGATTCACACTTCCTTTTTTGTTACAATGGTAAGGTCCGGAGTATTATCAGTCTGAATTCGGACGTCCCATAGTAGTTTTGCATGTTCATTTTCAACAACCTTTTCAGGTTTATGATCCACCAGTTCTTTGTGACAGGAAGATGGTGATTGTGGCACAAGTTCCAGTGAATCATCTGAGCGACTGTATTATGACTTTGCTTGTAGTCTGTGTAATCTTCTTGCAGCAGCTCAGTATATGATCCATTGTTTAAAGTAAATTAATAATATTATTAGTCATTATTATTATTATTAGTACTTGATTCTGCATTTCTACTAGCCATTAGTGATGAGTGAAGCCGCTGATGTTTGAGTTCAGCAGATTCAGTTTGGAACTGGACTTGATCTGAACTTGAGTCTAAATCTCAAATCCAGACTTTAAAGTTATGAAATGGTGGCTACGGTGGACTGTAAAAAGAAACAAAACAGTGATTAAACATCAGTATCATTATTTACAAGGCGCTTCCCAATGCCCTGGTGCGGTGGCATCGAGGTATAGAAGGGGTTAATGACAGCAGAGTATTGACAGCTTGTCATTTCGCCCAGATTGATAATGTCAGACCTCTATGAAAGCCGCCCATTATCAATCCTTTGAGGACATAGTTAAAAAACAGGCCAGACCCTGATTCTTCAAGTGATGGAGCATTTTCCGGGCTGCTTTCTATAACATTGAAACAATCACTGGCTCATCTGCTGCAGATCTATCTCTTCTCTGAGTGTTGAGCTCTGAATAATACCGCTCATACTATTGATTGTCAGTTTACTCGAGCATGTAGATGACCGGCATAATGAAGCTGATGATGGCATTGCACAGGTCCTTGCTCTGTGCCCACTCTGGAAGCGTCATTTGCACCACATTTGGCACACTTTGAGTCACTGCACACATCATTAGATACCGCGCCAGGGCTTGTCACCGCTACCACAGTCACTGCAACATGTGAAGAGTGGAATTCTACCATGTTGGCACATCGCAAATCAAATGGTTAACTGGTTGTTGAAAAGGCCTCTGTAGTGTTGCTATAGTCAATGAGAGGTGGGATAAGAACAGTGGAAGTGAGCACACAGCAGCCATGCCCTGTGCAGCAGCTCATCCAGACCGGGCTAGTGATGTACCCAGTTTCCCTTAAAATAAGACGGGAGTGGATATTGCATGGGAATATTGGAGGCTGCAAGGGGATGATGGGGATATTGGGGGCCGCATGGGAATATCGGGGCTTGGAAGGGGATAATAGAAAAATAAGACATAGTGCAATTTTTGGAGCAAAAAGTAAGATAAAAGAGTGTCTTATGTTAGGGGAAACAAGGTAGGACTTACTGGACAACCAGGTTGAGGATGTGACACGTGCAAGGCGTGTGTGTAAGGTTGCCCCGGTGTAGGGCTGTGTGGGGCAGCGCCAGGATTGCAAGACAGGAAAAACGTTGAGCCCGGTAGTAGTGCACACAGTACCTGGATTTATTGCTGAAAACACAGCGGTGGCACAAGATGCCGGAATCCGGGTCGCAGCGGGGTACAATGGATACAGTTCACAGATAGTAACCTGGTCCCTTCCGGTTATGAGCTCTCCGGCTGGGGTTGCTCCGAGCTCCCAGCCCCCCCGGGCTAGGCCGTTATTACCCCACACAGCCCCCTGGAGCTCTTGTCCTGTCCGGTCGTTAGATGCTGCTGCTTCAGCTTCAGGCCAAAACTGTCCACAGGGAACCCCGCCCTGTCTCCTAAACAGGCTTTTAACCCCTTGTCTCCTTCCGGGGAAACCTGCAAGACCCGAAGCGGAGGGAGTGAACCGTCCCTCTTTCCTACACCCTATACCGGGTTCAATATGTGACAGTGCGCATTCTGGGGGAGACATAGCGCCCCTCGCATATGATCCCCCGCACTGTCTCACAGGCTGCCACCAGGTTCACACCGTTTTTGGTCAAACTCGGCCTGGATAGCTGTCCACAATGTTTCAACTGTGTGACTGACTTATTTAAGGCATGTTAATTTCAACACTGCCTGATGGCGGTGAGCGGTGAGCCAGTATGGAGGTGCGGGGGATTATGTGTGGACTGTTGGAAAATGAAGGGATAGGTGGAGAGCACAACTGCTCGCCCTAGTGGGGGAGGCACAAGCAGCAGGGCAGAATACTGTGTATAAGCTCCAATGTTGGTGGCTGCAGGTTCTGTGCAAAGAATCTGCTGTCAGGTCACTTTAAAAGGTTACAAAATTGATGCTAAACTTATTGACTTTTCAACTTTTTAAGCAAACAAATTAACTTTTAAAATACAAAGACAAAGTAAAGGAGGCAGAAGCAAATGTTGATTAATAACAAATACAGGTGACATAACCATCTGTATCAAGGTCAGGACAGCTGAACATTAGTACATTTTCTGTGGATTTTGTATCATTTACTATGATAAAGTACAATGTGTCACAAAAAACAGTTTGAACATCACTTGGATAAGTAGAAGCGTTCCGGAGTCATTGTCCCATAGATAGTGATGAGTGAGCACTACCGTGCTCGGGTACTCGTGATGAGCAGTTGGACGCTGGGACCGGCTCGGCTCATTTACCCAGTGTAATGGAAATCAATGAAACTTGAACATTTTTTTAGAAGGTTCCATTATACTCATTTAAGCGTCAAACTGCTCGTTATGGTCACCGAGACTCCGCGCACGGTAGCGCTCGCTCATCACTGCCCATAGAACAACTGGTCAGATTTGAAGAACGGTCTTGGGTCTAATTATAATTAGCGGTTTCCATATGATGAGGACTTACATTTTCGTGAGGTCGTTACTTCTCAGCTCTCTGATGAGAGGCGCAGCGTGTAAAAGTAGAGCATGATAAAACTTCTCCTTCGTACGGTTACTCCAGGTTCTCATATACTTGTACAGCTGCTTCAGCACCTCTTGGTCAGGTTGTATTGTTCTCAGGCAGTCACACTGCTCCATGGTCAGCACTTTCTCCCTCCATAGGTAATCGAGGATTTGTCGGATGTTTGACGTTCTCTTTATCAGGTCATCTCTATGTCTATCTACAAAGTGCTGCGGGACATAAAAGGCACCTGCAAGTGTCAAATACATTATACATGAGATGGAGTTGTATGGACTTTATTTATTAAAACATTACTTCCAGCACAGATACAAGTGACTTGTTCCTCCCAGTGGCGGACCTTTACCCCGGTCCGGGGGGTGCGATGTGGTGCTGGCGGCCGGCGGAGAGGTGTTTGCAGCGGCTCTCCTACCTGCTGAGCCCCGCCGAGTGGCAGAGGAGTGGGGAGGCGGGATCAGGTAGGGGAAGCAGGAAGCTTTCTGCTTCCCTTGCTTGACCCTCCTCTCCTCTGACAACGGCTTACAGGGGTTGGCTGGGGGCCCCCTTGCAGGCTTGAATGGGCCCCCTAGCCGGTCAGGGCCCTGGTGCAGCTGCACCAGCTGCACCACGGTAGTTCCGCCCCTGGCTCCTCCACCTATTTAGGTAATTGGTTGCTAATATATATATCGATTTATTGTGGCTAAGCAAAACTGAAAACACTGAACATGATGCTGATACATAGTATGTTAATCAGAATGTTTAAAGCCCACCGCCATGTCAAAGCGACCCTCGAATGGGTTCCATCCGTGTAACATGTAATACTGTGCAGTGATGTGCACCACAAGGACCCGGCACCAGCCATAGGTGTGATTTAGGGAAACCAGAGCACCCATGGTTCAAGGCAAAGCTTGCACAGATTTAGGTACCTCCACTCTACAGACACAGGACCATTGATATATTATCCCATTTCTAGTTGTTTTTCATTGCTTAGGGTAGAGTTCCAAGGAAAAGTAGATTACAGTCATGGTACACAAAGGACAGGAGATGTGTGGCTGTCTAATGGCACCAACCACATATCTGATGGGAAAAACTCACCAAAAACAGCCATTAACCAACACAAGTTCGAATGCACTAGCCGGATGCAGCAGGGAGGTCATGATAGAGGCGGGGCAAATCAGGAGCAAACTACGGATGAGACAACAGATCTCAGCCTACCATGTCATGGAGGGGTTTTATGTAGCAGTACCTTTTTTAAGTATACTGATACCCTCTATAGGCTTAAAGGATCAATTGATTGGACCATATACTCATATATAGATGTCTCTTATCATGAGCAAAGTGCAATCTCTTTTATGTATTGTCTAATCCTAAAGGCACCGTCACACGTGGCGATGTTGCCGGCAACTCACGGGAGCGCGCACTTTTTTGGCGCGCTGCCATGGTTGCTGTTGACAAGTCACACGCAGCGATATTGCGATGTTGCCGGCAATTACCGCGGCCAGGTTTAAACTCTACCCTGGCAGCGATCCATAGGAGTCTATGGGAAAGTTGCCGGCAACATTGCAGTTGCGGCGTCACACAGGGTGATGCAGGCAGATCGCCTTAGCAATGTTGGGAAACGGGAAGGCACCTGAAGACCACCATTTCATTCAGTGGGATCTGACAAGATATACAGTATACGCTTAAGAACAAGGTGTGAATCATAATGTTGCAGAACTGAGCTTGTATTAAAAACCTAGGGGGTCCATATGTGAGAAAAGAGTCTTCCGCTGTAAGCAGCAGCATCTGAACATCTAGGAGGCTTCGCCAGCTAATCTAGGCGTCGCCCAGTATGGGAAAACCCAGGTAATGAGCAGCTGGAATGCATGCATGCGGTCCACCATCACCACTGGGCGGATGTGACGTGGGACACGGAAGGAATCCCATCTACATCACTTCCAGCCACGGGCGCTACATGTGATAACTGCAGGAGGGTGGTCATAAACCGCTGCTGAGCGCGGCGGAGGTGTACGCCAGACATGAGAGCTGACATAGGCCCTGCTGGTAAGTGCCCATGGGAGCAAGGGAACATCTGTCAGTTGAGATTGTGACTCTGTACAAGCATACTTTGGAGAGGGCGAGGGATGCACCTTCAGGTACTGCATATTGATTTCACTTCTGTCTGTTCACAGACACCACTTTTGCCACAGCTAAACTATGGGACTGCTGCAATTGGGCTTCCCCTACAAAGAAGCCATGACTCCCCTGATGATGAGGCGACTGAAACGCGTTGGGAGAAACTGAGATAACATGGTGGTATATTGAAAACATCCATTAGTCCATGGAACCACAATGTCATTAGCAGAAGGTCATTTGGTATCCGAGAGGCTAACCATTGAGTGTGGGCTGTGGGAGACAGTCTGGTGAGAGTGTTCTTTTTCTTGAATGTTTAAGATGTCTTCTGCTTCACATGTTGCCTAAAAACCTGGCAGTAAAGGTAGATGTCGGCGCCGCCGGGAGGTCGCCTGGTTTCAGACCAGTGCACACATCGCCCCATGTAACCGGCCGCCGGCGAGCTGACAGGCGATGGGAGCCATGGGCTCCCATTGTCTTGCATTGCCGCTGGGGTTTTGAGACACCTGTCAGATCGCCGGCGCAGCACTGTAGGTGTTGCGCCATGTAAATGGGGGACTGCGAAGCTGGCGGGGCGGCAAAAATGTGCGCGCCCCCGCCAGTCGCCACCGACATCTACAGCGCCGTCGCCTCGTGTGACAGTACCTTAAGAGAGAGCATTCTATATGTTCCTCACTTTAATATTACTAGTAAAGGTCACATTTTAAGTAAAAATCCTTTTCATACTGCTACATAAAACTCATTTATGCTTGAAAGAATACTGGCCAATCAAAGGCTTAGTTGGAGTACAAAAACCCAGCTATATATTATATTCATGGTGCGGTTGGTTGTTGGTACTAAACATGCACATGTGGCACCCTGCCCTTACAGGTAGCACAATACCACCTAAGTGCATGGAGGGATTTCCACAACAGGGAACCTACACACTCAACATCTTCCACCCCAGGCCTGTAGGGGGAGCTCCACTTGCTGCCTTTAACCATTTTCATTTTTTGCTCTCCTGCCATAACTTTTTTATTATTCCGTCAATATAGACATATGATGGCTTGTTTTTTGCGGGACGAGTTGTACTTTCATATGCAATAATTTATTTTACCATATAGTGTACAGGGAAATTGCAAAAAAATTCTAAATGCAGTGAAATTGCAAAAAAAGTGCAATAACACGCTTGTTTTTTGGGTATTTTAGTCGCCATGTTCACTATATGGTAAAACCGACGTGACGGGGTGATGCCTCGGGTCAGTACGAGTTCGTAGACCCCCAACATGTTACCTTTACTGGTATCTAAGTGGTGAAAACAAAATTCAGAAGATTGAAAAAAACAAAACGGACTTTTTGCACCATGTTCTGCGCCCCGTAGCGTCCTTATTTTTCAGGATCTGGGGCTGGGTGACGGCTTATTTTTTGCGTCTTGAGCTAACGTTTCTAATGATACCATTTTTGGGGGGATCCGCTGTTTTGATCGCCCGTTATTGCATTTTATAGCAATGTTGCGGCGACCAAAAAAAGGGAATTTTGGCGTTTGGACCATTTTTTTCCGTTACGGAGTTTACGGCTCTCATTAACGGATTTAATACGATGATAGATCGGGCGATTCTGAACGCGGCGATAACAAACATGTGTATTTTTTTCTTTTTTTAATACTTTTATTGTGATTGGGGGAAAGGGGGGGATTTGAACTTTTATGAATTTGTTTTTTTTACAGGTTTTTAAAAACTGTATTAGGGTGCTTTCACATTAGCGTTCTGCGGAGGGGATCCACAATGTGAGCGCAGCACCGCCAGCCCATATCTTTATAATGGGAGCACACGGTGCTGCGCTTGACTGCAACATGTTGCATTTTTGGTGCGGACGAGATTGGGTGATTTGTGCGCAGGCATCCGCTGCGCACAGATCACATATGGGAGTGAATGGGTGCGCACGGTCATGCGCAGTCAAGCGCAGCACCGTGCGCTCCCATTATAAAGATAGGGGCTGGCGGTGCTGCGCTCACATTGCGGCTCCCCTCCGCAAAACGCTGCGGAGGGGAACGCTAATGTGAAAGTAGCCTTAATCAATTCATTCTTATTTTTACATTGCCTCTCAGAGAGGCGCCTTGCTGCACAGTCCGATCGCTTCTGGGAGATACCGATGAGCCGCAGCTCATTTGTATCTCCCAGAATCCCTGTTGTGGTTGACAGCGCCTGAACTGTGCTCTGACAGGACCCCGGGCTGTCACGTGAGCGCCAGAGATCCAGCGATACTATCATGGGATCTCCGGAGCAGGCGGGGAACAGCGCGTTCCCCCGCCGCGGCCGCCTTGGATCCCGCTGTAGGGAGACAGAGACACCACAAGCCCCTGAGGAAGACTGGAAACATGTGTCGGGGCTCCTCTCTGATACTAGGGGCACGACTATATGGCAAATGGTATGATGTTAACTACATGGTCCTTCATTTAAATTATGTTGATGTTGATGATTGTCATTTTACTCTATGTCGGCACTATAGGGACTTATAGTCTGTATGTTTGACAAATGATTTATACTCTATGTCTCTGGACATAAGTGGCTTTCTGTACTGACATGTCAATTGTTAATACAATCCCCTGTAGTATGCATATGTGATTTATACCCACTGCCTGTAGTTAATGTTGTGCCCGTGGTGTCTGTCTCCCTACACCTTATGATTCCTGTCCTTTCGATGTTTTAACAATGTATGGATCCCCTGTTTCATGTGCTGACTTGTATTAAACTTTTAGATATCTTTTGCATGAGAATTTGGTTTCTGTCCATGCAGTGGCGGACCTTGACTCCGGAGGGCCCTGGTGCAGAGCTTTGAAGTCCTGGATGCCGGAGCGACATAGGAGAGGAGGGGCGGGATCAGCCAGGGGAAGCAGGACGCTTCCCTCAGTTGCCCTCCTCTCCTCTCTCCTCTTTTACAGGTTCATGGGGGCTTGAAGGGCCCCCTAGCCGATTGGGGCCCTGGTGCAGCTGAACCAGCTGCACCACGGTAGGTCCGCCCATGTGTCCATGTGTTAATAAGGTACACTGAACACACATTGTCTGTCGTTGGTTAAATAAGTCGAAAAGTGTTGTACCTATACCTATGAGATCCTTAATTTCCTACATGTTTTGTAAAATTAATAGAGATCACTACCTGGGAAAATGGATGAAAGTGGGGGGAATCCGTATATGATTGATTGTTCTTTAGCTGGGTGTAATAAAGATTAAGAGATTATATCCGTCATGCTCAAGACGCTAATCGTGAGATAGATGGGAAGGGAATACTGCCACTAGGGGTAATCGGGAAGGACAACCCCTGACATTTACCCTTGGACACTCTGAGCTTCATACTGTCCATAGATGTCTCTAGACAGTTTCTTTCATCTCATGTAGCAATCATATTCCTTCCAATGTTCTACTCTAAACAGGCTAGTGCGCACCGGCCAGCAGAAACACAAATGTTGCTCTACGATAATGGCGCAAAAGGAATAAGACAGACAAATGTAAGGGATGCGGAACTCCAGGTCTCGAGGGCCACCACCGGTGCATGTTTTCAGGATTTCCTTAGTATTGCACTGGTGATGATTCCAGGCCTTGTGCAATGCTAAGGAAATCCTTAAATGCCTGCGCCATTGGCGTCCCTCAATCTCTGGATTTCCCTACCCCTGTTCTAAGTAGTTATCTTCAGAAATGAGTCAAAAGTGACCTTTCCCTCCATGGTTCACACCTCCATCGTATAGCATGCAATCACTGGCAATTACCCAGAGTAAGAGGTGAGCACTTATTCCAGAACAGCTGACATAGGCCAGGTTGGAAAGTCTTAGGAGACAAAATACCAGCTTTAATCCTTGCTGTAGCCGCACAAGGAAAGTGTGCCCGGATATTAGGAAGACAAAGCTGCTCCAACCAGTGTAGGCCAAGTGTAGCCATGTGTCGTCACTTCCGGACCTGCAGAATAGAAGAACTCTCTCTCGGTCATGGTTGCCCCTTGACAATATCTCTGCCGTTTTGTGAGTAACTCTAAACTTTTATTGGGGACAAATCAAATTCCATACAATGTCACACCAGTCTTGTCTACATATAAGTGTTGTCTACAGATGTTTGCATACTGTACATTTTATATAACCCCCTATCATACATAACCCACAGAAACACATCCTGATTTCATATCCACCACACGGCATGCTGACCTCTGTGCTTCCGAATGCCAGAGCTCGATTTCAGTTCCATCATGTGGAAACCTTCAAAAAGGAACCTGAGGACCCACCTCTCCAGATAAGTCTACAACCTGCAGTGACCCTCAGTCTACTAAACCACCGCATTACCAGCACTACCCTCATCTACTGTATCCTTACCCATCCCTTGTAGACTGTGATCCCTCACAGGCAGGGTCCTCTCTCCTCCCCTACTGTATCCCCACCCATCCCTTGTAGACTAAGCCCTCGTGGGCAGGGTCCTCTCTCCTCCCCTACTGTATCCTCACCCATCCCTTGTAGACTGAGCCCTCGTGGGCAGGGTCCTCTCCCCTCACCTACTGTTTCCTCACCGATTACTTGTAGACTGTGAGCCCTCGTGGGCAGAGTCCTCTCTCCTCACCTACTATATCCTCACCCATCTCTTGTAGACTATGAGCCCTCATGGGCAGGGTCCTCGCTCCTCATCTACTGTATCCTCACCCATCCCTTGTAGACTGTGATCCCTCACAGGCCGGGTCCTCTCCCCTCATCTACTGTATCCTCACCCATCCCTTGTAGACTGAGCCCTTGTGGGTAGGGTCCTCTCCCCTTACCTACTGTATCCTCACCCATCCCTTGTAGACTGTGAGCCCTCGTGGGCAGGGTCCTCTCTCCTTATCTACTGTATCCTCACCCATCCCTTGTAGACAGTGAGCCCTCCAGGCAGGGTCCTCTCCCCTCTCCTACTGTATCTTCACCC
This sequence comes from Allobates femoralis, assembly GCA_033576535.1. Taxonomy (NCBI): domain Eukaryota; kingdom Metazoa; phylum Chordata; class Amphibia; order Anura; family Aromobatidae; genus Allobates; species Allobates femoralis. Next base: position 4,144,363 of record JARQOC010000004.1, read on the forward strand.
ATCCCTTCTAGATTGTGAGCCCTCACAGGCAGGGTCCTCTTCTCCTCACCTACTGTATCCTCACCCATGCCTTGTAGACAGTGAGCCCTCGTGAGCAGGGTCCTCTCTCCTCACCTACTATATCCTCACCCATCTCTTGTAGACTATGAGCCCTCATGGGCAGGGTCCTCGCTCCTCATCTACTGTATCCTCACCCATCCCTTGTAGACTGTGAGCCCTCGTGGGCAGGGTCCTCTCTACTCCTGTATGTGTGTGTGCCTTGTATTGCTCATGTAACATGCACATGTAAAGCAAAAGAGTAATAATAATAATAATAATAATAATAATAAATGGTGCAATAATAATAATAATGACCCATGTAGGTGCCAGAGTCATCCCACAGCAGAATTTGCTAGTGATAACTGCAGGACTGAGGGACACAGTGAGCCAGGTATTTTCTTTCTCTCATTTCTGAGTTTAATTAAAGATAAAAAAAATGAAAAATTTTGTATAGGTTTCCAATAAATAAAATATATCTAATTTCTTTATACAGTGCAATGGGATTACATTGGGATGAGACTTACCCTTACCTGGATTCTCACTTTTGGATGATTTCTCCATCATTTTCAGGTCTTAAATAATGTCAGGATTGAACTCGTAGAACATTTGGCAAACCTTGTCCTTGTCCTCGTCATCCCAGTCCCCGATAACATCGCACAGAAGCCTCACCGTGACCTTGACGTCGGGTCTACTCTTTCTATAATCAAACTCTTCACTGATCAGCAGACCTTCCTGGCACAGATCATTGATAACCGGATGGACATACATCATTCTTTTAATCAGATAATCTCTGTATTCCTCCAGAATTTGACTTCCGGCTGTGGAGATAAGAGACCGAACATCACACAAGGCCTGGGGCACCGGAATATTCATTGTGGTGGGTCAGAATCCCTTTTCTCTTCTTATTTCTTCCATTGAACTTCATGGTCATTTAAGTCTGTAATGACTGTATGTTACAAATGAAGTTAGAGGGAATCTGTCAGCAGGTTTTCCCCCGACTAAGATGCTGTCACCACCAGTAAACCCCTATAGATGAGATTCTAGAATGCAGTATACAGTATATGTCCCCAATCTCCTCTGCATAATGTAAAAAATAGCTTTTATTATACATACGACACAGGGCTGTCCGGTCCAATGGGCATCACTGGTCTTGATCTGGCCCCTCCTCTCTTGTTTGTGTTATGCGTCCTATGTCATCAACACACAGTCTCCCCCATCATGCTCCTGCACTGGTGTACTTCTTTTTGCCCTGCAGAGGGCAGAACAAAGTACTGTAATGCGCACGCACAGCAAAAGACCAAAGAGTGTTCCCGTATGCGCACAACAACACTTTGCTCTGCCCTCGGAAGGGCATGGGGAAGTGCAACTGTCCAGTACTGAGATTGAGGATACTGTTTGGATGACATAGGTCATGTTGTACAGACCAGCAACACTTATCGGGCTATTTTCTTGCCTTGCAGAGGGGATTGGGGACTTATATATTCTAGAATTCTGTATATAAGGGCTTACTGGTGATGGTCGCACTTCACATGCAAAAAAACCTGGTGACAAGTTCCCTTTAACAGATTAGGCTTCTTTTATGCTTGGCCTATGCAAGTTATTAGTAGAAGTGGATTGGCGGTGTTAACCCTTTGGATCACACTGTCAGTGACTCTCTGAGGTTACCCAGAATTGTATTGAATTCCATTTCAACTCTCCGAGGTTCATTTCACATCAGCGTTTTTTTAAATTACAGCAGAACCGGCAGATTTACCGCATCTGCCGCCTAACAGCCGCACTTGCGGCACACTTCCGGCAAGCCCCATGCATTGTCTATGAGGCTTGCGGTCAAGTGGGGCAAGTGCGGTTCTGCTGGATGCGGCAGATCCGGAAGTTGTGGCCGCGAAAAAAAACTGCAAGCGCAGGATCTGCCGCATCTGGCAGAACCACACTTGCCCCACTCAACTGCAAGCCTCATAGACAATGCATGGGGCTTGCCGCAAGTGTGGCTGTTAGGCGGCAGATGAGGTAAATCTGCCGGATCTGCCAAAATTTAAAAAAAACACTGATGTGAAAGGGCCTAATGAAGGCACAGTTTCAATAATGTCAAAGTCACTTCAATCTATCGGACTAAAGGGTTATTCCGAAACTCATGGAATAAACCACAAAGTTTGAATATTTCACATTCATCTTTTATATAACTGCATTTTGACATTAACCAGTTCCACCCCATCCTCCTTTCATCCAAGCATCCATGATACTTGGACGGCAGCAGCTGTTTACCTGGCTTTTCATGTTGGTTGTGCCCTACACAACCTGTTCAGGTGAGCTCAACCTGTCTCCCAGGTTTCACCTGATGCCCGAGATAGAATCCCATTAATCTTGTTCTTTTACATATAGAATCTATCTGACTAGGGAGATGGACAGTAACCAGTGGTAAGCCATCAAGCATACATTCTGTGGCACACAAGCCTAAGTTTCATGATTTTAATTCAGAAGCAAAATTAGGATTGAAGTGTCAAAAACTGCAAAAACTGCCTTCCTTTTAGCAATGTGCCAAGAGTGATGATGCCCAAATTCAAACTCTTAGTGCTCGTTCCTTACTATTAAGCATGTATACCGTTCACACTCACTGGATACTTCTACTTTTGATGATCCTTTCGTCTTATTAAGGTCATTAAAGACCCAGCGATTGTATCTCTTTAACATTTGATAAAGTTCCTCCTTTTCATCTTCGCCCCATTCTCTCATGGTATCGTACAGAAGTCTCATCAGCTCCTTGGGATTCAGTATCTGTTCTATATACTCAAGTTCTCCTGTTGTCAGCAGATCTTTATGGTACAGGTTATATATTGATAATGACTTTATGTTTTCAATCAGATCACGTTTATGTCTGTCTATAAAGTGACCTCCAGCTGTAGAGACAAGAAAAACGAGGATTACTACAAAAATACACAAAAAAGGAAAGAAAAGGCTTATGGTGGGTTTACACGTCGCGATATCGGCGTCCAACTCCGACTCAACTCCAACCAAAAGTCACGTGGTTCGGGAGTTGGACCCGATATTGTTCGCGCGTTGTACGGTTTGAACGTACAACGCGATGCTGGAACGATGCCAAAACGATATCGGGGTTGAATGAGCGTGCTATTCAACCGCCCGATATCGGATGGCCATTGTACCCGCATCGTCCCGTGTGACAGCCCAACTATGATGTGTACGCCCACTTCACCCATTCACTCCCATGTTAACTGGTCGTTCCTGGGTTGGGGGGCGTACACATCGTCGGGACGTTGTATCCCGATATCGGGCTGCCTAAACCGGCGATGCGATGGCGGGAAAAGCGCGCTCAAAAAGCGCGCTCCCGCGTCGTTGGCTACGATATCGGGACGTGTAAACCCACCATTAGACCGATAGTATGCAAAAACAGAACAAAGGTATCAATGGGAAGAAGGTGGGTGAGGGTTAAACATAAAGAATAACCATGCAAGAGTTAGCTGAAATTAATGGCTTGGTCTTTGCACACACTGAGGCCAGCCTTATATCATAGCTCTGTATATAACGATATATCAGAAAGGTAACCTTACACAAGCTGTATGATACCAATAGGAAAGATTCCACAAATTGCTGTATAGATGATTCACTTTGAGTATCTTGGGAATAGAAAAGAACAGTGTGATACCATGTGTCATGCCTCAGGAGTCAATCCGGCGACCCTGTGCTGTGTAATTGGCTTCCTTCTCTTCTTATCATTTACCTTTGTGGGTATTTTCAGTTATCATTTAGTCTGTCCTATCACATTGCGGGAGCAGCTATTAATACCTTCCCCTTTCTGGTGTTTACTGCTGACTATATTTCAATGTGGATCCTGCTTTGAGTTTATTTTGGACAATCAAATAAAGACCACTTAAGTGTATTATCTTTACTGCCTAGTCTAATTATCCTTCTCATTTCTCCTGTCTGGAGACAGGTATTAGAAATGTAACATCACCACCGGAGCCTGCTCCTGTGACATCTGCTTCTGTCACTAGACACACCTGTATTGACCCTGTAGGTTGTGCTGTTGATGGAGAAATAGTCAGACCCAAAAACTCTGGTGAGCACAGTTTGTGCCCATCCACTAAGGTTATAGTGGCTGGAACCTGTCTAACAATGTAGAGATGTGTGTGTCTATTGTCCAGCTGAAGTCTGTAACTCCTAACTTCAGTCTATTAGAAAGCAACACACCCTACTAATACCTCAGCTTCCTACTAGTCAAGGAAACCAAAAGCTATATCTGGCAGTGCCCTGTCTTGTATTTATGTTTTCCCATGTACCCCGGACCATTTTTAGGATGCTTGGACTGCAGCCCTTCTACAGGCACAATCCACTGGATCCTGTCCCTGTATGGGGGTTAAAGAGTGTCAGTGTTCTGCCTAACAGAGAAGCTTGTTCCTTGTCTGTCTAAGATACCCCTTTTTGTGCCTGTAGCCTCAGACAGACTTCACAAAGAGGCTTTCCTTCCTTGCATTGGTACCTTTCTTCCCTCCCCACTGCTATCCAGATCCTACGAAGGCAGGACGAATGCTTGTTGACCTTACAGTAAGTCATGCCTAAGTTGTCACCTCTAGGAATGGGTGAACTGTCCGGTTTTTGAGGTGTTCAAGACAGGGGTCACCCTTTTAAAGCAAGCAAACAGTTAATAACCATAATATAGCTACCGGGTACGTGTTCTCTCTTCCTGATGTGTCATGGTGCTGCGTCACTTCCGGGCCACGCCTTATCCTCTGGGCAGATGTGATTGGCTGTTGGAGCCAATCATGTGAATATTCTCAGATGATAATGAGAGGCCCGGAAGTGATGCAGAGGCACTGCACGGACCCGGTAAGGATAACGAATATGGTTATTATGTTTGCTACCTTTAACAGGAAAACTCCGATCCCGAACACTTCAAAAACCCAGCGGTTCGCCCATTCCTAGTTCTCCTGATTTTGTAGTTAGGGTGGCACAGGAGTCACCAGAGACTGAGCAGCTTGCAACGTTAGTCTGTACAGGAACCGGTTGGGTCACGGTGCAGTAGTTTGGAGATAGGTTACTTGTTTCCATGTGAATTAACATAACACCATGTTAGCCAAAAAAATCTATGTAAATACCTTGATGCCCAAAAAGACAAAATCATTCTAATAGTGATACCTTTATTTGCTAACCAGTAAAATAATGTCTGCCGCCTTCAGACCACAGAGGCTCCTTTGTCAGGCAGGCTTACATATGATTCACTGAAACATGAGCACAACATCTCAGAGATGTTACACCAGGATATTAGAGTATATACACCAGATTATTAGAGTATATACACCAGGATATTAGAGTATATACACCAGGATATTAGAGTTTATACACCAGGATATTAGAGTACATACACCAAATTATTAGAGTATATACACCAGGATATTAGAGTATATACACCAGGATATTAGAGTATATACACCAGGATATTAGAGCATATACACCAGGATGTTAGAGCATATACACCAGGATATTAGAGTATACACACCAGGATGTTAGAGTATACACACCAGGATATTAGAGTATATACACCAGGATATTAGAGTATATACACCAGGATATTAGAGTATATACACCAGGATATTAGAGTATATACACAGGGTACTAGAGTATATACACAGGATACTAGAGTATATACACCAAGATATTAGAGTATATATACCAGGATATTACAGTATATACACCAGGATATTACAGTATATACACCAGGATATTAGAGTATATACACCAGGATATTAGAGTATATACACCAGGATATTAGAGTATATACACAGGATACTAGAGTATATACACAGGATACTAGAGTATATACACAGGATACTAGAGTATATACACCAAGATATTACAGTATATATACCAGGATATTACAGTATATACACCAGGATATTAGAGTATATACACCAGGATATTAGAGTATATACACCAGGATATTAGAGTATATACACCAGGATATTAGAGCATATACACCAGGATATTAGAGTATATACACCAGGATATTAGAGTATATACACCAGGATATTAGAGTATATACACAGGATACTAGAGTATATACACAGGATACTAGAGTATATACACCAAGATATTACAGTATATATACCAGGATATTACAGTATATACACCAGGATATTAGAGTATATACACCAGGATATTAGAGTATATACACCAGGATATTAGAGTATATACACCAGGATATTACAGTATATACACCAGGATATTACAGTATATACACCAGGATATTAGAGTATATACACCAGGATATTAGAGTATATACACCAGGATATTAGAGTATATACACAGGATACTAGAGTATATACACCAAGATATTACAGTATATATACCAGGATATTACAGTATATACACCAGGATATTAGAGTATATACACCAGGATATTAGAGTATATACACCAGGATATTAGAGTATATACACCAGGATATTAGAGTATATACACCAGGATATTAGAGCATATACACCAGGATATTAGAGTATATACACCAGGATATTAGAGTATGGGGTGATGGGGTGAGTCCTCTTAAAATAAACCAAAGTTATTAATGTAAGATCCTTTTACAAGTGGAGGAGTGGTGGCAATGATGTCTTAAGTCATCACCAAACTCCCAGGTCATCACTTCCACCACTTTTCCTAAATGTTAATTATCAAAGCAACACTCCAGTGTTTTGTTTTCAGTGCTGGAGCAGTCCCCTGCTCCCTGTCATATACTCACCCTTCATCCTCATTCAGCAATGCTCTGGTGACACATCTTTTGCCTGCAACTTGCTGAAAGTCAGAAGTTACGTCACAAGATCTCAATGCATCTCTATGAGAGCCAAAACAAAGCCAGAACAAGGCTAGAACAAGGCCAAAAGGAGGCCAGAATGGGGTAAGAACGATTTCAGACTGAGGTTAGAGCAAAGCCAAAACATGTCCAGAATAAAGCCACACTGAGGCCAAGACGAGGCCTAAACATGTCCAGATTCAGGCCAGAATGAGTGTCACGAGGTGGTATAGCGGATAGGGAATCAGGAGGCAGAATGGCAAGATGGGCAAGATGGGCAAAGGCACTCAGGGGCGCAAGTCTGACCCTTAGATTGAGATTCCCTGGCTCCCCCTGTTCGCAGAGTACCACTGATGGTGAGGAGGTCTGGGTCGCCACCCTTACCCTTCGCTCCTGAAAAACTGTAGGCTAAGAGGCCCTACCTCCACCCATGGACTGGGAAAACACAGCAACTCCAAAGGAAGGGAACATCAGCAGCACCAGCACACACGTCTTCACTGCACGGGGTTCTAGTAGAGACTAAATTTTCTGCAACACCCAGTGGAAGAAAGAGGAATTAATTAAAGGCTGAGGTGGTGGAGATCTGCATGCTCTGACATCCCCCCACCCCATCTACAGATTCACACACATAACATAAACTTCAGCAGCTTAATACATGGACTCAAATCAGTCAACACATGACAATGAGGCCCTCATAGACTTGCGTTGAGTTGTGAACTATGAACTATGGAACACTTCATGACTCGCTGGAGCTTTCAGTAGGTCACAAAGCACCAGAGGCTTGTTGACCTTGAGACTGTCTCAGTATTCAGGTAGTCCACTATTTTGCAACAATGCCGTCTTCTACAGCAAGCCTCCTCACCTCCTGCACTTTAGCACAATATTGGGTTTTGTTAAATAACCACAACTAGCCTCAAGATCTACTTGACCCCGCCACGCTGTACGGCATACATCTACACTGTGTCATCTATCATACTCAGTACTGATGTATCATTAAGTTTTCATACATTGCCCAACTCTTGATTTTTTCTCCATTGGGCCTCTTGGCAACCCGGTCTGCTACATCGCTGGGCTCTAGAATTCTGAAAACTGAGTCTGCTTCATACCTCATCGCTAATTGAACTCTAATGTGCCACAGTCTCAATTCTGCCTCATCAGTCTCCTTCAATGAGTTTCCGACTTTCTTGTGGAATAGTACTGAACTCCTCTAGTTCCTGAGCAATCTAGTCATTTGTTCCATCCATAATGCCCAGGTGTAATCTGCCCATGCAACATTATAGCTGTTCATCAAGATCAAGGGCTTTGAGGAGCCAATTTACCAGGTGAGACATTAAGCAAAGCTTAATCTCATTGTAGCCATCGGTAAAAAAAAATAAAGTGACACGCACGGCCGATAAAATCCTTGAGTTTGTTTGCTTAAAAACCATGGATGCAGGCAACGGACAACGGACAATACGCTCTACAATTTGCTTAAATGGTTCGAGGTGCCGCGAAAATCATCTAATTCAGGGGTGGACAACTCAAAGTCCTCAAGGGCGGCCAACAGTTCATGTTTTCAGGATTTCCTTAGAATTGCACAGATGGTAATATAATATCACCTGCACTGGTGACGAATCCAAGCCCTGTGCAATGTTAAGACAATCCTGAAAACATGACCTGTTGGAGGCCCTTGAGACCTGGTGTTCCCGATTCTAATCCTGAAAACATGACCTGTTGGAGGCCCTTGAGGCCTGGAGTTCCCCATTACAATCCTGAAAACATGACCTGTTGGAGGGCCTTGAGACCTGGAGTTCCCCATTACAATCCTGAAAACATGACCTGTTGGAGGCCCTTGAGACCTGGAGTTCCCCATTACAATCCTGAAAACATGACCTGTTGGAGGCCCTTGAGACCTGGAGTTCCCCATTACAATCCTGAAAACATGACCTGCTGGAGGCCCTTGAGACCTGGAGGTCCCCATTCCAATCCTGAAAACATGACCTGTTGGAGGCCCTTGAGACCTGGAGTTCCCCATTACAACATGACCTGTTGGAGGGCCTTGAGACCTGGAGTTCCCGATTCTAATCCTGAAAACATGACCTGTTGGAGGCCCTTAAGACCTGGAGTTCCCCATTACAATCCTGAAAACATGACCTGTTGGAGGGCCTTGAGACCTGGAGTTCCTGATTCTAATCCTGAAAACATGACCTGTTGGAGGCCCTTGAGACCTGGAGTTCCCATCACAATCCTGAAAACATGACCTCTTGGAGGGCCTCGAGACCTGGAGTTCCCGATTCTAATCCTGAAAACATGACCTGTTGGAGGCCCTTGAGACCTGGAGGTCCCCATTCCAATCCTGAAAACATGACCTGTTGGAGGCCTTTGAGACCTGGAGTTCCCCATTACAATCCTGAAAACATGACCTGTTGGAGGCCCTTGAGACCTGGAGTTCCCCATTCTAATCCTGAAAACATGACCTGTTGGAGGCCCTTGAGACCTGGAGTTCCCCATTACAATCCTGAAAACATGACCTGTTGGAGGGCCTTGAGACCTGGAGGTCCCCCTTCCTATCTAATTAAAGGTTGAGCACCACTTCCTCCAGTCCTATGAAGATTATGCTGGATTAATGGTGCCAGAACTGTGAGTGTTTATGGTTAAGCTCACTCTGACCATAGCAAAATGATGACTGCAAAGAGGCGTCCAATGGTTTTAACATTCCCACTGCCATTACTGGAAACCATTAATATTATAATAATGTAGATATTGTAACATTGTAAATGAAACAATATATCTGATATAATATATGTATGTAGGAGTTTTACCCTCTGATAAGTAGACGGTTAAAGATTCTGAATATCTCGGTTCCCTATCGGATTTTTCCAAGTTGTTGATGACGGCGTAGTTGAATCTCCAAAGAGAAATGTAGAATTGATCCTTTACTCTGTCCGGCTGAATCCTGAATATAAAACTTAAAAGCTTCATCTTTTCTTCAGGCGATGTCCTTGTTTGTAAATCCCTGCATTCCGCCCAGTTCAGTAAATTATTGCATCGTAGATCTTCTAATACAGCATTCATATCTTCTATGTTATAAACCAGATGATATCGATGTCTGTCCACAAAGTGATCATCACCTACAGAGAGAATGGGAGACTGGTAACAGTTCTGCACAATACAATGTCCGTAAGTAGTAGATAGAAGATTTCCCTTTTCCGCGCTTCCGGACGACAAGGATGGGTTGTAGATGAGATACTTTTCTCAATATCGAATTTATTATGACACTTTACCAGGAACAAAAAAAGTTTAAGTCAGCAATGGCCTTCATCAGGTATCAGTTCATATTATACCTGATGAAGGCCATTGCTGACGCGTTGTTTGTTCCTAGTAAAGTGTCATAATAAATTTGATATTGAGAAAAATATCTCATCTAGAACCCATCCTTGTTGTCCGGAAGCGCGGAAAAGGGAAATCTTCTATCCACTATAATATTCACATGTGAACCTTGCACCAAGGCTGACATAGCTCCCACAATCGACCGGAGGATTACAGAGAGCTGATCCACTATATGGACAGCACTTTAAACATACTGGCATTGGGGTTCCGGCAGCCCCTTCATATCCCTAGGCGTGCCGCCGCATACCTCAGAAATGAACTTTTAATGTGTCCTGCGCTGTAGGGCATTTAGCTCTTCATGGTCTGGTGGGGTTGTCCTCACTTCAGTCCAAGCCACCCTTGTGCCTGTAAAACCCACCCAGCTACATGCAATTTGCTGCCCCTCCTGTTTTTGTATATGAATCCGTGACGGCATTCGTTCCGGCGCAGTGGCATGAGTAACTGTGCTCTACTGAAGCTGCACAAAGTCTCGCGAGACTTCAGGCACTGTGCGGGTTCAATAGAGCACAGAGACCCGCGGCACTGCACAGGGGCGAGACGTGTGGATGAAGTATGGGGTGGCGTTTTCAATGGAGTGGGGCAGGTTTTCCAGGCAGCGGGGCAGTTCTTAGGCTGGGGTCAAACTTGGTTTAGGACCCATGTTTCCAGGTAGCGCTACTACCGGAGCGTCCCCCTACATACCTCATGAATCAACTTTATATGTGTAAAGGAGTTCTTAAGGGTCTGGTCTGATGGGGTGCGGAACACTTCAGTAGGGCTGGGGTCAGACACGGTTTGGGACCCAGGTTACCGGACAGCGTTAACGCCAATCGCTGCCTGGAAATGGGTCCCCTAAGAAACCTGTTGTGTACATTAGTTGCAGCCGCACACAGAGCTGCAGGAGGTGCGCTTTAGCTGAGCGCACAGGAAACGCTGCCTGCAGCGTCTTCCTGTGCGCTGATGAAAAGCGGGCGTCCTGGAGCTCTGTGTGTGGCTGTAACTAAGGTACACAACGGGTGTCTATGGGGCCCCATTTCCAGGCAGCGATTGCTGTTAACGCTGTCCGGTAGTAGCGCTGCCTGGAAACGGGGCCCCATAGACACCCGTTGTGTACCTTAGTTACAGCCGCACACAGAGCTCCAGGACGCCCGCTTTTCATCAGCGCACAGGAAGACGCTGCAGGCAGCGTCTCCTGTGCACTCAGCTAAAGCGCACCTCCTGCAGCTCTGTGTGCGGCTGTAACTAAGGTACACAACGGGTTTCTAAGGGGCCCCGTTAACACTGTCCGGTAGTAGCGCTGCCTGGAAACGTGGGACCCAAACCGAGTCTGACCCCAGCCTTATTGAAGTGTTCCGCACCCCATCAGACCCTTAAGAACTCATATACACATTTAAAGTTGATTCATGAGGTATGTAGGGGGACGTCTGGGGATATAAAGGAGTTACCAGAAACCCAATTACATCACGTTAAAGGTGGTGAGCACAGTTTATAATACCCAAAAACATGTGGCGGATGCACTTTAAAGTCTCCATCAGCTGGAGCGGGACTTACGCTCTTGACGTAGAGAACGGTCAGAACTGGAGTAACAGCCTCATCCAGTGGCTCAAGGGGATACGTAACCTCTCGCTCCTAATGTATGAAAGTGTCAGAGCTGGCGTATGTCCCGTCAGTGCGGAGAGGGTGTGCATCCCCTCTAGTCACTGGATGAGGCTATTACACCTATTACCCCTATAGTAAGGGGCGGCGGAACGGCGAACAGAGATTTAACCCATTGTTGAAAATGTCAAATATATACACTAATTCTTATTACCAAACATCTCTCTATGTTTGAAACAAAATTATATAGAATGAAAATAAACACCAAATAAAAAATTATGATAGATATAGTTTACAGTAAACAGATTAACAATGGCAGACTGATACAGAGGGGAGAGGACCCTGCCTTGCGGGGTTACAATCTACAGGATAATGGGGAGGAGACAGAAGATTGGGGTTGGGCAGCTCTGGTGGTGGTGAGGCGGCGACTCCGGTGATGGTGGAGTGGCCGCTCCGGTGATGGTGGAGTAGAAGCTCTGGTGATGGTGAGGTGGGAACTCTGGTGATTGTGACATGGCAGCATGGTCATTGCAGGCTGTAGGTGTGGCGCCCCTGAGGGTCAAGTCGCCACAGGGGTAAAGCACCTTGGCCAGATGTTTGGCACCCTAAACACAGGTAATGAAGGAACACTTCCCGGTACCCACACACCTGCATCCACCGCTAGGCACTCCAGGCCAGCAAGGTGGGGGAACTGATCAAACCTCCATCTCTGACTGGAGATGGGGCTAGAATAAGAGGGTGGAACCATAGACAGGGGAGACACTTAGAGGAAGAGCAGAGAAAAGGGAAACACCAGGAAGTGGGAGTTCAGTTAGTTCAGTTGAGTCAGTGAGTTGAGTGGACAGGAGGAAGTAGTCGGCGGAGAAGAGTCGAGCTCCAGTGAGGGAGCTGGAAAGGACTGAGACCAGGGGACTGGAGCTGGAGGAGCTCGTCCCAGGGAAGGAGCCAAGCAGGAGCTCCACAGAAGGAAGGGGTCCCATAGGCACGGGAAGCGAGAGATCCACCCATGTGGCTCGTATGCATTGCCTTTCGCAGGCAAGTGGAGGGATCAGGGCCGCAGAGGGTCACCGGGCCCAGCCTACTAGAGGGGACTCTAGGCCCCAGCTAGCCAACCGGAGGCTATTGCATCTCCAGTAGCAGCAGCCAAGTCAACATCAGTCACTTCAAAGGTGGACGTATAGGACCATAGAGGACACAGAGAGAACGTCGCCCAGTAGGGTCCAAGACCACAGGTGCAGGACACTGAGCATGAGGTTCAGGGAAGGAGGGAAGGAGCCAGCATAAGAGACGACCCGGAAAAGGTACGCAGAAAGTGATACCGGTTAAGAGTTTTCCAATCTACCTGGGAGTGGTTGGACCCGTTGTTCTTAGGACACAGCACCCGGCTGGATGTGGCTGCTAAAGAACTGTGAGTAAACGAGTGAAAATGCACCAGCTGTGTCCTCAAATTATTCTAGCGTTCCCTGCCTTGCACTATAACTTCACCACCATCTACACATTGACTTTACATCTGCTCCAGGGAATCGCTCCACCTATGAGGAGCGACAACACCCGGCTGCATCATCATCTGCCCCAGAGGTCTGGACTGCAGCATCGACCATCCCTGGCTGAGTACCATAGGTGGCGTCACAACAACCATCCCCTCAACCTTATTCCCTGAACATTTATTGACACCCCGCCAGAGTCACGGAGTCGGGTCTTGACTCCTGTGACTCCCCAGAAGTATCATAGCTCGGTTCCGAGTACCCCACAACCCTGCGGGGGGGGGAGGCGTATCATAGGCTTTTATGAAGTGATGGGTTTTCAGGTTCCGTTTGAAGCATCTGAGGGTGGTGGATAATTAGATGTGATGGGGGGGCAGAATTCCAGAGGGTGGGGGATATTCGAGAGGAATCTTGGAGGCGGTTGTGTGAGGATCGGATAAGTGTGGAGGAGAGGAGGAGGTCTTGGGAGGATCGAAGATTATGTGAAGGAAGATAGTGGGAGATTAGTTCAGAGATATGGGGAGGAGACCGGTTATGGACGGCTTTGTAGGTCAGTGTTAGGAGCTTGAACTGGATTCTTGGGGAATTGGGAGCAGGTGAAGAGATTTGAAAGGGGTGAAACAGGGGAGCAGCGAGGAGAGAGGTGGATTAACCGGGCAGCAGAGTTGAGGACAGACTTTGTAAATAAATGTAATTAGTTTCTTCCTAAATCCTACAGAAGCTGATAAAGTTAATGGGGGTGTCTAATAGAACCCTCTCCATTAATATCACCTTGGCTTGATGCCAGTGGACATTATACAGCTGACATCAACCCTTATTTCTACCACATCAGGGCAATCAGGAAGAGCTGAGCAAAAAAGCCAAACTTGAAGCATCTAATGTGATGTGCCACTTCGGGGCTGTTATTTTTAGGCTGGGAAGGGGCCAAAATCCATGGATCTCCAAAGTCTGATAATATCAGCCCACAGCTGTCTGCTTTACCTTGGCTGGTTATCAAAAATAGGGGGGACAACACATATTTTTTTTTCCAATTATTTATTTATTACATTAAACCATGCTGAAAACACTAAAAGTTCAGCTCACCCCCTCATGTCCATGTTCTTTTGGCCGATCCCTGGTGCATGGAGCCACCCTGGTTGTGGCGGGAAGTAAATGCAAAGTAGCAGAAGATCTCCAGCAACCACAGGCGAGGAGGATCCATGACTAGGACTACATGAGACTAAATGTATAGGATATGATTTCCGTACTGAGATCACCACTGCCTGCTTGTCTCTGTTCTTAATGTAAAGACAAATAAAGCTTCCAGTTTTACCATTCCTCCTGTGGTCGCTGGAGATCTGCTGCTATCTCAATAACACTCCTTATTGCCACATTGAAGGCCCTAAAGGTTACAAGTGTAAACCCTGAGTATAAACCTGCTCTATTCTACACGTTCCCTCCTAGATCACCTCTCCCTGACCTACGGGGTGACATCGCGTTCCCAAGTCTAATATACGACCTGATGAAAAAGCATTCTCACTCATCACTACTATCATCCTCTATGAAGACCATGCTCTTCAGCACTGTTGATACTATCCTCTATGAAGACCATGCTCTTCAGCGCTGTTGATACTATCCTCTATGAAGACCATACTCTTCAGCGCTGTTGATACTATCCTCTATGAAGACCATACTCTTCAGCGCTGTTGATACTATCCTCTATGAAGACCATACTCTTCAGGACTGTTGATACTATCCTCTATAAAGGCCATAGTCTTCAGTGCTGTTGATTCTATCCTCTATGAAGACCATGCTCTTCAGTGCTGTTGATACTATCCTCTATGAAGACCATGCTCTTCAGCGCTGTTGATACTATCCTCTATGAAGACCATACTCTTCAGCGCTGTTGATACTATCCTCTATGAAGACCATACTCTTCAGCGCTGTTGATACTATCCTCTATGAAGACCATGCTCTTCAGCACTGTTTATACTATCCTCTATGAAGACCATACTCTTCAGCGCTGTTGATACTATCCTCTATGAAGACCATGCTCATCAGCGCTGTTGATACTATCCTCTATGAAGACCATAATCTTCAGCGCTGTTGATACTATCCTCTATGAAGACCATGCTCTTCAGCACTGTTTATACTATCCTCTATGAAGGCCATACTCTTCAGCACTGTTGATACTATCCTCTATGAAGACCATACTCTTCAGCGCTGTTGATACTATCCTCTATGAAGACCATACTCTTCAGCGCTGTTGACACTATCCTCTATGAAGACCATGCTCTTCAGCGCTGTTGATACTATCCTCTATGAAGACCACACTCTTCAGCACTGTTGATACTATCCTCTATGAAGACCATGCTCTTCAGCACTGTTGATACTATCCTCTATGAAGACCATACTCTTCAGCACTGTTGATACTATCCTCTATGAAGAACATGCTCTTCAGCGCTGTTGATACTATCCTCTATGAAGACCATACTCTTCAGTGCTGTTGATACTATCCTCTATGAAGACCATACTCTTCAGCACTGTTGATACTATCCTCTTTGAAGACCATACTCTTCAGCGCTGTTGATACTATCCTCTATGAAGACCATACTCTTCAGCGCTGTTGATACTATCCTCCATGAAGACCATACTCTTCAGCGCTGTTGATACTATCCTCCATGAAGACCATACTCTTCAGCGCTGTTGATACTATCCTCTATGAAGACCATAGTTTTCAGTGCTGTTGATACTATCCTCTATGAAGACCATGCTCTTCAGCGCTGTTGATACTATCCTCTATGAAGACCATGCTCTTCAGCGCTATTGATACTATCCTCTATAAACACCATACTCTTCAGCACTGTTGATATTATCCTCTATGAAGACCATGCTCTTCAGCGCTATTGATACTATCCTCTATAAACACCATACTCTTCGGCACTGTTGATATTATCCTCTATGAAGACCATGCTCTTCAGCGCTATTGATACTATCCTCTATGAAGACCATGCTCTTCAGCGCTATTGATACTATCCTCTATAAACACCATACTCTTCAGCACTGTTGATATTATCCTCTATGAAGACCATGCTCTTCAGCGCTATTGATACTATCCTCTATGTAAAGGGTTCCACTACTTCTTTAAAGGACGGAACCAATTCATGCAATAACTTATAGGATGAAGCGGAGTTTATCAGTCTGGTGTTTATATTTAGGACATTCTGATATAAAGATGTGTATATATATATATATATATATAGTATCTTGTTGACTTACCCAGACGTGTGACCAGGCAGATGTATATATATATATATAGTGTTTTGTTGACTTACCCCAGAGGTGTGACCAGGCAGATGTATATATATATATACATATAGTATCTTGTTGACTTACCCCAGACGTGTGACCAGGCGTTTATCCACACCATGTCCTTTACTTCTAACCTTCTTATGACGTCTGTATTGTGTTTTCTGAGCGCTCTATAAGCCGTGATCCTCCCGTCATCATCCCAGTGACTGATAAGATCACACAGTCGTCTCATCCTCTTCTCGGGATACGTCCTCATCACTTCTTCATATTCTTCTCCAATCAGCAATCTCTGGTGTCGGAGATCCCGTACAACTGGATCTACATTGGTCACTTGTGCAATGAGATCAGATTGATGGCGGGTTATGAAGCGTGCCTTGTCTGTGCATACAAAGAAAAGGTGAAAAAGCACAATTATTACCTGTCTGAGGATGTTCATTATGGCTTATATACGATCTCACTATAGAAATGTGCATCAACATTGTGACAAATCAGAACTTATAACCATACGGAGAGGTCATTGATCCTACGAGCTTTCATATCACCTTATAGACATGGCACAATAGGGAGGGAAGGCCTGGTGATAGGGAGAGAGGAGAAGGGTCACCTCCTGGCATTCACCCCTGAGTCTGTGCCCTACACTCCCTAACATCTCTATACTGGTTATTCCCCTCATGACCATCACATTCCTTGTCTCTGGGTCACCTGAACTCACTCTGGTTAGTGTGGAGGCCAGAAAGCAAACTAGACTCACAACTTCAGAAAAGACAACATCAGGAAAAGAGGAATAGACAACATCAGGGGAAGAGCAATAGACAACATCAGGGGAAGAGCAATAGACAACATCAGGGGAAGAGGAATAGACAACATCAGGGGAAGAGCAATAGACAGACTCCTACAATGCAGCTCAATTCCGGTGCTGCAACAACTTCAACTCCTCACCTCCTTCCAAACAGCTCAGCAGAGAAGGGGATTCTGTAACCGGAATCAGATGTTGACTACCTCTAGATGAAGGGAGTGGTCACAAAAGGGATTCACCTGAGATTAAAGCTACAAAGAACAGCCAGATAGGAAAAAGGGCTAAAGAAATCTATTAACTCAAATACCAGTTATAGACCTGAGATCAATAAGGCGATGTGACCTTCTGGGTCCAGACTCGCCAGAGGTCTCCCCAGGGTGAGACGCAACCATGACAATTACCTTGATTAACAGGTGAATCCTATAGCTGTGTATTTCCTGTAAAATGTATGTGTCAGTTGAGGTACGGGAGGTAGCTCGCATATGACTACAAGGAAGGGTAGGGTATCCCAGAATCTAGGTAAAGGCGAGGTGGTGACCCCTAGCCAAACCCTTTGTAGGCCACCCACTAGATAATGCTTTTATGCGCTGAGCCGGATACCTGGCCCTGGCTGCCCCTGATTTGGGCCCTAGGTAGGTAATAAATGGAATGAACTCTTCAGCAATCCCACTAACAACTAAAGACAAACAAGGGGGATACTTAATAAGGATACACACTACTTAGTATCCTTTGCCAAGCTCCAAAAGGCAGAAGAAAGGATGGAACCTGGTTAGCAGATCTCCAGCTGCAATAGCCACCTTCAGCAGCGCCTATGCTGCATTTAGTGAAAGTAGCTCTTATTTTCTACGCCCCGGGACACCAAAAATACTTTACGAGATATTAGTTTAGGTCCAGGAGGTGTACTCTCTTCCCAGGACCTTATCCCCTTGCTGATATTACTGCTCCTCCTCTGCTGTCCTGGTCCCTCCTTCTCTCATCATTTAGAGCGACGTCAGCGCATTGTCTCAGCTCTCCATGAGCTCCGCCCGAGAGCTGAGGTCACATGGTATCACACAGCATCAGATCCCGCCCTGTGTGGTCTTATGCTTTATGCACACTGCGAGGCTGGGAATCTGGTAATGGGGAACTTTGGCGAGGGGAGACATGCGTAATGAGCATGATGAGGTCAGGACTCCATCAATCACAACATAATTTAGGATGAGAGAACCGAAGTTTAAAGTTTGGTGTTCGAACCAAACTCAGACATTACCAACATTTTCAGGGTTTGGAGTTTGGGTTCACAGGACCGAGTATCGCTGTGTTTGGCCACACTCGGTGCTCGGGTACACTCAGTGCAATCTGCTTGATGTAGTGTATGAAAAAAGTGACAAAAACCCCGCCCTCCAAAGGAAGTGCTTCCACTATGGCTGACTGTATGTTGGCGGAGAGCCGGACTGCCCAATCAGTGACTTCCAATGAGGTTATGGTCAAGTTTGGGTCCGGAACAGAACTTTCTATAAAGCCCGTCTGAACCCCAGAACCTGAACTTCCATGAGTCCTCTCGTCTTAATGTTCTAGACTTACCCAGAAGATTTCTTCTCATCCAGTCTTCTTCTAATCGTTGAAAGAAGAATGTATTGTAATGTTTGATGGCTGTATAAGCCTGGTACTTCCCAGTGTCCTCCCAGTGACTGATAATGTCACACAGTTCCTCCATCTTCTCCCGGGAGGTCGTCTTCTTCATCAGATCATTGTACTGTCCCCCAGTCAATAGATCTTTGTCTCGGAGATCACATAGGACAGGATCAACTTCTTCTATGGTTGTAATGAGGCCTGGTCCGAGATTCTCTATAAAATTTACTCTGTCTGTAGAGCGAGAAGAAAATATATCCATGTCATGTAATCTCTCCATTCATTTTATTCTAGAGAAATGTAGGAACATTCAGCTTGAATTTTTAATTTTTAAAAAGATTAATTCAAATTTGACACTTATCGGGTTTGGCAAGCCATGTATTGTCCAAATAATGCTTGAGCTCAACACATTGGATATAAGGTTGACAGATTACTAGGAAGAGCTGGTGAAGGCCAAACAGTCTTAGGCTGCAACTCAATAGAAAGGATGCAACTGTGCTGGGCAAAAAAGGCAAGATGGTTGGAGGAGTGTTTCAATTATTAATAATAAATCTTTATTTATAAATCGCCAACATATTCTGCAGCACTTTACAATTCAGAGGATCATAAACAATTGAATTGGTGCAGCTCAGGAGAAGTCTTGGAGCCAGGAATGGGAATGGGAGGTTCAGATTAATGCAGATGTTAGTCAAAGATCATTTGTACAATGTAGAGAACGGGTGGGGTGATAGACAAAGATGAGGGAGGAGATGTAGGGAGGTGCTGCACTGTGAAGAGGACGGGTGGGGTGATAGACAAAGATGAGGGAGGAGATGTAGGGGGGTGCTGCACTGTGAAGAGGACGGGTGGGGTGATAGATAGAGATGAGGGAGGAGAGGTAGGGAGGTGCTGTACTGTGAAGAGAACAGGTGGGGTGATAGACAGAGATGAGGGAGGAGATGTAGGGGGGTGCTGTACTGTGAAGAGAAAGGGTGGGGTGATAGACAGAGATGAGGGAGGAGAGGTAGGGAGGTGCTGCACTGTGAAGAGGACGGGTGGGGTGATAGACAGAGATGAGGGAGGAGATGTAGGGAGTTGCTGCACTGTGAAGAGAACGGGTGGGGTGATAGACAGAGATGAGGGAGGAGATGTAGGGAGGTGCTGCACTGTGGAGAGGACGGGTGGGGTGATAGACAGAGATGAGGGAGGAGATGTAGGGGGTGCTGCACTGTGAAGAGAACAGGTGGGGTGATAGACAAGATGAGGGAGGAGATGTAGGGGGCGCTGCACTGTGAAGAGGACGGGTGGGGTGATAGACAGAGATGATGGAGGAGATGTAGGGGGGTGCTGCACTGTGAAGAGGACGGGTGGGGTGATAGACAGATGAGGGAGGAGATGTAGGGAGGTGCTGCACTGTGAAGAGGACGGGTGGGGTGATAGACAGAGATGAGGGAGGAGATGTAGGGGGGTGCTTCACTGTGAAGAGGATGAGTGGGGTGATAGACAGATGAGGGAGGAGATGTAGGGCGGTGCTGCACTGTGAAGAGGACGGGTGGGGTGATAGACAGAGATGAGGGAGGAGAGGTAGGGAGGTGCTTCACTGTGAAGAGGACGGGTGGGGTGATAGACAGAGATGAGGGAGGAGAGGTAGGGGGTGCTGCACTGTGAAGAGCTTTGTGGGTGAGAACAAGCAATTTGAATTGGATATTGTAGTGTACGGGCAGCCAGTGCAATGTCTGGCACAGTGCGGAGGCATCTGAGTAACGATTGGCCAGATGGGTGATCCTGGCTGCTGCATTAAGGATTGACTGGAGATTGGAAAGTCTAATGTGGGGAAGGCTAATTAATAGAGAATTGCAGTAATCAAGGCGGGAGTGGATTGGGGCCACAGTGAGGGTTTTTGAGGTTTCCAAGGTGAGAAAGGGGCGGACTCTAGAGATGTTCTTCAGGTGTAAGCGACAGGAGCGGACGAGAGATTGTATATAGGAGGTGAAGGAGAGATCGGTGTCAAACGTGACACCCAGACAGCGAGCCTGCTGCCTAGGCGTTATCACAGCGAGCCTGCTGCCTAGGCGTTATCGTGGTGCCTCACAGAGAGAGAGATGTCAGATTTAGGGAGGTTAGTGGAGGGCGGGAGCAGAAGAACTAAGGGTATATTGGAGAGCAATTATTGTAGACAAGGAAAAGATATCGCCAATAGTGACATGGGGGCGGTATTGGCGGAGGGATAAAACAGACCATACACTAATAGATGAACAGAAATACATATAAAGTGCATGTACATTAATGCCAGAAGCTAAATTGGGGGGCAAATTGGTAATAATAATAAAAAAAATAAGAAGTCTTCACATTTTCTTTAATAATATTACATAAAATATTATTATTAATTATTATTATTCATTATTATAGCACCATTTATACCATGGCTCTTTACATGTGAAAAGGGGCGACATAGACAGGTGCAATAAACATGAGCAATACAAGGCACACACACAAGTACAGGAAGAGAGAGGACCCTGCCCGCGAGGGCCCACAGTCTGCAAGGGATGGGTGAGGATACAGTAGGAGAGAGCTGAGCTGGTTGTTCGGCGGTTCAGTAGACTGAAGATTACTGCAGGCTGTAGGCTTGTCAAGAGAGATTGGTCTTCAGGTTCCTTTTGAAGGTTCTCACGGTGGACGAGAGTCTGATGTGTTGGGGCAGAGAGTTCCAGAGTATGGGGGAAGCATGGGAGAAATCTTGTATATGGTTGTGGGAAGAAGAGATGAGTGAGGAGTAGAGAAAGAGATCTTGAGAGGATCGAAGGTTGTAGGTAAGTACCAGGAAACCATGTCACAGATATATAGAGGAGACATGTTGTAAATGGCTTGATATGTTATAGTTAGGGTTTTGAACTGGAGCCTCTGGACAATAGGAAGCAAGTAAAGGGCTTGGCAGAGAGGAGAGGCTGGGGAATAATGGGGAGACAGGTAGATTAGTCGGGCAGCAGAGTTTAGGATAGATTGGAGTGGTGCAAGAGTGCTAGATCGGAGGCCAGAGAGTAGAAGGTTGCAATAGTCAAGGCGTGAGATGAGGAGGGCATGCACGAGTGTTTTTGCTGTTTCTTGGTCAAGAAATGTACAAATGCTGGCGATATTTCTGAGTTACAGTCGGCAGCAGGTGGCATGGGCTTGGGTATGTGGCTTGAAAGAGGGCATAATCGAGGATCTGCCCGAGGCACCGGGCATACGGAACTAGGGAAAGTGAGCAGCCATTGACTTTGATGGATAGGTCTGGTGGAGGGGGAAAGTGAGGTGGGGGAGAGATGATGAATTCTGTTTTGGCCATTTTCAGTTTTAGAAATCGAGCAGAAAATAATGATGAAATAGCGGACAGACATTGTGGGATTGTGGTCAGTAAGGAGGTGATGTCAGGTCCAGAGAGGTAGATCTGTGTGTCATCAGTGTAGAGATGATACTGCAAACCGTGAGTCTCTATGAGCTGACCCAGGCCAAAGGTGTAGATGGAGAAGAGTAGGGGTCCTAGAACTGAGCCTTGGGGAACACCGACGGACAGGGGGCGAGGTGAGGAGGTGGGAGAGGGAGACACTGAATGTCCGGTCTGTTAGATACGACAAGATCCAGGACAGGGCAAAGTCTGTGATACCAAGAGATGAGAGTATCTGTAACACGAGGGAATGATCTACAGTGTCGAAGGACGAGGACGGGTCTAGGAGGAGGAGGGCAGAGTAGTGTCGCTTTCTCTTGGTGGTTAGTAGGTCATTGGTAACTTTAGCTAGGATAATTTCAGTTGAGTGATTCAGTTGGAAGCCAAATTGTAACCGGTCAAAGAGGGAACAAGAGAAGAGGTGGGAGGATTATAAATACTAATATAATTATAATAGAGGGGCTACAAGGACACTAAACATCAGTAAGGCACATTTCCAATGGTTGAGAGATAAACTGGGACGATGTCCTGAGATATAAAAGTACACAAAGCAAATGGGAGACTCCTAATGTAGAATCACCCAGAATACAGCCCGCATCAAAGTGTTGTCTGAAAATGACCCCCGGTAAAGTATTAGCAGAAAGTCTGAACATTTTTATCATCTTACCTGTAAACATCATTGTTCCAATTCCATGTCCTGAAATGTCCACTGTAGACAGAAGGACAAAGAGATACATTAGTCAACCAGAATCTGTAAACTAATGGACAAAGCGAATGTACGGTACGCAGACTGTATGGCCGTGCACGAGGATTGTGTGGTACTGTATGGAGACGGTATGGCAGTGTGGGTTATATAGCAAAATACACAGACTGTATGGCAGTGTAGACTATATGGCAATGTACACAGACTGTAAGGCAGTGTAGACTGTATGGCAATGTACACAGACTGTAAGGCAGTGTAGACTATATGGCAATGTACACAGACTGTAAGGCAGTGTAGACTATATGGCAATGTACACAGACTGTAAGGCAGTGTAGACTATATGGCAATGTACACAGACTGTATGGCAGTGTAGACTATATGGCAATGTACACAGACTGTATGGCAGTGTAGACTATATGGCAATGTACACAGACTGTATGACAGTGTAGACTATATGGCAATGTACACAGACTGTAAGGCAGTGTAGACTATATGGCAATGTACACAGACTGTAAGGCAGTGTAGACTATATGGCAATGTACACAGACTAAGGCACTGTAGACTATATGGCAATGTACACAGAGTGTAAGGCAGTATAGACTGTATGGCAATGTACACAGACTGTAAGGCAGTGTAGACTATATGGCAATGTACTGTGAGATAGCAACCGGGGAACCCGCTTGCAAAACGACAAGAACACGTGTTTATAAGTTAACCAATGTCTACCCGTTTATTTTCACATATAATAACAGAACCCGGGTAGCCTGTTTGACACACAGCACATTGAGTAACAACACTTTACATCATAAATACACCATACATTTACATTTAACATCACATAACACTTATATTGCACATAACGTTTTATAGTAACCCGGGACCTGTAACCATCTCTGTCCCCATTGGAGCTCTACTAACAGCTCCCGGGTGGCTACGGCCTCCGGCCTACTTACACTATACATAAGTTACAGTACGATGATGACCCTTCCGGGTTCATAACAGGGATTGAGCAACCCGAGTACCGGGTATATCATGTATCCCCAAGGGGCTCCTTCCAGGACGCATCTCCGCCTACGTCCCGGTCAGAGTCCACATGGTTCAACCATGGTGTCCCAACTCTAGGAGCCCTTTTAACCCCTGCTTCTGACCTTCATTACATACGCCTCAACGGGCCCTGTGGGTCCCAATGGCGGTACCTGCCGCCTGGCTTTAGTCCCCCCAGCATGATGATATACATTCACCCGTAGTCAGGAATCCTGCCTGACCGGGACCTTACACACCGTATGTGATCCATCATTCAAACGTCCATGGATCACACACCTGCTCACAGCCCACATCCATGGACTGTGGCCCCTCCATGGCCCATTACAGGGATTGGCAAACCATAGTGCACGGGAACCTCTACATCCGTTACCTACTAGGAGCCCTATTACCCGTCTCTGGCACCACAGGCACACCCACACCATTAGAGGTCGTGGTTGAGGGACGGGTACCCTCTGCAAGCAGCAGGGCAAGCCTCCCTCTCGTCCCAAGGACGGAACGCCTCCAACATCATCCGTACCAGCTGGGTCACTGTCTCTCCACATGATTATACATGGGTCTTACATAGGTCATCATCTCTCATTCAGGGCCATTACTTACGCCCTCATACACATAGTTCATCGGGTCCCTTAACTGAGTACTCTGACTCGGACCCAAAGGCGGTCTATGCCCGCCTGGCACACTACATACAATTGCCTCCACGGGCTACATACATTCCGGTTTATCAGGACCTTTAACGGACTCCACTGAGTCGGTCCCAAGGGCGGTCTATACTCGCCTAGCATGATTTACGCACACAAGGTGCACAGTTCACACTATCGCTCGGGAACTGCTTTCTTACCGGGCACGGATCCGGGTCTCGCTACCTGTGTCACAGGTTCCACCAGGCATCCCCACAGGCTCCTTTCCCGGGCGTGTTTCACCCCACGCCCGGACCAGTATCCACCAGGTCAGCCACGGCTTCCCCCTCCAGGTGCGGACACGACCCCGGACCTCGGCACCGGCATGGAGCTAGCATGCTCCCATCAGGTACTCAGAGCCTCCAGACTGCTCTGCACTTGGCTGGTCTCAGCTTCCATCTGAATCAATCTCAGCCTCCAGAATCTATCACTCAATCACTCAGGTGGCCGGCTCTTATCGTGCCAGCCACTCCCACATGGACACACCCCCTCAGCTGCTTGTAATCAGCCTGTCACCCAGCTCAGGTTAACTCCCTGTGTTCCGGGTTGTCAGCACTCACTCATTACATCCTATTCCTCATGGACTCCTCGATTTCATCTCACTCTCACTGCCGCTCATTAGGCTCTTGAAACCTTATTGTGTTCAGGTTGGTTCACACAGTATTATCATCACAGGAAAACCGGCCAGTGTGCACAGGATCATCCTCTGATCCTACATGTGATGTACCCCGGCCATGCGGATCATGCCGGCGGTACCTCACAGTACACAGACTGTAAGGCAGTGTAGATTATATGGCAATGTACACAGACTGTATGGCAGTGTAGACTATATGGTAATGTACACAGACTGTAAGGCACTGTAGACTATATGGCAATGTACACAGACTGTAAGGCAGTGTAGACTATATGGCAGAGTACACAGACTGTAAGGCAGTGTTGACTACATGGTAATGTACACAGACTGTATGGCAGTGTAGACTATATGGCAATGTACACAGACTGTAAGGCAGTGTAGACTATATGGTAGAGTACACAGACTGTAAGGCAGTGTAGACTACATGGTAATGTACACAGACTGTAAGGCAGTGTAGACTATATGGCAATGTACACAGACTGTAAGGCAGTGTAGACTATATGGCAATGTACACAGACTGTATTGCAGTGTAGACTATATGGCAATGTACACAGACTGTAAGGCAGTGTAGACTATATGGCAATGTACACAGACTGTATGGCAGTGTAGACTATATGGCAATGTACACAGACTGTAAGGCACTGTAGACTGTATGGCAAAGTACACAGACTGTAAGGCAGTGTAGACTATATGGCAATGTACACAGACTGTAAGGCAGTGTAGACTATATGGCAATGTACACAGACTGTATGGCAGTGTAGACTACATGGTAATGTACACAGACTGTATGGCAGTGTAGACTATATGGCAATGTACACAGACTGTAAGGCAGTGTAGACTATATGGCAATGTACACAGACTGTATGGCAGTGTAGACTACATGGTAATGTACACAGACTGTATGGCAGTGTAGACTATATGGCAAAGTACACAGACTGTAAGGCAGTGTAGACTATATGGCAATGTACACAGACTGTAAGGCAGTGTAGACTATATGGCAATGTACACAGACTGTAAGGCAGTGTAGGCTATATGGCAATGTACACAGACTGTATGGCAGTGTAGGCTATATGGCAATGTACACAGACTGTATGGCAGTGTAGACTATATGGCAATGTACACAGACTGTATGGCAGTGTAGGCTATATGGCAATGTACACAGACTGTATGGCAGTGTAGACTATATGGCAATGTACACAGACTGTAAGGCAGTGTAGACTATATGGCAATGTACACAGACTGTAAGGCAGTGTAGACTGTATGGCAATGTACACAGACTGTATGGCAGTGTAGGCTATATGGCAATGTACACAGACTGTATGGCAGTGTAGACTATATGGCAATGTACACAGACTGTAAGGCAGTGTAGACTATACAGCAAAATACACAGACTATATGGCAGTGTAGACTGTATGGCAGTGTACACAGACTGTAAGGCAGTGTAGACTATATGGCAATGTACACAGACTGTAAGGCAGTGTAGACTATATGGCAATGTACACAGACTGTAAGGCAGTGTAGACTATATGGCAATGTACACAGACTGTAAGGCAGTGTAGACTATATGGCAATGTACACAGAGTGTAAGGCAGTGTAGACTATATGGCAATGTACACAGACTGTAAGGCAGTGTAGACTATATGGCAATGTACACAGACTGTAAGGCAGTGTAGACTATATGGCAATGTACACAGACTGTAAGGCAGTGTAGACTATATGGCAATGTACACAGACTGTAAGGCAGTGTAGACTATATGGCAATGTACACAGATTGTAAGGCAGTGTAGACTATATGGCAATGTACACAGACTGTAAGGCAGTGTAGACTATATGGCAATGTACACAGACTGTAAGGCAGTGTAGGCTATATGGCAGAGTACTCAGACTCTGCCAGTGTAAGGAGACTGTATGGCAGTGTAGATTATATGGCGGTGTACAAAGTCTTTATGGCAGTGTGCACAGACTGTATGGCAGTGGATGCAGATGGTATACCTGTGCAGGCAATATGGCAGTGTGGACAGACTGAATGGCAGTGGATGCAGTGCACACAGACTGTATAGTAGAGCACACACACTATATGTCAGTGCATGTGGACTGTATGGCAGTGGATGCAGACTGTATGGCAGAGAGGATATATCTTGTATGATGATGAGTGAACTTGTTCACCAATTTTGAATTCGTCGACATGATTCGACACCTCGAATTTGAACGTTTTTCTGTAAAGTCGGGAAATTCAGTGAATGTTCATTAATGCTTCAGATCCTTAACCCTTGACAAAGTGGTAGTGAAACGTACGTTAGGGTAGGAGTCACCATAGGTCAGGACACGTGGGCACAGTGTGGATCTGGAATCTGTCATCGAAGGCTGCTTTCACATCAGCGTTTATACACCTGGTATATAGGTGGACTAGTCGTGAATTAATCCTGAGGCTGATATATATATATACTAAATGGTGGCCCAATTCTAACGCATCGGGTATTCTAGAATATGTATGCCGACCAATATCGCTGATTGGTTGCAGCCGCCGTCCGCGAGTGTGGCGCCCCAGGGGTTAATGTGCCACAGTAACAACGCCAAGGGTTAACTCCCCACATAACTCACAACACTACACTAGCACCTTCAGGCCAGAAGGGGGAGCTAAACAGCTTCCCTATATATTCTGGTGTGGAGAGGAAGTGGGCAGTTCAGTTCCTGGGAGGACTGAGGAAGAAGGACCTGGGTGTAAAAGAGCTGTGCTAAGCTCATCCACCGGTCCGCTGTCCAGTTCCAGGCCTAGCCAGGGTCTGAGGAAAGGAGTTGGAGGAAACAGAGGAACACATCTGGGAGAATGAGTTACCCTAAACTCGCCCCGGAGGAGCGCAAAGAACGGATACCGGATCCGACATTGTGCCTGACACAAAAAGCATAGTAAACACCGGACAAGTGGAGGTCATACACCTACACTGTACCCCAGCAAAGCAACACGGTGGGGTCAGAAACACAAAGACAAGACTCAAGTTGCCTAGCAAGTGGGTACCCGTGAGGGGAGACAGGGCCAGCAGCCTAGCTAAAGAGGCAGCAGGGCCACACACTGCGCAGGAGGAGGAAGCCAAGGACCCGGATAGGGTGGGAACAACCCGGCCCCGGTACAGACTCCGTGGACAGTACTGAATACCACCATCAGTAAAGACTTGGAAAACTTCAAAACCGTGAGTCTGTGTGATCCTTGCGCTCGAACCCTACTCTCCCTCACAAACTGTTATCACCACTACTCCTGCCCTGCATCATCCATAGACTATCATCACTACTGTCCCGGGGGTCTCACTCTGCCGTGGAGAGCTGTTACATCACAGCTGCCTTCCATCATCTCCGGAGGTTCTGCAGCAGCGGTGGTCACCCTGACCACATACCACGGGTGGCGTCACGACTTAATCCCTGTAAATATACCCCTTTTACTTGTGGGTTTGGGACACGGTCCGGACCAAGACCACCATGATCACCCCCAGTGCAGCCCCGGTCCGGTACCGTCCAACCATCCGACCTGCTCATTTCAAGTACTGAGCACCTGAGTATGCTGTGTACTCGTAGGGTTAGGTGAGATACATAGAGGATTTAGCTGTTGATAATAAGCCTTCATGTGCTGGGATATCTTTCTTTCCCTCATTCATACAAAGGTTTTCCCACTCTGATATCCCTATCTCTCAGTCTACAGCCCTACATTTGTACCTTGGATTTGCTGTAAATTAGAAGGACTTTAGCCCAGAGACACCCTGTGTGACCGTTTCCACTTAATATTTCACTTTTCCCCACCCTTCAGTATTTCGATTATTGTCACATATCCTTATGTTTTAACTCTTCCTTTATTGTAAAGCCCCCGTCACACATAACGAGATCATTAGCGAGATCATTGTAACGTACCAGGTTTTGGGACGTAACAGCGATCTCGCTAACGATCTCGTTATGTGTGACACTTAGCAGCGTTCAGGCCCCTGCTGATCGATACAAAGTGCTCTGGGTCATTTTTAGGTCGTTGGTCTCCCCCGCTGGTCAGCACACATCGCTAACGATCAGCAATCTCACAGGCTGGTAACCATGGTAAATATTGGGTATGTAGGCAGCGAGCGCTGCCTGGATACCCGGTGTTTATCATAGTTACCAGCGTCCTCCCTGCTTAGCGCGTGCTGCATTGATACCCGCTGTTTATCATAGTTACCAGCGTCCCCCTGCTTAGTGTGCGCTGCCTAGATACCCAGTGTTTATCATTGTTACCAGCGGTAAGCAGGGAGGATGCTGGTAACTATGATAACCAGCGGGTATCTAGGCAGCACACGCTAAGCAGGGAGGACGCTGGTAACTATGATAAACAGGGGGTATCTAGGCAGCGTGCGCTAATCAGGGAGGACGATGGTAACTATGATAAACAGCGGGTATCTAGGCAGCACACGCTAAGCAGGGAGGATGCTGGTAACTATGATAAACAGGGGGTATCTAGGCAGCGTGCACTAATCAGGGAGGACGATGGTAACTATGATAAACAGCGGGTATCTAGGCAGCACGCGCTGAGCAGGGAGGACGCTGGTAACTATGATTAACAGCGGGTATCTAGGCAGCGTGCGCTAATCAGGGAGGACGCTGGTAACTATGATAAACAGCGGGTATCTATGCAGCACGCGCTAAGCAGGGAGGACGCTGGTAACTATGATAAACAGTGGGTATCTAGGCAGCACGTGCTAAGCAAGGAGGACGCTGGTAACTATGATAAACAGCGGGTATCTATGCAGCACGCGCTAAGCAGGGAGGACGCTGGTAAGTATGATAAACACCGGGTATCTAGGCTATTAACTTGTATGTTAATGTGTAACTATCATGTGGTCACCTGTCTTGTGTGCCAGTGTGGCATCGCCTTAATTACGGCAATTGTATGTTATTTTTAAAAAAATAAAGAGCATTTGATTTTTGGCCTGACTCCAGGGTTGTTTTTTATGAAGTATATGTTGATTGGAGGGCCTTATATTTTATAAGGGGGTTTTTTGAACCCGCTATGGAAGGGGAGTAGAAGACCTACAGTATGCAATCTTAACTATCATTAAATAGAATTCATGCTGACATACAGATTTCCATCTCTTACCTTCTCTCAGGTCAAGCTGGAGCTCCTGTCGGACTTTCTTCTCATCTATGTCCTCCAGGACAGCCAAGGTCACCTCGGCACCATAGGCTTGTCTATAACGTTCAGTAATCAGATGAGCCACCGTTTCCGGACTTTTCCCGGCCAGCACATTCTTTTCGATACTTTTATATCCTTTTCTTATTTTCCAGCCATTCAGTTTGTGTATAAATCTCCGTAAACTTGAGTCATTCAGACTCTCCAGGGTCCTCGTCAGGACCTCCTGTAATGTCCGCCCCATCTTCTTGTCACATGGACTTGGTCATTGGCTGATGCAGGTTAATTAGCCGGTTGTAGATTATTTCTATACTTATCTCATAACCACAGACATCAATGGATCACAACCTCAGCATCATCCATGTAGTGAGACCCGGCTGCTGTGAACTGAACATGTTCAGTTTTGGTTAGAAGTATTATACATGTGTTATGCAAATGTGGTAACTCACATGAGAAAATAGGGCCTATCTCTAAACCAGTACACCTGACCCAACCGGATCCCAAACAAACTAACATTCCTAGCTGCAAAGTCCCCGGTGACACCAGCACAGGCTGGAGTAATGCTATCCTCAAAACTGGTCAAACCTGACTGCCTAAAAGGCCGTCAAGCATTCTTTGTACCTTCTTAGGAAAAAGAGATTCGGATCACTGTAACAATTAGTACAGTAGTGTTCAAAATAATCACAGTCCTGTATGACCAAGGCCCCTTTCACATCAGCGGTTTTTTGAATTTGCTCTATCTGCCACCAAACGGCTGACTTGTGATACACTTGCGGCAACCCCTATGCATTGTCTATGGGGCTTGCGGTTGGGTGCGGCAAGGGCAGGTCTTCCGGATGCGGTGAAATAAAACGCTGCAGCTGCCAGATTTGCCGGATCCGGCAAAACCGCAATTGCTGCACCCGACCGCAAGCCCCATAGACAATGCATGGGGCTTGCCGCAAGTGTACCACAAGTCAGCTGATGCGGTAAATCTGCTGGATCGACCAAATCTGGACAGAACTGCTGATGTGAAAGGAGCCTAAGCAGAGCATTCACTGTTTTTGGTATAAATGATATTACCACACGTCAAACAATTTACCTGTTGTTGAAGTACATCCTTAGAAAGTCAACAGACTCAACACGCATGATCTTAATGTGTTTGTGGGGCTAAGAAAACCAGGACCGCAGTCTGTAAATTCTTCAAGGTTCCTTTATTCACATCTTCAGAAAAACATAGTCATCCTGGCCGCCAGACGCGTTTCGGAAACTAAGTCCTAAAGACCCCCGCTACACGATACAACATCGGCTGCGATGTCGAAAGCGATGCCGCGGGTGCGCGCGCTAGCTTCCAACATCGCAGCCTAGCTGTCATATGGCAAGATGTTGCGGGTGACGGTGCTGCGATCGTTTGGGATCAACTCAGAGAGCGGTCTGCTGCAATGCAGCGAATAGGCTGGATCGGCCGTGACATTGCTATTGCGGTGTGACAACGAACGATGCCGCAGGTTGTTTAAGTTGAAGTCGACAGGTTTTCCTGCAAGAAGGAAAACCTGTCAACTCCAACTTGAACAACCATCATTGTTGAATCGTGCGTTTACACGCAACGACGATGTCGATTCAACATCGTTCCTGACGTCACTTTTGAACGATGTTGCGAGGTGTAACGGGACCTTTACTCATCGGCTTAACACACTAAATAAAAGCAGTCCATATAAAGGTTACCTCCTACCTCTCAGTTGCCATTACCATTACCCACAGTTGTGTTATTTACCCTTGAGAGTACCTTTACACGCCGCAACTTTTGGCGGCGATAGGAGACAATCGAACGTGCGCGTGCACATTTTTCATGGTCGCCTCCGAAGGCGCTTTTACACGCTACAATTTCGCCCTCAACCTAAGGGAACGTGTCTCCCCGGATGTTGCCACACAACAGCGGGAAACATCTGGTAGACTCACACGCCGCAATCCCCAAAAAAATGCGGGCGCACCTGTTCAGCGCGGCGAAAACATAGGTGTGCCAAATTGTTGTACACCACGCCCCAACCACGCTCATTGGACAACACAGCAGTGTTGTGATTGGCCAGCCTGCGCTTGAAGGCAGGCTAATACCTGACGCCATTGTGTTTCGGAGTTTGGCACCAATACACACTCAAATATGGCGCGCTATCAACTGTCAGCCAATGGGAAGACAGTAGCCACCACCAATCATCGCTGACGGGGCGCGGTCTCCAGCACGCTGTGGCACGCTTCCGGGAAATCAGTAGGCGACGCTGATTCCATCCCTATCGCCCCTTCACACGCCAAAAGCCGGGAATTTCCCCTTGATGATTGCCTCTGATTTTGGAGCAGTGCTGTGAAATCGGAACCAGGCGCAACCTTTTTTTATCGCCGCCAAATTCCCCAATTACACGCCGCAATTTCGAGGCAATTTCACGGTGATGGTACCGGGGCGACATATCGCTGGTCAGATTTCTCACCGCGGTTGCGGCGTGTAAAGGTACCCTTACTGTGTGAACAACAATTTGCATTAGAACCACAGTGGGATCCCATTCACGCACACACACATATACAGCATAATCCTATACATTTCATATTTTGCATTGCACATGACATTAAACATTATATTGCACTAGAATTAGGGTGACCATGGGGAACAAACCATACAAAAAAAGGGACTCCTCATAGATTGTAAACTCTTGTGATCAGGGACCTCACTCCTCATAGACTGTAAGCTCTTGTGATCAGGGACCTCACTCCTCATAGACTGTAAGCTCTTGTGATCAGGACCTCACTCCTCATAGACTGTAAGCTCTTGTGATCAGGAACTCACTCCTCATAGATTGTAAGCTCTTGTGATCAGGACCTCACTCCTCATAGATTGTAAGCTCTTGTGATCAGGGCCTCGCTCCTCATAGATTGTAAGCTCTTGTGAGCAGGTCCTCACTCCTCATAGACTGTAAGCTCTTGTGAGCAGGTCCTCACTCCTAATGAGCTCAGTGATGTATTTATCTATTCTTTGTCTCATATGGTCTGTATTGTATTATATCTGTACTGTTGTATTGTATTTTATTATATATTATTGTATTGTATCATATACCCTCAGAATTGTGAAGCACTGTGGAATATGTTAGCCAGGGGCGTAACTACAATAGGTGCAGGGGTTGCGATCGCACCCGGGCCCTGCAGCCTAGGGGGGCCCCAAACGTCCCTTTGGCCCATAGAAAAAGACTAATACTACTAAAGATTTGCAATAATTGGGGGCCCCGTTGGAGCTTTCGCATCGGGGCCCCGAGGCCTGACGTTACGCCACTGATGTTAGCGCTATATAAATAAAGATTATTATTATTATTATATATATATAGAAATGCAGGGTGGGATAATGCAATACATAACACATTACATAGGAGACGGAGAGATTCACAAGATCTTTGCAGGCTCAGGAATGAGGAAAGCAAAGATTGGGACGTACTAAAAAGAATGAAGAAAAGGAATAAATAAGAAGAATGAAGATAATAACTTATTACAGAAACATTATGGAGATGTATAAAAGGTTTCTTGGGTATCCTAGCCTACCTTCACATTTGGGGACCTCTCCACAGCGTTCTGCGGAGGGGATCCGCAATGTGAGCGCAGCACCGCCAGCACCTATCTTTATAATGGGAGCGCATTGTGCTGCGAGTGACTGTGCATGACCGTGTGCACCCATTCACTCCCATATGTGATCTGTCACACAGTCTCGCCTGCACCAGGAACGCGACATGTTGCATTTCTGGTGTGGACGAGACTGGCATCCGCCTGCGCACAGATCACATATGGGAGTGAATGGGTGCGCACGGTCATGCACAGTCACTCGCAGCACCGTGCGCTCCCATTATAAAGATAGGGGCCGGCGGTGCTGCGCTCACATTGCGGATCCCCTCCGCAGAACGATGTAGAGGGGTCCGCAAATGTGAAGGCAGCCTTAGACATGGAATGGACACATATCCCGTATAACCAGGTGTATATTATGTTACCTGAGCATTAGAGGTGGGGAATGAAGATGAAATATGTGTAGATAATAGAAGAATGAACACATATCACATATAACCAGGTGTATGTGTTCATTTTCCTATTATCTACAGATATTTCACGTTCATTCCACACCTATAATGCTCAGGTAACATAATATACACCTGGTTATATGGGATATGTGTTCATTCTCCTATTATCTACTGATATTCCATGTTCATTCCACACCTCTAATGCTCAGGGAACATAATATACACCTGATTATATGGGCTATGTGTTCATTCTCCTATTATCTACTGATATTTCATCTTCATTCCACACCTATAATGCTCAGGTAACATAATATACACCTGGTTATATGGGATATGTGTTCATTCCACTATTATCTACTGATATTCCATGTTCATTCCACACCTCTAATGCTCAGGGAACATAATATACACCTGGTTATATGGGATATGTGTTCATTCTTCTATTATCTACTGATATTTCATGTTCATTCCACACCTAAAATGCTCAGGTAACATAATATACACCTGGTTATATGGGATATGTGTTCATTCTTCTATTATCTACTGATATTTCATGTTCATTCCACACCTAAAATGCTCAGGTAACATAATATACACCTGGTTATATGGGATATGTGTTCATTCCATGTCTAAGATGTTCAAGAAACCTTTTATACATCTACATAATATTTCTGTAATAAGTTATTACGGTATTTTCATTCTTTTTATTTATTCCTTTTCTTCACTCTTTTTAGTATGTCCCGCAGAGATTTACAGAACATAGTTCGTGGTTTACTTCTGCAGGCGGTGACAGATCCCGGGATCCCCCGTTATATTCTGGATCCTGCTCTGCCGTATTCCTGGATCTGCTCTCACCTTTCAGGCCCACGTCACACACACAGATAATTGTGCAGATATTGTTGGCAGATCTCTGGTTGCAGTGAAATCATGGACACATTGTAATATTTTGTGGCTGTGTACAAATGTAACAATGTGTCCATGATTTCACTGCAGCCAGAGATCTGTGACCAATATCTGCACAATTATCTGTGTGTGTGACGTGGGCCTCATGTATTCGGGGCCTCTTCTTACCTTGTCTCAGAGGTGCAGAGTCCTGGGAGATGTTTGGTTTGGTTTTACCTTTGCAGTTGGTCACTTCTGCTTTTCTCCTTAGATCCTTGTTACAAAATCCACATGAAGCGTCAACAACGAAAGTGAAAGTGAAAGTTCCATAAGGAAGAGGACGGTCACTTCCTCTCCGAGCAGGGAGGGGCCGGGGTGCGTGCAGTATAGATTATTACATGAAAAGTCTAGGGTTTTGTTTCATTCGTCTTTTCCTCTATAAAGTGTATGTAATAAGGAGCGCGTCGTGTCTACTCTGCACTTGCAGTAGGTCAGTATTTTCCATGCAGTTGTTGCAGTCTTTTCATCAAGACATGTGGCTAATAATAATAATAATAATAATACTTATCAATTTATATAGCACTATTAATTCCACAGCACTTTACATACATTTACTACACTGTCCCCATTGGGGCTCACAATCTACATATCCTGCCAGTATGTGACTTCTTCCCGGCCACATGAGCCATCACGTGATGTCACTGTTAAGGGCCCGTCACACAGGGCAACATCACCGGCGGGGTGTCACACGCATCAACTTACCGGCAAGTTGCTGCGGCTATCGCTCATGGTAATGTTGTTGATAGGCAGCGTCGCCCACAACATTGCAGTTGCCGCCGTCACACAGGGCGATCTGGCTAGATCACCTGAGCAACATCGCCAGGTTTCAGGATATTGTTAGGACCTGCTGCATCGTTGTGTGTGGCGGCCCGATAAACGATGTCGTTCACCGCGTGAGCGATCCAGAAATCAATCCCGTAGGCGTGCTTGCTTTGTTGTTGTTGTCTCCACACCCCCTGTGGTTGTGCTTGCGTTCCGATTGGCTGTTGTGTGTCGTCCAACCCAAGGCAGCATATTTGATCATCCATGCTTGGATGTTGTGTGTCACTGACTTGGTAAAATTAA
This sequence comes from Allobates femoralis, assembly GCA_033576535.1. Lineage (NCBI taxonomy): Eukaryota > Metazoa > Chordata > Amphibia > Anura > Aromobatidae > Allobates > Allobates femoralis. The sequence goes on from JARQOC010000004.1 coordinate 4,180,952, forward strand.
ATTCAAACCTAAATTAACCAAGCAGACTGATGGAAGTCGCCCTCACTGTTGTGTAGGCTTTGTTAAATGCTCGTGCGGCCGCAAATGAGACTTTGTGATCTGCAAAGAAAACTGTGGAGTCGCACATATACATATGTTGTGATCGGTAGTTACTACATTATTGCTGCAACTTGCACAGGCGTCACAATGAATGAATGGCGTGATGTTGACAGTGGTAAAGCGGTAAATCTACTGGCCATTTTACCACCAATCAGAGTTGTAGGGGCGCAGAGTGGAGTGGAGTGGAGAACACAGAGCATATTATATTCAAACGTCCTTCAACGTAATGGACTAACACCACCCTCGTCCCCTCCATTACAAGAGGGGGGCAACTCAGACCAATGGGACCGGGGCAGTGAGAGGGTGGGCTGCCCAAAGTTTCCCGCTCTCAAGTGAGGACCTTTTACCTTTCAGATATAAAGCCAAGAAGTATTCATGTTGAAAAATGGAGTTAATTCTCTCCGTCAGGTCTTGCAGAGAAGGGGGGAGATGAGACCTCCATCTAACCGCCACACACAATCTGGAGGCTATGAGGACACACGAGACCATCCCTCTCAACTCCCGAGGGACAAGATCAATGCCAATATTCAAGATGGCCAACTGCGGGTGTAGACGTTCATGAATGCCAGTAATTGTACATAGTAACCAAAATGCTGAGATGTGTGGGCAAGCCCACCGCACATGTGCAATGGTGCCCCTACCTCCACAATGTCTCCAGCATAGCGGGGACCCCTCCAGGCCGAAGGAGGCAAACTGCACCGGAGAGAGGTACCACCGCAGATGAATTTTCTTAAGGTTTTCCAAGTGGTTCACATATTTGGTCGCCCTTTGAACCCCTAATAAGGCTTGCTTCCAATCAGTCAAGACCGCCGTGAACCCCAAGTCTTCCTTCCATTTAGTCATTCTGGAGAGTTTCTCGGTTGAAGGAAGAAAGGTCAACTCTTTATAAAGTGTTGAAAGAACCTTACACTGGGTTGTGTCTGCAGCTAAAAAGGACTGGGACTGGGAGAATCCGGGATGACCCCGGGGTCCTCCAGTAAGAAAGCGAGACAACACAGTGTTTTATTTGAAGATATTGGCAGAACAACGTATTTGATAATTGATATTTAAACCTCAGGGGCTCAAAGGCCACGATCGCACCCTCCGAAGTAATATCCCCTATGGTGTGCACCCCCGCCTGTAAGATTAAAAAAACAGATGAGTGTACTCAAGACCTCAAGTGGGAAAACCTCCATAGGGAGCGAGATCCACCTACGTGCTACCTCCCTCCAGTAGTGGAGCAAAGCTTGCATGGTTTCAAGCGGGGGCGCAACTCCCGAGGGGCGCAAAATTTCAGATAACAACAGGACCTTTAGGGATCCCATAGGTGCAAAGGAGGCCTCCACCTGGGTCCATCCTGTTGTAGGGGAAGCTGTCCACCATGACTTGGCCTCCTCCAGCACAATGGCCTTATGGTAAGCGACCATGTCCGACATACCCATACCCCATACATTATCCTCCAAGACACCCGGGAGTGTTTTTTAGCCCAAACATAGTTGTAAATGATCCTTTGTAATTTCTTTAAAAGAGATCTTGGGAGAGAGATTGGAAGGCATCTAAAGCAGTAGATACTTTTTGGCAACAATAACATGTTAAAGGTGTGAATCCACGCGATCCACGATAAACCCTGCAGGGGGTGGGTGTCCATCTCTTTTAGAATAGAATTCATCAGTGATACAATATTTCGGGATGCAGCGTTCTTAGCCGAGGTCAGGAGAATACCCAGATAGGGACCATAAAAAGGGCAATTCCCCTTTCAGTCGAGCCATCATAGGTTTTGGGAATATTTCATACTTGGAGGCGTTAAGTTTATAGGACAAAACCTACGAGTAGCGGGCCAGGATAGATATAATGGGAAGATTCCACCTCTGAACACACTATAACAATGTTGTCTGCGTATAAACTGATCACATGGTCTGTCGAGCCAACATATATACCTTTAATTCCCAGGTGTGATCTAATTGCAGCCGCCAGAGGCTCCACCACAAGGGCAAAAATGGCTGGCGAGAGTGGGCATCCCTGACGGGTACCATTAGACATAGTAAAATCGGGAGAAAAGAATCCCGAGGCCAGAACTCTCGAGTTTGGGCTAGAGTATAACGACAAGAACGGCCCTGCGAACCCAAATCTGCCCAGAACCCTCCGGAGGTAACCCCAGTGCACCCTGTCAAACGCCTTCTCTGCGTCGAGTGACAGGAATACACTGGGGCATCCCTTCAGTTCAGCTGCCTTTATTAGGTTCAGGACTCTTTTCGTCCCATCTTTAGCCTTTCAACCAGCCACGAAGCCCACCTGGTCAGGAGCCACCAGGGATGGCAAAACCTCCTGCCGCCGCAGTGTTAGCAGCTTGGCGTATATTTTGACGTCACAAGTAAAGATAGCTACCCGGCATATCCGCGAGTTTTCCCGGTTTGGGGATGGTAACAATTGTGGCCTGAAGTACCAAAGGGGAAACATGTTCAAAGTGTTGCCAGTGTTGGAAAATATTAACCAGATATGGGGAGAGTAGATGTGGAAAAGTCCGGTAGTAATGGTTTGGGAGTCCGTCGGGACCAGGTGCGGAGTGTAATTTAGTAATTTTAATTAACTTAATAACTTCGTCCGACATAAAAGGGGCGTTAAGTAAAGTAATCTGTTCCTTCGACAATGGTGGGAGGCTTATACCGGACAGGAAGCTATCTATTCCCCCAAGGGTTGGTTTACCGAGGGATCATCACGGAGGTTGTATAGAGAAGCATTATAGCGTGCTCAGGCCTCTGCAATGTCCCGTGGATCTCTAACCTTTTTTCCGCCCTCAGCCACCAGCACCTCAGTGGAACACCTAGCATCCCTTTTCTTGATGCGACTCGTGAGAAGCGCACCCGCTCTATCACCAGTCGCATAAAATGACGTTTTAAGGCACCTCAAGGCACGTTCGTGTAAAGCAAGGAGATGAGAGCGGAGCTGGAAACGAGTTTGCATGAGTTGTCTAGTACTCTGGGGAGTTGGGTTTAATTTATTAACCATCTCCAACTGGTGAAGCTGAGAGAGGAGCGAGGTGCGTTGTTTATCATTGGACTTTTTTAGTTGCGAACATTTTTGGAGGAACGCGCCTCTAATAAACGCCTTGTGGGCAGCCCATAGAGTCTCATCCGAGACCTCAGCATTGATCGCGGCAGGAGTTGGAGCTCCCGGAGCAACTTTCGGTGCCTCCACTATACCTCCAGGCGGAGGTGGATTCACAGGCGTAAGACCGCAGTTGTGCAGGGTTGCACAACCACCTCTGGTGAGTGGCTATACAGCCCTGGGCCTAAATCCACTTCAAAAACTTTCTTCACATGCGCTCCCACCCCCTCCCCCCTTTTTGTCTTGAGACCTCAGCTTTGGCATTAATGGCAAAGAATTCAGCCAGGTACCTCTCAAACTCCTCCACAACCCCACCAGCCGCCAGAAGACCAGAGTTGAGTCTCCAACTTTGCGGGGGAACAGGACGCTCCACCGGTTTCAGCTCCAAACTTATCGGTGCGTGGTCGGACCAAGTGATTAAACCAACGTCCGCACAGACACAGGCCAGGAGAGTGACGTCCTCCACGAGGAAGTAGTCTATTCTGGAATATGACCTGTGCCTGTGCGAGAAGAAGGAGCAATGTTTCTCTTGAGCGTAAAGATAGCGCCACACGTCGTGTAGTCGTATTAACCTGCATAGAGGGCCAAGCTCCCGTCTTCCATGAGCAGAGCAGTCCAGCTCGTGCGACATAACAGAGTTAGAATCCACACAGATTATTTTTGATCCCCTGGCTACCTCTGAGACCTCTTTAAGGAGGTCTCGCCGGGTCCAAAATGGATTCCGACAGTTTAAACACAATAGAGTCCCTTATCAAGATGCAAACACCCACTTTATTGGATGTGGAATTTGTGAAGAAAGCCGTGGAAAAAGATCGGTGTCGTAATCTAAAATTATAATCCTTCAGCAAGTGGGTCTCCTGAATACAGATTATATCCCCCTTAGCTTTGTTTGCTTTCCTCCAGAGGAAGGAGCGTTTCGCCGGGGAGTTTTTGAGTATTGAAGGATGAGCTTTACAGTCATTGTGTATGGAAGTTATACGGTAAAACCCAGCTAATTGAACAGGCTCTAAGTAGGTGGCAAGCAGGTGTGCGTCTCCGGACAGTAAGGCGGTGACTCGGGCCCCTGCGGGTCCTCCTGGTCGTCACTGAGCTGCCTGTCCTTTGGGGTAGGGACCCTAACGTGTAGCTGTGGTCCCCCGTCGATTGTCTGGGGATGCCGGGTGAAACTACGGTCCCCTCTAGAGCTCCAGCAGTCCTCCTGTGTGAGGCTCTACCAGGCTCTCTCTACTGTGCCTTCCAGTGTCATAGGAGGGCTACTCCGCCTGCAGTCTGTCGTCTCGGCTTTAATTCTAGGGACCAGTATCACTGTCCCTCTCTTCCCTCACACTCCAGGGGTGCTAGCTCCGGATAGGCTTTCTCTCTGCGGCTCGCACTGGCTCTGTTCAGATTCTGCACTCCTTACACCCCACTCGTCCAGGACGTGTGATGTCAGTCTTCTCATCTCAGCTTAGCTCGGCCTACTGCTGTCTCTTGGCCTGTGCCGTGTTCCTCAGCCTGCTGCTGGTCTGTGTCTTTGCTGCTCGGCACCCTGGGCCTACTGACTTCTTTCTCCTCCCCCTTCACTATTTCTACCTTCTGTCACCTGACTACGTGTTTGCCCACCCACTGCTCTAAACCCACCACCCCTCGCCTGCCTAGAGTCTCCAGGCTCCGGGTTGGGTGCTGCCCTCTACTGTACGTTGGTTGTGTGGGCTGTGAGGGTGTTGGTGTTCAACTGTCGTCCTACCTGCCTGGCTGCAGTTCCCTTTGTGGGCCTCCTGGACGCAGGGGCGCCACAAATGCATGAGGCCGTGATGGATGAGAGGGTGGCACAGGAGGAAGAGGAGCAAGAAAGGGAACATTGACTCCTTCATCTGCGCTGGCATCAAAAGTGTGTGCATAAAACCACTAAATAAATGGTGGCTCCTCCTGCTCTTACACCAACGACCACCTGAAATTACTCCACTTCCACCACCTCCTTCTACTATTCTAGGTTCTTTTTTTTTTCTTGGGTCAAAAAATTAAATAAAAAGAAAATTGAACCAACACAGCCACGTCCACCTGAACCTACTCCATTATCATCGCCTCCTCCTATTCCTCCGGGTACCTTATTTTTGGATTTATTTTTTTTCTTTTGGGGGGGTGGGGGGCTTGGAGGTTTCTGTAAATCATGGTCATGAATAGAATAAAAAGGAATAAATTAACAAACCCCTCCAAAAATTAACAATTGGCTAAAGCCTATTCAACCAATACCGTCACATCTGCTTGAACCTTCTCCAGGGATGGTGTTAGGGCTTCATGTTAGTTCTGATCATTGAAATAATTCACCTCCCTCCCCCCCCAAAAAAAAATATAAATGGAAAAACAAAAGAAGGTGCCACTGTGGCTTTCTTTAACACCCATAAAGTGTAACCTGTAGTGACTGTGCACCAGGACGTGTTCGCTAAATTTTGCCAAAAAAGTTAAATCTCGCCTCTGATCAGCAAGGTCTGTGGCCTTAGGGCGCCTTCACACTGGCGTTCCCCTCCGCAGCGTTGTGCAGAGGGGAATCACCATGTGTACACAGCGGCCGCCTGCTCCTATCTTTAGAATGGGAACGCACGGTGCTGCGCTTGCCAGCGCATGACCGTGCGCACCCATTCACTCCCACATGTGATCTGTGCGCAGGTGGATGCCTGCGCACAAGTCACACACTCCCGCCCACACAACACTCCCGCCCGCAACATGTTGCATCCTGGTGCGAGCGGGAGTGTGTGACTTGTGCGCAGGCGTCCGCCTGCGCACAGATCACATATGGGAGTGAAAGGGTGCGCACGGTCATGCGCTGGCAAGCGCAGCACCGTGCGTTCCCATTCTAAAGATAGGAGCTGGCGGCCGGTGCGTACACATGGTGATTCCCCTCCGCACAACGCTGCGGAGGGGAACGCCAGTGTGAAGGCGCCCTTACTTTTTATCTAAAATCAACCCCTCGCTATTCTGTGGATGGGTCTGGGACTGGGGCTTCAGCTTCCTCCAAAAATTAAGCATTAGTCGCTGTGCAGCATGTATTGTGGGCTTAATCTGGCCCAAACCAGTAAAGGCCGTGCTCTAACAGCCATCTATTGTTCAGTAGTGTGTTACAGTTTTTCTCCGCTATGTTTTCCTTGTGCCTGCTACACGTGGAAATGAAACATGTTGCTCTGGTGCATGCAGGCCACATGCTGTTATCCATCACTTCATAAGGCCACCTTACTCCCTGCAAATAAATGATGTGCCATCACCGCCACCTCCATTACCCCCAGCAACGTGACTTAATATCTCCACACTGTAGGACCCCTTCCCTCTCTGCAAGCATCCCATCAACACTACGCTTACCCCATGCCTACTATCTCCACACTGTCCCATGGAAGCCTTCACCTCTCCATCACATCATAGAACTCCTTCCCTCTTGTCCCATCAACACTACGGCTACCCCCATGACCTACTATCTCCACACCATCCCATGGAATCCTTCCCATCCCACAAAACCAACTACAAGATTTTTTAATGAATCAGACATTATGTCCCCTAATGAGCTGTCAATTTGGCTCTAAGGGTACCGTTACACGTCGCAATATCATTTTGCTATCGCATGCAACATCGACCAAAATTCACGTGGTGTGGTCAGTTGCAGTTGATATCGTTCAAGTGTTGTGTTACAGGGTGATGCGACCGCAATCCGTCGCAAGAACGATATAGACAGGTTGTTTTGCACGCACTTAAACCGGGCGATGTTGCATCAGCGATGTGGCACGATCGCTTCATGTTGCCAGCAACTTCCCCTATTCACTGCAATGTTAATGCTCGGTCCCTGGGTTGCTCATACGCATCGCACGAAAGTTGCGTACAACATCCCAGTTGCGTTGCCTGCCGATATCTCCCTGTGTGACATCTCCTATGCGGTCTTGGACAAGTGCCAAAAACATGCGCGATCCTGTGAAGTTGCAGGCGATGTCGAAACATTATTGCGACGTGTAACGGTACCTTAAGAGGAAAAAAACAGTTTTTCTTACAGACCATGTTAAAAATGTGGTGCTCCATGATGGATCTCTTGCAATGTGTGTTGTGAGGGTCAACCAAGTAAAGAGGCTTTTACTGGCCTGTTTAAAAATTAGTTTTTAACAAAATTAAATAATGATACATTTTAGAAAATGGTGTGCTCTTTGGTGATCTCTATTAGGGTACCGTTACACGTCGCAATATTGCAATGCAACATCGACCAAAAGTCACGTGGTGTGGCAGTTGCAGTTGATATCGTTCGTGCGTTGTGCCGTGTATCAGGGCAATGTGACTGCAATAAATCGCAGGTACGATATTGCAAGAAGATTGTGCAAGCTCTTCAACCATGCAATGTTGCATCAGCGATGTGGCATGATCGTGCTGTGTAACGGCGCAACTACGATGTAGAACGCAACTTCTCCTATTCGCTAGAATGTTAATGCTCGGTTCCTGGGTTGCTCACACAAAAGTTGCGTACAACAGCCTAGTTGCGTTGCCTTCCGATATCTCCTTGTGTGAGATTTACTATGCGATCTTGGACAAGTGGCAAAAATGTGCGCGCTCCCATGAAATTGTATGCGATATCGGAACGATATTGTGACGTGTAACGGTACCCTTAATGTTAGGTATGAAGATCAACCAGGTAAAGAGGCTGTTACAGGCCCGTTGTAAAAATTTGGTGCCCTGTGTTGGATCTCGGGCAGTCTTGGCTGTGATCATTAAGGGTACCTTTACACGCCGCTACGGCAGGATGGATGCATCCCGCTACTTCACGTGCACGAGCACGCTCAAACGGTTACAAACGCTCAACGCATCACCTTTACACGCCGCCATAAGGTGCGCTACGCTACGTGACATCTATAGCTAGATACATCGCCGGGTGTCTCAAGTAGCCATCTGTAGCTCATTTACACACCGCTATAACCAGCTACTATGGGCGTACCTGGTGCAGCAGGGACAGCACATAGGCGTGCTACAATTGTGGATTACGAGACGTCCGTACGCTGATAGGACAAAGCAATAACATCCTGATTGGGCAGGCATCGCAGGAGGCTGAGTAATACAGCACGCTCGAGCGATTGTGTAGTGTGACTCGTCAGCTCCTTAAATATGCCTCCCTATGCAGCGACTACCAATCGTCATGCAGCAGCTTCCACCAATGATCGCACATGGGGCGCGGTAACACGGAGCCAGGGTCACGCCTTAGCTACATTGCAGCTACATCGCAGGGTGTCCAGAGTTCCCTTCCGTAACGTCTTTACACGCCGATGCATCTTGCTACCATCGGCTTTGTAGCGCTCTGTTTTCGAGCAGAGGTCGTAAACAGATGTATCTGTTGCCGGCTGTATCGTCACATCTTCAGACGCCGCTACGACGGGCTATATTGGCGCTACAAGCTACATTTGTAGCCTGTAGCGGGATGCATCCATCCTGCCGTAGCGGCGTGTAAAGGTACCCTAAGGCTGCCTTCACACTGCTGCGTGATCCGGTCCGGGGCTGTCCGGGATGACCCTGACAGCCGTGGACTGGATCAGCACACAGAACTGGAGGGCTAATTTGCCCTCTGGTCCGGTGTGTAGCCGCACGCAGCTGCAGCCGCTGACAGGTCAGGACCGCGGCGCCGTCGTCCCAAACCTATCAGCAACGGGAGCTGTGTGCGACTACACACCGGACCGGAGGGCAAATTAGCCTCCAGTTCTGTGTGCTGATCCAGTCCACGGCTGTCAGGGTCATCCCGGACAGCCCCAGACCGGATCACGCCGCAGTGTGAAGCCGCCCTAACAGAGGAATAAGCTGTTGAGGGCCTTTTTATAAAATTAGGGTGCTCTGTGGTTAATATATAGGAACCGAGTGATTAGTCTCACTCAAGTAGTTACATTTTAGGCGATTTGGCAGTCATTTGGTAAATTCTTAATTATGACCTTATGAATTACAACAAAAAAATCTAAACATGGTGCTCTTCCATTATTTCTAGCTTTCATATACACACAAGGTTGGCTGCTTTGAACAATAGTTTTTTCAAAAGAAATGCTTTGGGTCACAAGGATATTGTTGTAAACAGCACTGGGATGGTGCAATAAGGCAAAGGGGATGAGTCTGTCAGTAGCAAGACTACGCTGGACCTCTCGCCACTTATCAGCAGGATCTGTGGCCTTATTTTTTAAGCAAATGTTATCTCTCGCTGGTGAACATTCGGCTCTGTGGCTTCAATTAAAAGAAAAATAATAATTAGTGGTCACTTAATATTGCCACCAAACGGTCCCTCTCACCACTGAGCAGCCATGTCTGCCCTTTGATTTATTAAAAGAAGTACCTTTTTATTAGAACAAAAAATGCAAACACATATTTAGACTCCATCTTTATTACTCCCACATACCCATCCATGATCCTCTGCATTGTCCCTTCCTGCTGAGTAGTTAGAAGTATAGCTTCAAGCTCAACCACTAATTAGGTGCTCAAGGGAAAGGACTCAAACAGTATAAAGTTTTAACCCTGGCACACATCATGTGAGAAAAGCAAAAAAAAAATAGTAGTTGCTTTTCAGGTTTCAGGAAGCACTGAAAAATAAAAAACCTGAAAATGAACTACCATTTTCTTTTTTGCTTTTTTCACATGATGTGTGCCAGGATTAAAACTTTATACTGTCCGTTCCTGCTGAGACCTGAAACTGAATGTGTTTCGGCTCTTGTAGCGAACAGGATGACATCACAGTCTCGGTCACTGGAGTTCATCTCGTGCAACGCGGCTCTCAAACCAGAGGTGGGACTCGAAACTAGTATATTTTGGATCCAGCTGTGAGGAGTGACACGGAAAAGTTCACCTCAGGTTAGAGAGCTGTGTTACTCTATGGCTAGGGTTACACATGGACGTTTTCAGCCTCACCACTAAAATCTTACTGATTTTCTGCAGAAGATGACACCGGTATCGGTGTCCACTTCATTAGATTGGAGAGCCATAGGCAGCCATTCATTACCTGTACCGTGGCTGCACACAATCCGCTTCGGGGGCCGCTTTTCAGTGGTGCACAATAAACGTTCCAGCCAACGTTTCCTGAGCACCACTGAAAAGCGGCCTCCGAAGCGGAGTGTGTTCAGCCGTGGTAAAGGTAATGAATGGCTGCCTATGGCTCTCCAATCTGCTGAAGCGGACACCGGTATCGGTGTCTGCTTCTGTCCACTTTTGCAAAAAATCACTAATGGCCACTTTAGACGCGGCAACAGGAAGATAGAATCCGGCAGGTGTCTGAGACAATTGTAGCTTTTACCTTCAAAACACCTTAAAGTGGCTGCGTGTAATTCAGGTATCTGCAAGGTGTTTTGAAGGTAAAAGGTACAATTGTCTCCGACACCTGCCGGTTTCTATCTTCCTGTTGCCGCGTGTAAAGTGGCCATAAGATCTTAGCGGTGAGGCTGAAAAAGTCTGTGTGACCCTAGCCTATCTGAACTAAAGAAACCCACTCCGTGATGTCACCCCGCTAACAAAAACTCATTCAGTTTCAGGTCTCAGCAGGAATGGATGTCACAGAGGATCAGTGAAGGGTATGTAGGAGTAATATAAATGGAGTTTACATGTGTGTTTGTGTTCTTTGCTATCTATTATATAAAACCCGAAGGCCACTTCCTGAAAAGGCGAAGGCCACTTCCGTGACGGACTTCGCCCAGGGGCTGGTGACGTCATCCAGTGCAGGGCCCCCCTGCTACAGGCAGCGGCACAGGAACGTTCCGACCTCGGAAGTTCCGTGTGCCCTACAGCCTCTCCCCTCCACCCTCTGCCTTCCAGCCCACTAGCCTACATACCGGGGGGGCAGGGGGGACCATTGCCCACCACCTCGGGGGGCCACACACACCCTCAGGGTACCCGTGCTCCCCGCCGCGCGCCTGGAGAGGAGGGAGGGCGGGACTTCCTCTCCTGCACCTCTGCCCGCCCCTCCTCTCCTCCTACACCCGACGCGCGGCCCGTGCTGAGTCTCCAGCCCCCCACACGCTCCTCCGCTCCATCCGCCTCTGCCCGCCGCCGCTCCAGTCGCCTCTGCCCGCAGCCGCTCCAGCCGCCTCTGACCACAGCCGCTCCAGCCGCCTCTGCCCGCCGCCGCTCCAGTCGCCTCTGCTAAGCTGCCTGTCCCCCTGTCCTCTGCCCAGCTGCCTGTCCCCCTGTCCTCTGCCCAGCTGCCTGTCCCCTGTCCTCTGCCCTCCTGCCTGTCCTCTGCCCAGCTGCCTGTCCCCCTGTCCTCTGCCCAGCAGCCTGTCCCCCTTTCCTCTGCCCAGCACCCTGTCCCCCTGTCCTCTGCCCAGCAGCCTGTCCCCCTGTCCTCTGCCCAGCTGCCTGTCCTCTGCCCAGCTGCCTGTCCCCCTGTCCTCTGCCCTCCTGCCTGTCCTCTGCCAGCTGCCTGTCCCCCTGTCCTCTGCCCAGCAGCCTGTCCCCCTGTCCTCTGCCCAGCACCCTGTCCCCCTGTCCTCTGCCCAGCAGCCTGTCCCCCTGTCCTCTGCCCAGCTGCCTGTCCCCCTGTCCTCTGCCCAGCTGCCTGTCCCCCTGTCCTCTGCCCAGCTGCCTGTCCCCCTGTCCTCTGCCCAGCAGCCTGTCCCCCTGTCCTCTGCCCAGCAGCCTGTCCCCCTGTCCTCTGCCCAGCAGCCTGTCCCCCTGTCCTCTGCCCAGCAGCCTGTCCCCCTGTCCTCTGCCCAGCAGCCTGTCCCCCTGTCCTCTGCCCAGCAACCTGTCCCCCTGTCCTCTGCCCAGCAGCCTCTCCTCTGCCCAGCAGCCTGTCCCCCTCTCCTCTGCCCTCCAGTCTCCGCTCTCCTCTCCCTCTCCTCTACCCTCCAGCCTCCCCTGTCCTCTCCCTCTCCTCCAGTCTCCGCTCTCCTCTCCCTCTCCTCTACCCTCCAGCCTCCCCTGTCCTCTGGCCTCCAGCCTCCCCTGTCCTCTGGCCTCCAGCCTCCCCTGTCCTCTGGCCTCCAGCCTCCCCTGTCCTCTGGCCTCCAGCCTCCCCTGTCCTCTGGCCTTCAGCCTCCCCTGTCCTCTGGCCTCCAGCCTCCCCTGTCCTCTGCCTTCCAGCCTCCCCTGTCCTCTGCCCTCCAGCCTTCCCTGTCCTCTGCCCTCCAGCCTCCCCTGCCCTCCAGCCTCCCCTGCCCCCTCCAGCCGTCCCCTGCCCCCTCCAGCCGTCCCCTGCCCCCTCCAGCCGTCCCCTGCCCCTTCCAGCCGTCCTCTGCCCTCTCCAGCCGTCCTCTGCCCTCTCCAGCCGTCCTCTGCCCTCTCCAGCCTCCAGCCGTCCTCTGCCCTCTCCAGCCGTCCTCTGCCCTCTCCAGCCTCCAGCCGTCCTCTGCCCTCTCCAGCCGTCCTCTGCCCTCTCCAGCCATCCTCTGCCCTCTCCAGCCGTCCTCTGCCCTCTCCAGCTGTCCTCTGCCCTCTCCAGCTGTCCTCTGCCCTCTCCAGCCTCCAGCCGTCCTCTGCCCTCTCCAGCCTCCAGCCGTCCTCTGCCCTCTCCAGCCTCCAGCCGTCCTCTGCCCTCTCCAGCCTCCAGCCGTCCTCTGCCCTCTCCAGCCTCCAGCCGTCCTCTGCCCTCTCCAGCCTCCAGCCGTCCTCTGCCCTCTCCAGCCGTCCTCTGCCCTCTCCAGCCGTCCTCTGCCCTCTCCAGCCTCCAGCCGTCCCCTGCCCCCTCCAGCCGTCCCCTGCCCCCTCCAGCCATCCCCTGCCCCCTCCAGCCTCCAGCCGTACTCTGCCTTCTCCAGTCGTCCGGGGGTGGCCACATGTTGACTCAGGATCCAGGCGCCGGAGAAGACGCAGGGTCGGTGGTAAGTATAGTGGAGTGAGTATGTGTGTGTGTGTGTCTGTATGTATGTGTGTATGTCCTGACCACTCTGCCCACGCCGCTGCGCTGACCACTCTCACTGCACTCACTGCTAGCCACTGAGCGACCGCGCGCAGTGCTAGCCACTGAGCCACCATATACTCTGGTACCCACACAGCCGCCTGTATACACACAATTAATTTCACCGCACTACCCTAACTATTCGTAAATAAACTATATCTGGATTCTAGACTACCCGATTCTTTAGAATCGGGCTGCCATCTAGTATAAAATATTTTTCTCTGTGTTGAGTATTCTTCACTATTTACTAGAAATTCCTAATGTCCAGTTCTAACATTGTCCCAACATAGGGAATCTTGGGTTTAATGCCAGTTGGCAAAATTCAGCTGGCATTAATGCCTTTATTACTCAGTTTGCCACCAGGCCCAGGGCATCTGGAAGAGTCGGGTAAAAGTGTCAGAAAATGGCGCTTCTAAGAATTTACCATTTCTGGAGCGGTTATCGACTGCAATTCGCAGTGGAGGGCCTAGAAGGCTTGGGTTTCCCAACGCTGAGGATTCCATCCCCCAGCTGTCCAGTTGTACCTGGCTGGAAACCAAAAATATGTCAATGCATTATTTCATTTTTTTGTAATTATTTCATGAAATAATAAAAAAAAGGGTTTCCTTTTACTTTTGGTTTCTAGCCAGGTAAAACTAGGCAGCTGGGGGTAGGGGAGAGCCCGTACCTGCCTTCTGTACCTATCTGGCATTTAAAATATGGTGAAGCCCTGTGTAATTTTTTTTATTTTTTAAATAAAGAATAAAAAAAAGTATTTTTGATTACTAGCCAGGTAAAACTAGGCAGCTGGGGCTAGAAAATTAACAGGTCAATTATATGTAGTGTAAGGAGGAACTTCTCAACCACCTCCCTCTGAGAAAACAACCTAAAATTAGACAAAGGTTAAAGGGTATGTCACACGCGTCAATATTGCCTGCACGATATCGGCTGCACGTGACGTTGCAGCGATATTGACGCGTGTGACATACTGAATCAACCAGCGATAAATCGCTGGTTGATGATCGCCAGGCTTTAGAATCAGTTCTAAAACCTGGCGATGGTCGCCTGGTGTACACACAGCATCGCTGCGTGTGACACCGGGAGTAGCGATATTCCAGCTCCCAGCACCTCTCACAAGCGCTGGGAGCTGGTATCCAAGGTAAACTGCGGGTATCTAGGCAGCGCGTGCTGCCTAGATACCCGATGTGTACCTTAGTTACCAGCCTCCTCCACTCACCGGCTGGTATCTAAGGTACACAGCGGTTAACTAGGGTCCCTAGTTACCCGCTGTGTACCTTAGATACCAGCCGGAGAGCGGAGGAGGCTGGTAACTAAGGTACACATCGGGTATCTAGGCAGCGCGCACTGCCTAGATACCTGCAGTTTACCTTGGAGACCAGCCTGCTCCCGCTTCCAGCAGGCTGGCAGCGGGAGGAAGACATCATGGAAACGATATTTAAATCACTTCCACGATGTCTCTGGTCCATTGATCGCTGATGAGTCTGTTTGTGTGACAGCTCACCAGCGATCATCTGTCAATGTCGTCAGCGATCATCTCACTGACGACATTGAAGCGTGTGACACCCCCTTAAGATTTTTAAAGGGACAGTAGAGATAGTGATATTCAGACAATTGTTCTAACAGGAATCACTCCACCTAATTCTCTGGACTGCCAGTCAGTAACAGGATAATGCATAATCAACCTGAGAAGACTCAATATAACAGATATAACAGGGGTGGGAAGAACCTCCAATGGTGTAGCAAGAGAGGAGCTCTTTTCGAAGAGCCCTAAGTAAAGGTTTATATTATGCACAACTTGCGGAAAACTCCTCTGATCAAGGGGCGCAAAGTCTATAGGAAATACGGGAAATGATGGCACCAGATTGCTATGAGAGAGACCATGAGTCAAAGAAAACTGAGAATCCACCATATTTGCTCCCACCTCAATATCCAAAAGGACAGAAATGTTGACAGTTTTTGTATCAAAGATCCCTTCTAAAGAAAAGGTGAACTGAGATATATGCTCTAAACACAGTCTCCTATAACTATTTTAAAAAATAATTGTATTCTTTGAAAAATAAGAATTCTGGGCAGTTTTGTTTTCTTTTTAGCATTCTTCAGTAATTGTTGATTTTTTCTTACCTCAGGATTTGTAGCCAAAACCAGGAGTGGAACAATCAGAGGAAAAGTCTAATAGAGACACGTCACCACTTCTGTATTCCCACTCCTTGTTTTAATCTACGAATCCTGAGGTAAAAATCTTACTGAATACTCAGTGTGCGCATGGCCATAGATGTGGAGGAAACATATATGTGCAGATTGTAATCCTCCACATGTCCTGGGGTTTGAAGTTCTCAGATGGTTTTGTCTGATGGAGGCGAGGCCCTCCTATCTGTATCGGTTCATCAATGTATATGGGCGATCATTTTTCACTAGAGAGTACCACGAGGAGTCAACGACGGTCTATCCCTGAGGTGTCTATTAATACATACTGTTTGGAAAGGGCATTAGCGGCCTCTAAAAGCTCAGGATTTTTATAGAATACCAAAGCATCCTGTAACCTTTCTGACAAAATGTGACAAAAATGACTTCTTAGAGTAGGGTCTAGTGATGAGCGAGCATGCTCGGCAGAACTCGGTACGCTGTGCTCGTGTTGGCGGCTGGCGATTTAAACACAGCTGATCTTACAGCTGTCAGATCAGCTGTGTTTAAATAGTCCACGCCGACATCAGCTGTGATGCGGGTGCCGCTCACCTCCCGGCAGCGGCAACGCTCATCTCCCGGTGGTGTCGGCGCAGGAGATTTCAATACAGCTGATCTGACAGCTGTTTAAATCTCCCACGCCGACATGACCTATTCGGAGTCGACGAGGGTAATTTAAACAGCTATCAGATCAGCTGTGTTTAAAACTCCCACGCCCACAACGCCAGGTGATGAGTGGCTGCCGCTCCTGATCGGATGGCACCAGGGGGCTGCAGGAGCTGGCGGCAGTGGCATCGCAAGTGACATTTTTATGCTTTTGGCAGTGCGCCGGGGCTTCCACCGGCAAAATGCTCGGGTTTCCCTGTAGGATAACATCGGGCTCGGTGCTCTGGTTGTGCACCAAGCATCTCAATATGCTCGACCTGAGCATCAAGCACCCGAGCATTTTACTGCTCGCTCATCACTAGTAGGGTCATTTAAACTGGTGCCAGAAGCCCACTAACGAAAAACCCTTAAAACTCCTTTTTATGCCTGGCCCTACCGGGAGTGACCTATTTTTTGTTTTGCCAAACTGTGCTCCACTAGAAACCTCTGTCCTGTGATTTTCTAAAGATACCGTCACACGCCGCAATCTCAGCTGGCAATGTGTGGCGATATGACGTGCGCGCTCACGTTTTTCGTGCCCGCCTAAGATCGCCGATGGCGGCGTCACACGCCACAATTTCGCCCTGAATCTAAGGCGATGTGTCTCTCCGGAAATCGCCTCCCCTACAGCGGAACCAATCTTGCCTCATTCCATCGCCACTGGACTTATGGACTATAAGATGCACTCCAAAGTTACTGGAAGAAATTAGGAAAACATGAATTATAAATGTTAAAAAAAAGGTCTGTTTAATAATATTAATGTCCATCTCATAGTCAGTGTAACTTGTCAGGGGGCATGGTGGTGATGGAGTGGCTTCAAAAAAAGGTAAAGTTGCAGCTGCAGGAGGTCGGCATCGGTGGCAAAGGTGTTGGCGGCATGAGTGGTGCGATGCTGTGGGCTCGAGGCTGGGAGGGGTGATGTCCCAGTAGCCATTGATGTCCCAGCAGTGGACATGATGGGCTTAATAAAAATTGCTGTGGACGCAGAATGAAATCTAGGCAAGCCGAGATCTCAATCTACGCATGCGCCGCTTCCATCATTGTTTTACTGAAGTCCATTGCATCAAAAACAGCACACGTGCAGATTGACATGTCGGCTCACCACTGCGCTGCCTCCACAGCCATTTTCAGTAAACCCATTGCATCCATTGCCGGGAGGTCAATGGTGCTAGCCAAGCGCCACCACGACACCACTCATCCCAATCTCAGACCTGGAGCATGGCCCCACTCATGCCACTGATGATGATGATGACCTCATTCCACCGCCATCGCACTCCCTCTGTAAGCGATATCTAGATTATAAAACACTCTTCCATTTCCCCCCCAATTTTGAGGAGTAAAAGTACATCTTAAAATACATTGTATGTGTTTCCAAAGTCAAGATACATACTTTTTACCATACCATTGTCAATGATGTAATTTATTGTCATATATTACAATTTTATTGATTATTTCCTTTAGAGATTTCTTTATGTCCTTATTCCTCAGACTGTAGATGATGGGGTTGACGAATGGTGTGAATACCGTATATAGCAATGATAAGATCTTACTGATGTTTACGGTCTGCTCACCTTTTGGGAATAGATAAACACTCAATAAAGTACTGAAGAATATGGAGACCACAATGAGGTGGGCACTACAGGTGGAGAAGGCTTTCTGTCTACTGACATTGGACTGAAACCTCAAGATGGTGACAATTATTTTAGCATAAGATACTATAATTACTGCGAGAGGCATGAACAGTACGATGAAACACATCACAAAGATCTCTAGCTCCAGAGTCCGAGTACTAGAACAGGCGTTCTCAAATATAGGAACATAATCGCAGAAAAAGTGGTCAATGATATTGTGTCCACAGAAGGAGAACATCGAAATGGTTACGGAGTAGATGAATGCAACGAAAAAAACCCATTGCCCAACACATGGTGGATAATATCACACAACGGTCCATTGTCATGATGGTGGTGTAACGGAGGGGGTTACAGATGGCCACATATCGGTCATAGGACATCACTGCGAGAAGAAGACAATCAAAAACTTCTGAAATACTAAAAAAATATAACTGAGTCATGCAACGACTAAAACTAATTGGCGCACCATTGTTCAGGAGAACGTGGAGCATATTGGGGACAATATCTATGGATAACAAAAGGTCACTGATGGAGAGGTGTGAGATGAAGAAGTACATCGGAGTGTGGAGGATCTTGCTGGTGGACACCAGGGTGATGATCAGGAGATTCCCGCATAATGTCCCACAGAAAACAACCAGTAGAAGACAGACTAGGAAGATAGTCGAATGTCGGTTGCTCTGAAATCCTAGTAGGAAAAAATCTTTGTCCGCAGTCAGATTGTTCACCTAAATAAAGTGCAAAAATAAGAAATAAAATGAAAAAATCACTTCAACCAAATGTAGTTTTATCAATAGTGTTAAACCATGAATACCCGCAAAGCCCCCTTTTACCGCATTCTCAAGGATTTACAGCCCTCTTGATTGTAACATTTAGAAACCCGCAAGAATTGGTGACAAGTTCCAGAAACATCAAGTTCCCCCTTGGTTTCCAACATACTTGGGTATTCAAGTTGTGCCAATCCAAGCATTCAACTACTCCCTACGAGTACTGAGCACCCGAGCATAGTAGTGCTCACTCATCAGTGATATATAAATTCATATGGTCATATTTGCTGGTTTGTTTTTGTAAATTTATGAACCCATTGCCTAAATTGAACAGAAGTTTTATGTCAACTCTGAGGGTACCTTTACACGCGGCTACATTTCTAGGGTGGCTACAGGTAACTTACTGGTTGCAGTGAAATAATGGAGAGATTATTCCATTTGTACACAGCAACAAGATACAACCTTGTCTCCATGATTTCACTGCAACCAGTAAGTTACCTGTAGCCACCCTAGAAATGTAGCCGCGTGTAAAGGTACCCTGAGGGTACCTTTACACGCCGCTACAACAGGATGGATACAACCCGCTACTTCACGTGCACGAGTACACCCAAACGGTTACAAACGGGAAACGCACCACCTGTACACGCCGCCACAAGGTGCGCTACGCTACGTTACCTCTATCTCTGGATACACCGCCGGGTGCCACAAGTAGCCATCTATAGCTTACCTTACCTCATTTACACACTGCTACAACAAGCTAATATGGGCGGACCTGGTGCAGCAGGGACAGCACATAGGCGTGCCACAATTGTGGATTACGAGACGTCCGTACGCTGATAGGACAAAGCAAGAACATCACGATTGGGCAGGCATCGCAGGAGGCTGATTAATACATGACGCTCGAGCAATTGTGTAGTGTGACTGGTCAGCTCCTTAAATATGCCTCCCTATGCAGCGACTACCAATCGTCATGCAGGAGCTTCCACCAATGATCGCTGATGGGGCGCGGTAACCCGGAGCCTGTGTCACGCCCCAGCTACATAGCATGGTGTAGAAACAACCCTTCTGTTCCTTCTTTACACGCCGATACAGCTCGCTACAATCGGCTTTGTAGCCACCTGTTTCAGAGCAGTGCTCGGAAACAGATGTATCTGTTGCCGACTGCCTCCTACCGTCTTCACATGCCGCTACTACGGGCTATATTGACGACGCAAGCTACAATCGTAGCCTGTAGCGGGTTGTATCCATCCTCCAGTAGCGGCGTGTAAAGGTACCCTTAGGGTACCTTTACACGTTGCGATATCGTTCCGATATTGCATACAATTTCACAGGAGCGCGCATGTTTTTTGCACTCGTTCAAGATCGCCTAGGAGATGTCACACAGGGAGATATCGGTAGACAACGCTACTACGATGTAGTACGCAACTTTTTTCCGCTGGGTATGAGCAACCCAGCGAACGAGCATTTAACATTGGAGTGAATAGGGGAAGTTGCGTTCAAAATCGTAGTTGCGCTGTCACACAGCACGATCATGCCAGATCGCCTACACAATATCGTACGGTTGAAGGACTTGCACATTCTTCTTTCAATATCGTACCTTCGATTGATTCCCGTCGCATTGCCCTTTTACACGACACAACGCACGAACGATATCAACTGCAACGGCCGTACCACGTGACTTTTTGTTGATGTTGCATTGCGATATCGCGACGTGTAAAGGTATTCTTAGCTATAAAGAAAAGATGAAATTTAGGTCTAATTTGGTTGCCTATTTTTTAAAGTGTTTTTCATATATAGAAAACGTAACCAGTGTGATCCACCGAGATGTCCACTTTTCCCTGAATTTTGCAGACCTGGTGTCCTCCCAAAATAATCATAGAGATATGTCTTTTTTGGTCCACATCTTGATTAATAGAGACCTACAGATGCCTATGGGTCCATGAGCACAAGGATGACTTCAGTGTACTATCCAGCTGCTCTCCAAGATACATGAAAATCTTTGATAAAATGCTCATGGTAGAAATAGACCAAACATTGAGGAAACCCAAAACCCAAAACATTGTTGAATATCAATTTCTTTATTTAGGTATAAGATCACAGTTATCCGAATGAGGGGTGGTCTAACACATCAGGAACACATCAGGAAAAAGCTATTTTTTTAAGACTCTGAAGAACTAATGTAAGGACTAGTCTGGAGCGAACACTACAATGCTTGGGTGCCTGATACTCGTTATGAGCAGTTGGACACTCGGATGAGCTCAACTCGAACACCCAATTAAAATGGAAGACAATGGGGAACTTGAGCATTTTGATGGAATATCTACCTAGAAAATGCTAGCGTTCTCCCTTGACTTCCATTGTACCGGGGTACTTGAGACCATCAAAGAGCCCACTGCTCGGTAGGAGTACCCGAGCATGAAAGTGCTCGCCCATCACTAGTAAAGTCTCATTCGACTTTCCATTTTTTTCAACTATGAGAAAAACAGGTTTTCTTCAGAATTCGATCAGACTTTCTTTAGACTGTTATCTAATTGTCATTTGAGTTTGGTTTTAGTTTCCTCAGTTTTTGTTGGGTGGGAAAAAAAAGATTCTCTTCCTTGTCTTATCTAGTAGGGCATGAGATATAAATTTAATCCAATAAGTTACAAAAGAGATCCAACACATCAGGTGAAAGAACTCAACAATGTTAAAAACATGGTACATCGGGGTATGAAGCATTAAGGCAGAATAAAGTTGTTGTGCCGATTTACGCATTTCAAGGTCAAACCATCTTATTCATAACCTGGTTTAACCTCGAAATGCAGAAACCAGCGCAATGGGTGTACTCTGCCTTACCGCTTCATGCCTCGATGTACCATATTTTTTATTTTGTTGGAATAAAGTTGAGTTCTCTAACCTGCCGACCTGGATCTGTTTTGCACCTTATTGGATTGACCATTGGATTCCTCCATGCATGGGGCTGCTCAGCTGGATAGTTCCTTATTATGCGTAAATGTTTTCTTACTTAGACATAGGCATGCATTTCCGATTTTGATCCAGTATTAGACATGCTTTCATGATTTTGTGAACTGTAAACAGCCCCATAGACTACGAAAGACTACATGCGGCCAAACAAACAACAGTCTTAATGAGGCCGCATCGGCCATCTGTCTCCCTCTCTTCTCTCTCTCTCTCCCGGCCTGATCAGGACTAAACGCTAGTGTAAAACCAGCCTAATAATTTTCTTTATAGACATAATGTATTGGTATATACAAATATATCTTTTTATAATTATTCTATAGAGGATAAAGAGGTAGACATCTGAGATTTGTTTTACCAGAAAGTTACTAAAAAGTCATTTAAAAATCACCATAATCACATTTTTGAAATTCATTTTTTTAAATAATATTTTGTAAAATAATTGCCAGAAACTGTGAAGTAACTTAGATAAATTTGGTCCCACAATTTGGTCCCATAAATGCAGAGGACACATTGAGAAGGGTGATCGATAAGTGGTGCAGATAGCAATTTCATTATTGTTCTTGCCTTTAACCTAAAAGTGTAAAAGTGAATGTAAATGTAACACAAATGTGTATTAGTGTTCTCCTTTACAGGCATCATGTGCTGATTGTGACCGTGCGCTCACTGAGTGTGTTAGGGGCACTCACTGAGTGTGTTAGGGGCACTCCCTTGAGAGCGGAATTGAAGCACACAACTACAGTTTCTATTAAACTCAAGTCCACTTGATTAGCCACATAAACTACTTGATATAAACCAAACATACATCATCCTCCGGCCTTACATAACAATTATTACACACAGACCATCAGTTCATACGTGGGTTTCGTCTGAATAGTTCATTACTTGATCTCGGTCAGTGCACAGCCCCTTCTCAAGGTGTTATCTTTCCAGGGGTAATAGTCTACTGCTCCAAGAGCTACAGCAAGCTCCAGACCTGGTGTCCTCACATGTGCCTACAGCCAGGGTGTGTACATCCAGGACCTGGATTGCATCAGAGACCATATGACCCAGAACTGGTCACCTATGGGAGGTATGTGACTAGCCAGACCCACCCAGCTTTGTGGCTAACCCGTAAATTCTGCCCTTAATACATTAAATAGGATATATGGGACTACAAGTCCCAGCTACTCAAATATGGGTTTACATTGCAGCACAGCTCCACCTGTGCGATACATATTGGCCATTTATAATGCAGCTGGTATGTATCCACCTGGGTGATACATACCGGCCATCTATAATGCAGCTGGTATGTATCCACCTGGGCGATACATACCGGCCATTTATAATGCAGCTGGTATGTATCCACCTGGGCGATACATACCGGCCATTTATAATGCAGTTGGTATGTATCCACCTGGGTGATACATACCGGCCATCTATAATGCAGCTGGTCACTCCATCACATGGTGCATACAAATTTATCTTTATATAATAACTTACTAAGTAATAAAAATGTATAAGTCTAAGGTTTTTTCCCCAGAAAGTTACTAACATATAACATCAAAAACATCATATAATCACATTTTTGTAGTGAACTTTTTAGATAATATTTTTTTAAACCAATTACCACAAATGGGTAACTAATATTGGAAATGTGGTATCACTGTAATGCTAACAACCCATAAATACAAAGAACAAAGTACTAACATTGATCAATCAATTGTGCAAATAAAAGTATCATTTATTTTGTCATAGTAAAGATGAATATTAATGTATCACGTATATGTGTATTAATATTACATGTACTGATACTTACAAACATATCTTTATAAATGAATTTAATAAGGGATAACAAATAGTATAGTCTGAGATATTTTTGACCAGAAATTTACTAACAATAATGTAAAAATCACCATCATCACATTTCTGTAGTAGATTTTTTAAAAATAATGTTTTAAAACGATCACCACAAACCTGTAACTATAATGGCCACTTTACACACGGCTACATTTGTAGCTTGTCACCAGGTAACTTACTGGCTGCAGTGAAATCATGGAGAGATTATTCCATTTGTACACAGCAACAAGGTAGAACCATGTCTCCATGATTTCACTGCAGCCAGTAAGTTACCTGTGGATAAGCTAGAAATGTAGCCGCGTGTAAAGTGGCCATAATGGTACCTTTACACGCGGCTACATTTCTAGGGTGGCTACAGGTAACTTACTGGCTGCAGTGAAATCATGGAGACAAGGTTCTATCTTGTTGCTGTGTACAAATGGAATGATATCTCCATGATTTCACTGCAGCCAGTAAGTTACCTGTGGAAAACCTGTTACCTGTAGCTGCGTGTAAAGGTACCATAATAGATACATTTTGTATCACTGCAATCCTAACAACCCACAAATGCATAGAACACATTGCTATGGATAAAGAGAGACAGATGGCGCTCACCCTCCTGAACTTAGCTTTAGTTTATTTTCCTTTTCCGGTGCAGATACACATGTGGAAGTGAAGGAGGAGCGGAGTCACACAGATGACAGCGGCTGTTTCACGCATCGTAGCACCTCGAGGTCCTAGTCAGGACCTGTGGAATAACTACCAAGTGTGAAACAACTGCTGTTGTCTGTGTGTCTCCACTGACCCTTCCTTCCACATGTGTATCTGTGGCGCCCCACTGGTCGGGACGCCACGGAGGGGTACTGCACCCAGAGCGAGTCTGTAGCATCCCTGTGACAAGGGAACTGGGATGTCAATAGGGAACCCTCACCACACGCATCCACACACCTTAAGTCAGGGGACCAATAGGTTAATCTGTTGCTAGAAAACCGGTCCCGGTGGGAGGAGCTAAGGTGAGCTGTGGAGAGCGGGAAGAAAAGTCGTTAGAGGGGAACCCTGCGAGAAGCACAGTGGATGGCACCTCTCTACAGGTGGCCCAGAGAAAGAAGGGGATCCTAGGGTGTAAAGGTGCACCCGAATTCGTGCCGGTATGTCTCACGAATGGAAGGATCCAGTCCAAACCGGAGGACCAGCTCCGAGGCGGTGCGGGTGTTTATCCCCAAGCCACTGAACCGGATGGCACGCACTTCTTTAGAGGTCGCGGCAACCCCGACATAAGTCCCCTAAGGCCCTCGCATAGGGTCAAAGAGGCCCAGAGGGCGATAGACTCCAGAAGGATCCATGGGGACCGGCGGTGGGCTCTGTGCGTGGAAGCTCAAGGAAGGAATGAGGGAGAACGCAGTAAGGACTGATTAGAGGAAAAGCAGGCTTATCACAGAGGGTCCCCAGTGAAATGTCCTAATCCCCTGGTGACTACCCCGGCCAGCAATTCCCGTGGACTGTGTAACTAACTGTTTGCTGCCATAGTCACCAGTAAAACCCGGTTCAGAGGCTAAGACTCTGTGCTGTGTTTATTAATCTGTGCCAGATAAGCCATATTCCTGCCCACAGAGACTGTTGGCCTGAAGCTCCACTTGATGAGCTGCCTCCCTGTGTGAGCTCTCTATTCTTCTATTACTGCCCTGGGGATCCGGCTCCACCTTCGGGGAGTGTTACCAGCTAGCTGCCTCACCATCATCCCCGGAGGTCTGCAGCAGTGCTGGTATCATTACCAGATACCGTGGGTGGCATCACAAACACTTTTATTTTTATTTTTAAACTCCTTTTTAGCGACTGCAAGCGCCATGGCATAGGCCGTCCGTGACATCCTCCAGTAAATCAACGCCCGGAAGCGAGTATCCCACGGCCCTGGGGTGGGTCATATCTGCACCAGAACAGGAAAATAATCTAAAGTAAAGCTCAGGAGGGTGAGCGCCCGCTGTCTCTCTTTATCTCTATTGACTGTTTCTGCTGGACTGTGAGATTGAGCACCATCGGAGCTTCTTTTATCATACCCACTTCTTGGACAGTGTAAGGGCAAGGCTGTTTGGAACAGAATATGAGAGCCTGTGCCCGGATTTTAATCTCCTAATTAATAGCATATTGATAAGGCTGATTGATAAATGGTGCAATTATATTTTTTTTCCTCGTATTTAATTCTTAATAAAAGTGAATGTGAATGTGACACTTACATGTATGTGGTATACCGGTGTCTTGTAAATCACAGCTTATCTTGTACAAAATAAGACCTCAGATTCCAATATTTGTAATATTTAAATTCCACAATAATGTATAACCTTGTGCATATTTTATATACATATGCCTAAAGCTAATAAGCACATATATGGGAATATTGCATGTATGTGTGTGTATCTGTGTGAGCCAGTTGGGTTCACATATATGCTGCTCCAACCACTTTATTACTAGTGATGAGTGAGCAATACTAAGCTCAGGTGCTCGCTACTTGGAATCAGCAGTTTGGACGCTCAGATGGTTGCAACTTAAGTACCGAGTTTAATCGAAGTCAATAATGAACCCCATTGGCCCCATCCCATTGACTTCCATTATACTCGACACTCAAGTCGAGTCCATCTGAGCATTTGACCTGCCCTTTGTGATTACGGAGCATGTGAGCATAGTAGTGCTCGCTCATCATGATATATTTACTTATGATGTACATTAGCGATGAGTGATCACTACCATGCTCGGATGCTCGGTAGTCAAAAACGAGCAGGTCAGATGCTCGGACAGGTGCAATTTACATACTGAGTATAATGGAAGTCAAAGAGAAACTCGAGCAAGATCTTCTGGAAAAAAGCTTGATTTCCCGCTCACTTTCATGGAACTCGGTACTTAAATTGTAGCCATTTGCATGCCCGACCAGCTCATTTCAAGTACCATGCACCCCAGCATTGTAGTGCTCCCTCATTACTAAATTACGAAATGAGCAGGTTGGACACTCAGATAGGCACAACTCAAGTACTGAGTATAATGGAAGTCAATGGGACACTAGACCATTTTTCTGGAAGGTTTTCTGGAAAATGCTCAAGTTTCCCACTGACTCCTATTAAACTTGGTACTTGAAATGTGCCCATCCGCTTGCTTATGACTATTTATTGCCTATGATGTACATCAATGATGAGTGAGTACTACCACCTTGGGTGCTAGATACTTCGATGGACGTAATTCGAGTATCAAGTATAATGGAGGTCAATGGGGAACTCGAGCAAGGCGTTCCAGAAAAATGCTTGAGTTCCCCATTGACTTCCATTACACTCAGTACTCGAATTCTGCCCATCCATGGTCCAACCTGGTCGTCTCAAGTACTGAGCAAACCAGCATGGTAGTGCTCACTCATTACTATCTATTACCTCTGATGTACATTAGGGATGAGCGAGCACTAGCATGCTTAAGTTCTCATGTCTTCAAATTAGGTTGGACACTCGGGCAGATGCAACTCGAGTACCGAGTATAATGGAAGTCAATGGGAAAGTAGAGCAGGTTTTCTGGAAAATGCTCAAGTTTCCAACTGACTCCCATTAAACTCGGTACTTGAAATGTGCCCATCCGAGCATCCAACCTGCTCGTTTTGAGCGCCAAGCATCAGAGCATGGTAGTACTTGCTTATGACTATTGCCTATGATGTACATTAATGATGAGTGAGTACTACCACCTTGGGTGCTAGATACGTGAACCGAGCTGGTTGGATGCTTGGATGGACGTAATTTGAGTATCGAGTATAATGGAAGTTCATGGGGAACTCGAGTTCCCCATTGACTTCCATTACACTCTGTACTCAAATTGTTCTCATCCATATGCCCGACATGCTTGTTTCAAGTACTGAGCAACCCTATTTACTATTCATTACCTCTGATTTACATTACTGATGAAGGAACCTAGCGTGCTCGAGTGTTCGGTACTTGAAATGACCCGGTCAGAGGCTTGGACGTGAACAACCCGAGTTCCAAGTGTAGTGGAAGTCAAAAGGAAACTAGAGCAAGATGTTCTGGAAGAATGCTTGAGTTCCCCATGACTCAAGTTCTCGAATCATGGCCATCTGAGCATCCGATCTGCTTACTTAGAGTACCGAGCACCCCAGCACGGTAGTGTTGGCTCATCACTAATGTAGGTCTGTCAACACTATCCTCCCTGCCAAACAGACTGCAGCTCCTTCACTTGACATATAGATAGTATAGAATCTTTTGAAGAAGAAGGAATCAATGACCACAAGCCAATATTATCTATTGAGTTCCTTAAGCCTTCTGAGGGTTTGTACAATGATAATGTACTTACATCAGATTCTTTCATCTTTCTGCATAATCAGTTCACTATTACAGAAAATTAGGCCGATTTCCCCAGTTGCTTAATGCTTTTCTTGCAAATAATTAACCATAAAGACAGTAAATTATCATTATGACACGGCACAGCTCTTGCCCGGTGTAGTGATCTTCTATGAGATGATCAGTCACAGATTTACTCCCAGTATTTAAAAGGTAAGAGCTGGAAAAAAAAAAATAATTTTTTTTTTACTCCATGACCTCATGTGTCTCTTGTGTTCACTGAATTCACTGAAGAGGAAAAACCTCCGATGATTAATGTTCCTTAAAGGTCATAAAAGTTTAAAAGGTAGAAAGTCAAAAGTATTTAACTTTTCAGAAAACTTTTCATAATCCTCTGTAATGTGAATCTTTATTGAGAATGACAACATTTTTGGTCTTTATGTGACCTTTTTTAACAGTTTTTGCCTATATAAGCTCTATCTCTAATTTTCAGTTCACTCTGAGCTGGTGAGAGGAGACCAGCTCCTATGAAGTCACACAGAGAGGAAATACCACTTAAATGTCTTTGTATAGAACAAGTTCAGACGCTGTAGCAGTACAAAGGACATCTTAAAGCAAGTACTAAGTAGTGCAGATGGGAATCCAGCGCACAGCCGGCTTTCTAGGATCTTCCAGCCTTGGGTCTGAGACCTGTTGCTTTCCAGGCAAGAACTTGCATGTGGATACATGCCAACATACCATTTTAGGGTTACTCTGAATTATGTTTATGGGAGAGATACCGTAATTAAAAATAAAAATTAAATAAAATAAAAATAAAAAAAACTTTAACTCCTTCACCCCCAGCCTATGTTCACCTTCCCGACCAAGCCAAATCTTCTAATTCCGACCACTGTCACTTTATAAAGTAAGAACTATAGAATGCTTCAAAATTTCCCAGTGATTTGTTACACCTGTCACCGTACTGTCTAGCCCTCAGCTGGGAGTACAATAACTGCGGCTTACTCATCCATTTAGGATTTACCCACCATCTGCCACTGTGCAGTCTCCAGTCCTGGATCTGTTCCCCCAGTGTGTCTCGCAGGCCTTCAGGTTACTCTCTTAGACCATGTGCCTGACACTCCGCCTTGTCTTAAAGGGCCAGTGCACCCTAACCCAGGAATGCTTCTCATCCAATTGCTGAGAGGAACAAACTATTTAAGGCACCTTCCCCTGTTGGGAGGTGCCTAAGCAACGTGGTCATGATCCAGACATTGCTAGTTCTCAGGTCCTTGTACCAGAGTCTCCTTGTCCCTTTCCTTGTACTTTGAACCTGCCTTCTGTGTTCCTGTATCCTTCACAAACTCTTGTCTCAACCTGCACCAAACGCTATGGCCAGCACCTGACTGCTAAAGTCCACTATGGCCTAAACCTGTCTGCTACAGCCTGCACCTACCACTCCGGCTGTATTCACCCAGAGACTGTCTTGTCCGTCAGAGCCGATCCCTGGGTTCAGCTGTTGTGACATCAAGACCTAACTGGGGTTGCACTTTGTGATCACCAATCAACTAAGACAACTGCTACCTCTTGTGGTAGTAGCATAAGTTTTGGTGGTCCACCAAATTAGCTGCTCAAATGGGCGAAGGTGTCACAAACCAGTGGGTCCACTCCCGTATGCCCAACTCCTGCATGTGAAATATGTTTTAATATGTAAATCACAAAAATGTTTTTTTTTTGTTTTTTTTTAAAATGTAGCAATTTTCAACCTTTGAATGCACTAAAATCAAATAGATAAATCACATAAAATAATTAATAAATAATATTTGCCTCATGTCTACTGTACATAAACACCGGTTTTAACAATTATTTTTTCTTAATAAGTTAAAAGGGTTGAAAGTCTATCTACAAATTTTAACTTTTCCACCAAATTTTACAAATCCAATAGTTTTGGGACAAAAATGTGTCAAAAAATGTTAAGATTTGGAATTTGGAATTTTCATGCCCTTAAACCAGAGAGTTACATCACACACAATCATTAACAAATAACATTTCCCCATGTCTACTTTAAATAGGCAACATTTTTGGATCGATCTTTTTTGTTGGGAAGTTAGAAGGGTTCAACGTTTATCAGCAATTTCTCATTGTTCAAAGAAAATGAGCAAAACCATTTTTTTAGGGCCTACATCACATTCGAAGTGACTTTGAAGGACCTATGTGACAGAAAACACCCAAAAGTGACACCATTCCAAACACTGCACCCCTCAGAGTGCTCAAAACCACATTCAACAAGTATATTAACCCTTCAGATGTTTCACATGAACTAAAGAGGAAAAAACAAATACCTTTTTCTGTCTAAGATAGCAGGCGGGACAAGATTGATAAGGGGCGGGAGTGTGGAGTGGTAAAAGGAGCATCGGACTCCATTTTTTCCCAGCACTTATTGTGTGGATGTTCCAGACCAGCAGCCAATCAGGGTGCACAAACCATCCATAAGTTGAGGAAACATGAACTTGTGTCATTGGCTTGTTTCATTGGCTACCAAAGTCACATGTCCCTCGGGATATAAGAAGATGCCATTTGCCATCATCACCATTTTCAGAATGTTACTGCTTATGGATGTTCCCGGCTAGCAGCCAATCAGGGTGCATAAACCATCCACAACTTGTCGACTCAAGGGCTTGTGTCATTGACTGCCCACGACACGTCCCTGGGGATATAGGATGCTGTCATTTGCCGTTGTGGTTATTTTCAGAGTGTTACAGCTAGGGACAGTGTTGCTGCCGCTCCGTGCTGATCCATCCATACTACACAGAAAGATAGCTAGCTACTCTATCTCTTTTTAGACAGAATAGGAGGATAATAGGGTCCACCGAGCATAGGCATTTTTTTGCTTACAAGAAATGATTAACAAATCTGTGTGTCTTGCCAAAGACACATTTTTTACATACAACAAGTAGGGATGAGCGAGTAGTGAAATGTTCGGACTCGCTGGAATCGTAACGAGAAGTTTCTAATACTCGCCCATTTGTCACGAGTAGCGAGAACAATGCAAGTCAATGGGAAATGCCAGTGTTATTCTGCTGGACCCTACAAAGAGATCTGGGGGCCTAAGGAAAAGGCTGAAATGGATGCATGATTGTTTAAAAGCTGGGCGGTAAAAAGCCAGCCTGGGTACAATTAATGTCAAGAAGTCCCCTTGTTCTTGTAGAGTGAAGATGTTGTCAGGGAAGATAAGCTGGTAGGACAGGTCGGCATTGTGACCTATATCCACGTCTTTAGCCTGTTGGTCAATGACAAATGCCGTTACAAACAAGGTGTCCTCGGGAATGGAGATCATGAAGATGGACTCGAAGAAATAGGGCAGATTGTTATTATTATCCAGGATGAACAATTTGACTTTGGTAAACTCAGAATGTTCTACTGAAATAAAGACTTTGAGTTTCATTGAACATTGGCCCTCGGTATCTAATGGGCACAAGGATTCTCTGTCCAGCACAAGGATTCCCTGTCCAGCTTGTTGGCAGCTGTTTACAAATTCTCCCTTTAAGAATCCTGATGGAAGTAGCTTGTGTGGGACAGGAGCTTGTATTGCAGGGGGGACGGAGAGAGGAAACTCTGCCCTAATCTGGCATTATTCCTTTCTCGGTGGTTGCCCGCCAAAAGCGGGGTACTGCTGGTTTGGAGTAAGTAGCCCTGGAAGCTCTGAGGCACGAATGTTCTAATCTCTGGTGAGCCAGCGGAAGGGTGAGACTCTGTTGCCTGTTACATTGTTGTGTTGTGCTTGGTTATGTGTTATATGTGGTTAACTGTTTCGGGATCCACTAAAGCTTTAATATTGCGGGTCCCTCACCCTGTATGGTCTGAGTAGTGTTCCGCCCACGGTTAAGGAGCTCGGGCGTTCAGTTTGGGATAAGCCCTGGTCCATGATGTCTTTTTAAAGGCGGCTGGGCCAGCGGACAAGAGTGCCCACTGACCCCTGTGTTTTCACAGCTAGCACTAAAGATCCCTTCTAACAAAACGCGAGAAGCAGGGTAGACCAGCACCTTCAAATTGTAAAGGAAAAGTTCATGCCAAGCATCCAGGTTGGATACCCAATAGTTGTACACAGAGGAATCCTGGATGACACTGGTATGGTTGGCTAGGTACCCTTTTATGATCTTTATACATTTTTCCTTTCTTGTCAGACAACCTAATGCCTCAGGATTTGGGCACTGGGAGGGTTTAATGAAACTCTTCCAGACATTATACAGTCTCCCCTTCTCTCTGTTGCACCTGGTGTTGTGTCCTCCCTCATCTCTCCTCCTTGGTTGGCCAAGAAACACTTCTTCCACTAATGTTGTCAAATGGGATAATATGTATGACTAGAGCCCAGGGCCGCACCGTCCATTGGACAGTGTGAGCCCTGAGTACCAAGCGGCAGGAGCCAGGGGGAGCGACACTGGAGAAAGGGGCAGCGCCAGCAGCAGTGGCCGGCTTCCAGCAAGATGGCAACCGCCGCAGCGTCACCCGGTAAGATGGCGGCGCCCCACTTGTGCAGGCTACAGGGGCGGCTGAAGGCTGCAACCCCCCCCAACCCCGCTCCTCACCTAAGTCTACAGGGGTGGCGTGGCTGCAGTCTGCTAGCACAACTTCCCCCCGGTCCTCACCTAAGGCTACGGGGCAGCAGTGCTGAAGTCTGCTAGGACCCAGCCCCCCCCTGCTCCTCTTCTAAGGCTACAGAGGTGGCGGTGCTGCAGTCTGCTATCACCCCCCCGGTCCTCTATATGGCTCATGTGGCAGGGGGGCTTGATGCATCCCTGCTAGGGCCTTTTAGAATTGCACCATGTTACAATCTCTCTCTGCCATAAGAAGGAGCGATGGAAAGTTCCCCTTGTAGTGTGGGTCCACAAGGGTCTATAAACGGTAAGCGTATGACGAAAGGCTCACAGGAAAGGTGGCAATACATAGGTTCAGTTATGTGTGCCAGACTCACAAAGGCAAACATTTACTGTCCTCACAAGGAAGATGACTCTCTATCTACCCCATCTGCTTCTCCTAACACTTCAGGAAAACTGGGCCAAATCCAGCGAGAAGGATGACTTACAATAATTGCAACACTGTAACCAGATGATCTACCCTAAAAGTATCCCTGCTTTCCTGAAACATTTGTAAATAACAAAAAGCCCTTCCAAAATTTTGTGAGGGCCACCTGATAGTCTTCCCAAATTTATGGCAGACAGACGCCTGACAGCCCTGCCAATTGTATAAGTGGGGGCTCTCCAAACGTTTTGGTAGAGGGTCCTTCCAAATGTATGTGTGTGGGCTGCCTGATGGCCCTCCAAAAATTCTGGTTGAGGTCCATCTGATGCCAATCCAAAATGTATTTGCCAGTCATCGTTGAGTGAGGATACCATTGCATTAATATTGGGTGCAAACCTTTGCAATCTGGCAGAGACAAATCAGGGTAAGGTTTAGTGGACTCTTAGCCTGTTTAGGGTCATTTGATTAGATATCTTCTAATTTGTGTATCGTTGCATGTATAAGGATTCAGTGGTAAAAGAAACACAATCAGTTGTCCACATGTCAGTCATTAATTGGACATTCCCATAAACTGCTTTGGTCAGGAAATGAGTGATGTTCTGAAAAACGTGCTGGGGTTCAGGTGGGGATGGCATACATCTTACTATGGCGTCCTCACCAGCTTAGGACCTCAGAGACCTCAGACATCCATTCCCATTCCGTCAGTTCTTATGTGCAGAGGCAGATCCGGCATACTCATGGGGATGTTGAAGCTGGTATTCAACTATTGCCCTTTGTTGCTCTCAAAGCCTTTTCAAAAACATGTACAATGTAGAGTTCCAGCATGTGGTCACGTCATACATCAGTCTATGAGCTGTCACATGCAAGCCCTGCTGAAGCACTGCTAGCCAAGAGACAGCTGTAGCTGACTTTCAGAAATGGGTGCACATACAGAGTACCTTCACAAATAGTTCAGGCAAATTTGGTTATAAGAAACCGCTGAACCAGTAAGGCCAGGGTCAGACTACCGTTTTTAGCAGATGTCACGGACTAAAAACTTAGTAATTTGTTCAGCAGTGTATATGCGCTCAGCGCTGTCCCTGGTTACCCGATGTTGATCTTGGTAACTACCCACACATCCAGCTGAATAGCGTCCGCTTAAGCAGAGTGGACAGGGAAACGCTGCCAAGATCAACATCGGGTAACTAGGGACAACGTTGAGCTGCAGCCGCGATGACTAGCGCATATGCACTGCTGAAAAAATGACCAAGGTTAAAGCGGATGTCCGTGACATCTGCTAAAAACGGTAGTCTGACCCTGGCCTAAGTTGAACTTATGGGCCAGGCATTGTATGTGCACAAGCTTGCCAAGCTTCAGACCCGCCACCAGTTTACGGTCATTGTCATGCATTTCCATGCTTGAGTGTAGGTTCCACGGTGAGAGCTACAGAGCTGTTGAGTTTGTTATAGTTTTTCACAATTTTGCACCAGTCTGCTTTTTATCACCTACAAAAATTAGTTTTAGTAGAGCCAGATGCCGCTTCACTGAGACAGTTATGCGATTTTGTATATTTCTGTAACGGGCATCAAAAACGCCGCTAGCAATGTTTTTGGTTGCAGTAAAAAAATGCATAGCGTTTTGTTTAACATGGGGCCCTATGGGAAACGCTGCCATTAACGCATGGAACATATAGGTACCATCTGTTAACGCATATGCGTTTTTTGGGAAAAAATAACTACGGTAGGTCCAAAAAACGTTGAGGAGCACAGGAGCGTCAAAATCCAGACAAAAAAAAACCGGACTGGCTATGGAAAACACTCTAAAAAATGAATTGGCATGTGTGACCCTAGCCTTACTCAGACAAAACCCTCATGTGACTAGGCTCTGAATCCCCGATATCAGTCACATGTGTGCCGTTCCAGGGTCCAACTCAGTCCTGGCTTTCACAAGGTTCACCCAGTGTGTCCCTAACCTTAAATACTTGTCCACGTTTAAGTCAATAAGTATTTGCGTTAGGGCGCAGGTGATGTTATGGGACACTTGCTGGTGAAAATTAGGGAATTGGCAATCACATAGCACTGGAAAAGAGACCACGGTATCACTGAAAGACACTGATTGTTGACCATGACGGGAGGCCCATCCATTCAGAGGCATTAATGACATGTGCCTAAGTATGCTGATGGTGGTCAGGCTGATAATGGTAAAGCTTCTGCTGATCTTGCTACAGCCGTACTGGGAAACACCTAACACTTGGCATCCAAAATTGCAGCTTGTGGGTGCTCTTAGAAATGGTTGCCCACATTTTCTCTCTGGTCAACCCACTGACTCTCTATGACCCTGCTAGAGGGCCCTCCCAAATATATGGTAGAGAGCCACCGGAGGGCTCTCTCAAATTTATGATTGAGGGCAGGACCCCAAAATTTCTGGTCAAGAGCCACCTGCTGATCATCACAAAATTAGGAGTAGGGGGTGCATGATTACTCTGTGGATGTGGTGAAATACGTGAAACTGTAGCATTTTATTGATGTTAAGGGTGCATGGGAATACACCAGCAATAAAAGCTACACAGCCCTAGCCGTATGTGGTTGCTCTGAGGAATAGTTGGCCGCCTTCTCCCTCTAGCCGCTCCGCTGCTTCTGATAGCCCTGTAAAAATTATTAAGCATAGGATGGATAACACCACAGCTACTGAGGTGATCATCAGACAGACCAGCTTGACTACTCCTCTGTAATGAAGACCCTTTCACCTTTTTTGAGATTTGGGTGGAGGATATCTTCTCTGAAAATAGGGTCACAAAGCTTCACCCCAACAATTTGAGCAGCACTCTTTTAGAAGAGTCAATACCCATAGACCATATGGGGGCATGTAGCCTCTTACGTTATCGCTGAGGATGGCTTAATTCAACCGGGATCTCTTCAGAGTAGCACTTCACTGAGCACTGAAGAATTTTAATTTGCTCGTTTCGAGTACTGAGCTCCCCAGCATTTTAGTCTTGCTCCTCACTATTTTCATGAGCTTTTTTTTAAAGAATATGAACATTTGAGTTACATTTGCATAATGGTTGGGAATCCGTGTCTACCAAATTGTGTAATCCATATATAAGTGAAACCTGCACCACTTCCTGGGAGTGTGGAACTTGTAAGGATCAACAGTTATAATCCACAGTTTACACCAACCACTTACAGATGTTCTAGCCCTGTGCACACTTACGAACATAGCCGCCGTCAGGGCCTCATGACCCTGACAGTTGTCAGGGGCCCGGCGGTGATGTAAGGAGAGGGGGGCCCGGATGAAAGGTGAGGGGGTGGGCTACAATCTTCAGACCCTGCCCCCTCATATCTTTTACAGGCCTCCCTCTCTTCTTCTGCGGCTGCGGGGCTGTGGCATCCCCTCTTGACAGCGCTGGCCGCCGGCCCTTTAAATAATGTGGAGGTGGCACCCGCCCTCCCACAGCACTGCCCGGCCTCCTTCACTGCTCTGGGGCCATGAGTGAGGGAGCCCTACACCCAGGGCTGGCGTCAGCACCTGGGCAAATACCGGCGGGGCCCGGAGGTGTCTGGGGTGCCCGGAGGTGCCTGGGGGGCCCAAGCCATCTACTGCAGGACAGCATCCCCTGCCTTGCATCCTCCGATGGCTGTGGGACAGTGGGCGCTCTTTATGTGCCCCTGATAGTCGGCCCCTATAGATGTGCCCCTGATAGTAAGTTATGAAACATACTTTTCAATAAGAAATATAGAGCTGCACTCACCAGAGAATTCTTAAGGTGTTTTTTTGCGAAAGGTCGGGTAACATTGAGGCGTTCGAGCATATATGGCCTATGTTCAGAGGACAATTGTTTTACTAACAAGTGAGCTTCAACTCGTCCATCCCTTTGATTGCATTGGACCTGTTGAAGCTCACCTGTGAGTGACGCAATTATCGTCCTCTGAACGTAGGCCACATCTGCTCGAACGCCTCAATGGTACTCGATCTTTTGCAATAAAACACCTCAAGAATTCCACGGTGAGTGCAGCTCTTTTTTTCCTATTGGACAGTACGACAACATTGTATAAACTTACATCATGGCGATCATATGGGCAAAGGTTCTGTTCCATCACAATCGCGTAAGTTACATCTGAAGTGTTACGGCCAAGGTTGGCCGCCATGATGTCTCAATAAGCATGATATTCCCAATAACAAGGAAATAAGATAACAAAGAAATCCAGATAATTACTGTAAAACAAATATTAGCTTCACCTTGAATTAAACATTTTTAGCATACTCGCTCATCCCTAGTGATAATTACAATACAAGAATATCTGCGGCACTCAATCAATTAGACTATAGGAATATTTCATAAGCAAAAAATGTATAAATATGGCCATATCTATAAACCATCCAGTCGCTGTGTTGAGGCGTGTCTGCTTGACCGGGTTCCTAACCTCCATTTTCAGCCTCTGAGTTAAAAACCTCCTCTTTTATAGGCAATTGGAATAGACTGATATCAGAGAACACTAGCTTAACGGGCCCAGGGTGGGGAAGGTGCACTACAGCGGCTATGAACCCATACTATAATACAATTTTACTGTAGTATGGGTTCACAACCTCTGAAAATGGAGACCCGGTCAAGCAGTCATGTTTCAATGCGGTGACTGGGTGCTTTATCGATATGGGTGTACTTATAAAGCTAAGTGTCTCTGTTTTCTGCTTATGAACTATTCCTATATTCTACAGGTAATTTTCATAACAGAGTGCCTCTTTTTTTTAACTATTATCGTGATAATTAAGCTTTTTTGCTAGGAAACACATCTACAGTAATAGGAGTCAATGGATTTAAAAAGTATTCTATAGGTCTTGGTTTGCATGTCTTACCATTACAGAGTGCATCTGTCTGATTGCTATAACATGTTATGTTCAGTTATACACCTGTCTACGTTACATTATAGGGAGTGACGGGAATGTTTTCTTGTTTAGATTATGGGGTCATATCTTCTGTCTCTGCACCCCTCCCCAATAGTCTTAAGTGATTTTATCTATTAGCAAGTTCCTACTCACCCATATAAATAGACGTTCTTTTAAACCCCAGAGAGAGGCATTGACTCAGTATAGGTACCCAGTAAGGAGACACTCCTCGAAGTGCTGGATATAGAAATGGCCATATTTATAAGCTAAGTGTCTAAACTTTTTACACAATTTTCCTGAGCTATGTTTCAGTTCTATATTTTTATAGTCTTAGTTTGCATGTCTTAGCATTACTGAGTGCAACTGTCTGTTTAGTATAATATGCTATGTTCAGTTATGCGCCTGTTCACATTTCATGTTACGGCAGTTTCTTTTGTTTAGATTATTTTGTAACACCTTCTGTCTGGGCACCCCTCCTCCAATAGCCTTAGGTGATTTTATTATCTACCAGCAGGTTCCTATTCGCCTATATGAATAGAAGTTTGGTTTTTTTAAACCCAGAGAGAGGCATTGACTTAATGTAGGTTCTCAGTAAAGAGACACGCCTTGACATGGCTACTGGGTGAATAGCGAAATAGCCCATTTTATATGCTAAATGTTTTTTTACATGTTTCCTTAGCTATAACGCGGTTTTATATTCTTGGTTTGCATATTTAAGCATTACAGAGTGCAACTATCTGTTTGTTACCTCATTGCAACTGTCTCCTTTTCTGGGTGGGATTTCAATAGATATTAGAGTTATTTTTGATGAACATAATATTGACATGTGATATTGGACTGTGATTCTTGTTAGTGTAAGGTGGTCTTTTTGGGTTTTAGTGTAGAAAAAATATTCTGCTGTGCTGTTTGGCCAGATTTTGGAATCTTAAGTGTATTCCTGTGTCTCTGCTTCAGGTGACCAGTTTGACCAACATTGGGAACATGTAGAATAGACCTGAGGTCATAATTTGGTCAAGGCATGCTCTGATTGAGAGCATGGACAGAAGGATTCAGGCAATGTTGAAAGTCAAAGGTGGATATAAAAAATGCTAGCAAAATAAGAAAATAATACATTTTGATTTATTTTGGTGCAAAACAGTAACAATTCAGTGACATGACAAGAATCTGCACAACTAATCATATGCTAAATAGCTGCAAGACCCATTAATGTACAGCGAGGAAAAACAGTACTTAGTCAGCCACCAATTGTGCAAGTTCTTAGTGTAAGTCTTTACAATATTGGCACACACTCGTGCTGGTATGTCGGCCCATTCCTCCATGCAGATCTCCTCTAGAGCAGTGATGTTTTGTGGCTATCGATGGGCAACATGGACTGTAAACTCCCTCCAAAGGTTTTCTATAGGGTTTAGATCTGGAGACTGGCTAGGCCACTTCAGGACCTTGAAGTGCTTACGAAGCCACTCCTTTGTTGCCCTGGCAGTGTGCTTGGGATCATTGTTATGCTGAAAGACCCAGCCATATTTCATCTTCAATGCCTTGCTGACGAAGGAGGTTTGCACTCAAAATCCCACGATACATGGTTACATGGTCCCATTCATTCTTTCATGTACACAGATCAGTGGTCTTAATTCCTTGGCAGAGAAACAGCCCCAAAGCATGATGTTGCCACCCCCATACTTCACAGTAGGTATGGTGTTCTTTGGATGCAACTCCGCATTCTTTCTCCTCCAAACACGACAATATGTGTTTCTACCAAACAGTTCTACTTTGCTTTCATCTGACCATATGACATTCTCTCAATACTTGTCTGGATCACCCAAATTCTCTCTAACAAACTTCAGACAGGCCCAGACATGTATTGGCTTAAGCAGGCGGAAACGTCTGGCACTGCAGGATCTGAGTCCCTGGCGGTGTAGTGTGTTACTGATGGTAGCCTGTGTAACGTTGGTCCCAGCTCTCTGCAGGTCATTCACTAGGTCCCCCTCACGTGGTTCTGGCATTTTTGCTCACCGTTCTTGAGATCATTTTGACCCCATAGGGTGAGATCTTGCAGTGGAGCACCAGATCGAAGGGAATTATCAGTGGTCTTGTATGTCTCCCATTGTCTAATTATTGCTCCCACAGTTGTTTCTTCACACCAAGCTGCTTGCCTTTTGCAAATTCAGTCTTCCCAGCCTGGTGCAGGGATACAATGTTGTTTCTGGAGTCCTTCGACAGCTCTTTGGTCTTCACCATAGTGGAGGTTGGAGTGTGACTGTGTGAGGTTGTGGACAGGTGTCTTTTATACTAATAACAAATTCAAACAGGTGCCAGTACTACAGGTAATGGAGGACAGAGGAGGCCCTTATAGAAGAAGATACAGCTCCGTGAGGACAGAAATCTTCTTGTTTGTAGGTGACCAAATACTTATTCTTCACCAAAATTTGAAAAACAAATTCTTACCAGATCAGACAATGTGATTTTCAGGATTAGTTTTCTCATCGTGTCTCAGTTGAGGTCACCTATGATGTCAATTACAGGCCGACCTCATCTTTACAAGTGGGAGAACTTGTACAATTGGGGGCTGACTAAATACCTTTTTTCCCTACTGTATGAAATAGTCAAGATGATTGTCTATGAAATGAAGGTCGTCTCACACTCAAAGCTGTAGTGGATGGTGCGATCTGGAGCCTGAAAGTCAAAAGGTCAAAACATCGTTTACTATTTTGCTTGTCAGTGAATTTCTTACGGTTTTAAAAATACATTATATTATAATTTTTATTGTGAGTCATCACTTAACAATTACCAATTTATTCTGTAAACCCTGGTGGATTTGCACACAGTAAGTCCCAAGCGAGGCACAAACATCCCCGTAGAATTACTGTACCGAACACAATGCATATAAATATGGGCATCACATCAAACTCTGTATTATGTACAATGTCTATAGGTCTCATTCCCACAAATCCACACAAGTTGAAAAATCTATATCATGGGAACAAGATTAAAGAAACAAAACCCAAGAAAAATGCTGAGAAATGAAATTTTAGGTTTTACACATATTATTTTAATTTCTTTAAAAAAGTAAAGAAAAGAGGATCATGAAAATTCTTGATGTAAGTATCAACATGAGTGATTAGCTGAGATCACAATTCTAAATTTAGAATCAATTTATTTTAGTAAATATATTTTTTAATTGTTATTTTGACTTTTGTGTAAGTTCCCCTTTGACTTGTATAGGAATCATTACTCATTACTCATCCAAAGTATTTGATCAGAGCTATCCAAACCAGAATATCTTACTACTCATTCATCACTAATAAGAAGCCATTCCACCATGTCAAGATATACCCATACCAGAGATAGGTATTGTCCCGGGTTTGGTACACCTTGATGTGGTGGGTTGACTTCTTATTAGTGATGAGAGAGTAGTAACACATTCTGGTTCAAAGAACTCTAACTGAATACTTTAAACTGTTTCAATATTCGGACCTGAGTGAGTTCCCCTTTGACTTGTAGTGCATTTGTTACTCGTTACTCTTTGAAAGTATTTGATCAATGCTATCTAAACCAGAATATCTTACTAGTCACTCATCACTAATAAGAAGCCATCCCACCATGTCAAGGTGTAGCCATACCGGAGATAGGTACTGTCCCGGATTTGGTACACCTTGATGTGGAGGGATGGCTTCTTATTAGTGATGAGAGAGTAGTGACTTATTCTGGTTTAGATAGCTCTGATCAAATATTTTTAATGAGTGACGAGTAACAAATGCAATACAAGTCAAAGGGGAAATCACTCAGGTCCGAATACTGAAACAGTTCAAACTATTATTGGTTAGAGTGCTCCGAACCAGAATATGTTACTACTCGCTCATTACTAATAAGAAGTCAACCCACCACATCAAGGTGTACCAAACTCAGGACAGTACGTATCTGTAGGTATACCTTGCCGTCATCATTTCCCACTTTGACTATTGCAATATCCCTCTATGTGGCCTCCATCTAATACTGATATCATGTGAATCCATCCTTAACTCTGCTACCCAACTAATCTACCTCTCCCCTTGTTTCTCCTCTGCCTCTACCCTCTTTAAATTTTTTCATTGGCTCCCAATTCCTCACAGCTTCCAAATCAAGCTTCTATGAATGACCACAATGCCATCCGTAATCTGTCTGCTCTGTATATCTCTAAAATAATCTTCCAATATACTCCAACAGATAATCTTCTATCCTGTAAGACCGCCTTCTTATTTTTTTTCCTCCACATTTGTATGTTCCTCACACGCTTGCCTCCATGACTTCTCCCAAGTATCTCCCATCTTCTAGAATTCTGCGGCCCAACATGGCTGATGATCCACCACATTCTGAACCTTCAGGCAGAATTTGAAAATCCCTATCTTCAGAAAAGATTATAGCCTGCAATGACTTCACTGCTATCTCTCCACCATCAGAGCTGCCCCATTACTACCAATGGAGCTGCCGCCTCAGCACCAATAAAGCTGCCACCTCACCACCAATAAAGCTGCTACCTCACAACCGCCAGGAGCTGAAAGCTCACAATCACTGAAGCTACCACCTCACCTTCACTGGAGTTGCCACCTCACCACCACTTAAGCTGCCACCTCAACACCACTTAAGCTGCCACCTCAACACCACTTAAGCTGCCACCTCAACACCACTTAAGCTGCCACCTCAACACCCTTAAGCTGCCACCTCAACACCCCTTAAGCTGCCACCTCACCACCACTGAAGCTGCTACCTCACCACCACTGAAGCTGCTACCTCACCACCACTTAAGCTGCTACCTCACCACCACTGAAGCTACTACCTCACCACCACTGAAGCTGATACCTCACCACCACTTAAGCTGCTACCTCACCACCACTGAAGCTGCTACCTCACCACCACTTAAGCTGCTACCTCACCACCACTGAAGCTGCCACCTCACCACCACTGAAGCTGCTACCTCACCACCACCAGGAGCTGAAACCTCACAATCACTGAAGCTGTCACCTCACCTTCACTGGAGCTGCCACCTCACCACCACTTAAGCTGCCACCTCACCACCACTTAAGCTGCCATCTCACCACCACTGAAGCTGCTACCTCACCACCACATGAAGCTGCCACCTCACCACCACTGAAGCTACTACCTCACCACCA
Organism: Allobates femoralis; assembly: GCA_033576535.1. Classification (NCBI taxonomy): domain Eukaryota; kingdom Metazoa; phylum Chordata; class Amphibia; order Anura; family Aromobatidae; genus Allobates; species Allobates femoralis. The sequence goes on from JARQOC010000004.1 coordinate 4,223,309, forward strand.
CTGAAGCTGCTACCTCACCACCACTTAAGCTGCTACCTCACCACCACTGAAGCTGCCAGCTCACCACCACCAGAAGCTGCCATCTCGCCACCATCATGATCTGCTGCCTCATCACCAATGAAGCTGTCACCTCACCACCACCAGTAGTTGCCACCTCAATATCACCAGGAGCTCACCAGAGCTGCCAAAAAATGTAGCATACAAGCCGATAGAATGTCAGCCCACAAGGGTATGGCTGTCTCCTTTCTGTGTCAGTCTGTCAGTTTGTTCATTGTAATTTATATTACTGAAACTCTAAAAATAAATATTAATAATAGTTTGGCACAATCTTTCTTTAGGTAGTATAAATATATGATATGTTTCTTATTTCCTCCACAATTGTTGTTGAGGTTAATATAACTCTATTAGTCCTTCTACATCTGGATGTTCTCATTTCGACCACCTCAAGAAGGAATGCTACAAACCTGTATTTGTTGTCAATGACAGATGTGATGATATAAACGTCTATTAAGTGTCATGTGTTTGCCCAGTATATGTTAATAATGTTAATAGGAGTATGTCATAAACTATTGGTCGGGAATACCTCTGTAACTGTGACTTTTTAGTAATGGATTTCAATTTATGGTTGATTTGGTAAACTGTTACCATAACTTGTTATAAGTAGCTCGTGTTGTCATCATGTGTATTTAAGTAGCCATCAAGTAGAGGATCCTTGCCTGTCTTGAGGCCTTTGGAATATAGGTTGAGTGGGATTTTGGATGGTCAGTAATGATGAGTTAGCACAATCATGCTCAGGTGCTCGGTACTGGAAATGAGCAAGTCAGCGGCTTGGACAGGCTCAATTCAAGTACCAAGTATAATGGAAGTCAATGAACCATTTTTCAAGAAGAGTCATCTGGAAAAAGGCTTGAGATTCCCATTGACTTTCATTATACTTGTTACTTGAATCGAGCCTGTCCAAGCTGCTGACTTGCTCATATCCAGTACCGAGCACCTGAGCAAGGTAGTACTAGCTCAGCCAACCAGATGTACACAACACGGTGGTTACAGTCCTTCAGAGAGGTTGATTATTCAGAAAAACACAATGAACCATCCGCTTTTTGGTCCAAAGTTAAATTGCTCAAATTATCCATTGAGTAAAGGCTGTTATTGGCAATAATAGTGGGAGATTCATGCATATATCAATTATATGTACAAATCTAAAGGTTGACTGTTAAAATGATTTGGGCATTTGCATGACCTGGATGCCACACATTTAGGGTGCCGTCACACCTGGCGACGGCACCACCGATTTATTAGGCGACGTAGAGGGGTCGCATATCGGCGACGATATCGCCCCTGAGTCGCCTAATGTAAAGGAGCGATGTTGCCGCCTCTGAGTGGTAGCATGGTTTGATGTGAAACCTAGGCAGCCTATCTGGGGCGATGTGTACACATCGCCCCATGTAAACGGCCGCCAGTGACCTGACAGCCGATGGGAGCCATAAGCTCCCATTGTGCTGCATTGCCGCTGGGTTTTGAGACACCCCGGCGGCGGTGCCGCCTGTCAGATCGACGGCCCACCGTCGGAGGTGTCGCCGCATGTAAATGGGGGACGGCAACGCTGGCGGGTGCCAAAAACATGTGCGCTCCCGCCTGTCACCGCCGACATCTCCGGGGCCATCGCCAGGTGTGACGGCACGCTTAGATTTGTAGCTTAACCTGTAAAAATTTTTCATCTTCATGATATACAGTACATCCAATGGAAAAGTCCTTACCACAAGAGTCTGTTAGTGACTGCTTTGTTACCTGACCATTGTCTTTTCTTTATGTACTTTTATAACAGGAGCAAAATCGAACCACCGTCACTGAATTTTATCTTTTAGGATTTCAAGCTAGTAACACTTTAAGGATTATTCTTTTCACCCTACTCCTTCTTGTTTTCTGTGTGACGATATGTGGAAACTCCCTGATCATCACCCTGGTGTCCACCAGCAAGACCCTCCACACTCCGATGTACTTCTTCATCTCACAACTGTCCGTCAGTGACGTCTTGTTAACCACCGATATTGTCCCCAAAACTCTACACGTCCTACTGAATAATGGGGCGACCATTACTTTTATCGGCTGCATAACTCAATATTGTTTTTACTGTTCCTCTGATGGATTTGAGTGCTTTATCCTGGCAGTGATGTCTTATGACCGATACGTGGCCATCTGTAATCCCCTCTACTATACTTTTATAATGACAAATGAATATTGTGTGAAATTGGTCGCTTTGTGCTGGTTGGGAGGTCTCTCCATTACATTGAGTGACATGATCACAACATCAATGCTAAACTTTTGTGGACCAAATATCCTTGACCATTTCTTCTGTGACCTCATCCCATTGATAGACATCGCCTGTTCTGATACCTTTATAGTTCAGCTAGATATCTACTTGATCAGCATTCCTCTAGTGTTCATCCCAACTATTGTCATTGTTGTCTCCTATGGGAAAATCATTTTTACTATTTTAAGGATTCCATCGAATACCGGTAGACAGAAAGCCTTCTCCACCTGCAGCTCCCACCTCGTTGTGGTCTCCTTATTCTACGGGACTATTTTTGGTGTTTACATTTTTCCATCAAAAGGTCAAACTCTGAACATCAGTAAAATGATGTCGTTACTCTACACTGTATTCACCCCTATGATTAATCCCATTATATACAGTTTACGAAATAAAGATATTTGGAAGGCCATACAGGAAACGAAAAAGAAGTTGGATCGGGCAATTAATGTTGTATGAAGCTCCAGCTTGTGTGGGGTAAAGGGAACATTACGAGGCCATTGACTGAAGAGTGAGAGAACGTCTTGTTCTCCATAATCTCCATATTACCTCATAGATGGGAATCCAGATCTGGACTCTACTCTTCAAGACTTTGTTCAAATATCCAGTTATTAATTCTAATTTTTGTTCCAATTTTGTACGACTAAAATATCAACCGAATGAGCCAGTACAGGAACCATTCTTTGGAACTTGCACAGTAAAGTTGCCGTTACACCTTGCGATAACGCCGCCGATTACATAGGCGACATAGGGGCGTGGCCTATTGACGGGGACATTGCCCCTACGTCGCCTATTGTAAAGGGGCGATGTCGGTGACTCCGAGAGGTTGCCTGGTTTCATATCAGTGATGTGAAACCAGGCGGCCGATATGGGGAGATGTGTACACATCGCCCCATGTAACCGGCCGCTGGCGAGCTGACAGGCTCCCATTGTACTGCATCGGCACTGGGGTTTTGAGACACCCCGGCGGCGATGCCGCCTGTCTGCTCGCCGGTGCGCCGTCGGAGGTGTCGCCCCATGTAAATGGGGGACGGCGACGCTGTCGGGACTCCAAAAACGAGCGCGCACGCACCAGTCGCCGCCAACATCTCCGGCGGCGGCGGCAGGTGTAACGGCACCATAACATTCTAAAATGATTAATATGTTAGAACAAACCATCTGTATTTTTCTTCTTTTGCTGGATCATAAAATGTAATCTGCGCAAAAAAATAGTGTTATCACTGATCCCTTCCACCTACACGGGGGACAAACCAGGGAAGATGTTCACCACAGGTCCCTATACACACTAGGATTATCCTACACCTGACTCTGCTTTGTCCATGCTTGATCGTGGAGGTCGGCACAATAAAGTAACACAAAGGTGCCCCAAACTGGCTGATGCCGAGTGTCGTCAACTGCGCTCTAAAGTATAAGCACTAATAAACCTAAAAGGGGTGCAGACAGGAAGAGGATGAGAGACAGGGCTAAAGACGTGTTCATAGGGAAGACAGAAGAAACTGAAACTCTAAAAGACTCACGGATAAAGTGGAAAACTTCCAAATCACCAAAGAAACAGAATGGGAGAATTGTGGAAAGGGAAACACACAAACAAACAATAATCACTGTATGTTGCATTTGCAGGTATATACAAAAGTCTATGCCTGTATACATATTTTTATCATTTGTTTATCTATTATTTTCATTTATATTATTAAAATTACACATTTTAAGTGTTTTTTTCTGCTGTATCTTCATACATTTTTCCCAGGTGCAAGGTAGGGTTCCTCTATGTTATCACAATGCACAAGCAGTAGATGTCAGGTAATATAATAGCATTGTTGGTGGTGTAAAGAGCAGTACAGTATGGCACATGGAGAACAGATAGTTGACAGACAACTAGTCCCCAGTGACAGCATAGCAAAGCTAATATTTGCCATCAGCCAAAGATGTGTGTAGATCTTCATGATTGTGATTCTGTTGCCATATGACCTTGGTCTGATATCTTCTGAGGTGACTCCAACACTGTAAGGGTGACGTTACACACAGCGATGTTCCAGCGATCCCAACAACGACCAGGATCACTGGAACATCACTGTGTGGTCAGTGGGGGTTCTCAGCGACCAGGGACCAGGGAGCCACCTCCACATCGCTGGGTAAGCGGGGAGGACGCTGGTAACCATGATAAACACCGGGTATCTAGGCAGCGCCTGCTGCTTAGTTACCAGTTGTTTATCATGGTTACTAGGCTGTGAGGTCGCTGATCACTGGTCTCTCGCTGTCACACACAGCAATGCGTGCTGACCAATGGGAGACCAAGGACCAAAAAATGGTCCTGAAGGATGTGGAGCGATCAGCGACCTCACAGCAGGGGCCCCATCGCTGCTGCTTTTCACAGACAGCGATATCGCTGTGTTGGACGTACCACTAAGCGATAACATCATCCAGTGGTGTCTGAGATGACTGATAATCCACTTACTGGAGCCCATGATGTCCTACATTTTCTCCTCAATAATCAGCAGAAAGGTAGGAGGAAAATTGTGGCCAATATCTAATGCTGGCAGTGCCGCCGCCGCTGCTACTTATGGTTCCCACTATCTTTCCGGCAGATGACATGGGCACAGGTGTTTTCTTTTAAACTTTATCCCATCCATCATGTCATTATTTATTTTCCTGCAGAAGGTAGACATTATTAAATTAGGGAACAATGAGCCTGCACTTTGGCAATATTTTATAGTAATGAGAATATATCTTCCAAAATCTTGAAAAATTAATGGAGCTAAAAGGGTTTGGAAACCGTAGTCTAAAAAATGTTTCCCAGAGCAGTAATTATTAAAATATAAGGGAAATCACTGCTCTATATTTTAACACGAAACTCAGAATTTTCGTCACAAACCATATTTTTCAGGCTATAAGATGCACTGTGTGTTTATATATGGATGTAGCAGAGCCCTGTGTTTATATGTGCATGTAATTTGCATGCAGCAGAGCTGTTTGTGTCCACATCTGCATGTAGTTGTCATGTAGCAGAGCTGTGTGTCCACATCTGCATGTAGTTGTCATGTAGCAGAGCTGTGTGTGTCCACATCTGCATGTAGTTGTCATATAGCAGAGCTGTGTGTCCACATCTGCATGTAGTTGTCAGGTAGCAGAGCTGTGTGTGTCCATATCTGCATGTAGTTGTCATGCAGCAGAGCTGTGTGTGTCCGTATCTGCATGTAGTTGTCATGTAGCAGAGCTGTGTGTCCGTCCATATCTGCATGTAGTTGTCATGTAGCAGAGCTGTGTGTCCACATCTGCATGTAGTTGTCATGTAGCAAAGCTGTGTGTGTCCACATTTGCATGTAGTTGTCATGTAGCAGAGCTGTGTGTCCTTATCTGCATGTAGTTGTCATGTAGCAGAGCTGTGTGTCCTTATCTGCATGTAGTTGTCATGTAGCAGAGCTGTGTGTCCATATCTTCATGTAGTTGTCATGTAGCAGAGCTGTGTGTCCTTATCTGCATGTAGTTGTCATGTAGCAGAGCTGTGTGTCCTTATCTGCATGTAGTTGTCATGTAGCAGAGCTGTGTGTCCATATCTTCATGTAGTTGTCATGTAGCAGAGCTGTGTGTCCTTATCTGCATGTAGTTGTCATGTAGCAGAGCTGTGTGTCCATATCTTCATGTAGTTGTCATGTAGCAGAGCTGTATGTCCATATCTGCATGTGTCTGGCATGTAGCTGATCTGTGTGTTTCTATATCACAGGAAAAAATAAAAAGGGATCAGCACTTCCTTAAAATTTAGGGAAAATCTTTATTTCAATGAAAGCTCTGTCGCATTATTTTCATGAATTTTAATTATTTAGGGAACATGTGTCAAGGGTCTATAGAAGGCTGGGGTCACACTGGGCATGCAGTTTTTCTGCATTTTCAAAACCTGATTCCGTTTTTGGAAATTGCCATTTTTACATCTAAAGACCGCTATGGGTTAACGGATAGTGCCTATGTGGGCCATGCGTTAATGGATGTGTTTCCCATGGGGCCTCATGTTAAAAAAAAAGCTATCCGTTTTTTTTACTGCACCCAAAAACATTGCTTGTGGTGTTTTTTCGGTCCAGTAAAAAACAAATAGCTTTTGTTAACAATGCAGTCACACTTGATCCCAGGATCTGTTTTTAGCATCAATTTTTGGACTTAGAAAAATAAAGTTAAAAAACTGATGCTGCTAATAATGGATCCAGGGCTCAAGTGTGACCCTAGCCAAAAAACACACCTTCAAAGGGGCCCAAGAGCTGCCAAACAAAGCTCACACCATTTCACAGTGGAGCCCCGGCAGAGACATTATCATCTTACATTGTTACTTAGCAAGCTTCAGTGCCGCTTTCACACTCACTCTTTCTGGCGTGTCTGTGCCGCCTTTTTTAAATGTGCACACCGCCTCCCGCCTGCCAGTCATTTCACTCATCTCCTCGGCTGTCCCACCTCCTACTGTGTCGTCCTCTACTTTCCCCACCCTGCTCCGTGTTATGCTATGGAGCAGGCCTGGATAAGTAGAGGACGCCTGTCCCGCCTCCTTCTCTGACGTCAGAGCCTTTGCTCGTCCTGCTCCATAGCATAATACGGAGCAGGGTGGGGAAAGTAGAAGACATCACAGCAGGAGGCGGGACAAGCGGCCGGGGCAGCAATAAGCAATACCTCGGTCTGCGCCTGCGTCAACAGCACAAGGACGAGCAGAGCGCAGGCGAGGACATGTGTGAAATGACTGGCAGGAGGGAGGTGGCGTCACAGAGACGCAGGGGGGCGTGAAATGCCCCCGTGCTACGAGGTGGCTGCAGCATAAGGGCCAGCTTCCATGGCTTCTAACTGTAAGTTTTTCTAAGCCTATATCTCGGGGTACCAGCCGCATAGAGACATGGGGAACCAGTTGCCTGAATGCAACAGACATGCTGCATTCAGTGCTGCACTTAGATTATAATCCATGGAGGGGAGGGAGGTGATAGGTCCTCTCTCTTAAACTGTTGTTTTAAGGACATTGTAAGGTTCCTGGGCTTCATAACTACTGCCACATCTGGAAATGTTTCCTAAATTCACACCCTGAAGTTGTCAAAAACACCTGAAAACTCCAGGAAGCTTAAAAAGATATTATAAAGCTCCAAACAATTCTACAGTTTGAAAGAAAATGGTAGACCCAATGGTTGGGAACATTCTAAACATAAGGATAGGTGTTGTCCCCAGCTGTGGTTTTTCTGGAGAGCGTTTTGACTCAAAACAATCAGGGAGAGTTTTAGGGCCACTTTAAATGTTGAACTTTTTTGAATGGTGTTTGGCACCACTCTTCCCTTCCTTTTTAATTGTGTTGTAATTCTTTGCAATTATTGGTCATTCTAAAAGAAAACGCTGTAAAAAAAACATTACAACATGTGGAGTTCCGCAAGGTGCAATAACTATAAACATACAACTAAAATCAAAATTCAGAAAAAAAAATAACAAAATAAGAGGCCATACCATGCACAAGCACAGCACAGTTTCGCCTCATGGCTTCATCTGGGGATTCTTGGTCATGGTGCCCTAGACAAAGCTCCCTGGTTGGGCTTTTGCAAGATCTGCTGCTCTTTTAAATAACTGATGCTGATTAACTCATTGTGATCCATTAGTGACTGCAGCAGAGCTGGATAAAGGTCATATAAAGAGACAGCACAATAGCATGATTGATCTTTTTGGAAGGAATGGCAACAAACACAACTAGAACATTCTCTTCATTTACACAGAATTTTATAGCAAAATGCAAGAGACTATGAACAAATCACCAAAAAATTGTATATCAGACTTAATGAGAGTAAAGTCATTATTTTTCATTAAAAAAAAATTGTAAAATATCTGATACTAATAAAAGAAAGAAGTTAAAGAAAAAAAGAAAAATATTTGAGAACCCAAAAATTGTTCAGAAAAGGAAAAAACCTGGAAAAGCTAAAGGAAACCGCCCATGTGGTGCCCCTGAGATCTGGTCGGCGAAGAGGGTTACTGCACCCATCCCATGGGTGTAGTATTTCTCTTCTCAGTAAACAGGATGGTAAGTTCAAGACCCCACAAAAGCACCCAAAACACCAGGTCCCAGGGACGGCAGGCAGGCGGACCCGATAGAGGGAGTGCCAAGTTAGTCAGTGGGACGAAGGGAAGAAAGGTGAAGGGTGGGATGTTAGTAGAGGGCAGTCAAGAGGAAGCAGTAGAAGGAGGTGTATCCGGAGGACTTGAGCAGCGAGGAGCTCGTCCTGGGTCCCGGAACAGCTGACTGCAGAAAGGCAGAGGGAGCCCTAGGGGCACGGGCAGTTAACAATCCACCCGAGCGCCTGAATCTGAAGTGAAGCGGAAGGGCAGATTGAGGACCAGGGGACTGGACCTGAAGGTGGTGACGAGGAGACTCTATACTCCAACCAAGGAACCAGTGGCCACTAGATCTAGAGGAGCTGTGGCCAACTCCCGACACATCTGCCGAGAAAGTAGCCGTACTAGGGTCATGGGACTTTGCTGGCCGCCCGAGAAGACCCGTGGTTGCTGGATTGGGGCACTGTGTGCAGTGGCGCGAGCAGGAGAGAGGCGGACAGGCAGTGCTGAGAGAGAAAGCAACCCGAGAAGGAAGGAACAAAAAGAGGCTGTCTTGACGAGCTGTCCCGCTTGCTGGGGACTATCTAAACTGAGATTGTGCAAGGACAATGCTATGCGGTGCAAACAAAGTAAAAGCTAAGTACACCTGGTATAGATCTCAGAACTGTGTGTGAGACTGTTCATTTTCGGCCTATGGAGCGGTAGACTGATAAGACGTGCAGTCCGCAGAAGACCTGTCAGAGAATCGCTCCAATTCCTGTTTTCCGTCAGACATGGCGCTGCTGGCCCGCCAGCAATGAGCACCACACCGGTTGCCCTGGGAAGCCTGTCCACCCGTGGTGAGTGAAAACATCAAAGCTGCACTCCCATCATCCCTAGATGTCCTGCACCGCAGCGTCGGCCATCAATAGCCAAATACTACGGCTGGCGTCACGACAATCATCCTCAAAACCCAATTCCCTGAACTTTTATTAACACCGCCAGTGTCACAGAGCCGGGTCTCGACTCCCCCACCAGAACTGTTAGCCTGGTTCCAAGTACCCCACAGCCCTGGGGGGCATGTCACACACAGGACGGAGCTAAAAGTGTAAATTTGAGGGGCCACATTGTGAAAACAGGTTATTTCTTTCTTCTTTGTAAGGGAAAATTTGGTGCAGATCAGAGAATATTGAACTTTCTCTCCTAATCTGAATCATTTGTCAATTATTATTATTATTGTTATTATTATTATTTCCTTTTAATTATTATTACTACTAGTACCAGTAGTACTAATAGTAGTAGTATTTTTTTTATCATTTGTCATATTTTCTCCTTATTACCGTAGTAAAAATGTATATTATTGTATAACAGTTACACACAGCAAATGAGATCATTATGCTGGATTTTGTATTAAATCACTAGTCGGACACTTCCCAAGCATCTAGGACTGCGTGATATATCGGTGAATGAAGTGTGCAGAGCCCTGTAGGGGCCTTTTGTCTTTTGCAGCTAACAGATTGTTATTTTGGCAAGTCCAATTGTTTTCAAGTGCTGGCCAAGGTTTTTAGGCACCGCATCCAGTACCCAGTGTGCCGATCACCACTGGGACCTCCTTCACTGGCTTGTGCCGATCACCACTGGGACCATCTCCACTGGCTTGTGCCGATCACCACTGGGATCTCCCTCACTGGCTTGTGCCGATCACCACTGGGATCACCGTCACTGGCTTGTGCCGATCACCACTGGGACCACCTCACTGGCTTGTGCCGATCACCACTGGGACCTCCCTCACTGGCTTGTGCCGATCACCACTGGGACCTCCCTCACTGGCTTGTGCCGATCACCACTGGGACCATCTCCACTGGCTTGTGCCGATCACCACTGGGATCACCCTCACTGGCTTGTTCCGGTCACCACTGGGACCACCGTCACTGGCTTGTGCCGATCACCACTGGGACCACCTTCACTGGCTTGTGCCGATCACCACTGGGACCACCTTCACTGGCTTGTGCCGATGACCACTGGGACCACCCTCACTGGCTTGTGCCGATCACCACTGGGACCATCTTCACTGGCTTGTGCCGATCACCACTGGGACCATCTCCACTGGCTTGTGCCGATCACCACTGGGACCTCCCTCACTGGCTTGTGCCGATCACCACTGGGACCACCGTCACTGGCTTGTGCCGATCACCACTGGGATCACCCTCACTGGCTTGTGCCGATCACCACTGGGACCACCTTCACTGGCTTGTGCCGATGACCACTGGGACCACCCTCACTGGCTTGTGCCGATCACCACTGGAACACACCGTCACTGGCTTGTGCCGATCACCACTGGAACCACCGTCACTGGCTTGTGCCGATCACCACTGGGACCACCTCACTGGCTTGTGCCAGAGTCTTTGCAGTTCGATCTTTAAGTCCTCATATCGTGTTTTTTAAGTTGCTTCTCTTCTACCCTGCTGTCACCTGATATTGTCACATCCATGATCCACACTTCCTTTTTTGTTACAATGGTAAGGTACATTATTATTATTATCATTATTATTATTATTATTACTACATATCATTTTTCTTTTAACATATATTATGATGATTATTATTGTTATTATTATGATGATTATTATTGTTAATATTAATATTTCATTTGTCTATTGACATATTTAATTAATAATTATAGAAGTATTTTTCAAATTATTATTGCTACATTTGATTTATCATATCATATCATATATTTTAACATATTTTATTAGTAGTATTTTTTATCATTAATATTATTATTATTTATATTAATGCTAGTAGTATTTTTGTTGCTGTTATTATTAGTAATGCTACATATAATTTTTGTTTTTACATATTTCCTATTACTAGTAGCAATTTATTATTATTATTATTATTATTATTATTATTTTAGATAATGTAACCTTTAACATATTTTATTATTAGTATTATGGTTACAACATATATTTTATCTTTTGACACATTTTATTATTGCTAGTAGTAATGTATTATTTTTATTATTATTATTATTATTATTAATATTATTATTATTATTATTATTTTCTACTACTATGCTATGCTTTGTGCAGCCAGTGAACAGTTAATGTCATACTGTGCAGTGTTTCTCTAGCTCAGACTGTTATTAATATCCTCTGTGGTTTTGTTACAGTTATCATACAGATATGATTTCATCTATTCATTAGTGATAATTAGGATCACTCATCTGTAGCTGACGTTATTTCCTTCTCTTTCATTCTCTGTTGTGTAATTGACCTTCAGAGGATTCTACACTTTTCTTATTTCTTTTTTCCCTCCTGTTCCTCCCCGGAGGTTCAGCTTGTGTCTTACACATAATGTCACAGACTCCATAATCCGTCCCCCGAGGATCACATCCTCTCTCTGTTTCTTCTATTGCTGAAAAGACAAACAAACTTTTCTACGTGAAAATTTTACGTTTCCAAAGTCCTTTAATTTTAATGAAGACAAAGTCAGAAAAGTGAACTACTACTACTAATAATAGCAATATTAATAATAATAACAATACTACTACTACTACTAATAACTATATTAATAATAATAATAATAATAATAATAATAATAATAATAATAATAACAATACTACTACTACTAATAACAATATTAATAATAATAATAATAATAATAATAACAATACTACTACTACTACTACTAATAACTATATTAATAATAATAATAATAATAATAACAATACTACTACTACTACTAATAATAGCAATATTAATAATAATAACAATACTACTACTAATAACTATATTAATAATAATAATAATAATAATAATAATAATACTACTACTACTACTACTACTAATAACAATATTAATAATAATAACAATACTACTACTACTACTAATAACTATATTAATAATAATAATAATAATTAACAATACTACTACTACTACTACTAATAACAATATTAATAATAATAACAATACTACTACTACTAATAGCAATATTAATAATAATAACAATACTACTACTACTACTACTACTACTAATAATAATAATAATAATAGCAATATTAACAATAACAATACTACTACTAATATTAATAGCAATATTAATAATAATAACAATACTACTAATAACTATATTAATTCTAATAATACTACTAATAATAATAACTATATTAATTCTAATATTACTACTACTAATAATAACTATATTAATAATAATAACAACAATACTACTACTAATAATAGCAATATTATTAATAATAACAATACTACTACTAATAACAATATTAATAATAATAACAATACTACTACTACTAATAATAATAGCAATATTAATAATAATAACAATACTACTACTAATAATAATAGCAATATTAATAATAATAACAATACTACTACTAATAATAACTATATTAATTCTAATAATACTACTAATAATAATAACTATATTCATAATAATAACAACAATACTACTACTAATAATAGCAATATTATTAATAATAACAATACTACTACTAATAACAATATTAATAATAATAACAATACTACTACTGCTACTAATAATAACTATATTAATAATAACAATACTACTACTAATAATAACTATATTAATAATAATACCAATACTACTAATAATAATAGCAATATTAATAATAATATTTCTAATAATAACAATATTAATAATGATAACAATACTACTAATAATAGCAATAATAATAATAACAATACTACTGTTTAGGCTCTCAGCTATGACTCTCAAGTCCGTCAACCACTCTAAATCATTTAGGCAAGCGTGCACGTCGCAAGTAATGACACGGACACAAAATCTGTTTCAAGTCTTGCTCATGCCTAAGCCCAATGAGAATAAGCACTGCGCAAGAGTTTATTGAAACACATATATTTATACAGGAAAGCAAGGGGCGTTAGCATTCCAGAACACTCTACAGAATTGTCATCTTCTGATTGATTGTTTCTTGCGAATCATTCTGACGCCAGAGTTCTTCCTCTTTGGGGTTGACCCGAATCTAGGGTGTAGTACAGGATACGGGCACCATCTTGGGTGGTTGCGTAACAGGTGATATGGCATATCTAAGTCACAGCTTATGTAAGGGAAAAGTTGTGATATTTTACCCTGTAAGGACATTTTGTCGAGCCCACTGGAACGAGGGTACTCGGTACCGGACCGGGTCTGTTACTGGGGAAATCACTGGTGGTCCTGGTCCGGACCGTGTCCCGGGCCCTGTCAATAGAAAAAGGTTGTATTTACAGGGGAAATGTCAGTCGTGACGCCACCCACAGTGTGTGGCCAGTAGTGGGGCCACCGCTGCTGCAGAACCTCCGGGGATGATGTAATGGCAGCGTAGATGGAATAGTTCTCCGTGGGCAGAACTGTGTTCCCCGGGGCAGTGATGATTAAAGTCTATTGTGTGATGTGCAGGCCTGGTGCTGAGTGTAGTACACTTATTGTCCAGATGCTGCAGGAATCCTCCTTCTGTGTTGGAGCCTGCAATCTGTGGCTCTCAAGGCGAGGATCTGCTGCAAACCTGTATGGAGGGAGTCGTGTTCAGGCAGAGACATGCAAGGGAGTCAGATTCAGGGTTCACTGTGTTTACTTCTCAAAGCTCTCATTTACAGTTCCAGTACCGTTCACAGTTTACACTCTTTACACGGGCACACTCTCCCTTCCGGGTTCCCATATTCTCTGCAGCCATGTTGCTCCTTCTGTGACCCCTCACTCTGTCTCTGCATCCTTCCCAGGCTGTTGACTCTTTCTCTCTCTGTTTACTTTGGTGTGCGTGACTCTGGATAGTGTAGCGGTGGCTCCGACCTCTGTGAGCCCTCCGGGTTGCCACTGAGCTGCCTGTCCTTTGGGGTAGGGACCCCAACTTGTAATTGTGGTCCCCCGTCGGTTGTCTGGGGATGCCGGGTAAATCTGCGGTCCCCTCTAGAGCCGACACTCTACTTCAGCCTAACCTCCAGCGGTCCTCCCAAGTGAGGCTCTACCAGGCTCTCTCTCTACTGTGTCTTCGGGTATCATAGGAGGGCTACTCCGCCTGCAGTCTGCTGTCTCGATCGTAGTTCAAGGGCCCGGTATCTCCATCCCTCTCTTTCCTCACACTCCCAGGGTGCTGACTTCGGACGTGCTTTCTCTCTGCAGCTCGCACTGGCTCTTCCAGATTCTGCGCTCCTACACCCCACTCTGCCAGGATGTGTGATCTCTGTCTTTACTGCTCAGCCTACCTCGGCCTACTGACAGCTTTCTACTCCCCCTGCTTTATATCTACCCTCTGTCACCTGACTACGTGTTTGCCCACCCACTGTCTCTAAACCCTACCACCCCTTGCCTGCCTAGAGTTCCCAGGTTCCGGGTTGGGTGCTGCCCTCTACTGTACGTGAGTTGTGTGGGCTGTGAGGGTGTTGGTGTTCAACTGTCGTCCTACCTGCCTGGCTGCAGTTCCCTTTGTGGCCTCCTGGTCGCAGGGGCGCCACAATTTCATGTCTCTCCATCCTTAACACTTCTACTAATAACAATTTTAATAATAATAACAATGCTACTACTACTAATAATAATAATAACAACAACAACAATATTAATACTACTACTACTACTAATAATAATAATAATACCAATAACAATATTACTACTACTACTACTACTACTACTACTACTACTACTAATAATAATAATAATAATAATAATAATAATAACAATATTAATAAAACTACTACAAATAATAAACAATATTAATAATACCAATACTACTACTAATAATAATAACAACAATATTAATAATAATAACAATACTACTAATAATAATAACAATATTTATAATAATTACAATACTACTACTACTACTACTACTACTAATAATAATAATAATAATAATAGCAATATTAATAATACTACTACAAATAATAACAATATTAATAATAATAATAACAATACCACTACTAATAATAACAATATTAATAAAAATAACAATACTAGTACTACTAATAAAACAACATTAATAATAACAATATTACTACTACTACTAATAATAATAATAACAATAGTAACAATGCTAATAATAATAACAATACTACTACTATTAATAATAACAACAATATTAATACTACTACTACTACTACTACTACTAATAATAATAATAATAATAATAACACTACTAATAATAAGAGCAATACTACTACTAACAACAATATTAATAATGCTAACAATACTACTACCAATAATAATAATAATAATAATAATAATAATAATAATAATAATAACAATACTACTACTACTAATATTTTTTTTACAAAAATTCAATTATATGATATATAGAAATCTAATAGTAATATTAATAACAATAAGAAGAAAATATTTCAAAATATAAATGATATATGTGTGTGACATATATAGCAACATAAAAATAATAATAATTATTATTATTATTAATTAGTAGTAGTAGTACTAGTAATATTGTTAATTAATATTTTTATTATTATGATTATTATACTAGATATGATCATATCTTTTGAAATTAAAATTCTCAGGTTTCAACAAATTTCTCAAAAAATTACATTTGCTGCAAATTGATTCACTACGAATTTCAGTATTCCAATGTGTCAGGAACCTTATTTCTCAGGGCGGCTTTTCAACAGTAAAAAAGGAATAAGTGAACAGTACAGTCATGGCCAAAAGTTTTGAGAATGACACCAAAATGCTATTTTCCCATGATCTGCTCCCTCTGGTTTTTATTTGTGTTTGTCTGATGTTTCTATCACATACAGAAATATAATTGCAATCATATTATGATACCAGAAGGTTCTATTGACAGTTAGAATGAGTTAATGCAGCAGGTCAATATTTGCAGTGTTGCCCCTTCTTCTTCAGGACTCTGCAATTCTCCCTGGCGGCTCTCAATCACCTTCTGGAGCAAATCCTGACTGATAGCCGTCCATTCTTCCATTCTTCCATTCTTCCATTCTTGCATAATCAATGCTTGCATTTTGGCAGAATTTGTTGGTTTTGTTTGTCCACCCGTCTCTTGATGATTGACCACAAGTTCTCAATGGGATTAAGATCTGGGGAGTTTCCAGGCCATGGACCCAAAATCTCTATGTTTGGTTCCCTGAGCCATTTAGTTATCACCTTTGCTTTATGGCAAGGTGCTCCATCATGCTGGGAAAGGCATTGTTGGGCGCCAAACTGCTCTTGGCCGGTTGGGAGAAGTTGCTCTTGGAGGACATTCTGGTACCATTCTTTATTCATGGCTGTGTTTTTAGGCAAGACTGTGAGTGAGCCGATTCCCTTGGCTGAGAAGCAACCCCACACATGAATGGTTTCAGGATGCTTTACAGTTGGCATGAGACAAGACTGGTGGTAGCGCTCACCTCTTCTTCTCCAAATAAGCTGTTTTCCAGATGTCCCAAACAATCGAAAAGGGGATTCATCAGAGAAAATGACTACCCCTGTCCTCAGCAGTCCACTCCCTGTACCTTTCCCCCAGTCCTCAGCAGTCCACTCCCTGGACCTTTCCCCCAGTCCTCAGCAGTCCACTCCCTGTACCTTTCCCCCAGTCCTCAGCAGTCCACTCCCTGTACCTTTCCCCCAGTCCTCAGCAGTCCACTCCCTGTACCTTTCCCCCAGTCCTCAGCAGTCCACTCCCTGTACCTTTCCCCCAGTCCTCAGCAGTCCACTCCCTGTACCTTTCCCCCAGTCCTCAGCAGTCCACTCCCTGTACCTCTTGCAGAATATCGGTCGGTCCCTGATGTTTTTTCTGGAGAGAAGTGGCTTCTTTGCTGCCCTCCTTGAAACCAGGCCTTGCTCAAAGAGTCTCCGCAGTCTCACAGTGCATGCAGAAGCACTCACACCAGCCTGCTGCCACAAGCTCGGCACTGCTGGTAGTCCCACCCCACACCTGAAACAGTTTTAAGATTCGGTCCTGGCGCTTGCTGGTCTTTCTTGGGCGCCCTGGAGCCTTTTTGACAACAATGGAAGCTCTCTCCTTGAAGTTCTTGATGATGCGATAGATTGTTGACTGACGTACAATCTTTCTAGCTGCGATACTCTTCCCTGTTAGGCCATTTTTGTGCAGTGCAATGATGGCTGCACGTGTTTCTTTAGATATAACCATGGTTAACTGAAGAGAAACAATGATACCAAGCACCAGCCTCCTTTTAAAGTGTCCAGTTGTGTCATTCTTACTTAATCATGACTGATTGATCGCCAGCCCTGTCCTCATCAACACCCACACCTGTGTTAATGGAACAATCACTAAAACAATGTTAGCTGCTCCTTTTAAGACAGGACTGCAATAATGTTGAAATGTGTTTTGGGGGTTGAAGTTCATTTTCTAGGCAAATATTGACTTTGCAAGTAATTGCTGTTAAACTGATCACTCTTTATGACATTCTGGAGTATATGCAAATTGCCATTAGAAAAACTGAAGCAGTAGACTTTGTTAAAATTAATATTTGTATCATTCTCAAAACTTTTGGCCATGACTGTACACTCCACTGGGAGAATTCTCAGGGTGACAGCTGATACATACAGGCATTGGCTTGATTTTGGAGTGGAGCTCTCTTAACCACTCCACTTTGGGCATTATGATTGCACCATCAAATATAACCTATCTGGGATTCAAGATAGACCGAACACCATCGTCACTATATGCCCTTAATTATAGGGCCATCCACAATCTGTCCCCCCCATATATCCCTGAAGTAATCTCCTGACGTCTGACTGTCCCCTACACTCGGAACCTTCAAGTGGAACCTGAAAACCCATCTCTTCAGAACAGCCTACAGCCTACAATGACCATGGTGCCACCTCACAACAACTGGACCTTGCGCTCCACCACAATTGGACCCAGTGCTCTACTACCACCCGAGCAGACCCAATATACTGTTCCCCTTGCCATTGCCCTGTAGAATGTAAGCCCGCAAGGGCAGGGTCCTCTCTCCCCTCTGTCACTGATAGTTTATTCATTGTATTTTTAATTTGTTTGTATGTAACCCCTTCTCACGTACAGCACCATGGAATCAATGGGGCTCTATAAATAAATAATAATAATTACTATCTATGATGTCAGACATCCTGTCTCTGGTATATACTGACAGGGAGGGAAGGAGAGGGGAAAAGAGAGGGCGGGAGAAAGGGAGTGGGAGGGATAGAGGGTGGGGGTTTGTCTGTTTAGCGTAGAGCCCACAGGAAAGTAATACAAAGATACCCAACCCCACATAGTGACGCTGTGCTGCACTTATGCTAATTTGCTGCACCGGTTTCCCGGTGTTTGATAACACTTTTCTCTGCAATAGTACATGTAATTATTGAAGTAAAGGTATGATTGCACACAACATCCCAGTGCTTCCCTTTATAGCCATAAATCTTGCTGGTTGGTTTCCTTTAATGTTTTTTTTATTGCCCAGAAGCTTCTTAAGTAGCATCTCAAGGTCAAAATAAAGTGTTGACTTCTTTGTTCCCAGTGTTCATAGAGAAAGAGATAGTCAAGAGATGTAAGAGAAGGATGAAAGTCATAGGGTTGTTAGAGTGTAGAAGTCTTTATGGTGATATGTCTTTTCTTTCATTTACAAATCCTATTTGGTCTGCAGGTGTTGCTTTGCTTACGAACTTGTTGATTCTTATAGGGAATCATTCTCTTACCGGAGCATAAAGTTAAAGCTCAACCTTCTATTGGATGAATGGATACAAGGGCTTCAAAAGTATGTTTAAGACATATAATTTCTTGCATCTACAAATTCAGTTTGGGTAATGTGGAGGTGAAGTGTGTTAGTGGTTTCGGCAAAATTCGGAGGGCGTGGCCTTATCTCCATCCTAAGAGGACGTGGGTGAATCTTGCTCCTGCTCCCAGGCCACGAATATAACTTCAATAATCCTTGTTTCCCCCATTTACACACCTCAAACCTCTGGTATCTCCAACTGCTTACTCCCGGGAGACGCTTGATATCATCTGCCCTGGTGATTGAAGTGAGGTCTTAGAGGATGGGCATCTGAGGAATCAGAGCAGGGAGGTCTACTGTGTGTGGTGAAGCACCCTAACCCGAGCCTGCTGCTGCAAGGGATCCCGGTTCCTTGGACAATCGGTCACCATCAAAGTCCTGTGGCACACGGAGGAGCTTCTCAGACCCGCCGCCTGACGGATAGAGTACACCCGACCAAGCAAATCAACTAAGGTACTGGTCTGGGCCCCTGAATCGGCAGTAAATGTGGTCCCCTTAAGCTGCATCTTACCCTGGAGGTGGTGGGACTGGAGGGGATTACCCATTGATGAGGCTGCTGAGCAGAGGATCTCCATGGTGCTACTGGTGGTGTGGCATTGGATCCTGGGGCGTCCGAAGAGAGAGGGAGACACTGACCCTGTAGTGAAACCCCAACTCCAATCTCCCTAAAATGAGGTAGCACCATTTTCTCACTGCTCTGCTGTTACCCCCGCTGCTCTCTTTGACACCCAGAGACCAGTTACCTATCGGATATAACACATACGAGCTGACTTTCTTTAGTTAACACCTACATCATTTTGCTGCACAATACTTTATCAGAAAGTAACAGCTTGATATTTATTATAACATTATAAGACTATAATCCCACCGATAATATCTTGGTGGAAGTTAGCAGGAAAACATCAAAATAAGACTTGTGCCATAGATTGAGCTTCTTCTATTAGCCCTAGAGTGTAGGTGAGAGCAGATTCTGTCTTCATTACTCATCAGCCACTGTTTCACCATTTGATACTATCTGTTCACTACATTTTCATGGCTGCTGTGCACAACACTTCAAAGAGTGGGGCTCCACCTGATAGCCCCCTGTGCCACTACATCAGGTTGTAAATTGGAATTGCTTCTTCTACTTGACACAGAACAACTGTCTCCATGTGTAAGACTCTGGTTACAACAATGACTGTCTAAATCCTGCTGACTGCCCAAGTGGTGCTCATATTTCGCATGTATTTAGAAGCATTGATAATGGTCCGATCAGGGGCGGACCTACCGTGGTGCAGCTGGTTCAGCCCCAACCGGCTAGGGGGCCCCTCAGGCCTGCAGGGGGGCCCCCAGCCGACCCCCGTAACCCGATGTCAGAGGAGAGGATGGTCAGGCAAGGGAAGCAGGAAGCTTCCTGCTTCCCTTGCCTGATCCCGCCCCTCCTCTCCTCTGCCCCTCTGCCGCCCCGGCTCCCAGGAATGCGCTGCTCAGCAGGTAGGAGAGCCGCATCAGTATTAAACGCCGCCGCACGCCGCCAGCAATCCCCCTTTCCCAGTCCACACCGGCTAAAGCCAGCCCCCCCCCCCCCCCGATCCTCACCATGGCTGCACCAGGGCCCCCTGGGGTCAAGGTCCGCCACTGGGTCCGATCACGTAAAGAAAAGTATCACAAGAAGCAGTTCTGCTGGCATGAAATCTACCCCCAAGGGAGAGTTAGATTCTTGATAAAAAAGCCGGATAATCACCGGACCCAAAGCTTAGAGCCCTCTTCTCATATGGATAATTCGAACATTAGCCAAAATGAATCAGATTGTGAATCTAACATAGAGGAAACGGTCCCTATTTTTTTAACCTTTATGAAAAAACTTCTAGCCGCCATTATGAAACCTCTGGCCAAGAAGATTAATGGACTCAGGTCTGATATGAAACATATAGGACACAGAGTTGAGGCTCCAGAAAACACCCACACTGAATTGACTAATGCCTCTAACACTATCACCTTGAGGGATCATGTCCTCATTCACCAACCACATCTAAATATCGTCTTTCTGTTCATGGAAAACCAAGATAACAGAAGAAGGAGAAAAAATGTCCGGCTGTGGGGCATACCAGAGTCCTTTGCTCCGGAAGCCCTTAGCAAAGTTTCCAATGAAATATTTTCCTTTATCCTAGGCCCTGACCGAGCAATCACCATCATCATTGAGAGAGTCCACAGGGCCCTCAAACCAAAACCTAAAGCTACTGAACCACCTAGAGATATAATCTGCGGATTTCTCAACTACCTACATATCACAGCCATCCTGGCAGGGGCTAGAGAGAAATCTCCTCTGACCTACAGAGATACCAACTTCTACATTTTTCAGGACATTTCCCCTACCAGCCTGTCTAAGGGGAGACTGCTGAAGCCGTTGACAGATGCACTAGTGGCCAAAGGTTTAAGATTCAAATGGCTTTTCCCTTTCAGTATCGGGATTATTACAGAGGGTCATCAAATCACCATTCGTACCCCTGAAGATCTGGAAAAATTCTGGGAGCCACTGGAAATTGACCCTATACCAATTCCATCATGGATGCCTTTGTATTTGGGGATGGACTTCCTGCTGCTTGCTAAACCAACGGAGGGGGCTACTAAAAAGAAATCTGCTTCCCCAAAAGCTAGAAATACTTCTGCCGAATGCCATCTACCTTGAGATCACTACTGATTGATTCTGATAGGTTCGGGACTGTTACTCATTTGTGTATGTGGTAGAGACTATTGAAGGATTATCGTCTACTCGTTTGCCGATTGTTGCACCTCTTCTCCTTCTCCATCTAATTATCCTTTCATCTCTCTGCTAACCATACATGCCGTCTAAATAATCGGGATTGTCTTTCTTAGTGCAATCGTGTAGTACCTCTCTTTTTTGACTTCTCCCTATCACCATTTCCGCTCCCCTTCACCTACCTCCCCTCTATCCCCCCTTTTTTCTTTTCTTTCTTCTCTTATTCCTCCTCTTCTTTACTACACACACTGAGAAAATTGCCCTCTCTAGATTACTTCCCAGATTGAAAATGGGGCTGATGTGACCCACTAGCAGACTCGAGATCTGTCTGAGCCTCTTCCCGTTGTGATAAGACAAATCATTTTCTAGAATTTGTACTTCTGTTGTATCAGTAACTTTAATACTTGTTTGTTGACCTCCACTTGGGTACACTAAATCGCATCTTTCAACTTTGGGTTTCCCCCCCTCTGCTGAAAATGAGAAAGACTATGTTTATGAATATAGTTATGTGTTCATCTTGATATTGTTTTAATACAGGTGTATACTTACAGCGGCGACCATTGATGGTTTCCATTAGTGTTGGGCGAATCCTAAATTACTCGGAATCGCTTGACTCTAGCGAGTCCGAGCCCAGGACTCGCTACTCGTTGCGAGTCTAGCGAGTCCAATGTTAATGAATGGGGAAGCGAGTAATAGCGAGTAGTGTGAGATTTACAAATCGCAGATGTGTCTCGGAAGCTTCAGCCTGAAGCAATCCTAGTTTTGTCATTTATTTGCATTGGACTCGTTTACTTTGTAACTAATCGCTGGGAAACTCGCACAGATAAGAGTCCTGTCTGCTCTGTGCAGCTCCAGGGTCCTAGAGCCCGCCTGCTGCCTGATGTAGCAGAGCTGAGATTGTTCTCAGTCTGCTCATTCCCTGTGCATAGACATCTATAACTATACACAGGGGATGTAGCAGAGAGGACATCGCGTTTTGGACTGCGTCGGACGGAAGAGGATTTTTTTAATTAAAGATGGAGTCCCTAATGGCTTTTTTTTTTATTTCTAATATAAAAATTTCTCTGTGTTGTGTTTTTTTTAAAACAATTTAATAGAAATTCATGGCGGTCATGTCTAATATTGGCGTGACCGCCATAAATTTCGGGCTTAGGGCCAGCTGATAATACAAAGCTGGCCCTAACCTCTATTACCCAGCGTGCCACCGCTACCAGGGCCGCTGGAAGAGCGGGGTTCAGCGCCAGAGGATGGCACTTCAATGAACGCGCCATCTTCTGGGGCGGCTGCGGGCTGCAATTTGCAGCGGGGGGTGCCCAGAAAGCTTGGGCATCCCTGCGCTGCGGATTCCAGCCCCCAGCTGCTTAGCTGTACCTGGCTAGACATAGAAATTGCGCGGAGCCCCACGCATTTTTTTGACTCCGACTCCGAGACGACTCCGACTCCGAGACGACTCCGACTCCGAGACAACTGCGACTCCGACTCCGAGACGACTCCGACTCCGAGACGATTCCGACTCCGAGACGACTCCGACTCCGAGATGACTCCGACTCCGAGATGACTCCGACTCCAAGACGACTCCAACTCCGAGACGACTCCGACTCCGAGACGACTCCGACTCCGAGACGACTCCGACTCCGAGACGACTCCGACTCCGACTCCGAGACGACTCCGACTCCGAGACGACTCCGACTCCGAGACGACTCCGACTCCGAGATGACTCCGACTCCGACTCCAAGACGACTCCGACTCTGACTCCGAGACGACTCCGACTCCGACTCGACTCCGAGATGACTCCGACTCCGAGACGACTCCGACTCCGAGACGACTCCGACTCTGACTCGACTCCGAGACGACTCCGAGACGACTCCGACTCCGAGACGACACCGACTCCGAGATGACTCCGACTCCGAGATGACTCCGACTCCAAGACGACTCCAACTCCGAGACGACTCCGACTCCGAGACGACTCCGACTCCGAGACGACTCCGACTCCGACTCCGAGACGACTCCGACTCCGAGACGACTCCGACTCCGAGACGACTCCGAGACGACTCCGACTCCGAGATGACTCCGACTCCGACTCCGAGACGACTCCGACTCTGACTCCGAGACGACTCCGACTCCGACTCGACTCCGAGATGACTCCGACTCCGAGACGACTCCGACTCCGAGACGACTCCGACTCCGAGACGACTCCGAGACGACGACGACTCCGACTCGACTCCGAGACGACTCCGACTCGACTCCGAGACGACTCCGAGGCGACTCCGACTCTGAGGCGACTCCGACTCTGAGGCGACTACGACTCTGAGATTCCGACTCTGAGACTCCGACTCTGAGGAGACTCCGACTCCGAGACTCTGAGCCTCTGACTCTGAAATTCATTAAATAATTTAAAAAAAATGCGTGGGGCTCCGCGCAATTTCTATGTCTAGCCAGGTACAGCTAAGCAGCTGGGGGCTGGAATCCGCAGCGCAGGGATGCCCAAGCTTTCTGGGCACCCCCCGCTGCAAATTGCAGCCCGCAGCCGCCCCAGAAGATGGCGCGTTCATTGAAGCGCCATCCTCTGGTGCTGAACCCCGCTCTTCCAGTGGCCCTGGTGGCGGTGGCACGCTGGGTAATAAAGGGGTTAATACCAGCTTTGTTATACAAGCTGGTATTAAGCCCGAGATTCTTAATATCAGGCCACTAAGAATCTCCAATAAAGGGTTAAAAAAACACAACACAGAGAAAATTTTTTATTTGAAATAAAAAAAAAAGCCATTAGGGACTCCATCTTTAATTAAAAAAATCCTCTTCCGTCCGACGCAGTCCAAAATGCGATGTCCTCTCTGCTACATCCCCTGTGCATAAATATAGATGTCTATGCACAGGGAATAAGCAGACTGAGAACAATCTCAGCCCTGCTACATCATCTCTGTGAGCAGGCGGGCTCTAGGACCCTGGAGCTGCACAGAGAAGACAGCTGGACTCGGCTCGCAAAGAAACAGCAGTTACTTTGCGAGTTTCCCTGCTATCACTGGCACAGTAGCCGAGTCTAATGCAAACAATGGCAATCCTAGTGTTGTCAGTGTTTCTGACAAAACTAGGATTGATATTGATTTGCATTGGACTCGTGCGAGTAATCACTGGGAAACTCGCAGACTACCGAGTCCTGCGAGTCCCTTACTACTCGCCGAGTAACGAGTCCTAGCGAGTAGATTCGCCTATCCCTAGTTTCCATGTCTATGGCTGAACGAAATTTGGGAGACTCGATCACCGTGTCATCCTATAACGTTAAAGGTATGAATACACCAGTCAAGTGTAGCCAGATCCTCTCCTTACTACGAAAAAAACACTCACATGTCCTTTTCCTCCAAGAAATCCACTTTAAACCCCTTAACGACTAATGACGAGTATACTCGTCATGAAAAGCTGTCAGTTCCCGCATCATGACGAGTATACTCGTCATGGCTTTGAACTGTCACTGCTCCTAAACGAACAGTGACAGCTCAATTCTAAAAGCTGTCAGTGACAGCCAAGGGTCAGGGGCAGAGGTGTGGGGACCCTTTTTAGGGGTCCCCACACTCAGAGCGATGTGATCGGTCAGTCAATTTGACCGACCGATCACATCATGATCGCACAGGAAAGTGCTGAATGTCAGCACTTCCCTGAGCGATCGCTGCAGGAGCCGGGCTGTCAGCTGTGCCCGGCTCCTGCACACATGCCCTGCCTATGTCCACTGCCCCTGTGCCCACTCTCCTCCCTCCCGGTCTCCTCTACCCGCTGTGTCCGCATCCCCCCCCCCTCCTCACCCCTGTCCCTTGCTGTGTTCGCCCTCCCTCCATCACCCCTGTCCCCTGCTGTGTCCGCTCTCCCTCCCCCCATTCCCCCTGTCTCCTGCTGTGTCCGCCCTCCCCCCCCTCATTCCCCGTCCCCTGCTGTGTCCGACCTCCCCCCCCCCTCATCCCGCGCTGTCTCCGGCCCCCCGCCACAGTACCGGTGACCGGCGGGGGGCCCTGCAGCTGCTGATGTTAGTAGCGAGGGGGGGGGGGGTGTCGCTGCCCAGCACCGCCCGCCCTCCAGCGGCATTGCACCGCCGCTTACCTGCAGCCGGTGCCGGGCACGCAGGAGCCAGGAGGACAGTGTGCGGTGGTGGCACCGCCCCCTTCTCCACTGCCGCTCCCCCAGCCCAGACGGTGCGGCCCTAGGTGAGTACCCCTGATTCCCCATCCCCCTGGAGGGGGACCCCTGATCCCCCATCCCCCTGGAGGGGGATCCCTGATCCCCCATCCCCCTCCAGGGGGATCCCTGATCCCCCATCCCCCTCCAGGGGAATCCCTGATCCCCCATCCCCCTCCAGGGGGATCCCTGATCCCCCATCCCCCTCCAGGGGAATCCCTGATCCCCCATCCCCCTCCAGGGGGATCCCTGATCCCCCATCCCCCTCCAGGGGGATCCCTGATCCCCCATCCCCCTCCAGGGGGATCCCTGATCCCCCATCCCCCTGCAGGGGGATCCCTGATCCCCCATCCCCCTGGAGGGGGACCCCTGATCCCCCATCCCCCTGGAGGGGGATCCCTGATCCCCCATCCCCCTCCAGGGGAATCCCTGATCCCCCATCCCCCTGCAGGGGGATCCCTGATCCCCCCATCCCCCTGCATGGGGATCAAACTGCAGAATGATCTGACAGCTCAGGTGCAGTGATCCAGTAGATCACTGTGCCCAAGTTGTCAGATCACTTTCTACACCTTGATCCCCTTGCAGGGGGATTCCCCTGCATGGGGATTGAGCTGCAGAAAGCAATCTGTCAGCTCGGGTGCAGTGATCCAGTGGATCACTGAAACCAAGCTGTCAGATTGTTTTCTGCAGCTTGCTCTCCATGCAGGGGAATCCCCTTGCATGGGGATTGAGCTGCAGAAAGCAATCTTGACAGCTCAGGCGCAGTGATCCAAACTGTGCAGTGATCCACTGGATCACTGAAACCAAGCTGTCAGATTGTTTTCTGCAGCTTGCTCTCCATGCAGGGGAATCCCCTTGCATGGGGATTGAGCTGCAGAAAGCAATCTGACAGTTTGGGTGCAGTGGTCCAAACTGTGCAGTGATCCACTGCACAGTGATCCGGACTTTCAGACCACTGCGCCCAAGCTGTCAGATCGCTTTCTGCAGCTTGCTTTCCATGCAGGGGATTCCCCTTGCATGGGGATTGAGCTGCAGAAAGCAATCTTGCAGTCCCGGCACGGCACCCGGGCTGCCAGATTGCTGCTCTGCAGTCCGATCCACCTGCATGAGGATCGAGCTGCAGAAAGCGATCTCGCAGCCCCGCGCTGCACCCGGGCTGCCAGATCGCTGCTCTGCAGTCCGATCCTCCTGCATAGGGATCAAGCTGCAGAAAGCAATCTCGCAGCCCCAGCGCTGCACCTGAACTGCCAGATCGCTGCTCTGCAGTCCGATCCGTCTGCATGCAGATTCAGCTGCAGAAAGCGATCTCGCAGCCCCGGCGCTGCACCCGGGCTGCCAGATCGCTGCTCTGCAGTCCGATCCTCCTGCATAGGGATCAAGCTGCAGAAAGCAATCTCGCAGCCCCAGCGCTGCACCTGAACTGCCAGATCGCTGCTCTGCAGTCCGATCCGTCTGCATGCAGATTCAGCTGCAGAAAGCGATCTCACAGCCCCGGTGCAGTGATCCACATAGTGGATCACTGCACCCGGGCTGTCAGATCGCTACTTTGCAGTCCGATCCTGCATGGCGATCGTGGGACCTTCGTTGTGGACTACGTCGGAGGCGATCGAGCGTCGTGGGACCTTCGTTGTGGACTACGTCGGATCTTTATAATAAAGATGGAGTCCGAATTTTGTTTGTGTTTTTTTTCAAATAAAAAGATTTTTCTATGTGTGTATTTTCTGACTATTTACCAGAGATTCCTAATGGCGGGTCTAACATTGGCCCTATATTATGAATCTCGGGCTTAGTGCCAGCTGCCAATAAAAAGCTGGCATTAACCCCTTTATTACCCAGTTTGCCACCGGCACCAGGGCAACTGGAAGAGCATGGGTACAGCGCCAGAAAATGGCGCTTCAATGAATGCGCCATTTTCTGGGGCGGCTGCGGGCTGCAATTCGCAGCATGGGGGGCCCAGAACACTTGGGCCTTTCCATGCTGAGGATTCCAGCCCCCAGCTGCCTAGTTGTACCTGGCTGGGCCAAAAATATGGCGGAGCCCTACGTCATTTTTTTTTTCTAGAATTAGATCTAGAAATAAAAAAATATGGGCTTCGCTGTATTTTTGGTTGCAGCCAGGTACAACGAGGCAGCTGGGGGTTGCTGGCAGTCTGTAGCTGCCAAGTTGTACCTGGCTGGACCAAAAATATGGCGGAGCCCTACGTCATTTTTTTTTTTCTAGAATTAGTTCTAGAAATAAAAAAAAATGGGCTTCGCTGTATTTTTGGTTGCAGCCAGGTACAACGAGGCAGCTGGGGTTGCTGGCAGTCTGTAGCTGCCAAGTTGTACCTGGCTGGACCAAAAATATGGCGGAGCCCTACGTCATTTTTTTTTTCTAGAATTAGTTCTAGAAATAAAAAAAAGCCTTCGCTGTATTTGTAGCCAGCCATGTACAGCTTGGTAGCTGGCTGACTGGAATCCTCAGTGTGGAGAGACTCAAATGTTGTGGATCCCCCACGCTGCAAATTTCAACCCACAGCCACCCAAGAAAATAGCGCATTCATTAGAGACGGCATTTTCTGGTGCTGTACCCCAACTCTACCAGTTGCCCTTGTGCTGGTGGCACACGGGTTCTCCATATGCGACATGGTGTCCGCTAACAATTTCAATAGAAAATTAGCTCCAATTGTTAGCGGAAACCATGTCGGGTATGGAGAGCCCCTCCCTGTGTGCCTGAACATTGGAGCTCCCCCACAAGTGACCCCATTTTGGAAACTAGACCCCCAAAGGAACGTATCTAGATGCATAGTGATCACTTTGAACTCCCAGATGCTTCACAAATTCATCCATAAAAATGAAAAAGCACGTTTTTTTCCACAAAAAGTTTCTTTTTTCATTTTTACGGATCAATTTGTGAAGCACCTGGGGGTTCAAAGTGCTCACTATGCATCTAGATATGTTCCTTGGGTGGTCTAGTTTCCAAAATGAAGTCACTTGTGGGGGAGCTCCAATGTTTAGGCACATAGGGGCTCTTCATATCCTACAAGGTGTCCGCTAACAATTCCAATTGTTAGTGGACACCATGTTGCGTATGGAGAGCCCCTGTGTGTCTCCACATTGGAGCTCCCCCACAAGTGACCTCATTTTGAAAACTAGACCCCTAAAGGATTATATCTAGATGCATAGTGAGCACTTTGAACCCCCAGATGCTTCACAAATTGATCCGTAATAATAAAAAAAGAAATTATTTGTGGAAAAAAAAGTGCTTTTTCATTTTTACGGATGAATTTCTGAAGCACCTGGAGGTTCAAAGTGCTCACTATGCATCTAGATATGTTCCTTTGGGGGTCTAGTTTCCAAAATGGGGTCACTTGTGGGGAAGCTCCAATGTGGAGACACACGGGGGCCCTCCAAACGCGACATGGTGTCCGCTAACAAATTGAGCTCATTTTCCATTCAAATTGTTAGCGGACACCATGTCGCGTTTGGAGGGCCCCGGTGTGTCTCTACATTGGAGCTCCCCCACAAGTGACCCCATTTTCGAAACTAGACCCCCAATGGAACATATCTAGATGCATAGTGAGCACTTTGAACCCCCATATGCTTCAGAAATTCATCCGTAATAATGAAAAAGCACTTTTTTTTCCACAAAAAAATTTCTTTTTTCATTATTATGGATCAATTTGTGAAGCATCTGGGGGTTCAAAGTGCTCACTATGCATCTAGATATGTTCCATTGGGGGTCTAGTTTCGAAAATGGGGTCACTTGTGGGGGAGCTCCAATGTGGAGATACACAGGGACCCTCCAAACGCGACATGGTGTCAGCTAACAATTTGAGCTAATTTTCCATTCAAATTGTTAGCGGACACCATGTCGCGTTTGGAGGGCCCCGGTGTGTCTCCACATTGGAGCTCCCCCACAAGTGACCCCATTTTGGAAACTAGACCCCCTAAGGAACATATCTAGATGCATAGTGAGCACTTTGAACCCCCAGATGCTTCACAAATTCATCCATAAAAATGAAAAAGCACTTTTTTTTCCACACAAATTTTTTTTTTTCATTTTTACAGATCAATTTGTGAAGCACCTGGGGGTAGAAAGTGCTCACTATGCATCTAGATATGTTCCTTTGGGGGTGTAGTTTCCAAAATGGGGTCACTTGTGGGGGAGCTCCAATGTGGAGACACACGGGGACCCTCCAAACGCGACATGGTGTCCGCTAACAATTAGAATGGAAAATGAGCTCAAATTGTTAGCGGACACCATGTCGCGTTTGGAGGGTCCCTGTGTGTCTCCACATTGGAGCTCCCCAATAAGTGACCCTATTTTGGAAACTAGACCCCCAAAGGAACATATCTAGGTACATAGTGAGCACTTTGAACCCCCAGATGCTTCACAAATTGATCCGTAATAATGAAAAAATAATTTTTTAGTGGAAAAAAAAGTGCTTTTTCATTTTTACGGATGAATTTCTGAAGCATATGGGGGTTCAAAGTGCTCACTATGCATCTAGATACGTTCCTTCGGAGGTCTAGTTTCCAAAATGGGGTCACTTGTGGGGGAGCTCCAATGTGGAGATACACAGGGACCCTCCAAACGCGACATGGTGTCCGCTAACAATTTGAGCTCATTTTCCATTCAAATTGTTAGCGGACACCATGTCGCGTATGGAGGGTCCCTGTGTGTCTCCACATTGGAGCTCCCCCACAAATGACCCCATTTTGGAAACTAGACCCCCTAAGGAAGGTATCTAGATGCATAGTGAGCACTTTGAACCCCCAGATGCTTCACAAATTCATTCATAAATATTAAAAAAACACTTTTTTTTCACAAAAAAATTCTTTTTGCCTACATTTTTTCAGTTTCACATGGGCAAAGGGATAAAATACATCCCAAAATTTGTTGGGCAATTCTCCTGAGTACACCGATACCTTATATGTGGTCATAAACCACTGTTTGGGCGCACGGCAGGGCTCAGAAGTGAAGGAGCGCCATTTCACTTTTTGAACGGAAAATTGGCTCTAAAATTCAAATTGCGCTCCCTCCCTTCTGAGCCCTGCCATGCGCCCAAACAGTGGTTTATGACCATATATGAGGTATCGGTGTACTCAGGAGAAATTGCCCAACAAATTTTAGGATGCATTTTATCCTGTTGCCCATGTGAAAATGAAAAAATTGAGGCTAAATGAACATTTTTGTTACAAAAATTAAAATGTCCATTTTTTCCTTCAACTTTATTTTAGTTCCTGTGAAGCACCTGAAGGGTTAATAATCTTCTTGAATATAGTTTTGAGTAGCTTGAGGGGTGCAGTTTTTGGAATGGTGTCACTTTTGGATGTTTTCTGTCATGTACACCCCTCAAAGGGACTTCAAATGTGATGTGGTCACTAAAAAATTGGTTTTGTAAATTTTGCTGGAAAAATGAATAATTGCTGATGAACTTTGAACCCTTATAACGTCCTACCAAATTTTTTTTTTTCTTCCAAAATTGTGCTGATGTGAAGTAGACATGTGGGAAATGTTATCTATTAACTATTTTGTGGCACATAACTCTCTGGTTTAGCAGAATAAAAATTCATAATTTGAAAATTGCTAAATTTTCAAAATTTTTGCCAAATTTTTTATTTTTTCACAAATAAACGCAAAAATTATCGACCTAAATTTAATACTAACATGAAGCCCAATATGTCACGAAAAAACAATCTCAGAATCGCGAGGATCCGTTGAGGCGTTCCAGAGATATTACCTCATAAAGGGAGAGTGGTCAGAATTACAAAAAATGGTCCGGTCATTAAGCTGCAAAGTGACTCGGTCCTTAAGGGGTTAAGGTGGGAAGAGCTCCCAACACTTCTTTCTCCCCAAATCCAATTTGGTTTAGCAGTTGCTCTCCCTTAGCTTTAAACGGGGTTAGCATAGCACTCAAGAAGGGACTCCCCTGTACTTTGAAAGACTGTCTCACAGATTTGGTGGGTAGATACTTCTTTGTAAAGGGCTACTTAGCTAATACACTGATCACTTTTACAAATCTTTATGCCCCGAACCAGGGACAGACACATTGGTTGTCTATGACTTTGGACACTTTAGCTCTGTTCATGGAGGGGTTGCTGGTCCTGAGAGGAGATTTAAATGTAACCCTACATCCGAATCTGGATACATCTAATGGTAAATCGTCAGTCTCGCCAAAAGCCAGGTCCAGCCTATTAAACAAATTGGATTCTTTTAATTTGATTGACCCTTGGAGACTTGCTCACCCCACCATGAAAGATTATACCTTTTACTCATCGACACACGATTCGTATCACAGACTGGATTATTTCCTAGTACAACACTCAGCTATCAAACTGATTTCTAATACCTCAATAGGTTTTATCAAGATTGTGGATAACGCCCCGATCTTTACACAATTGCGGGTCACCTCCCTCCCTCGCCCCCTTCCGTCCTGGCGGTTGAACGAGTCTTTATTAGGCAATCCTGATCATTTGTCTCAACTTAATCTTTCCCTTGCTAGACTCTTCAGAGAAAATATTACTTATGGGAAGATCACCCCTCTTATTTGGGAAGCCCATAAGGCGGTCCTCAGAGGGGAGTTGATAGCCTTAGGCTCACATAATAAATGATGGAGAGATAAGGAGATCTCTTCACTCCTGCGCCAAATTAGAACCATGGAAAGGATACATAAGAGGAGGAGGGCTGACTGTCCAAACAGACTTGACCACCCTACGCTGTAAACTTAAGGATCTACATAATTTAAACTCTGCTAATATGTTTGCCCGTTGCAAACATAAAATCTATATGCATGGCAACAAGGGAAGTAAAGAAACAAAGAAACAAAAAGAGATTCGTACAAAAGACGGTGACGGGGTGCTTGAGTTGAGGGACATAGCTGACGCCTTCCGATGTTACTATCACTTTCTTTATAATTTAGACCTGCCCAAATCCATGAAAGACCCCACCACTGCTACTAGACGTATCCATGACTTCCTTGCCATACTCTCATTGCCTGAGATCTCCCCCTTAGGTCAAACAATACTTTTAAATAAAATCATGGCTCGGGAGATAAAGGAGACGTTGACTGCAATTTCTAATGGAAAGACCCCCGACCCAGACAGTTTCCCGATTATATATTATAAAAACTTTGCAGACATTTTTATACCCCATTTAGTGGAGTTGTTTAACTCATTTCTCCTAGGTTCAGTACACCCTCCAGAGTCTCTAGACACGTACATCACCATTATCCCTAAGGAGGGGAGGGATGTCACCCTGTGCACTAATTACCATCCAACTTCTTTGCTTAACACAGATATGACACTATGGGGCAAAATATTGGCCAGTAGAATAAATCTGGTTCTGGCTGATCTGGTTCACTCTGACCAGGCTGGCTTTGTGAGGTGAAGGGAAGGTAGAGATAACTCTACTAGAGTTCTGCAAGCCATCTCATATGCAAAGCCTACACGTCAGGCATTCTCTACGGATGCTGCTGCATCGCCCACCAGGGCCGTGGGTTACTCGGGACCGGTCCCTGTGACTCAGCGTGGCCGGGACTCCGAAGGACAGGTGTTTTCTTCTTCCTCCTTGTCACGGATGGACCGCGCCTGCCGGTAGTGGGGCCCGGTGGTCCAGATCAATAAAGACGCCATTGGTTGAACAGATTAGGGGTTAATTTGTTTCGTGATGCCACCTATGAGTGTTCCGGTGAAGTCCACCGGCGCTGCTTGGGCCTCCGGGGGATGGAATGCAGCAAGATGGAACACTACCCACAGGCTGAGCGGTGATCCCCGGAGCCAGGAGCTGCGCAAGATGTTCTGAGGCAGCTGCGGTTACCTTAGTGTGCGGAGATAGACAGTTCATAAGAAAGCACGGACACTGTAAGTCTCTGTAACGGATACTTTACTGTAACCAGCAGGCAGTACATGGCATACAGTGACGGGTAACGGACCGGGTGGACTCAGCAATGACCAGTGTGTTCTCAGAGATCCGCGGTGTTCCTCCATTCTAAGCTAATTGTGTTGCCGTTGTCGCCCAGGAATGCCAGATCGGGGGTATGGAGGCTGCTTCAATGCCTACCCGGGGTATACATTCGGGATGTTTTGGTGAGCCTTGGGTCCTTTTAGTGGGTACTCCGCTGGCTAGACGACTGTGTGTGGCGGTGGTGGGGTGCTCCTGTAAAGCGGTCCCTCCACTCCTCTGGTTGGCATAGCAGTGCTGAACAACTACTAGCTTCGGTACCAGTAGACCGGCTGTAGATGGGCACGGGATGTTTTTGAACCCGCATGTAGATGCCCATAGATCGGTTGATAAGGCACCGGGGGTAATGGCGCTCAACCGGGATGACGGCCAGGGGGCTGCACGGGACTGTGCAGGCCCCCTCTCCTAGGTTGCAGAGCTTGTTGTTTTAGCTCCTTCTCCTACGTTGTCTCGGAGAGTTCTCTTACATTCTTGCAGACTGTCCTGCACTAAACTTTCCACTACACACTACCTCTACACTCCGCCCACCAGGACCTGATTGGCCCTCTATGCTAGGTGATGCATGTAGGGTATGGATCTCTGAGTTAACTGTGTCATTGCTTAGTCAGAGAATATTGCTGCTGCTGTCTTGGCTGCAATACCCTCCTGTGACGCACTCGTTGCAGGGCGCCACACTTGCTTTTCTGGTCACAGGGTTATGTCATTGTGGTGGCCATGGACCGGTTCCGTTGCCCTGGAGGGACTGCAATTAGAAGGGGAAAAATGTAAAAAAAATTGGTAAGAATAAAATTAAAGTTTGTCAGTGACGCCACCTGTGGTATGCGGCCAGATGTCACAGCAGCGGCTTGTCTCAGCTCCGGGGGATGGTGGTGTGGTGCAGCAAGGTGATGAACCCTCCACGGGCAGGGCTGGTTTATCCCCTGGGCCCCTGGGTAATAATAGTCTATTGTGAGGTGGTTGTGAGGTGACGTGGAGGTGCAACTTACTTCTCACAGCTGTGCTTCGGATCTCTCAGCTTTGCAACCTCTCAGATGCCAGAGTCTGTAACCATGGAGGCTCAATAAAAACTCTCACACACAAGTTTCAAGTTCAACGGTACTCACTGCTTTCGCTCTTGTTTTGCACAGTCTCAGTTTTCCTGCAGTGAGTGGTTCCGGTAGCCAATACAGCAGCTGAGATGGATCACCAAATGCACCCCCTTTCTTAATTCCTCTCTCTTCAGGACTGCTCACTACCTCAGGGCTAGCAGTCGCAGACTTTCCTGGGCATCCTTCCCTTGGATCTCTTGTCCTATGTGAGGCCTTTCTTTCGGTGTGACAGTGTGTTCGGTTCCGTCCATAAAGACCCTTCACCACACCGGTTAATCTGTGGCTGGAGTTTAAAACAGCCAACCACTTTTGCAGGGTCGGTACCCTCTCAGTCAACCCAGTCCCTCGGTGTCTCCGTAAAGCCGGTCTTCCACCTTGGACTCTTTCTCCACTACTCCTGGTCAGTCTCTTCCGCTATGTCAGGGGTTTCAGCTAGGAGTCAGGAACTCCGGACCTGTGCTCTCCCTCGAGCCCTCCTAACGTCTCTCTGAGGGTCAGTAGCCTCAGACCCGGTCAATCTCTGATGACACCGGCCACCGGGTCCCGGTTTTCCTCTCTTGTTGTTACTCTCTTTCTCCTCTGTCACTCCCGTCCTCTCCTCCAGCTCCAACTCAGACTCTGACTAACTATCACTCTCTCCCTGAGGTAACTACTGTTGCTCCTCCCCCTTTCACAGGTGTCTTCTCTAAGCTCCACCCACCACTCAGCTGTCTCCCACCTCTCCCTTGCCCTCCCGTACGGACTGAATTTGATGACATCCTTTACACAACTTTATCAATTTGGTGTTCGTTAATACCAGACCACCCTCCTGCATGCTATTTTGTGGATAAAATACATTTATAATAGAGACTCTACAGACCTCTATGGCCTCTGGTCTTCTCTCCCAAATAAGTAAATTTCTCATTTATGATGTGACAAAATACCATGCGAGAATTTATGGTCATTAAAAGCTAAAAGATTCCTAATTACTTATGTTAAACAGTTGCATGTATCAAGTGGTGTAACTTCAGGCCCAGGAGCCCCGATGTGAAAGCTCCAACGGGGCCCCCAATTATTGCAAATCTTTAATAGTATTAGCCTTTTTCTATAGACCAAAGCGAATTTTAGGGCCCCCCTAGGCTGCAGGGCCCAGGTGCGATCACATCCCTGCCCCTATTGTAGTTACACCCCTGCATGTATTACATTATATGACGGGGGTCAAACAGTTGACGACTCCAGCTCCTCAGTGGCTTTGGTTGGAAATTCTAATGAAGGTGCGTCCCCCTATTCCAAAAATTAATTAAAAATTCTACACTAACCTCCTTAACTCTAAAGCGAATGCCCTACCTCTATTTTTACATTGGTGGGAGGTGGATCTCGACATTTCACTATCTCCGCAAGATAAACAAATGGGGTGCTCGAACTCACATGGCCTCTCTAAATGAATTCTGCTTCAGGAAACGACATATATATTTTTTGAGGTGGTATTATACCCCAGAGAAGCCTTTCACCTGGGATTAACTGAGTCCCCTTTATGCTGGAGATGTGGGATGTCGGGAGGAACTTTAACTCACATATTTTGGTCCTGCCAGGAACTTCAACATTTCTGGTTTAATGTTAATGCCACCTTGAAAACCTTGGATGTTATAGATTTAAATCTAATGGTGGGCTTACGCGTCGCGATATCGTTCCGATATCGCAATACAATGGCGCATTTAGTGCACGTTTCTCCCGCATCGCATCGGCGGTTTAGACATGCCGATATCGGGATACAACGTCCCGACGATGTGTACGCCCACCAACCCAGGAACGACCATTTAACATGGGAGTGAATGGGTGACGTGGCAGTACACATCGTAGTTGGGCTATCACACGGAACGATCCGGCTCCAACCGGCATCCGATATCGGGCGGTTGAAGAGCACGCTCATTCGATCCCCGATATCGGATTGCCATCGTTCCTGCATCGTATTGTACGTTCAAACAGTACAACGCAGGAACGACATCGGGTCCAACGCCCGAACCACGTGACTTTTGGTCGGGATTGGACGCCGATATTGCAACGTGTAAACCCACCATAATAGTTTCAGAAGTACTTTTATCCCTCCCTACATTTAATATCGAACTGAAAATATACGACCTTGCTCCTTTAATGCTGGGAGCTGCAAAACATCTAATTGCCTTAAAATCGAAACAGCTAACTCCCCCAACTTTGGAGGAATAACTGGTTAAAATGGACTGGAGGAACTTTCGAGTTGGGAGACCTATTCCCATGATCACTTTATTAGGATCTGGGTGCCTTGGACTATGGATAAGATTGAGGGTTATTAGGCTAGTGGATGCCGCGATGGTTGAGATCTCCCACGAAGGCAGGGTTCCCTTAAGGTACCTTTACACACAGAGATATATTGCTTGCAATTCACTGGTTGCAGTGAAATCATGGACACATTGTTCCATTTTTTTGCCAGTTCAAGTGGAACAATGTGTCCATGATTTCACTGCAACCAGTTAATTGCAAGCAATATATCTCTGTGTGTAAAGGTAGCTTTATGGGGCCGTCACACACGTCAATATCACGTGCACGATCACTGCTGCACATGACGTTGCAGCGATATTGACACGTGTGACAGGGCGCATCAACCAGCGATAAATCGCTGTTTGATGGTCGCCAGGT
Organism: Allobates femoralis; assembly: GCA_033576535.1. Lineage (NCBI taxonomy): Eukaryota > Metazoa > Chordata > Amphibia > Anura > Aromobatidae > Allobates > Allobates femoralis. The sequence continues at coordinate 4,260,962 of JARQOC010000004.1, forward strand.
TTTAGAATCTATTCTAAAACCTGACAACGGTCACCCTGGTGGACACGCAGCATCGCTGCGTGTGACACCGGGAGATGCGATCAGCCAGCTACTAGCGCCTCCCAGGAAGCGCTGGGAGCTGGTATTCAGGATAAACTGTGGGTAACTAGGCAGCGCGTGCTGCCTAGATACCCGATGTATACCTTAGTTAACATCCTTCTCCGCTCACCGGCTGGTATCTAAGGTACGCAGCGGGTAACTAGGGTCCCTAGTTACGCGCTGTGTACCTTAGATACCAGCCGGTGAGCGGAGAAGGCTGGTAACTGAGGTATACATCGCGTATCTAGGCAGCGCGCGCTGCCTAGTTACCCGCAGTTTACCCTGGATACCAGCCTGCACACATCGTGGAAACGATATAGAAATAATTTCCACGACGTCACTGGTAAAATCATCGCTGGTGAGTCTGCCAGTGTGACAGCTCACCAACGATCATCCGTCAATGTCGTCAGCGATCAGATCGCTGACGACATTGACGCGTGAGACGGCCCCATTACAGGAACCCGGTGTCTCGACCATACAGCTCATTTAAGTCTGAAATTTCGCCATTACATTTTTCCAAGAGCAATTATTTTCTTCTTTAAAGGGAACCTGTCACCCCAAATAACCTTTCTAACCTATCAATACCTGTCCCTGCAGCCTTACAATACATTCTAACACATCCCTGACTCACCTTTTTTACTAATCTACAAGTACAATAATGTAGTTAGGAAACTTACAAAATTCTTGTCACAGGGGCGTTCCTCCAAGGCATTTTGACCGGTAGGCAAGTCCCTTGTGCCACACTACCCCTGCCTCGTCGCTGTAATACGCCCTAATTGGTGTCAATATACAAATACAGAGCGCAGGCACAATTTCAATATCGCGCCCGCAACTTCACCGCTACGATGCGGTCATGTGAAGCCGGGATCACGCGTCACTTCCGGTCGCACACAGGCAGACTTCAGCATACAATGTGCACGTGCGTGAAGTCTGCCTGTGAACCCTGCGACCGGAAGTGACGCATCTCGGCATCACATGACTGCATAGCAGCGGTGACGTTGCGAAAACGATATTGAAATCGTGCCCACGCTCTGTATTTGTATAATGACGCCCATTAGGGCGTATTACAGCGGCGAGGCAGGGGTAGCGCGGCACAAGGGGACCCTCCTACCGGTCAAAATGCCTTGGAGGAACGCCCCTGTGACAAGAATTTTGTAAGTTTGATAACTACATTATTGTACTTGTAGATTAGTAAAAAAGGTGAGACAGGGATGTAATAGAATGTATTGTAAGGCTGCAGAGATGGGTATTAATAGATTAGAAAGCTTACTTGGGGTGACAGGTTCCCTTTAACTTGTTAATCACAACTCATTATGCCCTGCAAAATTCTTACATTAAGTCACTTGAAAAAGTCATCTTGAGACGATCTTGAAGTCATTAACCTCATAAAGCTCCTGAACCACTGGTTGATGGCTATTGCACTAGAGTTTAAAGGACTTAAAGAGGTTGTCCACTACTTGGACTACCCCTTTTTATTTTCTATGGTCGCCCGCATAAAAAGAAAAGAACCTATACTCACCCCCGATGCCAGTGTGCTTTTAGCAATGGCAGAAGTCACATTCTCGAGACCCACATGACCTCGTTATGACATGCGAGCCCTGCAACCAAACATTGATGCGAGCCCTGCAACCAAACATTGACTGCTTCCTTATACCCACCTTTGCGCACAGGAGTACTTACAGGAAGTTAGCAGCCAGAAGCAGCACTCACTTCCTGTTAATTGCTCTAGTGTATGAAGGGAGGGAGAAGGAAGAAGGTGCTGATTGGTCACGGGGCTCGTGTTTCATAAGAATGCCACGTGGGCCCCAAGGACGTGAGTTCTGACATTGCTAATACTGTGCTAGTAGTGTAGATGATTATAGCCTTTTTTCGGGGGCAAAAATGGACAACCCCTTTAAACATGGTTCATCAAAGAAACCATCATGACTAGATTAGAGGACATGTTTAATTTTATGCAATGTTCCTTTAAAGTCTTTGTTCTTCAGGGTGTATATAATAGGATTAAGCAGAGGGGTCAGCACAGTATAACTTAGAGATAAGGCATTACTCAGGATCAGTGACTTCTCTCTTAAGGCCCAGTCACACATAACGACACATCAGCGATCCCGATAACGATGTGAAGAGATCACTGGTGCGTCGTTTTTCACATCGCTAGCGGTCACCTGATTGGCCAGTTTGCAAGGACCTGACAGTACATCTAGTACCTTGCAAACTGGCCAATCAGGTGGCCGCTAGTGATCACGTGGTGGTGACGTGGCGCCATCTGATTGGCCAAATCGCTACCCGCCATCTGATTGGCTGGTAATTACAGGTCCTTGTCTAGTGATCGGATGTCTTCTCTGCCGATCCCTGTGCAGGCGTCGGACAGGTGAGTATGTAAGTTTATTATTTTGAACAACTTTTACTCACTTTTAGGCTACTTTCGCAGTGTATCTATAGATACACTGCGAAGGTATTCGTACTTGCAATACTCACAACGAGTAGCGAGTACTGGTACCTACTCGTCGCGAGTACGAATATTAAGATAATCACTCATCCCTACTGCGTAATAAAGAAGTACATGGGGGACTGAAGAGTTTTACTCAGTAGAAAAAGGACAATGATTAAAAAGTTTCCTAAAATAGTCCCACAGTATATAAGAATCAATAGAGAAAAGAGCGGGAATCGGAAACTCTGAAGATTCGGGAATCCCAGAAGAAATATTAAGGTCATGTTACTTAGACGTTTTGCCTAAATTAAAACAAATAAAAAAATATAAAAAAATTATCAATTTTGCTAAATAATCTAGTTGCTCAATTCCAAAAGTGAAGTTTCACGCACACGGTGATAATGTGGCTACAAGCTATGTGATACGTACATAGGCGCACCCAAGGGAGGGGACCTACGTGTCTGGACCCCCCCCTTTGGACGGCCCTGAGAAGTGGTGCAGTACACAAGGAGCTGGGCCCCTATGTCAGGAGACAGGAACAATTACACAGCACCCAAGGGCCCACAAAAGAGGCTGCTTTTAGGGGGCTTCGCTCCCCCAAACCACCCCACCGGGGGCTTTGCCCCTCGGAACCCCGCTGGGGGGTGACACCCCCCTTTCAGGGCCGGTGTGTGTTTCTTGGACCCCTACCTTGGGAAATTTCTGGGTGCGCCACTGGATACGTAGATATATAATATGGGAAATATCTCAGTCTATGGTGTCGGAACTCATCTCTAGAAGTCTTTAACTTAATAAGATAATACATAGGGGGCGCCTTCATTCTTTACATTTTGGAAATAATTCAATTCATCAAAAATTATATAAATATGTAAATAATATCCTCACAAATGTTTTCCTGGTTCACTTGCAGTGCAGAGGAACTGGAGTGCACACAAGGGTTTATCGGTTGATACTAGGTAAATCTAGCGTGATGAGGAGAAATCAGCGGATCATAGAAATTTAAACTTGCCAGGTTCACTGAACTGATTGACGCATTTGATTTCTGACTAATAAATTTGTGCAAATCTTATAAAAGCTCGGATGATACATGTGGGTGAAAGTAGAGAGAGGACCCTGCTGACCATAAGAGCTTACACTCTGCAGAAGAGAGAGAGGACCCCACAGACCATAAGAGCTTACACTCTACAGAACAGAGAGAGGACCCCACAGACCATAAGAGCTTACACTACAAGAGAGAGACCCCACTTATCATGAGAGCTTACCCTCTACAGAAGAGAGATGACACCGCTGACCAAAAGAGCTTAAACTCTACAGAAGAGAGAGGACCCCACTAATAATAAGAGCTTACACTCTACAGGAGAGAGAGGACCCCACTGACCATAAGAGCTAACACTATAAGAAAGAGACCCCACTTATCATAAGAGCTTACCCTCTACAGAAGAGAGATGACCCCGTTGACCATAAGAACTTAAACTCTACAGAAGAGAGAGGACCCCACTGATCATAAGAGCTTAAACAGTACAGGTGGGAGAGGACCATACTGACCATAAGAGCTTACATTCTACAGAACAGAGGATCCCGCTGATAATAAGAGCTTACACTCTACAGGAGGGAGAAGACCACACTGACCATAAGAGCTTACATGCTACCAGAGAGAGAGGACCCAGCTGACTATAAGAGCTAAAACTCGACAGGAGAGATAGGACTCCACTGACCAACAGAGCTTACACTGTACAGAAGAGAGAGAGAACCCTACTGACCATAAACGTTTACACTTTACAGGAGAGAGAGGACCCCACTGACTATAAGAGCTTACACTATACAGGAGAGAGAGAGCACCCCACTGACTATAAGAGCTTACACTATACGGGAGAGAGGACCTCGCTGACCATAAGAACTTACACTCTACAGGAGAGAGAGAGGACCCCACTGACCATAAGAACTTACACTCTACAGGAGAGAGAGGACCTCATTGACCATAAGAGCTTGCACTCTACAGGAGAGATAGAGGACCCCACTGACCATAAGAGCTTACACTATTCAAGAAAGAGAAAGAGAGAAGAACCCACTGGCCATAAAAGTTTGCCCTTTACAGGAGAGAGAGGACCCTGCTAACCATAAGAGCTTACACTCTACAGGAGAGAGAGAGGACCCCACTGACCATAATAGCTTACAATCTACAGGAGAGAGAGAGGATCCCACTAACCATAAGAGCTTACACTGTACAGGAGAGAGAAATTATTTTTATTCCAAGATTTCTTGATTAAAAACAATTTTATTCATGAGAAAACCTCTTTCAAGATTTGTCAAATCTTCATCTTCAAAAAGTGGTAACCGCTTTGTGTTTCACTTTGGCTTAAATAAGCTTAAAAAGTCTGCACATACAGTCTCTGTGACTATTTATGCTTTTCGAACAGAGAATGGACTTAGCCAAAACTCTCAGTCAGACGGTCAAAAATCTCCATTGTAATGTAAAATATAGCACCGCTTGCTCAAAATAGAGTTACGGTGCTCTGATAGGATCTCGATCCAAAGTGTAGTCAATATAACAAGGCACTCTCATGTTGTTTTTTTATGTAGTTTTATTGATACCCGCTTAGAGTGTCTGGATATTTCGGTCACCAATGTGACCTTCCTCAGTAACACATGCTGGAGTGGGGATACTGAATAGGAGAGACAGTGTGGTGCAGAGGTGTCCACCGCTATGGAGGTAGCAGTGGACTTCATAGCGGTGGACACCACTGCACCACACTGTCTCTCCTATTCAGTATCCCCACTCCAGCATGTGTTACTGAGTCTATACACACTAAGCTGGTATCAATAAAATCCACATTATTATTATTATTATTATTATTAATTTATGTATCACCATTAATTCCATGGTGCTGTACATGAGAAGAGGTTACATACAAAATTATAAATATAGTTTACAGTAAACAAATTAACAACACCAGACTGGTACAGAGGGGAGAGGCACCCCTTGCGGGCTTACATTCTACAGGGCAATGGGGAGGGAGATAGTAGGTCAGGGGAGCAGCAGCTCCTGTGGCGGTGAGGCGGCAGCTCCGGTGGCGGTGGGGTGGCAGCTCAGACATTGCAGGCTGTAGGCTTTCCTGAAGAGATGGGTTTTCAGGTTATGCCTGAAGGATCTGAGTGTGATGGAAGGCTACAGAGGAGGATGTTGCAGTAGTCAAGGCGGCAGATGATGAGGGCGTGTACTGTAATTTTAGTTAATTTGAGTGCTCATTAAAGGAACAATTCTGGAAGTATTTTTGACTTGGAGGCGGCAGGAGGTGGCGAGAGTTTCGATGTGTGGTTTGAAGGACAGGGCAGAGTCGAGTTACTCCAAGGCAGCGATTTTCATGTGTGGGAGACAGCATGATGCCATTTACCATAATAGATAGATCAGGTGGTGAAGATGAAAGATGGGATGGAGGAAAGATGATGAGTTCGGTTTTGTCTATGTTGAGTTTTAGGAAGAGAGAGGAGAAGAAGGAGGATATGGCTGATAGACACTCCGGGATTCTGGACAGCAGAGAGGTGACATCTGGGCTAGAGAGGTAGTTCTGAGTGTTGTCCGCTCACAGGTGGTACTGGAAGCCATGGGACTGTATGAGTTGTCCTAGGCCAAGGGTATAGATGGAGAAAGGTGGGGCCCCAGGACAGAGCCTTGTGGGACTCCAACAGAGAGAGGACGGGATAAGGAGGTATTGTGGGAGTGGGAAACGCTAAATGTGTGGTTGGAAAAGGTATGAGGCAATCCAGGACAGGGCAAGGTTTTTGATGCCAAAGCTAGAGAGAATCTGTAGTAGGAGGGAGTGGTCGTCTGTGTCAAACACAGAGGACAGATCTAGAAGGAGGAGGATGGAGAATTGTCTGTTAGCTTTGGCTGTAAGTCATTAGTAATTTTGGTTATGGCAGTTTCGGTGGAGTGGTGGGGCCGGAAGCCGGATTGTAGGTTGTCAAGGAGAAAGTTAGATGAGAGGTTGGAGGAAAGTTGAGCATGGACATATTGCTCAAGGAGTTTGGAAGCAAACGGGGACAGTGATATGGGGCGATATGCTCATCATAGCAGTGGGGTAAAGGTTTGGCTTTTGGAGGGTGGGTGTGATGGTGGCATGTTTGAAAGCAGAGGGGAAAGTACCAGAAGTTAGTGATAGATTGAAGAGGTGAGTTATGTCTGGGATGAGCGTGTTAGTGAGGTTTGGGAGAAGGTGGGAAGGAATGGGGTCAAATACACAGGTAGTGAGGTGTGATTTGGAGAGGAGATGAGTAAGCTCTCCTTCAGTGATGTTGGAGAGGAAGGTTATGATGGAAGGGCAGAGGTCTGGTTGGGGTGGTGGGACAATAAAGGTTTTCCTTGCTTGGTCAATCATATTTTTGAAGTAAGTGGCGAAGTCCTCAGCAGAGATGAGGGGGGTTGTAAGGGGTAGTGGTGGGTGGAGGAGAGAGCTAAATGTGCTGAACAGCTGTTTGCGGTTAAAGGATAAGGAAGATACAAGGTTTGTGAAGTAGGTCTGTTTAGCAGAGGTAAGGGCTGATATGAAGGTATGTCTAGCTTGTTTGAAGGCAGTGAAGTCATCTGACAGATGAGTTCTCTTCCAACACTGCTCCGCAGCCCTGGACATTTGTCGAAGTGTTTTGGTGAGATTGGTGTGCCAGGGTTGCCTATGGATTCGTCACACCTTGAGATGAATGAGAGGGGCGACTGAGTATATGGCTGATGTGAGGGTGACGTTATAGAAAGCGGTGGCACTGTTCGTATCATGGAGTGAAGATATGGATGACAGAGGTAGAATAGAGTCTGAGCGTCAGTGAATGTCTAAATATGCATGTGGCGCCCCACCCATCACACCGCCACCGGGGATACTGCGCTCCTCCCTTAGCGGGAGTGTAGTGCTCCTGTTCTCTAGGTACCTGGATGGTGAAGTTGAGACCAACAACACACATACTTAGGACCACGGGGTGGGATGGTGGGTGGACCTCGGGGAAGACCCAGTCTAAACCAGGGGTAACAAGGAAGTGTAGAGGGAGTTGGGCTGAGAACAGAAAAGGAGTAGGATGTCGTTGTTCTCTTCACCTCTTTTGGTACTTTTCACGGGGACAGACGGGGGCCGAGATCTGGTCCCATGACCCTGGCAGTGTCATTGTTAATGAACAGGGGGAAGATGACAGAGAAAGTCTGAGGGGATTAAGGGGGTATTCGTGACGCCACCTGCTGTATGTGGCCAGGGCGGCAGCTTTCATGGTTCCGCCCCGCAGGTGGAACGCGGTCCCTAGTGCAGCGAGATGGAGGAGTCAGTTCGTACCTTGGCAGATGTTCACTGGGACGTCAGTACCCCAATGTCTCATACGGCCTCTGTGGCCGGTGGTCGCCGCTAATAAAAGTCTCACACACCACAGCTGGAGTTCTGTTACTTTTATTTAGTTCTTTCAGCATGGCCGTGGGGTACATCCCTTGCCAACCTCCGGTTCAGCGTTGTCTCCAGAACCGGATTAGTGCAGTCAAGTCATGGCTGGTGCCCTTTCTATCCTCTCTAGGTGATCCTGTCTCTGGTGGTCTTTCTCTCTCTCCCAGTGCTATAAGGGGTAGTTCTCTTCTGGGGCGAGCGTGACACTACTCTGCCCCCCAGGTTCTCAGCGCCTCCGCAGCAGAGAGCTCAAGTACTGATGGGCACAGATGCTGTTGTGTCCCCTCCCGGGCACTGCTCCCTAGTCCAGCCACCTTCCCCAAGTTGTGTCGGGTGCTCCCGTTAGAAGTTTGGGGCCTCTGGTTAAATGGCTTGGACATACAGCTTCTGCACCGTGTTCAGGGCTGGGTCCCTGTCCACCAGCCCCTTCATTTAATCAGATTCGGGCATACGAGGATCAATGTCTCATCCGCACCCCAAGGGCTCTCGTCTTCTCCCACCTGTCGGTTTATCCCTCCCGTGGGCGAGCGTGGTCGTGCTCCAGCCCACCAGAGTCGGCACCGCACCGCCGTTACGCTACCAACTTCCACTCCACTCCCGATGGTCTCTACTTTTCAACTTCTACTCTCCTGCTACTCCTGTCCCCCTTTTTTGAAACGGGTTCCTCCCTCATGGTCCACCCACCGTCTCAGGGGCCTACGGTTTTGTGTGTGTGTGTGTGTTTTGGGCTCAACTGCACCACCCCAGCAACTGGAGAGCAGGGGCACAACTCCCCTTAACCGCAGGAGTGCAGTACCTGTGGTGGCTGCCTACACGGTGGGGCGCCACACATGCAGGATGCACCTAAGCTAGGGTCACATTAGAGCTATGGAAGCGCTAAAATCTAGCATATGTTTATGTTGAAATTTTAAAAAACATTTTCATTGGCTCCCATGCAAAAAACGCATAGTCAAAGTGCAACACGTTTGACGTCGGGCGTTTTTGCAAAAGCACCAAAAAACACAGTAAGCAGCATTTATGGGGGCCTTTGCAAAAACACATGCGTTTTTTTAACATGGAAGTCTATAGGAAACGCATGTGTTAACGCATGGTACATATAGGTACCATGCGTTATCGCTAGCGCTAAAAATGTAGAAAATGCCATAAAAATGGTAGGGGGAAAAAATGACCCTGTACAGCATCCTTCCAACAGATGCAAGGTCCCAAGTGTGACCCTAGCCTTCCAGCTAAAATGCATTGCTGTGCAGAGACCCGCAGGTCCCTGCACCACAATACATGCCACCAGCCAAAGAGAGGCAGACATGTGACATCAGTGTGCCGGACATTTATGTAACATGGTAATAACATCATGCCCAACCATAGCAGGACCGCCAATGTCAGCTTGTAGCCACTGTGCAAGCTACAGAGGAAGACACTATGACAAATGGTAAATAGTGCATTTTTTTATGTTTTTATGCATTAGATTTAGAAAGGGAAACATATATAAAACAAAGGGGCCCTGTATGGTGACATATTTACCAAGAAGAGGCACAGTATGGAGGAAATAGATACCAGAATAGAAGACATTTTAGCCAGGATGGGGGACGTTTACTAGGAAGGGTTCAAGGATAAGGGACATATATACCAGGATGGAGGACATATCTACCTGGATCAGGGACATATATATTCTAGGATGGGACACATATATAACAAGTTGGGGGACATTTACTAGGAAGGGGACCAGGATGAAAGACATATATTCCCATATGGGGGACTATATATATCATTAAGGGGCCCAGGATGGGAAACAAATACACCTGGATGGGGGACATATATAATAAGAATGGGCCCAGTATGGGAGATATATTTTCCATTATGGTGGCATCTATACCAGAATGGGGGACTTATTTTCCAGGATGGGGCCTGGCATGGGGGACATATATACCAAAAGATGGCGGACATATTTACCATAAAAAGGATTAGTATGGGGATAGATAAACTGGGATGGGGGCATATTTGCCAGAATAGGGATATATTTACCAAGAAGGGGCCCTGGATGGGGGACATTACTTTATAATGAAAAGTGGGGGGGGGCAACAATTGCAGTTTGTCTGTATACATTTATGAATGTTACCAGGGCCCATACATTTGTACAACATGCAGGAAGGGAGGCCACAGATCTAAATTTTGCACCGGGGGTCCATCAGACTCCCGTTATGCCACTGAAGATGACTTTCAGTGTAAATATGACTAGCGCTAGCAGCTCTGGCAACAGGTGTATTACAGGAAAGATGATGTGATAGATATCTGCCTGGTTCAGCAGAGGCAGCAACAAAATGGAGTAGATAATAGACAACGGACATTATTCACCATGTTTGGCTCATTTAATTTTTGGCATCAGTTGCAAGTGAATGAGAGTCAGCAATGATCTGTGCCTTAGCTGTTTTGGCAAATATATGCTGTCCTACGCGTGGAACAGATAATCTGGTCTACCGGTCAGTCACTGAGGTAGCAGGAGGCAACTCAATGAAAGCATCACATAACACATAAGATAAGATAAGATAAGATAAACTTTATTGATCCCGGAGGAAATTACAGTATTACAGCAGCAGAACAAAGATCAAGAACATTGACCCTACTGCTAGCGGAACTGGTGCTCCACCATCACCACCACTACGACTATAACAGCAGCCTCTCCATCACCAACCCTGCACAGCCATCTTACAACCACCGGAGCTGCCTCAACCCCCGAACTTCTGTCTTCCTCCCATCATCCTGTAGACTGTAAGCCCGTGAGGACAGGCTCTCCAACAGTCATCATTCAGAGAATTGGTAACAAGGTGCCTTTCAACTCACAAGCCATTCAGCATGGTCGCCATGCTCGCCAAAGTCCAGTATCAATTTAACAATGGTTTGGGAGTTTTTATTTATGGTGTTCACTATATAGTAAAACTGACATGGCAATATGATTCTCTGGACTGGTTCGATTATGCCAACACCAAAAATGTATAGCATTTTTTTATTAAAATGCTGAAAAAAATTCAAATATGTGTAAAAAAAATATCTTTTCACGCCATTTTCCAAATCCCGTAACATTTTCAATTTTCAGAATATGAGGCTGTGTAAGGCTGGGTCACACCACGTTTTTTCGGGTGTCCGAATTTGCACCCATGTATCCCTATGGTGCCGGATTGGCCTTGTTTGGCCTCCGGGTTGCAGGTTTTCCAGGAGGATCCGATTTTGTCCGATTTTTGCATCAGACACAAAAACGGAGTCTGAAGCATTTTTTGTGTCCAATGCAAAAATTGGACAAAACTGGAACCTCTAGGATCCTCCCGAATCTGGCGCCAGAGCATAGGAGTGTATAGGCGCCGGATCACGCCGGTTCCGGCAGGAAATCGTGACAGATACCGGATGTCTGGTGCTGAAAGAGCAGTGGCTGTTAAAAGCAGCCGTCGCTGAATTTCAGAACCTGTAGAGCTCCATGGCTGAAATTTTAGCACTGCGGCCAGCTCCCCTGCAGCCTCGGTGCTGAAATTTCATCACTGTACAGCGCCAGCAATGAAGCCAGCATAAAGCAGGATTGGAGGGCAAATTTGCCCTCCGGTTCTGCTTGTCCGTGGCTGTCAGGTTCTGTCCGGTGCATCCTGCAAAACACCGGACAGAAAAATCACGTTGTGAAGCCGACCTCACAGATACTATTTTGTCATAGATATGATGTTTTGATCGCTTCTTATTTCATTGTATTGTAATGTCACAAGGGCCAAAATAACTTGTTTATATTTTGATATATCAGACATTTCTGACTTGAGTGATTCCAAATATGTGTATGTTTTCTCTATAGTAAAACATCATTAGTAAAACCAATATGATCCTTAATAGTGATGAGTGTGAATTACCATGAGCGGGTGCTCAATACTCTCAACGAGCAGTTGGATGCTTGGAAGGGCACGACTCGAATACCCAAGTATGGTGGAAGCCCGGAAGCCATCTGTACACTCAAGCATTGAGTTCCCCATTGACTATCATTATACCCGGGTACTCGAGTCATGTCAATCTGAGCATCAACTGCTCGTTACAAGTACCGACCAGCCAAGCAGTAGTACTCACTCATCACTAGTCCCTCACACTATGTGAGGGTAGAGGATCCGACCCATGAGGGCTCACAGTCCACAAGGAATATGTGAGGATACAGTAGGAGGGAGCGGAGCTGGTCATGCGGTGGTTTAGTAGACTTAGGGTCACTGCAGGTTGTAGACTTGTTGGAAGAGGTGGGTCTTCAGGTTCCTTTTGAAGGTTTCCTCGGTTGGCGAGAGCCTGATGTGTGGTGGCAGAGAGTTCCAGAGTATGGGAGAAGCACGGGAGAAATCTTGTATGCGGTTTTGGGAAGAGGAGATAATAGGGGAAACGAAAAGGAGGTCTTGAGAAGATGGCAGGTTGCATGAGGTTAGGTATCAGGAGACTATGTTGCAGATGTGCGGAGGAGACAGGTTGTAGATAGCTTTGTATGCCATAGTTATGCAGCTTTCAGAAGATTTTTATGGTTTATAAAAATTATCATCTACCAGTATGAACACAATCAAAAATCAGAGTGGCACTTAGGTCTTCTCCTCCTGCTTACTGTTTGTCTTCTCCATTTAGCCTTGTTTCACCTCCATTACTATATGCTTCTTCTTGTATCAGAATCTGGTTAGTCTTCTTATGCAAAATACAGGTAGATTTTATCTCTTCTATGTTCTTTAGGCAAGGGGCTTCCACTGCAGGCTCAGAATTCAATAAGTATACATTTATTGATATGTTATTACATAGTTACATAGGTTGAAAAATGACCTACATCCCTAGAGTACAACCTTTCTCAACCAATTATTTGTTTTGTCAGTAAATTATCTATAATCCACAATGTTCTTTGAACTGAGGAAATCATCCAGCTCTTCTATATAAGCTGTTAAGGGTACCGTCACACCTGGTGACAGCCCGGGAGATGTCAGCAGCGACGGGCGGGAGCACGCACGTTTTTGGCGCCCCGCCCAGCGTTGCCGCCACCCGTTTACACGGGGAGACATCTCCGGCGATGGGCCGGTGAGCTGAGAAGCAGCATCGCCACTGGGGTGTCTCAAAACCCCAGCCGCGATGCAGTACAATGGGAGCCTATGGCTCCCATCGCCTGTCAGCTCGCCGGCGGCCGTTTACATGGGGCGATGTGTAGATCGGCCGCCTGGTTTCAGAGCACTGTTCTGAAACCAGGTGACCAGTAAAAGGCATCGCCATCGCCCCTTTACATTAAGAGACGCAGGGGCGATGTTGCCGCCAATAGGCCATGCCCCTATGTCGCCTATGCAATCGGTGGCGATGTCGCCACGTGTGACGTGGCCTTTATAGTTTCTGCCATTACTACATTTTGTGGTCGACATTCCACTTTCTGACTGCTCTAACTGTCAAGAAGCCTTTCTTATTTAGCTTCTTGAATCTCCTTTCTTCCCCTTGAAGTGAGAACTCCCTGGTCCTCAGTGTGGTCTTTGGATGGGATAAGTCATTTGCTGTCCTTTGTATTGACCACACGTGTATTTATACATATAAACGAGATCTCCTCTGAGACGTCTTATCTCTAAAGGTACCTTTACACGCCGCCACTGCAGGATGGATACCAACGGCTACTTCACGTGCACGAGCACGCCCAAACGGTTACCAACTGGAACCGCACCCTCTTTACACGCCGCCACAAGGTGCGCTACGCTACGCTACATTTACAGCTAGCTACATCGCCGGGTGTCTCAAGTAGCCATCTGTAGCTCAGCGTACCTCATTTACACAACGATACAACAAGCTAATATGGGCGGACCTGGTGCAGCAGGGACAGCACATAGGCGTGCCACAATTGTGGATTACAAGACGTCCGTACGGTGATAGGACAAAGCCAGAACATCATGATTGGGCAGGCATCGCAGGAGGCTGGTTAATACAGCACGCTCGAGCAATTGTGTAGTGTGACTGGTCAGCTCCTTAAATATGCCTCCCTATGCAGCGACTACCAATCGTAACGCAGGAGCTTCCACCAATGATCGCAGATGGGGCGCGGTAACACGGAGCCTGGGTGACGCCTTAGCTACATTGCAGCTACATCGCCGGGTGTCCACAGTTCCCTTCTGTGGGTTCTTTACACGCCGATACAGCTCGCTACAATCGGCGATGTTGCCATCTGTTTATGGGCAGTGCACGGATACAGATGTATCTGTAGCCGGCTGTGTCGTCCCGTCTTCAGACGCCGCTACTACGGGCGATATTGGCGCCACAAGCTACATTTGTAGCCTGTAGCGGGCTGTATCCATCCTGTTGTGGCGGCGTGTAAAGGTACCTTAAGTTAAACAAGCTCAACCTTTCCACCCTGTCATCATGTTGGAGGTCTCCGTTAGGGATGGGCGAGTCTACTCGCTAGGACTCGTTACTCGGCGAGTAGTAAGGGACTCGCAGGACTCGGTACTCTGCGAGTTTCCAAGCGATTACTCGCACAGCAACGAGTCCAATGCAAATCAATGGCAATCCTAGTTTTTTCAGAGTTTAGAATCCAAGAGAAAAACGATTTTTGGCTCATTTGCATGCATTCAGAGTTTCAATGAGAGAGCATTCAGGATTTTTCTGTCTCTAAACTCGCTATCACTGTATCATTTTTGACAGTCAATTCGGTTCAACCTAACATAAACAGTAGCAGAGGAATCGCTGCAATACTCGCTTCCCCATTAATTAACATTAGACTCGCAACGAGTAGCGAGTCCCTGACTCAGACTCGTTACAGTCTAGCGATTCCGAGTAATTTAGGATTCGCCCATCCCTAGTCTCCATCCCTTTTCATCATTTTTAAACTGTGGAGCCCAAAACTGGATCCCATACTCTAGATGTGGCCTTTCAAGCGATTCATAGAGGGATAACATTACGCTGGGATCACTGAATTTTATCTCTTTTTAAACACTCTAAAATCTTGTTTGCCTTTGTAGCTGCTGCCTGACATTGAGTAATGCTGCTCAGCTTACTGGTAACCAGAATACCCTGGTCCTTCTCCTCTTCTGTGGTCCCGAGTTTACTTTCAATGAATGTATATGCAGCAGAAGGATTGCACCTTCCTAGGTGCATTACTCTACATTTATCAACATTAAATATCATTTGATCTGGCACGTGTGTGCCCATTCTGACACCTTATCCAGATCGCTTTGTATATTATAATGAGACAGTAAGATGCTTGGAAGGACGTGACTCGAGTACCCAAGTATGATGGAAGTTACAGTAAATGTAAACGTTTTTCCGGAAAAATGCTTGACTTCCCCATTGACTTTCATTATACTCAGGTACTGGAGTAACGCCAATCTGAGCATCAACTGCTCGTTACAAGTTCCAAACACCCAAGCATGGTAATTCACGATCATCACTAGTCCCTATTCAGCCTTCTGATAAGACTCAGTCACTATTGAAGATGCAACATTCCCACATACACCGGGGTACACAACCAAATGCACCCATATGTGCCTCACACCCAGTAGCGGAACTTGAGCCTGGCGGGCCCTGGTGCAGCAGTTGCTGGTGTGGAGCAGGGGGGGAGTTTGGGGGTGCTAGCAGGTCTAGTTGAGGGGGGGTGGGTGCTGGCAGTTGTAGTTGGAGAACGGGGGGTGCTGGCAGTTGTAGTTGAGGAGGGTGGATGGTGCTAGCAGTTGTAAGTGAAAGGTGAAGCGGCTCCTACCTGCACCGAGCCGTGCAGTGCAGGTCTGGGAGCCGGGCGGCAGAGGAGAGGAGGGGTGGGATCAGCCAAGGGAAGAAGGAAGATTCCCTCAGTTAACCTCCTCTCCTCTGACACAAGGTCACTGGGGGCGGCTGGAGGCTCCCCTGCAGGGAGGTGCAAGGCCCCCTACAGGTGCTTGAGGGGCCCCCTAGCCGGTCGGGCCCTGGTACAGCTGAACCAGCTGCGCCACGGTAGGTCTGCCCCTGCTCTCATCACTATGCTTCTGACAATGGTTGAAAAAGTATCACCTCAATAGTCCACCAATTAATGTCTCACCTTTAACAAACAATACTTCAAAACCACCCAGACTTCCCTCACTAACAGGGGGAACTTAGATGAATGATGAGTACACTTTCTTTATTAATTAAGTGATCACTTTATTAGTCAATTTGCATTTAATTCATAAAATCATAAAAATAATTTACATAAAAAAGTACCCTAATGACTACAAATAATTCATACTCAGGTCCAGGGCCGAGATTACCATATGATTACTTATGCACTAATCATCATTTAGTATAATAACCAGTATTCCCAGGTAGAGAGGGACACTATTTAACTGTTATAAAGAGACTGCACACTTTATTACATCAACCTGTGGCTCTAGTACTGACACAATGCACTATGTGCAATACACAATGCACATGTGTGCTGGCAAGAACTCTTACCCTGATACAGATTGCATGTGCAGGGAACCACCTTCAACAATAGCTATCCCTTAGTTATTACTGACACAATGCACTATGTGCAATACACAATGCACATGTGTGCTGGCAAGAACTTTTACCCTAATACAGGTTGCATGTGCAGGGAACCACCTTCAACAATAGCTGTCCCTTAGTTAATTACCATACCTGGTAGGTATTCTGCCTATGGTCTCGGTCCTGGTACCCCCACCGCCAACGTACGTTTCGTATTCTTCTTCCTCAGGGCGTGTACTTGCTACTAGATTTTAACGCTCTTTATACCCTCTGTACTAATCGCTGATCTGTTGCAGCCGCCATGGTCTCGGCGCATCACTTCCGACTCGCACGTCACTATCTAAGGCCAAAACCTCCCACATCCGGCCTGTGAACCGCAAGCAAGCGTTTCTGCGTGCTAGCGCGTCACATGACCGGTGTCGAGTCTGGGTGCGTGCTGAGTCTGTGATGCGCGCTCATAGAGGCTGCATTCCTTCCTGTTTGGGGCTGGGGAATTCCATTAACCCTCAGTTAACCTCTTTACTACTACTCCGGGCTCATTATATGTACCGTCTTACAATCTCTATACATGGCTATTTTTACTTATTTAACCTAGGTACAGTAATAACATTTTCCACTAATTATGTGTACTTTTGCTTTACAGCTCTGCTTCTATATATACATTTATCAGATGGATCTATCATTGCAATATCCCTACAACCGGGTATCATCTATACATAACATATATTCCAAAATTCAATAAATAATTACAAGTGACAGTGCATTATATATCCAATATTATACATTCAAATTTAAAGTGACAGTGCATATTTATTATAAAAAGTGTTATGAACAATTAATAAATAAATAATAAATAATATATATCCATGAATACATCATATATAAAGTGACGGTGCCTATATTATACATATTGCAATACATGATTACCATTACATGCATAATTCATTCCCAAATTGTCTATCATTGTTATATATTATAGAGCAAATGTACCCCTTCAATTGTTACTCCCATGTACCCAATCGTCTGCCCAGATCATCTTTATCCTTCCCATAATGTTTCTACCTCCCCAAAACATAGGTATGATTACGATTTTACAGCATTCCCATATTTTTTCCTTCTTTGAAACACACATTACAATCTTCCTTTTCTTTTTCCCTCCCCTCTTCTATTACTACATTTTTCTACTTATATTATTCTCATTCACCCCCATATAGATATACATATACACACAGCTTTTTACATCGATCTTCTTCTTTGGGGTTCAACTTTTGCTGTTATTCATATCCACCTGATCGTGTTTCTTCCAAGGGCATAAACTTTAATAAAATTCCAATCTAAAATTGTATAAAATCACAATTAAAAACAATATTCCTGCAAGGTTTCAATATGGTATAAACTATATGTAGATAATATCAACTAACTCCTGTCTCTTTATTCTACTCTAAAAAGGCTCCAAACCCTCTATTGACATTTAGACCTTGTGGAGCCAAAGTACCCAGACGGTATATCCATTTACTCTCGGTCTGAGCCAACTTTTTCGCCAGATTGCCTCCCCTACTTCCCATTTTAACCATATCGATCGCTTTTATCTTAAATAGGGAGGCGTCACATCCGTGATATAGTTTGAAGTGCTTGGGGATGGTCTTTAATTTAGCCACCTCCTCCTCATCCTTAGCCTTCTCTATATCACGGATGTGTTCCCTAACTCTAACCCTTAATTCGCGTGTGGTAAGCCCCACATAAAATTTCCCACACGGACATTCACCTTGATACACAACCCCTTTTGAGCTGCACGTCAGATAGTCCTTAATACTGTACTTCCTACTACCATCGAAGTTGGTGAATTCCCTGGACTTGCACATGTTCCTGCAACCCTTACAATTTTTACAGGGAAAGAATCCTTTTAAATGAAGCCATGTTTCCGATACCTCTTTCTTTTGTTCCCAGTGGCTTTTAACCAGCAGATCCTTCAAATTCTTTGATCTGCGAGCTGTTATACTGGGCCTTTCAGGAAGACAGTCCCTCAATACCGGATCTGAGGTTAAAATACTCCAGTGTTTGGCTATCACCTGCCGCATTTCTCTCCACTGTTTATTGTAGGTCGTGATAAACCTTACTACCTCCTGACCTTTATAATTTTCCTCCTTCTCCTTCCTTTTATATAAAAGATCATTCCTGGTCGTATTTTTTGCCCTCCAATATCCTTGATTGATGGACCTCCTACTATACCCCCTATCCACGAATCTCTGTTGTAAATCTTCAGCTTGTGTCTCAAATAGATTACTTGTAGAGCAGATCCTCTTGGCCCTTAAAAATTGGCCAATAGGAATCCCTCGTATGGTTGACGCTGGATGAGATGATGTTGCGTGTAACAGAGAATTCGTGGATGTGGGTTTCCTGTACATATCGGTCACTATGTATCCATTTTTCTCTGTTTTGATCTGAATATCAAGAAACTCAATTTCCCTTCCATACTTAAAGGACAGTCTGATGTTGAGATTGTTGTTATTTAATCTCCTCATCAGCTCTATCAATTCACTTTCCTCCCCCTCCCAGACAAACCAAAAATCATCAATAAAGCGCATCCAATTGTGCGCCTTCTCGATGCCGGGTACTGGTTCGCGGAAAAGATCTCCCTTTCCCACGCCCCCAGGAAAAGGTTCGCATACGAGGGGGCACAACTGGCCCCCATCGCTGTCCCCCTTTCCTGGAGGTACACCTGGCCAGAGAATAGAAAACAGTTGTGTGTCAGTACATACCCCAATAGCACCAAGAGCAGTTCCACAATATCTCTCTCCATGTTACTATTCTCCAAGTAGAATCTTGCTGATTTAATGCCATCTTCGTGCTTGATTGAGGTATAAAGTGCTTCCACATCTGCGGTGACCATTATCTCATTCTCTGCCAAATGTAACCCATCGAGCCTGTGCAATGCCGCCGTGGTATCCTGTATATATGATGGTAATGTGAATACTAATGGTTTTAAATAATAATCTATTATCTTACTGACGACATCACACAGGCTCTCAATTCCCGATATAATGGGTCTTCCTGGGGGGTCTAGTGGGTCCTTATGTATCTTTGGTATAAGGTACATTGTTGCCATTTTTGGTTGCAACTTGTCCATAAAATCCACCAACTTTTTTGGTATAGTTCCCTCCTGATGTGCCCTGTCCAGGATTTCCATCAACTCCTGCTGATATTCAAAAAGTGGATTATTTGCCAATTTTTTATAGCAACCTGCCTCATTGAGGATCTTTTTTGCTTGTTTTGCATAAAGGTCACTAGGCCATACCACCAAATTCCCCCCTTTATCAGCGGGTTTGAAAAGTACATCCTGCCAGTCCATCATTTCTTTTAACGCCCTCCTCTCCTCCTGTGATATATTTGAGGTATAGTTGGGCTTCCTGGCAAGAATCTCCATTTCTTCTGTTACTACCCTGGTAAAGATTTCCACCGCAGGGCACACATTAAAACTTGGGAACGATTTCTTGGTTGCTATTAAATTTTCCGGAAATTTACTTACCATTGAGGTCTCCTCCTCCTCTTCTCCCTCCTCCTCGATCGTCTCCAGTGCATTTATGATTTTAATTTCATCTTCCGAAAAGTGCTTACTCGGATCCTTTCTATGATGTAACTTTTTGAGGATTAATTTTCGCGAGAACAAGTGGATATCCTTAATGACTAAAAACGGGTCTAAGGATGTAGATGGGGAAAATGTTAATCCCTTTTCCAACAAATTTAATTGTACATCGGACAACACATGGGGAGATAAATTAATTACCTTATATCTGTCACTTCTTTGAGCTTTAGCCCGGTTATTGAAACCGCGTTGTTCCTGATTTTTACGCTTTACTGCTTGTCTAGTCCTGGGCTCTGGTTGCTGATTAAAGCTTCTATCACTCACATCCGATATGTTGCCCGTTGTAGAAGCCAATGATCCGCCTGAGGCTCTTCTCCCTCCGGCTCTCATCTGTTCATTTCCCCTATTCTGCCACCGATAGACCCGTTCATTTTCATAGTCATTGACATCTCTTTGAAATTTACGATATTTTCTCTCGCTAGTCTCTTTTTCACATTTCTCCACATCTTCATCTATTTCTTTCATGTGCTTAGAGAGATTTTCTGCACTCAGTTCATCAGAAAGCACTTTGTGCAGTCTTATCAATTCTTCATTCATTACAGACAACAATGAATTATTCTTATCTATAATTATATTTACAAATTTCTCTGAGCACATATCAGCTGCACTTCTCCATTGGTTTGTAAGGAGCTCATCATCTAGGTCAAAGGAGGGAAAAAGTTGGATCCTTAGACCTCTAGGCACTATTTTGTTTTCAATATATTTTTCAAGAGCTGTTTTAGTCCACCACACACGAGTTTTCTTTAGTAGTATGTTTCTATACCGTCTCAATGCCTCGTTTACTGACATAGGAGTCTCTGTTGATGTTAATAGGGTACCCCTTTTAAATAAGTCACTGGCTTTGGACTGCCAGGACGCCTCTCTTGCTTTGTTATCCATTGTAGAATTGCTTCTGGACAATCTGTTATAAAACAGAATCAATTATCACCTCAATAGTCCACCAATTAATGTCTCACCTTTAACAAACAATACTTCAAAACCACCCAGACTTCCCTCACTAACAGGGGGAACTTAGATGAATGATGAGTACACTTTCTTTATTAATTAAGTGATCACTTTATTAGTCAATTTGCATTTAATTCATAAAATCATAAAAATAATTTACATAAAAAAGTACCCTAATGACTACAAATAATTCATACTCAGGTCCAGGGCCGAGATTACCATATGATTACTTATGCACTAATCATCATTTAGTATAATAACCAGTATTCCCAGGTAGAGAGGGACACTATTTAACTGTTATAAAGAGACTGCACACTTTATTACATCAACCTGTGGCTCTAGTACTGAACAAATGCACTATGTGCAATACACAATGCACATGTGTGCTGGCAAGAACTCTTACCCTGATACAGATTGCATGTGCAGGGAACCACCTTCAACAATAGCTATCCCTTAGTTATTACTGACACAATGCACTATGTGCAATACACAATGCACATGTGTGCTGGCAAGAACTTTTACCCTAATTAAAGGTTTAACCCTAGGTTAAATAAGTAAAAATAGCCATGTATAGAGATTGTAAGACGGTACATATAATGAGCCCGGAGTAGTAGTAAAGAGGTTAACTGAGGGTTAATGGAATTCCCCAGCCCCAAACAGGAAGGAATGCAGCCTCTATGAGCGCGCATCACAGACTCAGCACGCACCCAGACTCGACACCGGTCATGTGACGCGCTGGCACGCAGAAACGCTTGCTTGCGGTTCACAGGCCGGATGTGGGAGGTTTTGGCCTTAGATAGTGACGTGCGAGTCGGAAGTGATGCGCCGAGACCATGGCGGCTGCAACAGATCAGCGATTAGTACAGAGGGTATAAAGAGCGTTAAAATCTAGTAGCAAGTACACGCCCTGAGGAAGAAGAATATGAAACGTACGTTGGCGGTGGGGGTACCAGGACCGAGACCATAGGCAGAATACCTACCAGGTATGGTAATTAACTAAGGGACAGCTATTGTTGAAGGTGGTTCCCTGCACATGCAACCTGTATTAGGGTAAAAGTTCTTGCCAGCACACATGTGCATTGTGTATTGCACATAGTGCATTGTGTCAGTAATAACTAAGGGATAGCTATTGTTGAAGGTGGTTCCCTGCACATGCAATCTGTATCAGGGTAAGAGTTCTTGCCAGCACACATGTGCATTGTGTATTGCACATAGTGCATTGTGTCAGTACTAGAGCCACAGGTTGATGTAATAAAGTGTGCAGTCTCTTTATAACAGTTAAATAGTGTCCCTCTCTACCTGGGAATACTGGTTATTATACTAAATGATGATTAGTGCATAAGTAATCATATGGTAATCTCGGCCCTGGACCTGAGTATGAATTATTTGTAGTCATTAGGGTACTTTTTTATGTAAATTATTTTTATGATTTTATGAATTAAATGCAAATTGACTAATAAAGTGATCACTTAATTAATAAAGAAAGTGTACTCATCATTCATCTAAGTTCCCCCTGTTAGTGAGGGAAGTCTGGGTGGTTTTGAAGTATTAATGGTTGAAAAAGGAATTTTTTTGTACATAGTGCATGACATACTAAACCATTCTTCACTTTCTTTCTCTCTCTCATTTATATCAGACAAGTCTTAGTTTATGAAAAGCTTCTTTAAAATCCTTGTTCTTCAGGGTGTATACAATAGGATTAAGCAGCGGGGTCAGCACGGTATAAATCAGAGATAAGACCTTACTTATGGTCAGGGATTGACCCTTTGATGGAATAAGATAAACAATAAATAGTGTCCCATAAAGCATGGAAACCACAATGAGGTGGGAGCTGCAGGTGGAGAAGGCTTTGTGTCTACCGGTGTTGGATGGGATCTTCAGTATGGTGATGGCAATGTAGACATAGGATGTCAAAATAATTATAAAAGGGCTAAATCCATTTAAAGCACCAATCATAAGAATCTCTATATGGATTATGGATGTATCAGAGCAGGAGAGCTGGAGAATAGGTTCTAAGTCACAGTAGAAATGGTCAATAACATGAGGTCCACAATAATAGAGATTATACATAGAGATCATATACATCAACATCACTGCAAGGCCAACCAACCAAACTATGGTTACAGATGCCACACAAAACAAGGGATTAATTATAGAATGATAACGAAGGGGGTTACAGATGGCCAGATACCGGTCATAGGACATCACCGACAGGAGAAGACATTCCGAAGACTCCGACATCACAAAGAACGAAAACTGGAGGATGCAACCGACGAGAGTCACCGAGCTTCCCCCATACAGAACTGTGAGAAGAAGGGTGGGGACAATGTCTGTAGTCAGCAGGATGTCACACAACGACAGCTGAGTAATGAAGAAGTACATGGGGGACTGGAGGGGTTTACTGAGGAGAAATAGAGCAATGATTAGAAAGTTCCCTGAGATAGTGGCCCAGTACATGAGAACCAGAAGAGAGAAGAACGGGAGATTGAAATGGTGAAGATTTGAGAATCCGAGCAGATTGACCTCTGATACATTATTTGATATCTGAAAAAAAAGAAAAATTATTAATTGTGCAAATTTGTTAGGAAACAAATTTAAGAAAATATAGAAAAATCTAATTTAAAATATGATGTAATTTGTTTATTAAACAAAAAGTTTATAGTTGTGCAACCTATTAAATTACTATTATTAAAATGATAATTATTATTAATATTTTTTTTTAGAAACCACAGCTGCCATATCCCTTTATAATGTTGCCTTTATTTTGTATGGAGTTGTCCCTAAGAACCTTGAATGTCAGACCGTATCAATGTAGGGTATGTCCAGAACACAGTTGACTCATGAAGGTCCTGTTTCATGGACGAAGCCTCCTAGCAATACTTTGGTCGGGTGTTGTGTTGGTATTGGCATTGGCCTGTGTATACTCATTATAGGTGAAATTGTTTCTATTCTTTTAATTACTGTGCCTTTCAATATCCTATTATTTTGTTTATGTTTAATACTGTTAACTGGAAAATGGAGTAACACCAGCAGGTATAAATGTTACTCCCATTCTTATAACACCATGACTAATGCATTGCCGAAACGCGTAGGGTTGCATGATTGAATTGAATGATCTATGGAGGTAATAAACATATTAAGTTTTGGAATTCCCCGACTGGTAACCTATTGTGCTGACTGGATTCTCCTTCTTTTTCTAAGTCTGCAGAGTCTCAGGCTGGCTTCACACCACGGCAAGGTCTGCTCCGGGGCTGTCCGGTGTAAACCAGACAGCCCCGGACCGGTTTTTGGCCCCATAGTAGCCTATGGGGCCGTATGGAGCCGGATGGCAGCTCTCTGCCATCGGGTTTCCATCTCTCCGGATGAATCCAGGAGAATTCGGATTATTCTCACCGGACACAAAAATGTTGCTTGCAACATTTTTGTGTCCGGGGAGAAAAATCACCCGAAAAAGCCGGATCCCGGATTTTCCCGGATTGTCCTGGATTCTCCCGGATCTGGGGCAATCCGGTTCTCCCTAACATGGGAGCCTATGGGCGTATCCGGGAACTGGATACCGGCGGCCGCACGCTGCTGTTGTTTCAGGACCGCGGCTAGCTCCATGCTAGCCACGGTCTTGAAAAAACAGCAGCTGCGGCTGCAATTACAGCCATCCGGCTGCACACTACTTTTAACTAATGGTGGAAAGTTACATACAGCAGGGAGGGAAAGGAACATACAACGAGTCATTTCACACTTTACTTAGCGCTTCCACTGGTCCTTTGTACTTTGTAACGATCAGCAATCTCAAAGCAGGGGCCTGATCGCTGCTAAGTGTCACACATAACGAGATCGTTAGCGAGATCGCTGTTACGTCACAAAATCTGGGACTTAACAACAATCTCGCTAACGATCTCGTTATGTGTGATGGGGGCTTAAGGGTGTCAGCACTCACCTAAGGCAAATCGTCAGCTTTTAATTCATGGCAAACACTTCAATACACGAGTAAGGGTCATCTGACCCGAGGTGAGGAGAGGGAGAGGACGACAGGGTTCCATTAAGGAAAACAATCATGAACTATTGAACTTCAACGGATCCAGTGAGGGAAGTGATTATAAAGCAAGTAATTAGAAACGTGTGACATCAAAACCAAACCCTCTCAATGTGATATTTGCAATAAATTACTGTGAATAAAACATATTGTGCATGACTACTTAAAATGTATCAATCCTTTAATGTTAATGGAGAAAAATAACGTACAATATGTTTTATTCACAGTAATTTATTGTAAATATCACATTGAGAGGGTTAGGTTGTGATGTCCCACATGTTTCTAATCACTTGCTTTATAATCACTTTCCTCACTGGATCCGTTGAAGTGCAACAGCACGAAACGATCGTCATCCTTTACGGCACCCTGTCGTCCTCTTCCCCCCTCCACTCAGATGACCCTTAGCCAATGATTTGCCTTCGGTGAGTACTACCATGTTTATTCATCTACTAATCGTGCAGAGCCCTGGCTCTGGGCTTGTGGATTGTGCACCTGAGACGGTAACATCTTTGACTTCATGGGACATCGGCGGTGAGTTAACATCTTTGACTTCATGGGACACCGGCGGTGAGTTAACGTCTTTGACTTCATGGGACACCGGCGGTGAGTTAACGTCTTTGACTTCATGGGACACCGGCGGTGAGTTAACATCTTTGACTTCATGGGACACCGGTGGTGAGTGTCTTTGCAGATATTTTGAGCGGGGTCAGTGTCTGTACTACTTGTCCATCATGATCTTCTGCCATTCTATTTTGAAGTAAAGGTTAAATGATAACCTCATTACATTGGTTATTACGATTGTGACCTGTTTAGGTTACTCACATATTTTAATACATCAAAAAATATCAATGTAAAAGAAATTAGGTAAAACTTATTTCTTACTAAACACCGGAGAGAAAAGATAACTAATATTTAAACCTTCAGTAATTGTTTATTTACAAACCAGACTTACGTGAACGTCTTCTGTCTCCATTTGTTTGTCCATTTCATAATTTTATTTAATATTTTAATATTAGAATTATCAATTGATAAGTAGTGTTATAATGACTGTAGACCGGTGTAGACAGTGCCGCCGTCATTGTAGAATTCATCTGATTCCAGTCATTTTCCAGTTACATTTATACAGCGAGAAACACCGGTTGAGCACAAGGGAGGAACATCCCCCGAGCTTTCATGGATTTCTTCTCCATTGAGACCTTTTCTGTCTGGATTTAATTTTAATTATTTACATCATATTTAACAGCTGTTACAAATTTAAATATTACAATATAATAATGCAGGAACATAAAAATTATCAAACTTGAAATTAATAATATTTTCTACATATTTTCATAAATTTTCAATTTAAGAATAAAAGCATATATTATAATAGCAAAACTTAATTATAAACTATGCCAAATGTAGATTTTATGTCCTGCCTTTCTAAATATTTTGATATTAAACGCTTACCACGGAAGCAGGGTTTTCCTCTTCCTGACATGGTCAATTTTTGCAATTCTAGCCAGTGTTTTTTTTATGTGGTACTTAATGATCAACGAAAAGTTAAATACTTGGATTCGAGAGTAGAGATGAGCAAAACTTTTGAAGTTTGGCTTCAGTTAAGGTCCCCATATGGGCATATGTTTGCCGAGCCTCTAAATCCCATTTAAATCAATGGATAGCAAAATCAAAGACCTAGAAAAGACCTTCAAAAGTGCCAAACACAGTTCAAACCATTTTACAGTGCAGACCTGCTGTTTTGGCACAGACATTAGCTTCCTACACCATTACTTAGCAAGCTTCAGCATCGTTGTAATACTCACCATGCTTCCGAGCCAGCTCATGAACCTCAGACATCCTCATGACTTCCCTAAGGCTGTCTCAAGTTACACAGCTGGTATTATGCAGCAGGGAATCCCACTGACCACATGGTACATTGTGTGATGCTTCTTTTGAAGCAGATTTTTTTAATGTACATTAAAATCTGCATGTTAATCCTGAGGCCAGCAAACTCTATCAGATATATAATAGTTTTAACACCGGAGCTGGCTCCTGGGGATTGTGTTTAAGGTGGGTAGTATTCACATTCCTCCCTAAGCACCTGTTGTTGCTTGTAAGCCTGAGGGGAGTATCATGTTAACTACCCCTAGTGGTGCATTATAGTAAATTTTATTTATAGTTAAGTCCCAGTGCTAACAGTATGCCTATAGGTGACTATGAAGGAAGCATATTGAATATACTTACCCTAACACTATGGTCAACAGTAGCCCGGCATCTAGAAGCCAGTATTTGAGATTGCAATTGAAAGTTTTAGCCTGTGGACATTTTAAATTATAATTTTATTGTCGGTATATACAATATATTATAACTTCATTTTCATTTTTATTTAATAAACATCCCGAAGAAGAGTTAAGTAAATTTTCAGAGAACCCTTCTTTCATAGTCAACTATAGGGGTACTTTTAGCGCTGGACCTTAACCATAAATAAAGTCTATAAGAGTTCAGAAGTATTGTTCCAATGTGTTTTTTTCCCATGAAAATTTGGTGCAGATTTTGGGGCATAAAAAATAAATTTTAACCATATGTGTGGCTATGGGTGGCATGGTGGCTCAGTGGTTAGCATTACATCCTTGCAGCGCTGAGGTCCTGGTTTAAATTCCCACCAAGGACAACATCTGCAAGGAGTTTGTATGTTCTCCCTGTGTTTGTGTGGGTTTCCTCTGGGCACTACAGTTTCCTCCCACATTTCAAAGACATACTGATACAATGTTTAGATTGGGAACTCCAAGAGGGACAGCATTACTGATGTATGTAAATTGCTATGGAGTAAAAAGCGCTATATGAATGAATAAATATTGTTATATCCATGAAAGAAAAAGTCAGGCGGCACTCACCGAATTTTAGAGATCCTTTTATTTGTCCAGTAATTCACAGGACATAATCACGCGGGAGAGGGAGTGGAGAGCACGGACAACGGCTGCAGTTTCGCGGAGCAATGCCATTTCAACGGGTCTAACTGGACACGTTGAAGCGGCATTGCTCCGTGAAACTGCAGCCGACGTCCGTGCTCTCCACTCCCTCTCCCCGTGTGATTATGTCCTGTGAATTAGTGGACGAATAAAAGGATCTTTAAAATTCGGTGAGTGCACCCTGGCTTTTTCTTTCATGGATATTTGGATTTCTTCCATAATGGTGTGCAACACAGTGCTTCGAGAGGCACCCTGATCCAGGATTGCATTCCTCAAGCCAAGGAAGACTTCTAAGCCTGATCCCGGTAGGTGCCCGGTATTTCCTTTTCTACTGCATCGTGAATAAATATTATTATATTATGTGCAAGGAAGAAAAAAGTAAATTGGGCATAGCAATTTTGACCTATCATAGACTTTGCTTGCCTCAGACATGCAGATTTTGATGCAGATTCTGAAAATCTGCTTTAAAAAAAGCATCAAATAATGTCCCATGGTCAAAGTCAATAAAAGTATCTAGGGAGACTGACATCTGTTTTGAAATGGCTCAAGCATTCCTCTTGCCCCCTGGCTACATCCGCAGATACTTCTAGGACAGGGGTGACCCACTACAGTCCCCAAGGTCTGAAAACTGTGCAAGTGTTAAGGATTTCCTTAGCATTGCACAGGTGCTCATTTCATCACCTGCAGAGGTGAAGATTCCAGCACCTTGTACAATCCTAAGGAAATCCTGAAAACAAGCACTGTTTGCAGATTTTGAGGTCTGCATTTGGCTAGCTCTTTTCTACAACAGTGTGTGTAGTGTCTTGCATTTTTATTCCTCACACCTTTAGGCCAGAGGACTTCGGCTTGTTCACCAGTCTCTGTAGGGCAGTATCAAAGCAACTGTATGCAGAAATAGTCCAGCACACAAGGAGTGAAGTAAAATAAACAAAATGGTGTTGTCCCCAGCCAGCGGGTCTCCCAGAGAGTATTTTGACCCTATACAAAGAGGGAGAGTTTTAGGGTCATTTTATATTTCAAACTTTTTTCCCGAAGAATTCTGTGTTTGGCAATTTTTTTGCAAATTCTAAGGTTTACAATCGGCGATGTTCATGCCGAATTTGAAATTGGCAAACATGTTTTGGGAAGGTTCATTCTTTATTTGGGAGAATTGTAACAAGTAGTTTGTAATAATTACGTATTCGTTCTGAATCGCAAGTACAATGCAAGTCAAAGGGAAATGCAAGTAATTTTTAGCTGAATCCAACAAAGAAGTCTAGGTGCTTGAGGAAAAGGCTAATATGGGTGGGAAAGGGCTGACACAGAATAAGAAGAGCCTGGAGAATATGTCTGCAGCATTTCTGACTAAGGCTGCTTTCACATCAGCGTTTTTTGCTGATCGCGGCAGTTGCGGTGAAAAAAACGCAACTGCCGCGATTACCGCATAACAGCCGCACTTGCGGTTCACTTGCGGCAAGCCCCATACAATGTCTGTGGGGATTGCGGTAAGTGTGCGGCAGGTGTGTCAAGTGCGGCATCAGCACTTGCCGCAGGTGCGGCCGCGAAAAAAAGGCGGTATGCCGCAGTTTTTTCACGGCCGCACCTGCGTCAAGTGCCGATACCGCACTTGCTGCAAGACCCATAGACATTGTATGGGGCTCGCCGCAAGTGAACCGCAAGTGCGGCCTTTATGTAGTAATCGCGGCAGTTGAGTTTTTTTCACCGCAACTGCCGCGATCAGCGAAAACCGCTGATGTGAAAGCAGCCTAACATATGGTTTCTGAAAATACAGTAAGTTTGTTACATTATTACACCACTTTTACAGATACACAAGAACAACTACCAAAATAGACCTAAATTGCATTTTACAGGCACATGTGTTAAAAAAAAAACAGTTTTGCCTGTATAATGACTTGTATATAAGGCTAAATAAAGATGAGGGGAAAAAAATCCCTTTTCCTGTTTGTTCAAACGTAGCGTTATTGCTTTTATTTCTTTTACAATTGGGAGGGCTCTGACTTTAACATTTTGTAGGTCCCTCCTTGATACATAATTTTTAGTTATCTATTCCGGAGCACTTTACAAGGCAGCTAGAATGTACCCTTTGATATGTTGAACTTTGTCCTCAGGTGACCCTGTAACATACGTTTAGGAGGGACTGCTATTACATATACATTTGGGCAGTCCCTACCTCATTGTTACTGAGATAGTGGAATACATATTCAGTAGCACTTTACAATGCCAGTTACAACGTGCCCATTGGTGTATTGGGCTTTATCCTCCTTTACCCTCCTTCCACAAATAAGGATTTTCTTGCCGAAACGCATCAGATTAGTTATCTCCGTGCCTAAGGTATTTACTGTAGCTAGAATGATGTTTATTCCAAGAATAAAGACTGAAACTTTTTAATTCATCTCCGGATTCTGGATTTCTCTAGTTTCTCACTGTTAGGGTACCTTTACACGCCGCTACGACAGGATGGATACAACCCGCTACTTCACGTGCACGAGCACGCTCAAACGGTTACAAACGGTAAACGCAACACCTTTACACGCCGCCACAAGGTGCGCTACGCTACGTTACATCTATAGCTAGCTACATCGCCGGGTGTCTCAAGTAGCCATCTGTAGCGTACCTTACCTCATTTACACACCGCTACAACAAGCTAATATGGGCGGACCTGGTGCAGCAGGGACAGCACATAGGCGTGCCACAATTGTGGATTACGAGACGTCCGTACGATGATAGGACAAAGCAAGAAACCCATGATTGGGCAGGCATCGCAGGAGGCTGATTAGTAGATGACGCTCGAGCAATTGTGTAGTGTGACTGGTCAGCTCCTTAAATATGCCTCCCTATGCAGCGACTGCCAATCATAACGCAGGAGCTTCCTCCAATGATCGCTGAAGGGGCGCGGTATCCCGGAGCCTGTGTCACGCCCCAACTACATACCAGGTACTTAGCCTGGTGTGTAGACATCCCTTCTGCTCCTTCTTTACACGCCGATACAGCTCGCTACAATCGGCTTTGTAGCCATCTGTTTTCGAGCAGTGCTCGGAAACAGATGTATCTGTTGCCGGCTGCCTCCTACCGTCTTCACACGCCGCTACTACGGGCTATATTGACGCTACAAGCTACATTTGTAGCCTGTAGCGTGTTGTATCCATCCTGTCGTAGCGGCGTGTAAAGGTACCCTTAAGAATAATGGCATAACCAATGCCATGGTTGCTGCCACTAATGTTCATCTATAGATTTGTGGGGGCCCTCCTATGTTCATTTGAGAGTGCCCTCACCTATCCATATTTAAGAGCCCTCATTCATTCATTTAC
This sequence comes from Allobates femoralis, assembly GCA_033576535.1. Classification (NCBI taxonomy): domain Eukaryota; kingdom Metazoa; phylum Chordata; class Amphibia; order Anura; family Aromobatidae; genus Allobates; species Allobates femoralis. The sequence goes on from JARQOC010000004.1 coordinate 4,292,198, forward strand.
CAAGCCCCACAGTAGGCCCTCTGCAATAGGTTGTGCCCCCCCACCTTGAGCAGTGCAGTCTAAAATACCCTCCAGATAAGTTCCAAGCTTGAAGCACTGCTGTAGTGATGATAAGAAGCGGCAACAGGCTCAGTATCAGCTGATATCTACTTTACTTGATAAACTGCACACCTTAGCAATGGTGCCAACATTGTTAGCCACCTAGGTTTACCAGAGGCATGAGCCAGCTTCCAAACAGAATTTTAAGTGGGCCAACAAGTGGTCAGCAATGGTCAGTGTAAATTGCTATGGAATATGTATTCTTTATATTAGTAACAATGTGGGACAAGCCAGGGCTGTTTTTTTGCCAGCAATTGTCACTGTAAATTGCTATCGAATATGTACCCCCTATATCAGTAACGATGTGGGATAACCCAGGAATATTTTTTGTAGTCATCCGCATCCTTCAGTGAAGTCAACCGAGGCATTGCATATGCGTGTAATTCATCAAGGCGTCTTGCAGATGAGGCAATTTCCAAGCTCTGCAGCTACGAAGTCAAACCAGGCTTCAAAGTCAGCCCTGTACCATGTTCCAACATGTGTCAGGCTGCCACCTGTAAAGGTCTGAGGCATGCATTATACCAATAATAGTGAGTGGTACAGAGCTAGGATAATTGGCCCAGCATGGGAATGGACGTATTCCAATGCATATAAGGCATCAACCTATATAGATCTGCCAAGTGTATTACCCCTATTTCTTGGGCCTAGAGGGAATGTCCAGAAAATGGAGCAAACAACAACCACCAACATTTTGGACTAAATTTAAGGACAACGACAATTTAGGGAAAGAGGGACAGTCCTCTTATTTTGGACCCTGGACAATTCAGAGCTGTTTTTTGACCGGCAATGTTGACCTTAAATTTCTATCAAATATGCATCCCCTATATCAATATCTATTTGGGACAACCCAGTGCTGTTTTTTTTGCCAGCTATGGTCACTGTAAATTGCTATCGAAGAAACTGTGACAAGGGACTGACATGAAAAACATTACTCCTATTGGTAGCAGTAGGACTACTCTAGTAGTTGGGCCAGGGCAGAATGTGCATCGGCTTTCAAAAAATTAGCCCCGGGGGCTAAGGAAGAGACCAAGACATGGGCCTCCGATGACAAATGTTAAAGAAAAACACGCTCAGACAATACACTAGCGGCAGGGCAGGCCAGGTTTTAACAATAGCGCACCCTGTTTGATATATAATTAACTATACTGTTTTAAGGAATAACGCTGAAGAGGGTGGACACATGTGAGAGGTGCAACTTTTGTAGTTGACATAATGCTTTTCCAAATAACAAAGGTTTATTGAAGCTGACCCAGTTTTTGCACATTTTCCCCCCACCTCTGTTGCACCTGATGTGTTTGTCTCTCCTCTGTAAACCTATACACTCGATCACTAGAGCCCCTCATAACCGGTGATCACCTCCACCCCCACCCACATATTACCCATACACTCCGTCACTAAATCACAATATGTGTTTTTTAACCGTGTATCGGATATTTATTAGTATTATTTTTATCTAATTTTTTTTTTATATAAAATGCTTTAAGGATAAAAATTTGGTGATTTCCTGCTCTCAAATCAAACCGGGGTGCAATAACTGCATGAGAGTTCAGATACCAATTAAAGAAAAAGATCATGCAGATACATAATGCACACCCTTTTATAATATTGTAAATTTTATTAGTATCAAAAGACAGGCAAAACAACACATATAATTAAACCATTTAAAACAATAAATAAATAAAGAACGAGCAGAAGGGAGTATAAGACTCGGATGATAATCCATTTTAACTCACAAAAGTCTAAACCGTGATGCAAACCCCTTTTTTTTCTTAACAAAGAACACCATTCCACCATGGGAGAAATCAAGGGTCTAATATGATCCTTAGCAAGGCTTCGGTGCAGTAATCTTTTATAGAGATGAGCCACCACCCCGATGTTCGAGTTCGATTCGATTCGCTGAATCGACGGGGTGTTCGACGAATGTTCGTCGAATGCTCGACGAACACCGTCGAATATCCCGGAACACGAAAAAAACAGGATTGTGGGGCTGTTTCACTTCCACAATGTATATACATACATTGTGGAAATGAAATAAAGTCAAATAAAGTGTTAAAAATAAAAAAATAATGTATGCTCACCTGTCCGCGGTCCACCGAAGCCTCCGGTATGGTCCTGTCACTGTGGCTTACAGGACCTGTGGTGACGTCAGTTCTCGCGGGAACTCCGGTCACATGACCGGAGTTCCGTGAGAACATGACGTCACCACAGGTCCTATAAGCACAGGACCTTGCCGGAAAGCTTAAAATAGACATTTTTATGTTTTAGACACTTTCTTTAAGTAAAAGAAAGTGTCCGAAACATAAAAATGTGTATTTTAAGCTTTCCGGCAAGGTCCTGTGGCTTACAGTGTCTACAGCAAGTATGGGGATGGGTTTTGCCAGAATGCTGCAGAGTATGGGTCTTGGCAAACTGAGCAGCCACCAAATTGGACATCGCCCTACTATCCAAAAGAACAAAAATGATTTCCGTGTTCATAGGTATAAAAACTACTGCAGGTAAGGCAAACAGAGATGCACATGTAGAGGCGATATATGTACCCAGGCAGTAATCCTCCACACAACCCGGGGTCAGAATTTTTCTAACAGGTTTTTCAGTTAAACTATTTATGAGCAGGCATCAATAAAATGGCCCCTTTGACTGCTAAAGAACCCAATCCCCTGCTTACAGCAAAGGCCTAGACTAAGGAGAGGCCCCTCTTAACTGCATGGATTCATCCCCAGGGAGTACTACTGTACTAAAAAAATGATTCAACACCAGAATATCCCTAAGGTGTCTCTTCATTCGGATGGCTAAGACCATAGCCGTTTCTAAATATTTAGGAGTTATGTACTAAACAAAAGAATTTTTTTTAACTTTTATGATATGCCCTGCCTAAAATGGCTTCTAAGGGCAGGGTTTAATATAGTTAAGGGTTAAAAGAATGAATACTTACCCTTTCCGATGCCTTTTCGTGGTCTCCGGTACGGAGGCAAGGGGATGTATTGTCCTGCCAGGACCTTCCGTGATGTCAGAGTGATGTTACCGGCGCTGATTGGTGGCTCATGGTCATGTGATATATATCACATGATCGCGAGTGGCCAATCAACGCCCGTAACATCACTCTGATATCATGAAAGGCCCTGCTAGGACGATACATCGCCTTGCCTCTGTACCGGAGACCCTGAAAAGGCATCGGAAGGGGTAAGTATTCATTCTTTATTATTTGTAATACATTTGTCTTTATTTAATTTTGATTTCTCAATGTGTATTAATACACTACGAAATCAAATGGGGTTGGTCACTGATGTCACAGGGGAGGAGGAATCGGGATTATTACTCCTCCCCCGGGCTGTAAAAAAGCATGCTGTGTGAACGTAGCCTTGTATCACATAAGTCTTTTTTTATGAAAAGCTTCTATAAAGTCCTTGTTCCTCATAGTGTATATAACAGGATTAAGCAGTGGGGTCAGCACAGTGTAAATCAGAGATAAGACTTTACTAACACTCAATGATTGACCACTTGACGGAAAAAGATAGACAATAATTAGTGTCCCATACAGCATGGAAACCACAATGAGGTGGGAGCTGCAGGTGGAGAAGGCTTTGTGTCTACCGGTGGTGGATGGGATCTTCAGTATGATGATGGCAATGTAGACATAGGACATCACAATTATTATAAAAGGACAAAATCCATTTAAAACACCAAAGCTAAGAATGACTTTATGAATCATGGATGTGTCAGAGCAGGAGAGCTGCAGAATAGGTTCTAAGTCACAGTAGAAATGGTCAATGATATGAGGTCCACAGTAGTGTAGATAAAGCATAGGAATGACATAAATTAATGCTATGATAAAAACAATTAACCAAATTATAGTTACAGACAAGACACAAAACACGTGATCCATGATGGCGTTATATCGGAGGGGGTTACAGATGGCCAGATACCGGTCATAGGACATCACCGACAGGAGAAGACATTCCGAAGACTCCGACATAACAAAGATAGAAAACTGGAGAATGCAACCGATGAGAGTCACCGAGCTTCCCCCATACAGAACCGTGAGAAGAAGGGTGGGGACAATGTCTGTAGTCAGCAGGATGTCACACAACGACAGCTGAGTAATGAAGAAGTACATGGGGGACTGGAGGGATTTACTGAGGAGAAATAGAGCAATGATTAGAAAGTTCCCTGAGATAGTGGCCCAGTAAATGAGAACCAGAAGAGAGAAGAACGCGAGATTGAAATGGTGAAGGTTTGAGAATCCGAGTAGAATAACTGAGGTGACATTGTTTCCTACCTGAAAAATAAAACAAGAAAACGTTATCGATTGTGCAAAATAGTTATGAAACTCATAATGAAAAAAGTGGAAAAATGTACATTTAATGAATGTTAATTTATTTACTGAGCAAAAATAAGAAAAAAAAAATCACTTTCTTTAGCACCAACTTCAGCTTGGTCTCCGCCAAGTATTCCTCGTAAACGAAGACTGTCTGACCCACAATCCAGATGAAGGATAGGGTTGGTGCTCACTAGAGAAAGCCCGGAGTCAGGCAAAACAATCCAGTGAAGCATTCCGGGGCACATGATCCTTTAAAATTACAACATTCCAAAAAGTTCATATGAGCATGGCAGTGCAAGAGAGGGAGTCTTCATCGGCAGAAGACCAGCTGAAAAGGACAATGGTCCGTTTCGTGTCACCAAACTTTTAAGCCGGTTTCATGCGGAGGGCATGCAGACGCAAACGCATTGAAAACGCTGCCATACTGATGTGAACGCAGCGGAGATTCTCCACATGCGTTCACATCAGTATGGTGCCCAGCCAGCAGATCAGCCATCTCAGCGGTGGCCAGGAGATGACGATCAGCGGCAGAGATCTCCTCCTCCCGCCCTCCGCCGAGATCGCTGATTGGTCACCGGGAGAGATTTTAATGTGATCCGCAGCGTTCTCCTGCGCTGTCATGCGGAGGACACTGCGGATCCTTTGAGACCCATGCATTGTTTGTGCGCTTGCGGGTGCTTGCTGATAATACCAGTGCCTGTGAACGCACAAACATTTGGCTACGTTCGGAGTGTGGAGAAGGGCGCACAATTTATGCGCATCCAAATGCAACCGCAACCGAACGCAGCCAAATTCAGGCATCATGCGTTAAACATAGAAACACAGTGCGCATGCGTTTGGCTGCATTCGGTACGCTGCTCTGAAAAATGCAAATGTGAAACCGGCCTTACAGCTAAGATCCAATAGAAGCGCAGTCGCTCGAAACAGACCGTCGTCTTTCTCAGCTGATGTTCTGCCGATGGAGACTCCCTCTCCTGCACTGCCAGGCTTGTATTAACTTGAAGGAATGAAATAAATGTTAGATTTTAAATGTCTTATTTGCTTTAATTTATGTACTGCACATGAAGTTGTTAGCGGTATAATTTCTAATAATAATAATATTAATAAAAATATCAACTCTTATTCTTATCAAACCTCATCACGTCTGTTATTAGGATCGTGACTTACAATATCTGTTTAAGTTATTTCTATATTCCGATATATCTAAGTATTAACGGTTTAAAGTAAGGAAAGAAAAGATTAATGTAAAAGAAATTACCGCAAGTAAAAAATGTATCCTACTAGTGAGGAAAAATATGTCAACTTTTAACTTTCAATAAATCTATATTTAAAAATCAGACTTACGTGAACGTCTTCTGTCTCCATTTCTGGGTCCATTTCACATTTTTATTTAGTCTTAAGATATTAGAATTAGGAAATGAGCAGAAGTGTTAGTAGGATTGTAGACCGGTGGAGACCGTGCCGCCGTCATTGTAGAATGTAGTGAAATCCGGATATTTTTCAGCTACATTTATAGAGCGAGAAACACCGGAAATATCCCAAGAGCTTTTACGGAATTGTTTTCCTTTGAGATATTGCCTATCTAGATAGTTTATTTTAATATTTACATCATATTTAAAATTTGTTACAAAATAAATTAAATGTTACAATATTATACAGGAACATAAAACTTAAAGGGAACCTGTCATCTGTTTTGGGGTCATGAACCCTGCATCACCTTTAACTTGATGTACTGTAACCCCTTTATATCCCCAGACATACATCTGTATACCTCATAAATCAACTTTCAATGTGTCTCGCGTTATATGTACAGTTGCGGCCAAAAGTATTGACACCCCTGCAATTCTGTCAGATAATCCTCAGTTTCTTCCTGAAAATGATTGCAATCACAAATTCTTTGGTATTATTATCTTCATTTAATTTGTCTTCAATGAAAAAAACACAAAAGAGAATGAAGCAAAAAACAAAACATTGATCATTTCACACAAAACTCCAAAAATGGGCCGGACAAAAGTATTGGCACCCTCAGCCTAATACTTGGTTGCACAACCTTTAGCCAAAATAACTGCGATCAACCGCTTCCGGTAACCATCAATGAGTTTCTTACAATGCTCTGCTGGAATTTTACACCATTCTTCTTTGGCAAACTGCTCCAGGTCCCTGATATGTGAAGGGCGCCTTCTCCAAACTGCCATTGTTAGATCTCTCCACAGGTGTTCTATGGGATTCAGGTCTGGACTCATTGCTGCCACCTTAGAAGTCTCCAGTGCTTTCTCTCAAACCATTTTCTAGTGCTTTTTGAAGTGTGTTTTGGGTCATTGTCCTGCTGGAAGACCCATGACCTCTGAGGGAGACCCAGCTTTCTCACACTGGGCCCTACATTATGCTGCAAAATTTGTTGATAGTCTTCAGACTTCATATTAAGACACGCCTATTAAGGCGTGCTATTAGGACAAAGATGGCCCGCCTGGGTGACTAATGCATATAGCCACCGCTCATTAACATCCATAATGAGTAAGTGACATAACGTTTTTCTACAGTTGTACTGGGGGCTTTTCTGAGCAAAAAGGAGAGTGGGAATATTGATAATATGCTGTAGGGACATGCTTGGATAGCTTAATAGGCGTTTTGGGGGTGACAGGATCCCTTTAACCTCTTTTGATGTTGCAAACACAGAGAGCAGAGAGGATAATACAGCCTCCCCCACTGATGTCCTGTGCAGTGATGTGATGTGAATATTTGACATGCATACAGTATTGTCACGCTTCTGGGGGAAGGCGTTCTAGAGTGGACCCACTGGGCCATGGTACCAAACTTCCCTGGGTGAGCTGGTCCTAGTTTAACCAACCCCTATGCAGGGATTGTCAGGTGCAAGCCCAGGGGGTCTAAATACCACAGCTGCTAGTGCCATGGGGGCAGCTCATAGGGTTAGTCTATACTACGGTATAGCTAAGGAGAATTTGAGGGATCAGAGCCCGAGGCTAGGAGAGCAGGAATGAGTCTACCGGATGAGAGCACAAGGAGGGCCTGACTAACAGCCAGAGAAGCAGAAGCTTACTAACTCATAATCAGGCACCTTCCATCAGTGGAGGTGGCCTGATATACCGGAGGACGGACAGCTATTGGTCAAGGGGAGTGTCAGGTTGAACTGTGCCGGCCCTACATTCATAGGGGAGGAGCGTGACCGCGCCTAGTGCATCACTGATTAGGTTCATGATCATGACTCCAACCATTGTAGTGTGCTGCTGAGTGATCAGTAGACAGGAAGGGGTCCCGGTGATGACTCCGAGACACCGGATGCCCGATCAATAGAGGAGCAGAGGATACAGACGCAGGAGAGGTGAGCTGGGGAGCGGTGCCAGGGGACCTAACACATATTCAGCTATGGGAAGTGGACAGCAGAGAACTAAGTGCATCATTCACTGTGATTGACAGATGGAATGAATCTCTTTATTTGAAGTTTATAGAGGACTAGCTGTAGTACCCTTGCACACGAAAAAATAATGAAAAAAGCTTTCTTTATTCCATTGGCATTTATTGAGAAAAAGCAAAATTGAGTTGGTATCACATTGATTTTGATTGACGTTTCGGCATTAACTTATGCCTTATTCATAATCACTCCAAGCAATCAGGTAAGATACTGCTACTCAATATCCAATGAAAAATCTCAGGAATATCTGAAATTCATGTAAGTCCTGTTCCTATATACCCTATGGGTGATAACCTTGAACAAGACCCCAATGGAATCTCATATGCTTCTATATAATCACGTAATCTGGGATGACTTTAGAGAGGTAAATGTATCCTCAGGACAATCTATGGACGTTTCGGCATTAACTTATGCCTTATTCATAATCAGTGTAACAATACAACATGCAGAAACAAATACATATTAGTTTCACATCAGTACATGTCCATAACTGTTCGCAATAATATGCCCATTGTGGGCTAATACAAAATATTTAACAAAAATGTATATAACAAAAATAATCTAGCTTCTGACAAAAAATCTCTTCAGTATATACAGTACGATGGTCACTATACAGAAAAAAATATATATACATATGAAAATAAAAATAATAATACCTCCAAGCAATCAGGTAAGATACTGCTACTCAATATCCAATGAAAAATCTCAGGAATATCTGTCAAACAGAAGTGACCACAAATTATTATCATAAGAAAGAAAATGAGAAAATTGATCCTATAAATCTGTTCAATGCAATAGAAAAATTCTCCAATGTTTCATATGTCTTCATCCAAAAATGTGCACAGGTTAAAACGACCACCAAGCGTAGGTTTACCCACTCTAGCTCTGTGTTAAAACAATATTCATGTATGGACCCTGCTTAGGACCTTACCAGGAATCTCATATAGCTACAGACAGACCATATAATCCATTCTATCAAACTAAAACTACCGTATATACTCGTGTATAAGCCGACCCCCCTACTTTTGCCCCCAAAAACTGGGAAAACTTATTGACTCGCGTATAAGCCGAGGGTGGACTCCAGCACAGGTATACAGATCCCAGCACAGGGTATACAGGCCCCCAGGCACAGGGTATACAGGCCCCCAGGCACAGGGTATACAGGCCCCCAGGCACAGGGTATACAGGCCCCCAGGCTCAGGGTATACAGGCCCCCAGGCTCGGGGTATACAGGCCCCCAGGCACAGGGTATACAGGCCCCCAGGCACAGGGTATACAGGCCCCCAGGCTCGGAGTATACAGGCCCCCAGGCTCGGGGAATACAGGCCCCCAGGCTCGGGGTATACAGGCCCCCAGGCTCGGGGTATACAGGCCCCCAGGCTCCGGGGTATACAGGCCCCCAGGCTCGGGGTATACAGGCCCCCAGGCTCGGGGAATACAGGCCCCTAGGCTCGGGGTATACAGCCCCCCCCCATCCCTCACAGTATGGTGCCCCCTCCCTGCGTGTCATGTGACCGGGGCTCACGGCGATGACGTCACCGGCCGGTCACATGACACGCAGCCTCGCAGGGAGGAGGGAGGATCCACGGAGACCGGGCCGGTGAGAGATAATAACACTGTATTTATTGTACACTAAGCAGCGGCAGCATGGAGGGGGGGCGCCATACTGTGAGGGATGATGGGGGCTGTATACCCCGTGCTGGGGGGCTGTAAGGCGATATGCACTGCTCCCCCCGCGGATGGGCGGGGGATGCAGTGCATATCATGAATAAGTTATGAGCGGCCCACCTCCTCCAGCCTCCTCCTGCCTCCTCCTGCTCCCGGACACAGCCCCCACTTCACAGAAAAGTATATGACTCGTGTATAAGCCGAGGGGGGGACTTTTCAGCCCAATTTTTGGGCTGAAAAAGTCGGCTTATACACGAGTATATACGGTACTTATATTCTGTGCAAAAATTATACATATATAATGACATGTAACATAAATACCTCAAATTCATGTAAGTCCTGTTCCTATATACCCTATGGGTGATAACCTTGAACAAGACCCCAATGGAATCTCTATAATATCAGGAAACAAGGAATAACATTAATGCTATTACTTCATTCCATACAAACACCATTATATATCACATCGTTCCCATGTCTAATTAATCAGAGAAAAAAAACATATATTCCCATCAGTCATCACCTAATATGGTATATCTAAGTGCCCTTAATATCTAAAACAAAAAAACAGAGCAGAAGATATTATCATAGTTACCATATGCTTCTATATAATCAAGTAATCTAGGATGACTTTAGAGAGGTAAATGTATCCTCAGGACAATCTATGAAAAGCCAGAACCTGTAAATAGACCCATCTAGTCAGTTACATACTCCCCACAATTCCAATAAAGCTAACAAGATTATATGCATGATGTCTCTTTCCCATTATGTACTCACTGGCAATAGTATGGTTTCAGGTATCAGGCGGTCGTCCTCTCCACGGGCATGTGAAGAGGACGCCGCAGCAACTGCGCTTTAAACTCTGTACCAGGAAGTGACTGCGTCATCTGACGCATCACGTGACCGGACCGCCGACAACTGGATGTTACTGTTACGTTCACCGGCCCAAACTAAGTCTGATTTATAGTATGTTGTACCCTCTTGTTCAGGTTATATTGCAGACAAGTGCTCCGTATTGAGGAAAACTTTCCTTCATATGTAGACGGGTTAAAGATTTAGCAGCAATTTTTCATCTTTCCAACATTTGCAAAACTTATTTTAAGGGTATGTGCACATTGGACGGTTCTGCATCATTGCAGACCGTCAGAAAACCGGAGTAGAATTTCAGGAGATGAAATTCCTGACCTCAGCGGTGTCCATCGTTTTTTGAGCGTTTTTTGAGCGGTTTTATAGCGTTTATACAGCGTTTTGTCGGCGTTTTTTCTTGGCGTTTTTAAGACTGTTTTTTGTGCACTTGTAAGCTGGAACCGCTGGAAAAACGCTCAAAAGAAGTCACTTGCTCTATCTTTGAAAACCAGTGGAAAACCGGTGAAGAAAGTGGAAAGGAGACAAAAAAAAACGTTCTAATGTACACAGCGTTTTCTGAAAACCATTGACTAGCGTGTTAATCCAACCGGTGGTTAGGATTAACATAAATTTACATAAAACTCAGCGGAAAACGCCGGCGGAAAATGCTAAAAAACAGCTCACAAAACGTCCAATGTGCACATACCCTAATAGTGGCCGATTCACATTTAAAACGGAATCTAAAAAGGAAACGCTAAAAAGTGATCCAAAATTGAAGCCTGTACACCTCAAGAAATTACAACCACTTTTAAAAAGTTTGCTAACACTTTGGGTTCTTCACAGGAATTAAAACAAATTATAAATGAAAAATCTGTCATTTTCCACAAAAATGTAATTCTAGCTTCAATTTTTCATTTTCACAAGGGAAAGAGGGAAAGAAATGAACATTTAATTTTTTGAAGGAGCACTATTCTTAATTTGAAGCACAGTTTTGACTGCAATGTATTGAGAACACCATGTTTCATTTGAAGAATGATAGAATGGTAGAGTAGAAAGGGACTTCCTGGGTCATCGTGTGAAGGGACCTCCTGGGTTATTATGTGAAGGGACCTCCTGGGTCATCATGTGAAGGGACCTCCTGGATCATTGTGTGAAGGGACCTCCTGGGTCATTGTGTGAAGGGTCCTCCTGGGTCATTGTGTGAAGGGACCTCCTGGGTCATTGTGTGAAGGGACCTCCTGGGTCATTGTGTGAAGGGACCTCCTGGGTCATCGTGTGAAGGGACCTCCTGGGTCATCGTGTGAAGGGACCTCCTGGGTCATCGTGTGAAGGGATTTCCTGGGTCATCGTGTGAAGGGACCTCCTGGGTCATTGTGTGAAGGGACCTCCTGGGTCATCGTGTGAAGGGACCTCCTGGGTCATTGTGTGAAGGGACCTCCTGGGTCATTGTGTGAAGGGACCTCCTGGGTCATTGTGTGAAGGGACCTCCTGGGTCATTGTGTGAAGGGATCTCCTGGGTCATTGTGTGAAGGGACCTCCTGGGTCATTGTGTGAAGGGACCTCCTGGGTCATCGTGTGAAGGGACCTCCTGGGTCATCTTGTGAAGGGACCTCCTGAGTCACCATTTGAAGGGATCTCCTGAGTCATCGTGTGAAGGAACCTCCTGGGTCCTGGCTTAAAAGGAGCTCCAGAATCATCAGGTGAAGAGACCTCATTAGTCATCGTGTAATGGGACCTCCTGAGTAATTAACGGGACCTCACAGGTTCATACCTTCGTATGAAGGGACCTCTTGTGTGAAGGGACCTCCCAGGTCATCATGTGAAGGGACCTCCTGGGTTACTATGTCAAGGGATCTCCTAAGTCATTGTGTGAAGGGACCTCCTGGGTCATTGTGTAAAGGAAGCTCCTGGATTGTCGTGTGAAGGGACCTCCTGGGTCATCGTATGAAGGGACCTCCTGGGTCATCGTATGAAGGGACCTCCTGGGTCATCATTTGAAGAGAACTCCTGGGTCATTGTATGAAGGGACCTCCTGGGTCATTGTGTGAAGGGATCTCCTGGGTCATTGTGTGAAGGGACCTCCTGGATCATCATGTGAAGGAACCACCTGGATCATTGTGTGAAGGCACCTCCTGGGTCATTGTGTGAAGGGACCTCCTGGATCATCGTGTGAAGGGACCTCCTGGATCATCATGTGAAGGAACCACCTGGATCATTGTGTGAAGGCACCTCCTAGGTCATTGTGTGATAGGACCTACTGGGTCATTGTTTGAAGGGACCTACTGGGTATGAAGGGAACTCCAGGATGATCAGGTCCAACCCCCTGCTCAAAGTAAGATTCACTAAATCATCCCAGATGTCTGTCCAGCCTCTGTGTGAAGGCTTTCATTGAAAGAGAACTCCCCACCTCTTGTGATAGCCTGGTCCACTCATTGATTTCCCTCACTGTGAAAATGTTTTTTCTAATATCTAATCTGTGTCTCCTTCCATTCAGTTTCATCCCATTGCTCCTAGTCTTTCCTTGTGCAAATAAGAATAAAGCTGATCCCTCTACAGTGTGACAGCCCTAGAATAAAGCTGATCCCTCTACAGTGTGACAGCCCTAGAATAAAGCGGATCCCTCTACAGTGTGACAGCCCTAGAATAAAGCTGATCCCTCTACAGTGTGACAGCCCTAGAATAAAGCTGATCCCTCTACAGTGTGACAGCCCTAGAATAAAGCTGATCCCTCTACAGTGTGACAGCCCTAGAATAAAGCTGATCCCTCTACAGTGTGACAGCCCTAGAATAAAGCTGATCCCTCTACAGTGTGACAGCCCTAGAATAAAGCTGATCCCTCTACAGTGTGACAGCCCTAGAATAAAGCTGATCCCTCTACAGTGTGACAGCCCTAGAATAAAGCTGATCCCTCTACAGTGTGACAGCCCTAGAATAAAGCTGATCCCTCTACAGTGTGACAGCCCTTGAGCTTTTTGTGGACCGCTATTATGTCTCCTCTCAGTCTTTTTTTTTCAAGCTAAACATTCCCAAATCCTGTAACCGCTCCATATAGGATATGGTTTGCAGACCGCTCACTATTCTCGTCCCTCTTCTTGGAACATGCTCCGGTTTGTTGATGTCTTTTTTATAATGTGGAGCCCTGAACTGGACACAGTATCCAGATGATGTCTGACCACAGAGGAGTAGAGGGCGATTATGACTTTACGTGATCTAGACTGTCACTTCTGTTAATACATCCCAGCCTTTTTGGCTGCTGCATCACACTGGTGAATCATGTGTGGTCTGTGATCTATTAGCAGTTAGTTACCCTCATTTTCATCATTCATTTTTTCAATTAGGATGGTACGGGATACTTTGTCAAATGCTTTGCTGGAGTCGAGATATACAGCTGTATCTCAATGAAATAGAAGATCATCAAAAAGTGACTTTATTTCAGTGATTCAATACATAAAATGAAACACATATATTACATAGGGTCATTACACACAGAGGGATCTATTACATGTTTATTTCTGTAAATGTTGATGATTATGGCTTACAGCCAATGAAAACCTAAAGGTCATTATCTCAGAAAATTAAAGTAGGGAGGATGAAGGGTCTGAGAGATAAAATATGACCTAAATAGGTATCAGAGGCTTCACCTTGTGTGGTTGTGACCGTCAACCATGACAGAAAACACCCAAAACTGACACCGTTCCACAAACTGCACCCCTCAAGCTACTCAAAACTACATTCAAAAGGATTATTAACCCTTCAGGTGCTTCACAGCAACTAAAGCAACGTGGAAGGTAAAAATGGACATTTAAATTTTTCCAACAAAAATTATATTTTAGCCTCAATTGTTGCATTTTCACAAAGGTAAAAGCACAAAAATGATCCTAAGAATTATTCTTCAATCTCTCCTGATTACGCCGATACCTTATATGCAGTGGACTATCACTGTTTGGGCGCACGGCAGGGCTCGGAAGGGGAAAGAGCGCCAATTGACTTTCTAAGTGAAAAAATTGTTGCAATTGTTAACGGGCACCATGTCGTGTATGGAAAGCCCCTGTTTGCCTAAACAATGGAGCTCCCCACAAGTGACCCCATTTTGGGAACTAGACCCCCCAATGAACTTACTTAGATCCCGAGTGAGCACTTTGAACCCCCAGGTGCTTCACACATTGATCCGTAAAAATGATAAAGTACTTTTTTTTTCACAAAAATGTTATTTTAGCCTCAATTTTTTCATTTTCTCATGAGCAACAGGATAAAATGGATCCTAAAATTTGTTGGGAAATTTCCCTGAGTACACCAATACCTCATATGTGGTCATAAACCACTGTTTGGGCGCACGGCAGGGATCAGAAGGGAAGGAGCGCAATTTGACTTTTTGAATCTAAAATTAGCTGCAATTGTTAGCGGACACCATGTCGGATATGGAGAGCCCCTGTGTGCCTAAACATTGGAGCTTCCCCACAAGTGACCCCATTTTGGAAGCTAGACCTCTAAGGAACGTATCTAGATGCATAGTGAGCACTTTGAACCCCAAGATGCTTCACACAATGATCAGTAAAAATGAAAAACTACTTTTTTTTCACAAAAGTGTTCTTTTATCCTCATTTTTTTCATCTTCACATGGGCAACAGGATAAAAGGGATCCTAAAATTTGTTGGCTAATTTCTCCTGACTACATCGATTCCTCATATGTGCTGGAAAACCAATGTTTAGGTGCGCGGCAGGGCTCTGAAGGGAGGGAGTGAAATTTTGGAACACAGATTTTGATGGCATGGTCTGTGGATGTCATGTTCAGTTTGGATAGCGCCTGATGTGCCTAAACAGCAGAAACCCACCACAAGTGACAACATTTTGAGCTTACTGCCACAGGGAGCCCTAGTTACTCAGCGAGTCACATCACCACTACCCTATGGCAGTTTCTGCCTGCCAGGGGTATCGTCACTCACCTAGTCCCTGCGATCAGTGTGACTGAAAACTCTGCTGGGAGGGGATGCTCGTTCTCTTCCTGCATCCCTGCAGACCCTAGATGAAGGATCATAGAGGGTTATGTGGGAGTAATAAAAATGGAGTTGAGATATGTTTGTTTTTTGTTCTAATAAAATTATTTTTCTTTGAGTGTTGTGTATTATTTAGTATTTACTATAAATTCCTAATGGCCGAGTCTAATATTGGTCCGACATTATGAGTCTCGGGCTTAGTGCCAGCAGCCAATACAAAGCTGGCATTAACCTCTTTATCACCCAGCATGCCACAAGCACCAGGGCAACTGGAAGGGTAATGGTATAGCAGCAGAAAATGGTGCATCTAATGAATGCGCTTTTTTCCGGGGTGGCTGTGGGTTGCAATTCACAGAGTGGGGGGCCCAGTACATTTGGGTCTCTCCACGCTGAGGATTGGAGTCCCCCAGCTGCCAAGTTGCACCTGGTTGGCAACCAAAAATACGGCGAAGCACCATTTAGTTTTTTTTTATTTGTAGAAATAATAAAAAAAAAAGACGTGGGACTTCGCCATATTTTTGGTTGCCAGCCAAGTACAACTTGGCAGCTACAGACTGCCACCCACCCCCAGCTGCCTAGTTGTTCCTGGCTGGCAAACAAAAATACAGCAAAGCCGAACATTGTTTTTAAGTTATAGAGCTAATTTGAGAAAAAAAATGACGTGGGGCTCTGCTATATTTTTGGTCTAGCCAGGTGCAATTTTGCAGCTGGGGGCTGGAATCCTCAGCGTGGAGAGGCCCAAGTGTTCTGGGCCCCCATGCTGCGAATTTCAGCCCGCAGCCACTCCAAAAAATGGCACATTCATTGAAGCGCCATTTTCTGGAGCTGTACCCAAACTCTTCCATTTGCCCTGGTGCCGGTGTCAAACTGGATAATAAAGGGGTTAATGCCAGCTTTTTTTTATTGGCAGCTGGCACTAAGCCTGAGATTCATAATGTCGGGCCAATGTTATACATGGCCATTAGGAATCTCTAGTAAATAGTAAAAAAATACACCACACAGAGAAAAATCTTTTTATTAGAAAAAAAAACACAAACAAAATTTGGACTCCATCTTTATTATTATCCGACGTAGTCCAAATCGATGGTCCCACGATGCTCGATCGTCTCCGCTGCATCCAGAGACTGCAGCAAGGGATCAAGTGTCCTCTAGTTGCAGTCTCTGGTGTCATAGTGATGGTGCACTGCATGGTAAATCATTGCCATACAGTGCACCAGCACTGACACCAGAGACTACAACAAGAGGACACTTGATCCCTTGTTGTAGTCTCTGATGTTAGTGATGGTGCACTGTATGGCAATGATCTGCCATACAGTGCATCATTACCATGAAAAATCCAAGTCTCAGAGATCACATGATCTCAGAGGCTTGGGTCAGGTGATCCAGCGTTGCCATGGCAACGTCAGGTTATTGCTGATCACCGTCGAGGAGAGGTAAGTGACCCTGCACTCCCTCTCTCCAGACCCTAATTTACGATTACAGCACTTATGATCACAGCCGTTAGTGGGTGACAGAGCCCCTGCAGCATGGCGGCAGTGCAGGGCACAGCAGCCTGCTTGCACCCGCTGCTTCTCTGCAGCCCCATGTCCCTGCATGGTTATTGGGCTGCAGAAAAGTGATCTGACAGCTTTCAAATCGCTTCTATGCAGCATGATCTGCATGCATGGAGATCGGGCTGCAGAGAAGCAGCAGGGCATAGTGATCACATAGCGGATCGCTATCCCCACTGTCAAATCCTTCTGATCTCCATGCAGGGACATTGGCTGCAGAGAAGCAGCGGGCGCAAGCAGGCAGCGGCTGAGCACATATGCTCTGCATGGCCGCCATGGTTCAGATAATGGGGAGTGATCATCATATCACTCCCCATCAGCGAAAATCACCCCCTCCAGCGCTCCAGCCTATGGTAGGGGCTATGGCAGCCCATTCCATAGCTGGAGACAGACGATCACTGTGATTGGCAGTTTAATCTTTGAAGAGCCAATCACTGTGATTGTAGGGATGGGGTAGGGACTCCAACCCCCCCGACCTCAAGCGTAAGAATCACTGAACATTGGAGCCTGATGGCAATGGTGCTGCGGTAACCGCCAAGATGTTGTACAATGTGAAAGGTCGGGAAGACACAGAAACAGAAACCCATGATGTTTGTGTAAAGGGTTTATACACCTGCCGTATTCCACCAGGCATCAAAGGGTGAATATAATATTGATTTATTAGTCAAAGTGTTTCAGGTCTCCCTGGCCCCTTCCTCAGCACAAATCTATATCATATTGCCATGTTCAGGGAGGCCTGAAACACATAGACTATTAAATCAATATCATATTTACCCTTTGATGTCTAGTGGATTACGGAAGTTTGGTTTTTAACCCTTCATCCTCCCTACTTTAGTTTTCTGGGATAATAACTTTTGGGTTATCATTGGCTGTAATCCATAATCATCAACATTAACAGAAATAAACACATTAAATAGATCCCTCTGTGTGTAATGACTCTATATAATATATGCCTTGGAATTTATGTATTGAATTACTGAAATAAAGTGACTTTTTGATATTATTCTCATTCATGGACATACACTTATGTATATATAAGGCAAGACAACCTGGATCTGATATACAGGGGGGGTCCAAAAGTAGGTGGACAGAAAATAATAACATTTATTTTGATTTATATATAAAATTATATTTACTAACACAAGCATAACATTGACAATTATCTGTGAAAACTAGATCTGTGAACCTGTCTCAGTTGCCCTTAGCAACCAATCAGATTCCACCTTTCATTTTCCAAAGAGTCTGTGAGGAATGAAAAGTGGAATCTGATTGGTTGCAAAGGGCAAATGAGACAGTTACACTGTACACCATGTTTGATAAACCCTCCCCTTCATAACTTTATTACACATACTGTCCTCCTACTTTTGGACCACCCTGTATGTGTATGTATGTATATATATATACCGTATATACTCGCGTATAAGCCGAGTTTTTCAGCCCAAAAATTGGGCTGAAAAGTCCCCCCTCGGCTTATACGCGAGTATATACCCAGTGGGGTAGAATACAGCCGCCCGCTCGCCTCCCCCATCAGTATACAGACCCCCCCATCAGGATCCAGGGCCCCCCTCCTTGCTCCGAAAAACCTGCAAAGGAAAACCCTTATACTTATCACTCTCCAGTCGCCGCCGTCCCGCCGCTGCCATCACGATCCCCGTCTTCTTCTAGCGTCTTCCGACTTCCTGTGGTCGCGGGCAATGACGTACTTTATACTACCACTGGGGCTGTATATACCTCTGGGGCTGCTGGATACTACCACTGGGGCTGTATATACCACTGGGGAGGCTGCTGTATACCACACTGCTGGGGGCTGTATACCTGTGCTGGGGTCCACCCTCAGCTTATGCACGAGTCAATAGGTTTTCCCAGATTTTGGGGGCAAAAGTTGGGGGTCGGCTTATACACGGGTCGGCTTATACACGAGTATATACGATATATATACATATATATATATATATATATATATATATATATATATATATATATATATATATACACACAGTTGTGGCCAAAAGTATTGACACCCCTGCAATTATGTCAGATAATACTCCGTTTCTTCCTGAAAATGATTGCAATCACAAATTCTCTGGTATTTTTATCATGGTGATATGGGCATGTTTCTCCTTGGTGCTTGGTTTATTTACTGCATACCAGGGATCATGGATCAGTTTTCAGATCTCAAAATACTTGAAGAGATCGTGTTGCCTTATGCTGAAGAGGAAATGCCCTTGAAATGGGTGTTTCTATAAGACAACGACCCTAGTAAATGAGCACAATCTTGGTTCCAGTCACACAAAATTGAGATTATGGAGATGCCAGGCAAATCCCCAAAATCTTATAGAATAGTTGTGGAGTGACATAAAAAATGCTGTGTCCGAGGCAAAGCCAACAAATGGAAACACATTGTTGGATGTAGTCAAAACATGCTGGGCCTGAATGACAGCTAACAGGTGCCAGAAGTTGTTTGATTCTATGCAACATAGATCTGAAGCAGTTCTAAAAAAAAGTGGTAAAACAAGTAGATTTTAGGTTAGTGATTCACAGGAATGCTAAATCCTAGAAAAGACAAATGCTAAATGCTGAAAGAGAGGACATGATTTTGAACACAACTGTATATCTTGTGGTCCTGCACTTAATCTGTCTACTCTGTTTAGCCATGTTCTGCCTCTGTGATTACATCTTTCTTCCTCTAGCGGAATCTGGTTAGCGTTCTCCAGCAAAATGAAAATATTCTCCATCTCCATTGTGTGCTCTAGGCAAGGGGATCCCATTGCAGGTTCCAAAGTCAATAATTCTACATTTATTGGTAAGTTATAATAAGGAGATAAAAGAAGAACATTTGTTCAGAGAAAGAATTCAAATAGACATACCATATCTTCAAATCTTGTACTTGATGAATAATGAAGACCAGGAAGGTGCACAGCTGAGGACCCTAGCAGCAGGTATGCCAAGGAATTGAAAATACAAATATTCCAGCAGCACTTGTCTTCCTTATTTAAGTATTATATTAAAACAGCAGGGCATGCCAAATCAGTGGTGGGGGAGAGGGAGCTACATTTTGTGTAGTTACACTTCAATGGGTCCAATGGATGGACCCGTTGAAGAGTAACTACGTGAAAGAGCCGTTGTCCATTCTGCACACCCTACCTTCTCTCCCCTCTGCCATTGCATTGGCATGCCCTGCTGTTATTATATGAAACTTAAATAAAGAAGACATTTTCGTCAGTACGAGTGCCGCTGGAACCTTTGTATTTTCATCAAGCAAAACATTTGTTTTCTAGGGTTTACCTATTCCTCTGACCTTGAATTATCAAGGCACTAAGGCTAGGGTCACATTATTGTTAAAGTGGGCTTGTGTTAAAAACTTAGACTTTGACAGCATAAACACAGTGCTAACTCCATGTTAGTGCCATGTTTACGCTGCCAATGTTACCCTATGGAGACGCGGCCCGTAGCGCGGCTCCAACACGGCAATCTGATTGAAGTCTTTCGTTATTTCTTAAAGCGAGAAAAGACATTTCTGAAAGTGCCTTTTCTTGCACTAGGAAATAACGCGAGATTTCAGTCAGATGGCCACGATGGAGCCGTGTTACGGGCCGTGTCTCCGTAGGGTAACAGTGGCAGTGTAAACGCGGTGCTAACATGGTGGTAGTATTGCTGTTATGCAGCCAAAACCTGTTTTTAACACAAGCCCTGATTAACATTAATCTGACCCTAGCCTTAGAGTACCATCACACTTGGCGACGCACCAGCGATCCCGACAGCCATACGACCTGGTAGGGATCCCTGGTGCGTCCCTGTTGGGAACGCTGGTGAGATGTCAAATAGAGATCTCACCAGCGACGCAACAACGATCCGGAATGTTACGGAGGTTGTTGGGATCCTGTCTCTCAAACCTGTAGTATTGAGATCTTTGGTCGTTGTCCTGTCAATACACCGATGCATGCTGCCCAGTGGGACCCCAATGATCAAAAAATGGTCCAGGCGACTCTGACATGACCAGCGATCTCACAGCAGGGGCCTGGTCTTTGCTAAGTGTCAAACATAGCAAGATCGCTGTTGTGTCACCAAACTTGTGACTTAGCAGCGATCTCGCTTAGTGTGATGGGGGCTTTACTGTACATAATCCAAGCGATTCCAATCCATTCCTCACTCGCTATCTTCTATATCATTAGTTTGTGAAGAGCTTCTTTAAAGTCTTTGTTCCTCAGAGTGTATATAATAGGATTAAGCAGTGGGGTCAGCACAGTGTAAATCAGAGATAAGATCTTACTAATGGTCAAGGATTGACCCTTTGATGGAAAAAGATAAACAATACTCAGTGTCATATAAAACATAAAAACCACAATGAGGTGGGAGCTGCAGGTGGAGAAGGCTTTGTGTCTACCGGTGTTGGATGGGATCTTCATTATGGTGATGGCAATGTAGACATAGGACATCACAATTATTACAAAAGGGCCAAATCCATTTAAAAAACCAATAATAAGCATCTCTATATGGATCATGGATGTGTCAGAACAAGAAAGATGAAGAAGAGGTTCAAAGTCACAGAAGAAATGGTCAATAATTTGAGGTCCACAGAAGTGCAGATAAAGCATAGGAATGACATACATTATTGCTATAATAAAAACAATGAACCAAATGATAGTTACAGATAATACACAAAACACAGGACTCATGATAGAGCTATACCGAAGGGGGTTACAAATGGCCAGATACCGGTCATAGGACATCACCAACAGTAGAAGACATTCTGAGGTCTCCGACATAGTAAAGAAAAATAGCTGGACAAAGCATCCGATGAGAGTCACCGAGCTTCCCCCATACAGAACAGTGAGAAGAAGGGTGGGGACAATGTCTGTAGTCAGCAGGATGTCACACAACGACAGCTGAGTAATGAAGAAGTACATGGGGGACTGGAGGGGTTTACTGAGGAGAAATAGAGCAATGATTAGAAAGTTCCCTGAGATAGTGGCCCAGTAAATGAGAACCAGAAGAGAGAAGAACGGGAGATTGAAATGGTGAAGGTTTGAGAATCCGAGTAGAATAACTGAGGAGACATTGTTTCCTACCTGAAAAATAAAACAAGAAAAAGTTATCGATTGTGCAAAATATTTAATGAGGAGAAAATAAAAAATACAACTTTAATTTATGTTAATTTATTTTATAATTATATCAATTCATATTATTACTATCTCATAGGTAAATCATTCGTATAATCTCTCTAAACCTGATAGCTTCATTATATCTGTTATTAGGATTGTGACTAATATCTGATTAATAATTTACACGTTATTTTATATCTCCAGTAATAACGTTGTTCATCAGGATAAGGAAAGATCAATAAGTAAAACTTTGTATCTTACTAAACAACGAGGAAAACAATAAGGAAGCTTTTAACTTCCAATAATCCTTTATTTACGAATACGACTTACGTGAACTTCTTCTATCTCCATTTGTTCCCCATTTCATATGTTTATTTAGTCTTATAATATTAGAATTATTAACTGACAACAAGTAGTAGTGTAAACTGTAGACCGGTGTAGACAGTGTGCCGTCATTGTAGAGTCTATCGGAATCCGGCAGTTTTCTGCATATATGTAGAGCGTCAAACCCCTTCGGAGCACAAAGGGAAAATATCTCCAAGGCTTTCATGTAATTTCAGACTGTATTTTAATTTCAATTATTTACATCTTATTAAACAAAATTGCTACAAATTAAATAAATATTAAGTCATATTAAAGTAATAAAAATTAGCAAAACTTAAAATTGAAACTAATGTTTTATACAAAAGGTTTTTATTCATTTTCCAAGTTAACTAAAAGTAAAATCATTTATTATAGTAAAATAATTTATGAATAAGCTATACCAAACTGTGCAAAAGAATTTGAATATTCATTATTCCACCTCCAGGAGCTTTTATAAATCACTTTCTAAATATTTAGATATTATAGAGTTAACCATTTTGCAGCTACACTATTTCCCATTCTTCTTTCCAGATGATTTTGTGGTGTTTTTGGCAATTTTTGCCCATTCATCCAGGAAAGCTGTTACGCTCACTGTGGCAGGAGCCCAGGTAGTGGGCCCACTGGACCACAGATGGTCGATGGAAGTTGACCCCATAGACCGGAACAGGCAGGAGAATGACTTCAATAAAATAACAGTTTCGAGTTTACCTAAGGAAGGCTACATGTATCAATTAATAGCTGAAACGCGTTGTATATGTGTCCTGAAACTTTTTACTAACAATGTTGAAACTGATATCATCACTTGGGTATCGGATGACTCCTGGAAGCGCTGTAAGGATTTCGGATACTTTACCTGAAACTAATCTGCTAACAGGCGCACCGGGAAAGGAACCTACTTGATCCAAAGTTCGGCTGCAAGCCAGACTTGTTCGAACCCAAAGACAAAACTCCACTACGAGACTCTATATGCTAGGTGAGAAGAACTTATTTGTTTCTATAAGATTCATGATTGTTAACGATTCCTACACTTACCGTAGATCTGTGCCCGCTCTCTTCTATATTTTCCCTCACTCTTGATCGGGGTTGGGAACCTTTTTTTTGCCGAAGGCCATTTGGAAATTTCTACAATGCTTCCGGGGCTGCAAAGTTAACAACATAAAATTACCTGCTATATTTGGTTAAAGTAGATATAGGGTTAATCTGCAGGTTAATAGCATGTAAAACCTGCCCTTCACCTGTAGATTGAATTTAATCCTCCAGGCAACAATTTAGTTTCAGCCACAGGAGGGGCCCTGGAGTAGGTTAATGACTCTCTGTGAATGGAGGGATTTCGAGCCGTGACTGAACTTGTGCAGCCCCCCGTGATTGTGACAGGAATGCTGCCACCAGGAATAAAGTTAATTTCCTCCAGGCAGCGGGGTTTAATATGCAGGTGCCGGACAGGTTTCAAATGCTATTAACCTGCAGATTAACCCCATAACTGGGGCATGAGTTATACTGCACATGGGTAGACAGAGCCTGAGGTATACACCACATAGGTACACGGAGCCTGAGGTACACAGCACATGTGTACACGGGGTCAAAGGTATACAGTACATGGGTACACGGAGCCTGAGGTATATGGCACATGGATACACAGAGCCTGAGGTATATGGCACATGGGGACACAGAGCCTGAGGAATACAGCACATGGGTAGCCAGAGCCTGAGGTATACGGTACATGGGTGGTCCACAGAGCCTGAGGAAAATGGCGCATGAGTACATGGAGCTTGAAGCATACGGCACACGGATACATGGAGCACGAGGCATATGACATATGGGTACAATGAGCCTGAGGTGTACGACACATGGGTACACGAGGCCAAAGGTGTACAACACAAAGGGTACATGGCGCCAGACGTGTACAACACATGAGTACACGGGGTCAGAGACATACAACACATAGGTACATGGGGCCAGAGACGTACGACACAAAGGGTACACAGGGCCTGAGGTGTATGACACACGGGTACATGAAGTTTCAGGTGTGCGGCACATGGAACCTGAGGCTTACGGCACACAGGCACATGGAGCCTGAGGCGTATGACACATGGGGCCTGAG
Source organism: Allobates femoralis (assembly GCA_033576535.1). NCBI lineage: Eukaryota > Metazoa > Chordata > Amphibia > Anura > Aromobatidae > Allobates > Allobates femoralis. The sequence continues at coordinate 4,316,669 of JARQOC010000004.1, forward strand.
GCTTATGACACAAAGGGTACATGGGGCCAGACGTGTGTGACACATAGGTACACGGGGTCAGAGGCGTACGACACATGAGTACACAGGGCCACAGGCGTGCAACACAAAGGGTACATGGGGCCCGAGGCGTACGACACATGGGTACACGGGGTTAGAGGCGTACGACACATGGGTGTCGAGGGGTTAATAAAGATGCAGTCCCTAAATGTAGTTTTTTACTTATTTATGATTTTTTCCCAAAAATTCTGACGTGGGCTATTTTGTGTCCAGCCAGGTACAGCAGACAGGAACGGGCTGCCTCCAACCCCCTGGTGCCAATTTGTACCTGCCTGCAAACAGAGATAGAAGGAAGCCCTTTTTATTTATTATTTCATGAAATAATAAAAAAAAAATGCGTGGGGCTCCGCACTATTTCTATGTCCAACCAGGTACAGCTAGGCAACTAGGTGCTGGAATCCGCAGCGCAGGGAAGCCCAAGCTTTCTGGGCACTGACCGCTGCGAATTGCAGTCCGCAGCCACCCCAGAAAATGGCACGTTCAGAGAAGCGCCATCTTCTGGCGCTGAACCCAGCTCTTCCAGGGCCCTGGTGCCGTGGCTCACTGGGTAATAAAGAGGTTAGGGCCAGCTTTGTGTTATCAGCTGGCCCTAAGCCCGAAATTCATGGGGTCACCCCAATATTTGACATGACCGCCATAAATTTCTAGTGATTTTTAAAAAAAAAACACAACACACAGAAAAAAATATTTTATTAGAAATAAATCAAAAAATACACTTAGAGACTCCATCTTTATTAAAAAAAAATCCTCTTCCGTCCGACGTAGTCCAATCAGGTTTTCTTCTTTAGCTCAGCTACAACTCTGGTAGAGAACCTCTACCTGAGATGTACCTGAGCTGTGCAACCATGGGAAAGTTCATGTGACTTCATACTACATGAACTCACATGAACCTTTCCCTGACAGGACCGCACAACTTCTTCAAATGAACAGATGATCTGCATCAGCTGATCATGTGAATTAACTGGCGGGAAAGCCAGCGGTAATACTTCACTGCTGGCTTTCCTGCTCTGTTCTGCGCTCCCTGCTCCCTGATGCCCCCTCCTCGCTCCCCCCGCCGCCTAAGTTAGGACCGGGCAAGGCAGCAGATTCAAGAAGCAGGGAGGGGTCATCAGGGAGCGGGGAGTGCAGCACAGAGCAGGAAAGCTTGGCGGTGAAGTCTTCTCATCGCCACCGGCTTCCCCGCCCTGGTCCTTTGCTCCCCGCTCCCTGGTGCTGCGCTCCCCGCCTGGTCCTAACTCAGGATCGGGATGGGAGGCGGTGGGGGAGCGGAGGATCGGGATGGGAGGCTGCGGGGGGCAGTGGATCGGGCTGAATGATTGTTTAAAAGCTGGCGGCTTTTCACCGCCAGCTTTTAAACAATCATGCCCCCATTTCAGCCTTTTCCTCTGCCCCCAGTCCACTTTATAGGGTCCTTTTGGTGAATGAACTCTTATAGAACATAACCTAGAACTGCTGAATTTGAAGCTAATTGTTCGAATTCGTCGAATGACTCGAACATCGCCCAAAACAGCTCGAATTTGAGATTGGCAAACATTTCGAATCGAACATCGCTTATCTCTAAAAGTGACCCCAAGCCCAACAAAGATGATACCTAGTCTTTGGGAAGATCATCACAAAGCAGAATGGAGTGCTTAATGTAGCAGCGATGTTTAGTGCTATGTTCCAATATGAAGCCATACCTCTTATCCTGTTTGAATACTATCACCTTGTCTTTGGTGTATTGGTCAAGGAAATCATTAGCTTTGGCCCAATGAGCACAGTCCTGGGCCATTGCATCTGCATTTTGAATCTCCTCAACAAATGACACAGGAGAATGGGTTGGTTGATAATTTCTTGAATTGGTGCTTGGAGGGGGTAGGGATCCCAACATGGAATTGCCCCAGGTTAATGCCTTGGAGTTGGTGAAGGTGATTCACACAGCTGGTAAACGTTGCCTTCAAGGTGCTCCTCTTCCTCTGGCTCCCCATATAGGTCCTGGTCATTCTTCTGGTGGTATTGGGGAATGGGATCCAGTAGCTGTGACTGCGAGTGCGATACCGATTGCAGATGGAATGTAGCCAGACATGCTGCCAGATCATTTGTAGTCTCACACGTGGTGCTCTGGATCCCAGATGCCATAGTGACGTAGGGTAAGAGTCACCTGACTGCTGGGACTCACTCTTCAGGTCAGTGGCTTGCATCAAACCCAGGATTGGATCTGCACCTCATAAAAGATGAGGTCCAAACTTGGATGGGCGGTGGCATTCCAGGTGACTTATGTCTCTATCTCCTTCTCCTCTACATGATGCTAATCTGAGACTGGTTCTACCAACCCACCTTCTGCCCCCGGGGTGCTTAGGTTGATTATAATCTCTGAGTCCAGGATAGCCATGCCTTGCAGAGGATTCATGAGCAAAGTGTGACAGAATGCAGACAATTTACCTGCATGCCTCTGGAATTGCACAGTTAAGATGGCGGGAGACACTGACACAGTTACGCAGATTTGGGTGTGTTTGTTTGTTTGTTTGATCTAAGAGGTCCATCCTCTTCCATTAAGTGACATGATTCAGACCCTGGCAATCAGTACTATTGTTGCCTAATGCCCAACTGCTAATTAACCCATGCTTGTCAAACCACAAGGTATAACAACTGGGTTGCGGTTACTTAGTTGCAGTCATTATTGAAGCATGACAACATTGTAGGAAACATAATGATGAAAATAAAGTTTATTCAGATCACCATTTACCACCAATTTATCTAGAATTCTGATTAAGGCTACTGTGCACTGGGCGATGCAGGAATGCCAGGAGGACATCGATAATATGAATTATTTATGATATGTTAACGCCAATGGGGACAGTGTTGCAAATGTATGTAAAGCGCTATGGAATTAATAGTGCTATATAAAGAATATGTATTATTAGTAGCAATGTTTTGATTATGACATTAAATAGTATATGCATATTTTTAAGGAGCCGTAGCCATACTATGGGGTTTCATCAGTGTGGACAGACCTATAGGATCATGGATGTTAAGCATGTAATAGCCGTATGCTATTTTTTTTTATATATTGCTTTCACATAAGTATAGAACAGATGGCATCGCATGCTGGTGACCCTCTGCAATAATAAAGTTTTGCTCTCCATAAAAAAAATAGTAATAAAAATAAATAAAAAAAACATTCACAAAAAACTCCCTTCAAAATATAACGCTCTCTTAAACTGATGTTTTAAGGACATTGTAAGTATCCTGGACTTCCCAGTTGCTGTCAAAACACCTGAAAACTCCAGACACCTTGAGAAAATTCAAAATTAATCCCAAATATTCTACGGCTTAACACAAGCCGGCAGACCTGATGGCTGGGGACACTCCTGACTGTAGGTTAGGTGTAGTCCCCAGCCAATGGGTCTTCCGGTGAGCGATTTTTCCCCAAATAAAGAGGTAAAGTTTTAGGGTCAATTTAAATTTTCCTCAACTTAGCTGGATTTGCTGATTATGGGGTAATGTGTTTGGGTTTTCGACCACCAAACCGAGTCAGCCATGTTCTTGCCAGATTTGAAATTGGCGAAGATGTTCGAGAAAAGTTTGTTCATCCCTATCTAGGACCCATCACCAGTCACTCACTCTGTCCTTCAGTCAATTCCCTCTCTCAGTATTCTGGATCATGCTAACTTCTCTTACGTCTTCTCTAATGTCAGACACACCCATGTCATGCGGCTCTGCTCATTAGTCAGACTTAAAGTCCGACACTTTTGCATGTGGGGCCCTAACTGCTCTCCTGACTAGAACCTGCCCCTTCATTCTAAAGCCTTCCACTCTGGGCTAATCCCAACATTTTACTTAATCTCTCCCAGTCATCAAGCAATAAACACTTCAACACTAGAAACATACAGTTGTGGCCAAAAGTATTGACACCCCTGCAGTTCTGTCAGATAATCCTCAGTTTCTTCCTGAAAATGATTGCAATCACAAATTCTTTGCTATTATTATCTTCATTTAATTTGTCTTCAATGAAAAAAACACAAAAGAAAATGAAGCAAAAAGCAAAATATTGATCATTTCACACAAAACTCCAAAAATGGGCCAGACAAAAGTATTGGCACCCTCAGCCTAATACTTGGTTGCACAACCTTTAGCCAAAATAACTGCGATCAACCGCTTCCGGTAACCATCAATGAGTTTCTTTATGCCGTTTTCATCTGAAATATTCACTGTCCCTGCAGTCTATCCCCTTACATTCTGAGTTAATCCCAAAACATTAACTCCACCTCTCCCTGTTGTCAAGCAATGCACACTTCAACATTATTAAAGCATGTCATAGTTCACATTACAATAACACTAGTGTCTTCAAGAGGGAATGGGGGTAGTATGTCCATCGTTTTACAATCCAACTAGCAGCTACAAGAATTAGGACGGCCGCTTTTCTTCAGTGCACAGGAACACGCTTCAGGCAGCGTTTCCTGTGCGCTCAGCTAAAGTGCCCCTCCTGCAGCTCTGTGTGCAGCTCCTGATTTTCTGCATTTTTAAAACCTGATACTGTTTTTGGAAATTGACATTGTTTCATCATAAAAACGCTATACATTAACGCAGGGGTGGGGAACGTCTGGCCCCCGGGCCGCATCCGGCCCGCCATGTTGCCTGATCTGGCCTGCCGGCCACTTTGCTCATTTTAAGACGTGAACCCTTTAAATCCTCAGAGGTGCGCGTCGGAATAGTGTCCAACATGCAACATTGCCAGCGTGAGAGAAGTTCTGTGTGGCAGGAGCTGCTGCACGCTCCAGCTCCCTGCTAAAGCATTTGACGATTGCAATCAACTCCTGCCGGCATCTTAAGTACACAATCCCTTCCACCTCCAGGAGGTCAGTAAACATAAAGATGTCAAAATAAATAAAATAAAAGCATCTGTTCTGTGCTACTTGATAATCTCCGGGCTGTGCAGGGAAGAGGAGTGTCAGTAGCAAAAAAGATCTGCATCCAGCAGCAGCACAGCCAAAGGAGGGAGATAAAAATCATGTTAAGCCATGTTAAAATCATATATGTCCATATTGATTTTATATGACTTCTTTTGGATGTGTTGCTGGATGCTGCTCCTTTTTGCTCTGGCTCCGTGTATCCATGTGTCGTAAGCCTCAGGCCCCATGTATACGTGTGTCGTATACCACAGGCCCCATGTGTCGTACGCCTCAGGCTCAATGTACTCGTGTGTTGTACACCTCAGGCTTTGTGTACTCGTTTGCCGTACGCCTCAGGTTCCGTGTGCCATACACCTGAGACTTCATGTACCCGTGTGTCAGGCCCTGTGTACCCATGTGCCATATGCTTCAGGTATCGACAGACCTCGCGCATTTGCAATGCACATCGTGAGGTCTGTCAATACACCCAAAGGGTGTACCGACGTCATTCGAGACGGATATGATGTGATTAGCGTCATGCCGGCTAATCCGCCCATGGAGGAGGGCGAGTATGATTCAGAAGCATTATCACGCCCATCAGGGCATGAATACAAGCGGTGGAGGTGGCAAAAATCATGCACAGGGTACGCCCTTTATGATTTCTCAGGGGAACAGAAGCCGCAGTTCTGTAAGTATGAAAAGTGATGAGCACGGGGAGTGGGGTACTCGGACACCGGGATGAGTTGATAGCTGTGACGGGGACTTCACGGGTGGTCGGATTCGCTGTTCCGTGCCCTGGCTGTCATTTGTTTGGTGGGGGAGATATTTACAAGGATGATTAATACGTGACGCCACCTGTGGATCCCGGTAATTTGGATACCGGCACTGCAGGCCGGCTGCTGAGGTGATAATGGGTGCAGCTCAGTGTGGTACAGCTCCCCATAGGTGGAGCTTTACCTCAGGGCAGCGAGGGTGGATGATGAGGGGAAGAGGGGAGTAGTTGTTCTTACCCCTTCAAGGATGCTGAGGCCCTCCTGGCATGGGCGGGAAGGAAGACAGACACCGACTCAGCTTCAACTTCAATTTACTGGTACCGGCAGATGTTATAGTACACAGTAACAGTCTGGTTTAACAGGTGCTAGTTGTCGGTTCAGGGTACCACTATGGAGTCTCTAGGTGTTCCTTCCAGATAACTTTCGGGGTCTCTATTCTATCTTCCTCTCCATCTTTCACCACCTTTGCAGAGCTCTCTCGCCAGTCTCCTGGTCTTGTACGGTGAGGCACAGGTTATCCTTAACCGATACAGGCGGGAGCAGCAGGAACGCACTCTCTCTCCCGCCACCGGAATCCAGACTGTTACCCTCGTAGTCTTGGACCGATTATGGGCCTGAGGAGTGATTTACCTTCTTGTGGTGCCTACGGCTACCGGGTGATTAAGAGCCCGCGGCTGACCGCCTCGGCTCCCGTGTTGCCGGTGTTACTCCAGACTAAACCAGCCGGCTCCAACCGGTTCTGGTCCGTCCCCTTCTGTCTGGGTCACCCTCCTGGAGATGCGTGATCCTCCTGTCAGAGAGCTTTCATGCGAGACCTCACTTGCCTGCCTTCCCAGCTCAGTCCCTGACGCTGACTGACTCACTGACTGACTGTCATTTAAGTCTCCCGCTCTCACCTAGGCTCCCCCCCCTTTTGGACCTACTGAATAATCAGTCCTTCTATACTAAGGTGACCTAGTGTTGAGTGCTGACTTAGACTCCATAGGTTAAACCCTAAACCCACAGCTATAGGGGCACTACATATATTTTGCAAAGTGTAATACCTCCCTGTGGCAACTAGCCACAGGGGCGCCACATACTTTTTTAAACTTTTACAATACACATTTAGGACACAAAGGAATATATAGAATACAAGTATTGATAGGCTGGGGGGTGATTTTAGTGGTCAGGTACCCTTTAAGCACATTTTAGTTTGTGAAGAGCTTCTTTAAAGTCCTTGTTCCTCAGAGTGTATATAATAGGATTAAGCAGTGGGGTCAGCACAGTGTAAATCAGAGATAAGACCTTACTAATGGTCAGTGATTGTCCTCCTCTTGGAAATATATAAACAGTGATAAGTGTCCCATAAAGCATGGACACCACAATGAGGTGGGAGCTGCAGGTGGAGAAGGCTTTGTGTCTACCGGTGTTGGATGGGATCTTCATTATGGTGATGGCAATGTAGACATAGGACATCAAAATTATTATAAAAGGACAAAATCCATTTAAAACACCAATGATTAATAGCTGTATATGAAATATGGATGTATCAGAGCAGGAGAGCTGGAGAATAGGTTCTAAGTCACAGTAGAAATGGTCAATAATGTGAGGTCCACAGAAATAGAGATATAACATAGGAATAACATCAATTACTGCTATAATAAAAACAATGAACCAAACTATACTGACAGATAATACACAAAACATGTGATTCATGATGGTGTTATATCGGAGGGGGTTACAGATGGCCAAATACCGGTCATAGGACATCACCGACAGGAGAAGACATTCCGAGGTCTCCGACATAATAAAGAAAAATAGCTGGACAAAGCAACCGATGAGAGTCACCGAGCTTCCCCCATACAGAACCGTGAGAAGAAGGGTGGGGACAATGTCTGTAGTCAGCAGGATGTCACACAACGACAGCTGAGTAATGAAGAAGTACATGGGGGACTGGAGGGGTTTACTGAGGAGAAATAGAGCAATGATTAGAAAGTTCCCGGAGATAGTGGCCCAGTAAATGAGAACCAGAAGAGAGAAGAACGGGAGACTGAAATGGTGAAGGTTTGAGAATCCGAGAAGGATAACTGAGGTGACATTGTTTGTAGGAGAGGTCTAGAGAAAAAGGAACAATGATGAAAAATATCATAATGGAAAAACTATTAAAGAAAGCAAAGAACAATTTACAAATAAAAATAATTGTAGCAATATTTCAAACATTCCGATACATAACAATATCAGACGCATATTTTGTCTCCACTTCTCTTGCATTGAGGATTGTGACTTAAGTCTTTACATTATCTATTTTTTAAATTACTCACATATTTTAGTTTGTAAAATGATAATGAATTTGAGGATAGGAAATTATAAATGTAAAAAATAAATAAAAGAAAACTTCATCTTTCTAAAAAAGTGGAAAAAATAAGTTCAACTTTTGCCCAAATCTGAAACGCTCTTACGTGAGGTTCTTCTATCCTGTCCATGTGTGTGACCGTTTAATGTAATAGATAGATAGTCTAATAATATTAGAATTAGGAAGCGACAACAGGAAACATTAACAGTCATTTCTATGTATCCAGTAATTCAGTCATTTTCTCACCACATTTATAGTGTTTTGCACCTGATGAGTCCAGAGGGAGCTTCATCCTCCAGTCTCCCCGGAGCTTCGGCACAACACTTCTCTACAGAGACATAAGCTATCTGAATAATTTTTTATATCATATGTGGTAATTCTTCAAAACCAGAATAAATACAATTAAAATTGAAAACAGATATAAACATACCTTACTCAAATTTAATCTTATTTTGAGATACATCCAAAATCTCTATTTTTTTATAAACACTGTCATGCATCAGGGATAGAAACGCGTTGTGGCCTAAAGGACCCTGCCTTTTTATTGTACAAATAAAGCTGAGAGGTAATTATTCATAATAGCCTTGGTGCCGGTTGATTCCCCAGCGCTCACACAAATACCTATTACTCTTTTTGAAATACATTCGTTCCTCCGCTACGCGGAGTGAGGTATGGAGCAGCTCGGGCAATAGGACCTTGGATGACGTCCTGAACACGCCCACGGACCCACCACGTGACGACTCACATGTGAGGTGCTGGGATTAAAGACGCAGTAAAATCTTCATTATCCACAGCCGCTTATTAGCCGAGGACACAGGGAGATAAACATCAATGCACTAATTCTTGTTGTGCAGACAGCACAACAAGCACAGGTGAGGTTCCCATTCAAATAACCTGCTCCCGATGACAATTACAGAGTGGCGCAACAATATTACTTTCTATGCATCAGGGATTAACCCCTGACCGACCTTTTCCGTTGTGGAACGTCATAGCTTTCGGTGACTTCTCGACCTGTGACGTTCCACAACATCATGGCGGGATTGTGACCCTGTAGCTCCAGTGACCAGTTTCACTGAAAAGTTACCAGAGCTACACTTGGGAGGGGACCTCTGCTTGACCTCAGAGGGGGTGGTTTTGCCACCGCATGCCTATGATCACGGTGATTGGCTGTTGAACTTCTCAACAGTCAATCACAGCAATTGTCAATCTCCAGCTATGGAAGGGGTTGTCATAGCCCCTTTCATAGGATGGACCGCTGGAGGGGTGGGTATCGCCCCCTCCAGCGCTGATGGGAGAGGTCAGATTGGATTATTCACTCCCATCAGCGCAAGCATGGCAATGGTGCCGCCGCTCATTGCCTGTGCTCACTTGTGCCCAATCAGTCCTTCATCCACTCCCCTCCTGATCCGGCTACCCTCCTCTATTCGCTCCTATTCTGATCCTGCTCCTCTCCTGTGCCCCGCTACCCTTCAGTCCTGATTGTGCTCCTCTCCTGTGCCTGCCCTCCCTCTTCCTCCTCCCACTCCCCTCCAGTCCTGATCCCACTCCTCTCTTGAACCTGACATCCCTCTCCTTCCTCCTACTCCCCTCCAGTCCTGATACCCTTCCTCTGTTCACTCCCCTCCTGTGCCTGCTCACCTGTCACTTCTGCTCTCAGCTTTTCCATGTCATCATGTCCCTGCATGGAGTTGTGGAGGAGCAATGTGACAGCCAGGCACAGATCGCTACGCAATTGCTGTGCCCTGGTTCTGTGTCACCCTGTCAGGAAAATATGAATTCTTCTCTTTGTTTTAAAATGTTTTAAAAAGACACAGCAAAGGTAACTTTCTTCTCTGCCCCTGTGATTTGTAGGGGAACTGCATAGATCTACTCTCTGCTCCCCCTCAGGAATTTTTACGACTCAGCAAAGCAATAAACCTGAGCTACGCTGAAAGCCAGCGAGTTTGTACTGGCTTTTCTTTTTCCTCCAGAACAGTTTTGTCTGTAGTTACAGACTTTTAACATCAAATTTAATAATGCACGTTCAAGTCACAATTTCATAAGTTATATTTTTGGAATACTTACATTTTTGTGGATTTAATGGTATATTTTACTTTTCGGGAAATGGGTCAGAAACCTAGGAAATGAATTCTGGCCACTAGCACATCACAGACATATCATATTTGGAGTCAAACAGTACCAAAAATCATGAGGGAAAACATTAAGTCCATATCTTTGACGTGGAAGCATCCAAGCTAAAGATAGGGATAAATGAAGGTTTTGAGAATTGTGCAGCTAGGTGGGTTTACAGAACCCAACCCACTTGTGAGGTAAACAAAGTGGGAGTGGTGTCACACAGCATTTGATTCCTACCGGCCATGTGATTGGCTATCAGACTTAAGGTCCTGGCAGCCCATTGGATGTGTTCTTTTCAGTTACCGAGACAGCCGTTGGATAGGTGAGTATGTTATTTTTTTATTTTTACCACCTTTTATTAACTTTTATTTCACTTTTGCAGTGTATATGGATACACTGCGAAAGTACTCACATTTCCCATTCACTTACATTGGACTCGCTACTCGTAACAAGTAACCTAGTATTAGAACCTACTCGCTACAAGTATAGAGAGTCTAAATATTTCACTACTTGCTCATCCCTTGTAAATAGTAAATAATACACAACACTCAGAGAAAAATAATTTTATTAGAACAAAAAACAAACATATCTCAACTCCATCTTTATTACGCCTACATAACCCTCCATGATCCTTCATCCAGAGTCTACAGGGAGAGAACATGCATCCTCTCCATGCAGAGTCTGCAATCACACTGACCACATTGACTCAGTGATTGACGTAACCTGTTTGGTAACGTGAAATAGCTGGAGGTGTGTGTCGCTCGCTCATTGAACGTGAAGAAGGAAACTAGTAAGTTATAAATTTTACTCCAGAAAGTTGGCAGTGTTTACAAAAAGATATAAAAGATATTTCAAAAGAGACAATTTACATACATGCATAACCAGTTATTAAAATTAAAGGGATTAAATGAGAAATTGCCAAACCAGTGCCACGTGGTGACAATCGCAGATTCATTCAAATTTATGAAATTGTGACTTGAATGTGCCTTATTAAATTTGATGTTGAAAGTTTGTCACTACAGACAAAGATGTTCTGGAGGGAAAAGAAAAAACCAGTGCAAACTAGCTGGCTTTCAGCTCAGTTCAGGTTTATGGCTTTGCCGAGTCATAAAAATTCCTGAGGGGGAGCAGAGAGTAGATCTATGCAGTTCCCTTACAAACCAAAGGGGTGGAGAAGAAAGCTACCTCTGCTGTGTCTTTTTAAAACATTTTAAAACAAAGAGAAGAATTCATATTTTCCTGACAGGGTGACACAGGTATATATTAAAGATGGCTGGCACACCATCTTTAATATATATATATATAGTTATGTTTTGGACTGTGCACCCTCCCCCCCACCCTGTAGCCGTAATGAGACTCTGCATTTTATTTGTAGCTTTGGTCCCAGACATGCCCTTCATAGGCAGGTTTTAATTGTATTTAGTGGCATATACTCATACATGCAAGTTCACACTGCAGACATAAGGCGACTAGAGTAGGACCCGGTAGAATGAGAGACCTTGCCGCGGTTACCGGGCTAGGATGTCATGGCCATCACATCAGCTAAGTTCTCATGTTATTCCTTATATAAGCTTTGAGTAGTTTTCTACTGTGCCTTTTGCTCCAGTTCACACTGTGCATTAATACATGTCAGCCATTATGCTTTTTTCTTGTTAGAATTTCTGGTGTTGGCGTGCAGCGGATATTGATCTAGTAATAGGGTGACACAGAACCAGGGCACAGAAATTGCATAGTGATCTGTGCCTGGCTGTCACATTGCTCCTCCACAGCCTCATCTCCATGCATGGAGATGATGACATGGAAGAGCAGAGGGCAGAAGCGACAGGTGTGCAGGCACAAGAGGGGAGTGAACAGAGAAGGGTGATCAGGACCGGAGGGGAGTAGGAGGAAGGTGAGGGATGGCAGGCTCAAGAGAGGAGTGGGATCAGGACTGGAAGGGAGCGGGGGGAGGAGGAGGGAGTGTGGACACAGGAGAGGAGTGTGATCAGAATGGGAGCGAATGGAGGAGGGTAGCCTGATCAGGAGAGGAGCAGATGGAAGACTGATTAGGCGCAAATGGCCACAGACAGTAAAACGGTGGCACCATTGTCATGCTTGCACTGATGAGAGTGATTAATCCAATCAGAACTCTCCCATCTCCCTCCAGCAGTCCATCCTATGAAAGGGGCTATGACAGCACCTTTCATAGCTGGAGATTGACAATTGCTGTGATTGGCTGTTGGGAAGTTCAACAGCCAATCACAGCGATCACAGGCATGCGGTGGCAAAGCCATCCCCCCCCCGAGATAGAGCAGGGGTCCCAGCTTCGGTGACTTTTCAGTGACCCTGGCCACTGGAGCTACAGGATCACGATCCCGCCATGACGTTGTGGAACATCACAGGTCGAGAAGTCACCGAAATCTATGACGTTCCACAACGTCAAAGGTCGGGCAGGGGTTAAGCCCTGATGCATGACAATGTTTATAAAAATATATAGATTTTGGATTTATCTCAAAATAAGATTAAATTTGTGTAAGGTATGTTTATATCTGTTTTCAATTTCTGGTTTGTAAGAATTACCACATATGATATAAAAAATGATCCAGATAGATTATGTCTCTGTAGAGAAGTGTTGTGCCGAAGCTCCGGAGAGACCGAGGACGAAGCTCCGGGGAGACTGGAGGATGAAGCTCCGGGGAGACTGGAGGACGAAGCTCCCTCTGGACTCAGCAGGTGCAAAACACTATAAATGCGGTGAGAAAATGACTGAATTACTGGATACATAACAATGACTGTTAATGTTTTCCTGTTGTCGCTTCCTAATTCTAATATTATTAGAGTATCTGAATATTACATTGAACGGCCACACACATGGACAGAATAGAAGAACCTCACGTAAGACTGTTTCAGATTTGGGTAAAAGCTGAACTTATTTTTTCCACTTGTTTAGAAAGATGAAGTTTTTATTTATTTATTTATTAAATTTATAATTTCCTATCCTCAAATTCATTATCATTTTACAAAGTAAAATATGTGAATAATTTTAAAAATAGATAATGTAAAGACTTAAGTCACAATCCTCAATGCAAGAGAAGTGGAGACAAAATATGCGTCTGATATTGTTATGTGCTCGGAATGTTTGAAATATTGCTACAATTATTTTTATTTGTAAATTGTTCTTTGCTTTCTTTAATAGTTTTTCCATTATGATATTTTTCATCATTGTTCCTTTTTTTCTCTAGACCTCTCCTACAAACAATGTCACCTCAGTTATTCTTCTCGGATTCTCAAACCTTCACCATTTCAATCTCGCGTTCTTCTCTCTTCTGGTTCTCATTTACTGGGCCACTATCTCAGGGAACTTTCTAATCATTGCTCTATTTCTCCTCAGTAAACCCCTCCAGTCCCCCATGTACTTCTTCATTACTCAGCTGTCATTGTGTGACATCCTGCTGACTACAGACATTGTCCCCACCCTTCTTCTCACGGTTCTGTATGGGGGAAGCTCGGTGACTCTCATCGGATGCTTTGTCCAGCTATTTTTCTTTATTATGTCGGAGTCTTCGGAATGTCTTCTCCTGTCGGTGATGTCCTATGACCGGTATCTGGCCATCTGTAACCCCCTCCGCTATAACACCATCATGAATCACATGTTTTGTGTATTATCTGTCAGTATAGTTTGGTTCATTGTTTTTATTATAGCAGTAATTGATGTTATTCCTATGTTATATCTCCATTTCTGTGGACCTCAAATTATTGACCATTTCTACTGTGACGTAGAACCTATTCTACAACTTTCCTGCTCTGATACATCCATATTTCATATTCAGATATTTATCATTGGTATTTTAAATGGATTTTGTCCTTTTATAATAATTTCGACGTCCTATGTCTACATTGCCACCCACCATTCTGAAGATCCCATCCAACACCGGTAGACACAAAGCCTTCTCCACCTGCAGCTCCCACCTCATTGTGGTTTCCATGCTTTATGGGACACTTATCACTGTTTATATGTTTCCAAGAGGAGGACAATCCCTGACCATTAGTAAGATCTTATCTCTGATTTATACTGTGCTGACCCCACTGCTTAATCCTATTATATACACTCTGAGGAACAAGGACTTCAAAGAAGCTCTTCACAAACTAAAATGTGTGTAAAGCCGGCGTCACACGCAGCAACCAAAGCTGCGATGTCGGAAGCGGTGCATGGGTGCGCACTCGCTTCCGACATCGCAGCCTTAGGGTACCTTTACACGCGGCTACATTTCTAGGGTGGCTACAGGTAACTTACTGGTTGCAGTGAAATCATGGAGACATAGTTCTATCTTGTTGCTGTGTACAAATGGAATAATCTCTCCATGATTTCACTGCAACCAGTAAGTTACCTGTAGCCACCCTAGAAATGTAGCCGCGTGTAAAGGTACCCTTAGTGTCTCACGGCAGGATGTTGCTGGTGATGCCGCAGCAATGTGGGCAGAGCGAGCGATCCACAGCAATACTGCGGTATAGGCTGCATCGCTGCCAACATCGCTATCGTGGTGTCAGACGGCGGGATCCAGCCTAATCGCTGGTTGCAGATTGACAGGTTTATGTTCATGATGTTACACAGCACGACGCACTTGCGATATTGCGAGCGAAATCGTTGATGCGTCACTTTTCGGCGATGTCGCTCGCGATATTGACGCGTGTGATGCCGCCTTAAGAGTCCTTTTACACACTGCAACTTTCCAGCGATCACGACTACGATCTGACCTGGCCGGGATCGCTGAAAAGTCGCTACGTGGTCGCTGGTGAGATGTCAAACAGTCAGATCTCACCAGCAATGCAGCAACGATTAGGCAATCGTTGGGACCCTGTCAATTTCGGGCGTAGTATTAAGATGATTGGTCGTTGTCCCTGTCAAACACAGCGATGCAGGCTGCCCAGCGGGAACACAATGACCAAAAAATGGTCCAGAACAATTTGTAAAGATCAGCAATCTCACAGCAGGGGCCTGATCGCTGATACTTGTCACACATAGCGAGGTCGCTGTTACATCACAAAACCTGTGACATAGTGATATCGTTGTGTGTGAAGTACCCCTAAGGCTGGGTTCACACTTGCATTTTTTTGTCTTGCATCCAAATCCTGATGCATCCTGATCAGGCATGTGTCCCTATACTTCAAATGAAGCCACAGGTACATTGGCATCAGTTTGCTGGCAGTAGTGTTTCGGCAGATCCTAACCATTGCATCCTGTTGTTCTCTATCCCGAAAACACAATGTTCTGATTTTGCGGTTTGCAAAAAATTCTGATGCATCCAGATGTGCCGCACTGAATGATAGCAAACCATGGTGGCGCTGCATCCACCCTGGGATGGACCCAGACAGCCTCATCCGGATGTGATACTGCGCATGCCCGGGAGCATTGTCAGCCCCTCCCAACTAGTAGATTGATCAGATGGATCAGGACAAAAAAAGATGCAAATGGATGCAGCATTTTTTTGCTTGATCCAGTGCCGGATGATGCAAAAAAACTACTGCGGTGGCATGCGCTTTCACATGAGTAGAAGGATGCCGTGCACCCTTTTTCATCCTGATCTGCACGCAACGCAAGTGTGAAACCAGCCCTATGTACAAAAAGTGGAAGGAATTTTATGTATTGGACTATCTGGATCCAGCAAAGTCACAGGCGTAGCTGAATGGTTACGGGCAACTACCGGAAATCTAAATGTTCTGCTTCTGCAAAGCATAATATACCTTATTAATAAATGCGTACGTTTTTCTTTCTGAGCCTTGGACCTGACACCCTTGTTGCCTAGAACTCAAAAATAAAATGGAATTTACTTACATTTTGCTTGAGATGTCTATAAAGATTAAGCTATAGAAAGTGGAGTAAAGTTGGAGCAAGTTTAATGGTACGAGCCGATGGCAGGAAAAGCAAAGTCATCTCAAATCTGATGTTTTTGCCTTAATTCTTGTAGCTGCTAGTTGGATTGTAAAACGATGGACATACTGCCCCCATTCCCTTTTGAAGACACTAGTGTTATTGTAATGTGAACTATGCCATGCTTTAATAATGTTGAGGTGTGCATTGCTTGACAACAGGGAGAGTTGGAGTTAATGTTTGGGATTAACTCAGAATGTAAGGGGCTAGACTGCAGGGACAGAGAACGTTTCAGGTCAAAAGGGCACAAAGGGCCCGGAGTGCAGTACTGAGGTGCATAAGGTCTAACTAGTGATCGGAGCCCCATGAGGTGGGTGACCCTAACATGAAAGGAGACAGAAGATATGGGAGCATGATTCAGTTTTCTGAGAGATAGAATTATCTGAATACAGAGTGAGAGACTGGAGACGGAACACCGAGGTGATGGGCCAGAAAGGACTAGAGAACATGAGACTTTCACATTTTGACCGCTCTGCAGTCCATGTGAAATGTTCTGCTGTAATTTTATTGAGAGTAAATTTCCTTTGGCGCATTCAGAGTTAATGCCAGAAGATGCCGTGAAATTGCTGTCTAAGTTTGGGTGGCTCAACAGGTGAGGGGGAGTGTCAGATGATGCAGTTGTCCACTCCCCCAGCCTTTAAATAGTTCTTTTTTCCACCAGTAGATGTTGCTGATAGAGTAGTCTGTGCTGAAACCTTCCTTCTGAATTTTGTTCAAGTGTTCCTTCTATTGGGAGTTACTGTGCTTCCCGGTCCGTGGGACGAGGTGATGGGATATTAAACTAGGGCTGATTAGGAGCAAATGGCAAGGGTGGAAGACCAGACATCCTCACCTTTAGAGGTAATTCTGGAAATAGAGAGAGCCAGGGTCAGACTATTTCCCCTGATCACATTTTTCCCATCATTACCATCTTGCCACCTTACTCCCTTGACTATCATACCACTGCTGTGTCAGAGACAAAGTGAGTGTATTGGGCGAGATTTCTTTAAACGTCACCAAAGTAGAAGCTAAGTTCAGCCACATTGGCAAATCAACTGCAGGATGAAGATATGACTTTCACTAACTGGACTCTATTGTTAAGCTGGGTTAGGGTGATGGAAAGAAAAAGGGCAAAAAAATCAAAGAAAATTCCAAAGGAGCAGCCTCTCAACCCTGCTGCATCTTACTGGTGCATTCAGTGTTTTCATGTATAAAGCACGGGCCTGCCGACCTGGCATGGGTGTCATTAATAGGCTACAAGTTAGACACTGCATCACACTCATCTATGTGACTGGCACCCTATGCAAGCTTCATTAATGTGCATGTTTAATGCTAGCAGCCATCCCCTTCATTTTAGTTGGTTGAGTGGCTGTGTCATCAGCATCTCTGCACCTGCCCTGCTCCCACCTGTTAGCGTGTTAGTGAGGTTGGGGAGGAGGTGGGAAGGGATGGGGTCAAGTGCACAGGTGGTGAAGTGTGATTTGGATAGGAGACAAGTAAGTTCTCCTTCAGTGATGTTGGAGAGGGAGGTTATGAAGGAAGGGCAGAGGTCTGGTATATGGAGTGGTTGGGGTGGTGGAACGATAAAGGTTTGCCTTGTTTGGTCAATTCTATTTTTGAAGTATGTGGCAAAGACGTCAGGAGAGATGAGGGAGGTCGGGAAGTGGTGGGCGGAGGAGAGAGTTAAAAGTGCTGAACAGTTGTTTGGGGTTGTAGGATAGGGAAGATACAAGGTTTGTGAAGTAGGTCTGTTTAGTAGAGGTGAGGGCTGATTTGAAGGCGAGTGTAGCTTGTTTGAAAGTTGTGAAGTCGTCTGGCAGGCGCGTTTTCTTCCAACGCCGCTCCGCAGCCCTGGACACTTGTCGGAGTTTTTTGGTGAGATTGGTGTGCCAGGGTTGCTTATTGATTCGTCGCCTCTTGCGATGAACGAGAGGGGCGACTGAGTCTATGGCTGATGTGAGGGTGGCATTGTAGAAAGCAGTGGCACTGTCTGTGTCATGGAGTGAAGATATAGAGGACAGGGGGAGAAGAGAGTCAGAGAGTCTGTGAATGTCTAGGTGTGCGAGATTTCTGCGTGCTATGGAGTCCGTCATCCGTAAGACTATATTGGCAGCATTAAGGTAGCGTTACACTATGGTAGCGCTGCATTAAGTCTGCGAGAATTCTGGATTTTGGCGGACTCTCCATGATGGAGGCCACAATGCTAATGTGGCCCTATCCATACTGCCGTTGTTTGATGGGAGTCAGTGGAAGACCAGCTAGGGTTCATCTCTCTGCTCTTTTTGCTCTTCACTCTGCACCTATCTTCTGTTTGCAGTTAGGAGGTTGGTGGAATACTCCGACTCTCTAGCATTATATTTTCCTTTTCTTTTACCTGGTGTGTTTTCGTTACTCTGGGATATCTTTCTATGTCGGCACTCCTTCCTTTCTGTAGGTATTTTTCACTCTTCTCTGCCCTCTGTTTTCTTAGGAGGAACATGAAACACTCGATTTATGTTTAGACAGCATAGGTCCCAGTTGTCCTAGTTTAGTCTGGGGTTTGGGCCATTCTAGCTTGCACAGGAACCATTAGGGACTTGGGGCTCAAATCTTTGGTCTGACGGGAACCGGTTGGGTCAGATGCAGTTTTTCTGTGTTTAGCGACTTCTCAAAAACAAACATAGTATAGAATTGTAATTATAATGTTGATTTATAAAAGAAATATAAATTCTGCACATCAAATCCAATTAAAAAAATCTATTTTTGGCTCCTGCACAAAGCATTATTAATATATTTATTATAATGACCCCAGTAGAGGGATAAATAAAAGCAGCCCATCCTTGTGACATGCCGCTCAAGGGCCTTGGTATTCACGGAACCGGGCTTTGAGGCTTCTTCACGGGAGTCACAGGGGTCGAGACCCAGCTCCGTGACCCTGGCGGTGTCATTAAAAGTTTGGTGTGGGTGGCTGTCTTCTCTGGGGAAGGTCATGAGGCGAGAAGGGTTCATTAGGGAAGTGATGACTGGACCTGGGGTTACGCCACAGTTCTTCTGGGGACCGATGGTAGGGAGGCAGCAGTGTTGTCAAGCCCTCTACAGGTAGGACTGACCCTCAGGGCAGCAGGAGGGTACCTGAGTGAGTTGGTAGTTATGTTTCTGGTGCTCACAACTCGTCAAGAAAGTTCACAGACAGTGGGGTGCTTTCTTCAGATCTTTAACTCACAGTCTCTGAGCAACAGCCGGCTGAGCACTGGGTTCTCGGAGGCAGGGATCCAGATACTCCTGAGTATGAGGATGACACATAACCAGTACTCCTTCTCTTTCCTTCCTCAGTTGTTTCACACTGCGCTTACTTTGCCCTCCTGCCTTGTGCCTCGCCACACAGAGCTCTGAGCCGGTAGCTGTGGATTTTTCTTAGGGGTAAACTTGAAGTATCTCCCCTTAACCCTCTCTTTGCCACCTTTTCAGCAGATGTGTGCGGTTGTCGACCGTGGCACCATGGACGTGCCACAGCCTCTGTGTTGCTAGTTGAGCCTTGTCTGTCTTGTCCACTAGCCTTGGGGTCCCGGGGACCCTTTTCTGCTGCCTGGTCCCTCCCACTGCCTTGCGCCTGACAATGGATAAGCATCTCACGGTTGGATTGTTCACTGCCTGTGCCTTTGGGACCCCTCTTCCTCCTGGAGCCACCTGGTTCTCTTTCTCTGCTACTCAGTCTGGCCTCAGGATGAGCTCCCACTTGCTCCAGTCTTTTGGACACTTCTCTCAAGTTCTTTTCCTTCTGTGACAGGCTTACTTTCTCTAGCTACCCTTCAACTCAACTCTAGCTGTTTCACTCTCCTTCTCTCTCTGCTGTTCAATGGTCTCTCCTCTGCTGTACAACTGTCTGTCCTCCTTTCTAGATCTTTCCCACTCTATTTATACCCTTTGTCACGTGTGCCATGTCTTCTACATGTGTGCTTCCTAACTTTACTCCAGAAAATGGGAAAAAGATTAAGATTATTTTTTTTCTAGAAAATTTTCAGTATATGTAGATTGTTTTCTAGGTGTAGATGGAAAATACTTAATTCTTCAGGGTACATATAAAAGGTTCACCATCCAATTGTGTAATAACCTGTTGTTCTGAGGATATAGTAATCAAGTGTGGGGCCCCTGCAGATCGAGTCGCCACAGAGGTACTGCACCTCTGTTAGGGTGTAGTATCTCACTCTCGAGTAAGGGGGGCACAGACCGGTGTTGGGACACCCAGACCACACACGAGGAACCAGGGTAGTGGGGATGGGTGGAAAGGAAGTAAATAGAGGGAGCACCAGGGAGGAGTAAAATTAAGAAGTGTGGCACCCCTGCAGGGGATTGCCACAGGATCCACCGGTGCAAGGAGGCAATTACTCCTTGGTTCACACAGCACACACCACCTTCCACCCCAGACCTCAATGGGGAGCTCTACTGGCTGCCTTAAGTCAGTTCCCCTTTAAAAGATCCAGGCCTGAGGGGAGGAGTCATTTAGTCCCAGGAGTGAGTTCCAGTTAGTCTGTGGTTGAGTGAGGAAAGAGCTGGAGTGAGGAGCTGGTCGCTGGGAGAGATCCAGACCCAGGACCAGGGAACACTGACCCAGCTGTGCTGCACCCTTGGGAGAGGGTCTGAGGCCAGTGGAGGAGTAGGAGAATCAAGGAAGGGAACCAGTCAAGGTTTCCTTTTAGTACACCCATACACCGGAGTCCGACACTGCCAGCATCCATTGTAGCAGTGAAAGCCCGGGAGAACCAGGAGGACCAAAAACCCCCTGAGGTAACAGACAAGAGACACTCAAACTGACCGAACACAGGACCAGTGGCCATAGGAGGAATAGGGATCCCGCAGAAGGACCTAATTGTCAGTTTAGGGCCAAGCCCTGAGAGGGAGAAGGAGCGGTGAGTTCAAGCACAGGCAGAACTTACCCCAAACTACAGAGCACAGAGACAGAGGAGGCCTCACAACTTTGTAAGGTGGAAGTCCCAAATTGCACCAGGGACCTGGTTACTTCTCTGGACTGTACCTGTTACCCTGTCACCAGTAAAAGGTACCGTAACAAAGATCACTGTGTTTGTGCCTGCTTAACTGCCGCTATTCACCGCATTTACTGCCTAGACGCAACTACAACTCCCCTCATCCATCCCCTCTGCCCTGAAGTAAAGCTCCACCTGTGGGGAGCTGTACTACACTGAGCTGCACTTCCATCACCTCAGCGGCCAGCTGCAGCGCTGGTATACCCATTACCAGGAACTAAAGGTGGCGTCACGTTACCAATTCCCTTATCCCTGACCATTCCCCGCCATTGAGGGTCCAGGGCACGGGACCGGGAAACGACTAGCCATGATCCTCTATCCAAGTCGCCATCAGCCTCGGTACCCGAGTACCCTTACCCTGTCGACCGCCTCAGAAGCACACATGTAGAAGACATGGGACACATGACAAAGAGTATAAACAGAGTGGGAAAGATATAGAAAGGAGGAGAGACAGTTGTACAGCAGAGGAGAGACCGTTGAACAGCAGAGAGAGAAGGAGAGTGAAACAGCTAGAGTTGAGTTGGAGGGAAGCTAGAAGGAAAAGAACTTGAGAGAAGTGTCCAGAAGACTGGAGCAAGTGGGAGCTCGTCCTGAGGCCAGACTGAGAAGCAGAGAAAGAGAACCAGGTGGCTCCAGGAGGAAGAGGGGGTCCCAAAGGCACAGGCAGTGAACAATCCACCCATGAGCCTTTTATCCATTGTCAGGCGCAAGGCAGTGGAGGGACCAGGCTGCAGAAAAGGGTCACCGGGACCCCAAGGCTAGTGGACAAGGCAGACAAGGCTCAGCTAGCAACACAGAGGCTGTGGTACGTCCATGGTGCCACCGTCTACAACCACACACATCTGCTGAAAAGGTGGCAAAGAGAGGGTTAAGGGGAGATACTTCAAGTATACCCCTAAGAAAGACCCACAGCTACCAGTTTAGAGCTCTGTGTGGCGAGGCGCAAAGCAGTAGTGCAAAGCAAGCGCAGTGTGAAATGACCGAGGAAGGAAAGAGAAGGGGTACCGGGTACGTGTCATCCTCATACTCAGGAGTATCTGGATCCCTGCCTCCACTGCCACCAATTGTGGAGACCCAGGGGTCAGTGGGTGCCCTCGTCCGCTGGCCCAGCCGTGTTTAGCAAGGCAACGTGGACCAGGGCTCATCCCCAAATGGAAGACCGGGCTTCTTAACCGTGGGCGGAACACTACTCAGACAACACAGGATGAGGGAACCACAGTAGTAAGACTTTATTGGATCCCCAACAGTTATCAGCATATAACACATAACCAGCAAAACACAACAATGTACAGGCAACAGAGTCTCACCCTTCCACTGGCTCACCAGGGATTAGAATATAGCACAGCAAAGTCTGTAGCCAGGTGACTGGATCATCCCAACCTGGGTTGCTTCCTTATGCAGTCTTTGTCATCACAGCTGAATCGGATAATTTGATGCTGAAGTCCTTGTGGTTTTATAATCCAGGTTCTGATCCCCTCGGTCGGCACCGAAATGCTTAGACCTGGGGTTATGGCCGGCCAATCGGATCCAAAGATCCTAGATTAGCTGCCTGTATCCAATCTGCAATCACCCTGGTTAATGAAGAGGTCTCCTTATATACCTGAGCCCTCATTGCAGGATATTGGGGACGTCATGATTGGTGGAATAAGAAGAATGTCTTTTCATTGGCCCGCTTTCAAGCTGCCTGGATAATCATCATTTATATGATGATTGACAAAGAGGGGTCAAGGAGGGTGACATTTCGTATGCCATCCATAACATTAAACAATGGTAGCTGGGGCCATTTACATAGAGTCAACAATGCACAGTGATACAATGGCATTCTAACAGGATTAAGTCCCTCTGACCTTCTAGAGGAGAAATAATTGCATTCCATACATCAACATCATCAAACATCTTCTAGACTCTAGGAACAATGGGTATACAACATACTGTCTGGCTGGATTTTAAGGACTTAACCCATGAGTGGCATATTACAAGTTTGCCACAAATACCACACTGTCTGGGTTACATAAGAAATCATCATATGTTCTACATTGAAGGAGTCCATTTCGTCACACCCAGTGCTCAGCAGGCTGTTGCTCAGAGACTGTGAGTAAAAGATCTGAAGACTGCACCCCACTGTGTCTGTGAACTTTCTTGACACAATGTGAGCACGAGAAACATAACTACCAACTCACTCAGGTACTCTCCTGCTGCCCTGAGGGTCAGTCCTACCCGTAGAGGGCTTGACAACACTGCTGCCTCCCTACCATCGGCCCCCAGAGGAACTGTAGCGTAACCTGCGGGTGGCATCACATAAAAACAAGTATCCCCAGGTCTAGTCATCACTTCCCTAATGAACCCTTCTCGCCTCATGACCTTCCCCAGAGAAGAGAGCCACCCACACCAAACATTTAATGACACCGCCAGGGTCACGGAGTCGGATCTTGACCCCTGTGACTCCCGTGAAGAAGCCTCAAAGCCCGGTTCCGAGTATCCCAAGGCCGTGGAGGGGCATGTCACAAGGATTGGCTGCTTTTATTTATCCCTCTACTGGGGTCATTATAAAAAGTATATTAATAATGATTTGTGCAAGAGCCAAAAATAGATTTTTTTAAATTGGATTTGATGTGCAGAATTTATATTTATTTTATAAATCAACATTATAATTACAATTCTATACTATGTTTGTTTTCTGAGAAATCAGTAAACACAGGAAAAACTGCATCTGACCCAGCCGGTTCCTGTCAGACTATAGATTTGAATCGCAAGTCCCTAATGGTTCCTGTGCAAGCTAGAATGGCCCGTACCCCAGACTAAACTAGGACAACTCGGACCTATGCTGTCATCGAGTGCTTCATGTTCCTCCTAAGAAACCAGAGGGCAGAGAAGAGTGAAAAATACCTACAGAAAGGAAGGAGTGCCGACATAGAAAGATATCCCAGAGCAACGAAAACACACCAGGTAAAAGAAAAGGAAAATACAATGCTAGAGAGTCGGAGTATTCCACCATCCTCCTAACTGCAAACAGAAGATAGGTGCAGAGTGAAGAGCAAAAAGAGCAGAGAGATGAACCCTAGCTGGTCGTACACTGACTCTCATCAAACAACGGCAGTATGGCCAGGGCCACATTAGCATTGTGACGACCATCGTGGGGAGTCCGCCAAAATCCCGAATTCTCGCAGAATTAACACAGCGTTACCGTAATGTAACGCTACCGTAACACTGCCAATATAGTCCTACGGATGACGGACTTAATAGAGTGTGCAAATGCCGGCACATAAGTGCCAAAGTTTGAAGTCTCGCTCTATTTTGTAGGTCACAAGAAAACGCTCTTAGTCGTGTTTTCCTGTACTCTACGAAATAACGCAAGATTCTAAACTCTGGCATTTATGTGCCGGCATTTGAATGTGCTATGGAGTCCATCATCCACAGGACTCTGCTGGCAGCGTTAAGGTAGCGTTACACTTTGGTTAATGCTGTGGGAATTTGGGTCTTTGGCGGACCCCCCATGACGGAGGCCGCAACACTAGTATGGCCCTAACCCATGGCTGGACAACCAAATTAGAATATCACCAGCAGGAAATACCAGCTGGGGAAAGGTATATATTCTGCATTCAAAAGTTGATTGGTGTCACAATGGACTTTTTTACTTATGAGATTTGTGACAGGTTTGTGCCTCATTAATTTATTGGAATTTATATTAAACATGTTTCTTTCTTTTAGCAGTGCTGGAGCTAATGTCAGTTTTTGTTGTTAGCAAAGCTCCTTACTTCTCTTTCCATGTGCGGCTACTTTGTCATCACTCCCATTTTCTTTCTATGGTCACATGATCCAGGATTCCATGCTGGTGATTGAACTCCCATCCTGGCCTAGCTACTTGAGGTGAATGAGCTATTCTGGAGAAGCTGACCATTGCCAAGCTGTGACTTAGGAGAATGGTAGTAGCAGTGATGTCATGTTGGTATTTTCCCTCTCGGTCTTCCTTACCTTTTGTTGTTTTTAGTGCAGCGGTTGGGACTAGTGTTTCCATTAGCTTTGTTCTTATTGAGTGTGAGATCAGGGCCAGCAAGGGACTAAGTATCCTGACCTGCGAAGGGATGAAAGAACCCATATAGGGACAGTAGGGAGATCAGGGAACATCTGCAGGTGAGTGCAGGAAGTGTCCCTTTTCCCCGTTCCCTATCCACATGGCCACCATTATATTTGTCCCTCCTGTGTCCCCCCCATTTGTAGTTCAATGTTGTGCGCCAGACACTGTTTGTGTCACGCTCTTAAACTTGATGCACCCTACTCTGTGGGGTTATATTGGACAGACAAATGGAAAAACAAAACGCCTTTAAATCTAGACCTAAGACAGGAGAAATGATAACAGATAAGCATTCAGCAAAAAAGTATGTTTGCTGTATCTCAGTGGATAGAACAGCTGACAACACAGCATCGGATCATGACTTTAATCCCTTCACCCCTCAGCCTGTTTTGACCTTACTGACCTTGCCATTTTTTGCAATTCTGACCAGTGTCCATTTGTCAGATAATAACTTTGAAACACTTCAACGGATCCTAGCAATTCTGAGATTATTTTTTCGAGCCATACTGGTCTTCATATTAGTCAAAATTTGGGTTGATAAATTTTGTGTTTTTTTTGTGAAAAATTGGCAATTTTGCAAAAAAATTTAGCAATTTTCAAATTTTGAATTTTTATTCTTTTAAACAAGAGGGATATGTCTCACAAAATAGTAAATAAATAACATTTCCCACATGTCTACTTCACATCGGCTCAATTTTGGAAATATTTTTCTTTTTTATATGAAGTTATAAGGGTTAAAAGTTCATCAGCAATTTCTCATTTTTCCAGCAAAACTTACAAAACCATTTTTTTCATGACCACATCATATTTGAAGTCCCTTTGAGGGAAAAATGTGAAAGAAAACACCCAAAAGTGACAACATTCCAAAAACTGACCCTCTCAGACTGCTCAAAACCACATTCAAGAAGATTATTAACCCTTCAGGTGCTTCACAGGAACTAAAGCAACATGGAAGGAAAAAATTAACATTTTCATTTTTCAAGCAAAAATGGCACTTTAGCCTCAGATATTGCATTTTCACAAGGGTAACAGGAGAAAATGGACCCTAAAATTTGTTGATCAATATCTTCCGAGTACACTGATACCCCATATGTGGTCAGTCCCTTCGAAGGCACACAGTTCACAAAGTGATAGGTAACTTTTCCCAGTTCTCGGACCAGATTATGTAATGCAAAATAACTCAACCAGAATAAAAATAGGCTAAACTCACAAACAACATAAGTCAAGATTGTATCAATAAGCTTCTTAACGTATGCTGCAGCTTTTTAGCATTACTTTTTCTGGAGAGAACACTCTCACTATAGTGCAGTTCTGTCCCGGGTTTCGGCACCAAATTCTGCAAGCAAACTATTCCCCTTCATTTGAACTCCAAATTAATAATATTTGTTTTACAAGTGCTTGGGCAATCAACACCGCTCAGCCTATAGTGTGTACTTAGTACTTACCCTTTATTAATGAACATGCAGACCCTTTAATAGTCACAGAAAAAAGAAAGGTTTTTTAAAGACTATGAACCAATAGGAACTTTAAGGGCGTAAACGGAAATGTGAAACTTTACCGCCCATCAATGTCACTTCATCACCATGACGTCATATTGTGTAGAACACAATAGGATATCACAAAAGGACACCGTAGACACAAAATGGATTCTGTTCTCTTGCATAATAACAATAATAATACATTTTTATTTGTAGAGCATCAAAACATTCCACAGAACTTTACAATTTAAAATCGACATGTACAGAAAATATTACATAATTCAACAAATTCCAAGAGGAGTGAGGTTCCTACTACAATTTTAAGGAATTATGGAGGAACAAAAGGCGAATAGTAACATCATATTATAAATAGTGGATTCACATTACATTGCATGATCCGGTCACCAGCCAGTATGTTTACAAGTATTGTACAGTCTTGTTAAGTACATGGAGGGTATGTAAACAGATGACACAAAAAACCCTAATGAGGATAGCAAGTAGCAGGTGAGACAGTTGATGACAATGCCATGACTGTTGGAAGACTACAAAACGAAGTCTATACATCCGTTCAAACAATGAGATTTAGATGAACCGGCAAAATATTGGATTCAACAAGGTGGCCTATCACAAGGTTTATCATTTCTGGTGACAAACCTGGCAGTGGAGGCAGCTCATCTGCTTCATGATAGTGAGATCATAGATGTCCATGGCAGCACCGGGAGAAGCAGGTTACAATTGTTTTGAATGCTGGCCCGAAAGGGTGATATAGCCTCAACTTCAATACTCTTAAACGAGACTCAACGGACCCTATTTGCATATTTGTAATTCCCAGGGGGCAATGCACCTAGGATTTCACTGTGCTTGAGCACTTTTGCCGGCTGTCCGCAGTGTTTTCCTCGGCTTGTCAACTTCAATTTTTGTCATAAGAAGTGTTGGCTTGAATTCACAAAAAAACATGAAAAGTGGAAGATTAAAAACGAGCGATGAAATGAAAGTCAAGAGATGGCTCTGATGGGGAGATGGGTCTGGAAGAAACAAGGGAGAAAGAGACTAATACATCAAGAAATGGAAGGAACTGTTACATTTAGTGGAGGAAGCCTAATGATATGGGATTTTTTCACAGCCAAGGTGTTAAATACTTGACCAGGATAGATGGTGATCTCAGTGCTGAGCTATATGTGAATATCCTACAAGATGAGTTACGTCATAACCTTGAGTTCTTGGATATAAAAAGGATGACATAGTATTCTAGCAGGACAATGACCTGAAGCATACAGTGGGTACGGAAAGTATTCATATCCTTTTAAATTTTTCCCTCTTTGTTTTATTGCAGCCATTTGGTAAACTCAAAAAAGTTCATTTTTTTCTCATTAATGTACACTCTGCACCCAATTTTGACTGTAAAAAAAACAGGCACACACCTGTCTATATAAGATCTCACAGCTCACAGTGCATGTCACTCCAAATGAGAATTATGAGGTCAAAGGAACTGCCCAAGAAGCTCAGAGACAGAATTGTGGCAAGGCACACATTTCGGCAAGGTTACAAAAGAATTTTTGCAGTACTGTAGTTTGATAAGAGCACAATAGCCTCCATAATCCTTAAATGGAAGACGTTTGGGGACACCAGAAGTCTTCCTAGACCTGGCCATCCATCCAAACTGAGCAATTGTGGGAGAAGAGCTTTGGTGAGAGAGGTAAAGAAGAACCCCAAGATCACCGTGGCTGAGTTCCAGAGATGCAGTAGGTAGATGGGCGAATGTTCCACAAACTCAACTATCATTGCAGCCCTCCACCAGCTAGGCATTTATACCAAGGAACACAAAGACAGAAGATGAATACGATCCGCGCTACTGTATAAAAGTGAAAATAGACCAAATACTTGGTGGAAGCGTGTTTATTTCAACGCGTTTCAAGGCTGTATCGGTCTCTTTTTCAGGAATACACCATAGTACAGACCAGCAGGATACAAAACCCATTTTTGGAGAAAAGACGGAGCTGCACACAGGATTCCTTAGGACATCTTCTTTATTGGTGTGCAGGGACTTACGTGGTGAGGGGTAGCGGGTGGGAGGACGGGGGATTAAGGCACGACGGCTGTTTCACGCCATGAGTGGTGCTTCCATGGGTACAATCCCTGAAACCATGAATTCAGATTGTATACTAGACCATTGGACCAACCTAATCATATTAGAAGTATGAGAATTGTGTTAATCAGGAATCTCCTGGTCCCAACCAAGATCAAATTCCATCATATGACGGTCCTATAGGAAAGGCCATCTCTGTTGGACACATGCCTTATCTTTAAAAAATTCTTATTTCTATCTATACTTTTATTAACTAAAAATTGTAACTATTTTGACAAATTTTATTTAAGTATGAAACCTGTATAGAACCCATATAAAATTCATGTAGCAATCCATCACATTCACATCATCAGGAATGCTCATTTAAAAACCCTGTTAACTCATATCCAGTACTGTTTTGGACATGTTCACATCACTCAAAGGATTAATACAAAAAGGATGAAAAAATGAAAAATATAAATTACGGTATATAGAATTCTCAATGATTAAATTAGAGGAAAAAATTGAAAAATTGGAGAAAAAATGAGAAAAAAGAAAAAAGAGTAGACTATCAATGACAAGAAAAGGAGAAATTAATATATAAATGAAATAGGGAGATTACTGCCCTGTAATCAATTGTGCAGGTGGTAACCGGTGATAGTAGATTGATCAATAATAGACCGATGTTATGTGTTTGACCGGTTTCACACCACAGCAAGATCAGGTCCGTTTTGCAGTAATGCAGCCCTATGGGGCCGGATGGAGCCAGATGGAAGCTATGTGCCATCTAGTTTCCATCTGTCCGGGAGAATCCGGGACAATTCGGAATTTTCTCCCAAGCAACATTTTTGTGTCCGGGGTAAAAATCTGACAATTGGATCCTCCCTGGGAGCCGGACGCCGGGTGCTGGAGTTTAGCAGCGAGCACTGTTAAACTTCAGCACCATGAGCTGTCCCCTGTAGAGATTTCAGGACCGCGGCTAGATCCCCGCTAGCCGCAATCTTGAAATTTCAGCAGCTGCGGCTGCGATCAGAGGAATCCGGCTGCAAACCGGACCGGAGGGCATATTTGCCCCCTAGTTCTGTTTCTAGATCGGGTCAATTTAGACCGGACAGCCCCGGATCTGATCAGGCCGTGGGGTGAAACCGGGCTTAAAACTACATGTATGAAAAGGAAATAAATTTATACTAATCTACTGTGTGGCATTCATAGTATTATATGTCTATACTTATACGGTAGTAAATTCGTATACATTTCTTTACTTTTTATACATGTAGTTTTAAGCCTATGTTTTTAATTTTTGTTTTTATTCTTATTTATTATATGTAGGGGGTAGTGATGTTTATAGCATAATTATTTTTCCTTCAGGATTATATTCACTCGTATCATTTACAGTATGTATTTATTGTATATACAGACTCCAACTCTGACGTCAGTGATTCCTCCCCTGACACGTCATGAACATGTGGTCAATTACTATTGGCTTTTGTGTGTATATAGCTATGGGTTTTGTATCTTGCCGGTTTGTATTATGGTGTATTCCTGAAGAAGAGGCTGGGACGGCCTTGAAACGCGTTGAAGTAAACACCACTTCCACCAAGAATTTGGTCCATCATCACTTTTATACAGAAGTGCGGATCATATTCATTTACTGTCTTTGTGTTCCTTGGCATTGACATGACCATCCATGGAATGGTGGATCCAGCAGCAGATGTATAAGACGATTATAGCGGTTATGGGTCAAACAACCGGACAAGGTGAGCAGTATTGACTACTGATCGTAAATTAAATGAGATGAGACCCTACTGCGCCCTTCTCTGCTCCTATAGGCAAAGTCAGGCCTTTATGGCAGAGTGGGCTGACGGAAGCCTCTCCTCAGTGCAAGACATATGAAAGCCCGCAGAGAGTTTGCAAAAAAACACATGAAGTATCCCAGACTATGAGAAATAAGATTCTCTGGTCTGATGAGACGAAGATAGAACATTTTGGTTATAATGCTAAGCGGTATGAATGGGAAAAGTCATGCCCTGCTCATCACCTGCCCAATACAATCCTAACGGTGAAACATGGTGGAGGCAGCATCATGCTATGGGGTGTTTTTCAGCTGCAGGGACAGGATGACTGGTTGCAATTGAAGAAAGCATGAATGTGGCCAGGTACAGCGATCTCCTGGATAAAAACCTCTTCCAGAGCTCTGGACCTCAGACTTGGCTGAAGCTTCACCTTCCAAAAAGACAATGACCCTAATCCACAGCTAAAATAACAAAGGAGCGGCTTCAGAACATCTCTGTGATCATTCTTGATTGACCCAGCCGGAGCCCTGACCTAAACCCAATTGAGCATCTCTGGAGAGACCTGAAAATGGCTCCACCAACATTCACCATCCAACCTGACGGGACTGGAGAGGATCTGCAAGGGAGAATGGCCGAGGATCCCCAAATCCAGGGGGGAAACTGCATCATTCCCAAGAAGACTCATGGCTGTATTTTCTGGGGGTTTTCAGTCAAGATGGGGTGCAGAGTGTACATTAATGAGAAACAAATGAAGTGTTTTGAATTTACAAAATGTCTGCAATAAAACAAACTGAAAAATTTTAAGGGGTCATACCCAATATACGAGAGATTGGAGAAGAAATGGTTTAATGACAATGAAGTACAGGACCTCAATCCATTTAAATACTTGTAAGTAGAGCTGAAAATAATCTATATACATACCCAAGTGAGATGACAATTCTGCACCGATATTGGGAACGTGTAGAAGAGACAGAGACCTGGGAGCAGATTTTGGCCAAGATGTTCTTGAATCTAATCGAGAGCCCAGGAGGATTCAGGTGGTGTTGAAAGCCAAAGATGGATTAACAAAAAACTACCAATATAATAAAAATTATATTTAGATTTTTTTTAGGAGCAAAACGGTAACAATGCAGTGAGATGACTAAATAGTTGCAAGTCACATTTATGTATGAGATACCAAGTTGATTGTCTTTAAAATGAAAGTCGTCTCATGCTCAAAGCTGTAGAGGATGGTGAAATACGGAGTCGAAAAAGCAAAAGGTAACCCTTTTGCTCGTTAGTATATTGTATATCAGGTGCTGAACTTGATCTAGCAACTTGGACATGATATTTAAAGTGCAAACAAATTGTCAACATATGGGCGGATAGTATGTTGGACGTTGACATATTTTTCTTCTTCTGGTTTTCTTCTGAGGTGGATACAGTAATCCTTGGTAGCCTAGTGCAGATGGAATGCAGTCAATATACTGTAGGTGTTATAGACCAAAGGTCAGAAAAGAGACCTTTTTAGCAAGTTTCCTTCAAATTTTTTGTTGACCGATAAAGGAACAGTCGATGGCTTCTGCCTCTTGGAACGTTCTATCAAATAGAACATCTTTCTGGTTTCTGTCACCTAAAGATTTGACTTGGAAATCGAGAGCTTTCAGGTCCAGGAACTTCATTATAAAATTGTTGTTATAAGAATGTGTGTTCAGATTGAAATATGCGCTTAAATTTATGGAAAGCTTCTTTGAAGTCCTTGTTCCTCAGAGTGTATATAATAGGATTAAGCAGTGGGGTCAGCACCGTGTAAATCAGAGATAAGACCTTGCTCATTGTTAGGGATTTTCCTCCTGTTGGAAACAGATACACAATGATTAATGTCCCATAAAATAAGGAAACCACAATGAGGTGGGAGCTGCAGGTGGAGAAGGCTTTATGTCTTCCGGTGGTGGATGGAATCTTCAGAATGGTGATGGCAATGTAGACATAGGACATCACAATTATTACCAAAGGTAAAATTCCAAACAAAAATCCCAAAATAAGATTCTGGATATGATTTATGGTTAAGTCAGAGCAGGAGAGCTTCAGTATTGGTTCTATGTCACAGTAGAAATGGTCAATAATGTCTGGTCCACAGAAATACAACTTGTGGATAGAAATTACTTGATCCAGAGTAACCATAAAATTTATCAACCAAATTATAGCTACTAATTGGACACAAAATGTATGACTCATGATTGAGTTATAACGGAGGGGGTTACAGATGGCCAGATACCGGTCGTAAGACATCACCGCAAGGAGAAGACATTCCGAAGACTCCGATATAGAAAAGAAATAAAACTGCATAATGCAGCCAGCAAGAGTCATAGTGCTCCGTCCATACAAGACAGTGTGGAGGAGGACGGGCATAATATCCGTAGACAGAAGGATGTCACACGTGGACAGCTGAGTAATGAAGAAGTACATCGGGGACTGGAGGGTTTTACTCACTAAGTACAAAACCACAATAAGAAGATTTCCAAACAGTATACCAAAGTATATGACACATAGTAGTGAGAAGAACATGAATGTGAAGTTATGAAGATTACTGAATCCTATAAGGAAAATGGAGGTGATATTGTTTGTCAAAACCATCTGGAAAAGAGAACTAAATCAATCAATCAATCAATAAATGTTTTTCTAAGGGACCTTTCACATCAGCGGTAAATGTAATTCACGGCAGATCCGGCAGGTGTGACCACACTTGCCGGATCTGCCGTGTATTGGTTGACTTGCGGCACCGATCTGGAAATCCCCATTCATTCTCTACGGGGCTTGAGGTCAGGTGCGGCAAGTGCGGTTTTGCCTTATCCAGCACTTGCGGCACTGCAAAAAAAACGCTGCTAGCAGCGTTTTTTTTGCATGACCGCAAGTGCTGGACCTGCCGGATCCAGCAAAACTGCACTTACCGCACCTGACCCGCAAGCCCCAAAGAGAATGAATTGGGCTTGCTGGATCGGTGCTGCAAGTCGGCCGTTACATGGCAGAAACGGCAGGTGCGGCGACATCTGCCAGATCAGATGCAAATTACATTTACCCCTAATGTGAAAGCAGCCTAACTTTGTTAAAAATATAAGTAGAATATTGCTCTAATTTTTAATTTTTAAATTAAGTTGTTATCATGAAAAATAAGTTATGACTAGCTATTGTCCCATATTACTGCTTCCTCTTATGGCCACTTCACACACACCAACTTATCTGTCCAACTTCTGAACA
This sequence comes from Allobates femoralis, assembly GCA_033576535.1. Classification (NCBI taxonomy): domain Eukaryota; kingdom Metazoa; phylum Chordata; class Amphibia; order Anura; family Aromobatidae; genus Allobates; species Allobates femoralis. The sequence goes on from JARQOC010000004.1 coordinate 4,350,370, forward strand.
ACTTACTGGTTGCAGTGAAACCATGGACACATTGTTACAATTGTACACAGCCACAAAATGGAACAATGTGTCCATGATTTCACTGCAACCAGTAAGTTGTTCAGAAGTTGGACAGATAAGTTGGTGTGTGTAAAGTGGCCCTTACATTTAAATTCCTTGCATGGTATACCCATCTTAAATATGCCTCCTACTTCTTAAAATATTTTGACCAAGTACAATCTAGCTTCCATCCCCACCCGTCTTCTAAAATGGCCCTATCCTATTTCACAAGTGACCTGCCAAGTGCTGAAATTAAAAACCTTTCCTCTGTCTTCAACACAGTCAACCATTTCCTCCTACTACATATTCACTCAGACCTCTCTGTCATGCCCCATGCTGTGGGACCGACCTCGACGGGGCTAGGAGGTCGTTGCCCATCATGCAGCTTTTTATGCCTTGACTGCCCTGTTACTGCCATGGGGCTGATCTCTATTAAGCAGGTAAGCAGGTAGACCACTGCCCATCATGCAGTCCCACTTGGTCTTCTTCTAGCCACTCTCATGTTACTTACCCAGTCGGTGATCCCGCGCCGCCTCCTAGAACTCTGTCCTCCTCTTTCTTATCCTAAGGTCTGCCTCCTACTTGCAGAGAATCTAGGAGTGTTGCACATGTCAGCAATTCATTTCTCTTAAAGGGCCAGTACATGTGTTTTCAATTCTGCCTCTCAGCCTGTTGCTGAGAGGCTACAGCTATTTAATGCACCTTCCCCCAAGGGATGTATCTGAGCAATGCCTCCTGACACTAATTGCATTGCCTTACCTCCAGTCCCTTGTCCCATTCCCTGCCAATGCTCTTGTCCTTGGTTAGACCATCTTACCTGTACTCCTTGTATCACGTAGAGCCTGCTATGTATGCTAGAGGACCGTATTTCCTGCACGCTACCTTGTCCTTGGCGGTGCACCTGCTACTCAGGCTCAGAGCTTGTTCATGTCCAGTGTGCCAGTCCTGTCATCCAGGGTATCACTACTCCAGTTCCAGTTCCTGCTCCTCACCTCCAGGATCGGTTTGCAGCTACCCGCTAGTCTGAGCTTAATGCTTGCTCCTCATTGCCTGCAAAACTTGTCTTGTGCACCATCCGGTAGGTATTGGCGAGCTTTCCTCAAGACTTTGCATTACTCTATCTACATCTCCAGCCTGTTCCTATCTATGAGTCATTCTACACTTCGGTGGTCTAGTGGGTCCACATCTCCACTTTCACACCTCCGTATGTCTCATATCCTCTCCCATCTAATACTTTCGTAAGCCTTTATTTTACAGTGGGTACGGAAAGTATTCAGTCTCCTTTATATTTTTCATTCTTTGTTTCATTGCAGCCATTTGATAAATTGAAAAAAAATTCCTTTTTTTATCATTAATGTACACTGTGCACCCCATCTTGACTGAAAGAGAACAGAAATGTAGAAATTTTTGCAAATTTATTAAAAGAGAAAAACTGAAATCTCACATGGTGATAAGTATTCAGCCCCTTTGCTTAGTGTTGAGTATTTGCACCATCTGAGCTCGGACAGCCATGAGTCTTCTTGGGAATGATAGAACAAGTTTTTTACGCCTGGATTTGGGGATCTTCTGCCATTCTTCCTTGCAGATTCTTTCCAGAAAGGGTAAGGTACACCTCTTCAATTGGTGTCAGTGGGTGCCAGCACGTCAGCCAGGGCACTGGACGTGCTGGCACCCACTGACACCAATTGAAGAGGTGTACCCTACCCTTCTAACTACCACCTATAGGAAACTGTATTGAACGAGGGGCTTTACTGAGAGGGATTAAACTCATTTGTCTTAAGGCACTACCTGAGGGGTATATTGAATAACCTGTGCACCACATCCACAAATCAATGCTCCTCCAACATATCCTACTTGATATTGAAATTATCTCTTGATGATATACAGGACCTTATCCATATACTAACACACAGGTTTCATCTGGGACCACATATTGCAGAAACCACAAACTTATCCATTAAGAATCCCTCAATCAGTGATCTCCATATAACCACAGCAGTGACTATGTGAACAAGGCCTAATTGGAGGCCGAAACGTTATCTGTCCTGCCGGTCACCCTTTGCACTTGTTTTTTCAAATAAATCACCTTGAAGCATATAAACGACTTAAATGAGTGCTTGGATTTAACTTTTCAGTCAACAATCTATCGCATCATGAAGAACTTCAAGGAGAGAGCTTCCATTGTTGTCAAAAAGGCTCCAGGGCGCCCAAGAAAGACCAGCAAGCGCCAGGACCGTATCTTAAAACTGTTTCAGCTGCGGGATGGGACTACCAGCAGTGCGGAGCTTGCTCAGGAATGGCAGCAGGCTGGTGTGAGGCTTCTGCACGCACTGTGAGGTGGAGACTCTTTGAGCAAGGCCTGGTTTCAAGGAGGGCAGCAAAGAAGCCACTATTCTCCAGAAAAAGCATCAGGGACCGACTGATATTCTGCAAAAGGTACAGGGAGTGGACTGCTGAGGACTGGGGGAAAGGTACAGGGAGTGAACTGCTGAGGACTGGGGTAAAGGTACAGGGAGTGGACTGCTGAGGACTGGGGAAAGGTACAGGGAGTGGACTGCTGAGGACTGGGGAAAAGGTACAGGGAGTGGACTGCTGAGGACTGGGGGAAAGGTGCAGGGAGTGGACTGCTGAGGACTGGGGGAAAGGTACAGAGAGTGGACTGCTGAGGACTGGGGGAAAGGTACAGGGAGTGGACTGCTGAGGACTGGGGGAAAGGTACAGGGAGTGGACTGCTGAGGACTGGGGGAAAGGTACAGGGAGTGGACTGCTGAGGACTGGGGGAAAGGTACAGGGAGTGGACTGCTGAGGACTGGGGGAAAGGTACAGGGAGTGGACTGCTGAGGACTGAGGTAAAGGCATTTTCTCTGATGAATCCCCTTTTCGATTGTTTGGGACATCTGGAAAACAGATTATTCGGAGAAGAAGAGGTGAGCGCTACCACCAGTCTTGTCTCATGCCAACTGTAAAGCATCCTGAAACCATTCATGTGTGGGGTTGCTTCTCAGCCAAGGGAATCGGCTCACTCACAGTCTTGCCTAAAAACACAGCCATGAATAAAGAATGGCACCAGAATGTCCTCCAAGAGCAACTTCTCCCAACCGGCCAAGAGCAGTTTGGCGCCCAACAATGCCTTTTCCAGCATGATGGAGCACCTTGCCATAAAGCAAAGGTGATAACTAAATGGCTCAGGGAACAAAACATAGAGATTTTGGGTCCATGGCCTGGAAACTCCCCAGATCTTAATCCCATTGAGAACTTGTGGTCAATCATCAAGAGACGGGTGGACAAACAAAAACCAACAAATTCTGCCAAAATGCAAGCATTGATTATGCAAGAATGGACGGTGATCAGTCAGGATTTGGTCCAGAAGTTGATTGAGAGCAGCCAGGGAGAATTGCAGAGGTCCTGAAGAAGAAGGGTCAACACTGCAAATATTCACTTGCTGCATTAACTCATTCTAACGGTCAATATAACCTTTTGGTATAATAATATGATTGCAATTATATTTCTGAATGTGATATAAACATCAGACAAACACAAATAAAAACCAGAGGGCAGCAGATCATGGGAAAATATCATTGTGGTGTCATTCTCAAAACTTTTGGCCATGACTGTACTGATGAAGTTCTTTTGTAACCTTGGCCAGATCAGTGACTTGCCACAATTCTGTCTCTGACCTCCTTGGGCAGTTCCTTTGACCTCATGATCTCATTTGGTCTGACATGCACTGTGAGGTCTTATATAGACAGGTGTGTGCCTTTCCAAAGAAAATCCTATCAGTTTAATTAAACACAGCTGGACTCCAATGAAGCCATAGAACCATCTCAAGGAGGATCACAAGGAATTGGACAGCATGTGACTTAAATATGAGTGTCTGAGCAAAGGGTCTGAATACTTATGACCATGTGATATTTCAGTTTTTCTTTTTTATAAATTTGCTAGAATTTCCACATTTCTGTTATTCAGTCAAGATGGGGTGCAGAGAATGAGAAAAAAATTAACTTTTTTGAATTTACTAAATGGCTGCAATGAAACAAAGAGTGAAAAATTAAAGCGGTCTGAATACTTCCTGTACCCATTGTATATTTAACTATGCTATCTCATTAATCCACCTGACCTCTTGCTACTTCTCTGTCTCTCCTCTCTGCCATTCCCTTCATTGGCCTCCAATTACCTAGCAAATGTAATTTAAATTGCCAACAATGAATTCCGAGTAAGTCTATAATCTGTCTACCTATACATTTTGGACCTAATCTCCCTATACCTTCCAAAACATTACCCCAAGTCCTCAGAAGATCTTTTAGTTTCCACCTTTACATGTTCATAGTGTTGAGCCCCAGGCTTTGGGGTACTCGGGTATCAGGCGTTGCTGTGTCACGCGCCTGATCACGTGTCCTGGGTGGAACTTCAAAAAGGGAAATTATTTATTGTGCTGCCTGTATACAGGTAAATGAAGGCGTCCAGAAGATGGTTTTTAGCTGCACACTGAGATTACAGATTACAGCGGTTTAATCCCGGCAGCTGGAACGGTCAGACACAAACGCTGATGAGAATACAGAGTGTTTTGGTGTATCCTAATTTACGCTACAACCCACTCCTGCTACACTAAGATGCTAAATGAATGCAGACAAGAGTTGGTTTTTAGCTGGACACTGAGCTTAGAGATTAAGGCCCTGCAGGTGGACTGGTCAGACACAAACGCTGACGAGAATAGCGAGTCTTTGACGTATCCTAATTTATGCTAAAACCCACTCCTGGTGCACACAAATGTTAGATGAATGCAGACAAGAGTTGATTTTTAGCTGGACACTGAGATTAGAGATTAAGGCCCTGCAGGTGGACTGGTAAGACATAAACGCTGACAAGAATAGACAGTTTTTCGGCGTATCCTAATTTGCGCTAAAACCTACTCCTGCCTGTAGAGAGCTAAATTAATCCCTAAAAGCACTGTTTTGGGATGGATGGATGAGATTTGCAGCCTGCACACCAGCCCCAGATGTGATGTAGGCTGGTATACTGGCACAACAAAGTTTGCTATATACCCTGCCTCCCTGCCTGCCTGTATACATCTCTATTAATCCTCAGAAGGACTGTTGTGGTAATTAGATTGTCAGCCCTGCGCCTACACTAGCTGGAAGGCCACAGATCTGTCCCTCAATCAGCAGCAGCTCTCCCTACACTGACTGTCTGTGGAGCAGAGTGACGAGCACAGCGCGGTCAGGTCTTATAAAGACGCTGTGCGGCCGGCCAATCACTGTGATGCCACAACCAACATGGCTGTGGCATTACAGTGTCTGTCAGCCAATCCCTGCATGCGGGCTGGCTCTGTAAAGAATGCCAACATGCAGGGAGGTGGACTCCGAGCATAGCAAGAGTATCGCGAGATTACTCGGTACTCGCCGATTACCCCGAGTACCGAGATATTTGTGCGAGTACCGAGTAGTGACAAGCATACTCGCTCATCACTAATGGCCACTTTACACACGGCTACATTTCTAGCTTATCCACAGGTAACTTAGTGGCTGCAGTGAAATCATGGAGACATTATTCCATTTGTACACAGCAACAAGATAGAACCTTATCTCCATGATTTCACTGCAACCAGTAAGTTACCTGGTGAGAAGCTAGAAATGTAGCCGCGTGTAAAGTGGCCATAATTGTTAACTCTGCATCCAGAAATACTGAGGCTAAATAGAAGGAATAGATAAAAGAACTGCAATTTTGTAAACAACCAAATCCAAAAGTAATTTTTAGCCTTTAAAGAATGCATTTTGGAAAGAAAGAAGAGGTGTACAAATGTTAAGCTCACCTCGGTAATATGCATGAAATATAGAACAACATTTATACCAGGAGATGATGATGTCGGAACATAAAGCTTACTGTTTCTAAAAATGAATAAGATAAATCACACACATAACAGTGCTGACAGAATAATGGACATAGATTTGTGAGGCTCCGATACATGGCCATTATATACCCTCATGTGTGAATGATCTATATCGGGAGATTCCACAGAGGGCTCCTCCAGTCTCTCCAGAGTGCAGCTATAATACATGAATTAAGATAAATGAGAGGTTCCCCTAAAGGAACTAGAAAATAAAATACAATCCTCAAAGTGTTTAAAAAATAAGAATTCGGTCCATCAGTAACCAAAACTATGACATACATACTCCAATATTTAAGACATGACATGTTGATGGGTGTAGTGAAGTATTAAATATCTTGGGACAATAGCACCCATCAAAGGCTGGGGTAAAGATAGAAAAGCCAGTTTTTGAAGTAAATATGTTGGCAGCAGGTAAATAACTGAAAGGATCAGAGCAAGGGCCAAATCGTGATGGCTCAATGACCAAGTCAGGAAACTTCCTTAACAACTCATCTAGGGATGAGCGAGTATACTCGCTATTATTCGGTATTCGCCGAATAGTAGCGGTATTTAGGCTACTCGCTACTCTCCGAGTACTTATGTGTACTCGGGAGTAGCGAGTAGTCCTAATACTTTCGCAGTGTATTTATGGATACACTGCGAAAGTAGCCTAAAAGTGAGCAAAAGTTGTAAAAAAAATAATAAAATTGCATACTCACCTTCCGACACCTGCATCGGGACCGGCAGAGAAGACATCCGATCGCTGGAGAAGGACCTATCACTACCAGCCAATCAGATGGCCGGTAGCGATCTGGCCAATCAGATGGCGCCACGTCACAACCACGTGATCGCTAGCGGCCACCTGATTGACCAATTTGCAAGGTCCTAGATGTACTGTCAGGACCTTGCAAACTGGCCAATCAGGTGGCCGCTAGCGATGACGTAGTTGTGACGTGGCGCCATCTGATTGGCCAGATGGCTACCGGCCATCTAATTGGCTGGTAGTGACAGGCCCTTCTCCAGCCATCAGATGTCTTCTCTGCCGGTCCCTGTGCAGGCGTCGGACAGGTGAGTATGTAAGTTTATTATTTTTTTAACAGCTTTTACTCAATTTTAGGCTACTTTCGCAGTGTATCTATAGATACACTGCGAAAGTATTCGTACTCGCAACGAGTAGCGAGTACCGCTACCTACTCGTTGCGAGTATAGCGAGCTCAAATATTAATGTACTCGCTCATCCCTAATCTCATCTTGTGGGGTGATCTTGGTATGCATCACGATGTTTCTGCCAAAAATTGTTATTGGAAAGACAACTAATGACTCAGCTAAGATAACTTGTCTTGTCCACTTCCAAAGAAGCAGTATGGCTGTAGATGAGCAAACCAGAACTGTGAAGTTCGGGGTTCGTACTGGAAACCAGGCATCCGACGCTCGAATTAGAGCATTGATTTAAAGGAAACATTTGTGTCTGACTTTGGTGTGTGGATGATGTTCATACATTGCTAACATTTAGTGCAACCAACAGCTGTCTGCTTTTCCTTGACTGGTTATCAAAAATAGAGGGAATCCAATGTAGTTTTTATTTAAATAATTAAAAAAAAGTCAATTGGCTTTGCCCTATTTTTTATAACTAGACAAGGTAGAGAAGACAGCTGGGGGCTGGTATTATCACAGTGCGAAAGCCCATTGTTGTTTAACCAATCCCAAATATAAATATACCTGCCTGCACTGCATTAGCAGTGGTGCATCACATTAGCTGCACCAATTCGGATGCTTTATTCATCTCTTCCTGACTGACCTGCTGAAGTCGCAATCAGAATAATAATTTTGGGTTTGATGTCAGCTATGAATTGACAGCTGACATTAAGACCAGGGGTTAATATTGGAGATAAATTCTGAACCTGCCACTGACCACAATGACCTATGGAGCCTCTGTCAGAAAAAGTTCTCAGAATGATGAACCATAGCAATTGATTGATGTTGTGAGACATTATTACTCTTTTGATTATGTCAGGACTTCCAGGATTTATTTTGAAGTAATAAATTGGTGAATGAGGGAAGTGCGAGGGAGTTTTTATTAAAACAAAAAACTTTTTCTACCCATGTCTGTGTTTTTTTTAACTCTGGGTTTCTGATAGACACCTCTCCATTACTAATTCCAGGACTTGATGCCAGCTGACAATTTACAGCTGACATCAACCCCATTAACCTATGTCATCAATTGCAACAGCACAATGGCAATTGAGAAGAACCTGATAAAGTGCCAAAATTGGCAGATCTAATGCTATACATCACTTCTGGGTAGGCTGCGGGCTGGTATATTTAAGCTGTGAAGGGCCAACAAACCCCTCTGATAGTACCAGCACCCAATTTTCTGCTTTACATTGGCTGGTTATCAAAGTTAGGGTGAAATCCATGCCATTTTTAAAAATTATTTATTGAGATAATTAAAAAATATGGCATTCCGTGCACTCTTAAAAAAGATGGATACCACCAGGACAGATGCAAAGTGAAGTCCAAAGTGACTCCATCTACCGCATTATATTGAGTGGGTCTATGGGGTGTTTCAGTTGAATGACATTTTTGTGAGGTTTACTTGGCACCACGAAGTTCAGATCTGTCATATGTCACTGCAAATGCAGGGGGATACCACTTTACTAGTGGCAGAAAGACTCTGGCAAAGTGACGGCTGCTATCTCTTAAATAAATTCCTGTAAATGTTCTGCTTCCAAATTCAAATGCCCCCTTCCTTCTGAGCATCCCTGTGTCTAAACCACAGTAAATGATCACATATGTGTTATTATTGTAGTGTGGAGAGGGCACTTAATCCTTTCAACACCTTGCTTGTACTGGCATGGCCAAGGTCGCCACCCTCCATTTGATGCGTGCTCATGCCCTGACCATGCATCTTTTACTTCAGATGTTGGCTGATCTGATCAGACGACATGTGCCTCTAACAGTGACAGGTATAGCAGAGATCCGCCCACTACTGTTAGTCAGATCGCTCTGTTAAACTTTGACTGTGCAATCCAACAAGCACTAATGGGGAGCATGAATTTCCCACTCCCCTCAATGGCCCTGTGATGTGTTGCGGAGCCCCAATGGGTCGTCATGACAGCCAGGGGTCAGATAATGACTGATATCACAGTTGTGACAAACTTCCTGTGAAAGCAAGCTGGTCCCTGGCGTTCACAGGAGATTAGCATTTGTGCTATACAAAGCTCTGCTGATGCACGGCTCCATACAAGTGATTGGATAGTGATGTCTTCAAGTCTCTTAATGGGACTAGTAAAAACAATAAAAAGTAAAAGAAAGTTTTAAAAAAAAAATATGGCAAAAATAAAAAAAAACATAAAAGTTCAAATTGAGTTATCAGTACCATCTATACACTGACCTAATTATACACCTCTTCTACTGACATCACCTCCACATTACTATAGAATACCAGTGGTTGTCTGTCTGCTGTCTCTAACATCATGTCTTCTCTCTACATTATACTGAATCTATCAAAATCTGAACTTCTCATGTCTCCTCCCTCGATTAACCTTCCTAATCTCCATTCCGGCATTCCGTGTGTGGTTCTATCATTACTCCCCAGCAGTACGCCCGCTGTCTTGGGGTTATATTTGGCTCAGATCTTTCCTTCACTCCCCACATCCAATCATTCTCTCACTCATGTCATCTACCCCACAAAAACATTTCTAGAATTATTCAACCTTTTCTTATCGTTGACACAGCAACAACTCTGTCGCCATTATTTATTCTCATCCGAATTACTGCAATTCTCTGGTCTAGGGAATTAGCTATCTACTTTATGGAGAGGAATTTGCCTGCAACCATAAGGAGACAGATAAGTTGATAAGGAAACTTAAAGCTGCAATGCTCCTCTGGGAATTATGCAAATTATCACTTCAATGAACTCTAGCGCCACTTTTAGGTAGCTCCTCTCATAGCCTCTCATACAGTCAGATACAGTCAGAATATCCCACACACTACACTGATGAGGGGCAGTTACCCTGAAACGCAGCGTCTGTAGTTTTGGCTTCTGATCTGGCACAAATCCTAAGTAATATTAAAAGGCTTGTAAAAGAGTCGACTATAACTTTGAGGAGCTACATAAAGGTGGCCCTAGAGTTCACCCACTTCCGCAGTGAAGTGATAATTTGTAATTCTCTGCTAATCGGTCTCCCTCTTACTAAACCCTCTCTTCTCCAATCCATCCTGAATGCAGCAGCCAGAATCAGATTTCTCTCCAACACTTTCACCGATGCCTCTATCCTGTGCCAGTCATTGCACTGGTTGCTCATCTGATGTAGGATACAATATAAAGTTATCACTCTGACCCACAAAGCCCTCCACAGTGCTGCACCCCCCTACATCTCATCCTCATCTCTGCCTGTCATCTACCTGTTCTCTCCACCGTTCTGCACCACCCAAATCTCCTCTTCATCTCTGTCTTTCACCTACCCATCCTCTCCACAGTTCTGCACTGCCCTACATCTCCTCTTCATCTCTGTCTTTCACCTACCCCTCCTCTCCACAGTTCTGCACTGCCCTACATCTCCTCCTCATCTCTGTTTATCACCTACCCATCCTTTACACAGTTCTGCATCACCCTACCTCTCCTCCCCATCTGTCTATCACCCTCCCTCTGTCCTCTACACAATTCTGCTCCACCCTATATCTTCTCCATCATTTCTATCACCTACCCATCCTCTCCACAGTTTTGCACCCCCCTACATCTCCTCCCTCATCTCTATTTATCATCTACCTGTCCTCTCCACAGTTCTGCATTGTCCTACATCGTCTCCCTCATTTCGGTCTAACACCCTACACTTACCTTCTCATCCTTGTCCTCCTCACTTGCTACTATGTCCACCAACTCGCACACCCTTGCAGAAAACTCACACACATTGACACTCACATACTCTCCTACACTATTCTACCACTCTATGTCCTCATGCCACAACACAGACAACCCTGGCACACATACACCACTAATAAGCTGCGGCAGGAGTCTAGGGTTGCTGAGCGGCGCTGGAAGAAAACACATTCACAAGAAGATTACACAGCATTCAAACAAGCACTTCTCAAATTCAAGCCAGCACTCACCACCACTAAACAGAATTCCTTCATTACCCTCAAATCCTCTTTATCCCACAACTACAGCCAGTTACTCTATATATATATTATTTATATATATACAGTGTTGGCCAAAAGTATTGACACCCCTGCAATTCTGTCAGATAATACTCAGTTTCTTCCTGAAAATGATTGCAATCACAAATTCTTTGGTATTATTATCTTCATTTAATTTGTCTTCAATGAAAAAACACAAAAAGAATTGTCCTAAAGCCAAATTGGATATAATTCCGCACCAAACATAAAAAAGGGGGTGGACAAAAGTATTGGCACTGTTAGAGAAATCATGTGATGCTTCTCTAATTTGTGTAATTAACAGCACCTGTAACTTACCTGTGGCACCTAACATGTGTTGGCAATAACTAAATCACACTTGCAGCCAGTTGACATGGATTAAAGTTGACTCCACCTTTGTCCTGTGTCCTTGTGTGTACCACATTGAGCATGGAGAAAAGAAAGAAGACCAAAGAACTGTCTGAGGACTTGAGAAACCAAATTCTGAGGAAGCATGAGCAATCTCAAGGCTACAAGTCCATCTCCAAAGTCCTGAATGTTCCTGTGTCTACCGTGCACAGTGTCATCAAGAAGTTTAAAGCCCATGGCACTGTGGCTAACCTCCCTAGATGTGGACAGAAAAGAAAAATTGACAAGAGATTTCAACGCAAGATTGTGCGGATGGTGGATAAAGAACCTCGACTATCATCCAAACAAGTTCAAGCTGCCCTGCAGTCCGAGGGTACAACAGTGTCACCCGTACTATCCGTCAGCGTCTGAATGAAAAGGGACTGTATGGTAGGAGACCCAGGAAGACCCCACTTCTTACCCCGAGACATAAAAAAGCCAGGCTGGAGTTTGCCCAAACTTACCTGAGAAAGCCTAAAACGTTTTGGAAGAATGATAATTCTGTATCTACACCTTAAACACTGGAGCTCCCTTATTATGATTGGCAGCTGTCCGCCCCGGGTGATGCCGTGTGTCTGTATACCCTTTACTTGTTAAAACCATATTCATATATATCCAATCTCTGTATATATATATGGGTTAAGCGCACAATCTGGCTAGTGGCTGGAACCTTTCTCTTAGTCTATAGATTGTTCTTGGTCTCGGTGTATTGGTATAACCCTTTCTCGGGAATTTTATTAAACTTCTTTAAAACAATTTTAAAACAAATAATGACATCTAAAAACAATGATTTTTATAAAGGTTATTTTAAAACTAGATTTTTGGGGTTAGAAGGGATCTTGATACATTATTATGAGTCCCTCCTTCTCGTGCTTCCTCCTCTCTGTATGCCTGTAATATAAATATATGTGTATTACTGCTGTACCCCTTGATTTTTTGGCTTCCTGTATATGTTAATTAATTTATCTTTGTTATATTGCTGGGTTCTTTCCTTTTGTAATGATCGTCTTGCTTTGTTGCTTCAGTGTCAACCTGCAATTATTCAATTTGTAATTTCCTCTGCTTTTTACCAGGATTTGGAAGTATTCCTCTTTGTTTTCACCTGAATGGTATAACTGTCTTTTTTGCCTTGGTGCAGTCAGTGTTGTCCTTATTTCTTTCTGTAATCACAATATTGCCTTATCATTCAAGTTATTTCTCTACTGCAGTGGTCATACTCTGACCTTTCTATACCTTTGTGTTATCCCACTACAGGCAGTTATTCAACACATTTAACTCCCTCCTTTGACCCCCACTACCGCCTTTACTTCTCGTATCTCTGCAGAAGACTTTGCAACACACTTCACCAACAAGATCAATCAGATCAGACAAGTCTTTGCTACCCAATCATCACAACCCCTATTTATATCAGACCACTCCCCTCCCCTACTAAGGCTAAGGTCACATTAGCACCATGGATGCGCTAAAAGCTAGTATTTTTCCCAAGTCCAAATTAAGAAAAAACGCTAGCGTTAATGTGGCGCCCCTGCGATCAAGGTGACCACAGGTAGGAACTGCAGCCAGGCAGGTGGAGACAGGTTTTGCTCAAACCACCTTCAAACATACTCCCTCCAACACCAGACCCAACCCGGAGCCCGGGACTTTAGGCGGGAAAGGGGTGTTAGGGCCAGACACAGTGTGTGGGACATAGTCAAGGTGATGGACCAGGTACATAAGGGGAAAACAGGAAGTAGTTAGTTAGTAGGCCACAGTGAGCTGAACAGTAAAGACCGAGTAGGCCAGTGGGTGCCGAACAGCAAAGAACAGAAAAGACAGAGAGACACCTCCCTGAAGGTTTCGGGTTGCTTGGAGGCGCAGAATCCTGTGAGGTATAATCCCCTGGAGAGAAAGCCCACTCCACAGCTCAGGAACAAAGGGAAGGGGAAAGACTGAGTACCGGACCAGTGCAGCCGTGTCTGAGGCAACCGGCAGCAGTGACAGAGGACAACTGGGAGAAGGATCCCCTGACGTACACAGTAGTCACATGGGTAGGAATGGGCCCGGCACTCCACCACCACAAGAGCAGACCCAACCTACTGTTTCCCTCCCCTTTGCCCTGTAAAATGTAAGCCCACAAAGGCAGGGTCCTCTATCCCCGTCGGGTCCAGTGGTGGTGGAGCGCAAGGTCCAGTGGTGGTGGAGCGCAAGGTCCAGTGGTGGTGGAGCACTGGGTCCAGTGGTGGTGTGCTGAGTACAGTTGTGGTGGAGCGCCAGGTCCGATGATGGTGAGGTGGCACTGTGGTCATTGCAGGCATTATGTTATTCTGAAGAGATGGGTTTTGAGGTTCCACTTGAAGGTTCCGAGTGTGGGAGATATTCGGACGTTTTGAATTCCAGAATTCCAGAAGATGGGTTAGAAGATGAGTTAGATGATATGGGAGATAAGTTCATAGATACATGGGGGACAGTTTGTGGACGGCTTTCTAAGTCAATGTTAGTTTAAATTGGATACGCTGGGGAATTGGGAGCCAGTGGAGGGATTTGCAGAGGGGAGAAGTGGAGGAGCAACGAGGAGAAAGGTGGATTAGTCAGGGAGCAAAGATAAGGACAGATTGGAGAGGTTCAAGAGTGTTAGCAGGGTGGTCACAGAGGAGGAGGTTGCAGTAGTCAAGACGGGAGATGATGAGGGCATGGACTAGTAGATTAGTAGATTGAGGGTTGAGGAAGGGACGGATTCTGGAAATATTTTTGAGTTGGAGGCAGCAGGAGGTGGCCAGAGCTTGAATTTGTGGTTTGAAGGATAAAGCAAGGGTTACTCCAATGCAGTGGACTTCAGGTAAAGGGCAAAGTGTGATGTCATTTATTGTGATAGATAGATCAGGTAAGGAAGGTGTGTAAGATGGAGGAAAGATGATGAGTTCAGTCAGTCAGTGTGACATCTTTCATTTTTCTCTACAAGGCTGTCAGTCAGTGTGACATCCTTTATTCCTCTCTACAAGGCTGTCAGTCAGTGTGATGTCCTTCATTCCTGTCTATAAGGCTGTCAGTCAGTGAGACGAACTTCACTTCTGTCTACAAGGCTGTCAGTCAGTGTGATGAACTTCACTTCTGTCTACAAGGCTGTCAGTGTGATATCCTGTACTCCTGTCTACAAGGCTGTCAGTCAGTGAGACGAACTTCACTGCTGTCTACAAGGCTGTCAGTCAGTGTGACCTCCTTCATTCCTCTCTACAAGGCTGTCAGTCAGTGTGACCTCCTTCATTCCTCTCTACAAGGCTGTCAGTCAGTGTGACATCCTTCATTCCTCTCTACAAGGTCTGTCAGTCCGTGTGACGTCCTTCACTCCTGTCTACAAGGCTGTCAGTCATAGTGTGATGAAGTTTACTCCTGTCTACTAGGTCTGTCAGTCAGTGTGTTGTCCTTCACTTCTGTCTACAAGGCTGTCAGTCATAGTGTGATGAAGTTTACTCCTGTCTACTAGGTCTGTCAGTCAGTGTGTTGTCCTTCACTTCTGTCTACAAGGCTGTCAGTCATAGTGTGATGAAGTTTACTCCTGTCTACTAGGTCTGTCAGTCAGTGTGAAGTCCTTCACTCCTGTGTACAAGGCTGTCAGTGTGATGGTTTTCACTACTGTCTACAAGGCTGTCAGTAAGTGTGACGAACTTCGTTCCTGTCTACAAAGCTGTCAGTGTGATATCTTGCACTCCTGTCTACAAGGCTGTCAGTCATAGTTTGATGAACTTTACTCCTGTTTAGGAGGCTGTCAGTCATAGTGTCACATCCTTCAGTCAGTCTGTTAGTGACAGCTTGAATTAATTTATTCACGTTTATGAAATGGGTTTAGTCGGTCGTAAGCGCAAATACACGAGTAATGATGATAGAAAAGCTGGAGCAGTAGCAAGGCAACAAAAACGTCGAGATAAAGTGAAACCAGAACAAACTGCCAGGAGACAAGCCCAGGATGCACAAAATCGCAGACTTTATCGACAACAGGAGACACCACAAGAAACTGCTGGCAGACAAGCACAAGATGCCATATATCATAGACAATATCGGCTGAATTAATCTTTAATAGCTATGGCAGACAAAGGATATGTTCGTGCCATTCATATAAACCGAAAAGCAAGGCAAGCTCAGCAGAGTATTCATCAACTTCCTAAGTATGTTACAAATGATGACATTTCTATCTACTTTTGCAGAACTTAAGTTTGATAAGAGCACAATGGCCTTCATAATCATTAAAGGGAACCTATCACCAGGTTTTTGCAACCTAATCTGAGAACAGCATAATATAGGACCCAAGATCCTGATTCCAGCGATGTGTCACTTACTGGACTGCTCAGTGTAATTTTGATAAAATCACTGTTTAATCAGCTTGAGATTATCATTAGCAGTGTACTTGGCCTGCTGCCAGGTAGTTTGGCATATTCACAGACTGCTATATGTGCAACAGAGAAAACACTAATTGTATCAAAATGACAGCAAGCAGCTCAAAAAATGACACATCGCTGGAATCAGGGTCTCTATTTCTACATTATGCTGCTCTCAGATGGGATGTCAAAAACCTGGTGACAGAGTCCCTTTAAATGGAAGAAGTTTGGAACCAGCAGAAGTCTTCCTAGACCTGGTCATCCAGCCAAAGTGAGCAATTGTGGGAGAAGAGCGCTGGTGAGAGGTAAAGAAGATCCTCAAGATCACTGTGTCTGAGCTCCAGAGATGCAGGAGGGAGATGGGAGAAAGTTCCACAAAGTCACCTATCCAAAGTCACCTCCACCAGTCGGCCTTTATGGAAGAGTGACCCGACGGAAGCCTCTCCTCAGAGCAAGACATAGGAAAGCCGCATAGAGATTACAAGAAAACCCATGAAGGATCCCAGACTATAAGGAATAGGATTCTCTGCTCTGATGACACAAGGACAGAACTTATGGGTGATAATTGTGTGCCAAGGAACACAAAGACTCATAGCCATATACACACATGTATGACGGTCCTATAGGAAAGGCTATCTCTGGTGGACACATGCCTTATCCTAAAAAATTCTTATTTCTATCTATATTTTTATCGGCTAAAAATTGTAACTATTTTGACAACTTTTATTTAAATAACATAGATCTAAAACGTTATAAATACCTTATCTAAAAATGTTGTTTATAAAATTGAGAAGTATGAAACCTGTATAGAACCCATATACAATTCACGTAGCAATCCATCAATTTCAGGAATGCTCATTTGTAAACCACGTTAGCTCATATCCAGGACTGCTTGGGACTAGGGATGAGCGAGTCTACTCGCTAGGACTCGTTACTCGGCGATTCTTAAGGGACTCGCTGGACTCGGTAATCGGCGAGTCTTTTAGCGAATACTCGCTCAGTAACGAGTCCAATGCAAGTAAATGGCAATCCTAGTTTTGTCAGAGTTTACTTTCTCTCACTCGCTAGACTCGCTAGACTCGCTATATCACATCGCTATATAGCTTGAATCTCCCCAAACAGCAGCGAGTCTGAGCGAGTCTACGAGTCCGATTCCTAGCGAGTCTGCGATTCCGAGTCCTGTATTCTCTATTCGGGACTCGCGAATCCAGAATCTTTTATGTTACTAGTCAGCATTGCGTGTTAGGTCAGAAAACTTGTTAAGAAGGACAAGCATGTTAGCCAATCATAGTCAGTAATGCCATAGCAGTTTTGGTTGTGTCAGGACTATGATTGGCTGCTGTCCATAGTGATGCCTATGTCATGTATGACAGGCAAGGCAGTATATAAGGCTTGCCCCCGCCATTTTGGGCACATTCCTGAGAAGAGCTGACCTAGTGCAGGGAGACTTGGAGCAGATCTAGGGACAGTTAGGCAGTGTAGGAGTCACATATAACCCAAAAGTTCTTTTCAGAACTACCAGGACGGAGGATTGCTGTACAGGACTGAAGGAAGGGAGATAGGAGCAGCCTTACAGTGAATCCAGCACCATCCTCAGAGCTTAGTTCACCCAGCTTTCCGCAGAGCTGCAATCCTAAGCTTTTTCTTATTTTTGGCACTAGTCTACCAGATAATTTTGGTGCCATTTTTCCACAAAAAATTTCCTGTGCCAGTGCGTTGCTGTACGGTGTCCTGCCTGCAGCTCGCACGGTACTTGTAACATTGCACGCAGCCAGCATTGCAGTCTAACAGTGCCTGGTTCTGCGTACTAAACAATTTTTTCCTGTGCCAGTGCGTTGCTGTACGGTGTCCTGCCTGCAGCTCGCACGGTACTTGTAACATTGCACGCAGCCAGCACCGCAGCCTAACAGTGCCTGGTTCTGCGTAATAAACAATTTTTTGCCTGTACCAGTGCGTTGCTGTACGGTGTCCTGCCTGCAGCTCGCACGGTACTTGTAACATTGCACGCAGCCAGCATTGCAGTCTAACAGTGCCTGGTTCTGCGTACTAAACAATTTTTTCCTGTGCCAGTGCGTTGCTGTACGGTGTCCTGCCTGCAGCTCGCACGGTACTTGTAACATTTCACGCAGCCAGCATTGCAGTCTAACAGTGCCTGGTTCTGCGTACTAAACAATTTTTTCCTGTGCCAGTGCGTTGCTGTACGGTGTCCTGCCTGCAGCTCGCACGGTACCTTCCATCTGTCTTAAAATATCTTAGCCTCTAGTGTGTACCTTTCACGAAATAGTACCTGCTACTTGTTTTACACATTTAGAGCCACCAGAAATTCTAAAATGTCACCAAAAAAGCAAATCCCAAAAAAAGCGTTGCTAAGGGACAGGGACGAGGTACAGCCATTGGTAGTCGTGGCCAACTATCCACCAGTTCGGGCAGACAGATGAGGATTGATCGATCGTTCCTCCTGTCTAACTTTCCCCGTCAGGAAAGTAAATGAGTATTGAGGCCGGAAGACGAACACCATCTAACGTCTTGGCTGGCAGACAAGACCTCAACAACAGGTTCTTGCAGCACTCAAGGTTCCTTGAGCACTGTGTCTACTGTTGGTACATACCATGCTGGGTCATCTAATCCACAACCTCTTCACAGTTCCTCAGACCAACAGCAGCCCCATCAAAATGTTGACACAGACATGGGTCACTCAGATGACTTATTTGGTACATATAATCCTTTGCATGAATCTGGTTTGCCAGACTCCGTAGTAGATGAGATACTTGATGAAGAATTGTCCAATCATGGACAAGTTTTAGAGACACCCGGCCACATGAACGTGTCTTTCAGCAAAGTCTTAGACCGTCTCAGGAGTTGGAGGATGATGATGATGAGACAGTGACACACTTGTCATCTGGGGAGCAAAATCAATCTTGTTATCGGGAAGATTTAGAAGAGGAAGGGGTTGATGATGAGACAACTGATCCCACGTGGAATGTTGCGATGCAGAGCCAGCAGAGCAGCACGGAGGAAGACAGTGTGTATGTCCCACCAACAAAGGCACCAAGGCCTACTCCTCCCACCAGAACTGAAAGAGTCACCACTGTTGCCCAAAATGTGTCCACTGTGGCTCAAAATTTGTCGACTGTTGGACAAAATGTCTCAAATGTGGGCCTGAGTAATCCCTCAGGGAGTACAGTCAAGCCTAGAGGTCGGTCAGCCACTGTGTGGAAATTTTTTAAAGATGGGCCTTCTCAAGAAAATGTGGTCATCTGTACCATCTGCCATGCAAGGCTAAGCACAGGCCACGGGAAAGGAAACCAGAGCACCAGCAGTATGCGGAAGCACATGGCTGGTCAGCACCCTATTCAGTGGTCAAAAGTGCAGCCTTCCACAACAGTGTCATCTGACCCACAGACTGCCACGGTAACTCAGATCCGTCCGTCACAATCAAGTGTTGCTGAAGCTGGTCCAGCTCATATGTACTCATCACAAGCAGCGGTTGCAGAGAGACTGAACACGAGTGCAGACAGTTCTCGGTCAGCAACATCCTTACAGTTGTCAGTGACACAGCTGTACGAAAGGAAGCAGAAATACCACTCTTCCCACCCATTAGCCAAAAAAATAAATGCCCAGATAGCTAAGTTGTTAGCAGTCGAGATGTTGCCATTTAGGCTTGTGGGTACAGATTCTTTTCGTGAGCTTTTGGCTGTGGCAGTACCACGCTACTCGGTTCCAAGCCGCCACTACTTTTCACGTTGTGCCGTTCCCGCGTTACATGAGCATGTCATTAACAACCTCAAGCGTGCCCTCACCAACGCTGTAACCGGGAAAGTACACCTTACTACGGACACGTGGACAAGCAGTTCAGGACAGGGCCGGTACATCTCGCTCACCGCGCATTGGATCAACGTTGTGGAGAGTGTGCCAAACGATGTTAGTGTTACATCAAACATCCTACCCACGCCACGGATAGCTGGCACAACCTCATTCAGGGTCTCTGCATCATCCTATATGTCCACTACACCATCTTCCGCTTCCTCGACCAATCCTCAATTGCCCTCAACATCACGGCCAAGTTGGGAGGTTTGCTGCAGTGCTTCAGCAAGACGCCAACAGGCTCTGCTGAAGCTGATCTGTTTAGGTCACACACCGCACACTGCAGTAGAGCTGTTGAAAGGTCTGAAGCAACAGACAGATGAGTGGCTATCCCCACTCCAACTCCAGACCGGTCTCGTGGTGAGCGAAAATGGTCGTAACCTAGTGGCTGCACTAAAGCTCGGAAACCTTGTGCACGTGCCTTGCATGGCTCACGTGCTGAATCTAGTAGTGCAGAAATTCCTGCGTACATACCCAGAGTTATCTGACCTACTGGAGAAGGTGCGTCGAGTTTGCGCACATTTTCGTCATTCGTCAACAGCGGTTGGAAAACTTTCATTGCTTCAAAAGCAATTGAATTTGCCCAACCACAGACTCATTTGTGACATGCCGACACGATGGAACTCTACATTCCATATGTTATCGAGGATCAATGAGCAGCAGAGGGCAATATCCGAGTATCAGTTGCAACATGCCCGTCAGACCGGCAGTCAGCCACGACATATTAGTACAATGGAGTGGGTGTGGATCGCTGACACATCTGAGGTTCTTGATAATTTTGACTACTGCACAAAACTGGTGAGCGGTGATCAGTCCATCATCAGTGTCACTATCCCCATGCTGTGTCTGCTGAAAGAATCCCTCATTAATCAGAAAAATGAAGCATTGAGAGCCCAGCAGATGGATATGGAGCCAGATTTAAACAGCGCAGTACCTAGCCAGCAAAGCCAGTATGACCAGGCAACATTGGCTCCTGAAGAGGAACAGGAGCAAGACGATGAAGAGGATTTATTTTTTGTTGGTGCCGATGTCAACCCAGATGGTACTCACAACCCCAGATTTGTGTCTGTCCACCATGGGTGGCCTGGAGAGGAGGAGGCGGAGACAGACTTTGCGGATACAATGGGTATTGAACATCGTTCTGAGGACACTGAAGACATGACTCTATGCAGCCTAGGACACATGGCTGACTTCATGTTGACTTGTCTGGTAGAAGACCCACGAGTGATTAACATATTGCACAACGACCTCTACTGGTTGGCCACCTTTCTGGACCCACGTTATAAAGATAAATTCACCTCGCTGCTGTTTCAGTCACCACGTGGCTTGACAATTGACTATTTCAAGAGGGTTCTTGTGGATAATATGCTTCTAATATCACCGTCAGACAACACTCTGCCCATAGCTAGCAACTCTGTGCAACAGCAGCCATTGGTCGGGGCACAATCATCCACGCTGTCCAGAAGAGATGCTGGAAAGATGTCCGCAAAGTGGGCTATGTTCAATAAGCCATCGAACCTGCAGCGCCATGTTGCTCCAGTAACCATCTCTCGGAGACAGAAAATTACCAACATGGTACAAGAATACTTAAGTGACAGTACCTGCTTCCTGACTGATGCCGCAGTCCCGTTTAATTACTGGGTCTCCAAGCTCCACACTTGGACAGAGCTCTCGTTGTATGCCTTGGAGGTGCTGGCATGCCCTGCGGCTAGTGTGACATCAGAGCGGGTTTTCAGTGCCGCTGGGGGTATCATAACTGATACCAGGACACGTCTTACTCCAGAGAATGCAGACAGGCTTACTCTAATTAAGTTTAATAGGAACTGGATTTCACAAGACTTCTTGAGCCCTGAAGACGACAGTACTCAGAGCTGAAGTGCCACGTTCAACATCAATATGATATAATTAATCATTGTATTATATTGTGTCTTTTTGGTACAAGCAGTATGTACAAGACCAGTAACGATTTGCGTAACCATGTTCCTGCAACCTGGTAATGAGGCTGCTTCATCTTAAACCAACACTATACCTTAACTTCGGTTTCATTAACCATCACAACACCTTTTGACAATGAATCAACCTTTATTTTCTGTTAGCAAACATTTAAAAGCCCCTTGGGCAAATTTTTGGAGCCACCCAGGCTAACAAGCATATCATGGCCCTTAGGCCTGCATTTATACCCAAAATGCAAAACAGCCCCTTGGGCTAATTTTTGGAGCCACCCAGGCTAACAAGCATATCATGGCCCTTAGGCCTGCATTTATACCCAAAATGCAAAACAGCCCCTTGGGCTAATTTTTGGAGCCACCCAGGCTAACAAGCATATCATGGCCCTTAGGCCTGCATTTATACCCAAAATGCAAAACAGCCCCTTGGGCAAATTTTTGGAGACACCCAGCCTAAGAGGCTTATAATGGCCCTTAGGCCTGCATTTATACTCAAAATGACAAACGGCCCCTTGGGCAAATTTTTGGAGCCACCCAGGCTAACAAGCTTATCATGGCCGGTAGGCCTGCATTTTTACTCAACATGCCAAACAGCCCCTTGGGCAAATTTTTGGAGCCACCCAGGCTAACAAGCTGATCATGGCCCTTAGGCCTGCATTTATACTCAGAATGACAAACAGCCCCTTGGGCAAATTTTTGGAGCCACACAGGCTAACAAGCTGATCTTGGCCCTTAGGCCTGCATTTATACTCAAAATGCAAAACAGCCCCTTGGGCTAATTTTTTGAGCCACCCAGGCTAACAAGCTGATCATGGCCCTTAGGCCTGCATTTATACTCAAAATGCAAAACAGCCCCTTGGGCTAATTTTTCCAGGCAACAAGCCTATGCCTGCATCGTGGGCATTGCATGTACTATGCTCCTAGTACAAGCAATTCTATTGTATGGGCCAAGCACCCTGCTTTCTGAAAAAAATGTATATGAAGCCCCTTGAGCTAACTTTTTTAGGCAACAAGCCTATGCTTGCATCGTGGTCGTTGCTTGGACTATCATCCTGCTGGAGCCTGGTGAAGGGTCCCACTGTACGCTCTGTAGAAAACGCGTACACGCGATGTGTAGCATGTAGATGTCCCAGCCTCTCACATGTGTGTTCCTAGTCTTGTTGCCATAGCGAGGCATAAAGTAACCCCCCAAACACAGGCACTGTTTATTTGTCAGCAACATTTGTATGTGGAGTCATGATTTTACACTTAGTAACCAAGGTGACTTCATGCTCCATGCGGCCCGTAAAGTACTTGCTAATGATGCTCTCTCTCCCCTGTCCCCCACGTCAAATGTCTCGGGGTAATCCTTGACTCCTCCCTCTCCTTCAAGCCCCACCTCGAGTTCCTAACCAAGTCCCTGTGACTCCAACTCAAAAATATTTCAAGAATTTGCTCTTTACTCAACCCTGACACTGCTAAAACACTCATTAATGCCCTCATCATCTCCCGCCTTGACTACTGGAACCTCCTTCGCACAGGCCTCCCTGCCAACTCTCTTTTCACCTCTCCAATCTATACTAAACTCTGCTGCCCGACTAATCCATCTGTCCTCACGCTACTCCCCTGTCTACCCCCTCTGCCAAGCCCTTCACTGGGTCCCCGCCCCACAGAGAGCTCACTTTAAAACACTGACCATGACATTCAAAGCCTTACACAACCTATCCCCACCATACATCTCCGACATGATCTCCCGATACCATCTCTCACGCAACCTGCGTTCATCCCAAGAACTTCTCCTACACTCCCCCTCATCTCCTCTTCCCACAACCGCATACAGGATTTCTCCCGGGCATCCGCCATGCTCTGGAACTCGCTGCCCCACCTCATCAGTCACTCGCCTACCCTGGGAACCTTCAAGAAACACCTAAAGACTCACCTCTTCCAACAGGCCTACAACCTGCCATGACACCCCGCTACACGCCCCACGACCGACACCTTCCCCACCCTATTGTATCCCCACCCACCCCTCGTAGAATGTGAGCCCATGCGTACAGGGTCCTCTACTATTGTACCTGTATGACCTTATTGTCTATGTTTATTCTACTTGTCCTTGTCTACCTTATCCTCATGTAAAGCGCCATGGAACCTATCGGTGCTATATAAATAAATAATAATTATAATAATGATGATGACTTTAAGCCCACCCACAAAACAACCTACACATCCATTCCCTGAAAAAAGACAGACACAAAGCAGTTTTTGTAAACTGGGTATTATTCCGCCATAATGGCAAAGATGTCAGAATTTTTTTTTTTTTTTTTTTTAGTTATAACTTTGTAAAAAGTATTTGAATATAACAAATTATTAAAGAAAACAAATTGTGCAATGCACATGAAGAAAAAATAAAAACAAAAAAATAAGGGGTCTACAGCTGGTGGTAGGTTGCCGCAACCTCCAGGCTTGCCTGGAAAGTGACACCATCACCCTGGTCCTGCAAGAGGTCAAGGGCCCCATGAATGGCCTCCGCCAACCCTTGAGAGTGGATCCTCTGGGCAGGTGTGGGGAAAGCTGGTAGGTCCCTGTTAGGTGGCCAGTGTGGAAAAGGAGGTACAGGCCTCTGGGGTGGCACATGGCTGTCCCGGGGTTGGGCCTGTCTAGGAGGTTGGAGTGTCTGAGTTGCCACCCCTCCAAATAATGGAAAACCTCACCTGGGTGGTTTGGTGGGCGACTGGCGTCAAGCACAATCTGTAATGCTGACCTTGCCCGCAGTAGCCTGTCAAATGGAATTACATCCAGGAATGGTATAAGACTGTGGGCAAAGTCAGCATTACTTTGTGCACGCTGTCGATGAGGTGACCCCGGGATCAGACCATGGCTGCTGATGTGAGGTGGGCATCCAGGTTCCTCCTCTTGCGGCCGGACATGCCCCAAAGCTGGGGTTGGTGCTGGTGGCGGCGGTGGTGGTGGTGTTGGTGCTGGTGGCGGCGGTGGTGGTGGTGTTGGTGCTGGTGGCGGCGGCGGTGGTGGTATTCCACGAGCTTGGCCTTGCTCCTCCACT
Organism: Allobates femoralis; assembly: GCA_033576535.1. Classification (NCBI taxonomy): domain Eukaryota; kingdom Metazoa; phylum Chordata; class Amphibia; order Anura; family Aromobatidae; genus Allobates; species Allobates femoralis. The sequence continues at coordinate 4,375,018 of JARQOC010000004.1, forward strand.
TCAGGGGCCTCCCTCGCCTGTTCAGGCAGCTGTTGTGGTGCACGACGCCCTCTGTAGTAAGCTTCTCTGTGGGTAAAGGACAAAAAAGTTTGGTGAATGCATTGCATTTGGAAACAAAAACATAGGTCAAACATTAAGTTGCACGCTTTTTAGACTCTGTGTATCAGTGTATTCTGAATCAGATATTTTTTATTATTATTAAAGAATAACCAACTGTACCTAACATAAAGGAATACGTCACTTTGTTTGCTAATTCCATAATAATACATAATTTTTCCCCTCCTTATTAACCCCACCCCCCCATCCCATCTAATCTAGACGATCAATAACACCAATGGTTCACATGAAAAAAACGTCCCCCTGACTTCACTTTTAACTTGACATACTTAATTTACCAAACTTTTAGGTTACATCAGCTATATAAACCAGTGAAGGGGTTCGAACGTATACAATATATATATATAATATAATATTTAATATAATACAATATATATAATAATGACTATTCAGCCACTATCTCCATCCACTTCTTTATCAACCCTCGTCCATGGCTCCCATATCTGTGTATTCTGTGTTTTCATTGTTGACCTTAAGATTGAATTGCAGCCAATAGTGATGAGCGAATCCTAAATTACTCGGAATCGCTTGACTCTAGCGAGTCCGAGCACAGGACTCGCTACTCGTTGCGAGTCTAGCGAGTCCAATGTTAATGAATGGGGAAGCGAGTAATAGCGAGTAGTGTGAGATTTACAAATCGCAGATGTGTCTCGGAAGCTTCAGCCTGAAGCAATCCTAGTTTTGTCATTTATTTGCATTGGACTCGTTTACTTTGCAACTGTAATCGCTGGGAAACTCGCACAGATAAGAGTCCTGTCTTCTCTGTGTTCTGGCTGCCACAGCGCCAGGGTCCTAGAGCCCACCTGCTGCCTGATGTAGCAGTGCTGAGATTGTTCTGAGTCTGCTCATTCCCTGTGTACAGACATGAATGTCTGTGCACAGAGATGATGTAGCAGAGCTGAGATTGTTCTCAGTCTGCTCATCCCTAGACATCTATATCTATACACAGGGATGTAGCAGAGAGAACATCGCGTTTTGGACTGCGTCGGACGGAAGAGGATTTTTTTAATTAAAGATGGAGTCTCTAATGGCTGTTTTTTTTATTTCTAATAAAAAATTTTCTCTGTGTTGTGTTTTTTTTAAAACAATTTAATAGAAATTCATGGCGGTCATGTCTAATATTGGCGTGACCGCCATAAATTTCGGGCTTAGGGCCAGCTGATAATACAAAGCTGGCCCTAACCCCTTTATTACCCAGCGTGCCACCGCCACCAGGGCCGCTGGAAGAGCGGGGTTCAGCGCCAGAGGATGGCGCTTCAATAAACGCGCCATCTTCTGGGGCGGCTGCGGGCTGCAATTTGCAGCGGGGGGGTGCCCAGAAAGCTTGGGCATCCCTGCGCTGCGGATTCCAGCCCCCAGCTGCATAGCTGTACCTGGCTAGAAATAGAAATTGCGCGGAGCCCCACGCATTTTTTTTAAATTATTTCATGAAATTCTGAGATTCTGACTCTGAGACTCTGAGATTCTGACTCTGACTCTCTCAGATTCTGACTCTGACTCTGACTCTCTGAGACTCTGAGATTCTGACTCTGACTCTCTGAGATTCTGACTCTGACTCTCTGAGATTCTGACTCTGACTCTCTGAGATTCTGACTCTGACTCTCTGAGATTCTGACTCTGACTCTGACTCTCTGAGACTCTGAGATTCTGAGATTCTGACTCTGACTCTCTGAGATTCTGACTCTGACTCTCTGAGATTCTGACTCTGACTCTCTGAGATTCTGACTCTGAGACTCTGAGATTCTGACTCTGACTCTGAGACTCTGAGATTCTGACTCTGACTCTCTGAGACTCTGAGATTCTGACTCTGACTCTGACTCTCTGAGACTCTGAGATTCTGACTCTGACTCTGACTCTCTGAGATTCTGACTCTGACTCTGACTCTCTGAGATTCTGACTCTGACTCTGACTCTCTGAGATTCTGACTCTGACTCTGACTCTCTGAGATTCTGACTCTGACTCTCTGAGATTCTGACTCTGACTCTCTCAGATTCTGACTCCGACTCTCTGAGATTCTGACTCTGACTCTCTGAGATTCTGACTCTGACTCTCTGAGATTCTGACTCTGACTCTCTGAGATTCTGACTCTGACTCTGAGACTCTGACTCTGAGACTCTGACTCTGAGACTCTGACTCTGAAATTCATGAAATAATAAAAAAAAAATGCGTGGGGCTCCACGCAATTTCTATGTCTAGCCAGGTACAGCTAAGCAGCTGGGGGCTGGAATCCGCAGCGCAGGGATGCCCAAGCTTTCTGGGCACCCCCCGCTGCAAATTGCAGCCCGCAGCCGCCCCAGAAGATGGCGCATTCATTGAAGCGCCATCCTCTGGCGCTGAACCCCGCTCTTCCAGCGGCCCTGGTGGCGGTGGAACGCTGGGTAATAAAGGGGTTAATACCAGCTTTGTTATACAAGCTGGTATTAAGCCCGAGATTCTTAATGTCAGGCCACGTTTGACCCAGCCACTAAGAATCTCCAATAAAGAGTTAAAAAAACACAGAGAAAAATTTTTATTTGAAATTAAAAAAAAGCCATTAGGGACTCCATCTTTAATTAAAAAAATCCTCTTCCGTCCGACGTAGTCCAAAACGCGATGTCCTCTCTGCTACATCCCCTGTGCATATATATAGATGTCTATGCACAGGGAATGAGCAGACTGAGAACAATCTCAGCTCTGCTATATCATGTCTGTGAGCAGGCGGGCTCTAGGACCCTGGAGCTGCACAGAGAAGACAGCTGGACTCGGCTCGCAGAGAAACAGCAGTTATTTGCGAGTTTCCCTGCTATCACTGGCACAGTAGCCGAGTCTAATGCAAACAATGGCAATCCTAGTTTTATCAGCGTTTGCCTTTGATTTGCATTGGACTCGTGCGAGTAATCACTGGGAGACTCGCAGAGTACCGAGTCCTGCGAGTCCCTTACTACTCGCCGAGTAACGAGTCCTAGCGAGTAGATTCGCCCATCCCTAGCAGCCAATAAATTAGGACATTTTGGCTCATGCCTCAACCAATATTCTATGTGTGGGTAGTGTTGGTACTCGATTTTTTGACATTACATTTGAAATTTAACCATTTGTCTGCCCAATTACACTGTGTCCTGCCTTAGGCAGGACAGCTATTTAGGCACTTGAACACACATTAGTGGCCACAAGTATAGCATTTACTTTTTGTTGTAACTTTATGTGGACAAAGCTATAGCCCGACACTGTGAGGCAAACACATTCTTCAGGGTTGTTTACCATCAGATGGACAGTAAGAGACGCAGTGTGGGCGGCCTTGGTTTCAAAGCACATAACCCAGATCTATAGGGCAGGTGAGCAAGACAGTAAATGGAGTCCTGCAGCATAGGTGACACATGAGCATTTGGCGTTAGTGGCCTACACTCCTTGTTGCTGCCATGTATGCTAATCAGGAATGTCTTGGTAAATAAAACACACCAAACATATGGCTTGGGATTTGAAATGACTGTAATGGACATAGAGTATGGGGTTGTTTTTGATCAGCAGGTCACACATCGTTGGTGCCAAACAAGGTGGTATGCACAGATGGACAGTTTTACAATTATTCCAACGGGGCCGAACACAAAGCCGGGAACAGCAAGGGCAAACTTCTTGTTCCCTAAAGGACCTTGGACATAAAAGCCTGTTGCACTGAAAATATGGCCCCTTTAAGTTTGATTTTATACAGCATTAATACACTATGTTTTTCGGAGGATTCTTAATGTGGCCATCAGTTAACAACAAAACAATTAAATTCACATGTGGGCCCTAATATCTACACCATCACCTTGCAGGCCCAAATATACCCATTGGAAAACTGAACCACACATATTTGTAGTGATACAGAGTATGTCCTGAAATGTGTATGACTGTGTAAACAATCTGGGATGGTGTACAAACAGTTTAGTGCAAAAGGGGTATATCCTTACAACGTTATTTACCCTAAAAACACCCACAATTTAACGTGTAGGGATGTATGTGGCCCTTATGCAAGTGGAGGGAGGCCATTAGGAACACATACAAATGATGCTTACGACAGGCAAACCAGACAAGGCCACACACCTTAGAGGCCATTGCAGGGAAGAACATGGCTTTGTTCCACAAACATGCCAACAATAAGAGCTAATTGTGAGGTCACGGAACATTGTGTCTGAGCACCCTGCTTATTTGTCCCAACGTCACAATGTGACTATAAATGTGTATGTCCTGGATCATTGCCAAAGGTAATAGAAATCGGTTGCACCATGACAGAAACAAACCCCAGTGTGGGTATGTAAACCAGCACACTCATTATAGAGCTTCATACGTACACTGTGTGCCCTCGTGGACAGGGTCCTCTCCTCTTGTACCTGTACGACCTGATTGTCTTCCTTTACTGTTTTTTGTAGTTAACCATTATCCTCATGTAAAGTGCCATGGAACCTAATGGCGCTATATAAATAAATAATAATAATAGTAGACAACAGTGCTGCAGACACATACCTTGGCATACGGGCCACCGGTCCAAGGAAGGACAGCCGGTCATAGTGTTTGTAGATCAGCTCTGGAGCTGCTCCCGGGTCCCCCTCTGCGATCTTGCGATACTGTTTCTTATGCTGATCACGGCAGCTCTTCCAGCGTTTTTGAAGATGGTCAACTGTGAAATGATTTCAAACCGGGTTTAGACATGTGTAATATTTGAAACACCAAAAGTTTGTGTACAAATCAACAATAACATTTTATTCATGTTGTGTGTGTAATGTGTATACAAGGCACAGTGACACGACAGTGTCGAACATCATCAACAGCATTACGGACATTGAGCTCATGTGGACACTATCACAAATGAGGCAGGACACATGTCGACGCATCGAGATGGTAATAGTGCGGGCACCAGACTCTGCTCATTAGTGGTATTAATATACACCCAACCCCCTGGCCGTAAGAGCCAGGAGCACCAGCCCTTAAACTAAGTGTACTGTTGTGACCCCATCCAAATATAGGCAACTATGCGACGGCGCATGATAACACATTGAGGGCACTGTATACCCTGCTATGGGGGGCCTGTATACCCACGATGGCCTTGTATACCCACTGGGGCCCTGTATACCCACTGCTGGGGGCCCTGTATACCCACTGCTGGGGGCCCTGTATACCCACTGCTGGGGGGGCTGTAGACCCACTGAGGGCCCTGTATACAGGGACTGACTGGCACCCTACAGTTTGGGTGCCAGCCCTCCCTCACCGGTCCGACACAGGTGAGGACGGGGGTGGGGGGGGTGATGACTGGCGGCCGCCTCACAGTCACCGCAGATCCCGCAGTCTCCTAGGGCTCGCTCCCATCCGCAGCCTCGTGCTCCTCACAGCCGCTCACTCCCGGCCGCAGCCGCGTGCTGATGACATCGCGCGGCCAGGAGCTTGCGGTTCCGGCTGCTGCTTCGGGGTCATGCGCTGCTTCATGCTCCTGCAGCCGCATTACCCGTGCGGGCGGAAGCCCTTTTCATGGTCCAGGCGGCCCAAAATAGGGGAAAATACGCCGACCTGGGGGGCAATTGCCCCCCAGGCACCTGGGCCAGTCCGCCCCTGCCTGTATACCATAATATGGGGGCATGTATACCCATCTGGGGGCCTGTATACTCTGCAGGGGGAGCTGTATACTCTGCTGGGGGGCTGTCTACCAGTGATAGCCGCTGTATACCAGGATGGCGGTCAATATGTTTTCACAGTTTTTGGGGGCAAAAATAGGGGGTCGGCTTATACACAGGTCGGCTTATACACGAGTATATATACAGTAAATCCAATATATAACGGGTGAACTCATTTAACTTACTCATATTGCTCTGCTCATCATGGCCACTCAGATGGAACGAAGGGAACATCACTTGGGCGATCTCTCTCCAGGCAGTAGTCCTCATGATGTTATCCCCATAGTCAGGGTCTGTTGGGAGCCATAGCAGTGGCCGAGCCTCCACCAGAGGAATCAACCTCAGCGTGTTGACAGTGACACGGCCGGCCATCATTGCTCTGGGGAATGGATTGCTCTGTGTGTGCGTCTGTCAGAGCGACTCGTTTCCTGTTTGCTTAAAGCATAGTGTGTGCATGAGAATCGCTTCCCCCTAGCATCATCGGCTCCAAATAAGAGAAAAACCAGCGAGTTTGGACTCGCTCACTTTCAGAGACACGTCAGCGATAGCGAGTAGACTCGCTCATCCCTAATCAGCGATTTGTAAATCGCTATTACTCGGTTCCCTATTCATTAACATTGGACTCGCTAGACTCGCAACGAGTAACGAGTCCTGGACTCAGACTCGTGCGGGTCTAGCGATTCCGAGTAATTTAGGACTCGCTCATCCCTACTTGGGACATGTGAACATCACTCAGGAGTAAGATAAAAGAGATGAAAAAATGAAAAAATAATGACAAAAAAAATGATATAAAATTCTCAATAATTAAATTAGAGGAAAAAAATAGAAAAAATTGAGAAATTGGAGAAAAATGGAGAAAAAAGAAAAAAGCGTAGACTATTAATGACAAATAAAGGAGAAATGAATGCATGAATGAAAAAGGGAGATTACTGCCCTGTAATCAATTGTGCTGGTGGTAACCGGTGATACTGTAGTATATTGATCAATAATAGTGACCCACCCCAAGGCAGGGGGTACTCGGATCTCGGGTGTTGCTTACGGGGGGGGGGAGGGGATGTCACTGGTGGCCAGTCCCCGGGACCGTGCCTTGCGGTTGCTTTTGAAAAAGGGGAATTATATACAGGGATTTTGATTGAAGATGTCGTGATGCCACCTACGGTGTCTGGTGGCATGATGGATGGGCAGCTAGGTGTTGTGGCTCCCCGTAGGTGGAGCAGGGTCTCCGGGGCAGTGAGATGGGAATGGAGCATGGGTACAGGGAGGTGGCTTTGCAGGCAATAGCCTCTCTAGTCTCTATGTGGAACAGGCTCAGGGCAGTAAGGGTGCGTGCACACGATCAGTGTACGCAGCGTTTTGGACGCAGCATCTTGCCACTGCGTCCAGAACGCTGCGTAGTACAGTACTAGCATAGTGGATGGGATTTCAAGAAATCCCATCCTCACTATGTGTAACCCGCCTGCAGTGTCTTTGGAGCTGCAGTGCGGGTTGCCAGGAGTCCGCTGCTCCGCAACATGATCATTTCATGCTGCGGAGTCAGACGCGGCTCCCATTGGGTGACTGCAGGGAGAAGCCGCCCTGCACCCACCGCACATGGTGAGTACAGGGCGGCTGCAGTCTCCCTGGGGCCACCCGCAGCTTCCCTCAGCTCCGGAGGAGCTGCGTCCAACATGCAGCTCCTCCGGACCGTGTGCACTCACCCTAAGGGCTGACACACACACTGGTAGTTGTTTTCCTTCCCTTTATTGATGTTCAACCAGCGCTGTCCAGGGTACACTCCAGGTGGTGATGGAAGTGATGCGGCCAGGGCTAGGGGGTACTCGGACACCGGGACTGATGGCAGATGGGGAGATCACGGATGGTCGGGATCCCAGTTCCGTGCCCTGGGGATCATTTGAAGTAGATGATGGGGGAGAAGGGGGGTATTTACAGGGGAACGTGACGCCACCTGTAATTCCCGGTAAGATAGGTAACAGCGCTGCAAGCCGGCCGCTGAGGTGATGGTGGGTGCAGCTGCGTGTGGTGCAGCTCCCTACAGGTGGAGCTATTACCTCAGGGCAGCGATGGTTTAAATGTGGAAGAGGGGAGTTGTAGTGCTGAATGGTGTTACAGTTCTTACTCCTCTGCAGAGCTGCTGCTAATGCTGAGCCCTCCGGGCACCACAATAAGGGTGAGAGAGTCCAATTCAACTTTACTCCACTTTAATGAGTACTGGCAGATGATGATGGTATACGGTACAGTCTGGTTTACCGGGGTCGGTCACCAGTTCCAGGTTCCCTGTTATGGAGTCTCTAGATGTCCTTCCTTCTATGGCTTTCTGGGTTAAACTTGTCCTTCTTACTCTCCACCATCGCAGAGCTCTCCCGCCAGTCCCTTGATCTCCCTCGGTGAGGCACGGTTATCCTTTCCCGGAATAACGGGGTTGCTCAATTCCCGTCCAGTATTCGGGTTGTTACCCCAGTGGTCCTGGATCTATTGTGGTCCTGAGGGGCGAGTTACCTTGTGGTGCGTATGGTAACCCGTTCAGAGTGGGCCTGCAGCTTGTCGGTCTATAGCCAGGGATAAACACCTGACTAGTTCGGCTATCCGCAATGCCTCCCCAACGTAACCAGCCGGCTCCTGCCAGTCCTGGCCCGTTGCCCTCTGTCCTGATCCCCCCCCGTGAAGGTTGGGGTTCCTCTCTGCAGCATTGTTGTCAGGCTAGTCCTCACTGACTGCCTTCCCAGCACTGTCTGACTAACTGTCACTTTCCCTCCCTCTACTCTATTCTAGGCTCCACCCCCACCCCTTTGGGACCTACTAAATTACCGGCCCCCCTATTCTAAGTGGTGTGGTCCTAGGTGGGTGTAAAAACAGACTCCATAAGTTGAACCTTGAACTGATGACTTTACAGGGTTAACATTTTAATATCAAAGTGTAATACTACCCTGTGGCGCCTAGCCTCAGGGGCGCCACACAAGCACTTTGAGATTTCCACAGCGAGTGATTTATAAGGCCTCGTTGTTCCTCTCTTCAGTTGTATTGAAGCCCTGACCTGCATAGAACCTGGCCTGGCCTCCTGTACGTCTCTCCCTCCTGTATTGAGTTGGTAAGAACCTTCTCTGTATTGCCGTTACCTCAGGGGATTTCTGCGGGTCCTGGCTCTTGGCTTGGTTGCTGTTACAGGGGTCCAGAAAGCTGGAGTCTCCTCAGAAAACCGGTGTTTTCTGCTGGGCTAGCTTCTCCTTAGCAGACTCGGACTCCGGTGTCCAGGTTGATTCCTGGGGTGAGCCGGTATGGCTCCTCTGCCCCCAATCTGCTCCTGACCTAGTTATTTCCTCCCCTTGCCTTCAACCCTCACTCTTGGGTTCCTGACACTAGCTAGGCAGTACTCTGGCTCGGGCCTAGCGTGGCTCCGACACCAGGGATTCTTCACAGTACTACTCCATACTGCACCGACTGACTACTCTTCACAGTCCTCTATGGAACTGCACTCCTAACCCTGCCCCCAGCACCAGTATTTATAGGGGATCTTGCTTAAAAACAGCAAGTGGAGCTCCCCCTACAGGCCTGGGGTGGAAGGTGTTGTGCATCCTGGTTACCTGTTGTGGAAATCCCTCCATGCACCAGGTGGTTCTGTGGCTACCTGCTGAGGCAGGGTGCCACAATAGACCGATGTTATGGGCTAAAATTACATGTATAAAAAGGAAAAAAATGTATATGAATCTACTGTGTGGCATTCAAAGTATTATATCTGTATACTAATAGTAGATTTGTATACATTTCTTTCCTTTTATACAAGTAGTTTTAAGCCTATGTTTTTAATTTTTGCTTTTATTTTTATTCTTATTTATTATTTATTATTATTAGTTATTTATTCTTATTTATGTATTGGGTAGTGATGTTTATAGAATAATCTATTTTCCTTCAGGATTATATTCATATATATAATTTACCGTATATACTCGCGTATAAGCCGAGTTTTTCAGCCCAAGACGCTGGATGAAGACGGAGAAGCGCGATGGCAGCAGCGGGAACGGCGGCGACAGGACAGTGATAAGTATAATGATTTTACTTTGCAGGTTTTGCGGAGCATGGGGGGGGCCTATATACTGATGGGGGTGGCGGGCGGGCTGCTGTATACTACCACTGGGGCTGTATATACCTCTGGGGCTGCTGTATACTACCACTGGGGCTGTATATACCTCTGGGGCTGCTGTATACTACCTCTGGGGCTGCTGTATACTACCACTGGGGCTGTATATACCTCTGGGGCTGCTGTATACTACCACTGGGGCTGCTGTATACTACCACTGGGGCTGCTGTATACTACCACTGGGGCTGCTGTATACTACCACTGGGGCTGCTGTATACTACCACTGGGGCTGCTGTATACTACCACTGGGGCTGCTGCTGTATATACCACTGGGGAGGCTGCTGTATACCACACTGTTGGGGGCTGTATACTACCACTGGGGAGGCCTGTATACCACTGGGGGGGCCTGTATACCACTGGGGGGGCCTGTATACCACACTGCTGGGGGCTGTATACCTGTGCTGGGGTCCACCCTCGGCTTATACACGAGTCAATAGGTTTTCCCAGATTTTGAGGGCAAAAGTAGGGGGGTCGGCTTATACACGGGTCGGCTTATACACGAGTATATACGGTATATATTTATTATATATACAGACTCCAACTCTGACGTCAGTGAATCCTCCCCTGACATGTCATGAACATGTGGTCAATTACTATTGGCTTTTGTGTGTATATAGCTATGGGTATTGTATCCTGCTGTTAAACGGAGAGAGACAGCACCACATACCAAACGGGATTCTTTGCAACTTCTTTATTCCAGCACCCCAGTGCTTGCACTGGGGTGCTGGAATAAAGACGATGCAAAGAATCCCGTTTGGTATGTGGTGCTGTCTCTCTCCATTTAACTGTTTACTGAGTGGGATGACTGGATGACTCCCTGGTAGGACGGGAACCACAATGGAGGTTTGATTTATCCTCATTTACTGTGGGTGCTGCAGGCTTTGTATTCATTCTTGTATCTTGCTGGTCTGTATTATGGTGTATTCCTGAATAAGAGGCTGAGACGGCCTTGAAACGCGTTGAAGTAAACACCACTTCCACCAAGAATTTGGTCCATCTTCACTTTTATACAGAAGTGCGGATCATATTCATCTTCTGTCTTTGTGTTCCTTGGCATTGACTTGACCATCCAAGTTGAATGGTGGATTCAGCAGCAGCTCTATAAGGCGATTATAGCGGTTATGGGTCACACAACCGAACAAGGTGAGCAGTATTGAATACTGATCGCAAATTAAAGGAGATACGATCCTACTGCGCCCTTCTCTGCTCCTATATGTAAAGTCGGGCCTTTATGGCAGAGTGGGCTGACGGAAGCCTCTCCTCAGTGCAAGACATATGAAAGCCCACATAGAGTTTGCAAAAAAATGCATGAAGGACTTCCAGACTAAGGCTGGGGTCACACTTGCGGCAGAATTTTTAAAACCTGATCCGGTTTTGAGCAGTTAAAAAGCTCAAAACCGGATCATGAACCGCTCCTCATAGGAGGCCATTATAGTAACCGGATTCCACTACATGCAATCCGGTTACCGGCTCCGGTTTCGTTGCCTGCGTGAAAAATCACCTGACACCCGGATTGTAAACCACAGCACAAAACATGGACAAAATCGGATTGTCCCGGATTCAGCCAGACCCGGGTGAATCCGGGATGATCCGGGAGAATCCGATTTTAGCTGAATACATTCCCCACCGCAAAACCCATGCAGGAAAACCTGGGAAGATCCGCATACGGCCACCAGATTCAACATTAAGGTGCAATCTGGATACCGCATGCGGATTTAGGAACACATTATGAAGGCAAAATGTGTCTGAAGGCAGTTGCGATTACCACATCCGGATCTGGATGCGGTAACCGCAATTAGCCTTCCAAGTGTGACCCTAGCCTATGAGAAATAAAATTCTCTGGTCTAATGATACGAAGATAGAACTTTTTGGTGATAATTCTAAGTGGTGGAGAAAACAAGGCCCTGCTCATCACAAGCACAATACAATCCTAACAGTCAAAGGCTATGGTCACACTAGCACGATTCTAAGTTCTCTGTGAAGTTTGCAGAAAACTTAGAATCTTTTCTCACTACGCAGCTTGCATGCAGCCTTCACGCAGGCTGCGTAGCGGGGAATGCGGCCCCTAGCAACCCGCTGTGTTCCCTGGATACCAGCTACACAGCGGGCTGCGGGGAGTGCGATTTACATCACGCACAAGGGATTGCATCATTCCCAAGAAGACTCATGGCTGTAAGAGCTCAATAGGTGCAAATACTCAATACTGAGCAAAGGGGCTGAATACGTATGACCATGTGATATTTATTTATTTTTATAAATTTGCTAAAATTTCTACCTTCTGGGTTTTTTCAGTCAAGATGGGGTGCAGAGTGTACATTAATGAGAAAAGTCTTTTGAATTTACAAAATGTCTGCAATAAAACAAAAGATAAGAAATTTAAGGGGGTCTTAATACTTTCCCTACCCACTATACGAGAGATTGGAGAAGAAATGGTTTAATGGCAATGAAGTACAGGACCTCAATCCATTTAAACACTTGTAAGTAGAGCTGAACATAATCTATATACATACCCAAGTGAGATGACAATTCTGCACCCACATTGGGAACGTGTAGAAGAGACAGAGACGTGGGAGCAGATTTTGGCCAAGATGTTCTTGAATCTTATCAAGAGCCCATAAGGATTCAGGTGGTGTTGAAAGCCAAAGATGAATTAATAAAAAACTACCAAAATAATAAAATTATACCGTATTTAGATTTTTTAGGAGCAAAACAGTAACAATGCAGACAGATGACAATAATCTGCATAACTAATCATATGCTAAATAACTGCAAGTCACATTTATGTATAAATACAAGATACCAAGATGATTGTCTATAAAATTAAGGTTGTCTCATACACAAAGCTGTAGAGGATGGTGAGATATGGAGCCAGAAAAACAAAAGGTAACCCTTTTGCTTTATAGTGTATTGTATATCAGGTGCTGAACTTGATCTATCAACTTGGACATGATATTTAAAGTGCAAACAAATTGTCAGATTGTTTTGACTAATTTAATTAATAATGTTTAAGGTTAAATTATAGGTCGGACGTTGACATATTTTTCTTCTTCTGGTTTTCTTCTGAGGTGGATACAGTAATCCTTGGTAGCCTAGTGCAGATGGAATGCAGTCAATATGGATGTAATAGGCCAAAGGTCAGAAATGGGAAGTTTTTAGCAAGTTTCCTTCACATTTTTGGTTGACCGATGTAGGAACAGTCGATGGCTTCTTAGAACGTTCTATCAAATAGAAGATCTTTCTGGTTTCTGTCACCTAAAGATTTGACTTGGAAATCGAGAGATTTCAGGTCCAGGAACTTCATTATAAAATTGTTGTTATAAGAATGTGTGTTCAGATTGAAATATGCGCTTAAATTTATGGAAAGCTTCTTTGAAGTCCTTGTTCCTCATAGTGTATATAATAGGATTAAGCAGTGGGGTCAGCACCGTGTAAATCAGAGATAAGACCTTGCTCATTGTTAGGGATTGTCCTCCTGTTGGAAACAGATACACAATGATTATTGTCCCATAAAATAAAGAAACCACAATGAGGTGGGAGCTGCAGGTGGAGAAGGCTTTATGTCTTCCGGTGGTGGATGGGATCTTCAGAATGGTGATAGCAATGTAGACATAGGACATCACAATTATTACCAAAGGTAAAATTCCAAATAAAAATCCCAAAATAAGATTCTGGATATGATTTATGGTTAAATCAGAGCAGGAGAGCTTCAGTATTGGTTCTATGTCACAGTAGAAATGGTCAATAATGTCTGGTCCACAGTAATCCAACTTATAGATAGAGATTACTTGATCCAGAGTAACCATAAAATTTATCAACCAAATTATAGCTACTAATTGGACACAAAATGTATGATTCATGATGGAGCTATAACGGAGGGGGTTACAGATGGCCAGATACCGGTCGTAAGACATCACCGCGAGGAGAAGACATTCTGAAGACTCCGATATAGAAAAGAAATAAAACTGCATAATGCAGCCAGCAAGAGTCATAGTGCTCCGTCCATACAAGACAGTGTGGAGGAGGACGGGCATAATATCCGTAGACAGAAGGATGTCACACGTGGACAGCTGAGTAATGAAGAAATACATGGGGGACTGGAGGGTTTTACTCACTAAGTACAAAACCACAATAAGAAGATTTCCAAACAGTATACCAAAGTATATGACACATAGTAGTGAGAAGAACATGAACGTGAAGTTATGAAGATTAGTGAATCCTATAAGGAAAATGGAGGTGATATTGTTTGTCAAAACCATCTGGAAAAGAGAACTAAATCAATCAATCAATCAATCAATCAATAAATGTTTTTCTAAGAGACCTTTCACATCAGCGGTAAATGTAATTCATGGCAGATCCGACCACACTTGCCAGATCTGCAGTGTAACTGCCGACTTGCGGCACCGATCCGGCAAGCCACATTCATTCTCTATGGGGCTTGCACTCAGGTGCGGATCTAGCAACACCGCACTTGCCGCACCTGACCGCAAGCCCCATAGAAAATGAATGGGGATTGCCAGATCGGTGCTGCAAGTCGGCAGTTACGTGACAGATCCGGCAGGTGAGTCAACATCTGCCGGATCTGCCGCGAATTACATTTACCACTGATGTGAAAGAATACTGCTCAAATATTTAAATTAAGTTGTTATCATGAAAAATAAGTTATCCTCTATGACCAGCCATTGTCCCATATTACTTCTTCCGCTTACATTTAAATTCCTTGAATGGTATGCCAAGTGCTGAATTTAAAAAACTTTTCCTCTGTCTTCAACACAGTCAACCATTTCCTCTTACTACATGTTCACTCAGACCTCTCTTTCATGCCCCATGCTACGGTACCGACCTCAGCGGGGCTAGGAGGTCGTTGCCCATCATGCAGCTTTTTTTGCTTTGACTGCCCTGTTACTGCCATGGGGCTGGTCTCCATTAAGCAGGTAGACCAATGTCCATCACGCAGTACCACTTGGTCTTCTTATACCCACTCTCATGTTACTTACCCAGCTGGCGATCCCCTGCCGTCTCCTAGAACTTCGTCAACCTCTTTCTCCTCCTAAGGCCTGCTTCCTGCTTGCAGAGCATCTAGGAGTGTCAAACATGTCACCCACTCATTCCTCTTAAAGGGCCAGTACATTTGTTTTCAATTCTGCCTCTCAGCCTGTTGCTGAGAGGCTACAGCTATTTAATGCACCTTACGCCTAAGGGATGTTTCTGAGCAATGCCTCCTACCATTAGTTGCATTGCTTTACCTCTGGTCCCTTGTCCCATTCCCTGCCAATGCTCTTGTTTTTGGTTAGATCATCTTACCTGTACTCCTTGTATCATGTAGAGACTGCTATGTATGCTAGAGGACCGTCTTACCTGCACGCTACCTTGTCCACTGGCGATGCACCTGCTTCTCAGACTCAGAGCTTGCTATGCCTGTGCCTCTTTGCACTTTGCATTACTCTATCTACATCTCCAGCCTGTTCCTATCTATGAGTCATTCTACACTTCGGTGGGCTAGTGGGTCCACATCTCCACATTCACACCTCCATGTGCTTCATACTCCTCTCCCATCTAATTGTGGTGCCGCTGCAACTGGGCGGCCACAGGGTGAACTGCAGTGGGACAAGTAAGACAGTCAATTCAAAACAACACTACACATACACACTCCAACCCTGAGCCCAAGTCACTTCAGGTCAGGCGAGGGGTGGCGGGAGTAGCACAAGTGTTTGGGAAGTAGAGAGAACCCAGACAAAGGGGTGGAGACAAACAGACAAAACCCAGAAACACTGAGGGAGAACAGGCAAGTTCACTCAAGTGAGACACAAGAGTGACCACGACAACAAACACTGCGTCGACACTAGTACCAAACTGCATCCACCCTTCCTCACTAATGGCCGGCCGGGAGCCCAAGGTAAAAACTGGTGAGAGACTGAAAGAGGCAGGTGAGCCTGATTGGCTGGGCCAAAGAAACCAGAGTGCCGGCTCTGTAGATGTGGCCGGAAACGCTTTATGCCCTAACCACAAGACACCTGGCGGGGTGCAGGAACTCCAAATCCTCAAGACCTAACTACCGGTACGGAGCAGGGCAAAACCATCAGACGAGGGCTGGTGACCTTGACTGGTGGACGACACACTGTAGAGCCCATGACAGCCGGATCAAGCCCGTACATGAGGGAGAGAGAATGGAAGGGCCTGAGAGATATACAGAGGGGAATGACGAAGAGGAACTGCTCCCGCTGCAGTAAGAACCCAAACCCGTGACTGCGGAGTAGAACCAGTCCACTGTAAAGTGCTAGAAAGCTAAGCTGTAAACTGTGAACCGAAAAACTGTGAGCATTGGAAGTAAAAACCTGGGCCAACTCAAAGAAATGTGTGTGTGTTTTACTGGGACAATAACTACAGCGGCTCGCCTGCGGAGCCATACTCCTGTTGCCTGCACGCGCTGGTTGGCGGAGCTGCGAGAGGAAGTGAAGTGCAATATCCCGGGCATGCAAGGCCATCTCCCTCTGCCCGGGGACCCAGCCCTACCCGTGGAGGGCTCACCATCTCGGCTGCCGCCACTACCACCATCCCCGGCAGATTCCACGGCAGCGATGGCCAAATTGGCCATGACCCATGGGTGGCATCACGAATATAAACTTTAATAACTTTAAAACCCCTTTTTATTGCTGCACCTGAGGCCACGGAGTCGGTCCACACCACCGTGGCACCACAGAGACAGCACGGTCTGGCTCTGAGTACCCCGGTCCCTGGGGTGCGTCATAATACTTTTGCAAAGCTTTAACATACAGTGGGTACAGAAAGTATTCAGACTCCTTTACATTTTTCACTCTTTGTTTCATTGCAGCCATTTGATAAATTCAAATAATTCCCTTTTTCTCATTAATGTACAGTCTGCACCCAATCTTGACTGAAAAAAAACAGAAATGTAGAAATTTTTGCAAATTTATTAAAAAAGAAAAACTGAAATATCACATGGTCATAAGTATTCAGACCCTTTGCTCAGTGTTGAGTATTTGCACCTTTTGAGCTAGTATAGCCATGAGTCTTCTTGGAAATGATGGATCTTAAAGATCCTTTCCAGTTCCGTCAGGTTGGATGGTGAGTGTTGGTGAACAGCCATTTTCAGGTCTCTCCAGAGATGCTTAATTGGGTTTAGGTCAGGGCTTTGGCTGGGCCAAACAAGAATGGTCACAGAGTTGTTACTTTGATATTTTTGTTATTTTAGCTGTGTGCTTAGGACATTGTCTTGTTGAAAGGTTAACCTTCAGCCAAGTCTGAGGTCCAGAGCTCTGAAAGAGGTTTTAATCCAGGATATCTCTGTACTTGGCGGCATTCATGTTTCCTCAATTGCAACCAGTCATCCTGTCCCTGCATCGGAAAATCACCCCCATAGCATGATGCTGCCACCACCATGTTTCACTGTTGGGATTGTATTGGACACTTGATGAGCAGTGCCTGGTTTTCTCCACACATACTGCTTACAATTATTACCCAATAGTTCTGTCCTTGTGTTATAAAATCAGAGAATCTTATTTCTCATAGTCTGGGAGTCCTTCATGTGTTTTTTTGCCAACTCTATGTGTGCTTTTATATGTCTTGCACTTAGGAGCGGCTTCCGTCAGGCCACTCTGCCATAAAGGCCTGACTGATGGAGGGCTGCAGTGATAGGTGACTTTGTGGAACTTTCTCCCGTATCCCTACTGCATCTCTGGAGTTCAGCCACAGCGATCTTGGGGTTCTTCTTTACCTCTCTAAAAAAGGCTCTTCTGCCTCGATTGCTCAGTTTGGCTTGATGGCCAGGTCTAGGAAGACTTCTGGTGGTCCCAAACGTCTTCCATTGAAGGATTATGGAGGCCGCTGTGCTCTTGAGAATCATGAGCACTGCAGAAATTCTTTTGTAACCGTGGCCAGATCTGTGCCTTGCCACAATTCTGTCTCTGAGCTCTTTGGACAGTTCCTTTGACCTCATGATTCTCATTTGGTGTGACATGCACTGTGAGCTGTGAGGTCTTATATAAACAGGTGTGTGCCTTTCCAAAGCAAGTCCTATCAGTTTAATTAAACACAGCTGGACTCCAATGAAGAACCTCTAATACTTTAATTTGGTTGTGGGTCACAACCATACAAGGTGAGCACTATATCACTTCCCTGTTAATCCTTCTTCTCCCTCTCCATGGGTGAGACCCTATTGCGCTTTTGTTTTCCACAGTTTATTGCTGCTATAAACTCAGCACATCTGATTGTCTTCTACAACTAAAGCCTTCAAACAGCCTGAAAACTCATCTCTGAATATCTATATGTAACTCTACTGTTACTTCATTAGAAGGTGAACTATTCCAACTCCCAACCTATTGTTTACATGTGCAACATCCATAAGCCAGATCAGCACAGACAGTTTTTAGCCTATTTCCCACATTCCCCAAAAAAGAACCCAACTCCCTCCTTCCCATCACCCAGACTAACATCTATATCCATATACAGGTGCATCTCAATTAATTAAAATATCATCATCAAAAAGTTATTTTACTTAAGTATTTCAATAAAAAAAGTGAATTATATAGAGGTATTACACAGAGAGATCTATTTCAAGTGTTAATAAATTAACTTTATGATAATATTCTAATTCATTAAAATGCACCTGTATCTATATCCAATTATACAATAAATGCAAAACTATAAACAGAACGAAAACCAAAACCAAATTCTAAGGAAATCCTGAAAACCTGCACTGTTGGCGGCCCTTGAGGCCTGGATTTGGGGACCTCTGTTCCAGAGCGTGCACCTTCACTAGGTCACCAAATATGATCCTAACCACATCATCAACTGGGAATATTTTCCAGTGCCGTAATACTAAGCATTGTGCATTGCTTTTGTGATTCCTAACCACTATGGTAAGTAGACATAAGGTGTAATGGTCCCATCTATGAATGCTTATAGGCCAATTTTGAATAAGAAAGACTTGTCAGTTGGAGCAAGTCAATGGAGGCACCAACCCTGTTGTATACCTCTGTGTTAAGGGGACAATAAAGCAGGAAGTTATTTATGCTTTCCATTATGGTACCACGCTCCTTCCGAGGAGATATTTACTGTCCTTAGTGTCCCTACGCTTCAGGTTGCCACTTACATACAGTTTCTCATGGAAATAAAGTCATGCCAAATCCAAAACTTCAAGAAGATCATGATAGAATTCAAAAGATGTAAACCTACCCCAAGGTCCCAAATTTCCAAAGGCCTCAGAAAATTAGTAAAAAAACTCTATTTTCAAGGCCCTTCCTTGGCGGACGAGTGAACCTACAGATGTTCAGGTTCGGCAGACAAAGGTAGATATTTTTTAAAGTTTGGATTTGGCACCGAACTTGACCCGAACTTGAACCCGAACCCCGAACTCCATATGAATCTATGAGGATCTGAACTACGCAATTGTAAAATGGTGCCAGTAAGGACTGGGGGGCTTTTTAAAGAACACAAAATGGGGTTTTATACATACGTAGAAGGCTCCTGCTTAAGACACACTTGTTTCCTCATCTCAGCTCATTAGGCTTATGTTTATTCATTACACTCTGGCTCCAAAAGCCCATCAAAGATACCCAAGTGAGAGCTTCTGTGATAGATTGTTGTGCCCGGACCCATTGTCTTGGCATCTGTTCTTGTTTACCATATACATTTATGTATTAGCAAGCAACAAATGCACATTGTGCACATTGGCACAAATGACAAAGTTAAAGGTAGGTGGAAGGTCCTTAAAGATGATTTCAGGGAATTAGACTGCAAGCTGAAGGCAAGGACCTCCAAGGTAGTATTCTCTGAAATACTGCCTGTACCACGTGCCACACCAGAGAGGCAAAGGGAGATTAGGGAGATAAATAAGTGGCTCAGGAATTGGTGTAGGAAGGAGGGGTTTGGGTTCCTGGAGAACTGGGCCGACTTCTCTGTTGGCTACAGGTTCTATGCTAGGGACGGGCTGCACCTCAATGGGGAGGGGGGCGCTGTGCTGGGGGAGAAACTGGCTAGAAGGTTGGAGGAGTGTTTAAACTAGGGATTGGGGGGGAGGGTATTCATTGTACAGGACGGGATAATAGTGTAAATAGTAACCTGGGCACAAGTAATAAAATTGGGGGTGGCATGGGGGGTGGGGTTAGAACAGTCAATATAGTAGGAAGGAATAGAGGTAAAGAGAGATGCATAAAGTGCATGTACACTAATGCCAGAAGCCTCACCAACAAAATGGAGGAATTAGAATTGATTTTGTTGGAAAATAATTATGAAATGGTGGGGATTTCGGAGACATGGCTGGACGAGGGCTATTGTCTGTTCAGAAATAACCATACAAATAGGCGAGGAGGAGGTGTATGTTTATACATAAAATCATCCTTAAAACCCATCCTGCGTGATAATATAGGTGAATCTAATGGAAATGTAGAGTCCCTGTGGGTGGAGATAAGGGGAGGGGGAAAAAATAATAAATTACTGATAGGGGTTTGTTATAAGTCCCCAACAATAATGGAAGTGGAGGAGAATATCCTCATAAAGCAAATAGATGAAGCAGCGACTCAGGGAGAAGTCATTATTATGGGGGACTTCAACTACCCTGAAATACATTGGGGAACAGAAACCTGCAGTTCTAGCAAAGGTAATAGGTTTTTGACATCTATGAGAGACAATTACCTTTCACAACTGGTTCAGGACCCAACAAGAAGGGGGGCACTGCTGGACCTAATATTAACCAACAGGCTGGACCGCATATCAAATGTACAGGTTGGAGATCACTTGGGTAAATTGGGTAGTGATCTTAAAATAATAAGTTTTCAGGTATCCTTTACTAAGACGTGTAGTAGAGGGGCTACAAGGACACTAAACTTCAGGAAGGCAAATTTCCAACGGTTGAGAGATGATCTTAGTGCAATAAACTGGGACGATATCCTGAGACATACAAGTACACAAAGCAAATGGGAGATGTTTATTAGCATCCTGTGCACAATATATACCCTATGGGAATAAGCATGCTAGAAATAGGAGGAAACCACTATGGCTAAATAAGGCTGTAAGGGGCGCAATAAATGACAAAAAGAAAGCATTTAGGGAATTAAAGCAAGTAGGTAGTGATAAAGCGTTAAATAATTACAGAAAATTAAATAACATCTGTAAAAAGCAAATCAAGGCAGCAAAGGTTGAGAAAGAGAGACTCATTGCCAGAGAAAGTAAAAAGAATCCCAAAATATTTTTTAACTACATAAATAGTAAGAAACTAAAAAATGATGGTGTTGGCCCCTTTAAAAATAATCTGGGTGAAATGGTGGATGAGGATGAGGAAAAAGCCAATATGCTAAATGACTTTTTTTCAACAGTATTTACACAAGAAAATCCAATGACAGACAATATGATCAGTGATAACAAAAACTCTCAATTAAATGTCACCTGCTTAACTCAGCAGGAAGTACGGCATCGTCTAAAAATCACTAAAATTGACAAATCCCCGGGCCCGGATGGGATACACCCCAGAGTGCTGCAGGAATTAAGTACTGTCATAGATAGACCATTATTTTTAATCTTTAAAGATTCCATAATAACAGGGTCTGTACCACAGGACTGGCGTATAGCAAATGTGGTGCCAATATTCAAAAAGGGAACAAAAACTGAACTTGGAAATTATAGGCCAGTAAGCTTAACCTCTACTGTGGGTAAAATCCTAGAGGGTTTTCTAAGAGATGCTATACTGGAGTATCTGAAGAAAAATAACCTCATGACCCATTATCAACAGGGGTTTACGAGGGACCGTTCCTGTCAAACTAATCTGATAAGCTTCTATAAAGAAGTAAGTTCTGGACTGGACCAAGCTTTTGATACGGTGCCACACAAAAGGTTGAAACATAAAATGAGGGCAATGGGGATAGGGGAAAATATGTGTAAGTGGGTTAAGAACTGGCTTAGTGATAGAAAACAAAGGGTGGTTATTAATGGAAGACACTCAGAATGGGTCACAGTTAACAGTGGGGTACCACAGGGGTCAGTGTTGGGCCCGCTTCTTTTTAATATATTTATTAATGGACTTGTAGGGGGCATACAGAGTAGAATCTTAATATTTGCAGATGACACTAAACTCTGCAGGGTAATCAATACAGAGGAGGACAATGTTATATTACAGGAGGATTTATGAAAACTAGAAGCTTGGGCTGATAAATGGAAAATGAGCTTTAATGGGGATAAATGTAAAG
Source organism: Allobates femoralis (assembly GCA_033576535.1). NCBI lineage: Eukaryota > Metazoa > Chordata > Amphibia > Anura > Aromobatidae > Allobates > Allobates femoralis. The sequence continues at coordinate 4,397,085 of JARQOC010000004.1, forward strand.
TTATGCACTTGGGCAGAGGAAACAAAAGGTATAATTATGTGCTTAATTGTAAAACACTGGCAAAACTGTCACTGAAAAAGACCTGGGTGTATGGGTAGATGACAAACTCACATTTAGTGGCCAGTGTCAGGCAGCTGCTGCAAAGGCAAATAAAATAATGGAATGCATTAAAAGAGGCATAGATGCTCATGAGGAGAACATAATTTTACCTCTATACAAGTCACTAGTACGACCACACTTAGAATACTGTGTACAATTCTGGTCTCCGGTGTATAAGAAAGACATAGCTGAACTAGAGCGGGTCCAGAGAAAAGCGACAAAAGTCATTAGAGGACTAAGGGGTCTGCAATACCAAGACAGGTTATTAAACTTGGGGTTATTTAGCTTGGAAAAACGAAGGCTTAGGGGTGATCTTATAATAATGTATAAATATATGAGGGGACAGTACAGAGACCTTTCTAATGATCTCTTTACTCTTAGGACAAGGGGGCATCCTCTACGTCTGGAGGAAAAAAGGTTTAATCATAATCACAGACGTGGATTCTTTACTGTAAGAGCAGTGAGACTATGGAGCTCTCTGCCACATGATGTTGTAATGAGGGAGTCACTACTAACATTTAAGAGGGGCCTGGATGCCTTTCTTGAAAACTATAATATTACCAGTTATACATACTAGATTCTTTGATAGGGCGTTGATCCTGGGATCTAGTCTGATTGCCGTATCTGGAGTCAGGAAGGAATTTTTTCCCCCAATGTGGAGCTTAGTGTTGCCACATGTTTTTTTTTTGCCTTCCTCTGGATCAACATGTTAGGCTATGGGTTGAACTAGATGGACTGAAAGTCTTCCTTCAACCTTAAAAACTATGTAACAAACCTGCTCTCATAGGTGTGTAAAAATAAATAAATAATGAAAAAACAATGTCATAGGGATCCCCTGTAGTTTTGATTATCAGCGCAGGTAAAGTAGCCAGACAGGTACAGCCGCAAGCTGTGGGCTGCTACCACCAATTGCCTGGGTTTACCTTCAAAAATAAAGGCGAGCCAATTTTTTTTTTATAATTAAAATAAAAATTAAAAGCGCATGGGCTGCACCTTATTTTTGATTGCCAGCCAAGATAAAACTAGCTGAGGGTTGGTATCCTCGGCATGGTAAAGCCCATAGTTATATGGCCCCAAATCTACAGAACAGCAGACTGCAGTTGTCCCAGAAATTGATGCATTAATTAGAAGCACCATTATTGGTGCTTTACTTGGCTCTTCCTGATGCCCTGGTGCTGTGGCAACGGGGTGATAGAAGGGGGTTAATGATAGCTCAGTATTGACAGCTGTCATTAGGCCCTAGACTGGTAATGTTCAAACTTCTATGAGACCCGCTCATTGCCAATCCAGTCAGTAAATATTTAAAAAACACACAGATAAAAATCATTTATTTGAAAGAAAACACACAGACTACCCTCTACTACCCATTTTTCAATCCCAAACATACCCTCTGGTGGTAATCCACAGCCCCATGTCCAGTGATGCATCTCAGCTTTGCTACATCGTGGTGAGCTGAGCATTACAGTGTCCGCTCACCATGAGGAGCTCTCTAATACAGATTGCATCAAGAGCCATGCCAGCTGTGACCTCAGATGAACTCAACTCCGACGTCACCACTCATACAACTGGCTGTGAGTCTGAGAGCGCTATTCTCAGTTAGCGGACACTGTAAAATCTCTGCTCACGGCAATGTAACAGTCCAAAGTGTGCTTCACTGGACATCACTGTAGATTACTGTTGGAGGGTAGGGTTGGGTTTAAAAATTGGGTAGAAGAGGGTTTTCTGTGCGTTTTATTATAGAACGAATTTTTCTGTGTGAGTTTTTTAACTATTTACTGACCGGATTGATAATGTAAAGGTTTCATAGAAGTCTAACATTTACAATCTAAGACTTAATGATAATACTTATCTGTAGTTAACCCCTTCTATCATGCTTATGCACAAAGCTTAAGGCAAAGCAAAAAAATCTTTTGCTCACCCAAATGTTCATGGATCCTTCGGACACCGGACAAGGCAGCTAGCTTCTGCCTGAATAATTCCATGAAGAAAAACCTTTTTTTCAAGGGAAGAAGTCCATAGTCCCTTACTTTGTGCTGTTTAAAATCTTTGTATCTTTATTTAAATTCCATAAGAAAGGTTAAAAAAGCTGAAAGACCACACAGGGACCCTGTGTTGTCTGTCAGCCTTTTTTAACCTTACTTATGCCACTGCACCAGGGCATAGTGAAGAACAGGATTTGGTGCTTCTCATGAATTTTCCAATTTCAGGGGTAGCTGTGGTCTGCTATTCTGTAGCCTAGAGTCCCAATACCTATGGGCCTCAAAATACTGAGAATACGAGCTCCCAGCTGTCTGGTTTTACCTTGGCTGGCACTCAAAAATAGGGCAGAGCCCACACATATTTTTTACTTATATATCTGAACAAATTTAAAAAAAAAGGTTTCCCTGTATTTTTGATTGCCAGTCAGTGTAAAAACCAGGCAGCTGGGTCTGGCAGCATGTAGCTAGCTGCTTTATCTGCGCTGAGAATCCAAAATACAGGGACTCCTATGCAATTTTCTATTATTTATTTATTATTAAACTGCTATGATGGCAGGTTTGTGGCTAATACACTAATGTATATAGGAACCTATCACAGATGTCATCACAATGAATAGCCAATCACAGTCGCTCTGACAGAAGTGGGCATTTATGATTGATTGTTGGAATCAGAGTGTCAATGAATAAACATGTGTGACCACAGCAGGAGACTGGTAAGTATAGTTTAATCCTCATTTTACTTTCTTTTACAGCCCTCCCAGCTGAACCCGAACCGAACAGTAACTCAGACTTCTCAGGGAAGTCTGTGTTTGGGGTACGTGCCTAAACACTAGATATTTGCTAAGGACCCCAAATTTTTCAGTTCGGGTTTGCCCTTCACTGCTTATCTCCAAGATTTTTGAACCTCACTGGCAAACTACCTTCAGAGCTGAAGTAACAAGCTAGAACACACCCATCCTTCACTTACCCTTCTGTCTCCCATTCTTGTAGAAAATGCTGAAACCATTCTCTACAAGATAACTCCAACAAAAAAAATCTTTTTTTAGGCTGGGGTCAGACTGGTTCTGGGACCCACGTTTCCAGGCAGCGCTAAAATCGGACAGCGTTAACGGCAAGCATTGCCTGGAAACGGGGCCCCATAGAAACCAGTCGTAACACTTAGTTGCAGCAACACAGAGCTGCAGGAGGAGCGCTTTTCCTCAGCGCACAGGAAAATGCTGCAGGCAGCGTTTCCTGTGCGCTCAGCTAAAGCGCACTTCCTGCAGCTCTGTGTGCGGCTGCAACTAACGTACACAACGGGTTTCTTTGGGGCCACGTTTCCAGGCAGCGCTTGCTGTTAACACTGTCTGGTATTAGCGCTGCCTGGAAATGTGGGTCCCAAACCAAGTCTGACCCCAGCCAAACATCATCTACTTACACCACCACCATCAGAGTTTCTTCTGGTGCTGCCTGATCCAATCTGACCCCAGACAGCAGCCAACACTCTACCCTTCTAAGGAATTAATTAATTACCAACACTTCCAGTAACAGGCTCAAGTGACAATCTTGAAAACAGAAAACTCCAGACCCAAACTCAAAAGAGCTGCCAAACCAATGGCTCACAAGCAAGAAATCTCTGCGACAGTGAACAAGAGTTTAAGTAAATCACCGGCAGGTCACACATCAAACGGACAAAACAGAGGTACCCATAAGTAACCCAATCAAATTAATTTTCCTGATATAATGACAGCATGTAGCATTTTTGGTGACCAACCATACCCTGTTCCACAGCTCTAAATATACTGCAGCCTGGAAGAAAAAAATGCTAGGTCTCAAGAGGTGTCAGACTTCAAACGTCACAAGCCGATTAAACAGCACCTTTGCCAAAACCTTCCTGTCTGCATTGAGAATCGATATGGGACACCAATTCTCAGTGTAAGATGTATTCCTACACATTGGAAAGATTTTTACCAGCTTTCCCTCTTTTATCCTCATCTCTGGACTCTAGACCAGTCTCTCCTCCTGAGGACTTTGATTTTCCAGAGGAAAAAGTCTCAGCGCTCCATGTAACACCTGCCGATTCCAAAATCACACCCTCACCTCCTTCCGCAGAGATAGAGATGTTCTCTAGGGCTTGGAACTGGTTAGAAAGTCCAACTAGAGAAGAACCAATTTTACCTTCCTCAGGTTCCTTTTTCAGTAGGGGAGTAGATGTTACATTTCCCTTTTTTCTCTTCTTTTCGGTGACGAGCTTACACTTAAACTCTATCCTATGCCTACTATTCTCGTCCATATTTTCAAAATGGGGGATTCCAAGGATATGGTGCTTTCCTAATTATGGATCCTTCTGATCTCATCATCCAATTCATCACTGTTTGGAGTCTATTTTGCACGACTGGAATCCAGGACAGGAACCACACTATTAACCTGGTGTTAGCCTAGCTCCATAAACTATCTGCACTTATCTAAATGCCTACGCTATGTACCCATCCTAAAGCGCTGTGGAATATGTTGGCGCTATACAAATAAAGTTTTATTATTATTATTATTTATTTTGCTTTTCATTTTCAGCTGCTGAGTTTCTTCACCTTAGCTAGTCCCGTTCCCAGGAGAATTAGCCTGATAGCTTTCCTCTAATGGGGGTTACCCCCCTTTAGTGAGGGAACATCGACAAATTGCTGAATGAGTGATCTACCTTTAAAAACAAGTGGTCAGTGGGTGCTCATGGCAGCTGGCCCAGTTGACTTTACAAGGACCGCATGAACCAGGGCTTAACTGAATACCTGAACTCCTTAATTGTAGCGGAACACTACTCAGACAACTCAGAGTGCGGGAACCACACAATAGTAAGACTTTATTGGATCCCTGAAAAACTGCGGAATATTTAAGTTAAACAAACAAATGCAAAAAACTGAGATACTTAGTTTTATAAATATGGCCATATCGATAAACCACCCAGTAGCCACGTTGAGGTGTCTCTGCTTCACCAGGTCCGATAGTGCTGTGTACCCCTACCTTAAGGCAGGAATCCCTTCTATCCTCACTGAGATTAACTCTGCAGCCAGAAATACGGAGGCTACATAGAAGCAATAAATAAAAAACTGCAAATTTTGTAAATAACCAAATCCAAAAGTGATTTTTAGCCTTTAAAGAATGCATTTTGGAAAGAAAGAAGAGGTGTACAAATGTTAAGCTCACCTCGGTAATATGCATGAAATATAGAACAACATTTATACCAGGAGATGATGATGTCGGAACATAAAGCTTACTGTTTCTAAAAATGGTTAAGATAAATCACACACATAAGAGTGCTGACAGCATAATGGCCAAATAATTGCGAGGCTCGGATACATGGCCATTATATACCTTCATGTGTGAATGATCTATATCGGGAGATTCCACAGAGGGCTCCTCAAGTCTCTCCAGAGTGCAGCTATAATACATGAATTAAAATAAAAGAGAGGTTCCCCTAAAGGAACTAGAAAATAAAATACAATCCACAAAGTATTTAAAAAATAAGAATTTGGTCCATCAGTAACCAAAACTATGACATACATACTCCAATATTTCAATCAGCCATAACATGCTGATGGGTGAAGTGAAATAGTAAATATCTTGGAGCAATAGAACCCATCAAAGGCTGGGGTAAAGACAGAAAAGCCAGTTTGTGAAGTAGATATGTTGGCATCAGGTAAATAACTGAAAGGATCTGAGCAAGGGCCAAATCGTGATGGCTCAATGACCAAGTCAGGAAACATCTCATCTTGTGGCGTGATCTTGGTATGCATTACGTCGTTGTTATTGGAAATCAACTAATGACTCAGCTAAGATAACTTGTCCAATTCCAAAGAAGCAGTATGGCTGTAGAAGAGTAAACCAGAACTGTAAAGTTTGGGGTTCGTACTGGAACCCAGGCGTCCGAGGCTCGAATTACAGCATGGACTTAAAGGAAACATTTGTGTCTGACTTGGGTGTGTGTGCGATGTTCATACGTTGTGAAAATTTGTTGCAACCAACAGCTGTCTGCTTTTCCTTGACTGGTTATCAAAAATACAGGGAATCCAATGTAGTTTTTATTTAAATAATTTTTAAAAAAGTGGATTGGTTTTGTCCTAATTCTTATAACTAGACAAGGTACAGCAGACAGCTAAGGGCTGGTGTTATTACGGTGCAAAAGCCCATTGTTATTTAACCAATCCCAGCCTAAATATACCGGCCCGCACTGCATTAGAAGTGGCGCATCACATTAGATGCACCAATTCTGGTACTTTATTCATCTCTTCCTGACTACCCTGCTGCATTCACAATCAGGGTAATAATGTTGGGGTTGATGTCAGCTGTGAGTTGACAGATGTGATCAAGACCAGGGTAAATAATGGAGATAAATTCTGGGCCTGCCACTGACCACAATGACCTATGGAGCCTCTGTCAGAGAATGTTCTCGAAATGATGATCCATAGCAATTGATTCGTAGACTGTGAGCCCTCACGGACAGGATTTCTCCCCTCTTGTAGCTGTACGACCGAATTGTCCACATTTATTGTTACTTGTATTGTTACTATGTTACTTGTCCTAGTCTGCCGTTCTAGCATGTAAAGCGCCATGGAATATAATGGCGCTATATAAATAAATAATAATAATAATGATAATAATTGATTGGTGTTGTAAGACATTACTTTTTTGATTGTGTCGGGACTTTCAGGATTTATTTTGAAGTAATAAATTGGTGAATGAGGGAAGTGTGAGGGAGACTTTATTCAAAAAAAACTTTTTTCTACCCATGTCTGTGTCTTTTTTTAACTCTATAATTGCTGGATTATTAATATGAGTTTCTGATAGACACCTCTCCATTACTAATTCCAGGGTTTGATGCCAGCTGACAATTTACAGCTGACATCAACCCCATTAACCTATTTCACCAATTGCAACAGCACGATGGCAATTGGGAAGAACCTGATAATGTGCCAGAATTTGTGCATCTAATGCGATACACCACTTCTGGGTTGGCTGCGGGCTGGTATGCTTAGGCTGTGAAGGGTCAAATAACCATGACTCTTCCACTCTGATAGTACCAGCACCCAATTTTTTACTTTACATTGGCTGGTTATCAAAAGTACAGTGAAGTCCATGTAATTTTATTAAATTATTTATTGAGATAATTAAAAAATATGGATTCTGTGCACTATTAAAAAAGATGGATACCACCAGAGCAGATGTGACTCCATCTGCCTCATTATATTGAGTGGGTCTATGGGGTGTTTCAGTTGAATCACATTTTTTTGAGGTTTACATGGAAGTACGATGTTCAAATGTTTCATATGTCACAGCAAATACAGGGGGATACCATCTTACTAGTGGAAGAAAGACTCTGGAAAAGAGACGTCTCCTATCCCCCAAATAAATTCCTGTAAATGTTGTGCTCCCAAATTCAAATTCCCCCTTCCGTCTGAGCATCCCTGTGCCTAAACCACAGTAAACGAGCACATGTGTGTTATTATTGTAGTGTGCAGAATGCACTTAATCCTTTCAACACCTTGGTTGTATTGGCTGGCATTGCCAAGGTTGCCTCCCTCCATTTGATGCGTGCTCATGCCCTGACCATGCATCTTTTCCTGCTGATCTGATGACATATGCCTCTAAAGGCCCCGTTACACGGCACAACATCGTTAATGATGTCGCTTAAACGTCACGGGTTTGGAGTTGTTCAAGCAACTACGATAAGTCGTTGGATCGGTGATAGCAGGTTTGAGAACATATTCTCAAATCGCACGATCAACGATCAGCCAACCTGGTATAACGTTGTGTTTGACACCGCGATAACGATGTCGTTGACGACTTCGCCCATTCACAGCAATGAGCAGGTATCGTTCGCTGGGTTGTGCGACCGATACCTGCTCACTACATCTGTGGTGCGCCATCCACGATATCTAGGAGTGTGACATCTCACCAACGATGTCAAAATGATGTCGGAAACGACCGCACGTCCACGAGATCGTTGCCGACATCGTTTCAACGTTGTGCTGTGTAACGGTACCTTAACAGTGACAAGTATAGCAGAGATCCACCCACTACTGTTAGTCAGATCGCTGTCTACTTTGACTGTACAATCCCACTAATCGGGAGAATGAATTTCCCACTCCCCTCGATGGCCCTGTGACGTGATCACGGAGCCCCAATGGGTTGTCATGACAGCCAGGGGTCAGATAATGACTGATATCACTGTTGTGACAAACTTCCTGTGAACACAAGCTGGGCCCCGGCGTTCACAGGAGATTAGCATTTGTGCTGTACAAAGCTCTGCTGACGCACGGCTCCGTACTGCACAAGTGATTGGATAGTGACGTCTTCAAGTCTCTTAATGGGATTAGTAAAAACAATAAAACATAAAAGAAAGTTTTAAAAAATATGACAAAAATTAAAAAAATATAAAAGTTCAAATTGAGTTTTCAGTACCATCTATACACTGACCTAATTATACACCTCTTCTACTGACATCACCTCCACATTACTACAGAATACCAGTGGTTGTCTGTCTGCTGTCTCTAACATCATGTCTTCGCTCTACATTACACTGAATCTGTCAAAATCAGAACTTCTCATGCCTCCTCCCTCAATCAACCTTCCTAAACCCAATTCCGCCATTCTGTGTGTGGTTCTATCATTATTCCCCAGCAGCCACCTGCTGTCTTGGGGTTATATTTGGCTCAGATTTCTTCTTCACTCCCCACATCTCATCATTCGCTCGTGTCACCTACCCCACAAAAACGTTTCTAGAATTCTATCATATCGAGCACAAGTTGGAAATTCTGAGTATGCTGGTCTATAGTTTGCTGCTGCGTTTTTACTTGAGAGGAGAGCTCGGCTATGTCTTTTTCAATGGACTGCACAGTGGTTTTAAGTTTAGAGGTGTCCTCCCTGAGCGATCCGACTTCAGACCTGCACACTGCCTCCAAACGCTGGATGTATCTCTCCATGTCATCTTTAGTGGGAATGGAGTCCAGCCTGGCCCTGATGTCATGGAGTTCATCAGACTGAGAGGCACATGCAGCTCCCTGGGATGGGCAGTGGGGGGCTCCAGAGCAGGGCTTGTGTGCACTGGTGATTCACTAGGGTCAGTCAGGGGGCTGTATCCCTCATAGGCTGATAAGACAGGGGGACCCCTCTGTGGCTCCAGTCCCCCAGCAGATTCCTGTGGCCCAGGAGAACACTGTCCCTTATGAGTGTCCATCTCTTCTGCAGCCCTCTGCAGTTCAGGCTGCTTCTCCATGATCCCAGGGGAGGGGGAGGAAGATGGATGGCCGGCCTGCCCCCTGTCTGCTGTAATGGCAGAGTTCGCGCCTTTTTGTTTACTCTGTTGAGTCTGCTTCCCTGCCCCAGTCTTTACCTCCACGAGCGGTGACCTGGGTCCGGAAGTGCCCCCAGTGTGATGGCACGATGCTGCTCCCTGCTGGGTCTCCGACCGGGATGTCGGGGCCCAGGAACGCCGGCCCCCTCCTGCGTCCCCGGCTGCTGCCATTGTCGGGCGCGTGGAGCGTCTCCTGGAGCCCTGTGGGGCAGTGAGGTACTTCGTTATGCCTGTCTTCTCAGGCATCTGGACGGCTAGGAATGTGCACAGGCTGGAGCAGGGTCAATGGCTGCAGTCTGGGGTCTCTGCAGGTGTTAATGATGGCTGAAGATGGCTGTGAAGGAGATCAGGCACAGGAGCTCCTCTCACAAGCTGCCATCCAGCGCCATGTCCAGGCCACTCCCTCACGTTTCTAGAATTCAATGATTTCTTACCACTGACACAGCAAAAACTCTGTCACCCTTAGGCTAGGGTCACACATGGCCATCAGTTTTTTCCCTTGTTTTCAATAACTGATCTGCTTTTTTTTAGGCTGCTTTTTAACACTCCTGTGCAGCTCTGCCTTTTTGGGACTTTGCCATTTTTTCCATAAACAATGCTCTAAAAAGCATTCCCATAGGGCCCCATGTTAAAAAAACTAATCCAATTTTTACTGCACACAAAAACTGACCCCATTGCAGTCACACTTGAGTGCAGCCTCTGTTTTTGGCATCAGTTTTTGGACTTAGAATACAAAGGTGGAAAAACTAATGCCAATAACAGATCCAGGGCTAATGTGTGACCCCAGCCTTATTTATTCTCATCTGAATTACTGCAATTCTCTAATAATCGGTTTCCCTCTTACTAAACTCTCTCCTCTCCAATCCATCCTGAATGCAGCAGCCATGATCGTATTCCCCTCCAACCGATTCACCGATGCCTCTATCCTGTGCCAGTCATTGCACTGGCTGCTCATCTGATGTAGGATACAATATAAAATTATTACTCTGACACACAAAGCCCTCCACAGTTCTGCACCACCCTACATCTCCTCCTCATCTATGTCTATCACCTACCTGTCCTCTCCACAGTTCTGCACCACCCTACATCTCCTCCTCATCTATGTCTATCACCTACCTGTCCTTTCCACAGTGCTGCACCACCTTACATCTCCTCCTCATCTATGTCTATCACCTACCTGTCCTTTCCACAGTGCTGCACCACCTTACATCTCCTCCTCATCTATGTCTATCACCTACCCGTCCTCTCCACAGTTCTGAATCACCCTACATCTCCGCCTCATCTCTGTCTATCACCTACCTGTCCTTTCCACAGTGCTGCACCACCTTACATCTCCTCCTCATCTATGTCTATCACCTACCTGTCCTTTCCACAGTGCTGCACCACCTTACATCTCCTCCTCATCTATGTCTATCACCATCTGTCCTTTCCACAGTGCTGCACCACCCTACATCTCCTCCTCATCTATGTCTATCACCTACCTGTCCTCTCCACAGTTCTGAATCACCCTACATCTCCTCCTCATCTATGTCTATCACCTACTTGTCCTCTCCACAGTGCTGCACCACCTTACATCTCCTCCTCATCTATGTCTACCACCTACCTGTCCTTTCCACAGTGCTGCACCACCCTACATCTCCTCCTCATCTATGTCTATCACCTACCTGTCCTTTCCACAGTGCTGCACCACCCTACATCTCCTCCTCATCTATGCCTATCACCTACCTGTCCTCTCCACAGTTCTGAATCACCCTACATCTCCTCCTCATCTATGTCTATCACCTACCTGTCCTTTCCACAGTGCTGCACCACCCTACATCTCCTCCTCATCTATGTCTATCACCTACCTGTCCTTTCCACAGTGCTGCACCACCCTACATCTCCTCCTCATCTATGTCCATCACCATCTGTCCTTTCCACAGTGCTGCACCACCCTACATCTCCTCCTCATCTATGTCTATCACCATCTGTCCTTTCCACAATGCTGCACCACCCTACATCTCCTCCTCATCTATGTCTATCACCTACCTGTCCTTTCCACAGTGCTGCACCACCCTACATCTCCTCCTCATCTATGTCTATCACCTACCTGTCCTTTCCACAGTGCTGCACCACCCTACATCTCCTCCTCATCTATGTCTATCACCTACCTGTCCTTTCCACAGTGCTGCACCACCCTACATCTCCTCCTCATCTATGTCCATCACCATCTGTCCTTTCCACAGTGCTGCACCACCCTACATCTCCTCCTCATCTATGTCTATCACCTACCTGTCCTTTCCACAGTGCTGCACCACCTTACATCTCCTCCTCATCTATGTCTATCACCATCTGTCCTTTCCACAGTGCTGCACCACCTTACATCTCCTCCTCATCTATGTCTATCACCTACCAGTCCTTTCCACAGTGCTGCACCACCTTACATCTCCTCCTCATCTATGTCTATCACCTACCTGTCCTTTCCACAGTGCTGCACCACCCTACATCTCCTCCTCATCTATGCCTATCACCTACCTGTCCTCTCCACAGTTCTGAATCACCCTACATCTCCTCCTCATCTATGTCTATCACCTACCTGTCCTTTCCACAGTGCTGCACCACCCTACATCTCCGCCTCATCTCTGTCTATCACCTACCTGTCCTTTCCACAATGCTGTACCACCTTACATCTCCTCCTCATCTATGTCTATCACCTACCTGTCCTTTCCACAGTGCTGCACCACCCTACATCTCCTCCTCATCTATGTCTATCACCTACCTGTCCTTTCCACAATGCTGCACCACCTTACATCTCCTCCTCATCTATGTCTATCACCTACCTGTCCTCTCCACAGTTCTTAATCACCCTACATCTCCTCCTCATCTATGTCTATCACCTACCTGTCCTTTCCACAGTGCTGCACACCCTACATCTCCTCCTCATCTATGTCTATCACCTACCTGTCCTCTCCACAGTTCTGAATCACCCTACATCTCCTCCTCATCTATGTCTATCACCTACCTGTCCTTTTCCACCAACTATATGCTGCCCACCACCCTTACATCTCCTCCTCATCTATGTCTATCACCTACCTGTCCTCTCCACAGTTCTGAATCACCTACATCTCCTCCTCATCTATGTCTATCACCTACCTGTCCTCTCCACAGTTCTGAATCACCCTACATCTCCTCCTCATCTATGTCTATCACCTACCTGTCCTCTCCACAGTTCTGAATCACCCTACATCTCCTCCTCATCTATGTCTATCACCTACCTGTCCTTTCCACAGTGCAGCACCCCCTACATCTCCTCCTCATCTATGTCTATCACCTACCTGTCCTTTCCACAGTGCTGCACCACCCTTACATCTCCTCCTCATCTATGCTATCACACTACTCTGTCCTTTCCAAATCGCTGCACTCACCATTACATCTCCTCCTCATCTATGTCTATCACCTACCTGTCCTTTCCACAGTGCTGCACCACCTTACATCTCCTTCTCATCTATGTCTATCACCTACCTGTCCTCTCCACAGTTCTGAATCACCCTACATCTCCTCCTCATCTATGTCTATCACCTACCTGTCCTTTCCACAGTGCTGCACCACCTTACATCTCCTCCTCATCTATGTCTATCACCTACCTGTCCTCTCCACAGTTCTGAATCACCCTACATCTCCTTCTCATCTATGTCTATCACCTACCTGTCCTCTCCACAGTTCTGAATCACCCTACATCTCCTCCTCATCTATGCCTATCACCTACCTGTCCTTTCCACAGTGCTGCACCACCTTACATCTCCTCCTCATCTATGTCTATCACCTACCTGTCCTTTCCACAGTGCTGCACCACCCTACATCTCCTCCTCATCTATGTCCATCACCATCTGTCCTTTCCACAGTGCTGCACCACCCTACATCTCCTCCTCATCTATGTCTATCACCTACCTGTCCTTTCCACAGTGCTGCACCACCTTACATCTCCTCCTCATCTATGCCTATCACCTACCTGTCCTTTCCACAATGCTGTACCACCTTACATCTCCTCCTCATCTATGTCTATCACCTACCTGTCCTTTCCACAATGCTGCACCACCTTACATCTCCTCCTCATCTATGTCTATCACCTACCTGTCCTTTCCACAGTGCTGCACCACCTTACATCTCCTCCTCATCTATGCCTATCACCTACCTGTCCTTTCCACAATGCTGTACCACCTTACATCTCCTCCTCATCTATGTCTATCACCTACCTGTCCTTTCCACAGTGCTGCACCACCCTACATCTCCTCCTCATCTATGTCTATCACCTACCTGTCCTCTCCACAATTCAGTACCCGCCCTACATCTCCTCCTCATCTATGTCTATCACCTACCGGTCCTCTCCACAGTTCTGCTCCACCCTACATCTCCTCCTCATCTCTGTCTATCACTTACCCATTTACTCATCCTCTCCAAAGTTCTGCTCCACTCTTCATCTCCTCCTCATCTCTGTCTATCACGCTCTGTCTAGGGATGAGCGAGTATACTTGTCACTACTCGGTACTTGCACGAATATCACGGTACTCGAGTACCGAGTAATCTCGCGATACTCTTGCTATGCTCGAGGTCCACCTCCCTGCATGTTGGCGCTCTTTACAGAGCCAGCCCACATGCAGGGATTGGCTGACAGACACTGTAATGCCACAGCCATGTTGGTTGTGGCATTACAGTGATTGGCTGGAGGCACAGCTTCATCAGGTCTTTATAAGGCCTGACCGCGCTGTGCTTGTCACTCTGCGCCATTAGACTGTCAGTGTAGGGAGAGCTGCTGCTGATTGAGGGACAGATTTATGGCCTTTCAGCTAGTGTAGGCACAGGGCTGACAATCTAATTACCACAACAGTCCTTCTGAGGACTAATAGAGCGGTATACAGGCAGGGAGGCAGAGTATATAGCAAAAATCGTTGTGCCAGTATACCAGCCTGCATCACATCTGGGGCTGGTGGACAGGCAGGAAATCTCATCCATCCATCCATCCATACCAAAACAGTGCTTTTAGGGATTAATTTAGCTCTCTATAGGCAGGAGTAAGTTGTAGCGTAAATTAGGATGCGCCACAAAGACTCACTATTCGCGTCAGCATTTGTGTCTGACTAGTCCACCTGCAGGGCCTTAATCTCTAATCTCAGTGTCGTGCTAAAAACTAAATCTTGTCTGCACTCATTTAGCATCTTAGTGCAGCTACAGTAGGTTGCAGTGTAAATTAGGATACGCCAAAAGATTCGCTATTATCGTCACCGTTTGTGTCAAGTAACTGGACGTGATGGTGGTGCAGACAGAGGCCGAGGCCTTGTGCAAGCTCGAATTGCACCACGACAAACGCCCACATCATCTCGCTCGACCTTCCTGTCCCAATTACTAGGGGACCGCAGCAGTACTCTACTATTAAACCAAGACCAGTGTCAACAGGTTGTTAGTTGGATAGCGGATAATGCTTCCAGTCAGTTTGGCACCACCACAAATACCCTGTCTTCCACACGGTCAAGTGTCAGTAGCCGTGAGACTGGACTGCACATTCCACACCCTGATCCTCCTTCCTTCCACTATGCCGAGTGCCCGGCCCCGGACATAACTGATCCCACACTTGGACACTCTGAAGAGCTTTTCACTTATCCATTCGTAAATTCTGGTCTCTCGCCAGCTCCAGTTGAAGTGGGTCATGAGAACATCGTATGTACCGATGCCCAAATATTTGAGCAGCCACGGTCTCACGAAGGCAATGGTTGAAACGTATCTCAATAAGAGGTGGACAATGATGAGACACAATTGCCAGAAAGTCAGGAGGAGTACCAGGGTGCGGAAGTGGAAGACGACGTGGTGGATGATCCAGTAACTGACCCAACCTGGCAGGAGGACATGCAGAGCGAGGACAGCAGTGCACAGGGGGAGTTAGGGGTAGCATCACAACAGGCCAGAAGAAGCAGGGTGGTGTCCGCAGGCAGAAGGCAGGCAACCGTTCCCCGGAACAACAACATGAGTGAAGTTGCCAGTACAACTGCTAGGTCTTCCCGAGTCTGGCTGTTTTTAAGGTGTCTGCAGATAATTCGAAAAAGGTCATTTGCAACATCTGCCATGCCAGCATCAGCAGGGGTAGCAAAACTAGCAGCCTGACCACCACCAGCATGATCAGGCACATGGCAGCAAAGCACCCGACTTTGTGGGATCTACACCAGAGTCCAGGAGCATTGTCTGCGAATCTTTGGAACGCAGGCGCAAATACGCTGCCAACGCCCCACATGCCACAGTTCTAAATGCACACATTTCGTGACTGCTTGCCCTGGAAATGTTGCCTTTTAGGCTGGTGGAGACGGAAGCATTCCGCAACCTGGTGGCGGCGGCTGTTCCACGTTACTCGGACCCCAGCCGCCACAATTTTTCCCGGTGTGCCGTCCCCACATTACATAAGCATGTGTCACAAAACATCATACATGCCCTTAATAACGCAGTTTCAGGCAAAGTCCACCTGACCATGGATACGTGGACAAATGCTTGTGGACAGGGCCGGTACATCTCGCTGACGGCACACTGGGTTAATATTCTGGAAGCCAGGACCCAGTCTGAGCTTGGAACGGAATACGACACCTTCCGACACCAAGGATTGCAGGCCCTAACTCAGTCAGGGTTTCACCCACAGTATACAGCTCTGGCATGTCATGCTCCTCAGCCTCCTCCTCCTCCTCCTCCACTTCACCCTCCACAACAGTCCCAAGCTGGAAGCACTGCAGCACTGCCTCGGCTAAGCGGCAACAGGCTGTGCTGAAGCTAATATACGCAGGTGACAAACCCCACAATGCTGAAGAGTTGTAGACAGCTCTGAAACAGCAGGCAGATCACTGACTCACACGGCTGAACCTACAGCCAGGCATGGCCGTGTGTGACAATGGCCGAAACCTTGTGGCGGCTCTGAGGCGAGGCGAGCTGACACATGTTCCATGCGTGGCCCATGTGCTCAACCTCGTGGTTCAGTGGTTTATTAAATCCTACCCGGAGCTGTCTGATCTGCTCGTCAAAGTACGCCGCCTGTGTGCCTATTTTAGAAAGTCACCTACTGCTTTTGCCGGCCTTGCCGGCTTTCAGCGGCGTTTGCAGCTTCCGGCTCACAGACTGGTGTGTGATGTCCCCACGTGTTGGAATTCCACACTGCACATGTTGGTCAGGATTTGTGAGCAGAAGAGGGTAGTTGTTGAGTACCTGCATCAACTAGGCCTTCGGTATACGGTTCAAACTCTACACATAAGACCTTAGGAGTGGACATGGATGTCCGACATATGTACCGTCCTCCAAAACTTTGAGGACTCCACCAAGATGGTGAGCAGCGATGATGCCATCATTAGCGTCACCATCCCGCTTCTCTGTCTTCTAAAACGCTCTCTGCTCAAATATAAAGACAATGTATTGCAGACGGAGCACGATGACTTGCAGCAAGAAACTGTACTGGGTGATTACACACAGCTCAACCTCATCTCATCTCAACGTGCATTGGAGGACTATGACGAGGAGAAAGATGAAGAAATAGAGCTATTTTCATGCAGAATTGACGGTTCAGCATGGATGGCCAGAGGACAGGGGAGAGGAGGAGGAGGCCAGCATGGCCAGTCATGCTGTTGGTGAGGACCCTGAAGTCTTGCCTGTTAACAGTCTGGCGCACATGGCTGACTTTATGTTACGCTGCCTGTCTCGAGACCCTCGCGTTATCAAGATCTTGGCGGACACTCATTACTGGTTGGTGACACTTTTAGACCCACGCTACAAAGAGAACTTTATTTCTCTTATTCCCGAGGCAGAGAGGTCTACAAAAATGCTGCAGTACCAGAAGGCCATACTTGCGGAATTAGTCAAAAAATTCCCTTCTGAAAACGCCAGCGGCAGAGGTCACGATTCAGTGGACAACCAAGGTGTCCGGCCGAGAGAGGCACAAGTCCAATCCAGCAGAGGTAGGGGAACACTCTCAAAGATCTGGGACACTTTTCTCAGCTCCTCCCGTACCACAGGCCCTGAGGTGCGGGGTAGTGTCACAAGGACTGCAAAGTTTGCTGAGGGAGTATCTTGCTGATCATACTAAAGTGCCTTATAATTATTGGGTATCCAAGCTGGACACGTGGCAGGAATTGGCTCTCTACGCCTTGGAAGTCCTGGCCTGCCCTGCCGCTAGCATAGCGCAGAGCCCCACACATTTTTTTTTATCATTTCATGAAATTCATGAAATAATAAAAAAGGGGCTCCCCTATATTGTTGTGTCCGGCCAGGTACAGATAGGCACCTGGGGGTTGGTGGCAGCCCGTCGCTGCCTGCTGTATCCAGCTGGATACCAAAAAATACGGCGAAGCCCACGTCAATTTTTTTTCTGAAAAATCCCAAAAACAATAAGAATGAAAGGGACTGCATCTTTATTAATCCCTCGACCCCTTGAGGGGTTATTAAAGATGCAGTCGCTTTTTAGAGGAATGTTTAATGGATTTTTCAAAAAACATTTGACGTGGGCTTCGCCGTATTTTTGTATGCCAGCCGGATACAGCAACGGGCTGCCCCCAACCACCAGCTGACTATTTGGACCTGCCTGGGTACAGAAATATCAGGAAGCCCTTATTTTTTATTATTTCATGAATTTCATGAAATAATTAAGAAAAAAATGCGTGGGGCTCCGCGCGATTTCTTTGTCCAGCCAGGTGCAGCTAGGTAGCTGGTGGCTGGAATCCGCAGCGCAGGGAGGCCCAAGCCTTCTGGGCATTCCCCGCTGCAAATGGCAGCCCACAGCCACCCCAGAAAATGGCACATTCATTGAAGCGCCATTTTCTGGCGCTGAACCCAACTCTTCCAGGGCCCTGGTGCGGTGGCTCACTGGGTAATAAAGGGGTTAGGGCCAGCTTTGTATTATCAGCTGGCCCTAAGCCCGAAATTCATGGCGGTCACGCCAATAGTAGACATGACCGCCATGAATTTCTAGTGAATTTTTAAAAAAAACACAACACAGAGAAAAAATATTTTTATTTGAAAAAGAAAAAAAAAAAACTCAGGGACTCCATCTTTATTTTAAAAAAATCCTCTTCCGTCCGCCGTAGTCCAATCCAGGGTTCTTCTTTAGCTCTGCTACATCTCTGGTAGAGAACCTCCACCAGAGATGTAGCGGAGCTGTGCACCCTGGCATAGGAAAGTTCATGCGAGTTCATTCAGGCAAGCATGAACTCACATGAACCCTGCCAGCACTGCTACTTCAAATGAACAGCTGACCTGAGTCAGCTGTTCATTTGAAAATCCAGGCGGGAAGGTCAAAAATAGAAAACCAGATTGAAAACTGGATTGCCCCGGTCCGGAGCAATCCGGGACCATAGAGCCCCATGTTATGGGGCGCCGGATTTTAAAAGCCGCATTCTCCCGGATTGTACCGGTCTGCTGCAATCCGGCGCCCCATAACATGAGGCTCTATGGTCCTGGATTGCACGAGACAGGGGCAATCCGGGAGAATCCGGTTTTTACTTAATGCCGTGACAGCAGCCATGCTTTGCGGCCACCGCCGTTCTGTGCGGCTACTGTCGCAAAGCAGCAAATACACAGAAGAAGACGGCAGTCGCGGAGGACGGTGAGTGAACCGCCGCCCCCCCCCGCACAATAGTGACAGTCGCTGCTGACAGCAGGATCCGCCACTCCCCCCCCCAATCCTAAGTTAGGATAGGGTGGGGAGGTGGTGGGGGGAGTGGAGGATCCCACTGTCAGGCAGCAGGGAAGCTGTCAGTGGCTGTCAGCATTGTTTAAAAGCCGGCGGCTTTTTACCGCTGGGTTTTAAACAATGAAATGGGAAATTGCAGGTTTTTCCTCTGCTGCCAGACCTTATAGGGTCCAGCAGCAGAGAAATTACATTTCCCTTAATTTACATTGTACTCGATACTGTGCGAGAATTCGCTAGGATACTCGCAAAGTAACGAGTAGAGCGAGTACCGTACTATTCGCCGAGTAACGAATAGTAACTAGAGTACTCGCTCATTCCTAATCACTCATCTATCTCTCTATTATTCTCTGTAATACTACACAAATTGTATACTTGTCCCACCTGTGTATGGCGGGACATACCATTGATTGGAGCGCTTGCATGAGCTTTGAGTTTATCCGGCCCAGTACGCCCAAACAGGTCACTGACCTACCTCTCTACTATTTTCTGTAATACTACACGAAACGTATACTTGTCCTACCTGTGTGTGGTGGGGCATAACATTGATGGAGGCGCTTGCATGAGCTTTGAGTTTATTCGGCCCAGTAGGCCTAAACAGGTCACTGATCTTACCATCCATACCAAAAACATGGATGCAGTCAGATCCCAAATGTGAAGCAAGCCCATGTGCAGGCTAATAAATCACCTTCAACCAGCCAAGTGCGGGTCCATGGTATGCATGGCAGGTCGCCTCCCACACTTGGCTGGTTCAAGGTGATTTATTAGCCTGCACATGGGCTTGCTTCACATTTGGGCTCTGACTGCATCCAGTAAGTGCACTTGGTTTCTGTTTTTGGCATGGATGGTAAGATTTTTGATGCTGCTTATTTTTCTAGTAGTTTTTGTGCAATTTAGATAGGACTGATGAGCATGGGAAGCCGTGACGTGGATCATCAGCTTAAATGTCTTGGCCAATACATGAACCAATATCCCATTTATAAAAGTTTTTTTTATCATATAAAAAACTTTTTGCACTTTTTTATCTATCCTGGTTGCAGTTGGGCCCATAGGGGCGCCATTCATCTAGTGGTGCAGAAGTATTGTACCTTGCAGCCCAATGCTCAGGCAGCAGAGCGGTTGGGTAGCTTTCAGACACTCTGCATCATATGTATCAGTGTGAATGGTGCCCTATGCGGGTCCATGGTATGCATGGCAGGTCGCCTCCCACACTTGGCTGGTTCAAGGTGATTTATTAGCCTGCACATGGGCTTGCTTCACATTTGGGCTCTGACTGCATCCAGTAAGTGCACTTGGTTTCTGTTTTTGGCATGGATGGTAAGATTTTTGATGCTGCTTATTTTTCTAGTAGTTTTTGTGCTAAACAGGTCACTGACCTACCTCTCTATTATTTCCTGTAATACTACACGAAACGTATACTTGTCCCACCTGTGTGTGGCGGGGCATAACATTGATGGGAGCACTTGCATGAGCTTTGAGTTTATCTATCGCAGTGGGATTAAAAAGGTCACTGACCTACCTGACTAGTTTTTTTTGGTAATAGTCCACAAAACCGATAGTGGAGGTAACACTAGGGACACAATAACAACTAAGGACCCTGTCAGTAGGGAACGGGGGAAGGGGAAGCCTCCGGCACCCACCTGAGACTTTATCTTGATTTCTTTATCATCCCTATAAGGGTTCTTTCACATCATCGCCAAGCAGGATACCTAGTCCCTTGTTATTGACTCCAATAGAGTCTTCTTACCTATGCGAATCATGCTAGTTTACTTCCGGAAAATCAAATTATGGGGGGAAATTCTGTCGACAAACTTGAATTTCAATACATCTGCTCACCTCTACGGCCCATATCTTCAGACCAGTGCATTTCAGAGTTCTTGTAATGATCACTCAGTGAATATTAATTTAATGTTCATTTATTTTATTAAAAAAAAATTAAAATATTTATTTGTTTTACTTTCTCATCATTGTTTTAAACCAATAATGGAGCACATGACAATTAATAAAGGCAATTTTATTTTTCTATTTCCTAATGACCAGGGATAACGACGACTCAAGAGAGAACTGGGAACGATCTCCGTGGAGTCACTTTAATAACTCAGCTCCGGATTCAGTATATATACACGGGCGGTATCCACCGTGTCTTCTAAGTGTAATGACTCTGCCTCTGCCAGACGCACCGTGGATATAAATGAAAGAATATAAGAAATTTATTTCAGAACCATGAAATTATCCAATGTGAGTAATCGGGAAATACATGAACTATCTTGAGATTGCGGAATGTTAGGACTTTATTATCAAAGTCAAAAATATCATTTTAGACTCCTATCATAAGAAGGATATTTGATTGACCCAATTTGTTTTTCTTTGGTTCTATTGGACTCGCTAATTTTATCTTTTATAAATTGATCTGATAATTTCAGACACATTTACATTTTCAAATAAAATTTTGCTCAAGCAATTTCAAAAGAAATCCTCTAACTCTTCCATGTATCTTGGTTAAGGGTTTTCAACCCAAGCACTTTGTAGGAAATATCGCTCTCTTGCTCCATGGAGCCGACTCTCACCACGATCCCAGCACTGCATGCAAGTTCTGCAGCCGGCGTGTATGAATGTATGAAATTATGTATGAATAGTGTAACATAGGACTATAGGATTGGAAAGGGGAGAGGGAAACTAGCTGCTTCCAGCGCAATAGACTCCCAGGCTGCCAAGCAAGGCGGTTCAGCTTCCGCCAATTAAGTAATAAGAAAGAGGTTTCTTGGAGCTACGTCTCAAATTTTCTGTCCTTTATTGGTGTAAAAAGATTAAAATCATCACAACGTCCCTCGGAGGGGACTGAATGCCTAGACACGTTTCGGGGGGAACTCCCTTGATCAACGACTA
Organism: Allobates femoralis; assembly: GCA_033576535.1. Taxonomy (NCBI): domain Eukaryota; kingdom Metazoa; phylum Chordata; class Amphibia; order Anura; family Aromobatidae; genus Allobates; species Allobates femoralis. The sequence continues at coordinate 4,419,055 of JARQOC010000004.1, forward strand.
AGGGGTTCCCCCAAACACGTCTGGGCGTTCAGTCCCTTGCGAGGGACGTTGTGATGATTTTAATCTATTTACACCAATAAAGGACAGACAATTTGAGACGTGGCTCCAGGAAACCTCTTTCTTATAACATTGGACTTCACTGCCATTACTCAGAACACAGATTTGACTGTAATATGTTATTCCTGACATTTTCATCTAACGTTACGGACGTACACACATTTTAAGTGATGAACGAACACAACAGTGCCCAGGTGCTCATTACTGGAAACAAGCAGTTGGATGCTCCGATGGGCGCGACTCAAGTATAATGGAAGTCAACGGTAAACTCAAGCATGTTTCCTGAAGATCATAGATAGTGAAGAAAAAGACACTGGTCATAATAATGAACTCAAAGAAAGGTGTTCCGTAGATCTGCGCTCCTCATATATGAGCAGTAAGGATTTACGAAAGACTGTTCTTTGAGTTCGTCTTCTGGTTGCCACTGCCTCCATGTGGAGTGTTGGATCCTGCAGCGGCCACACTATACAGTTGTGCTGTTTGTGGGTCACACAACCATGCCAGGTGACCAGCTATAATTATTTGCCCTACAAAATTCATCCAAAGATAACACTCTGTTGCGCTCTTTGTCCTTATTTCTAGTTTACTGGTCATGGGAAAGCACACCACCCAATACAACTGGATAATTAAATTACCGTAACAAAACTTTATTGGGAGAATACAAAAACACACAAAATTTAAACACAGCTAAAAAATACAATGAGGCAAATGCCTTCAATTTAGAGATACCTTCTCTAAGGTGCAACTGTGCAAGCAGGTCACAATCAATATACAGGAAGACCCATTATAGAACATTTTATCACTTAAATAAATTAACAATAGAGTGGTCTTGCACAGACAATTATTGCATCCATGTAACTCAAAAACTGCACAAATTCCCCTGCAGAACCAGAGATACACATGGAGATAGAAGGCTGCCTGCACATCCCCTGAATGGAACATACACCAGGAACAAACCAGTGCTGGAACCAGTCCAGATTCCCCAATGAAGCCCCAACATCGGTGATAAGTTTGGGATCCCCACCAAACCCTAATTTCCTATTCCCTGCACATCTCTCCTTACTCCATCTACCTCATCAGGCTGCGGCTTGTGGTTTTCATTGTTAATGGTCTCTTGGTTAAGGATCTTCAACCCAAGCACTCTACAGGAAATATCCCTCTCCTGCTCCATGGAGCCTGCTCTCACCAGGATCCCAGCACTGCATGCACGTTCTGCAGCCGGAATGGCTTAATTCCTGGTAGATGTTCCATTTGCCTCATTGTTTTTTTAATTGTTTTTAAATGTGTTTTTGTAGTCCCCCAATAAAGCTTTGTACATTTAATTATCTACTTGTATTGGGGGGGGTGCTTTCCATGATCAGTGTCTTTTTCTCCTCTATCTATAGTTTGCTATCCCCCCATGACTTGAGGGCTGTGCACCATTGCTGTTTATCTTTTTCCGGAAGATCATTCATCATTGACGTCCCCTCTGACGTCCATTATACTTGGTTCTCGAGTGGCGCCCATCCAAGCATCCAACTGCTCATTCCAAGTACCAAGTACCCAATCATGTTGCTATTGAGATTTCAGTTTTCAGCTTTGTTGACTTTTTCACCAAGAACTGTTTTATTTTTCTTTTCTTTTACATACGGCTAATCATGTTTTCAGTTCTCTGCCTTGTTATGTTCATGATCACCCCGATACTTCAATAGTCATATGTGAGTTATATAGGGAAAATATATAGAATGAATAGTCTGGACGTCTTTTGTAACTTTATTGTATAAGACTGTAAAACACTTTTTGGTTTAAAGGTTCTGTAGGATAGATGTGATCAAACAATCATATATATATACACTGACAATCAAAAAAATAACAACTAACAATGTTCTGAACTCTTGATTTTCCGGCTCCATTATCTCTCCATCCTCTACAGCTTTGAGCGTGAGACGACCTTCATTGTATAGACAATCATCATGGCTATCTCATACATAAATATGTGACTTCCAGCTATTTAGCATATGATTAGCTACACACATTCTTGTCATCACTGCATTGTTACCGTTTTGCTCCTAAAAATCGATGTATTAATTTTATAATTTTGTTAGTATTTTGTAAATCCACCTTTGGCTTTCAGCTCTGCCTGAATACTCCTGTTAAACAGAAAGAGAAGAGAGGCACTCCTGTGTGTTACTGGTGATCCTTAAGAGGAGGAGTGGCAGAGGATTGAAGGTTACTAACCTTGCCTGGTTGCGCACCCCTGCACAACCACGGTTTAAGCCTCTGGAATATACCACACACCGCATGGGTCTCTGGTGTACCAGCTGACTGGATCACATGGGGCGTGGTGTCACGCCCCAATTTTAGCAAGCTGATATCTGCAACACCCACTGCGTACCCAGAAGGGAACCAAAAATACAAGATGCAATAATAGTGCATTTTTCTCGGGGTACAAGGTGACATCAAGCCAGGGTAGTTATTATTCTGATATCTTTATTAATGAAATGGCTTCACAACATGTTTTGGCGAATAACGTCTTCATCAACTGATGAAAGAGTTATTTGCTGATACATGTAGTGAAACCATTTGATTAATAAAGTAGATTACAGAATATTGACTACCCTGGCTTGATGTCACCTTGTACCCCGAGAAAAATGCACTATTTTTGCACGTTGTATTCTTGAATCCTCGTGGGCAGCTCTCAGTCATATTCAAGTGTGTCTGTACTGAAATCTGCTCCCAGATCTCTTCTACCTGTTCCCGATGTTGGTGGAGACCGGTTGCCTCACTTGGGGATGAATACAGCTTCTTCTTCACATCTACTCACAAGTGTTGGGTTGGGTTGAGGTCTGGGGACTGTGTGGACAATCCAGCATCTCTCCTTTATTGTCACTGAACCAGTTCTTCACCAAATTTAATGTATGATTCCGGTCATTGTCTGGCTAATCATTATGACGTCCCTTTTATACCCAAAGCACTCGAATGTATTAAGTAACTTGCATTGTAAGATCCTCACATGTAGCTCAGCATTCAGACTACATCCATCCCGGTCAAGGTTCCAACACTTTTGGCTGTGAAAACCCCTCATATCATCAGGCTTCCTCCACTAAACTTAACAGTTCCTTCAATTTCACGATCCGTCAGCCACTTCTTGTTTCTTCCAGACTCATTTGCAGCCATCAGAACCATCTATTATTGACTTTCATCTCTTCGTTTCAGATCATCCGTTTCCATTCCTCTACTTATCACTTTTTCATACTTTTTTGCAAATTCGAGGCGACGCTTTATATGATGATATTGGGGTTGAGACTGCTTCACCTTTTTTGGGGCCACCATTCGAGACTTGTGTAACGGGCGTCACATGGTGCTTCAGGGATGTCTATTGTGAAGCAGACAAGCCACCACGACTGCCGGGTTTGTCACTAGAACTAACAGACTGAGTGAAGACCGGACTTATTGACCCTGATATTTTGCAATGAAATCCACCTCTTGATTTTTGAATGGAGGGATGAATTTCATCTTATGTTCTTTCACCTATCAGGTCACTTACATGATGCAGTTTAGCAATGTTATTGGCCAAGAGAAGAGACCGCTATGGATGATTCTCTTTTCTCCTTGATTTGAACCAGTGACCTCTCACTTTACAATCAAAAATCAACCTAACAACACACTGAGCTATTAGGGAATGTGAAAACAGGTTGTAATGTGTAGTACTCAGGAAAACAAAGATTTTTTTTCGCCCATCAGGAGCAAAACAGTAACAATCCATTGACATGACAATAATCTGCATAACTAATTACATGCTAAATAGCTGCAAGTCACATTTTTGTATAAGAAATGAAGGTCATCTCATGTTGATGCAGGACATCCCTGAGGAAGGTGCCAGGTGGGGCACCAAAACGCGTTGGAGTGAAGGAATAAAGGAAAAGGAATTGCTTATGAAAACCCTGACTTCCATGTGAGTTTTCTTTGGACATAGCAGCGCGGACCGTGGTACACCTCTCCTATCCCAACATTTTCGAGATAGCCAAGACGGTTGTCTATAAAATGAAGGTCATCTCATGTTCAAGGCTGTAGAGGATGGAGAGATATGGAGCCTGAAATCAAAAGTTTAAAACATTGTTATCCTATTCCTTTTCGGAGTTCTACTGGTTCAGTATAATAAAAAGTGCAATTTTACCAAATTTGGGAATAAATTAAATTTACCTTTAATTTTTGTTTGCCATTGATGCAGGAGAACAATCAGACTTTGGTCAATGAGTTTTTCCTTTTAGGATTTCAAGGCGGCCAGAATTTGAGAATGTTTTTATTCTTTATGCTCGTCATTGTTTACCATGCAACAATATGCGGGAATCTCCTGATCATCACCCTGGTGTCCACCAGCAAGATCCTCCACACTCCGATGTACTTCTTCATCTCACAACTGTCCGTCACTGACATCTTGTTGCCCACCGATATCGTCCCAAACTTGCTCCACATCCTACTGAATAATGGGGCGACCATAACCTTTATCAAGTGTATGGTCCAGTTGTATTTCTTCTGTTTAGCAGAGGGATCAGAATGTCTTCTTCTCACGGTGATGTCCTACGACCGATATGTGGCCATCTGTAACCCCCTCCGGTACTCCTCCATTATCACCGGCACATTGTGTGTGAAGTTGGTCGTCATCATCTGGTTACTCATTTTTTCCTTTTCGTTTGTTTATATTATAATATTATCAGGACTAAATTTCTGTGCTCCGAACATCATTGACCACCTGTTCTGTGACCTTGTTCCCTTACAGGAGCTTGCTTGCTCTGATACATTTCCTATAAAACTATCGATAAATTTGCTAAGCGTTTCATTCATGTTTTTTCCTGGCATCATAATAATTTTTTCTTATGGTAACATTGTCCGCGCTGTTTTACAGATTTCATCCAATATCAGTAGACATAAAGCCTTCTCCACCTGCAGCTCCCACCTCACCGTGGTCTCCATATTCTACCTGACCATGTTCAGTATTTATAATCTTCCAACAAAACTACAATCTTCAGATGTTACTAAAATCACTTCTCTACTCTACACTGTGTTTACCCCATTGGTCAACCCCATCATATATAGTTTTAGAAACAAAGACATTAAGAAAGCCGTACAGGAAAATCTTCAAAAATATTTCTAATATATCTGACGTTTTGCAGAGATGTTATACGTGAACTTTAATAGAATCATTTCATGTCTTGGGGCTTTTTTACAATTTCTGGTTCATGAGGCACCATATGAACATGAGTCAACGGTGACAAGACATGAGATGTTTTTGTCCACGTCTCTTGAATAACGATGGACTGTCACCCTCTGCCATTTGCCCCCATGACGCCTATATATTTTACAATCACTCATTCAATCTGAATGTACCCTGTCCCCGGACCGCGCTGACGGCCACCAGCACCCCCCCACCCCTTCATGGCTGCACCAGGGCCCCCGGGAGGTCAAGGTCCGCCACTGAGTAACTTGATGCTCCATATAATTAATCACAATGTTCCAGTTATGAATCCGACTTCTCTTATTGAATTAATCAACGTCTTCGAAATGTGGTGCTAGGGAAGGATGTTTTCAATACCGTGGTTGGCAAAAAGAACAAAGAAATCACGTTTGTAACAAATCAAGCCAGACATGTCTCTCAAACCAAGGATCACTAAGCAATGACTTACCAACATTTGGCAAATCAAATGAAAAGAGCAATCACTGGAAAAGAATAAAGCAAAGAAGGTGAATAGGAAGGCCAGAAACCTGATGGCTTGAGACAGTAAAGATAATGGTGCAGAAGGCAAGGGTGGACCTATCTAGGCCTGGAGAAGGCACTGGTGGACGTATCTAGGCCTGGAGAAGACACTGGTGGACCTATCTCGGCCTGGAGAAGGCACTGGTGGACCTATCTAGGCCTGGAGAAGGCACTGGTGGACCTATCTAGGCCTGTAGAAGGCATTGGTGGACCTATCTAGGCCTGGAGAAGACACTGGTGGACCTATCTAGCCCTGGAGAAGGCACTGGTGGACCTATCTAGGCCTGGGGAAGACACTGGTGGACCTATCTAGGCCTGGAGAAGGCACTGTTGGACCTATCTGGGCCTGGAGAAGACACTGGTGGACCTATCTGGGCCTGGAGAAGGCACTGGTTGACCTATCTGGGCCTGGAGAAGGCACTGGTGGACCTATCTGGGCCTGGAGAAGGCACTGGTGGACCTATCTGGGCCTGGAGAAGGAACTGGTGGACCTATCTGGGCCTGAAAAAAGGCACTGGTGGACCTATCTGGGCCTGGAGAAGGCACTGGTGGACCTATCTGGGCCTGGAGAAGGAACTGGTGGACCTATCTGGGCCTGGAGAAGGAACTGGTGGACCTATCTGGGCCTGGAAAAAGGCACAGGTGGACCTATCTGGGCCTGGAGAAGGCACTGGTGGACCTATCTGGGCCTGGAGAAGGCACTGGTGGACGTATCTGGGCCTGGAGAAGGCACTAGTGGACCTATCTGGGCCTGGAGTAGGCACTGGTGGACCTATCTAGGCCTGGAGAAGGCACTGGTGGACCTATCTGGGCCTGAAGTAGGCACTGGTGGACCTATCTGGGCCTGGAGAAGGCACTGGTGGACCTATCTGGGCCTGGAGAAGGCACTGGTGGACCTATCTGGGCCTGGAGAAGGCACTGGTGGACCTATCTGGGCCTGGAGAAGACACTGGTGGACCTATCTGGGCCTGGAGAAGGCACTGGTGTACCTATCTGGGCCTGGAGAAGGCACTGGTGGACCTGTCTGGGCCTGGAGAAGGCACTGGTGGACCTACAGTGCCTACAAGTAGTATTCAACCTCCTGCAGATTTAGCTGCTTGACACATGCAGAATTAACTTGGCATTGTGACATTTGGACTGTAGATCAGCCTGGAAGTGAGAAATGCACTGCAGCCAAAAAGATTTTTTTTTTTTTCTTTTTTTTAAAGCGTTAAAGGTTAATTCATTGGGTCATTTATTATTCAACCCCTCAAACCACCAGCATTCTGTTTGGTTCCGCTAAAGTATTAAGAAGTAGTTTAGGCACAAAGAACAATGAGCTTCACATGTGTGGATTAATTATCTCTTTTGCCAGCCTTTTCTGACTATTTAAGACCCTCCCCAAACTTGTGAACAGCACTCATACATGGTCAACATGGGAAAGACAAAGGAGCATTCCAAGGCCATCAGAGACAAGATCGTGGAGGGTCACAAGGCTGGCAAGGGGTACAAAACCCTTTCCAAGGAGTTGGGCCTACCTATCTCCACTGTTGGGAGCATCATCCGGAAGTGGAAGGCTTATGGAACTACTGTTAGCCTTCCACGGCCTGGACAGCCGTTGAAAGTTTCCTCCCGTGCCGAGGCCAGGCTTGTCCGAAGAGTCAAGGCTAACCCAAGGACAACAAGGAAGGAGCTCCGGGAAGATCTCATGGCAGTGGGGACATTGGTTTCAGTCAATACCATAAGTAACGTACTCCACCGCAATGGTCTCCGTTCCAGACGAGCCCGTAAGGTATCTTTACTTTCAAAGCGTCATGTCAAGGCTTGTCTACAGTTTGCTCATGATCACTTGGAGGACTCTGAGACAGACTGGTTCAAGGTTCCATGGCCTGATGAGACCAAGATCGAGATCTTTGGTGCCAACCACACACGTGACGTTTGGAGACTAGATGGCACTGCATACGACCCCAAGAATACCATCCCTACAGTCAAGCATGGTGGTGGCAGCATCATGCTGTGGGGCTGTTTCTCAGCCAAGGGGCCTGGCCATCTGGTCCGCATCCATGGGAAGATGGATAGCACGGCCTACCTGGAGATTTTGGCCAAGAACCTCCGCTCCTCCATCAAGGATCTTAAGATGGGTCGTAATTTCATCTTCCAACAAGACAACGACCCAAAGCACACAGCCAAGAAAACCAAGGCCTGGTTCAAGAGGGAAAAAATCAAGGTGATGGAGTGGCCTAGTCAGTCTCCTGACCTTAACCCAATTGAAAACTTGTGGAAGGAGCTCAAGATTAAAGTCCACATGAGACACCCAAAGAACCTAGATAACTTGGAGAAGATCTGCATGGAGGAGTGGGCCAAGATAACTCCAGAGACCTGTGCCGGCCTGATCAGGTCTTATAAAAGACCATTATTAGCTGTAATTGCAAACAAGGGTTATTCCACAAAATATTAAACCTAGGGGTTGAATAATAATTGACCCACACTTTTATGTTTAAAATTTATTAAAATTCAACTGAGCAACATAACTTTTTGGTTTGTAAGATTTATGCTTCTGTTAATAAATCCTACTCTCGATTGCAGTTTGAAGGCTCTAACTTATTTGCATCTTATCAAACCACCTAAATCTGCAGGGGGTTGAATACTACTTGTAGGCACTGTATCTGGGCCTGGAGAAGGCACTGGGACTTATCTGGGCCTGGAGAAGACACTGGTGGACGTATCTAGGCTGCACAAGAATAATCCTTCTATAGAACGTTCATCCATCAAGTTGCCGTGGCTCGAGATTGAGCTGAAGGACGGTAAAATAAAAAAATAAAATCTTTTCTTGAATTTTTCTCTAGATTTTGTACTCAATTGCTTTGATTAAAGTTTAGGAATATCTGACCATGCTTTTACTTCACTCTCTAGTTTTTTGGTAGTTTTATCCTCCAACCAGAATCCTTGTCTCTCCTACTATTAGGACTTGTGGAGACCAGGAATGGTTACATTCAAGAGTTTCTCAAGTTAAACTCAGCTACATGAATAAGGATTTGACTGCCTCCACAGATAAAGGAAAGAGGTGAAATGTTCATGTAGGCCCACATTAGTGTAGATTAAATTTATACAAGGCAGCTAGTATACCCAATGAGTTACACTTAAGGAGATTGTCCACTACTTAAAAATTGGTGACCTAGTCAAGGGCAGGTAATCCATTTCTGATCTGATCAGCCAACACCAGGTACATTCGCCTTTCAGCTGTTGTCATTGCTGGTGGTAACAACAGGTGGCCGGAAATGCTCTGTTTTGGAGATGCTCCGTCTTGTGATAAGCTAGGGTCACACTACCGTTAATAGTTGCACACATAGCTGCTGGGCAGCCGCTTTTCCTCAGTGCACAGGAAAATTCTGCACGCAGCATTTTCTGTGTGTGGCACCCTGCATTCAGGTACCCACAGACCTTCCTAGAACACAGATGAAAATCCACAGCAGGTACACCAGTGCAACCAACACCTTCCACCTCAGCACAGTAGGGGAGCCCAACTTGATGCCCTTAGGCAAGATCCCCTATAAATACTGATGCTGGGGAGGAGTTAGTCAGAGTGTGCAGATGGTAGAAGAGCTGCGAATACGTCCTGGTGATCGGTGCCGCACTAGGCCCGAACTGGTGACCCAGAACAGCCTTCAAGCAATCCTGCTAGACCCACGAGTGGGACGAAAGGCAAGGAGAGAAGAAGGAAGAAAAGTGGGAACTGAGGAGCCAGAGTAGGTTCACCCAATCCACGCACCGGACACCGGGGTGCGCATCTGCAGGAGAGCTACACACCCAGCAGAGAACACTCGGAAAACCGTGGAGACTCCAGTCACCCGGTCACCTGCTAATCACCATTCAGGAAACCAGACACCATGGAGAGAGATACGGCGGTAGTCATTAGAGGGGTCCCATCGGCAGCGCAGGTGAAGAGAGTAGAGGAGGCCAGCCAAGTTCTACACGGGGCAAGGGCTTCAACAAAGGGAAAAGAGGACACAGAGACTTTACACCTACTTGCTGTGGAGATTCAACTGTGTTTCCTGGTCACCCGACAGTGTTCCGGACTTTTACCTGCTATACCACCAGCAAAAGGTAAAGAGACATTCAACAGTGTGTGTGTGTGTTCTTCGCCCTGTTCCCGTTACCCGCAGAGACTATCCTGCTAATCACAACCTGGCCAAGCCCTACTCCCTTCCACACAATTATCACTGCCCCGGAGGTCCTAGCTCTACCTGTGGGGAGCTGTTCCATCCTAGCCCCGATACCAGCACCCTCCGGAGGACTGTGGCAGCGCTGGTGTCTAGTCATCAGGTACTACAGGTGGCATCATGTGAAAAAGACTACAATCCCTTGTAAATATATTCCCCCGCTTCTCTTGATGGAGTGTTGCCTGAGGCATAAGAACTTTGAGACGATACTGCTTTACCTGGATGATGTCATAGTGTACTCGAAGTCCTATGAAGAACACTTAACTCATCTATCAGAGGTATTTGAAGCCTTATCCAAGTATGGGATGAAGCTAAAACCACCCAAATGCCACTTACATATAAAATCTGAACATATATTTGACGGAATAAAATGACCCTTATGGATTCGAACTTGTCATCATAGATGTCTTTATGTTCATTCATCTTGTGATTATACCACTAACCTATGTCTAGATTTACTCCATGATTTCAGTGTTCTCTAGAATAATGTAACCATATCTACTATACAATTGTCTAATGTTCTCTGTCTGTCACGGAAATCGCATGCTGGCGGCCACCAATAAGCCAGGAGTATGCAAAACAGCCGCATTCAAAATTCGCGCCAAGCTGATACCCGGAGGTGGCCGCAGCGCACTTGAGCCAGCTGGGAGATGACCGGCGTCAGCAGTAGCCTCTGTGCAGCCGCTGACCTCTGTGCAGCAGTACCTCAGCCGCGGCCACCTGCCGCACAGAGGTCTGCGGTGAGCCAGCCGGGACCTGGCTGGTCGCAGCAGTAGTGCCTCGCACGGCATTCAAACCGTGCGCCAAGCCGCGGTACTTTTCTGATCGGTCGCCGTGGCCGCGGCAACCAATCAGAGAAGTAGTGCGGCTTGGCGCATGGTTTGAATGCCGCGTCTCTCATTGGTCGCCGCAGCCGACCAATCAGAGGAGCAGTGCGCTCCAAGGCGCCCTATTTAAAATGCTTTTAAAAGTATTGTAAATATGGCACCTTGGTGCGTGCTGCTCCTCTGAATGGTCGGCGCAGAAGGCGGCGACCAATCAGAGGAGAGGCATTCAAACTGCGCGGCTTTTCTGATTTGTCGACGCATTCAGCGCCAACCAATCAGAATAGCAGCACTCGCCATGGCGCCATATTTGAAATACAATGTGCGGCTTGGTGCGACTCCTCTGATTGGTTCTGACTGCGTTCAGCAGTGACCAATCAGAGGAGCAGCGCGCGCCAAGCCGCACATTGTATTTAAAATATGGTGCCATGGCGAGCGCTGCTATTCTGATTGGTTGGCGCTGAACGCGGCGACAAATCAGAGAAGCGGCATTCAAACCGTGCGCCGCTTCTCTGATTGGTCGCCGCGTTCAGCGCCGACCAATCAGAGGAGCAGCGCGCGCCAAGCCGCACATTGTATTTCAAATATGGCGCCAATGGTGAGCGCTGCTATTCTGATTGGTCGGCGCTGAACGTGGCGCCCAATCAGAGAAGTGGCATTCAAACCACATTCAAACCTCCTTCACGCCTGTCTACAAGGCTGTCAGTCAATGTGACGAACTTCACTATTGTCTACAAGGCTGTCAGTCAATGTGACGAACTTCACTATTGTCTACAAGGCTGTCAGTCAGTGTGACGAACTTCACTACTGTCTACAAGGCTGTCAGTCAGTTTGATGTTTTTCACTCCTGTCTACAAGGTCTGTCAGTCAGTGTGACGTCCTTAACTACTGTGTACAAGGCTGTCAGTCACAGTGTGACAAACTTTACTCCTGTCTACATGGTCTGTCAGTTGGTGTGACACAGTTCATTCCTGTCTACAAGGCTGTCAGTTAGTGTGACGCACTTCACTCCTGTCTACAAGGTCTGTCAGTTGGTGTGACACAGTTCACTCCTGTCTACAAGGCTGTCAGTCAGTGTGACGCACTTCACTCCTGTCTACAAGGTCTGTCAGTCAGTGTAACGAAGTTCACTCCTGTCTATAAGGCTGTCAGTCATAGTGTGCTGTTCTTCAGTCATATATACATATTCTAGAATACCCGATGCATTAGAATCGGGCCACCATATAGTTATCTCATATTTATCTACTATTGAATTCTCCATGAATTGTTGATATGTGACAACATAAAACTGGTGTAAAATGTGTGAATATAATTGTGTAGTATCATATTAATCATTATTTTATTTTATTTCTTTTTTTTGGAAATAATATAAATAAAGTAAAAATATTTGTTTATTAATGTGTTTATTACAATCAAAAAAAAAGATAAAGAAATAATAAAAGGTATTTCTTTTAACTTGAAATTCTGTGGGTGTATGAAATTATTGATTGTTGTCATTTCTTATTTCTTATTTATTAATATCTTTCCCATTCGATGATTAAACGAGAATTATGTATATATATATATATTATCTTTAAATATATGCCTTTATTCATATCAGATTTCTCATCATCGGATCAATCCGCACCAGATCAATGTAAATTAGTTTTAATAAATTTTTTGGGTGGTCATATTAACCCTTTATAATAATTATTTAATGTCATAGACATATATAAACATAATCCATAAACATATGTATAAATATAAAAATATAATTGGTATTTCTAAAATTGAAGTACATTTTTGGGTATATTAGCCCTTCATAATTCACTCCCTTCATTTTCATGTATTTATTTTTATTGGAAAGATTGAATGGTGTTAAATAAATACATGAAAATGAAGGGAGTGAATTATTATATGTCTATGATATTAAATAATGATTATAAAGGGTTAATATGACCACCCAAAAAATTAATTAAAATTAATTTACATTGATCTGGTGCTGATTGATCTGATGATGAGAAATCTGATATGAATAAAGGCATACATAAATATAATACATATAGATAAAACCCTATCTGCGCTTGCTTCTTTTTAGTTTTATTGCCCATGCTAGTAGGACGCTTCGCCCCACAGAAAGGAACCCCGAAAACTACAGTTCTTTCAAGCTGGAGTTCCTGGCATTGGTCTGGGCTGTTACTGAAAGATATAAGCACTACCTGGCGTCTAGCAAATTCACAGCCTTTACTGATAATACCCGTTAACCCACCTGGAAACTGCAAAATTGGGAGCCATGGAACAGAGATGGATGGCCAGGTTATCCAATTACCAGTTTACCATCAAGTACCGGGCTGGGCAAAACAACATCAACGCTGATGCCTTATCCAGGATGCCTCACCTGTCAGATATGGGAGCGGATGAAGATGAGCTGGAAGAAGTAGAGCTACCCGCCTTCCATCAGCTGAGGACATCACAGTGCCAACAGGTCCATGCAGAACCTCCTGAGAGAATGGTGAACCCGTTAACACACTTTGGTTGGAAGGAATCTCAAGACAGTTACCCAGCTATCATTTTATTAAAAGGATTGATAACCTAGGAGTCCGCAAAACTACCTTCAAATCCTTCACCAGAAGCCAAACACCTGTGGAACGAGAGAAGAAAGTTATTCATTTACCAGGAGAAGCTCTGTAGAAGGTACATTAACCCTAGAACCCTAGAAGTAATGTACCTAGAACCTTTTCACCTCCCCGAGGACCCCGGCCAATAAAACCGTTGCAAAAGCCGCTCCTGCGTTTTCTTAGCCCCTAGGCCCCACTCATGAGGTGTTTATGAGCCAAGTCGAGGACCCGCCGGCGATACGGCTGAGGTACCAACAACTGCTCCACAACATCCCCCCATATACTATCCACCTTGTAGAGCAAATCCTGCTTGAGGGCGAAATGGGGGTATCTTACCTGGGCACCTGGCACCTGTGTCACCCCATCAATTTCAATCACCCGACTCCGGGCATGTACTAACGTAGGATCCTGGAGTTGAGCCGTCCCAAAAGTACCTGGAGACACCTCCAACTCTGGGATTGACTTGTCTGTTCCGAGCTCGCCTGCCAATACCTCTATGGACGACCTATCGGGGTCACACTCTGTCCCTTCCGTGGTGACCCCTATGGCAGGTGTCCCAGACTCGAGATCATCGAGCTCAGGCCCCGGACCGTCCTTGACCTGATGGGTCTTGGGGGGCCCCTTGTATAGAGTCCAGAAAAAAGGCAGATCCCTCCCCAGGATCACATCATAGGGAAGGGTGGACTTCAGTCCTACTTCATGCTGTACCTGTCCGCACGGAGCCGTGATGGTGACCACCCCCGTAGGGTAGTCTCGGAGGTCCCCATGTATGCTTACCACCCCCACGGTACCCCCGGTGTTCTTTACCTCAGTGACTAGGGCTGAAGGCACGAGGGTCACTAAGCTCCCTGAATCCAACAGACCTGTCACCTGGCACCCGTTAACCTGTACTTGGCATAAATGCAGATCAGACCCTGGAGAAACAAGGCCGGCTATACACACCGACTGAGCATACATTGACCCCCGCCGAGTATACCCGCAGTCCATGGGCTCCATGATGAGTGGACACTGGGCTCCCATATGTCCCACCCGCTGGCACCGCCAACATCTAATTGGGGAAGTAACTCCCTTGCCGGGTTGTCTTTTAGGGTACATGGCTTTTCGGACCTCTGGAGCGGCGGGAGAGGGCTCATGCGGGACATGGGTGGAACCATGCCCAGGTTCTGGCGGGGGGTCCTTGGCTTGGGGTTTGGAGGAGGCAGACCAACGGGCGGCACGCAAAGTCCCAGTGTCCCGTATCAAGTCCTGCGTAGCCACATGTCGCTCCACCAGGTACACTAATTGATCCAGGGTACTCGGATCCCATGTCCCACCCGACCTTTGTATATGAACGGGAAGAGTGCGCATGAAGCGGTCGACAACCACCCTCTCCAACATTTGCGCAGGACTCAGAGTCTCACCAACCACTATTTCACTAAATGCAATAAATCGTAAGCCTGGGAGCGTATGGGTTTGGCTTCCTCAAAGAACCACTGGTTTACCCGCTGAGCCCGTACATATGTATTCACCTCCAACCAAGCAAGGATTTCACCCTTCATCGCCCCGTAATCCAGGGCGTCCTCGGTACAGAGGTCCAGGTACGCTTTTTGGGTCTCACCAGTCAGATAGGGCGCCAATACTTCGGCCCACTGGCCAGCCGGCAGTTTCTCCCTCTCCGTTACCTGCTCAAACACAGTCAGGAAAGCTTCCACATCATCCCCCGGGGTCATCTTTTGCAACGCTCGCCTTACCGCTGTTCTGATGCTGCAGTCCTCGCCTGGTCCCGGGGATGAAGCCGCTGGCCTGGCCCGAAGCTCCGCAGTCAGGAGGTCCAGTTGTCGGATCATGAGCTGATTCGTCACCTGTTGGGTGGCCTGCTGCTACTGGTGCATCTGTTGCTGCTGGTACAGTTGTTGCTGCTGTTGGTGCATTTGTTACTGCTGCTGCTGGGCCTGTTATTGCTGAGCCTGCACCAGGTGCTTGAGCAGGTCCTCCATGCTACCTGCGGGTTTGTACTGTAGCTTGACTGTTCGAATCAGGGACATGTGCTACTGGGTATGCCGGGTTGCTACACCTCATCGGGCTGGCATGACCGCATTCTCCACCATACGTGAGGTAGCGACGTTGGTTGGCACGACAGAAGGCAGGGACCCAGGCACAGTTTACACAGCACACAGTTTAATGGCACAGTTCAGGGTATTCACAGACCTCTTGGGTACACTTCATACAGTCCAAATATAGCCGATATAGACACACCGTCTCTTCTCATGGGTTCTCCCTTGGCTAGGCCGTGTTATCTCAGCACACGGCCTCTGCTCTCTCTTTACCAGCCACTCACCAGCTTCATGAGCGTTCACTCAGAAAGAGCCTCCACAGAAGAACCACATCCTGTATTCCAGCCTAGCTTTTAACCCCGTGCCTACCTCTGGGGAATCCTCCAAGAACCCGGAGTGGAGTGCTTCCTATATGTGGAGGGAGCACAACCTGGGAGACACATACTGGCCATCATAGATCTCCCCGGTCACTGTCTCACACCTGCTATACCACCAGTAAAAGGTAAAGAGACATTCAACAGTGTTTGTGTGCGTTCTTCGCCCTGTCCCCATTACCCGTAGAGACTATCCTGCTAATCACAACCTGGCCAAGTCCTATTCCTCACAATTATCACTACCCCAGAGGTCCTAGCTCTACCTGTGGGAAGCTGCTCCATCCTAGCCGCGATACCACCACCCTCCGGAGGACTGTGTCTAGTCATCAGGTACTACAGGTGGCGTCACGTGAAAAAGACTACAATCCCTTGTAAATATATTCCCCCATTTCTTTTGAGGGGCTGTTCCCCCAGGGTCACAGGTCTGGGCAGGCCACCAGTGACATTCCTATTGAAGCGGAAGGCCCAGACATCCGAGTCCCCATGCCCTGGGGTGCTACATGTGCGCTCCTCAAAAGCGGCCGCCCATCAGCTCTGTGTGCGACCGCTGTCAAGGTAAATAATGGGTTGCTATGGGGAAGCTATGCTATGTGCTTCAGCAAAAAATTTCTAAGTCTGTAGCGCAGCACCGTTAAAAGGTGCTATTAACGGTAGTGTGACCCTAGCCATAGAGGACCTGGACGAGTGCTGCACATTCACCCCCTATTAATTTTAATAGACGGCCACTATCAGAAGATGAAGCAGCTCCAAAACTAAGCATTTCAGGCCACCTGCTACCACCACCAACACTGAGAACGCCTGATCAGCAGGGCTGCCTGGTGGCCTCACCTGACCATACAATTTTAGGGAAAGACGGTGTTTTCCGGTCCGCGCTGCCAGGTTCATTCACATCAAAGAAAACCAATAATCGATGTTTAGATCCAAACCTTCCTTTATTCTCCTCCTACGCGTTTCAGTGCCCACCTGGCACCTGGCAGCGCGGACCGGAAAACACCGTCTTTCCCTAAAATTGTTTGGTACATCTCCACGTGCGTGGAGCCGGTGGGAGTCCTGCAGCAGCCATCAGGATACTAACCTATGAGCCTTCAAACCAGTTGTGGGTCACACAACTGGAATAGGTGAGTGAATTGCCTTTTCACCACTTTACGTTCTAGTGTCTAGTGATAAGGGCACTATTGCGCCTCTTGTCCCCCCCCCTATTTTTGTCTTTGATCACCTGACCATAGGTCATCAATGTTTCAGTAGTAGACAACCTCTTTAAGTGTACTACTTATTTTTTTATCGTGTAACACTTCATTCTAGTATAAACTAGCATCTAGAATGTAAACAAGAAGATCCCAGTGTTCCTCAGGATCATCAGGGTGAAGATCTGACCCATATTTATACTACAGAGACACATGTGAGGGGTGATGAGTGGAGTAAAGAGGAGATTCCTAGAGATAACTGCCCAGTTGAAAAGCTGTACATAAGCCAATGACAACGCTGGCTCAGAGACGTGGAGCATTGTAACCTGGTGGCTGAACATAACAATCTCTACTTGGACATCTACTGTTCCATCACTGACTTATGTATCAATACATATTTATTGTATATTTACGTATGTAAAAAGTGGGACAATATTGGAGCTCAGGGATGGTCATATGTTACTCACTCTTCACCTTGAAATAAACATGAATAAAATTCTTTAGTTTCTAATTTTTTAAGGATAATATTAATAACCCCTTAATCACCTTTTCCGTAAATATACTTCAAAAGTTGCGACCCAGACTTTAATGAGGGCTCACAAACTGAGTCCATATATTCCCTGGCTGTGGCATTTAACACACTGTTACGATACTGAGGGAACATGGATGGAATATAATGGCTGGAGGGGCACAAGCAGGGACCAGCAGGCAGCGGTAGAACTCATTTGACGCAGTAATGGAAGTAGTAGAAACATTCCGGAGATGGATGGGAACAGTCATGTTAAGACAGATTTGGAACCGGAGACTGGAACTAGGCGGACTGTTAGACACAATATTCAAGCAAAGAGTGAGGGTTCCGTGTGGTTATGAAATTCCACACAGGAAACAAGATGGCTTTCACAGGTTCAGCAGTAGCCATCTTACTAAAGGGCAATTGGAGGACACAATAACAATCTCCAGAAGTAAGGAGTGGAATTGCAGCATAATTTAGCAAATAAAATAATGGCCGCTCTACACATCCCGATATCGTTGTCCAACAACGATAAAAAGTCACGTGGATCGTGCGTTGGCGCTGATATCGTTCGTGCATTGTGTGGTGTAAATGTGCAATTTGATGCAAGAACGATGCCAAAACGATATCGTTGGGGAATTGTGCAGGCTCTCCAACTGCCCGATATTGGATGAACGATCTGGCAGGATCGTGTTGTGTGACAGCCGAACAACGATTTGGAGCACGACTTCCCCTATTCACTCCCATGTTAAATGGTCATTCCCTGGTTCGCTCGTACTAGGGGGCGTATACATCGCAGTTGTGTTGCCTGCCGATATCTCCCTGTGTGACAGCTCCTATGCGATCTTGGATTACTGCCAAAAATGTGCGCGCTCCCGTGCCGTTGTATCCAATATCGGGACGATATTGGGACGTGTAAAGCGGCCATAAGAGCAGCCACTAGTGGTCAATCTGGAGAAGACAACAGAACTCTGACACACGCTTGCAGTCGGGGCATGATTACACCTGCCCTACAGCGCACTTGCAACATCATCATAGCGCACTGATGGGTTGCCATGACAGATAGCGTTCTGCTGATGACCTCAGTGCTGGTGGTCATATGAGATTTTGAGTTTAGCAATATATAGCAAAGACGTGTATAGTATAAGCGATCAGAGGACTACAGCTTCAAGTTCCCTCAGAAAATTATGAAAAGGAACTTGTCAGGTCACTTTACCCCTCTATCCTATTTCTACCTGTCCCTGCACCTTCCTAGCTGCTGCCTAACCATCCCTGTCTGCTCTAAAGGCGCCCTATAAAGAGGGAGAAAAATAACTTAAATAGTAACATACAGTCTCCACTTGGAGACTGGAAAGACAGGCTCCGGGCTCCCTTCCTCCTCCTTGCTTGGTCTCCGCACGCCCCACTGTGCCTCATCGTTCCGTCTCTTGATCCCCTCCTATTTTTGAAGTTGCCGCCTCTTCTGCTCCTATGAAGCACCGGCCGGAACATAATATTGGGTCCGGTGCATTGTGGGGCTGTTCACGTGGTACGGGCCGGCTTCAATATGCGCACTGCGCATGCGCCGGAGTCTGGCAGGGTGGGCGGCAATTTTGATCATGCAGGGCAGGTTTTGCAAGCAAGGGGGCGGCGAGGACCTAACCCACCAGGACCAGAGAGCAGACCTCCCAAACCTAATAGGAAGCAGCGCGGGACAGACTAAAAATGGATTTTTCAGGTATGAGGGGGACGTCTGGGCACATAGAGGGGTGACAAGAACCCCAATTACATTATCTTTAGGCTGTGGGCACGGTTTAAAATGCCAAAAGGGAGAGACAGGTTCCCTTTAACTACTTTGTGTGACGTAAAAAGTAAAAGTTTGAAATTTGCTAAATTTAACATATTTTTCTTAAAAATCTTTTTTACAAATATAAATATAATATTTTGACCATGTGAATTTACAATTTACATAAACTACTATGTTTCTTGAAAAAAAAAAAATAAAAAAAAATAAACAAACATTCTCAAACTCCCCGGGATCCGTTGAAATATTCCTGAGATCCCACCTCATAAAGTGACACGCGTAAGAATGGTAAAGTTAGGCCTGGTCCGGAAAGTGAAAACAGGTGAAGGATGCAAAATTGAAACTTTGAAAATTGTGAAGTTTTTAAAAATTTTTTAAAGAATTCTACTGTGTAAGTAAACAAAAATAATATCTTTCCAAATTCATTACTGTCAAAAAGTACAATGTGTCACAAAAATTATATAAGCATAAAGAAAGGAAGGCGCTCCTGGGTTTATACCAGGTGGTACAGTGGATCTGTGCATGTGCAGGTGGTGCACTAACCTGAATAGGTTATGTAGCCTGCATAACCCGGGATTGAAGCCTCAGGTGCTGTTAACGTGCACCACACGCTGATTCCAGCCGCCGGGGAGGCCGATCATGTGGGGCGTCACGTGCTAGTGACGTCACCGCAGGTCCTGAGATCTCCTGGTTGTGCAGTTAGCGTGCACCACATGCTGATCCCAGCCGCCGGGGAGGCCGATCACGTGGGGCGTCACGACTTGCTGACGTCACCGCAGGTCCTGAGATCTCCTGGTTGGAGTGGGTTCTCGCTCCACTGTCAAGATTGTAAAAATCGGACAGCATCGGATCCGATTTAGCCCCCATGTTCTCCAATGGGGATCGGATCGGATGTGCACTTAATGGCATCCGATTTGCATCCGATCCGATTCTGCCCGATTTTTTTCAGGAGCCAAAATCGGAGACTGTTCCGATTTTGGTATCCGATTCAAAAATCGAATCGCATCGGATCCGATGTGATCCGATGCGATCCGATTAAAATAATATGGGAGTCTATGGGGGATCGGTTCGGATGGAAAATCGGATCCGATATCTGATCCGATTTTCTGTATTGAGCATGCTCAATACCCTAGACCACTTCCAAAACCTCCCCCAGCCATTTAAATCGGATCCGATAAAAAATCGGATCGGATGGCATCCAATGGCATCCGATTTTGAGCATCGGATTTAACAAAATCGTAATGTGAAAGTAGCCTTAGTGTATTGGATTTTTTACATTGATTCTCTACTTTAATTATTTACTATATTGTACATTTCTTATTGTTACCTATGAGGGTCATTCCATGTCAAGTGATCCAAAAATGAATATTTTTTTTCCCTGAAGTCTTCAGATTTTTTACATTTTTTTTCTATATGAAGTACAACTTTAGTTAATTACAAAAAAAAAAGTTTTGATTTTTTTTCTTCATCAGTTAATTTTTTACAGATTTTTAAAGTTTTAAAAAAGTGCGAATTTTGGCCTGGTATGACTTTACATTTTCTATCATATCTCGGGCTAGAAATAAGATATAGAGACAAAATAAACACCGTTTTACTCAGAACTGTACAGGCTTTCACCAGATATGTCACAAGAGGATCTTTGTTAATATTTTACCCATGTGATCGCAAACGCAAAATTTTAATAAGCATTTACGAAAAATCGGCATCATTTAAATATTTCAAAAACTGCCCATGTGTCTGCTATGCTCTTAGTCACATCTATACCAAATTTCAAGTTGGGATCGCGATGGGATCATATTTTAAAATATTTTACTATAAATAGCGTCAATGGGTCATTCCATATCAAGTGATCTAAATATGAATATTTTTTTTTACCTGACATCTTTAGATTTTTTTAATTTTTTTTCTATTTGAAGTACTACTTTAGTGAATTACAAATTAAAAGTTTTGAATTTTTTTCTTAATCAGTTAATTTTTTACAGATATTTAAAGTTTTCAAAAAGTGCGAATTTTGGCCTGGTATGGTATCTCGGGCTAGAAATAAGATAATGAAGCGGGAGAGGCATCATTTTACTCAGAACAGTAACAGCCTTCATTTGATATGTCACAAGACTATATTTTTTTATACTTTGGGAAAAATCAAATTTAAAATTTTGATGTGCAATTGTGAAATAAATGTTAGTTTGAAAATTGTGAAAAAATGCCTGTGTGTTACTTGTGTTCTTGGTTATATTCGTGCAGAGATTCAACTTTGGACCTGTCAAATTTATATATTTTTTGATTTTATGGTTGTGTGAGTTATTACAACTTATTGAATAAAACATTTATATGCAACAGAAAAGAAACACAAAACACAAATCCCGTAAGTGCCAGGATAAATATATCTTAATCATCAGAACACAACGCTCAGCATTTCCAACCTGAATGCATTGAACAAACCAAAAGAAAAAAGGTGATCATATCCTCAAGTTTGATTAAACAAGATTAAAAGAACCAAAAATGTTAACCCCTTTTATACATGTAAATTTGTTTTCTATTATATCACTAAACATGTAATTTATGAAGTGTTCTATATGAAGTACAACTTTAGTTAATTACTAATAAAAAGTTTGGAATTTTTTTCTTTATCAGTTAATTTTTTACAGATTTTTAAAGGTTTAAAAAAGCGTGAATTTTGGCCTGGTATGGCTTTACATTTTCTATCATATCTCGGGCTAGAAATAAGATAGAGAAACAAAATAAACACCATTCTACTCAGAACTGTCAAGGCTTTCGCCAGATATGAAACAAGAGTATCTTTGTTAATTTTTTACCCATGCGATCGTAAACTCAAAATTTTAAAACACATTTCCGAAAAATCGGCATAATTTAAAATTTTCCAAAACTGCCCATGTGTCTGCTATGCTCTTAGCCTCATCTGTACCAAATTTCAAGTTGGGATCGAGATGGGATCATATTTTAAAATATTTAACTATTATAGTGTCAACTCGAAAATCTTGAATTCAGATCTGTTCAGCCTGTGGTCTAAAAGTGTGGGGTCAAATAATCCATGATTTTTAGACATTACTGTATTATTTTGATATGTTACAGCTTAGAAGCAGGAGAGGACATATAGGAGAAAGCTTTGTTAGGACTCAACCTGAGAAAGAACAATATTGTATTGAATATTGTACAAACCAGGACTACGAAGAGGAGGAGAGTTTGTTAAAACATCGGTTACAGGAAGCAGAACCCATCAAAGGGACTCAGCAATAAAAACAAGGATGTTTTCATTCAGTAAAGACAGTGAAGTACATGAAGTGGTAGAAGGCGGCACAAGATTGGCAATGGATGACATAACTGGCTATGTGACCTGTGAATATGGTTGGCGCTGGTGGCTGGCTACTGTACTCTCCAAAGACTCTTAAAATTAAGAAGTAGAATTGACTTCATTGCATCCTTCTGGTCCAGCACCATCATTTGTGTATCCAAGAAAGCCAGACATTTTAAAAGTGCACAAAAGTCAGATAATAACTCAGGTGGAGCCAAACACAGTGACAGGCCGGACATACTGTGACACAAAAGGAAACGGCGATTGCTAGTAAGCGCTTATGGACAAGATTACATTTCACCCACTAGAAGGGACAAATTGATGATAAAAGGCCACTTTAAAAACATACTATTAATTGTTTGATTAGTTGATCTTGTTTAATCAAACTTGAGGATATGATCACTTTTTTTCTTTTGGTTTGTTCAATGCATTCAGGTTGAAAATGCTGAGTGTTGTGTTCTGATGATTAAGATGGATTTATCCTGGCACTTATGGGATTTGTTTTTTGTGTTTCTTTTTTGTTGCATGTAAATGTATAGTTGTGCAGAGATTCAACTTGGGACCTGTCAAACTTATATATTTTTTATTTTATGGTTGTATGAGTTATTACAACTTTTCGAATTTTTATTCAATAAGTTGTAATAACTCATACAACCATAAAATAAAAAATATATAAATTTGACAGGTCCCAAGTTGAATTTTTATTCAATAAGTTGTAATAACTCATACAACCATAAAATAAAAAATATATAAATTTGACAGGTCCCAAGTTGAATCTCTGCACAAATATAACCAAGAACACAAGTAACACACAGGCATTTTTTCACAATTTTCAAACTTACATTTATTTCACAATTGCGCATCAAAATTTTGAATTTGATTTTTCCCAAACAAAATATAAAAAAATATAGTATTGTGACATATCAAATGAAAGCTGTTACCGTTCTGAGTAAAATGATGCCTCTCCCGCTTCATTATCTTATTTCTAGCCTGAGATAAAAAAAATGTAAAGCCGCACCAGGCCAAAATTCGCACTTTTTTAAAACTTTAAATATCTGTAAAAAATTAACTGATTATGAAAAAAATTCAAAACTTTTAATTTGTAATTAACTAAAGTAGTACTTCAAATAGAAAAAAAAATTAAAAAAATCTAAAGACGTCAGGTAAAAAAAAAATTCATATTTAGATCACTTGATATGGAATGACCCATTGATGCTATTAATAGTAAAATATTTTAAAATATGATCCCATCGCGATCCCAACTTGAAATTTGGTACAGATGTGGCTAAGTGCATAGCAGACACATGGGCAGTTTTTGAAATATTTAAATAATGCCGATTTTTCGTAAATGCATTTTAAAATTTTGCGTTTGTGATCGCATGGGTAAAATATTAACAAAGATCCTCTTGTGACATATCTGGTGAAAGCCTGTACAATTCTGAGTACAACGGTGTTTATTTTGTCTCTCTATCTTATTTCTAGCCTGAGTTATGAGGAGAAATGTAAAGGCAGGCAACATCGAAATTCGGACTTTTTTCGAACTTTGAAAATCATTTTAAAAAAAAATACATTTTTAAAAAAAAATTTCTCTTCACATTTTGCATTTTCTGACATGCTATTATCAAATAACAAAATCTCAAAATAATTAAAAATATAGAGGTAATAATCATTGGTTCACTTGACATGGAATGACCCATGACCGTTTGTATACAAACCACTGTATTGTAAAGTGCTGCGGAATATGTTGGCGCTATATAAATAAAGATTTATTATTATTATTATTGCTGCAATCATGGTATATTTGACCCTTATACCATACTAGATGGCAGCCCGATTCTGAAGAATCGGGTAGTCTAGAATATATATATATAGTTTATTTAGTAATAGTTAGGGGAGTGCGGTGAAATTAATTGTGTGTGTACAGGTGGCTCAGGGGTCAGCAGTGAGTGCGGTGGCTCAGGGGTCAGCAGTGAGTGCGGTGGCTCAGGGGTCAGCAGTGAGTGCGGTGGCTCAGGGGTCAGCAGTGAGGGCGGTGGCTCAGGGGTCAGCAGTGAGGGCGGTGGCTCAGGGGTCAGCAGTGAGTGCGGTGGCTCAGGGGTCAGCAGTGAGGGCGGTGGCTCAGGGGTCAGCAGTGAGGGCGGTGGCTCAGGGGTCAGCAGTGAGGGCGGTGGCTCAGGGGTCAGCAGTGAGGGCGGTGGCTCAGGGGTCAGCAGTGAGGGCGGTGGCTCAGGGGTCAGCAGTGAGGGCGGTGGCTCAGGGGTCAGCAGTGAGGGCGGTGGCTCAGGGGTCAGCAGTGAGGGCGGTGGCTCAGGGGTCAGCAGTGAGGGCGGTGGCTCAGGGGTCAGCAGTGAGGGCGGTGGCTCAGGGGTCAGCAGTGAGGGCGGTGGCTCAGGGGTCAGCAGTGAGGGCGGTGGCTCAGGGGTCAGCAGTGAGGGCGGTGGCTCAGGGTCAGCAGTGAGGGCGGTGGCTCAAGGGTCAGCAGTGAGGGCGGTGGCTCAGGGGTCAGCAGTGAGGGCGGTGGCTCAGGGGTCAGCAGTGAGGGCGGTGGCTCAGGGGTCAGCAGTGAGGGCGGTGGCTCAGGGTCAGCAGTGAGGGGCGGGTGCTGAGGGGTCAGCAGTGAGGGCGGTGGCTCAGGGGTCAGCAGTGAGGGCGGTGGCTCAGGGGTCAGCAGTGAGGGCGGTGGCTCAGGGGTCAGCAGTGAGGGCGGCTGGCTCAGGGGTCAGCAGTGAGGGCGCAGCCTCAGGGGTCAGCAGTGAGGGCGCAGCCTCAGGGGTCAGCAGTGAGGGCGCATGCCTCAGGGGTCAGCAGTGAGGGCGGTGGCTCAGGGGTCAGCAGTGAGGGCGGTGGCTCAGGGGTCAGCAGTGAGGGCGGTGGCTCAGGGGTCAGCAGTGAGGGGCAGCCTCAGGGGTCAGCAGTGAGGGGGCAGCCTCAGGGGTCAGCAGTGAGGGGGCAGGCTCAGGGGTCAGCAGTGAGGGGGCAGGCTCAGGGGTCAGCAGTGAGGGGGGCAGGCTCAGGGGTCAGCAGTGAGGGGGGCAGGCTCAGGGGTCAGCAGTGAGGGCGCAGGCTCAGGGGTCAGCAGTGAGGGCGGTGGCTCAGGGGTCAGCAGTGAGGGCGGTGGCTCAGGGGTCAGCAGTGAGGGCGGTGGCTCAGGGGTCAGCAGTGAGGGCGGTGGCTCAGGGGTCAGCAGTGAGGGCGGTGGCTCAGGGGTCAGCAGTGAGGGCGGTGGCTCAGGGTCAGCAGTGAGGGCGGTGGCTCAGGGGTCAGCAGTGAGGGCGGTGGCTCAGGGGTCAGCAGTGAGGGCGGTGCTCAGGGGTCAGCAGTGAGGGCTCAGGGGTCAGCAGTGAGGGCTCAGGGGTCAGCAGTGAGGGCGCAGGGGTCAGCAGTGAGGGCGCAGGGTCAGCAGTGAGGGCGCAGGGGTCAGCAGTGAGGGCGCAGGGGTCAGCAGTGAGGGCGCAGGGGACAGCAGTGAGGGCGCAGGGGTCAGCAGTGAGGGCGCAGGGGTCAGCAGTGAGGGCGCAGGGGTCAGCAGTGAGGGCGCAGGGGTCAGCAGTGAGGGCGCAGGGGTCAGCAGTGAGGGCGCAGGGGTCAGCAGTGAGGGCGCAGGGGTCAGCAGTGAGGGCGCAGGGGTCAGCAGTGAGGGCTCAGGGGTCAGCAGTGAGGGCGCAGGGGTCAGCAGTGAGGGCGCAGGGGTCAGCAGTGAGGGCGCAGGGGTCAGCAGTGAGGGCGCAGGGGTCAGCAGTGAGGGCTCAGTGGTCAGCAGTGAGGGCGCAGGCTCAGTGGTCAGCAGTGAGGGCGCAGCCTCAGGGGTCAGCAGTGAGGGCTCAGGGGTCAGCAGTGAGGCCTGAGGGGTCAGCAGTGAGGGTCAGGGGTCAGCAGTGAGGGCTCAGGGGTCAGCAGTGAGGGCTCAGGGGTCAGCAGTGAGGGCTCAGGGGTCAGCAGTGAGGGCTCAGGGGTCAGCAGTGAGGGGTCAGCAGTGAGGGCTCAGGGGTCAGCAGTGAGGGCTCAGGGGTCAGCAGTGAGGGCTCAGTGGTCAGCAGTGAGGGCGCAGGCTCAGGGGTCAGCAGTGAGGGCGCAGCCTCAGGGGTCAGCAGTGAGGGCTCAGGGGTCAGCAGTGAGGGCTCAGGGTCAGCAGTGAGGGCTCAGGGGTCAGCAGTGAGGGCTCAGCAGTGAGGGCTCAGGGGTCAGCAGTGAGGGCGCAGGGGTCAGCAGTGAGGGCGCAGGGGTCAGCAGTGAGGGCGCAGGGTAGTCAGCAGTGAGGGCGCAGGGGTCAGCAGTGAGGGCTCAGGGGTCAGCAGTGAGGGCTCAGGGGTCAGCAGTGAGGGCGCAGGGGTCAGCAGTGAGGGCGCAGGGGTCAGCAGTGAGGGCGCAGGGGTCAGCAGTGAGGGCGCAGGGGTCAGCAGTGAGGGCGCAGGGGTCAGCAGTGAGGGCGCAGGGGTCAGCAGTGAGGGCGCAGGGGTCAGCAGTGAGGGCCAGGGGTCAGCAGTGAGGGCGCAGGGGTCAGCAGTGAGGGCGCAGGGGTCAGCAGTGAGGGCTCAGGGGTCAGCAGTGAGGGCTCAGGGGTCAGCAGTGAGGGCGCAGGGGTCAGCAGTGAGGGCTCAGGGGTCAGCAGTGAGGGCTCAGTGGTCAGCAGTGAGGCGCAGCCTCAGGGGTCAGCAGTGAGGGCGCAGCCTCAGGGGTCAGCAGTGAGGGCTCAGGGGTCAGCAGTGAGGGCTCAGGGGTCAGCAGTGAGGGCTCAGGGGTCAGCAGTGAGGGCTCAGGGGTCAGCAGTGAGGGCTCAGGGGTCAGCAGTGAGGGCTCAGGGGTCAGCAGTGAGGGTCAGGGGTCAGCAGTGAGGGCTCAGGGGTCAGCAGTGAGGGCTCAGGGGTCAGCAGTGAGGGCTCAGCAGTGAGGGCTCAGGGTCAGCAGTGAGGGCTCAGCAGTGAGGGCTCAGGGGTCAGCAGTGAGGGCCAGGGGTCAGCAGTGAGGGCGCAGGGGTCAGCAGTGAGGGCTCAGGGGTCAGCAGTGAGGGCTCAGGGGTCAGCAGTGAGGGCTCAGGGGTCAGCAGTGAGGGCTCAGGGTCAGCAGTGAGGGCTCCAGCAGTGAGGGCTCAGGGGTCAGCAGTGAGGGCTCAGGGGTCAGCAGTGAGGGCTCAGGGGTCAGCAGTGAGGGCTCAGGGGTCAGCAGTGAGGGCTCAGGGTCAGCAGTGAGGGCTCAGCAGTGAGGGCTCAGGGGTCAGCAGTGAGGGCGCAGGGGTCAGCAGTGAGGGCGCAGGGTCAGCAGTGAGGGCGCAGGGGTCAGCAGTGAGGGCGCAGGGGTCAGCAGTGAGGGCTCAGGGGTCAGCAGTGAGGGCTCAGGGTCAGCAGTGAGGGCTCAGGGGTCAGCAGTGAGGCTCAGGGTCAGCATGAGGCTCAGGGGTCAGCAGTGAGGGGCAGGGTCAGCAGTGAGGGCGCAGGGGTCAGCAGTGAGGGCTCAGGGGTCAGCAGTGAGGCTCAGGGGTCAGCAGTGAGGGCTCAGGGGTCCAGCAGTGAGGGCTCAGGGGTCAGCAGTGAGGGCTGGAGGTGCAGAGCAGGGCTGGAGGGTGCAGAGCAGGGCTGGAGGGTGCAGAGCAGGGCTGGAGGGTGCAGAGCAGGGCTGGAGGGTGCAGAGCAGGGCTGGAGGGTGCAGGCAGGCTGGAGGGTGCAGAGCAGGGCTGGAGGGTGCAGAGCAGGCTGGGGTGCAGAGCAGGGCTGGAGGGGCAGAGCAGGGCTGGAGGGTGCAGAGCAGGCTGAGGGGCAGAGCAGGGCTGGAGGGGGCAGAGGAGGGCTGGAGTGGCAGAGGAGAGCGGAGGCAGGGTGGCGGAAGACTTACTGGGCTGTTGGCGGGCGGCGGGCAGCGGCAGTGCTGTTGGCGGTTCCGGAGGCCGGGGGCGGATGTGTGGCGGGGCTAGCTGGGTGATGGAGGGCGTCAGCCGGTCTGTGGAGAGAGCGGCAGGACTGGAGCTGTGCCGGCGGAGGCCCACACTCGTTCCGGGCCGGTTGGCGGATGTTGGTGGGCGGTGAGCTGCAGGGCTGTGGGGGGATGTGGGCGGCCGCAGACGGGGCTCTGTGCAGGGCCGGTGGCGCCGCTCGTGGGTCTGGTGCTTCGGTTCCGGAGTTGGACACAGGAGGGAGGCCATCACGGAAGCGGAAGCGGATTTTGGGCGGAAGTGGCCTTCGGGTTTATATAATAGATGTTCTGATCCTGGTGTAAAGGTTCCATCCTGGAATTTGGATGTAATCGTGGTATATTTTGCCTTTATCCTCGTATATGGTCTTGATCATGGAACATATGGCCCTAATTTGTGTGAATGATTTTTCCATATCAAAAATAAGCCCTACCTCAAAATTAAGCCCTTTATCCAGAGGTCAAAATAAAAAGCTCTGTCCTGGGCTCTGTGTTGCTCAACATATGTATCAATGACTTAGATTAAGGAATTGAGGATAAACTGATTAAATTTGCTGATGACACAAAGCTCGGAGGGATCGCTAAGGCTGGCTTCACACTACGATTTTGTTCCTCTTTGTTGGATCCAGTTTTTTGCAGGATCCAACGAACAGGTGCAGACAGCACCGGATTGGCAACTCCAGATGCCATTTCTGTGTCTGGTCCGGTATCCGGACAAATAAAGAGCAGCGGGGAGCTGAGCCTGTGACAAGTGCTGTCAGCGCTGTGTAATATCACTTTAGAAGTGTATTTATATACACTGCTAAAGTGATATTAAATAAAGGGATGGGCCACCCGATCACATAACCGCATCAGCGCGCAGGGTTTAAATCTAATGCGGTCATGTGATCGGGTTGCCCCACCCCTCCCGGTGACATCATGCAAGGTCCTCGAAATTCCGGGAGATGTATTCAGCGCGAGACACTCGGGGGTCGCCGGAAAGGTGATAATTTATGATTTTTTATTTTTAACCATCCCTTTATTTAATATCACTTTAGCAGCGTACATAGATACATGTATGTAGATACACTGCTAAAGTGATAATACATAGATTTACTATGGGTACAGAGCAGTGCTCCTGTTCTGCGCATGCTCTGTACCCTGGAACCGGATCTGGGAAACAATTCTGTTGTTTCCTGAATCCGGCTCCATAGGCCCCCATGCTGAGTGTGACGGGCAAGACAGGATTTGTTTCTGTCCTGTTTTGTCACCGGAGCCCAAAAATGGTGCAGGCATCGTTCTTGTGACCGTGAAAAACAGGACAGAAACAAATCCTGCACCGGATTCACAAAACTGGATGGCCAAATAGGGCCAATCCGGTACCAAAGGGATGTATGGGGGCCAAAAACGATCCTGTTCTGTTTGTTTCAAAAACGAACAGAACAGGATGATAAAAAACGTAGTGTGAAGCCGGCGTAATACTAGAGAAGAGACAGAGAAGATTCAGAAAGATCTAAACAACCTGGAACAGTGGTAGCAACTAACAGAATGGTTTATACCACAAAGAAATGCAAAGTCCTACATCTGGGCAATAAAAATGAAAAGAGAATCTACAAAATGGGAGGAACAGGAGGGCTAAGCAACAGCACGAGTGAAAAACACTTGAGTATACTAATAGATCACAGACTAAACAGGAGTCACCAGTGTGATGCAGCATCAAAAAAGACAAACACAATTCTGGGATGCATCAACAGAAGCCACAGTCTAGATCACGTGAAGTCATTATCACCCTCTACTCCTCTGTGGTCAGACCTCATCTGGATACTGGGTCCAGTTCTGAACTCCACATTACAAAAAAGACATCAACAAACTCGAGCAAGTTCTGAGAAGAGCGACCAGAATGGTGGCTGGTCTTAAAATTATGTCCTATGAGGTTACAGGATTTGGGAATGTTTAGCTTGCAAAGAAGAAGACTGAGATGAGACCTAATAACTGTCTACAAATATCTCAAGGGCTGTCACACTGTAAAGGGATTATCTTTATTCTAGGGCTGTCACACTGTAAAGGGATTATCTTTATTCTAGGGCTATCACACTGTAAAGGAATCAGCTGTATTCTAGGGCTGTCACACTGTAGAGGGATCAGCATTATTTTAGGGCTGTCACACTGTAGAGGGATCATCTTTATTCTAGGGCTGTCACACTGTAGAGGGATCAGCATTATTCTCTTTTGCACAAAGGAAAGACTAGAAGTAAAGGGATGAAACTGAATGGAAGGAGACACAGATTAGATATTGGAAAAAACTTTTTTTGACAGTGAGGGTGATCAACGGTTGGAACAGGCGGCAATGAGACGTAGTAAGTTCTCCTTCAATGGAAGTTTTCAGAGGCTGGACAAAATAATCAGAGGAAAAACATCCGGTTTGAATCACAAGCGCTCTTCAGAATTTATTAACAAAACTTAAAACAACGCGTTTCGGCTAAAACATTTAAAAATAGCCTTCTTCAGGTATAGGTACAATAAAAGATATGCAGTATAAATAGTGAAATCTCTTGGTCTGGTGTTTCAATTAGCTAATCAGGTGTTTCCTTCAATTAATCCAGGTAAATTACACCCATTAGCTGTAGGGACTGGAGAGCAAAGGGTTTACATTCTCAATCCATGTTACTCCCTTATACTCCTTCATTATAATATGTATTGCACTTTTGTTTTAAATTTAATCAGGTAGATATATATATATACACACATACATATATCCCTCACTCACATACATATATAAACACTAGCTGTGAGCCCGATGCAAATGCATCGGGTGTCTAGAATATATTTTTTTTTTTTAAAGATTTTTAAATAATAATCGCATCATCAATAGCAATAATATTAGCAATAGCATTATTATTAGCAGTAATAGCAGTATTAATAGCATTAATAGCATTATTAATAGCATTAATAGCATTAATAATACAATTAATAGCATTAATATTAGCATTAATAGCATTAATAGTATTATTAATAGCATTAATAGCATTATTAATAGCATTAATAGCATTAATAATACAATTAATAGCATTAATAGCATTATTAATAGCATTAATAGCATTATTAATAGAATTAATAGCATTAAGAGTATTATTAATAGCATTAATAGCATTAATAGCATTATTAATAGCATTAATAGCATTAATAGTATTATTAATAGCATTAATAGCATTATTAATAGCATTAATAGCAATATTATTAGCATTAATAGCATTTTGAATAGCATAAATAGCATGATTATTAGCCTTAATAGCATTATTAATAGCGTTAATATGATATTATTAGCATTATTAGCATTAATATTAGCATTAATAGCATAATTATTAGCATTAATAGCATTATTATTAGCAGTAATAGCATTATTATTAGCATTAATAGCATTATTAATAGCATTAATAGCATTAATAATACAATTAATAGCATTAATATTAGCATTAATAGCATTAATAGTATTATTAATAGCATTATTAATAGCATTAATAGCATTATTAATAGCATTAATAGCATTAATAATACAATTAATAGCATTAATAGCATTATTAATAGAATTAATAGCATTAATAGCATTATTAATAGCATTAATAGCATTAATATCATTATTAATAGCATTAATAGCATTAATAGCATTATTAATAGCATTAATAGCATAATTATTAACATTAACTAGATGGCGGCCCGATTCTAAAGAATCGGGTAGTCTAGAATCCATATATAGTTTATTTACTAATAGTTACGGGAGTGCGGTGAAATGAATTGTGTGTATACAGGCGGCTCTGTGGGTAGCAGAGTATATGGTGGCTCAGTGGTTAGCAGTGAGTGCAGTGGCTCAGTGGTTAGCAGTGAGTGCGGTGGCTCAGTGGTTAGCAGTGAGTGCGGTGAGATTGGTCAGCGCAGCGACGTGGGCAGAGTGGTCAGCGCAGAGGACAGGGGCAGAGGACACAGAGGGGGCAGAGGACGCAGAGGACAGGGGGCAGAGGACGCAGAGGACAGGGGGGAGAGGACGCAGAGGACAGGGGGCAGAGGACGCAGAGGACAGGGGGCAGAGGACGCAGAGGACAGGGGGAAGAGGACGCAGAGGACAGGGGAAGAGGACGCAGAGGACAGGGGAAGAGGGGGCAGAGGACAGGGGGCAGAGGACAGGGGGCAGAGGACAGGGGGCAGAGGACGCAGAGGACAGGGGGAGAGGACGCAGAGGACGGGGCAGAGGACGCAGAGGACAGGGGGCAGAGGACAGGGGGAAGAGGACGCAGAGGACAGGGGAAGAGGACGCAGAGGACAGGGGGAAGAGGACGCAGAGGACAGGGGGAAGAGGACACAGAGGGGGCAGAGGACGCAGAGGACAGGGGGCAGAGGACAGGGGGCAGAGGACAGGGGGCAGAGGACAGGGGGCAGAGGATAGGGGGCAGAGGACAGGGGGCAGAGGACGCAGAGGGGGCAGAGGACAGGGGGCAGAGGACAGGGGGCAGAGGACAGGGGCAGAGGACAGGGGCAGAGGACACAGAGGGGGCAGAGGACACAGAGGACAGGGGGCAGAGGACAGGGGCAGAGGACACAGAGGGGGCAGAGGACGCAGAGGACAGGGGGCAGAGGACGCAGAGGACAGGGGGCAGAGGACGCAGAGGACAGGGGGCAGAGGACGCAAAGGACAGGGGGCAGAGGACGCAGAGGACAGGGGGCAGAGGACAGGGGGCAGAGGAGAGGGGGCAGAGGACGCAGAGGAGAGGGGGCAGAGGACGCAGAGGACAGGGGCAGAGGACGCAGAGGACAGGGGGAAGAGGACGCAGAGGACAGGGGGAAGAGGACACAGAGGGGCAGAGGACAGGGGCAGAGGACGCAGAGGACAGGGGCAGAGGACGCAGAGGACAGGGGCAGAGGACGCAGAGGACAGGGGGCAGAGGACGCAGAGGACAGGGGGCAGAGGACGCAGAGGACAGGGGGCAGAGGACGCAGAGGACAGGGGGGAGAGGACGCAGAGGACAGGGGAAGAGGACACAGAGGACAGGGGGCAGAGGACAGGGGCAGAGGACACAGAGGGGCAGAGGACGCAGATGACAGGGGGCAGAGGACGCAGAGGACAGGGGGCAGAGGACACAGAGGGGCAGAGGACGCAGAGGACAGGGGCAGAGGACACAGAGGGGGCAGAGGACACAGAGGACAGGGGGCAGAGGACAGGGGGCAGAGGACGCAGAGGGGGCAGAGGACGCAGAGGACAGGGGGCAGAGGACGCAGAGGACAGGGGGCAGAGGACGCAGAGGACAGAGGACGCAGAGGACAGGGGGCAGAGGACAGGGGGCAGAGGACACAGAGGGGGCAGAGGACGCAGAGGACAGGGGGCAGAGGACACAGAGGGGGCAGAGGACGCAGAGGACAGGGGCAGAGGACGCAGAGGACAGGGGGCAGAGGACGCAGAGGACAGGGGGCAGAGGACGCAGAGGACAGGGGGCAGAGGACGCAGAGGACAGGGGGCAGAGGACGCAGAGGACAGGGGCAGAGGACGCAGAGGACAGGGGGCAGAGGACGCAGAGGACAGGGGGCAGAGGACGCAGAGGACAGGGGGCAGAGGACACAGGACAGGGGGCAGAGGACACAGAGGGGGCAGAGGAGGCAGAGGACAGGGGGCAGAGGACACAGAGGACAGGGGGCAGAGGACGCAGAGGACAGGGGGCAGAGGACACAGAGGGGGCAGAGGACGCAGAGGACAGGGGGCAGAGGACAGGGGGCAGAGGACACAGAGGGGGCAGAGGACGCAGAGGACAGGGGGCAGAGGACACACAGGGGGCAGAGGACGCAGAGGACAGGGGGCAGAGGACGCAGAGGGGCAGAGGACGCAGAGGACAGGGGCAGAGGACAGGGGGCAGAGGACACAGAGGGGGCAGAGGACGCAGAGGACAGGGGGCAGAGGACACAGAGGGGGCAGAGGACAGGGGCAGAGGAAGCAGAGGACAGGGGGCAGAGGACAGGGGGCAGAGGACACAGAGGGGCAGAGGGGCAGAGGACGCAGAGGACAGGGGGCAGAGGACAGGGGCAGAGGACACAGAGGGGGCAGAGGACGCAGAGGACAGGGGGCAGAGGACACAGAGGGGGCAGAGGACGCAGAGGACAGGGGGCAGAGGACAGGGGGCAGAGGACACAGAGGGGGCAGAGGACACAGAGGGGGCAGAGGACGCAGAGGGGCAGAGGACGCAGAGGACAGGGGGCAGAGGACGCAGAGGACAGGGGGCAGAGGACGCAGAGGACAGGGGGCAGAGGACGCAGAGGACAGGGGGAAGAGGACACAGAGGGGGCAGAGGACGCAGAGGACAGGGGGCAGAGGACAGGGGGCAGAGGACAGGGGGCAGAGGGGGCAGAGGACACAGAGGGGGCAGAGGACACAGAGGGGGCAGAGGACACAGAGGGGGCAGAGGACACAGAGGGGGCAGAGGACACAGAGGGGGCAGAGGACACAGAGGGGGCACACAGGTTGGAGGGCAGAGCAGCGTGTATGGCTGCAGATGCAGACTTACCGGTGGCCGGGGTCGGGTGTGAGGAGGAGAGGAGGGGCGGGCAGAGCTGCAGGAGAGGAAGTCCCGCCCTCCCTCCTCTCCAGGCACACGGCAGGGAGCACGGGTACCCCCAGGGTGTGTGTGGCCCTCCGAGGTGGCGGGCAATGGGCCCCCCTGCCCCCCCCGGTATGTAGGTACTGGCTGGAGGGCAGAGGGTGGAGGGGAGTGGCAGGAGGGCACACGGAACTTCCGAGATCGGAACGTTCCGTGTGTCGGTGACTGTAGCCGGGGGCAGCCTGGCTACAATGCACTGGATGAGCCTGGGCGACGACCATCACGGAAGTAGGCGTGGCCTCCTCCGGAAGTGGCCTTCGGGTTTTATATAATAGATAGCATTAATAATAGCATTAATAGCAATATTATTTGCATTCATCTAGCATTCTTATTACCATTAATAGCATAATTATTAGCATTAATAGCATAATTATTAGCATTAATAGCATTAATAATAGTATTAATAGCAATATTATTTGCATTAATAGAATTAATAATACAATTATTAGCATAAATATTAGCATTAATAGCATAAATATTAGCATTAATAGCATAATTATTAGCATTGATATCAATATTATTTGCATTAATAGCATTATTATTACCATTAATAGCATAAATATTAGCATTAATAGCATAATTATTAGCATTAATAGCATTAATAATAGAATTAATAGCAATATTATTTGCATTAATAGCATTATTATTACCATTAATAGCATAATTATTAGCATTAATAGCATAATTATTAACATTAATAGCATTAATAATAGCATTAATAGCAATATTATTTGCATTCATAGCATTCTTATTACCATTAATAGCATAATTATTACCATTAATAGCATAATTATTAGCATTAATAGCATAAATATTAGCATTAATAGCATAATTATTAGCATTAATAGCATAAATATTAGCATTAATAGCATAATTATTAGCATTAATATCAATATTATTTGCATTAATAGCATTATTATTACCATTAATAGCATAAATATTAGCATTAATAGCATTATTATTAGCATTAATAGCATTAATAATAGAATTAATAGCAATATTATTTGCATTAATAGCATTATTATTACCATTAATAGCATAATTATTAGCATTAATAGCATAATTATTAACATTAATAGCATTAATAATAGCATTAATAGCAATATTATTTGCATTCATAGCATTCTTATTACCATTAATAGCATAATTATTACCATTAATAGCATAATTATTAGCATTAATAGCATAATTATTAGCATTAATAGCATTAATATTAGAATTAATAGCAATATTATTTGCATTCATAGCATTCTTATTACCATTAATAGCATTATTATTACCATTAATAGCATAATTATTAGCATTAATAGCATAATTATTAACATTCATAGCATTAATAATAGCATTAATAGCAATATTATTTGCATTAATAGCATTATTATTACCATTAATAGCATAAATATTAGCATTAATAGCATAATTATTAGCATTAATAGCATTAATAATAGAATTAATAGCAATATTATTTGCATTAATAGCATTATTATTACCATTAATACCATAATTATTAGCATTAATAGCATAATTATTAGCATTAATAACATAAATATTAGCATTAATAGCATAATTATTAGCAATAATAGCATTATTATTAGCATTAATAGCATAATTATTAGCATTAATAGCATTATTATTAGCAGTAATATCATTATTATTAGCATTTTTTTTTTATTCTTATTTTTTATGTTATTATGTATAATTTTTTATTTATTTTTTTTATTATTTTTTAATTATTTTTTTTATTATTAAATTAATTTATTATTTGTTATTTTAAGTGAGCCTGAGCCTGAGACACAGTTCTCCTTCAATCCGCTCAAAGGGCTCATATTATTAGCATATTTGTATTTTTTTATTATTATTTTTTATTAATTTTTTTATTATTTTTTATTTATTTTTTTATTATTTTTTAATTATTTTTTTATTATTTTTTTTATTATTAAATTAATTTATTATTTGTTATTTTAAGTGAGCCTGAGCCTGAGACACAGTTCTCCTTCAGGTCCGCTCAAAGGGCTCATATTATTAGCATATTTGTATTTTTTTATTATTATTTTTTATTAATTTTTTTATTATTTTTTATTTATTTTTTTATTATTTTTTAATTTTTTTTTTTTATTATTTTTTTATTATTAAATTAATTTATTATTTGTTATTTTAAGTGAGCCTGAGCCTGAGACACAGTTCTCCTTCAGGTCCGCTCAAAGGGCTCATATTATTAGCATATTTGTATTTTTTTATTATTATTTTTTATTAATTTTTTTATTATTTTTTATTTATTTTTTTATTATTTTTTAATTATTTTTTAATTATTTTTTTTATTATTAAATTAATTTATTATTTGTTATTTTAAGTGAGCCTGAGCCTGAGACACAGTTCTCCTTCAGGTCCCCTCAAAGGGCTCATATTATTAGCATATTTGTATTTTTTTATTATTATTTTTTATTAATTTTTTTATTATTTTTTATTTATTTTTTTATTATTTTTTAATTATTTTTTTATTATTTTTTTTATTATTAAATTAATTTATTATTTGTTATTTTAAGTGAGCCTGAGCCTGAGACACAGTTCTCCTTCAGGTCCGCTCAAAGGGCTCATATTATTAGCATATTTGTATTTTTTTATTATTATTTTTTATTAATTTTTTTATTATTTTTTATTAATTTTTTTATTATTTTTTAATTATTTTTTAATTATTTTTTTTATTATTAAATTAATTAATTATTTGTTATTTTAAGTGAGCAGACACAGTTCTCCTTCAGGTCCGCTCCAACTCCTCATAGAGATACATGGCGGATAATCCTGGACGGTGATTGGTCGCGTCTTCCCATAGAGAAACATGGGCATGTTTGTCTATGGGAAAGAGCGACCAATCAGCGTCCAGGATTATCCGCGATGTAAGTCAATGAGGCCTTTCAGCGGAGCAGAATGGAGACTGCGAGCCGGAGCTCGGTGGAGGAAGAGAGAAGAGCGGCGGATGGAAGAGTCGTTAGCCGAGCTGAAGTAAGAGGATGTCTGGGCCGGAGGGAGGAGTGTACGTGGACCTGAGGAAGCAGATGTCATGAAGACAGGTAAGTGATCTACGGCGTCGGGAAGGGGGGGGGTGTGCGGACATATGTAAGGAGGGGGTGTGCGGACATATGGAAAAGGGGGGTGTGCATTTTGGGGGGGCTGTGCGGACATTGGCGGGGGGGCTGTGCGGACATTGGCGGGGGGGGCTGTGCGGATATTGGGGGGGGCTGTACGGACATTGGGGGGGGCTGTGCGGACATTGGCGGGGGGGGCTGTGCGGACATTGGCGGCGGGGGGGAGGGGCTGTGTGGACATTGGCGGGGGGGCTGTGCGGACATTGGGGGGGAGGGGCTGTGCGGACATTGCGGGGGGGCTGTGCGGACATTGGGGGGGGCTGTGCGGACATTGGGGGGGAGGGGCTGTGCGGACATTGGGGGGAGGGGCTGTGCGGACATTGGGGGGAGGGGCTGTGCGGACATTGGGGGGGAGGGGCTGTGCGGACATTGGGGGGGAGGGGGTGTGCGGACATTGGGGGGGAGGGCAGTGCGGACATTGTGGGGGGGGCAGTGTGGACATGGTGGGGGGGGCTGTATGTACATGGTGGTGGGGGGTCTGTATATACATGGTGGTGGGGGGGCTGTATGTACATGGTGGGGGGGGCTGTGCGGACATGGTGTGGGGGGGCTGTGCAGACATTGTGGGGGGGGCTGTGCGGACATTGTGGGGGGGGGCTGTGCGGACATTGTGTGGGGGGGCTGTGCGGACATTGTGTGGGGGGGCTGTGCGGACATTGTGGGGGGGGGCAGTGCGGACATTGTGGGGGGGGGCTGTATGTAGATGGTGGGGGGGGCTGTGCGGACATTGTGGTGGGGGGCAGTGCGGAGATGTGTGGGGGGGCTGTGGGACATGGTTGGGGGGGTGGGGCGGACATTGTGGGGGGGGCTGTGCGGACATTGTGGGGGGGGGCTGTGGGACATTGGGGGGGGTGGGCTGGTGGTGGACATTGTGGGGGGGCAGTGTGGACATGGTGGGGGAGGGCATGTGGACATTGTGGGGGGGGCTGTATGTACATGGTGGTGGGGGGCAGTGCGGACATGGTGGGGGTGGGGGCAGTGTGGAGATTGTGGGGTGGGGCTGTATGTACATGGTGGTGGGGGGGCAGTGCGGACATTGTGGGGGGGGCTGTGCGGGCAGTGAGGGGGGGTGTATGCGGCGGTGGGGGTGTGCGGTGCTGGGGGGCGGTGCGGGGCTGGGGAGCGTTGCTGGGCTGTGGATCGGGGTTGGGGGGGAGGCACAGGGGTGAGCTCCATAGTAGGAGGTGGGCTGTGGGTAGCGGGGAGCTGAGGCGGCTGTGCCGGGCTGCTCCCGGGCTGTGGCGGCCCCATAGACAGGAGCGCAGCACACAGCCGGCTGCTTTCATTATGCCCCCCAGAGCCAATGACAGCGGGGCTGCAGCTCGGGCTGTGGGCGCCTCTTGCTGTGCAGCTCCCGGGCTGTGGCGGCCCCATAGACAGGAGCGCAGCACACAGCCGGCTGCTTTCATTATGCCCCTCAGAGCCAATGCTAGCAATGGCGGATTTGCGGCCAATGCTTGCTCCCGGGCTGTGGCGGCCCCATAGACAGGAGCGCAGCACACAGCCGGCTGCTTTCATTATGCCCCCTAGAGCCAATGACACCGGGGCTGCAGCTCGGGCTCTGGGCGCCTGTTGCTGTGCAGCTCCCGGGCTGTGGCGGCCCCATAGACAGGAGCGCAGCACACAGCCGGCTGCTTTTATTATGCTCCCCAGAGCCAATGACAGCGGGGCTGCAGCTCGGGCTCTGGGCGGCTGTTGCTTTGCAGCTCCCGGGCTGTGGCGGCCCCATAGACAGGAGCGCAGCACACAGCCGGCTGCTTTCATTATGCCCCCCAGAGGCAATGACACCGGGGCTGCAGCTCGGGCTCTGGGCGCCTGTTGGTGTGCAGCTGCCGGGCTGTGGCGGCCCCATAGACAGGAGCGCAGCACACAGCCGGCTGCTTTCATTATGCCCCCCAGAGCCAATGCTCGCAATGGTCGCGACTCAGGGAGAAGTCATTATTATGGGGACTTCAACTACCCTGAAATACATTGGGGATCAGAAACCTGCAGTTCCAGCAAAGGTAATAAGTTTTTGAAAACTATAAGAGACAATTACCTTTCACAACTGGTTCAGGACCCAACAAGAAGGGGGCACTGCTGGACCTAATATTAACCAACAGGCCAGACCGCATATCAAATATACGGTTGGAGGTCACTTGGGTAATAGTGATCATAACTTAATAAGCTTTCAAGTATCCTTTACTAAGACGTGTAGTAGAGGGGCCACAAGGACACTAAACTTCAGGAAGGCAAATTTCCAACGGTTGAGAGATGATCTTAGTGCAATAAACTGGGACGATGTCCTGAGACATAAAAGTACACAACACAAATGGGAGATGTTTATTAGCATCCTGAATAGGACCTGTGCACAATATATACCCTATGGGAATAAGCATGCTAGAAATAGGAGGAAACCACTATGGCTAAATAAAGCGGTAAGAAGTGCAATATGTGACAAAAAGAAAGCATTTAGGGAATTAAAGCAAGTAGGTAGTGATGAAGCATTAAATAAATACAGAAAATTAAATAACATTTGTAAAAAGCAAATCAAGTCAGCAAAGATTGAGACAGAGAGACTCATTGCCAGAGAAAGTAAAAATAATCCCAAAATATTTTTTAACTACATAAATAGTAAGAAACTAAAAAATGATGGTGTTGGCCCCTTTAAAAATAGTCTGGGTGAAATGGTGGATGAGGATGAGGAAAAAGCAAATATGCTAAATGATTTTTTTTCAACGGTATTTACACAAGAAAATCCCATGACAGACAATATGATCAGTGATAACAAAAATTCTCAATTAAACGTCACCTGCTTAACCCAAGAGGAAGTACGGCATCGTCTAAAAATCACTAAAATTGACAAATCCCCGGGCCCAGATGGGATACACCCCAGAGTGCTGCAGGAATTAAGTACTGTCATAGATAGACCATTATTTTTAATATTTAAAGATTCCATAATAACAGGGTCTGTACCACAGGACTGGCGTATAGCAAATGTGGTGCCAATATTCAAAAAGGGGACAAAAACTGAACTTGGAAATTATAGGCCAGTAAGCTTAACCTCTACTGTGGGTAAAATCCTAGAGGGTTTTCTAAGAGATGCTATACTGGAGTATCTGAAGAAAAATAACCTCATGACCCATTATCAACATGGTTTTACGAGGGACCGTTCCTGTCAAACTAATCTAATAAGCTTCTATGAAGAAGTAAGTTCTGGACTGGACCAAGGAAATGCAGTGGATGTGGTGTATATGGACTTTTCAAAAGCTTTTGATACGGTGCCACACAAAAGGTTGATACATAAAATGAGGGCAATGGGGATAGGGGAAAATATGTGTAAGTGGGTTAAGAACTGGCTTAGTGATAGGAAACAAAGGGTGGTTATTAATGGAACACACTCAGAATGGGTCACAGTTAACAGTGGGGTACCACAGGGGTCAGTGTTGGGCCCGCTTCTATTTAATATATTTATTAATGACCTTGTAGGGGGCATACAGAGTAGAATCTCAATATTTGCAGATGACACTAAACTCTGCAGGGTAATCAATACAGAGGAGGACAATTTTATATTACAGGAGGATTTATGTAAACTAGAAGCTTGGGCTGCTAAATGGCAAATGCGCTTTAATGGG
Organism: Allobates femoralis; assembly: GCA_033576535.1. Lineage (NCBI taxonomy): Eukaryota > Metazoa > Chordata > Amphibia > Anura > Aromobatidae > Allobates > Allobates femoralis. The sequence continues at coordinate 4,460,933 of JARQOC010000004.1, forward strand.
GATAAATGTAAAGTCATGCACTTGGGCAGAGGAAACAAAAGGTATAATTATGTGCTTAATTGTAAAACACTGGGCAAAACTGTCACTGAAAAAGACCTGGGTGTATGGGTAGATGACAAACTCACATTTAGTGGCCAGTGTCAGGCAGCTGCTGCAAAGGCAAATAAAATAATGGGATGCATTAAAAGAGGCATAGATGCTCATGAGGAGAACATAATTTTACCTCTATACAAGTCACTAGTGCGACCACACTTAGAATACTGTGTACAATTCTGGTCTCCGGTGTATAAGAAAGACATAGCTGAACTAGAGCGGGTCCAGAGAAGAGCGACAAAAGTTATTAGAGGACTAAGGGGTCTGCAATACCAAGACAGGTTATTAAACTTGGGGTTATTTAGCTTGGAAAAACGAAGGCTTAGGGGTGATCTTATAATAATGTATAAATATATGAGGGGGCAGTACAGAGACCTTTCTAATGATCTCTTTACTCTTAGGCCTGAGACTGGGACAAGGGGGCATCCTCTACAGAGACGGGGACAAGGGAGCGACCTCTACAGAGACGGGGACAGGGGGCATCCTCTACGTCTGGAGGGAAGAAGGTTTAATCATAATCACAGACGGGGATTCTTTACTGTAAGAGCAGTGAGACTATGGAACTCTCTGCCACATGATGTTGTAATGAGTGAGTCACTACTAACATTTAAGAAGGGCCTGGATGCCTTTCTTGAAAACTATAATATTATCAGTTATATATACTAGATTCTTTGATAGGGCGTTGATCCAGGGAATTAGTCTGATTGCCGTATCTGGAGTCAGGAAGGAATTTTTTCCCCAATGTGGAGCTTAGTGTTGCCACATGGGGTTTTTTTTTGCCTTCCTCTGGATCAACATGTTAGGCTATGGGTTGAACTAGATGGACTTAAAGTCTTCCTTCAACCTTAAAAACTATGTTACTATGTTACTATGTTACTATTTTACAGCAATAATGCAGCTGCACACGACATTTTTTAATCATTTTATTTTTCTCTTCATTTATTGACCAGAAATTAATGAGACACAAGAGAAAATGAATAACAACCTCCATGGAATGACTTCACACTGAGTATATATAGTGTACGCTCTACATGTGCTGTATCCACTATGTTTTCTGTGTGTAATGACTGTGTCCATGTCTTCCGTGCCTCATATTTAGTCGTCCTGGTGAGTTTCCACCTTTCTGGAAGAATATTCTTAATGGGGCCAAACAGATTTATTGAAAATTAATTTCCAAAATATGATCATTTCTAATGTAAGTAATGTGACCTAAACGTATCACGCCATCATTATTATATGACCCGGATATGTTGGGACTTGACGTCCACGGCAAACTTTACCAATTTAGACTCCCATCCGATGAAGGATATTGTTTTCGGTTGACTCTTTTCCATTTGGTTTTGCAGGACGAATTAGACATTATATTATTTCCAAACAGAGCTAATAATGTCATTAATAGTTACAATTTTAATTACATTTTTAATCTACTTTGTTTATTTAAACCTAATCCTGAAATTCCTCCTTGGACATTGGATGCATAATATGTGTGTAAGTCAAATAGATAAAATGTTCAAAATCGAAAGAGATGAAGTTGCACTCACCGGAAAGGTGTCTTCAAGCATTTATTCAATTCAAATAGGGGACATGCAGGTAAAAAGGAGGATGCGAGCTACTGTCCAGGACAACTGCCGTTTCACACGTAGGTGAACTTCAAGAGCACCCATTGAAGCACACCTGTGTGCAAGACGGCCACTGTCCAAGACCATAGCCTGCATCCTCCTTTTTACTCGCATGTTCCCTATTTGAATTGAATAAATGCTTGAAGACACCTTCCCAGTGAGTGCAACTTCATCTCTTTCTATTTTGAAAGAGTCCCAAGTCAAATGCAGAAACAAATCTCAGAAAATAACAGCAAATGTTATGTGGGTATATCCCTGTGTGAGATAGATAAAAAGCCAGACCCCATCTTTTTATATACAAATGAAGCCAGTGATTTTAAGAACCAGTCAAGCAAATGAAGCATGCATGAAGCGTGTTTACAATTAGTGATGAGCGAGTAGTACATGTAAGAGACTTGGATACGAATAGCTCTAACCGAATACATTAAATGAGTAATGAATGCAGTGCGAATCAATGGGGAACTCACTCAGATCCGAATACTGAAACAGTTCAAAGTATTCGGCTAGAGCAGTGTTCCCCATTTCCAGTCCTGAAGACCCACGCACAGTGCATTTTTCAGGATTTCCTTAGCATTGAACAGATATTGGAATCATGGCCTGTGCATGTGATTAAATTAGCAACATGCACTACTGGTGGGTGTCAGTATTTCTAGCTTTTCCAGGCTACCTTCTGTATTTCCTCACCCTTTGTCACGATGGAGTTTTCTGTGTCACAACGTCTGTGTTTCCTGCCCTTCCTGCTTTATAAGTTCAGTCCATGCTCCCTCCCAGTTCTTGAGTATTTTGTAATGGGAAAAATGGACCGGCTTCCAGTAGAAATTTGCAGTTGAATTTATTCAATTATTCTTCCAGTTTCCATATACAGCACAGACAGAAACAGTCAACATGTGGATGACATGGCAGGAAGTGGTTGCACAAGGCAATGCGTTCTTTCATGTTTTTCTTACATCTGATTCCAGGCCTTTAATTTTTAATATCAATCTGATCTTCCATTTTGGCTTTCCAGTCCTTTTTCTAAAGGGCTTTAAAGTGAACCTGTCACCTAAAAATCACCCCCCAGCCTATCAATACCTGTCCCTGCACCCTCCTAATCGTATCCTACCTATCCCTCTCTGTCCTAAAACAGTCATTATAAAGTTTAAAAAAGTGCTTTATAAACTTACTAAAGTGAGGGATCATGTCCCCTCAGAAGTCGCACAGGGCGTACCCTGTGCATGATTTTTGCCACCTACGCCGCTCATCATTATGTTTCCTACAAAGATTCAATGCTTCAATAATGACTTCAACTAAGTAACTGCAACCCAGTTGTTATACCTTGCAGCATCACATAGTGGGGTTAACTAGCATCTAGGCATTAGGCAAGAATAGTGTTATTATTATTTTTATTATTATTATTATTTATTTATATAGCGCCATTATATTCCATGGCACTTTACATGTTAAAAAGGGCAGACTAGGACAAGTAACATAGTAACAATACAAGTAACAATAAATGTTGACAATTCAGTTGTACAGAAACAAGAGGGGAGAAATCCTGTCCACAAAGGCTCACAGTCTACGAGGGGCGGGTGGGGATACAGTAGGAGGGGGAAATAGTGTGCAAACATTCAACTCCGGTTAGGTACTGATTGCTCGGGCCTGAATCATTTCGCTCAATGGAAGAGGTGGGCCCCTTATGGAAATAAGAAAAGCCAAGAGAAGCACAAAATGAGAGGTACCGTGTTTAGGGGGATTTTTGGGTGAATGGGCCTTTCAAATCCTCTGGTTGTGCACCCCTACACAACCCCAGTAGATTTTTGTTGACAGACAAATCAGCGTTGCTGCTCCATGAGGCTCTTCTTGGATCCGGTCACATGATCCTCTGTCCATGTGATCGCATAACCAGGAAATACGTCACCGCAGCTCCTGTTGCATACCCTCGGAAATGGGATGTGGTAATGGAGAAAGAAAATAGTGGCCTGCTACCTTACTCTGGTGGTATCTTACCTGAGGAAGGTAGCAGGCCGCTACCGAAACACATTGTGGTGAATCAAAGTTTTGTCAGCAATATTACCATTGTCCTGTGTAGTTCCTGAGCACTAGAACTATTTTCTTTCTCATTATGAAAATAAAATACACCCAAACCCATGGAACTGTGTCAGTGTCTCCCGCTGTCTTATCTGTACAGTCACAGTGTTATGCAGGTACAATGTCTACATTCAGCAATACTTTGCTGATGGATCCTCTGCAAGGCATGACTGACCTTGATTCAGAAGATGTCATCTTCTTAAACAGTCCAGGAGAAGAGGATGGGTTGCAGTGGTGTAACGATCGTGGTCGCAGGGGTCGCGGCTGCGATGGGGCCTGGACCTATAACATGTATCATATCTCTCCATATAGTGCAGTATTATATATGCAGTTTCCTCCCCATAATCTTCTGGCCATAGTGCACTCACTTATTTAAAAAAAAAAAAATCTTACCTCTCCTGGTTCCACCGCTGCTCCGGCTGTCTCCTCTGAAGATTCAAGACTCATGAGGTGGAGGTGTCGGCCTGCGTTCACCCTGTGGAACGCATAAAGCAGGAAGTGGGAGGAGTCGGCTCAGTGAATAGAAGCCCCGCTGTCCGAGAGGGGACTACTATCCAAACTGTTTGTCAGAGGCTTATGGGATTTTATTATGGGGTTCGTCTACGAATTTTAAAACAAACCAATTGGAAAAAGCTGGAGAATTCTTTCCAAATGGATTTGTGAACATGTTCAGCTCCTACAAATCCTCCGGGCTCATTCCATAGAAGATGGACATTACCAGAAGTACCACAGAGCAGTGAATTGGCTTTATTTTCTCTTGTTTGGCTAAGTATATTGTTATGTTTTTTGCTTGAGAGTTATAGTCTGTGTTATAGTAAAGTTTTTTGAGTTTACTCCTTGTGGACTGTTTTCTGCAAACCGTTGCTTTTATACTGACCCACAGAGACTGGTAAACAAGCCGCAGGCCTCTGGCATGAAGGGGTGAGGTATGGAACTGTAATGCACTACAACCAGTCCAGTAGAACAGGGCTGGTGTAGTGCAGTTGTCAAGGGCCGCAAAAAAATGCATGTTTTCAGGACTTCTCTAGCTTTGCACAAGGTGCTGAAATTATCCATCACCTGTGCAGGTGATGAAATTAGCACCTGTACAATGCTAAGGAAATCCTGAAATCCTGAACTTTTTAAGACCTTGAAGACTGTAGTTTGCCACCCCAGTCCTATAAGTCAATGTGGAAGTAGCCAGGGGGCAAAAGGAATCATTGAGCCCTTTCACCACAACTGTGGCTCTCCCTGGACTCCCATATGCCCAGTGCACATGCTGCACTGTTTGATTTTTTTTTTATGCAGATTTAGAATCTACATTAAAATCTGCATGTCTATCCTGAAGCCAGCAAAGCCTAGGACAGGTCAGAAGTGTGTGCTCACGTTGCTTTTTTTGTGTCCTTGCACATATGGTTCAGATTTCTTTTTTCTGCCCCAAAATCTGCACCAAATCTGCAAGATAAATACACATTGGCACATCACTTCTGAAGTCTCATAGACTTTGCTAGCTGCAGGATAGACATACAGATTCTCAAAATGTACTTCAAAATAAGCATCAAACAACATGGCAGGGCCACAGTGGGATTCCCTGCTGCATTATACCAGCTTTGTAACCTGACATTAAGTAAATTAATAATGGGAAACAATGTGTAGGGCTCCAGTGTATTTTTCATTCTCAGCAGATAAAAGGGACAGCTGTGGACTGCCACCAACAGCTGCCTATTTTTACCATGGATGTCAAAAAAGAAAATGTTTAGGGATACGCCATGTTATTAATTTCCATCCAAAGTAAAACTAGGCAGCTGGTGGCTAGTATTCTCAGTGATGTGAGGGCCCATATTTATTGATCCCCCCCACGCTATAGAATAGAAGCCAGCAGCCGCCTCAAAAATTATTGCATTCATAAGAAGCGCCATTTCCTGGCACTTTATCTGGTTATTCCAGTTGTAGTTAGTGGTGGCAAACTGTTTAATAAGTGGTTAATGCCAGCTTTGTATTGCCAGCTGGCGTTAAGCCTGAAATAAATGTCGGGCCAATGTTAGACCCAGCTATTATGAATTTCAAGAAACTAGAAAAGAAGACACAACACAAAGAGAAATTTTTTTTTAATTAGAAATAAAAACATAAACATGTATCTGGACTCAATCTTTATTACTCCCTCGTCATACCCTCAATTCTCTGAAATGTCTTCTTGATTGGAAGCAGCGGTGATGAACAAAGCATCTTGTCACCACAGCCTTCAAACACTGAATGAATGTTCCACCAGCTCCATTCTCGTAAGTGGTAACTCACTCAGGTCACCTGTTCTCACTGTTCAGGTAAGCATGGTGGCCATTAACTATAGTGGGTACCATGCTTACCTGAGCTGTCCTCAAGTGACCTCAAGAGCCAGTTGAAGCGCATAGCTCATTCATACAGTGCCTTGAGGCTACAGTGATAGGATGCTGTGTGTTCATCACCGCAGCCTCCAATCACGAAGACGTTGCAGAGGATCATTGATGGTATAACTGAGAAGTTATTAAAGATGGAGTCCAAATATATGTTTGTGGTTTTATTTCTAATAAAATATTTTCTCTCTGTGATGTGTTTTTTTTACTATTTACTTGAAATTCTTAATGGCCAGGTCTAACATTGGCCCGACTTTCAGAATAACGGGCTTAATGCCAGCTGGCAATAGAAAGCTGGCATTAACTATTTATTACTAAGTTTGCCACCACTGCACGGCACCTGTAAGAGCTGGGTAAAGCACCAGGAATTGGCGCTTCATATGAATGCGCCAATTTCTGTGGCAGCTGTGGGCTATTCTATAGTGTAAGTGGGGGGCAATAACAATCGGACCCCACCCCGTTGGGAACACCAGCCCTCCTTTGCCTAGTTTTACTTTGGCTGGCAATTAAAAATAGTGCAGAGACTTATTCATTTTTTTGGCCAGTAAAAATAGGCATCTGAGGGTGTTAGATTGCAACTGTCTGCTTTATCTGGTCTGAGACTAAAAAAATACTGCAGAGCCAATGTATTTTTTTTCCAATATTTATTTTTTTTACACACCATGATGCCAGGTTGGTTGCCATATACTAATGTGTATGAAAACCAAGCACAGCCATCATCCAGATTGTGAAAATGTAGTCTGGTTGCAACAGCCAATCACAGAAGCTCTCAAAGAGCATGAGTGTCTGTGATTGGTCATTGCTGATCAGTGAAGGGAATATGCAGAAAGCGTAATGGGTGGGACCAAAGATTTCAATGGCATTTGGAAGATTCGACAAACACCCCTCCATTCGGCAAACCAAACACTCAGGTGTTCGCTCATCTCTAGTAACAATATATGTTTCCAAATGGTGTTTCATTAATATACCTGGACCAACTGGTGTATTATTGATATGATTAGAACATATCCCAGGCTATCTTAGGTCTGACAGGGCTTCCTTGGACAGCCGTCGTGGAGTGGGGCACCAATGTCCCATTTTTTAGGGTGAAAATCCTCTGCCGCCAGGTAGTTTGCAATAGGGCGAGAGTATGCTCATCTTAGGGTACCTTCCTCCGAGCTCCCCTCACTTTATATAGTTTTTATTGGTGGAATATTTTGCATTTTAACCATTAATCGTTATTTTTTAACTGTTTAGTTTTCGGTGAAAGAAAAATTGATAGAAATTTATACTATAACAATTTCTTTCGTTGACCTATCATATTGGAGACTACATTTCATTTATTTCTGAATTATGTTTTGCTCTAGATGCCGGAGAACAATCTGACTGTTTTCAAGGAATTTTTTCTCTTAGGCTTTCAAGGCAGCCAGAATTTGAGAATCTTTTTGTTTGTTTTGCTCCTTGTGGTTTACAATGTTACAATATGTGGGAATCTCCTGATCATCACCCTGGTGTCCACCAGCAAGATCCTCCACACTCCGATGTACTTCTTCATCTCACAACTGTCCATCACTGACATCTTGTTACCCACCGATATTGTCCCCAACACTCTACACGTCCTACTGAATAATGGGGGAACCATTACGTTTATTGGCTGTATGACTCAGTTGTATTTCTTCTCTATTTCTGAAGCTTCTGAGTGTCTTCTTCTCATGGTGATGTCCTACGACCGATATGTGGCCATCTGTAACCCCCTCCGGTACACCTCCATCATGACAGGCTCATTGTGCGTGAAGTTGGTCATCACCTTTTGGTTACTCAGTTTCTCTTTTTCATTTATGTACGTTATAATAATATCAGAACTAAAGTTCTGTGGTCAGAACATCATTGACCATCTGTTCTGTGACCTTGTTCCCTTACAGGACATTGCCTGTTCTGATACATTTCCTATAAAACTACAGATATATTTAACAAGCATACCCTTTGTGGGTATTCCCAACCTAATAATTATTATTTCTTACTAGCTGTGAGCCCGATGCAAATGCATCGGGATTCTAGAACGTGCATAAATTTGCTTATAATAGTTATAGCTGGTCTGAGTACTTTTTTGGGGTGTGTGAGGACTTTTTGGGGGGGTGTTGAATACTTTTTGGGGGGTGCTCAATACTTTTTGGGGGTGTTGAATACTGTTTGGGGGGGTATTAGATTAATTTTTTTTAATTTAATTAGTTAATGTAATTAATATATTAATTTTATATATTATTTTTTTTGTTGTTTTTTATTATTATGTTTTATTTTATTGTGTATTATTTATATTATTTTTTTTTTTTTAAGTATTTTTATTATTATTAAAGTTAAAAAACCGCACTTGCTGCACCTGCCGCAAGTCCCCCTATACTTTCTATGGGGATTACCGCAACCGCGCCGCAACCGTTACACTTGCGGCGCGGTTGCGGTAATCCCCATAGAAAGTATAGGGGTACTTGCGGCTGGTGCGGCGGCTGAGGTAGCGACTCGCAATGGCCTCGCGGCCATTGCTCGCGCTACCTCAGCGGTAAATCGCTAAGTTTGTGGCCGAGCCTCTGGTTCTATTTTCGGCCAGCGACTCGCTGAGTAAAACAGCTGAGTGTGAGTGCTGAAGATCCGATACATTCATGAGCCTAATGAGCGGCTGAACCTGTGAGGATGAGTGCTTTGCTGGGCTAAACCTGAATGGTGCACAGGGGGTTAATCACATGTCAGGTCTGTGTGTGAGTGAAGATGTGCTGATTGACTCACTGGGTTGCAGCTGGGAGTGAGTAGGCTGGATAGGAACCTGCCAGGTGTCTGAGTGAGGAGAGGACGATTCAGAAGTTCAGAGCACTGCCATGTGAAGAGGTGCTGGAAGTGATCCGTCCTCATTGGGTAAGTGATGGGAGCCTACCAGCTGATGTGTGCATGGCAGCCAGTGTCCAAGGGCCAGGCGGTCACAGCTGACTTTGGGACATTGAGGGGGGGGGTGGTCTGTGCGGCCATTGAGGAAGTAGTAGTAGTAGTAGTAGTAGTAGTAGTAGTAGTAGTAGTAGTAGTAGTAGTAGTAGTAGTTTATAGGGAGACGTGCTGTGATAGCGACTCGCAATGGCCTCGCGGCCATTGTTCGCACTACACAGCGACTCGCATGGATCCCCATTCAAAGTATAAGGAGACGTGCGGCGGCTGACATAGCGACTCGCAATGGCCTCGCGGCCATTGCTCGCGCTACCTCAGCGGTAAATCGCTAACTGTGTAGCCGGGCCTCTGGTTCTATTTTCGGCCAGCGACTCGCAATGGCCGCTTCGCGGCCATTGCTCGCGCGTGGTGACGTCACAGCGTGACATAGCCACGGCGATTTCGGGGGCCGACACGATTTTGCCTACGGCAATTATAGAGTAGATGTGCACATTGTTCGCGATGTCTTAAAAATTTCATCGAATCTCAGTAGACAGAAGGCCTTCTCCACCTGCAGCTCCCACCTCACCTTGGTCGCCATATTCTACATGACTCTCTCCAGCGTATATATTCTTCCAAAAAGTGGACAAACATCTGACATTAATAAAATCCTATCCCTGCTATATACTGTGTTTACTCCATTGATTAATCCCATAATATACAGTTTTAGAAACAGAGATATTAAGAAAGCCGTACAGGAAAGAATTCAGAAGTATTTCTAATCGATTTTACTTGTCCATAGAGTAGGAAGAATATGGAATGATAATAAATATGTAGAGAATCCAACTGTTCAGACACAAGTGCATATATTCACTAATGTCATAATATTTGTAATCTTTTCATAAAGTCCTATATATATATTCATTTAATATCTACTATATAATTGCCTAATGTTCTCTGTCTGTCACGGAAATCGCGCGCCAGCGCCAGGGCACTCATTAGTGGCCGCCAGCGGCAGCCACCAATGAGTGAGGAGTATGCAAAACAGCTGTACGCATTCGAAATACGCGCCATGCTGAAACCCGGCAACAGCGGCGCGAATACATGCGTCCGGCCGCAGCCATCGTCGGGAGATCAGCGGGATCTCCCAACGGTGGCCGCAGTGCACGCAAGCCAGCTGGGAGAACACCGGTGTCATCTCCTGGCTGGCAAGCCGCTGACCTCTGTGCAGCAGTAGCTCAGCCATGGCCACCTGCCGCACAGAGGTCCGTGGCAAGCCAGCTGGGAGATGACCGGCATCAGCTGAACGCTGCGACCAATCAGAGAAGCGGCATTCAAACCGCGCGACGCTTCTCTAATTGGTCGCCATGTTCAGCAGCGACCAATCAGAGAAGCGGCATGCGCCAAGCCGCACTTTGTGATTCAAATATGGCGGCATGGCACGCCCCACTCCTCTGATTGGTCGCTGCTGAATGTGGCAACCAATGAGAGAAGCGGCCTTCAAACCGCGCGCCGCTTTGCTCCTTGGTCACCGTGTTCAGCACCGACCAATCAGAGGAGCGACTCGTGCCACGGCGCCCATTGTATTTCAAATATGGCGCCGTGGCGCGTGCCGCTATTCTGATTGGTCGGTGCTGAACGTGGCGACCAATCAGAGAAGTGTCGCGAGCCAAGCCGCACATTGTATTTCAAATATGGCGGCATGGCGCGCGCCGCTCCTCTGATTGGTTGCTGCTGAATGCGCTGACCAATGAGAGAAGCGTCGTGCGGTTTGCATGCCGCTTCACTGATTGGTCGCCGCGTTCAGCAGCGACCAATCAGAGGAGCGGCACGTGCCAAGGTGCCATATTTAAACTACTTTAAAGTATCGTGTATTCGTTGCATTATTTTTAAATCTTTATAAATAAATTACATACATATTCTAGAATACCCGATGCGTTGGAATCGGGCCACCATCTAGTATCATTATAAGCTTGTGATCTTATGCTCTTACACTTTTATTAGAATAGCATATACACAACTTGCTCTTAGCTGATTTAACAGATATTAACTTTATGGTTAACAAAAATGTTGAATTCGTAGATAACAGAAAAAAGAGTAAAAATTTGTTGATATGTTCTGATAAGTCATAAGTGTGTATACACAGCTACCGTATCCCAGGGCATCCTTTTACACTATTCCTTTTTTTCTGTCTATATAAAACTAACCAAGTGGTAGTGACATTTTGGAGACTTCTTGGTGACTTGCTGTGTATCTCCCTTGCTAGCAAGAATAAACAATTCTTTGAATTCAGATATCGTACAATCTTAAATGGGTAACAAAATAAAAACTGCACTGACACTTTGGTGGGGTGGCCAAGAATCTTCTCTATTCGCTAAGAAAAATTGAAAAAAGTGCACGAAAAATAAATTCGTTTTACATAAAGTATATACAGGTTGGGCCCTATATATGGATACACATAAAATTGTGGCACATTAGTATATGCGAGGGGGAAAACTTTTCCAGATGGGTGGTGATCATGGAGGCCATTTTGAAGTTGGCCATTTTGTATCCAACTTTATTTTTTTTTTCAGTGCGAAGAGGGTCACATGACACATCAAACATATTGAGTATTTCATAAGAAAAACAATGGTGTGACTGGTTTTATATATGCATATAATATACCACCTGATGAAGACAGCATTTCTATCGAAACGCATTGTGGAGCTGTGGAGGGGAGGAAATAAAGGTCTGTGCAATATCAACTGATCCTCCTGAAGTCTGTGTCCAAAGCGCTTCTAATAGACCGCTTATATCCATATACACCAAACAGGAAGTTGATATACCATATATACTCGAGTATAAGCCGAGTTTTTCAGCACAATTTTTGTGCTGAAAAGTGCCCCCCTCAGCTTATACTCGAGTCACTGGGTATTTGCTTGGGGGATGCTGTGACCGTGTGCTGGAGGAGGCAGGAGGGGCCCGCAGTGACAGCGGGAGGTCATGTGGGGCCGCCTCATTAGTGTAATCAATAAGCACTGCATCCCCCCGTCCATCAGCGGCGGGGGGAGCGGTGCATATTGCACTACACTGGCCCCCAGCAGTGATCCTTAGTATCTGTCCCCCAGGCTGCAGCACACATTAAAATAACAAACATTTAATACATCACCTTGCCGGCGACTCCTTGCTGGCAGCGCCGCTCCTCCGGTCTTTATGCTTCTTCCTGCTTTTGCCGGTGTCATGTGACTGGCACAGCAGCGATGACGTCATGAAGCCGGCACAAGCAGGAAGAAGCATAAAGACCGGAGCAGCGGCGCTGCCAGCAAGGAGTCGCCGGCAAGGTGATGTATTAAATGTTTGTTATTTTAATGTGTGCTGCAGCCTGGGGGACAGATACTAAGGAGGGGGGCTGTAGATCACTGATGGGGGCCTGTATACTACCTAAGGAGGGGGCCTGTATACTACCTAAGGAGGGGGGCCTGTATACTACTAAAGACAGGGGCCTGTATACTACTAAGGAGGGGGGCCTGTATACTACTAAGGAGGGGGGCCTGTATACTGGGAGGGGGGGCTATATAACAGGATAGGGGTCTGCTGCATTTCTCACCCTAGGCTTATACTCGAGTCAATACATTTCCCTAGTTTTGGAGGGTAAAATTAGGGACCTCGGCTTATACTCGAGTATATACGGTAATCAAACAATTCCATTTTATTTAGGTGTACCAATATAAATGGCCCATCCTGTATAATATATCTTTATAAGCTTGAGATATTATGACCTTAAAAGATTATTAGAATAGCATAATACAATATATTCTTAGCTGATATCACAGATGTTATCTTTGTGTTTAACAAAAATGTTGAATTTATAGATAGCAGTAATCTATGTATCGCAGAACATCCTTCTAAAATCTCACTTTTCTGTCTATATAAATATAACCAAATTGTATTGGCTCAGATATTTTGATGACGTTTTGCTAGCAAGAACAAACAAGATTTAGTCTTTAAATTCAGATGTTATTCAATCTTCAATTGGTAATAAAATAAAAAAAACTCCATTGACGTTTTGGATGAGAATCTCCTCTTTTCGGTAAATACAGTGAGTCCTCACTTAACGACGGGGTTAGGGACCAGAAGGTCCGTCGTTAAGCGTGTCCCGTCGTTAAGCGTGACCCTGTAATTCTCCAACCGGAGTCCAGTTATGCTGTCCAGTTGCTGCTCCCATTTGCCCTCATGCTGTGTTCTACAGCTTCCGGCCGCCCATGCTGTACAGTCCAGCACTCTGGGGGGCTGCGTTTAAACAGTGCACAGGAAACGTTTCCTGTGCACCATTTAAATGCGTCCCCCAGAGCGCTGGAATGTACAGTGTACAGCATGGGCGGCCGCAAGCTGTACAACACAGCATGCGGGCAGATGGGAGCAGCAACTGGACAGCATAACTGGACTCCGGTTGGAGAATACTGTACAGTACTGCACAGTACAATGTACCAGAATCCTGAGACCCGGAGCCACCAGGGAAATCACCATTCATAATCTCAGGAGACATTCTGGTAAGTGTTGTACAGTACTGTACTGTAGTTAAGAATGACCGTCGTAAGTGCGAGTCGTCATTAAACAGACCCGTCGTTAAGCGGGGACTCACTGTATACCTGAAAAAAGAGCACAAAAAATAAGTCATCCACGTTACAAAATTGATGTGAAACAGAGAGGCCAGGTATCACGGACTGAGGGGGGGGACAGATTATTGCTTGCCGCACTTCCGGACTCTTCCTGTTTCCACAGGGCGTCCTGACATGTGTTCGGCACAGCACAGTGATGTCATCACTGTACGCCCCAATCACATGATCCAATAACCCATACAGCTGTGATTAGTTGGTCGGGCGGCCACTGGACTGTAGGTGAAGGAGCCGTGCTTCTAAAAGACTTGGGGATTTTCTGATTGGACTTGTATGTTATGTGTCATTGTTAACACACTTAAATAAATTATCCGGCAGGATAACAGTCATCTGGGATCTCCATTTTCCCAGTGCCTCTAGTCTATTTCTTATTCTTCATTTGATATTTCTATGTATCTCATCCATTCTTTTAATATTTGTTTTTATATATATATATTTTTCATTTATTTTCCAGTATCTGATTAACCTTACTTCCTTATCGCTGTCCATATATTTGTCTGAACATCTTTTCTTTCCCGGGGAGGAATTTTCCCCTCGAATTATTGTTGATTCCAATGTACTGTATCGCACCCCTTTCCTTCTTTTTGTTGGTGTCTATTAATATAATCTGCATTATCATGTATCGGGATCCCGTCAGGCCTGTGATGGTGATCACATGCTTGATCAGATTATTTCATCACTCTATGTACTTACTCGGCATTTTTGCTTTAGTAATATTGCAGTATATCTAATCTTACGTTGCTTATATGTTTTGCTCACATTTAACTGACTCTACTGATTGTTTTTCTATGTATGAGGCTGTTAGAACTAGCTTTATCCTATCCAATTCTTTCTCTTTTTATTTCAACGATTTTCCTCATTTTCCCTACTACAAACTTCCTTCCCCATGTTTCCTGCCCCCTAAGTAACTATAATAATCACAACACAAAGGTCCTTTATTGATTTCTCACACCTCCAAACTCAGTTCCCCTATTTGAGCCCCTTTACAGCGCATGCGCCGCCGCCATCATAGTACTCAACGATGAAGCCTGTTACTCCCACTCGCGCATGCATACTAGGCGCTTCGCGAGTTCCGCCCCCGATGACAGCTTCTGGTCGCGGCTGCTGCTAGGGACGTGGTGGCGGGGGAATTCCTTGGTACGATTCCAGAGACGCCTTCATGCAGGTGATTATTATCTGACACTCTTGATAGATTATATATAATGAACAAGCCTCCAATTCGTTACACTTCCCTGATGAAGTTACTGAGGTAATGGAATGAGTGGGGTCTGGCAGGGTCCCCCTGACACAGCTCGGCATTCCTTTTCCTTTTCTCCTGGTAATATTACACAGGGCATTCTTAGGGCCCCGTCACACTGAGCGACGCTCCAGCGATCCCGACAGCGATAACAACCTGGCCGGCATCGCTGGAGCGTTGCTACGTGGTCGCTGGGGAGCTGTCAAACAGGCAGATCTCCTCAGGGACCAGGGAGCCACCTCCCATATCGCTGGAAGGGTAGGACGCTGGTATTTATGATAAACAGTGGGTATCTAGGCAGCACGCGCTGTCTAGATACCTGCTGTTTAACATGGTTACCAGCATCCTCCCACTTACAGGCTGCGCTAAGCAGGGAGCAAGCTGAGCAAACTGCTGGTTTCCAGGTTGGCATTCTTCTTGCCTCTGCTCAGTTTGGTATGGCAGATGTTACATATTACACTATTTTTCTATGGTCTATCATGCAAAAAATGCCACATAGTGGAAGAACATCTCCTTGGTCTGAGATCTGGCTGTGGGGGGGAGGCTGTTGGGAACACTTGACCCAGCTCATACGCTAGTCAAACCACTACATATTTTTGCCTATTTTTGTGTAATAGATCCACCCCCCTCTGTGCTGCTCTCCACACTATGCCTGCGACCGATCCAGGTTCCAACAGTGGCCTCATCATTGGCCACCTCATCTTCCAATTCCTCAATCTGATCTTCCTCCTAATTAGAGATTTTAGTCTGACCTGATGACAACTGTGTCTCTTCATCATGAACAGCTACCTCTTAAGACATTCATTGCTGTTTCCAAATGTACCTCTCTGCTTGTGTTGGTTAGTAGGTGAAAAAATGGTTAGGAAATCAAGTAGCAAGTTGGTGAGGTGGTGGAAGGCATTCAGGGGAGCTAGTCTGACCTTTAGACTGGGGGAACCTGGCTAGCCCTGCTCTTGGAGGTACCTCTGAAGGTGGGGAGGTCAAAGCAGCTACCCTTCCCCTAAGCTACTGAAAATCCCTAGGCTGAGAGCCCTCACCTCCACCTACAGATCAGGAAAGCACAGCAACTCCCAAGACAAAGAATCTCCTGGAATGAACACAGAAAGATTACAGTGCAACAGCACTTGTGTCTTCACAGGACAGAGACCTAGAAGAGACTAACTCTATCAACGGTGTCAACTTGAGGAAGGAGAAGCTTTTTAAAGGCTGGGGGGGAAATTCCAGATGACTCACACATAAGCTTCACATCAACTAGCAAAACACACAGCATTAGAACTGACATTAACATTACCATGCAGTTCCAGAAAAAATGAATACACATTAATCACAGGAGCATCCAACATAGACTGCAGATAGTCAGCTCATATCAGCATGTGACACTTCTGGCCATTGGTGCTCAAATATTTCAGCATCTTCGCACTCCACCTACTCATGTACCTCTTGAATGGTGCAAGTTGAGAGACAAGAATGAAGAAAAGGGAATGCAAAGAGTTCCTCAAAGTGCACACATTTGGGGGCATATGTATCCTGGGACTCATGATGAGGAGAGGAAAAGCGACCAGGTTGAGAATTGTCCAGTCCAGCCTCTTGGCTACCGACAGTGAACTATGAATTGGTAGTGCTCCTTGTCAACCCTATTAGAGAAAGAATGAGGTGCACCACTATAAATGAGTTATTCCTATAGGGGGTGGGGGTGCTGATTTGCCAACACGGAAGCAGTGTCACATAAGAAAAGGAATTGACAAACCAAAAGCAGCACACCACCTTTTATGATATATCAAAATATTGCAAAGTTTATTAAAGACCAAACATAATACATCTAAAAACCATTAAAAACATCAAAAACCACAAACCATTAAAGAAGAAGGAACCCCTGTTTAATATATGCGGTAGACTTTCATTTCAAGCAATTCCCAATGTCAGATCAAAATCATGATTTTAGTAACACAAACACCCCAGGGTCCAAAACACCATCAGATTAGTCACCGATCAAGAGTATAAATAATTAATGTACTAAAGGTGTAAACTGTGATCCAATGCAAAGAGGAGCTTGTGTCTCCCATATATATACAGGCAGGGAGTTGCATAGACTGTTCCCAGCAAAGAGGCAGCCAAATAAGCACAAAACAGAAGTAAACATAACCTCCCCAATGGAGGGAAACGTTTCCTCACCCAGACTTTGTAACGCTGTTATGGGCCGATCATAAGGAGGTGTGTCCTGGGTGTGGGAGGCAGGGTGAGTGCATGGCTTGCCAGAGCGCAGGGAACAGAGCGTGGAGCAGGGGACCTGTGTCTCACGCGTATCACCGCTGCGCGGCGGCTTCGTCAGGGAGGCGTGGCTCAGAAGCTGACGCTTGGTCATTAAATACTTTAGCTAATGAAGCGGCGCGCAGCCCCACTATGTAGGTTGCTATGGCTACAACCCAAAACCGGAAGTGACGTTCCGGAAATGATAGGGGTCACGTGTGCGGTCACATGATCGCTAGTTTGTTTACAGGCTGCGATGCCTGCAGAAAATATTATTAAAAGTTCAGCAAAGATCCTTATTATGTAAATAATGCAATATTAATCACAGATGCCAAAGTAAAGAGCAAACTATTAGTGAGAGGGAAGAAATTTCGGGCAGAAGGGTACACGAATACCGGTGTCCGCTTCAGCAGAACGGAGAGCCATAGGCAGCCATTCATTACCTGTACCGCAGCTGCACACACTCCACTTCGGGGGACGCTTTTCAGTGGTGCACAGGAAATGTTGGCTGCGGTACAGGTAATGAATAGCTGCCTATGGCTCTCCGTTCTGCTGAAGCGGACACTGGTATCGATGTCCCCTATTGTCCGCTTCTGCAGAAAATCACTATTTTAGCTGTGAGGCTGAAAACGTCTATGTGTGACCCTAGCCTTAGGTGGATTCATAACTGGCTTATTGATTGGACCCAAAGAGTGGTCATTAATGGCTGTGCATTCAGATGGGAGAACGTCTTAAGTTGGGACCTCAGAGCTCTGTCCTGGGTCCAGTGTTTATCAACATCTTTATCAATGATTTAGATGAAGGAATTGAGGGTAAATTGATTAAATTTGCTGATAATGTACAGCTCGGAGGGAGCTAATCCCAGAGAAAAGAGAAGATTGACAAACATCTAAACAATCTGGAGCTATGGACAGCAACTAACAGTATGGTTTATACCAGTGAGAAATACAAAGTCCTACATCTGGGCAAGAAAAATGGAAAAAAAAAACATATACAGAAAAAAAGGAATAGGGGGAAGAAACAGCACTTGTGAAAAAGTCTTGTGTATACTAATAAATTACATACTGCACAGGAGTCACCATTGTGATGCAGCAGTAAAAAAGGCATACACAGTTCTGGTATGTATTAACAGAAGCATACAGTCTAGATCATGGGGAGACATTATACCCCTCTATTTCTTTCTGGTCAGACCTCATCTGGATACTGTGTCTAGTTCTGGGCTCCACATTATAAAGAAGACATCAGCAAACTGGAGCAAGATCAGAGAAGAGCGACCGGAATGGAGACCAGTCTGCAAACCATGTCCTATGAAGAACAGTTACAGGGTTTGGGAATATTCGTCTTACCAAAAATAAAACTGAAAGGACCCAGTAAGTCACTTAACATGATAACCCAGGAGGTCCAATCACATGATGACCCAGGAAGTCCCTTCACATGATAACCCAAGAGGTCCCTTCACACCTTGACCCAGGAAGTCCTTTCAAATGATAACCCAGGAGGTCCCTTCACATGATGACCCAGGAGGTCACTTCTTATGAAGACCCAGGAGGTCCCTTCACACGATACTCTGGAGGTCTTTTCACACAATGCCCCAGGAGGTCCCTTCACATGATGACCTAGAGGAAGTCCCTTCACATGATGACGCAGGAGGTCTCATCATATGTTGACCCAGGAGATCCCTTCACTTGACGACCCAGGAGGTCCCTCCACACAATGACGCAGGGAGTCCCTTCACACGATAACCCAGGATGTCCCATCACATGATGACCCAGGAGGTTCCTTCACACTATAACCCAAGAGGTACGTTCAAACAATGACCCAGTAAGTCCCTTCACGATAACCCAGGAGGTCCAATCACATGATAACCAAGGAAGTCCTTTCACATGATAACCCAAGAGGTCCCTTCACACGTTGACCCAGGAAGTCCTTTCAAATGATAACCCAGGAGGTCCCTTCACATGATGACCCAGAAGGTCCCTTCTTATGAAGACCCAGGAGGTCCCTTAACACGATACCCTGGAGGTCTTTTCACACAAAGACCCAGGAGGTCCCTTCACATGATGACCTAGAGGAAGTCCCTTCACATGATGACCCAGGAGGTCTCATCACATGATGACCCAGGAGGTCCCTTCACTTGATGACCCAGGAGGTCCCTTCACATAATGTCCCAGGAAGTCACTTCACACTATGACCCAAGAGGTTCATTCAAACGATGACCCAGTAAGACCCTTAAAATTATAACCCAGGAGATCCCATCACATGATGACCCAGGAAGTCCCTTCACATGATAACCCAAGAGATCCCTTCACACGATGACCCACGATGACCCAGGAGATCCATCACATGTGACCGAGGAGGTCCCTTCACACGATGACCCAGTAGGTCCCTTCACACGATGACCTGGCAGGTCCTTTCCCACTCTACCATTTTATGATTCTTTTATTCATCTGTAGTCAGTGTTTGTGAAAAACTTTACATGATGGAATTTTTTTAAAATATTTTTACAAAGTTGAGCTATGAAAAGCCGAGCAAATGCTGATGTTCGTTCATTATCAGTGGTGGCAGACAGGTTAAAGATAATTATTTTCTATTCTCTATTGATCTGAAGTTAATAATACACAAGAGAAAATGACTGAGTATATATAGTGCACGCTCTACATGTGTTGTATCCATTAGGTTTTCTGTGTGTAATGACTGTGTCTATGTCTCCCGTGTCTCTTATATGATTACATTGTTGGGTTTCCACCCGTCTGGCAGAATTTTCCTAAGAATTGGACAGAAATTAAAGCTTTCAAAAGCATCTTTCGAAAACATGAACATTTCTAATGTAAGTAATGTGACCGGAAAAAGATCACCTGTTCAATGACCCGGCTGCATTAGGGCCTGATGTCAAGAGCAACATTTACAAACTCAGACTTCTATAGTATGAAGTAGGTTTTCTTTATTGTTGTCCCTTTCTTTTCCCTTTGGTTTTGCTGGACACATTAGACATTTTCTTTACTATTGGGGCTGATATCGTTATTGATAATTATAATTTTTAAATTACTTTTAAGGTATTTTGTTCTTCTAATACTGACTAAGTAAAGAGTCCTGTAATTCCTCCAACACAAAGGGCTCAACAATATCATGATGATCATTCAGGATCAAACTCATGACCCCGTTCTTTGTGTTCCTTTCACCTGTCCAACGAGCAGCAGCACATACACTTCTTCTCTGGGTGTTTATAATCTGTTATCTTTGCTTTAATCTTTTAGGATATTAAGTATCCTTATTTACACATTTATCTGTTTGTTGAGTTACCTTCCCCCTGCTGGTATTTCCTGCTGGCGATATTTTCAATTTGATATCCAGCCATTGTTCCAAATTTTCTCTCAGACAGTGAAACACTAGTTTATCTCTCTGCTGTTCAGAAGGTTTCACACTTGCATTGTAGCTTGTTTACGTCTTGAAGACTCCTGATCAGGTCTGTATCTCAATACTTAAATGGGGCATTGG
Source organism: Allobates femoralis (assembly GCA_033576535.1). Taxonomy (NCBI): domain Eukaryota; kingdom Metazoa; phylum Chordata; class Amphibia; order Anura; family Aromobatidae; genus Allobates; species Allobates femoralis. Next base: position 4,481,601 of record JARQOC010000004.1, read on the forward strand.
GACATGCATTAGCATCAGGTTTTCGGCAGCTCTGCACCACTGCGTCCTTTTGACCTCCTCCCCGGCCGCACACTGGTGGGATTTTGCGGCTCATGTAAAATCCTGATGCTTCCAGATGCATCCCACTGCGGCCAGAGATATAATGTATTTCAATAGATTCCAATCGGGAATTGTGCAAATCCATCTAACGGATCCCTTGTAACACACTGATCACGCCCAGAGTCTAGTTCCTGTACCCCACTAGTAACTACCCCCGCCTCAGATAAAGGGCTTGTGTCCTGTGTTTATTGTAGACAAATGATAATAAAATTGATTGCGTACATGTTTATAATATGGGGGCACCTGGTCAGGGGCTGCACATGCGGTCTAAAACCACTACTTTATCCTAATCACTGTTTGAAGTGTCGTCGGGTTTTGCCAGCACAGCGGGGCTTCTATGCCGCTTCTACACACAGAATTGTAAGAAGCGGCGTGCCTCCTACTCGATGGCCATTCAGGCAGCATATAAACGTGAGATAAATGCGCATAGGGTCTTATCCTTTTAACAAAGGTTTGTAGCGGTGTATATTAGGAACTGCTCACCTGGCTCAGTTGTGTCACCCACAACCGGTATAATCGCCTGTAAGATGGCTTGTAGAGAATGGCTGCTGCAGGGCCGCACCTTCACGATAACCGTGGAAACAGGAATGCTGTAATGGGACAAAATGAGGAAGGAGCTCGGATAGAGGCTCTGAAACGCGTAGGATAAAATAAAGAAACATCTGCCCAGTTAACTCCTTGTTTCCTGGTGATTCCTGGTGGCAGCGCGGGCAATTCGGCATTTTGTCCCATTACAGCATTCAGGCAGCATAGTCCTGAGTAGCCATTGTTTAGTCTACGGTAAGAGTTATTTCAGCCCTTGCAGGAACCAATATGGACTCCAGGGTCTGAATCTCTAGTCTGTTCAGGCATCGGCTGGGTCAGATGCAGTGTTTTCAGTGTTTTGCCTACTCTTCCCATGTAAGTTGATTGTACAGTCCTGAAGGTACCCTCACTTGATTTGACGTGAGCGCGCACGTTTCGGGCACTTTTTTCAGACTGCTGTGGAGCTGTCACACGTAGCAATCTTGCATGCGATCTCTGGCGATCCTGTGTTCCGGAATTCACCTGCAGAAGACCGGAAGCGATCTTCCCTTATCACATCACCACGATCAGTGATGTGGGTGTAGAGTTTGACCATGGCGAGGAGACAGGCTTGCCAGAGTGTGTGTTACACCGCAGCCTTACCACTTCGATTGGCTTACACAACTGCGTTACCACCAAGCCACCAATCACTGCAGACAGGACGCGGAAAACAGCACGCTCAGGCATGCCTACGGGATTGATTCCAGAATGTCTAAACTCGCTTTCTACATCGCTATCGCCCTGTCACACGCCACGATGCGCTGAAATCACCTGGTGGTTATCACCTGTTTTCACTGCAGTGCCGGGCAATCAGGCGACGCTCCACCGGCGATTTCTCACCGTAGAATTGCCCAGTCACACACTACTATGCACATGCAATGTGGTTTAGAATTCGGGAATTGCCAGCGATATCGCCGGTGATATGGCGGCGTGTGACGGTACCTTAACAGACTTCACTTCAATCTCTATCTAAACCTTCCTTCCCACTCTTCCTTAAAGATAACATAGTCTAAGTAAACATATTTTAAGGTGTTAATTCACGATATATAAGGTTGGAGTAGAACAATCATAACTTATTGGATAAGGAACATTTTTGATGTTTTGTGTAACATCCATGATACAAATGAATGAGAACTCAGCGCACAAGGAAAACCGGTTTATGCAGCTTTAATTTCTGGTGAATTAATTATTATTTCACTTTTATTTTCCTGTTACATAAAGGGAAATCATTCTTGCAGTTCCTCACCTCGGTGCACACAGGAGCTCAGGGGTCCATCAATAATGACGGATGGACAAGGTGATTCATAGAGCAAATTAAATTTAAAAATGTCAACTGGAATAATGAAAAAAATAATAATTTGTAATTAAATCGTAGAATTAAAATATGACTTTAATAATCCTTGTTAAAAATGGTAAAAAAGCATCTAATATATCTGAAGGCAGTAGACAAAAATCTACACATTTTGGGCAATTTATAATTATTTATCAACTATTAATCAAGTAATCATTATTGATTAGGAGCAGTGTTTCTTGCTCGAAACGCGTAGCTTGTTGTCTACTGTCTGTACATGTTTTTAATGCTTTTGTACCACTTTTAATGAGGATTAATAAGTCTTGATTTAATTCTCAAATTATTTTTGCCGATGTTTGATTCCCCCCTCTTTTCTATTACGTGGCCATGTAGACGTTGTTGAAAAGTCTCCATGCACAGCAGTCTAGTCATGTAATGTGTCTGGTGAGCTGTCACTACTGTCTCTCCAGCTTACCTATAGTAGAGATCCCCAACCTTTCTGACCTTGAGAGCCACATTTAGCTCTGATGGAGGATTGTAAGCCACATTAGGCACTGAGGGAGGGTCGCGAGCCACATTCAGCTCTTGAATCCTTCACAATAGCGACAGCCAGAGGCAGTGGCGTAAACTGAAGCTCATGGGCCCCAATGCGAAATATCCAACGGGGGCCCCCCAATTACTGCAAATCTTTAATAGCATTACTCTTTTTCCATAGGCCAAACAGACTTTTGGGGCCCCCTAGGCTCCAGGACCCAGGTGTGATTGCAACCCCTGCACCTGTTGTAGTTTCGCCCCTGGCCAGAGGCCACATTACTGGTATAATGACAGCCAAAGATTTTACACAGAAATACCAATGAGGTGGTATAGCAAGATCCAGGGATTCCTACCTTACCCCTATTCAGGTCTGTTCTTCTATGTTGGGCTACTCCAACAAATTCACCATCAGGAGATGCTCCTCATTACTCTGCTAGCTTGTCAAAAATCTCCATCCAAATCAATTAAAATTTCTGGTGAGCTTTCACTCCTTTTTTTCCAGCTTTACTAAAGCAGAGATCCCCAACCTTTTTGACCATGAGAGCCAAATTCAGTTATGATGGTGATCACGTGCCACATTAGGCACTGACAGTAGGTCATGAGCCACATTCAGTTCCCAAATCCCTCACAGTAGTGACAGTCAGAGCCCCCGTTACCAGTATAATGACAGCCAAAGCTTTTATACAGAAAACGCACTTAGGCTAGGGTAAGACCTGCGTCTGCCCTCAGTCTGCTGAATCCTTTTAGAACTTAGTCCAAGGCAGGCAGAACGCATAGCGTTAACGGCATGTAACGCTATGCACCGCCTGCCTATACATTGCTATAGTAACCTCATGCTTACCGCAGCTGTCGGCTGCACAGAGAATTCCTGGATATGTGCTATTGCAGAGCGCACAGGAAAATTCTGCAGTTGCGGTAAGCATAAGGTTACCATAGCAGCAATGCATAGGCCGGCAACGCATAGCGTTACATGCCGTTAACGCAATGCACTGAGCCTGCCAGAAACTAAGTTTCTAACGGATTTGGCAGGCTGAGGGCAGATGCAGGTGTGACCCTAGCCTTAGGCACAATACCAAGATCCAGGAGTTCCCACAATGCCCCCCTTAAGATCTGTTCTTCTTTATGGGGCCACTCATAAAAGACCCCATTTGTAGACCTGCTCTTCCTTACTTCGCTAGCCGATGTGAATGCACCAAGTTGACAGATAGCCGAAGGCCACACATCATGGACAGCCCCGATAGCAATATTAGGCTCCCGAGTGACAGGTTAAGGAGCTCTGGTCTACAGGTTGGATTTTGATATATTTTATAAAACAAAAGCCTGATACTGTGTACAACCAACAAAAATATATCCAGATTGGAGACTAACTTGGAATCATTTCTGAATTGTGTTTTGCCCTAGATGCCGGAGAACAATCTGACGGAGGTCAGAGAATTTTTCCTCTTAGGCTTTCAAGGCAGCCAGAACCTGAGAATGTTTTTATTCTTTTTGCTCCTTGTGGCTTATAACATTACAATATGTGGAAACCTCCTGATCATCACCCTGGTGTCCACCAGCAAGATCCTCCACACTCCGATGTACTTCTTCATCTCACAACTGTCCATCAGTGACATCTTGTTACCCACCGACATTGTCCCCAACTTGCTCCACATCCTACTGAATAATGGGGGAACCATTACTTTTATTGGCTGTATGACTCAGTTGTATTTCTTCTGTATTGCTGAATCTTCTGAGTGTCTTCTCCTCACGGTGATGTCCTACGACCGATATGTGGCCATCTGTAATCCTCTTCGTTACGTCTCCATCATGACCGGCTCATTGTGCATGAAGTTGGTCGTCATCTTCTGGTTTCTCAGTTTGTCAGTTTCATTCCTTTACATTAACATAATATTAATGTTAAAGTTCTGTGGTCAGAACATCATTGACCACCTGTTCTGTGACCTTGTTCCCTTACAGAACATTGCATGTTCTGATACATTTCCTATAAAACTACAAATATACTTATTAAGCGTACCCTTTGTGGGAATTCCCAACCTAATAATTATTGTTTCATATGCTAAAATTGTCCGCGCCATGTTACAGATTTCATCGAATCTCAGTAGACAGAAAGCCTTCTCCACCTGTAGCTCCCACCTCACCGTGGTCTCCATATTCTACACAACCCTCTCCAGTGTGTATATCCTTCCAAAAAGTAGACAAACATCTGGTGTTAATAAACTCCTATCCCTGCTGTATATTGTATTCACTCCACTGATCAATCCCATTATATACAGTTTTAGAAATAGAGATATTAAGAAAGCCGTGCAAGAAATCATTAAAAAAATGTTTGTACCATGTTACCAGGAGACAGCATAATACTCGAATCTGAGAGTCCTCAGCAATTGCTACCTTCAGATGGTGAATAATAGCAGCTTTCAAGACTCTAAGGGCCCCGTTACATCGCCGCCCATAACAGAGGCGACATGGGGGCGCGGCCTATCACCCCTACGTCGCCTCATGTGAAGGGGCGATGTCGCCGGTGCCGAGCGGTCGCCTGGTTTCAGAGCAGTGCACACTCATTTCATTATCCTTAGTGGTCGGTCCAAGATTTGAAGATTCCTCAGTTGATGAGAAATAAATAAATCCATGTGACACATTCATTCCTGCTATGAATGTGTCAAAGGTCATCATAAGTTTATATTGCCAGACTCTCCTGATTCTTTGGGATTTCAAACCACCTTTCTATACTAGTATTTTCATATCCATTATGGTGTGATCAGGGCTACAGAAATGATTGGCCACAGGTAGATCTGTTCTTTCTTTTATTGTGTGGCGATGAGTATTCATTCTTCTACGTTTCTGTCCTGTCTCCCCTACATACAGATCCCAGCTCACACATTTTGTACACATAATTAACTACACCACATTGGTTGCAGTGCAGCTGAAGTTACCTTGTATCTTGTAGTCTTAATCTGTCCCAGGAATCCTTATCTTCTCCGTTGTCATTATAGATGGAGGTTTTGCACCTGTTCTGGTTGCAGGGAAAGGATCCTGTTGTTTTTGGAGAGGACAGTGAGATTCTGACAATGAAGCTTATTATATTCGGGGGTTGCCAAAATCATAGAAGTGGGAAATATTGATTTTAGTCGGGCATGTTTTTGTAGGAGTGGTTGTAGTTTCCGTGCGGCTCCTCTTAGCACCTCCAGACATGGATTGTAGGTGACCACGAGAGGAACTCTGCTGTTTCTTCTCTAGTTTTGTAATGTAGCAGATGATTCCTTGATATTCTGGTGGATCTTGTAATCTGGTTCTCGATTGCTCTTGGATGGTCCCTGGTTCAAAAAGGTCTTTCTGAGGCCCCCAAGGTGATTGTCTCTGTCCGTAGGGTTGGAAAATATCCGATTGTATCTGATGGCCTGACTGTACACAATAGAGTTTTTTATGTGTTTTTGATGAAAACTGTCCCATTGAAGATATGTTGGATGGTCAGATGGCTTCCAGTACAGGGACGTCTCTTCTTTATTCTTCCGTAGCTTGATGACGGTGTCCAGAAAGCTGATTTCAGTGCAGGAGTAGTTGAGTGCTAGGTTGATGGTGGATGAAACTGATTAAAACTTTCATGGAACATCTTCAGCTGTTGCTCAGACTCCGTCCAGATGATTACAATATCATCGAAATAACGGTTCAAGTAGATTATCCAGTCAAATGAGCCCTCCCAAGATCAAGACACTGATACTGAAGCTCTGCCTGACTGTTACCAGGGAGTGACCATCAATCAATCCTCTGACTACAGACTCCTAGCTGACAGATCCGCTTGATCCGGACAGCAGCTGCATACCGGAGGAACAAGACACTAACAAGACCGATTGTGGTCGATATGTCATGTTACAGGACCATCTAAAGGTGAGCAAAATATCTGTTATTTATACTCAAGGGTAATACATCTGCACTTAGATCTGCGCCTGTTTTCTGGCTCTCCTTCCTCTCAGACCTACAGCTTCGGGGTCGAATATATTGATCGATATAGCGGTAGTAGGCCAGAGGCCTGATAGGAAGAGAGGATACAAAGTCACCTTCAAGCTTGGCCATGTAAAGATTTGCATAATGTGGTGCCATTTTGCTCCCCATTGCTGTGCCAGTCTCCTGTAAATATATGTTGTCGTCAAATGTAAAGTAGTTGTGCGTGAGGATGAATTTTGTAAGCTTCACCACGTAGTCAGCATCAATCCCTGTGTTTACCAGGAAGGTTTTGCAGCATTTAATCCACCCTGGTGTGGAATGTTGCTATACAGAGACTCCACATCCATGGTGGTGAGGATGGTTCCTTCTGGTAGAGGACATATTGCTGACAGTTTATTCAATAGGTCAGTTGTGTCCTGAATGTAGCTGGGTGTCTCTTTTACCAGGGGTTTGAGAACACCCTCTACCCACACAGAAACATGTTCGGTGAGGGGCCCACACATGAAATGATTGGTCTTCCTGGATTTCCAGATTTGTGGATTTTGGGAAGCATGTAGAATGTGCCTGTTCATGGACTTTCTGGTATCAAGTCATCAACTCTTAAGGATATGTCAGGAAGAAAACAGACCAGCTTGTTTAAATCATTGTAATAGCCCTGTGTTGATTAATGGCGGGTTTACACGTTGCGATATCGTAGTCCAATTTCAATGAAAAGTCACGTGGTTCGATCGTTGGACCCGATATCGTTCCTGCGTTGTATGGTGTGAACGTCCAATACGATGCAGAAACGATGTCAATGCGATATCGGGGATTGAATGAGCATGCTATTCAATGCTCCGATATTGAAGGGAGATTGGATTCGGATCGTGCTGTGTAAACGCCCAACTACGATGCGATTTGAAACGTCACCCATTCACTCCCATGTTAAAGGATCGTTCCTGGGTTGGGGGGCGTAGACATCGCACGGACGTTGTATTCCGATATCGCAGCGTGTAAACCGCCGATGCGATGCGGGAGAAACGTGCACTAATTGCGCGCTCCTGCGCCATTGAGTTGCGATATCGCAACGATATTGAAGCGTGTAAACCCACCTTCAGACTCCAATTTCTTGTAGTAGGGTGTGTCCGTCAGTTGTCTGCTGTTTGCTTCATTCAGGTTGTCTGATTGTTCATCATGGCTATTGCACCACTCTTGTCTGCAGGTTTGATGATCCTTTGACACATTCAGAGCAGGAATGAATGTGTTGCATGGATTTATGTCTTTCTACATCAGCTGAGAAATCTTCAAATCTTGGACCAACCACTAATCGAAAATAATAAAACTATCATTCCTCTTATCTCTGGATGATGATCTTTACTACCCCGGTTACTCCTCCACCCGTCCCTACACTGACCATTCTACTTGTGTATATATGTGTGTGTTCAGAATTTGTGTCATTATTAATCCTGATGAAGAGATCTTAGAGTCTCGAAAGCTTGCTCTGCTCATCATCTTTTCAATTAGCCATTAAAAGGTATCGACCACTGGGAATTCTCAGATTCTAATATTTTTCAAGAAATAATTGCAGAATTCTATAATCTATTGTCTGTAAAATAGGATAAAAATGGAATAATAAAAAATTATTGTAGCCAGAAATTAATTATATATAAAAACCAACTGTTTTGTTTGATTGACATTTTTAGAGATAAGTAAATATGACTTCTTTTGAAGTTGCCTTATATGTTTTTACAAAATCAGAATTTTTTCTATAAGCAACATGAAAACTAAGCCTCATCCAGCCTGGTCTTTCCATATCTCCAAGGCGCCAAACATCATCTTCCGCCTTCTGCACTTTACAATTCGGAATCCAGAGTAGAGTAAATCTCTAAAGGTCGGCACATTTCATGGCACCACAGTGCACGGTAGGACGCTAAAATGCGCGCTACCACGTTCATTTAGCTGTGGTTCCATCATGTCGTGACTTCACAAAGTATAACATGATCAGAAACTTGTAAGGTCCTCGTAACACGTCTGTTTAAAGAACCCACGTGTAGCACAGTCAGTTTTGGGCACCCATGAGTCCGTGTCTGTGTGTGTTATCCTTGTCTATAAAAGTTGAGAATGCGCAATGGGGTCTTATCTTTTTATGATCAGATAAAAGATGATCTAAATCAGAATCGCTCACCTGATAAGGTTGTGTCACACACAACCAGCTTGATCGCTCAGAAATGCAGCTGCTGCAGGGACCGCACTTCCACAGGTTACTGCGGTAAACAATCAATCATCCGGACGAAGTACCTCAGGTCCGCGCTGCTGCAGGATAGATGTAAATGATACCAGAAACACCGGGATGTCTGGTTAGATGAATAGCTTTATTTCCTACGCGTTTCGGAGCTGCTTGCCAGGCTCCTTTCTCAGGGAACATCATGTTCCGAAACGCGTAGGAAATAAAGCTATTCATCATTTTAACCAGACATCCCGGTGTTTCTGGTATCATTTACATCTATCCTGCAGCAGCGCTGACCTGAAGTACTTCGTCCGGATGATTGATTGCGTTATCCTTGTGTCATCCATGTGTTAGTGTGTGATGTGTACTGGAGAATAACTAGCAGAAATTTTTTTATGTATAAAAGATGTGCAAAGATGGATAAATGATGATGAAAGATATAGATAAATTAATAGAGAGAAAGATAGATAGGATAGACAGACAGACAGACAGACAGACAGATAGATAGATAGATAGATAGATAGATAGATAGATAGATAGATAGATAGATAGATATAATGGTACCTTTACACGCCGCTACAGAAGTTTGGAAACAACCGGGTGTCTCACGTGCACGAGCACGTTCCAACGGTTCCTAACGGTACCTGATACCGCCTTTACACGCCGCTACAAGGTGCTCTACAGAAGGTTTAATCTATCCCTGGAGGCACCGCCAGGTGCCACAAGTCACCTTCTGTAGAGCACCTTCCCTCATTTACAAGCCGCTACAGAAGGTAATATGGGAGGACCTGGGGCAACAGAGACAACACATAGGCGTGCCACAATTGTGGATTATGAGACGCTCGTATGATGATTGGACAAAGCAATAGCATCATGATTGGCCAGCCAGCGCAGGTAGGCTGGCTAATACATGATGCTATTGCAATTGTGTAGTGTGACCGGTCAGCTCCTTAAATATGCCGCCCTATGCAGCGACAACCAATCATAACGCAGGAGCTACCACCAATGATCGCTGAAGGGGGGCGGTATCCCGGAAGCTGTGTCAAGCCCCAGGGAGTTAACTAGGTGACGAAAAAAACCTTCCTGTACCTCATTTAGACGCCGCTACCATCGGGTTGAAACCAACCTGTTTTAGAGCACTGCTCTGAAACAGGTGTCAACAGTGACGGGTGGCAACAACCTACTTTACACGCCGCTACCTCGGGTTGTTTTGACGGTGCAAGATACATTTGTCTCCGACACCCGGTTGTTTCCAACCTTCTGTAGCGGCGTGTAAAGGTACCATAACACGCGGCAACATTTCTAGGGTTTCCACAGGTAACTTACTGGCTGCAGCCACTAAGTTACCTGTGGAAACCCTAGAAATGTTGCCGCGTGTAAAGGTACCATTATAGGTAGATAGATGTCAAACAGCTACATAATGTGTTCCTTATGTGTACTATATAACTAAGTGCCTTTCATATTGCATTAGATGGTGTTTAGTTTTTATGAGCGAATAGTGAAATACTTGGATTTGCCAAATTCTTACCTAGTTCTTTGTAATAATTGTGTATTCGTTCCAAACAGCGAGTACAATTAGGGATAAGCGAGTATACTTGCTACTATTTAGAACTCGCCGAATTGTAGCGGTATTCGGGTACTCTCTACTCTCCGAGTATCTTATGATTACTCGGGAATAGCGAGTAGTCCATTCACTTTCTATAGATACACTGCAAAAGTAGCCTAAAAGTGAATAAAAGTTGTTAAAAATAATAAAATTACATACTCACCTGTTCGACGCCTGCACCGGGATCGGCAAAGAAGACCTGCTTTGCCAGATGACAAGGACCTGTGACTTCCAACCAATCAGATGGCCGGTAGCGATCTGGCCAATTAGATGGCGAGACGTCACAACCAAGTGATCGCTAGCGGCCACCTGATTGGCCAGTTTGCAAGGTCCTAGGTGTACTGCCAGTATATCTATAGATACACTGCAAAAGTAATTGGACTCGCTATACTCACAACGAGTACTGAGTACCGGGACCTACTCGTTACGAGTATAGTGAGTCCAAATATTGCAGTACTCGCTCATCCCTAAGTACAATGTAATCAATGGGAAATGTGAGTAATTTTGTGCTGGACCTTACAAAGCTGTCTGGGGGCCTGAGGAGAAGGCTGAAATGGGTGAGAAAGTGATGAAACACAATGGGAAGAGCCTGGAGAATCTGCCTGCATCATTCCTGACTCACATATGGTTTGTAGGAATAGCTTTGTTGTAGTTTTACACCACTGTTAGAGATCTAGAGATCTACAGTTTAATATCGATGCCATGACTGTGGAACTGGACCCTTGTACATTTTGGGCAATAAAACTGGAAAAATGGCCTGAGCTCTTGGAGATCTTGTTGTGCCCCACAGCCAGTGTTCTCTTTGAACGTGTCTTCAGCGCTGCTGGTAGTGTGCAGAAGGATAAGCGCGCGCGGCTGTCCAATGACAGTGTAGACAGACTAACATTTATCAAAATGAACAAGTCATGGATACGCAAGGACTTTGTTCACCCCAGTGTCAGCCTGAGGAGACTGAACGGTTGTGAACTTTTCAATGTGCTGCATTAAACTCCACATTTCCATATTTCAACTCTGGGGCAATTGATACCACTTAAGTGGTGGCTGTGCCTAATTTTTTTTCAAAATGGAGACTTGTTGGAGTCTCCTTCCTGTTTGTTGCCTGACTTGATTTGGGCTCTCTGAGCTCCATACCTATTCCTGACACTCCTGCCCGTTTCCAAATATTCAACCTTTTTGTAAATCGAACCAGTGATTAAAAAATGTGCTGTATTCACATCCACCACTTTTGGGTGCTTTACTATTGCTGCCTTATAGCTTCTACAAAGGGCCGGCGCAGATCAAAGTGTAGCAACACTGTTAGGCTGGTTTCACATTTGCGTTTGTGTCTGCATGCGGAGGTCATGCAGACGCAAACGCAGGGCAAACGCTGCCATACTGATGTGAACGCAGCAGAGATTCTCCGCATGCGTTCACATCAGTATCAAGCCCGGCCAGCTTATCAGCGATCTCGGCGGCGGCTGGGAGGCGGAGATCAGCAGCAGAGGTCTCCTCTCGGCCGCTGCCGAGATCGCTGATTGGCCACCGGGAGAGATTTCAATGTGATCCGTAGCACTCTCCTGCCCTGTCATGCAGAAGACACAGCGGATCCATTGAGGTCCACGCATTTTTTGTGCGCTTGCTGCTAAGACAAGCTCCCGTGAACGTACAAAAAATGCAACAGTCTGCATTCGGAGGGCGCACAAATTACTGTTTAAATTTATAACATAGGAAAGCAAGTGCGCATGCATTTGTCTGCGTTCGGTTACGCTGTATTCCGAAAGCTAATGTGAAACCGGCCTTAGTTAGCGGTAAGGGTACCTTTACACGCCACTACTGGCGGGTGGATACAACCAGCTACTTCACGTGCACGAGCACGCACAAACGGTTACAAACGGTAAACGCGCCGCCACAAGGTGCGCTACGCTACGTGACATCTATCCCCGGATACACCGCCGAGTGCCATAAGTCACCTTCTGTAGCTCACCTTACCCATTTACACACCGCTACAACCAGATAATATGGGCGGACATGGTGCAGCAGGGACAGCACATAGGCGTGCCACAATTGTGGATTACGAGACGTCCGTACGCTGATAGGACAAAGCCAGAACATCATGATTGGGCAGGCATCGCAGGAGGCTGATTAATACATGACGCTCGAGCAATTGTGTAGTGTGACTGGTCAGCTCCTTAAATATGCCTCCCTATGCAGCGACTACCAATCGTAACGCAGGAGCTTCCACCAATGATCGCTGATGGGGCGCGGTAACCCGGAGCCTGTGTCACGCCCCAGCTACATACCAGGTACTTAGCCTGGTGTCGACACATCCCTTCTGTTCCTTCTTTACACGCCGATACAGCTGGCTACAATCGCCTGTGTAGCCACCTGTTTCAGGGCAGTGCTCGGAAACAGATGTATCTGTTGCCAGGTGCCTCCTACCGTCTTTACACGCCGCTACTACGGGGTATTTTGCCGCTACAAGCTACATTTGTAGCCTGTAGCTGGTTGTATCCACCCGTGTAAAGGTACCCTAATGGTGGTATATATTAAAACTGCTCACCTTTATGGAGTCTTGGAAAACAGTTTATAATAAAGGATTTCCTTTGGTGTGCGGCTCGCTAGGCCGGAGGAATCAGGTCTCTAGGAAGAGGATCCTGTTTGCAGAATGTGCCAGTAAGGGGCTTGATTTCAACGGCGCTTCCAAATGGCGCCAGGGATATTTCTTCAATCAAAGTTTTGTTAACAAATTGTACCCGAGGAAGGCTCAAAAAGACTTGAAACGCATTGTACTATCTCCACTACTGTACATTTAATAAAACTATGATTGAAGCAATTTCCCTGGCTCCATGTGGAAGCGCCGCTGAAATCAAAACTGATTTCCCTTTTTGTCACATTTTTGGGTGCTTAAAAGCGGTGATTGCTACATCTCCATTAATGTTTGCGTAAACTTGTTTTGGGCATCAAACCTGGTTTTGGCAAATGTGCTGTATACACATGAACAGTTTTTGGGACCTAAAAAGCATTGCTTGGTCATTATCCCCTGTCCACTAGGCCTATACAAGTCACTGACCGACCTGACTAGTTTTTCCTGTAATACTCCACAAAACTTATAGTTGTCCACTAGAGATGAGCCACCACCCTGGTGTTCGAATTCGATTTGATTAGTCAAATTGGGGGGGTGTTCGTCGAATGTTCTTCGAACACCGTCAAACACCATTGAAAACAATGGCAGACAAACACATAGAAAACACATAGAAAACACCTTCTAAGGTGTCCAAAAGGTGACAAAGTACTCAGAAGACACAACAAATACATGGAAAAGTGACAAGTACATATAAAAATATGAAAAGAAAAGAGCTGGATGAGTAAAAGGAGGAGACACAGATACAGGCATGTCATGCCCTTCTAAAATCATGTAAAACACAGCACAGGGACCCCAACAAGAGTCTCCATTTTTTCCAAAAATTTGGGCATCAATTACCCCAGAGTTGCAAGCTTAAAATGGTCGGTAATGTGACTTTTATGCAGCACATTCAAAAATCCACAAGCCTTTAGTCTCCCTATGTTATCTGTAAGATTTGTCACCAAAATCTAAGTAGAGTCCGAAAAATCAATAGTTTGAGTACTTCATGCATGAACCGTCACATGGATATGAAGCAAATGTCGCAGTGGGAAGCTCACTCTGCTACAATGCGGCCTAGCGGGGCAGGCCAACCAGCATCTGCCCCATCAAGTGCATCCGCGGCCTCTTCATCTTCTGTGACTGTTGGGACAGCAGTCACATATGCTTTACCAGATGCCCAGCGCCACTACTTCTCAAAGACAGCTGTGCCTGCGCTACACCAGCATGTCGCACACAACATCACTGCTTCCTTGAGAAACTCTGTGTGTGACAGGGTGCATTTCACCACAGACACTTGGACCAGTAAGCATGGACAGGGGCATTAGATGTCGGTGACTGGGCACTGGGTAACTATGGTGACAGCAGGAGAAGAGGCTACATTCCAAACCTTGCAGTCCCCACGAGTTGTACGTCAATCCTCTGTATGTAGAAGTTTCTCCACTGCTTATGCCTCCTCAACCTTGCCTCGGTCCTCCACCTGCGCCCAAAGCCTGTCTGGTAATGCTACCCGCGTTCTAACTGCGCAGAAGGAATCCAGCACACCTCCTTACTATGCTGACAGCAGGGCTCAACGACATCAGGCGGTGTTTACGTTGAAATGTCTGGGAAATGTGAGTCACACGCTGAGGAGTTGTGGTCAGCTGTGGAGACCGAGTTTCATCAATGGTTGTCTCCACTGAACCTGCAGCCAGGGAAGGCCATGTGCGACAATGCTGCAATGCTGGGTGCGGCCCTTCGCCAGGGCAATGTGACACACGTGGCTTGTATGGCTCACATCTTGAACCTGGTTGTCCAGCAATTTTTAGCCCACTATCCCGGTCTACATGGGCTTCTGTAGAGGGCATGGTCGCTGTGTGCTCACTTCTGCCGTTTGCATCCCGCAGCTCAATGACTTGCATCTCTACAGAAGTCATTCGGCCCGTCAGTTAACTGGCTGAAATGCGATGTGCCGACACGATGGAATTCAACTCTGCACATGTTGCAGGAACTGTGGGAGCACCGACGAGCCCTAGTGCAATACGTTATGACGTATAACCTGGGCCAACGAGATTCAGAGGCGGGGCAAATCACGCTACTGGAGTGGTCTCAGATCAAGGACCTATGCACCTTTCTGCACAGTTTTGAAATGGCGACAAAGATGTTTAGTGCCGACGATGCCATTATCAGCATGACTATTTCGGTCACTTACATGCTGGAGCTCACTTTAAACAGTATTCAGAGTCAGGTAGTGGGACATGAGGGGGAGGAAGTACAGGAGGAGTCGTATGCGGAAGGGATAAGAAGATCTCCAAGGTCCAGACGGTCGGCAGCACCAAGCATTATTTCTGCAGCACTGATCTAAACACCGCCCCCCCACCCCCGCACACTATACAATGAAATTGGATATTAACATTCAATAACAGTATTACTGTGAAAAGCCAGTTACGCTTTTGGTGAATGAACCGTTATTGAACATAACCTCGAACTGCCGAATTTGAAGCAAAATGTTCGCATTCATCGAATGACTCGAACACCGCCCATAACAAGTCGAATTTGAAATTGGCGAACATTTTGAATCGAACATCGCTCATCTCTATTGTCCACTTGTGTGTGGCGGGGCATAACATTGATGGGAGCGCTTGCATGAGCTTTGAGTTTATCTGGCCTACTAGCCCTTAACAAGTCACTGACCTACTTGACTAGTTTTTTTTGGTAATATTCCACAAAAACTTTTAGTTGTCCCATCTGTGTGGGGTGGGGCATAACATTGATAGGAGCACTTGCATGAGCTTTCAGTTTCTCCGATCCAGTAGGCCTAAACAGGTTACTGACCTACTAAAATAGTTTTTTCCGGTACTACTCCACAAAACTTATTTTGTCCCACCTGTGTGTGGCGGGGCATAACATTGATGGGAGCACTTGCCTGAGCTTTGAGTTTATCCGGCCACTAGGCCTAAATAGGTCAGTGACCTACCTGACTAGTTTTTTCGATAATATTCCACTAAACGTATAGTTGTCCCATCTGTGTGTGGTGGAGCATAACATTGATGCGAGTGCTTGCATGAGCTTTCAGTTTATACGGCCCAGTAGGTCTAAAAAGGTCACTGACCTACCTGAATAGTTTTTCCAGTAATACTCCTCGAAATGTATAGTTGCCCCACCTGTGTGTGGCGGAGCATAACACTGATGGGAGCGCTTGCATGAGCTTTAAGTTTATCCGGCCCACTAGGTCTAAACAAGTCACTGACCTACCTGACTAGTTTTTTCGGTATTATTCCACGAAATTTATAGTTGTCGCACCTGTGTGTGGCGGGGCATAACATTGATGGGAGCGCTGGCTTGAGCTATCAGTTTATTCGGCACAGTAGGCCTAAATAGGTCACTGACCTACCTCTCTGTTATTTTCTGTAATACTCCAAGAAACTTATAGTTGTCCCACCTGTGTGTAGCAGGGCATAACATTGATGGGAGTACTTGCATGAGCTTTGAGTTTATCCAGCTCAATAGGCCTAAACAGGTCACTGACCTACCTGAATATTATTTCCGGTAATATTCCACAAAACTTATCGTTGTACCACCTGTGCGTGGCAGGAAATAGCATTAATGGGAGCACTTGCATGAGCTTTGCGATTATATGGCCTAGTAGGCCTAAACGGATCACTGACCTACCTGAATAGTTTTTCCAGTAATACTCCACGAAACGTATAGTTGTCCCATCTGTGTTTGGCGGGGCATAACTTTGATGGGAGCGCTTGCATGAGCTTTCAGTTTATCCAGCCCACTAGGCCTAAACAAGTCACTGACCTACCTGACTAGTTTTTTCGGTAATATTCTATAAAACGTATAGTTGCCCCACCTGTGTGTGCCAGGGCATAACATTGATGGGAGCGCTTGCTTGAGCTTTCAGTTTATCCGACACAGTAGGCCTAAACAGGTCACTGACCTACCTGAATAGTCTTTCTGGTAATACTCCACAAAACGTATTGTTGTCCCACCTGTGTATGGCGAGGCATAACATTGACGGGAGCGCTTGCATGAGATTTCCGACCCACTGGGCCTATTCAGGCTTCATCCGTCTTCTTCCGGCTTCCTCTGGTCGGCGCAGGCAATGATGTCATTGCCTGCGCCGACCAGAGGAAGCCGGAAGACGCTGGATGAAGACGGAGGAGCGCGATGGCAGCGGCAGGGATGGCGGCGACAGGACAGTGATAAGTATAATGATTTTACTTTACAGGTTTGTGGAGCAAGGGAAGGGGGGGCCCTGGATAGTGATGGGGGGGCCCTGTATACTGATGGGGGTGGCGGGTGGGCTGCTGCTGTATACTACCACTGGGGCTGCTGTATACTACCACTGGGGCTGCTGTATATATCTCTGGGGCTGCTGTATACTACCACTGGGGCTGCTGTATACTACCACTGGGGCTGCTGTATACTACCACTGGGGAGGCCTGTATACCACTGGGGCTGTATATACCTCTGGGGCTGCTGTATACTACCACTGGGGCTGTATATACCTCTGGGGCTGCTGTATACTACCACTGGGGCTGCTGTATACTACCACTGGGGCTGTATATACCTCTGGGGCTGCTGTATACTACCACTGGGGCTGCTGTATACTACCACTGGGGCTGCTGCTGTATATACCACTGGGGAGGCTGCTATAACACTGCTGGGGCCTGTATATACCACTGGGGAGGCTGCTGTATACCACACTGCTGGGGGCTGTATACTACCACTGGGGAGGCCTGTATACCACTGGGGGGGCCTGTATACCACACTACTGGGGGCTGTATACCTGTGCTGGGGTCCACCCTCGGCTTATACATGAGTCAATAGGTTTTCCCAGATTTTGGGGGCAAAAGTAGGGGGGTCGGCTTATACACGGGTCGGCTTATACATGAGTATATACGGTACATAAAATCAACATTCACAGGGTAATAGACAATGGACGATTAGCATAATTAAGTTCTCTGGCCTTCTATGACAAACACGTTAGATAATTACATTACCATGCTAAACTTAAACCACAGTAATTTATGAAAATACTGTGGGAAATTCTCCTTGGCCATTACAAGTTTGCAAACCGAGATTCAATACTGTCTGGGTTACATAAGAAATCATTGTATGTTCTACATTGAAGGAGCCCATTTCGTCACACCTCCCCTCCAAGATAGGTTGGAGAAGCTCCTCCAAATGGCTCAGAGATTTTCATTGTCAATATTCCCCAGATTATATATGAGTACTTGTTGATACTCTAGTAGTTGGTCCAATGGAGAATGTGCTTTGTCTTTAAAAAAATTAACCTTGGGGGTTGTGTCACAGACAAACAGGAAGACATCATGACAAGGACTTCCAATGACAAAAACTATTTATGTAGAATTACTCTAGTAGTTGTGGCCCTTAATTCAAGTTTTCAGAGGGCCATCAATCAGCAAGAGTCAGTGTGAATTGCTTTTGAATATGTATCCCCTATCTCAGTCACAATGTGGGATAACCCAGTGATGTTCTTCTGCCCACAATTGTCACTGACTCTTAATTGATATGAAATGTGTGTCCCCTATAGCAGCCACAATGTGGGACAGCCCAGGAATGTTTTTGGTCCTCAGCAACCTTAAAGTTAACTGAGGCTTTTGTATGCGTGTTAATCTTCACGGTGGGTTGTTGAGGAGCCAAATTCAAGTCTCTTAAACTACGAAGTATATCCAGGATTCAAGGACATCTCTGTACCGTGTTCCAATACATGTAAGTCTGTGACCTTAATAGGCCTGTGGCGCGTATTACCCCACAAATAGTGAGTGGTACAGAGCAAAGCTAACCACCTAGTGTGGGAAAGGAAGTGTTCCAATACATGTAAGTCTGTGACCTGAATAGGTATGCGAAGAATATTTCTAATGCGTAGAAAAAATGTCAAGAAAATAGACCATACAGCAACCAGCAACATTTTGGACTAAATTTAAGGGCAACAACACTTTACGGAAATAGAGACACTCACCTCATTTTAGACCCTGAACATCCAGGGCTGGTGTTTTTGGCCAGCAGTAGTGACCCTAAAATGCTATCAAATATGCATCCCCTATATCAGTGTGGAACAGCTTGTGACAATGCCATCCAATGAAAAACATTATTCATGCAGGACTACTCTAGTAGTTGGTCAAATGCAGAATGTGCATTGGCTTTCCAAAAATTAGACCTGGGGGCTGTGTCGTAGATGCATAAAGAGACAAGGACCTCCAATGAAAAATATTGTTGATATTGGACTACTGGCGTAGTTGGTCCAGTGCACAATGTGCATTGTGTTTCCAAAAATTTGCCCTATGGGCTTTGTCTTAGTTGACGCATGAAAACACCATGACATGGGCCTCCAATGACAAATATATTAATGTAGGACTACAGTTGCAGTTTGTACAGTGCACAATGTACATTGTGTTTCAAAAAAATTAGCTCTAAGGACTATGTCATAGTCGACACAGGAAGACATCATCACAAGGGCCTAAAATGCCAAACATTCCTTGAACACCCAATAATTAATGGGAACTGAAGCATCAAGAAGGATGCAGGTATGGTCATTGAAGTACTCCTTGACCATATTGGTTAACTTCTCTGCCCTTTGCATTGTTATACCCACAGATAGCCCTTACTGATGTGTTGGAAACTGACCCAGTTTGTGTACATTTTCCCCCCACCACAATTGCACCTGGTGTGTGTGTCTCTACCCAGTAATCTTTGCTGTTGAAAAGAGCCAGTACCCTCTGCCAACAGCATTGTCTGAGGGTGATCTTTCCAGCAATAGATCTATAATGGATCTCTTTAAAGATTCATTAAGAAACTCTTTCTGACTCCAAAATGAGATATGGAAACTTCTCAAAACAACTTGTTGCATTAACAGCAAACATCCCAGTGCAACCAAAAGGGCAATTCCGATATCTCAGTAAAACGAGTAAAACGAGTAGTCTCTGATGTAGCCACACGAGACACTTGTTTACAAGAGATGAAAACCAAATTCATCGAAAGGGGTTATCCTAAAAACGTTTTACAAAAATGAAGATCACATGTTCCAGAAACCAGACAGCAACCAATCATATTCCTTTTGTTTTCACTTACCATCCGTTCATATATAAATTACACAGTTCAATAAGAAAGAACTGGCCTCTACTGTCCACAGGCTTTCCAAATATACCAGAATTCAGACAACCCTTCTTGCCATGTTTCAGGAGACCTCAGAACCTTAAAAATCTGCTTGTGAGAGCCGATATAGGCCCCTCACACCCCACACAATAGAGATTCTTGGGTACACCAAAACATGGTACATTTCCATGTATACATTGCCAACAATGTAATAACATTCAGATAGGTGAATTTTTTAGCAATCCACACACTCCATAAAAGAGCACTACACCTGCGAGTCCAGGAAAGTTATCTACATCATCAAATGTCCTTGCGGCCTCTTATGTGTTGGCGATACCGCATCTCCAAGCACGAGTCCACTATCAGGACACGTAATTTGCTACTGCCCGTACCACAACACTTTGCCTCTTCTGGCCACAATATATCTAAACTAAAATTTCAGGTGATTGAGCAGGTCAACCCACAATGCAGGGGCGGTGACCATATCAGTCTTCTGAAAAAATGGGAATCCTACTGGATTCATGCGCTAAATACCTTATCACTAAGGGGTCTAAATGGTGAATATGACATATTTATTTTAGCTAAGTATATTGAGTGTAAAATTAAAGATTGTTTTTTGACCTATCATGCCTTGGTTAATAATTCATTCAATTAATTATGTATCTTTTTAAATCAATTATACTTTCTTATTTATCACTGATAAATTGTATACAAAGAGACCCCTAATGTATATATGACTGTTGTTTTCAATCCTGATTTTAATAACTTTCTTCTCTCTTCTTAGGAGCGGATGTGAGCCCAGATCCTCATTCCTCTAAATCCTTCCCGGCTCCCCTTTTCCTATCCTAGACTGGATAAGTTCACTTATGCACTACACTGAACCTTACTTCTTTCTTTTTTCTATTTTTCCCCTCTCATCTACAGCCCTTCATAATCAAAACTAAATTATTACTTTGCCTTCTTCCTTTTTCTCAAATTTATTGTTCAAATTGTAATTAGAGGCAAAGTGTTAAGTAGAAAAGGGGATACATTTGTGAAAAAAAAGGCAAAGCAATTCGCCTTTTTCTCAAATTTATCCCTTTTTCTACTTAACACTTTGCCTCTAATTACAATTTGAACAATATCCCAGCAACCATGCAGTTCACCTAGGCAGATACAGCACTGTTCAATTGGCTTGTTTACTCATTAAGCCATTTACATTAAGTCCTCTATTCACAGAAAGCACTTAGGCTAAATATCTATCTTGACAGCGGTGGCGCATGCGCGCCAAAGCGCTTAGAATCACTTCCGCAAACATCTCCTAATTATAGCACGCCCATTGGCGATTAGACAGACGGTCTCTGCTCAATCAGTGCAGATGCCATAACAGCGGTGGACGCCGCTAATACAACACGCCTCCTACAGCAGCACTGAGGCCAAGGTAAAATTAACTCCATATTAGACAAATCACTTTAGTAATTGCATAAGGCTGGCTTCACACCACGGCAAGGTCCGGGGCTGTCTGGCGTAAACCAGACAGCCCCGGACCGGTTTTTGGCCCGATAGTAGCCTATGGGGCCGGATGGCAGCTCTCTGACATCCGGTTTCATCTCTGCAGTGGAATCCGGGAGAATTCGGATTATTCTCACCGGAAACAAAAATGTTGCTTGCAACGTTTTTGTGTCCGGGGAGAAAAATCACCCCAAAAAGCCGGATCCCGGATTCTCCCGGATCCAGTTCTCCCTAACATCGGAGCCTATGGGGCCAGATTGCCCCAGTCCGGGTGAATCCGTGAACCGGATGCCGGCGGCTGCACGCCGCTGTTGTTTCAGGACCGCGGCTAGCTCCATACTAGCCGCGATCTTGAAAGATCAGCAGCTGCAGCTGCAATTACAGCCATCCGACTGCACATAGGACCGGAGGGCACATTAGCCCTCCGGTTCTGTGTGCTGATCCGGTCCGAGGGCTGTCAGGTTCATGCCTGACAGCCCCGGATCGGATCTTACCGTGGTGTGAAGCCAGCCTTACCAGCCTTTGAACTTAGTCTAAAACCATGTATTTAATCATTTTAGGTTATGGTCTGCATACTTAGGAGTCATTAACTCCTATTGCACCAATAAAGTTATTTTCTCTTCAGCACTCTGTTAACACTTAATGCTTTGTTTCTATCACAGTTTCTATCTCATGGTCACCCTACGGATCTATTTAACTACATATCCTGACATTTATTTCCTTACTCTTGGTGCTGGCTCTACCTCCAGAGTCCTCCTCCCCTTCCCTTCAAACCTTACCTCGTACCTGCCCCCATAGCTATCTGTTTCCAACAAGAAACTTTATCTTTTATGTAATTTTTTCTATATATGACCCTAAACTCAGGGACATACAGGGACAATTCAAGTCTCTAATACTCTGGTTATGTATTTTACCACTAATACCGAAATGTCTCTTAAACAGTTGAATGTAAAATGTTACTCGCATCCAACCTATTGGGAGTGCCTTGTACATCTATTAACTGACACATAGTGAACGACTGGAGAGGATGGTGCAGGAATATCTAGAGCCCACTATCCATGGCATCTGACCCTCCTCTCCTCTGACAATGGCTTATGGGGGTCGGCTGGGGGCTGAACCAGCTGCACCACGGTAGTTCCACCCCTGATCTGACTGTCCCCTGAAAGTGTAGACCGCCTAACTTTCATCAAGTCATGGATTGCCAATGACTTTTCTACCCCAGTAGCAGGCTTGGCAGACTATGAGATGTTGTACTTACCAGCATGCTGCATTCATTTCACCATTCTCCAATTTTTATTCTGGGTCAATTGAGGACACTTTGGTGGTATCTGGCCATAATTTTTTGAAATGTGGAGGCCCTTCTTGTCTGTTTGCTGAATTTAGCATGGTTATGTGAGTACAATGCCTACACCTTTGACTCATTCCCCGTAACTCATGAATGTTTAACCTTGAAATGCTCGGCCAGGCCCTATTCCAGACCCTGTGCCATGCATGTAGGCTACACATTCTCCAACTTTTATTCTTGATCAATAGATGCCTCTTTCATGCTATCTGGCCATACTTTTTTGAAATGTAGACACTCTTTTTGGGGTCTCCTTGTCTGTTTCCTGAGTTTAGCAGGACTCTGTGAGTATGATCACAACCTGAATCTTGAATTACTGGCCTTGTCCCATATATCCATAATGAACAAAGATGAACATTTTAACTCTGGGAAATAGATGGCACGTTTCCTTGTGTTTGTCCCTAATTTAACCTGTCTTTGGCAACTTTTGTTCCACTTTGGAGCTTTTTTTCTCGGCCCTTGATTTTGCCTCCCATTGCTTTCGATGATGTTCAGACGTTTGGTGAACTGTTCGCCATTTTTGTTCGTTCAACGTTGCCCATTTGGGGAACGGAACCGAATTCGAACTTCCAAAGTTTCGCTCATCTCTAGTCATCAGGACCTAAAGCACTTAAGTCCTGATGTGGTCAGGGGTACCAAATAGCATTATAAGGCCACTAACCATAAACAATCATTCGTGCTCCACAAAATCCAATTACAGTCGGAAAGAGGTTAAAGATGTTATTTTTCTATTATATAATTACAAAGTTAATGAGACACAAGAGAACATTAATAACAATCTCCATGGAATGACTTCACACAATACCCCAGCTCCAGACTGAGTATATATACAGTGTACTGTACACCTGCTCTATCCGTTAGGTTCTCTGTTTGTATTGACTGTATCCATGTCTCCCGCACCTCATATTTAACCACCGGTCTGGCAGAAATTTCCTCATGGGACAGAGAAAAGATTTGAAACAGTTATTTTCCATACATGAACATTTCTAATGTAAGGTGACGTGAAATGAATTACCTGTTCTATCACCTGGTTATACTGGGGCTTGATGTCAAGAGCAAAATTTGCAAATTTAGGCTCCATTTCTTTTTTATTTTGCAGGACTCATTAGACGTTGTATTTACTCTTGGACCTCATAACTTAATTGATTAAAAATATTTTATTATTTTGTAAAGCTGCTTTGTTCAATTAATTCCAACCCAGAATTGAGTCCTGTAATTCCTTTGTGCACAGTGATGCCTCATATGTGGGCATGGTACAACATAGGGCTCTACAATATCCTGGAGAACAAAGGCTTTGTCTTTCGTCGGGGCTCGAACCCTTGAACCTGTGTTTTGTGGCTGACTTATATATCCACTTAGCAACCGCAGACACACCTTAATTATCCTTGCTTCAGTCTTTTAAGGTAACAGGTATCTTTATTTAGTCAGTTTCTGTCCAGTCACCTTTCAAGTGAAGCTATAAATACCTTCCCCCTGCTGGTATTTCCTGCTGGTCATATTCTCGGTTGGATGTCAAGCCATATGGTGGGTTTACACGTCGCGATATCGGCCCGATATCGGAGCCAACGACGCGGGAGCGCGCTTTTCCCGCCATCGCATCGCCGGTTTAGACAGCCCGATATCAGGATACAACGTCCCGACGATGTGTACGCCCCCCAACCCAGGAACGACCAGTTAACATGGGAGTGAATGGGTGACGTGGGCGTACACATCGTAGTTGGGCTGTCACACGGGACGATGCAGCTACAACGGCCATCCGATATCGGGCGGTTGAATAGCACGCTCATTCAACCCCGATATCGTTTTGGCATCGTTCCAGCATCTCATTGTACGTTCAAACCGTACAACGCGCGAACGATATCGGGTCCGACTCCCGAACCACGTGACTTTTGGTCGGAGTTGGGTCGGAGTTGGACGCCGATATCGCGACGTGTAAACCCACCAATAGAGATGACGTTTATGTCAGAGAGTGGAAGACCAGCTAGGGTGTTATCTCTCTACTGTTTGTGCTGTTCACTCTGCATCCATCTTCTGTTTCTTGTTAGGAAGTAGGCAGGATACTCTCTAGCACTACATACTTTATACTTTCCTTTGTTAATTTGTATTTTGTTTTCATTCTCTTCGAGATCTCTTTTCATCTCAGCACTTCTTCCTTCCTACCTCTGGTTTAATTGCTCTCTGCTCTGCTTTCCAATTCCTTAAAAGGTATATGAAAAGCTCTATCACTCTAAGGGTACCGTCACACGGGGCGACGGTTGCGGCGATGTTGCCGGCGATGCGCGGGAGCGCGCATCCCTGGCAACATCGCCGGGGAGATGTCACACGGAGCAACTTACCGGCGATGTCGCCGGATAGTTGCCGCGGCTATTGCTCGCTGGGTTACCCAGCAACCCAGCGAGCATTAACTCGCAATGTTGGAGATAGGCGGTGTCGCCCGCAACATTGCAGGTTGACGCGTTACACAGGGCGATCAGGCATGATCGCCTCAGCAACATCGCCAGGTTTCCCAACGTTGTTGGGAAACCTGGCGATGTTGCTCAGGCGATTCATCGCCGGATTATCGTCCTGTCACACGCGGCAATTCGCCGGTGATGTCGCCACAATTAGGCCAAGCCCCTGTGTTCCCGGCAACATCGCCGGCGATATCTCCCCGTGTGACGGTACCCTTAAGGCAGCATAGTCCGAAGTATCCATTGTGTAGTCTATGGTTAGGGCTGTTCCAGCCCATAAAAGAACCACTATGGACTGTGCAGGAACCAGTTGCAGTGTTTTCAGAGTTTTACCTATTTTTCCCGTGTGAGTTGATTACACAATCATAACTTGACCTTTGCATGAACCTTCCTTCCCTCTCTTCATTACAGATAATGTTTTTTAAGTGTTTTTTTAAATTATTTATAGGGTTGGAGTAGAACAAGCAAACTGTTCGGGTGAGGAAAAGTTTTGATTTTTTTCTGCAACATACATTTTGCATGATACAAATGAAATAGAACCCAGAGCAAAACTGGTTTATGCAGCTTTTTTTAATGGGTTATTATTTACTTTTATTTTTTTTACTTTCTTTTACTGTTCTTTGGCTTGGTACACACATCCATCAATAATAGCATGTAAGATACAATGCCTTGCGAAAGTATTCACCCCCATTGACATTTTTCATGTTTTGCTACCTAATAACCTGAAATTCAGCTAGTTGTTTTGTGGGATTGCCTTAATTTAGGTAAAGAACATGCCTACAACTGTGATGATAAGGGTGTGTGCACACGGTTCGGAGGAGCAGCTCCTCCGGACCTTAGGGAAGCCGCGGGTGCCCGCAGGGAGACCGCAGCCGCCCTGTGCCCACCATGTGCGGCAGGTGCAGGGCGGCTTCTCCCTGCAGTCACCCGATGGCAGCCGCTTCCGACTCCGCAGCATGAAATGAATATGCTGCGGAGGAGCGGACTGCCGGCAAACCGCACCGCAGCTCCAAAGACGCTGCGGCCGGGTAAAGCATAGTGAGGATGGGATTTCTTGAAATCCCATCCACTATGTTAGTACTGTACTACACAGCGTTTTGGATGCAGCACAAAGACTCTGCATCCAAAACGCTGTGTATCTGGATCAAGTTTTGTTTTTAATGTGAAGCAAAGAACCAATACAACAGTATAACTGAATCTTCACCATGCTTTACTATTCACCCCTCTAATTAGGAATTTATAGAGCTTCTTTCTCTTGCAATTACGGCTGTGATTCGCTTTGGATACGTCTCTATAAGCTTTCCATATCTTGCCGCTGGGATTTTTGCCCATTTCACAAGGCGACACTGCTCCAGCTCCTTCAGGTTAGGCTATGTTCACATCTGCATTATTGTAAAATCCGTTTTTTCACTGTTCAACTGCTCAGTTGGCGTTCTGGATGTCGGACAAAGAAAATGCTGCTAAATATGGTCATAAACATGCCTGAAGTGCCGGATTTGTCTGGATCCGGCATAAAAAAGATACAACCAGAAAACATCACACATTTCCGAAAGTCCATAGGAAATTTATTGGTCAGTAACACAATGTTTCCAGATCCGGTACTTTTTTTTCAAAAGGCGTAATTCTGCCTGATTTGAAAAATATTGATGTAAAAATACCGTTTTACGGTTTCTTCTTCTGAGCAGTAAACTTCACGTCTGACCACAGTTTCTTTTTTAAATTCAGGTCTGGGCTCTGACTCGGTCACTCCAATACATTTACATGTTTCCCTTTACAGTATTCGAGTGTTGCTTTAGATGTATGTTTAGTAGGGATGAGCGATTACCGCACTATTCAGATCGCAATACTCGCAACAAGTAGGTCCCAGTACTCGGTTCTCGTTGCGAGTATAGCGAGTCCGATTACTTTCGCAGTGTATTTATTGATACACTGCGAAAGTACCCTAAAAATGAATAAAAGTTGTTAAAAATAATAAAATTACATACTCACCTGTCCGACACCTGCACCAAACCGTCCCAGAAGACCTGCGATCACCGGACAAGGACCTGTGCCTTCCAGCCAATCAGATGGCCAGTAGCGATCTGGCCAATCAGATGGTGACACGTTACAACCACGTGATCGCTAGCGGCCACCTGATTGGCCAGATTGCAAAGTCCTGACAGTACACCTAGGACCTTGCAATTTGGCCAATCAGGTGACCGCTAGCAAGTATACTCGCTGATCCCTAATGTTTAGGGACATTGTCTTGTTGAAAGGTGAGACCTCCACCCATCTCAAATCACTGATAAGCTGAAACAGGTTTTGATCAAGAATATCCCTGTGTTTTGCACCATCCAATTTTTCATTCAACTCAGCCCATATTACCGGCTCTTGAAAAACCTCTTACCAGCATGCTGTCACCGCCATGTTATACTTTAGGGATGGTATTCTTGGGGTGGTGGGCTTTGTTGGTTTGCTACAAGACATTGCATTTGCCTTGGTGGCCAAAAAGTGAAATTTTGAGATTTCCAGGGACAATATGCTGTCGGTCCGCGCCGCCACAGAAAAACACTTAGTCGAAGGCTTCAAGTTATATCACATTTATTGGATCCATCCATCGCGTTTCAGAGCCTGCTATGCTCCTTCATCAGGGAGGGTATCTGATACACTTCCTGATGAAGGAGCATAACAGGCTCTGAAACGCATTGGATGGATCCAATAAATGTGATATAACTTGAAGCCTTCGACTACGTGTTTTTCTGTGGCAGCGCGGACCGACAGCACATTGTCCCTGGGAATCTGGATTGTTGACTGCATTGCACGTGGAAGTGTGGGTCCAGCAGCAGCCACCATTTTATATCTACTATACTGGCTGTGTGTTACACAACTTCACAAGGTGAGCAGTGTCCATCATGGTTTCAAAGCCGTCTAACCTTTAAACGATAAGTCCCTATTTGCGCTTGCTTTCTTTACAGCGTTACTGAAAAGTAAAATTTGGGTCTCATATGACTACAGTAGCTTGCTTAATACATTTGGAAGTATCTCACATGCAAAATCTAAAGGAGCCTTCCAAATTTTGGCTGTAAGTAAAGGTTTTCTTCAAGCCAATCTTCCATAAAAGTTAGCTGTTTGGAGAGTACAGATTATCGTGCTGCTTTGGATGGATACTCAAGTCTCTGCTGGGGAACTCTGTAGCTCCTTCAGGGTTACATTTTATCTGTATGCTGAGTCTCTGATTAACGCCCTTCTTGCCAAAGCTGAGAGTTTATGTGGGTGGCCCTTTATTTGCAGTTGTGTTGTGGTTCCATATTCTTACCATTTGATAATGAATTTACTGGAGCGCTGGGGGATCATCGGACATTGGGATATTTTCTTAGAACCCAACCCTGAATTATATTTCTATACACCTTTGTCTCTGCCATGTTTGGAGCTCTCCTTGATTTTCATGGTTTTGTTTGGTGATCTTCTTGGTCTTAAAGGTGTTGTTTGGAGATATATATGGTTTTCATGGTGTTGCTTGGGGACTTCCTTGGTCTTCATGGTGTTCCTTGGAGATCCCCATTAATAGTGTTGCTTGGAGATCTCTTTAGACTTCATGGTGTGGTTTTGAGATCTCCTTGGTGTTCATTGTGTTGTTTTGAGATCTCATTGGTATTCATGGTGTTGTTTGGACATGTCCCTGGTCTTCATGGTGTTGCTTGCATATCTCCCTGGTTTTCCTGGTGTTCTTTGGAGATCTCCCTTGGTCTTTATGGTGGTGTTTAGAGATCTCTTTGTTCTTCATGGTATTGTTTGGAGAACTCTTTGGTTTTCATGGTGTTGCTTGGAGATCTCCTTGGTTTTTATGGTGTTGTTTGGAGATCTCCTTGGTCTTTATGATGTTGTTTTGAGATCTCCTTGGTCTTCATGGTGTTGTTTTGAGATCTCCTTATTCTTCATGATGTTGTTTTGAGATCTTGGTCTTAAGGTGTTGTTTGGAGGTTCCCTTGGTCTTCATGGTGTTGCTTGGATATCACTTTGGATTTCATGATGTGGTTTCAAGATATCTTTGGTCTTCGAGGTGATATTTGAAGATCTCCCTGGTCTTCATGGTATTGTTTGGAGATCTCTTTGGTTTTTATGATGTTACTTGAAGATATCCTTGGTTTTCATGGTGTTGCTTTGAAATCTACTTGGTTTTCATGGTGTTGTTTGGAGATGTCTTTGGGCTTTATGTGGGTTTTGAGATCTCCTTGGTCTTCATTGTACTGTTTGGATATCTGCTTACTTTTCATAGTGTTGTTTGGAGATCTCATTGGATTTCATGGTGTTTTTTGGAGATCTCTTTTATATCCATGGTGTTGCTTTGAGATCTGTTTGCTTTTCCTGGTGCTGTTTGGAGATCTCTGTGGTCTTCATGGTTTTGTTTTGGTGTTCATGGGATTGCTTGGAGTATCCCACATGCAAAATCGAAAGGAGCCTTCCGATTTTTGGCTGTAAGTAAAAGGTATGAAAGGTACAGATTATCATGACGAATGGATAGATACTCAATTCTCTGCTGGGGAATTCCTCAGCTCCTTAAGGGTTACACTTGAGTCTCAGATTAATGCCCTTAATGCCAAAGCTTAGAGTTTAAGTGGATGACTCTCTCTTTGCAGTTTTGTTGTGGTACCATAGTCTTATAATTTTCAAAGTGTTGTTTGGTGATCTGTTTGGTCTTCATGGTGTTGTTTGAAGATCTCCTTGGTCTTCATGATGTTGTTTGGAGTACCCTTTGGTCTTCCAGGTCTTGTTTGAAGACTTCCTTGGTCTTCTTGGTGTTGTTTGGTTAGTGGTGCCTTCTGCTTAATAGTACTGCAACCTCTATGGCCTTTCATAAAAGGTGTGTATAAATATTGACAGACCAAAGACTTGTAGATTTTACAAAGCAGGACTTACTTTCACTGAGCATGGGACTTAAAAAGGGAACTTTTGCATCAGAATTTTTTAGGGGCTTCATAGCAAAAAGGGGTGATTAGATATTAACATGGCAATTTTTAGATATTTTATCCTATAAATTTAATTTTTGTCTATATTTTTCTCATGTCACTTCCCAACTTACAAATCTGGGAAAAGGGAAAGGGAAAATGCTCACCCTCTCCTTCAACTGTGATCCAGGATATGGGTGCCAGCTCCAACTTTTTCCTTGACTTCCCCAACTTAGACTATTTAGTGCTGATGTATCACAAATCAGATTACAAAAATTCTTTAATGGAGGTTGTACTATAACAAAATAGGTAAAGGGTTAAGAGATTAATACTTTTGCAAGACACTGTATTTGACTGATAGACGAGGGGATTCAAAGTACAAATTGTATCTAAAATGCAAATCTTTATTAGTGTAAACATTACATAAAATAAGTGATCATTTATAAGTTTGTTAAAACTTATAAAGAAAAATAATTCATATCTGAATTATGTTTTGCTCTAGATGCCGGAGAAGAATCTGACGGATGTCAAGGACTTTTTTCTTTTAGGTTTTCAAGTTAGCCAGAATTTCAGAATATTTTTGTTTGTTTTGCTCCTTGTGGTTTACAATGTGACAATATGTGGAAACCTCCTGATCATCACCCTGGTGTCCACCAGCAAGATCCTCCACACTCCGATGTACTTCTTCATCTCACAACTGTCCATCAGTGACATCTTGTTGCCCACAGACATTGTCCCCAACTTGCTCCACATCCTACTTAATAATGGAGCCACCATTACTTTTCTTGGTTGTTTGGCCCAGTTTTATTTTTTTATTGTTGCAGAAGGATGTGAATGTCTTCTTCTGACAGTGATGTCCTACGACCGATATGTGGCCATCTGTAACCCCCTCCGGTACACCTCCATCATGACCGGCACATTGTGTGTGAAGTTGGTCGTCTTCTTCTGGTTGCTCAGTTTTTCTGTTTCATTCTTTTACAGTAAAATAATATCAGGGCTAAAATTCTGTGGTCCGAAAATCATTGACCATCTGTTCTGTGACCTTGTTCCCTTACAGGACATATCCTGTTCTGCTAAATTTCCTATAAAACTACAAATATATTTATTAAGCATAGTATTTGTGGGTATTCCCAACCTAATTATTATTATTTCTTATGTGAACATTGTCCGCGCCGTCTTACAAATTAAATCTAATCTCAGTAGACATAAAGCCTTCTCCACCTGTAGCTCCCACCTCACCGTGGTCTCTATATTCTACGTGAGTATCTCCATTGTGTATATTCTGCCAACAAATGGACAAACATCAGAAGCTAATAAACTCCTATCCCTGTTATATATTGTATTTACTCCACTGATCAATCCCATTATATACAGTTTTAGAAATAGAGATATTAAGAAAGCCGTACAAGACATAATTCAGAAATCTGTAATCTAGTGTCCATAAAATAACATAAAAATGGAATAATAAAAATAATTGTAGCCAGAAATTGATTAAGTACAAAATCCAACTCCTATAAAGCAGTGTTTAGATCATGTTTTGCGTGTTGTAGATTTTTACTAGTAGCATCTGTTGTTTGCAGGATATCGTTCCAAAAGGTGGTGTTAATACCAATTTCAAGCTGATTCATTTGTCTTAACAGTTCTTCTGCTTCACACCGTACACAGCTTTTTTCTTCAAATTCATCCGCAATCTGTTTAAAGGGAACCAACCACCCAAAATGACCCCCTTGGACTGTTTATATAGGTCCCTACACCCAGCACACCCATTTGCTGCAAGCGTTTTTGCTAAAAAAACTGTTTTATAGAAGTGAAGATCTACCTTTGTAAAGTTTATAACATTAGGACGAGTGGGCGTTACTTAACTCGTTCTCCAGCCGAGTTGCACCTGCCCGTCATCATCCTCTTCCCCATCGCTGCAGTGAAGCCCAGCCCTTTCTTCCTAGTCGCAGGCTGGTGCACGGGATCTCATGCCCATGCACACGTCATCAGCTAGAGCCGGGTCGCGAGCACACGCTCTGACTTCCTGCATTATCCACAGCTGAGCGCAGGAAGTCAGAGCGTCTGCTCGCGACCTGGCTCTAGCTGATGACGTGTGCATGGGCATGAGATCCCGTGCACCAGCCTGTGACTAGGAAGAAAGGGCTGGGCTTCACTGCAGCGATGGGGAAGAGGATGATGACGGGCAGGTGCAACTCGGCTGGAGAACGAGTTAAGTAACGCCCACTCGTCCTAATGTTATAAACTTTACAAAGGTAGATCTTCACTTCTATAAAACAGTTTTTTTAGCAAAAACGCTTGCAGAAAATGGGTGTGCTGGGTGTAGGGACCTATATAAACAGTCCGGGGGGGTCATTTGGGTGGTTGGTTCTCTTTAAGTACATTTTTAATCTGCTGATAGTCATGCTTAAGGGCCTTAGTAGCCTCAGCTCTGCAGGACCAACGTGTTATTGTGACACGTTTGAGAGTCAATTGCTGTTGCTGAGTCAATATTTTTCAAAGCCTCAGTCAGGAGCTGATCCCGAAGCGTTGAAACTGTGAAGAAAAGGAACAGCTTTTCAAGGAAGTCAAAAAAATGTACAGCACTCGAGTAGCTTTCTACAGCATTGTTAGCAACGAAATTTAAAGAGGAACAAGGAATCCAGGATGCAAGATTGTTCTTCTCTCTCACTTTGGCTTGCAGGACATTGTATTTGCCACTCATTGCAGATGCATTGTCATAACTTTGACCGCAGCAATTTCCCAGGTCTAAGTCATGTCTCTTCAAAAATTTCAACAAGGCATTGAACATGTCTTGAGTGCCATGACCTTTGTTTGCCATGAATATTACAAAGCGTTCCACAGGGTCATCTTTCTCCATATACTTCAATACAAGAGTTAGTTGGTCAACGTGAGCTGCATCGAGTGTGGAGTCCAAAGAGATAGAGTAGTATTATGGTTTGTTAACTCGAGAAAATTTCTCTGAAGACTTGAAGACCCATTACATTGATAATTTCTTCCATAATTTTAGATGACAGGTAGTTTGTATGACCCTTGCCACGATAGGCTTGAGTTTTGATATGCTGTGCAAGAAAGTCGTCATACTGGGCGATGAGTTCAAGAATGCCCAGAAAATGTTAATGTTTGTTAAATGTTCTTTATCATTAGAAACAGTTCACAGCAAGAGACGTGTATTTTACATGTTCTGAGATATTTATCCCTGTATTGGTGGGAGACCCCCGCTTAGAGGTTGGCCTAGGGCCAGGGCTCCTTGGCACCCCCCCCCCCCCCCCGGAATCCAGGCCTGGTGAGCTCACTCCTGCATCATTAGTTGTGACTTTTCAAAGTATAAATTTTTAATCAAAGGCCACCTAGGTGTACGAAAGCAGAAAAATTGACTGGATTAATTGGTAGGTGGTAGAGTAAGTGACCGGCAAGGTCAGCACTATTATTTTTTTACATCATATATTTGATATATTTGTTATTTTTATGGTCTGGAGAGTCAGACTGCTTGTGTTGAGTACTGAGCATTTGAGTATCTTAGTGCTCGCTCATCACTACATTCCACTGAATACATTTTGCGACTCTTCTGAGTGCTGCAATGCACCTCTATGTAATGCCTCTCCAGTAAAACAATCAGGAGTAGCAATTCCGGCAAATAAAAGCCAGTAGTTCACCTTTGGTTAGAACTCAGCCTCAGATGACTTAAGGTGAACCTTATTCAAGTCACCTGGCTCACGGCGAGACCGGAAGCTCATTTGTTTCGGGTTGCATTGGGAGTGGGATGACATGGGAGTTGTAGGTGAACTCAGTTGACCCAGACTTTGACATCACCCCGCTCACAGCAGTAGCTGAAAATTAGAGAGGACATTGCTGAGGATCCTGGAGGGTTATGTGGAATAACAAAAATGGAATTGTGGTGTTTGTATTTTTTGTTCAAATAAATCATTTTTATCTGTCTGGTGTATTATTTAAGATTTACTTTGAGAGTCCTAATTCCCAGGTCTAACATTGGCCCGATATTAGTAACCTTGGACTTAGTGCCACAATATTCAGCTGGCATTAATCCCTTTATTAGGCTGGAATCACACTGTCCATGTCATATGCAACTAAGTCGGATGTGTAACGGATGATTAACTTGGATTGGCCTCCCCCTCTCTGGACGGGAGCATCAACTGCTTGTGTTTCTAAGCAGCTCCACACTCCCGTCCTAACAGGGGGGAGGCCATTCCACGTTAATCAACCGTGACACATCCGACTTAGTTACATATCACACGGACAGTGTGATTTCAGCCTTACCCACACTGCCACTAGCACAGGGCAACTGTAAAAGTCAGGTACAGCTCCAAAAAATGGCACTTCAGTAAATGCATCATTTTCTGTGGCAGTTACAGGCTGCAATATGCAGCAGGGGCAAAACACAACAGCCACCCGATGCGGAGGATTCAAGCACCAAACTGCCTAATTGTACCTTGCTGGAAACCAAAAAGAGAGTGAACCTTCATGCCATTTTTGTAATTATTTCGAGAAATAATAAAAATACAGGCTTTCCTGTATTTTGATTACCAGCCAGGTAAAACTAGGCAGTTACAAGCTGCCACCGACTCCAAGCTTCCTAGTTGTACCTGGCTGGTAATCCAAATACCGCGGAGCCCTTTTTTAATTATTTCTTGAAATCATTTTTAAAAAGCAATGAGCTTGAAAGTATTTTTGTTGCCAGCCATATACAACTAGGCAGCTAGAGGCTGGTATCCTCAGAATGAGGAGGCCAAAGCATTCTGGGCCCCCACGCTGTGAATTGCAACCCACAGCTGCCCCAGAATTTGCACACTCTTTAGAAGTGACATTTTCTGGCGCTGTAACCTGACTCTTCTAGTTGTCCTGCTGCCGGTGGCAGACTTTGTATTAAAGAGGTTAATGCCCGCTCAATATTACCAGCTGGCATTAAACCCGAGATACACATTGTTGGGCCAATTTTAGACCCAGACAATATTACTTTCTAGTAAATGGTAAATAATTCACAACACAAAGAAAAATCATTTTATTTGCACAAAAAACACAAACACATACCTCAATTCCATCTCTATTCCTCCCACATAACACTCCATGATCTTCTGTGATGATTGTTCACATCGGGACTGGAATCTGACAGATTTCCAGCTACCGTTGTGAGCGAGGTGTCATGACTTGAATCAAGTTCAGCTGAGTTCAGCTACATCTCTAAACTTAGGTGAATTTTCCCGCAAGAAAGTCCACCTCAGGTTAGATAGCCGCTAGGGATGAGCGAGTCTACTCGCTAGGACTCGTTACTCGGCGATTCTTAAGGGACTCGCTGGACTCGGTAATCGGCGAGTCTTTTAGCGAATACTCGCTCAGTAACGAGTCCAATGCAAGTCAATGGCAATCTTAGTTTTGTCAGAGTTTATTTTATCTCACTCGCTAGACTCGCTAGACTCGCTCTATCACATCGCTATATAGCTTGAATCTCCCCAAACAGCAGCGAGTCTGAGCGAGTCTACGAGTCCGAATCCTAGCGAGTCTGCGATTCCGAGTCCTGTATTCTGTATTCGGGACTCGCGAATCCAGAATCTTTTATGTTACTAGTCAGCATTGCGTGTTAGGTCAGAAAACTTGTGAAGAAGGACAAGCATCTTAGCCAATCATAGTCAGTAATGCCATAGCAGCTTTGGTTGTGTCAGGACTATGATTGGCTGCTGTCCATCATGATGCCTATGTCATCTATGACAGGCAAGGCAGTATATAAGGCTTGCCCCCGCCATTTTGGGCACATTCCTGAGAAGAGCTGACCTAGTGCAGGGAGACTTGGAGCAGATCTAGGGACAGTTAGGCAGTGTAGGAGTCACATATAACCCAAAAGTTCTTTTCAGAACTAACAGGACGGAGTGTAGGAGTCAAGATTCCTCACACATAACCCAAAAGTTCTTTTCAGAACTACCAGGACGGAGGATTGCTGTACAGGACTGTAAGGAAGGGGAGATAGGAGCAGCCTTACAGTGAATCCAGCACCATCCTCAGAGCTTAGTTCACCCAGCTTTCCGCAGAGCTGTAATCCTAAGCTTTTTCTTATTTTTGGCACTAGTCTACCAAATAATTTTGGTGCCATTTTTCCACAAAAAATTTCCTGTGCCAGTGCGTTGCTGTACGGTGTCCTGCCTGCAGCTCGCACGGTACTTGAAAACTTGCACGCAGCCAGCACCGCAGCCTAACAGTGCCTGGTTCTGCGTACTAAACAATTTTTTCTGTGCCAGTGCGTTGCTGTACGGTGTCCTGCCTGCAGCTCGCACGGTACTTGTAACATTTTACGCAGCCAGCACCGCAGCCTAATAGTGCCTGGTTCTGCGTACTAAACAATTTTTTCCTGTGCCAGTGCGTTGCTGTACGGTGTCCTGCCTGCAGCTCGCACGGTACTTGTAAACTTGCACGCAGCCAGCACCGCAGCCTAACAGTGACTGGTTCTGCGTACTAAACAATTTTTTCCTGTGCCAGTGCGTTGCTGTACGGTGTCCTGCCTGCAGCTCGCACGGTACTTGTAACATTGCACGCAGCCAGCATTGCAGTCTAAGGGCCCTTTCACATCAGCGTTTTTTTTCAAATCGCGGCACATGCGGTGAAAAATCCGCATCTGCCGCGATTACCGCATACCGGCTGCACTTGCGGCGCGGTTGCGGTTTTTGCCATGCAAACTATAGGCGGACTTGCGGCAGGTGCGGCAAGTGCGGTTTTGCACTTGCGGCAGGTGCGGCCGCGAAAAAAACCGCGGCTGACCGCGGTTTTTTCGCGGCCGCACCTGCCGCAAGTGCAAAACCGCACTTGCCGCACCTGCCGCAAGTCCGCCTATAGTTTGCATGGCAAAAACCGCAACCGCGCCGCAAGTGCAGCCGGTATGCGGTAATCGCGGCAGATGCGGTTTTTTTCACCGCGTCTGCCGCGATTTGAAAAAAACGCTGATGTGAAAGGGCCCTTTCACATCAGCGTTTTTCGTAATTCGCGGCAGATGCGGTGAAAAAACCGCATCTGCCGCGTTTGCCGCATAACCGTTCCACTTGCGGCACGGTTGCGGTTTTTCCCATAGGAAGTATAGGGGGACTTGCGGCAGATGCGGCAAGTGCGGTTTTGCACTTGCGGCAGGTGCGGCAGCGAAAAAAACCTCGGTCAGCCGCGGTTTTTTTCGCTGCCGCACCTGCCGCAAGTGCAAAACCGCACTTGCCGCATCTGCCGCAAGTCCCCCTATACTTCCTATGGGAAAAACCGCAACCGTGCCGCAAGTGGAACGGTTATGCGGCAAACGCGGCAGATGCGGTTTTTTCACCGCATCTGCCGCGAATTAAGAAAAACGCTGATGTGAAAGGGCCCTAAAACAGTGCCTGGTTCTGCGTACTAAACAATCATCGGCTCCAAATAAGAGAAAAACCTGCGAGTTTGGACTCGCACACTTTCAGAGACACATCAGCGATTTGTAAATAGCATTATTTGCTATTACTCGGTTCCCTATTCATTAACATTGGACTCGCTAGACTCGCAACGAGTAGCGAGTCCTGGGCTCGGACTCGTGCGGGTCTAGCGATTCCGAGTAATTTAGGACTCGCTCATCCCTAATAGCCGCATTGCTCAAGATAAACTCAGGTGACCCAGACTCTGATGTCACCACTCACAGCAGAAGCCGAAACTCAGTCAGTTTTGGGTCTTGGTGTATACAATCGTTGCAGAGGATGGTGGAAGGTTATGTGGGAGGAATAAAGATGGAATTGAGGTATGTGTTTTTGTTTTTTGTTGAAAACTGATTTTTCTCCATGTTGTTTATTATTTACTATTTACTAGAGATTCATAATGGTCGGGTCTAGCATTGGCCCAACATTATGAATCTCAGGCTTAGTGCTATATAGCAATAATCAGCTGGCATTAACCCTTTTTTTTTACCCAATTTGTGACTACCACAGGGTAGCTGGAAGAGTCAGATAAATCTAAATGTATTCCACCAAGGGGGAATGTGGCGCCCCATCAGTCAGGCGTCAAAGTTGGGGTACTGCACCCATAAATGAGTGTGCGGTTACCCCTGTCACAGTGGGAATGCAAGGTTTATAGGAGGTTCCCACCCCGTCACTCCCACATCTGAGCTTAGGCAAATGGTTGGAGCCCAGTCCCTAGGGGGAAGATTAGGGGAGGAGGGAGGTAGAAAAACTGAATTTTAGTTTCCACTGAGGAAAGACGGAGCACGGGAGTCCAGAGAGAGAAAAGGGGATTCCGGGAGTGGGGGCCTGGAGAGAGAGAGACCGGCAGCCCAGACTGAAGGAGGGGACCCTCAGAGCGGAGCGTCCATACTCCGGAGGGAACCCTGGTCCACTGAACGGAGTGCTGGCTCCGAGGATACGGTACAGGGAGTCCAGCCCCTGAGCCGTCTACATCGGCCATCGTTGGTTTGTTTACCGGCCCCGACAACTTGTCCACCGAGCACTGCCACATCAGAATCGCCCACCAAAGGTCGAGCCCCCCTTCTTATGAGCTGGGAAGCATGGGAACTCAGCCGCACCTCCATGGGCCTGGTGGTAAGAGGGTAGCGCCAAGACGGGCAGCATCAACAGGACCTGGGTCAGGACAAGGAAGGTGTACCACAGGAGACTCCAAGAAACTTTGCAGCCTCACTGTGACTACCCAGCCGGCTACCTTTTACCAACAACTGTTGTCTACTGCGAACTGTACCATCACCAGCATTGTTCCAGTAAAGTACCCGGGTAGAGTGACAGAGTCTCCGTGTGCTTATTCTACTGCTGCGCTGCAACCTACCACCTCCATCACCTGCACTTTCATCCTCACAGGTGCATTCCTGCTCCGGAGGGCCAGCTCCACCTGCAGAGAGCTTTACCATCTCGGCTGCTGTACCATCACCCTCCGGAGGACTGAAGCAGCGCTAGTGCCTAATCACCAGAATCTGCGGGTGGCATCACAATAAACTCTTAAACTTTTATTCCCATTCCAACTACCCTTTTTTGTTGACCACCAGGGCCACGGGTCTGGGCAGGCCACCAGTGACATCCCTACCGCAGCAGAGGGCTCAGATACCCGAGTCCCCATACCCTGGGTTAGTCACTGGCTCCAACAGCTAATCGCAGATGCCCGCTCTCTGTGACAGCACCTGTGATTAGCTGTTGCATTCCTCACAGATTGTGCCAGTGTCCAGGAATGGTGGACATTGGCAATGAACCTGCCATCATAGTGTTGTATGGAATAATAGATCATTTAAAAAAATTGGGGTAGAGAATTGCTTTATGTTTGCCTTATCTGCGGGCTTTATCCAAGCTGACTGGCTTTACCTTGGATGGCAATCAAAAATACGATAATCTAAATAATTAATTTTTAAAAAAAATTGTGTGCTTCACCCAATTTTTGATTGCCAGCCAAGGTAAAACCCAGGCAGCTAGGGGCTTGTATTCTCAGCACGGTGATGACAATAGTTATTTGCCCCCTCAGGATACAAAATAGCAGGCCGCAGCAACCCCAGAAATTGGTGCATTCATTAGAAGAGTCAATTCCTATATGTTATCTCAGTTATTCATATTTATCCTACTCTGTTCAGGACTAATATCCAGTCAACAATTAAGTATTTTATAATGTCTTGCTTTTACATATTGTATCCTAAAAGAAATACTATGGTTTCTACAAGATTGTGTATTGTTATCCCATTTAAAAAATCAATAAAATTCTTTGAACAAGAAGAGTCAATTCCTGGCAATTTATCAGGCTCGTCAAAAATGTTTAGGTCTCTATGAGATCCACACATTATCAATCCTGTGAGTAAATAGTTATAAAAACACAACACAGGGAAAAATCTGGGAAAAATCCTTAATTTGAAATAAAACACACAGACAACCATCATTTTCTCATTTATTAACTCCAAACATACTCTCCGATGATAATTCAGAACGATGCTCCACAAAGCACAAGATCCTCGCTCTTCTTTTTCCAGAGACTGCAGTGATTAAACAAGCGTCCTCTCTGACTGCTGGGAGGACTGATGACATCACTCACTGTGTGACTGAGTGCTCCACACAGAAGTGAACTCAGGTGACCCTATTGTCAGATTGTGGGACATGGCGGCACAACTGTCCAGCAATCCGGCAGAAGGTTCAGCTGAGTGAGCTCCTCTGTATATTAGATTGACAGCCATCGTCAAGCAAGGCAGCTTGGGGTAGCAGCCTGAAGCGGTCCATTTTACGTGTGCTGAGAATCAAAGATATGGCAAAGGTCAACGTCAATTTTTTTATTCATTTATTTGTACAACCCTGTAATGGCAGGTTCCTTGCCAATAGCAACTAATCACAAATGCTGGCACAATGAGTGAGGGGAGCAACAGCCAATCGCAGATGCTGTCACAGAGAGTGTGCGTATGTAATTGGCTGTTGGAGCTAGTGCAATGAAAATTCAGGAAGTTAATGAGCGGCCTGGAAATGCAAGCAAGCGGTCCGTGGTAAGTATGAGACTGATGTTTAATCACTGTTTTGCTCATGTATACAGCCCCCCCCCCCGCTGAACCTGAACCCGAACAGTAACATAGACATGCCAGGAAAATTCCTTTTCAGGGTCCGTCCCCGAACACCAGGTGATCTGAAGTTGAGATGGTGTCCACCCACTTAGAAGTGGGACAGGGAGGACAAGGAGGTCAGGGATGTCAGCGTTGGGACTCATCAGACCTGAGGTCACCGTGGCGTGGTTGATGAGCAAACAGATATTGACCAACATATGTACCAAGAACCCCAGAGAATTTTTTCTGATTATATATATATATATATATATATACTGTATATATGCATATATCTATATAAAAATTAACTATGAAGAATCTAATTTACCTAATCAACTTATACTATACTAAACTAAACTACACTAAACTAAACACCCAGACTTCCTAATCCTGAGGACTATGTTTACTTCTGGGCACCACAGATTTATTTTCATTTTCACAAGGAAAGACTAGAAGTAATGGGATGAAACTGAGTGGGAGTAGACACTGACTAGATATTAGAAAATACTTTTTGAAGGTGAGGGTGATCAATAAGTTTAACAGGCGGCTACAAGAGGTGGTGATTTCCCCTTCAATGAAAGTCTTCACACAGAGGCCGGACAGATATCTGTCTGGGACAATTTAGTGGATCCTGCCTTGAGCAGGGGTTTAACCAGATGACCAAGAAGGTCCATTCCAAATCTACCATACTACATGTATAATACTGTGATAAGAGTCAAATAATCTGGGAAAGTTTTTACTCCAACAAACTTTTCCAGAGATTGCTGTCATTGGCTAGTGATGCACTCCAGGGCTGTGGGAAACTTGGAACCAGGCTTTAAAGCTTCTGGGGAGTCACAGGGGTCAAGACCCGGCACCGTGACCCTGGGTTCAGTGTTTAAGCAATAAATTGTTCGTGATGCCACCCGTGGTTTGCGACAATGGGTAGCCACTGCTGCAGAGCCTCTGGGAATGATTGACGGGCAGCTGGGATGAGGTGGCTCCCCATGGATGGAGCAGGTCCCCAGGGCAGTTGCTGTATGGTAGGAGTTTACTTGAAAAGGCAGGAATTCACAGTTGGTTGCTTTAC
Source organism: Allobates femoralis (assembly GCA_033576535.1). NCBI lineage: Eukaryota > Metazoa > Chordata > Amphibia > Anura > Aromobatidae > Allobates > Allobates femoralis. Next base: position 4,523,336 of record JARQOC010000004.1, read on the forward strand.
CACAGGAATAAAACAGTCTCACGCAGTTCTGCAATTCTGTACCCGGGTTTACTCACAGCACTTCTCAACAGGTCGTACGATGTTACACTGTCTCTCAGATAAGCTCCAGCTTGTGTACAGTCATGACCAAAAGTTTTGAGAATTAAACCAAAATGCTATTTTCCCATGATCTGCTGCCCTCTGGTTTTTATTTGTGTTTGTCTGATGTTTCTATCACATACAGAAATATAATTGCAATCATATTATGATACCAAAAGGTTCTATTGACAGTTAGAATGAGTTAATGCAGCAAGTGAATATTTGCAGTGTTGCCCCTTCTTCTTCAGGACTCTGCAATTCTCCCTGGCTGCTCTCAATCAACTTCTGGACCAAATCCTGACTGATAGCCTCCATTCTTCCATTCTTGCATAATCAATGCTTGCATTTTGCCAGAATTTGTTGGTTTTTGTTTGTCCACCCGTCTCTTGATGATTGACCACAAGTTCTCAATGGGATTAAGATCTGGGGAGTTTCCAGGCCATGGACCCAAAATCTCTATGTTTTGTTCCCTGAGCCATTTAGTTATCACCTTTGCTTTATGGCAAGGTGCTCCATCATGCTGGAAAAGGGATTGTTGGGCGCCAAACTGCTCTTGGACGGTTGGGAGAAGTTGCTCTTGGAGGACATTCTGGTACCATTCTTTATTCATGGCTGTGTTTTTAGGCAAGACTGTGAGTGAGCCGATTCCCTTGGCTGAGAAGCAACCCCACACATGAATGGTTTCAGGATGCTTTACAGTTGGCATGAGACAAGACTGGTGGTAGCGCTCACCTCTTCTTCTCCGAATAAGCTGTTTTCTGGATGTCCCAAACAATCGAATAGGGGATTCATCAGAGAAAATGACTTTCCCCCAGTCCTCAGCAGTCCACTCCCTGTACCTTTCCCCCAGTCCTCAGCAGTCCACTCCCTGTACCTTTCCCCCAGTCCTCAGCAGTCCACTCCCTGTACCTTTCCCCCAGTCCTCAGCAGTCCACTCCCTGTACCTTTGCCCCAGTCCTCAGCAGTCCACTCCCTGTACCTTTCCCCCAGTCCTCAGCAGTCCACTCCCTGTACCTTTCCCCCAGTCCTCAGCAGTCTACTCCCTGTACCTTTCCCCCAGTCCTCAGCAGTCCACTCCCTGTACCTTTCCCTCAGTCCTCAGCAGTCCACTCCCTGTACCTTTCCCCCAGTCCTCAGCAGTCCACTCCCTGTACCTTTACCCCAGTCCTCAGCAGTCCACTCCCTGTACCTTTCCCCCAGTCCTCAGCAGTCCACTCCCTGTACCTTTCCCCCAGTCCTCAGCAGTCCACTCCCTGTACCTTTCCCCCAGTCCTCAGCAGTCCACTCCCTGTACCTTTTGCAGAATATCAGTCGTCCCTGATGTTTTTTCTGGAGAGAAGTGGCTTCTTTGCTGCCCTCTTTGAAACCAGGCCTTGCTCAAAGAGTCTCCGCCTCACAGTGCGTGCAGAAGCCTCACACCAGCCTGCTGCCATTCCTGAGCAAGCTCGGCACTGCTGGTAGTCCCATCCCGCAGCTGAAACAGTTTTAAGATTCGGTCCTGGCGCTTGCTGGTCTTTCTTGGGTGCCCTGGAGCCTTTTGACAACAATGGAAGCTCTCTCCTTGAAGTTCTTGATGATACGATAGATTGTTGACTGAGGTGCAATCTTTCTAGCTGCGATACTCTTTCCTGTTAGGCCATTTTTGTGCAGTGCAATGATGGCTGCACGTGTTTCTTTAGAGATAACCATGGTTAACTGAAGAGAAACAATGATACCAAGCACCAGCCTCCTTTTAAAGTGTCCAGTGGTGTCATTCTTACTTAATCATGACTGATTGATCGCCAGCCCTGTCCTCATCAACACCCACACCTGTGTTAATGGAACAATCACTAAAACCATGTTAGCTGCTCCTTTTAAGGCAGGACTGCAATGATGTTGAAATGTGTTTTGGGGGTTAAAGTTCATTTTCTAGGCAAATATTGACTTTGCAAGTAATTGCTGTTAAGCTGATCACTCTTTATGACATTCTGGAGTATATGCAAATTGTCATTAGAAAAACTGAAGCAGTAGACTTTGTTAAAATTAATATTTGTATCATTCTCAAAACTTTTGGCCATGACTGTAGTCCTTAGGGAACTGGGGCGGAAAGCATGAGATCCTCAGTGTTGTGCCTCTCTCTTGAATTTCTCTGGTCCTGTTCCTCAGTGCTTCTGCCTGCCTGCATCTCTATTTCAGCGCCTCTGTGTGCAGATGCCCAATCTAGCAGCCACTGATCTTGTCAGGCGACCGCTACCTGTCCCCTGACCCTCGTCCCGCTGCCTTCTCTGGTGATGCGCTAGGTGTGAGTCACAGCTCCTATGAAGCTCGTGGCCTCCGGTTCAGCGGTTCAGGTGCTTGACTCCCGCTCCACGTTCAGGTCCAGTCCCTGTTGCTAGACTAAACCCCTCCATCTGGTATCACCAGTCCTGAGTTCCTTCTGCTCAAGTCCCCACCTTCTCAGTTCCACACCACTCTCCTGTCTCTCCTTCTCCTCCTCACTCACTGGAACTGTTCTCACTTACTTCTACCTCCCACCCACATTTCTCTAACCTATTCTCCTCCCTTGGACAGAGTCCTCCCTACAGCAGGTACACCCAAAGTCTCTTACTAGAGTCTACATGTTTGGGTGTTTGGGTCAGAATCCGCCACTTACCATTCCCGTCTTCTAACCACAGGAATACTACATCCTGGTTTGGGTGCAGTACCCCTCGTGGTGTCCAAACCGGTGGGACGTCACACTAGCATGACTCGGACGTCACCAGGACTTGAATCAGTCAGGTCCCGTTGAGGTCAGTGGTTGACATGAGCAAACAATTCAGTGTTCGGGTATGGTTCGGTTCACTAAACATGTGGGGTGTTCGCCCAATTGGTTATCGAACCATTCGAAGAACCTTCTGAATCCCATTAAAATCAATGGCAGACAACATTAAACACATAGAAAACACCTTCAAAGGTGTCAAAAAGCTGACAAACTGCTCATATTAGTGTTGTCTGATGCCAATGGTTGGGGTACTAGGTGCTTGGGCGTACTGATACGGGGATGTCACGGGTAGTCGGTGCCCGAGTCTGTGCCCTTGATGCAGACAATAAAAAGGGGAATAGAAAATAAATAAAGTTGTTCGTGACGCCACCTGTAGGTCCGGTGATCGCACCGGCGCTGGTGGAACCTCCGAGGGGATGGGTGGCAGCAAGATGTCGTAGCCCTTACAGGCAGGTCTGGGTCTCCGGACTGTTGGAAGTAGCAATAGTGGAATAGGGCAGCGTAGTCACTGTGGAGCAAAGCAGGTAAATCACAGTTCTCTGAGAAGAAGCACAGACACGTTGCTCACTCTGAACGGGTACTTTTACTCCGATAATAGGCAGACTTACAGGGTAAACAGTTTTTTCAGTCATGGTAGTGGACAGGGTGGTTCTGGCAGTGAGCAGTGTCCCTCTGAAGCTCCACTGGTGTTCCTTCTCTATCACATTCTCTGTCCTGCTCTACTGCCCTGCACAATCCCACTTGTTAGACCAGGCCCATCTGGTGATATGGGAACCCTCTATCTCTCCAGAGGTGAACCCAACCCAGTCTAGTGCTTCTGGCGGGGACCGTGCTTGGTGTAGGGCGGTTGAGTCGTGCTCCTAAGAAGTCATCGACCACTCTGGGTTTGTGGTTCAGGGATTCAGCCGGCTGAGCCACTTCGGAGTCGGTACTCCAGTTTGGACTGGGCCAGGGTATTTGGTTACCCTTTTCTTTCTCTGCCCCTTTCTCTTCTGGGTCACCAGGTTGAGGTGCCCTCCCATTTAGCTTCTCCTCTGATGTTCTGTTTCTCTGCAGCTTCTCCTTCTTCTCTGCTCTTTCTAACCTTTGTCCCTCTTTCCCGACTCACTATATAACCTAGCTTCTCCACCCACCAGGTTGTAACGGGCATCTGATTGGTCCTCTATCACTAGGTGTGTGTGTGCCGCTGGAGATTCAGGCTTTTTGCTATTCCTTACCAGAACAGAGTATACTGCACCTTCTGTTAGGGGTTCAGTACCCTTTTGTAGCGCACTGACCAGCGGGGCGCTACAGTGTCAGACACCAGAAAAAGGGACAACAATCTACCTAGAGTACAAATAGTCTCATAGGGTAGCAGAGAACCTGGTGTGTGTCAGCCTGCAGTGCACACTCTTTGAAATCAGTTCAAAATAGGAGGTGGCTCACATTTACTTAATTTCAGAGATAGGTAAAACTCAATTAGAATTGACAAATGGATGAAAAGTGGCAGCAGCTTTCTACATTAAGTAAAAGGAGAAGCAGGACAAGGAGGATGAATGACAAGTGTAGGTATGTCATCAAAGAGCCCTGCTCAAGGAATGCACCGCATTGCAGAGAGACCCTAACAAGAGTCCCCACTTTTCCAAAAATTAGACACAGCCACAGCAAAGTGGTAGCTATCCATTGAAATATCGTATATTGGGCCATGATATCAGCAAAGCTGGAGGCCTGGGCTCAGCATTGTAAGGTTGAGTATTTAGGAAGTGGTGCACAAGTGTCAGGAGCAGGTATTGTGCTCATAGAGTCCTGTTCAAGAAAAGCACAACACAGCAAAGAGACCCTAAAAAGAGTCCTCACTTTTCAAAAAAGTACGCACAGTCACCGTGAAAGTGGCAAAAATTGCCCCAGAGTAGAAATATTATAATGTTGACCTCAATGCAGCACACTGAAAGCACACCAGTGCCTAGTCTCTGACACTGGGGTGGAAAAGTCCTTGGAGATCCATGACTTGTTCATCTTGATAAAGGTTAGTTGGTCTGTACTGTTGGTGGACAGCCGTATGCACTTATCCATCAGGACACCACCAGTAGCACTAAAGACATGTTCTAAAAGAGCCCTGGCTGCCAGGCATGAAAAAATCTCCAAGGCATGAGTGTCAAAGTCAGGACACTTTTCCAGTTTTGAAGCCCAAAATGCAACTAGGGTCCAGTTCCACAGTTCTGGCATCAACATTGAGCTGTAGATACTCCTGCACCATCCTCTCTAGGCGTTGACTATTTGTTAGACTTGCCATTTCTTCTGGCATGGTTTAAAACAGAAAAAACCTCATCAGTACTAAACATACTGGCCATTTCAAAATTGTGAAGACCGGTGCAGAGATTCTTCATCTGCAGGAGCGGGCTGGTGCTTACAACGCCGGGTGGCAGATGTATTCCGCCAGCCCTAGGTGAGGAGCGTGGGGGTTTCGGGGGTGCTGTCAGGGATTTGTAGTTGAGGAGCGGGGGGGTTGGCGTGTATGCTGTTGGACCTCGCTCACTCACATGGTGCTCCGCCGCGTCTCCTGTGTCTCTGCCGCGTTTCCTGTGTAACAGCAGCCTCGGCCGCAAAGTGCCACCGGCCGGCCCATTTCTGAGGGGGGCGGCCCTAAATGATAAGTTATACCCCCCTGCCACCTGGGCCAGTCCGCCCCTGTTCATCTGTGACCACTCCAGCATTGTGATTTGCCCCACTTCAGGATCGCGTTGGCTGAAGATATACATCATGACATACTGCACCAGAGCTTAGAATTCCATTGCTTTGGCACATTTCATATGCAAGCTGAAAGACTTCTGTAGCGATTCAAGTTGTTGAGCTGCAGTGCGCAAATGGAGGAAGTGAGCACACAGCGACAGTCACCTCTGCAGCAGCACATCTAGGACAGGATAGTGGCCTAGAAATTGCTGGATGACCAGGTTCAGGATGTACAGTAAGCAATTCAAAGCACGTGTGTCACCTTGCCCTGATGTAAGGTCGCACCTAGGTTCACAGTGTTGTCACACATGGCCTTCCCTGGCTGTAGGTTCAGTGGAGGCAGCCATTGATGAAACTTGGTCTCCAAAGCTAACCACAACTCCTCAGCTATGTCACTCACATTTGCCAGGCATTTTATCGTTAACACAGCCTGATGGCTTTGAGCTCTGCTAGCAACGTAATAAGGAGATGTGCTGGATTCCTTCTGCACAGTTGAGATGTGTGTCCCCCTAGAGGGGGCAGAAGCTGTGGAGGAACTGCTACATACAGAGGATTCACTCACAGACCATTAGGATGGCAAGACGTGTGCAGCAGCCTCTTCCCCCACAGCTACCAGAGTCACCCAGTGCCCAGTCAGTGACATGTAACGCCCATGGCCATCATTACTCATCAAGGTGTCTGTGGTGAAATGCACCCTGTCACACACAGAGCTTCTCAACAAAGCCGTGATGTTGTCTACATCACAAAGCATTCACTGATCTCAGTGAGACCAGTCCAAGAAAACACTGCGGGCAGCTGGCTAAAGCGCTCAACACAGTGAGATCCATGGTGCATTGCCCCCTGGGAATTATGAATATGCAAATAGAGTCTATGGAGCCTCAGTTAGGAGCCTCAAACACAGTTGGCTAGTCCTGTGTTTGAGACTCCTTACCGAGGCTCCACAGACTCTATTTGCATGATGTTGTTTATGACATGCTGGCACAAGCTTCTTCGAGAAGTAGTGGTGTCTGGTCATCTGGTGCTGCAAGACTGCAATGACCATGAGGTTTTGATAACCCTCAGTATCCACCAGGTGCAGAGGCAGGATTTCAGTGGCCAACAGCCGGGAGATGGTGAAATTTAAGCTCTTAGCTTTGGCATGAGTAGGAGGATAAGGTTTTTTACTTGACCACATCTGCTTGACTGAGGGATGGTGCTGTTTTGGAAGTTGATATGGCTGCTCTTGTTGAGCGCTGTCAGACATTGGAGGCACCACCTCTTCATGAAGGCAACATAACCTCTCCGCCTGCACACACCTCAAAGTCCAGTAGTTTGTGTGGCACACCCTAGTACCACACAAACTGCTGGACTCTGAGGTGGGTGCAGGCGGAGAGGTTATGTTGCCTTCATGAAGAGGTGGTGCCTCCAATGTCTGGCAGCGCTCAACAAGAGCAGCCATATCCACTTCCAAAACAGCTGATGACCTGTCAATCACACAGGTTGTTGCAGGTAAAGAGGTGGACGTTGTGCAACCAAAAGTCTGTGTGACAACAGTCTCCACAGTCATGGAGGAGGATGAAGAAGCCAGAGATGTGCTTGAAGGGGTGTTTCATGGTTGGCCTGGCCTGCTAAGCCACATTTTAGCATAGAGAGCTTTTTTCCCTTACCACCATGCCTATTCCCCTTTCCACCACAACCACAGCTTTTACCACTCATATTTGATGGTAAGAGATATGCAAGTGAGTTGTAGGCCCTAAAAATCTTGGGATGTAAATCCAGCAGAACAGACTTGCCAAAAAGTGTGGCTGCCTGGATATTGGCACTTGACAGATGTCCCACTGAATGCTTTTCTGTACCGGATTAGTGCAGAAGATCACATACGCACCACTGCACCACTCGGGCTTTGCCGAAAACACTGGTACTAAACTCTAAAAAGGTCTGTTTTAGGAAGGAGTTACTAAACCTACTATCTATCTATAAAGAAATAGAATCGCTAGCTAGCTAAATAGCGCACACAGTAGTAGAAGCGCTAATGTGGCACCCAAAGAACCTCATTTTAGCCCGGGTGTCAGCACTTGACTCAAATGCTGCCTTTAGTCCAGCCACAAGATGCTCTACAGTGTCTTTGTCTGTGTCCAGCCAGGACGCTACTTCCCGCTGTGCATTGCCAGTTAACTGTCCAATAATCATTCCTACACGCTGGGCTTCAGTTAGGGGGTACATGACATAGTATGCTTGTATTTTAGTAATAAAGTCATTAAGAGTGTTAGGCTCACCGGAGTATTGGGGCAGCCACATTGCTCCTGGAGTATACGGCATCAGGAATGATGGGAGCTGCTCCTTGTGCCGCGGCACCACCGAGTGGTCCTCTATTATCTAATGCTGCTGCCTCACCGCTGCTCAGCACCGCTAGTTCTTCCGGTTGCAACATCCTGTGCCCCCTTAGTTAAAGGGATCCTGTCACCTCCAGAATGCCTCCTAAGCTAGCAAAACATGTCCCTGCCCCATCATATCACTAATCTCACACTCCTTTTGTCTCCTAAAAGCATCATGTGAAAGTGCATAAAAACGTTTTAATACTTATTCATTAGTGATTATATTATTGTTTTGCAGACTCCAGGATCCACCCTCTCTCTGTCTGTTTGCTCTGCTTGTGCAGGCGTTACCCTCCCCCCCCTCTATCACTCAAAGAATGCAAATCATTAGTCCTGCCTTCAGCTCCACCTCACAGCAGCAAAGACAGAGAGAGGGTGGATCCTCGAGACTGAAAAATCACATGCCCTGGTGACTAAAGAATATGGCCCCTGCTAATCACTAATGAGTAAGTATTAAAACGTTTTTCTCCACTTTCACAGGATGCTTTTAGGAGACAAAAGAAGTTTGAGATTAGTGATAGGATGTTACAGGGACATGTTTTGCTAGCTTAGGAGGCATTTTGGAGGAGACAGGATCCCTTTGAGGTCGACCCTCCTGTCTTCCGCTTCCGTCCGGATGTCTAGCAAAGGTCCCGCTGTGTACCAGGGATTCTCTTCCCCTCAGGATGACTTCAGAGTGCTTTGCCGAGTGCCGCCCTCAATAACACGCCCCCTTTTCTTCCCGCGCGTCGGAATTTCAAAATTGCAGTTCTTGTGGCTCAGTTCAAATTCAGTTTGCCACATGCTCTGCAATGGCGGCAGGTTCAAACAGTCACAAATCACGGCACACAATGCCCGGTTTACCGGGCACGTTAGATCCTGTTCGTAGACGCCAAGTTGTGGAGCCCACTGGGATGGAGTACTCGGTACCAGACCGGATACTGCAGGGGATATCACGGCGGTCTTGGTCCAGACCGTGTCCCGGGTTCCACAAGTAAATGGGGGAATATTTACAGGGGAGTTTGTCGTGACGCCACCCACGGGTTGTGGTCAGGGTGACCACCGCTGCTGCAGAACCTCCGGGGATGATGTTTGTCAGTTGGGGATGTAATGGCTCTCCGCAGTTAGAGCTTGGCTCCCCGGGGCAGAGATAGTAACAGTCTATAAATAGTGCCATGGATATTGCAGGATAGGGGAAGTAGTAGAGATGATAGCTGCTTGTGAGGGAATGCAGGATTTGAGCACAAGGATCACTCAAACTCACGGTTTTTAAGTTTTCCAAGTCTTTACTGCAGATGATGTTGTTAGCAGAGTACTGTCCACGGAGTCTGTACCGGGGCCGGGTTACTCCCACCCTGTCCGGGTCCTCAGATTCCCTCTCCTGCGCTGTGTGTATGGCCCTGCTGCCGCTTCAGCTAGGCTGCTGGCCTGTCTCTCTTCACAGGTACTCCCTTTTCTAGGCAACTTGAGTCTTTCCTCTGTATTTCCGACCCCTCCGTGTTGCTTCGCTGAGGTACTGTACGATGTAGATATATAACTTCCACTAGTCCGGTGTTTTCTGTGCTGCGTGTGTTAGTCACAGTTTCGGATCCAGTATCCGGTCTGTGCACTCCTCCGGGGCGAGTTATGAGGTAACTCAGTCTCCCAGATGTGTTCTCCTGTTTCTCTTACTCCTTCCCTCAGACCCTGGCTAGGCCTGGAAGTGGGTAGCAGGCTGTGGAGAGGCCTAAGGCAGCCCCTTTACACCACCAGTCTTTCTTCCTCATTCCTCCCAGGAACAGAACTAACTCCAACTGACTGTCACTGCCACTCTGAGGTAAACAACATTAACTCCTCCCACCACTCTGCTCTTCCCCACTTCCTCTCCACACCAGAATATATAGGGAAGCAGCTTTAGCTCCCCCTTCTGGCCTGGAGGTGCTAGTGTAGTGTTGTGGGTTGTGTGGGGAGTTAACCCTTTGTGGTATTACTGAGGCACATTAACCCCTGGGGTGCCACATTAGCAGCATCGGCGGCAGCAGCAAGACTGTCACTGAGCTCCAATAGGGTAAAAATGGTGAACACAGGAAATAATCGGTTCTTATATTCCGAGGTCATGTGACATACCCAGCCAATGAAAGTCCTTGTGTGTAAAAAACACAATTTGCTTTATGGGTTCTGATTGGCTGCCAGACCAGACTACCCACAGTAAGTGCGGGACACTTCCCCTCCTTCTTTCCTGTTCGATATGCTAGACACTGACACTCTGAAAAGGTAGAACAGAACCATTAGTGCAAATACAGTAATGTTTTCTGTCATCTGAACTGTTAGGGTGTGTGCCCACATAGTGGTTTTACGTCGGTTTAGCAGCGAAAACCGCCGGCGGTTTAGCATAGGTTTTATTTAAATCTATTTAATTTTTAGCAGCTTTAGGACTTACAAGTAACCCTATGTAATTTAGAAACCGCTGTGCACACATAGTGGGTTTATGTGAGCGGATCCGCCAGCGGTTGAGCGGTTTTCCAGCGGTTTAGCAGCATACAGCATGTCAATTCTTTTCAGCGGTTTTTGATCGGTTCCATGAAAAAAATCCTCCATAGAAAACCGCCGGAAAAACCGCTGGAAAAACCGCCGGAAAACCGCTGTGCACACGCTGAGAAAAACCGCCGGAAAACCGCCGGAAAACCGCTGGACACTTCTGAGCTCAGGAGTCTAGGCTCCTTGAATTTTCCAGCGGTTTACTGACGATTTGAACGTCACTAAACCACTATGTGGGCACACACCCTTACTGAACAAATCTCGAATTTCCGACTTTTCAGCCAAATGTTTGGGTTCAAGAGGCCGAACGAACATTGCCAAATGTGGTCCGGATTTGGAATAGGTGAACATGTTCAAACATAAATCGCTCGTCTCTTGTCAATGGTCAAAATAGCATTGTGCACTGGAATCAAGGTGGCTCCAGTCGCTGAAGGACCTCTGACCTTAAACAGAATCCGGCGCGGCACAAACCCCAGCAAGTGCCAACATTAATCTACGGTCGGCGGTCTCGAACAGGTTAAATTTTATTTTTCTATTCTGTAATGACCTGAAATTAACGAGACACAAGAGAGAATGAATGATGATCTCCATGGAATGACTTCACCTAATATTCGAGGTTCAGACGGAGTATATATAATGTATACAGTACATGTGTTTTCTGTGTGTCCATGTCTTTCGCACCTCATATTTAATCACGCTGCTGAGCTTCCACCGGTCTGGAAGAATTTTCCTCATGGGACATAGAAAAGATTTTGAACATTTATTTCCAAATCATGAATATTTCTAATGTAAGTAATGTGACCAGAAATACATCATATAATCATTATTATGTGATCCGGCTGTATGAGAGCTTGACGTCAAGAGCTAAATTGACCAATTTAGACTTCTATTACGTGAAGGCTTTTTTTATTGTTGTCCCATACTTTTCCCTTCATTTTTGCAGAACACATTACACATTTTACTTACTATAAAGGTACTGTTACACACAGAGATAAGTTGCTTGCAACTTACTGGTTGCAGTGAAATCATGGACACATTGTTCCATTTTATACACAGCCACAAAATAGAACAATGTGTCCATTTCACTGCAGTGAGTTGCAAGCAATGTCTCCAGTAGATATCTCTGTATGTAACGGTACCTTAAGACCTGATGACCTCATTGAAAATTATTTTTTTTACATTATTACTATATGCAAATTACCTATTTAAAGAGGACTTATTTTAAAGGTACCTATACACGCCGCCACTGTGTCTAGCAACAGGTATCCACCGCACGTGCACGCTCACGTTTTTAACGGTGAATACCGATCGCTGATGCCGCATATACACGCCGCCATTACGTGCTCCACTATCTTTGTTCCCCGGAAGTGCCGACAGGTGCCACGGCTAAATACCTGTGGAATACCTTCCCTGGTTTACACGCCACTACGACAAAGGAATATAGGCGTACATATTTCGCGCTGTAAGTACATAAGCGTGACAGAGTTGTGTATTCCGTGATGCACAAGCGTTGATTGGACAAGGAAGGCTGGCTAATACATGACGCCATTGCAATTGTGGACAGCGAATGGTCAACTCTTTAAATATGGCGCTCTGTGAGGGGACAGCCAATGGTTACACAGTTACCCCCACCAATCATCGCTGATGGGGCGTGGTATCCATGACGCTGTGGCACGCCACTGGGAGTTCACTAGGCGACGCAACATCCATGCCTGTGCCCCGTTTAGACGCCACTACCATGGCAATTGTGCCTTTGTGTTGCCTTCGGTTTTTGAGCACGGCTCAGCAACAGGTATCTGAGTCAACTGCTGGAAACCGGGAGGAACTGCCCTATTTATACACCGCCATTTTGTAGCAATTTCATGGCAACAGGCACAATTATCCCCAGTGGCCAGCAGTTGCTACCTTCCTGTGGTGGCGTGTAAAGGGGCCCTTACAGGTATTTTGTTCAATTAAGGCCCCTTTCACATCAGCAGTAATCACTGATCACGGCAGTTGCAGTGAAAAAAACGCAACTGCCGCGATTACTGCATAACGGCTGCACTTGCGGTTCACTTGTGGCAAGCCCCATGCAATATCTATGGGGCTTGCGGTATGTGTGTGGCAGGTGCCGCAGGGAGCGGTTTCGGCACTTGCAGCAGATGCGGCCGTGAAAAAAAAACGCGGCTGCCACAAGTGCCGAAACCGCAACTATACCGTACCTGCCGCAACCCCATAGACATTGCATGGGGCTTGCCGCAAGTGAACCGCAAGTGCGGCCGTTATGCGGTAATCGCAGCAGTTGCGGTTTTTTCACCGCAACTGCCGCGATCAGCGATTACCGCTGATTGTGAAAGCAGCCTAATACTCAGAAAAGAGTCCTGTGATTTCTCTATGCACAGTAATGCCTTATACAGTGCAGGAAACAATTATTTGATCCCTTACTGATTTTGTAAGTTTTTAAATGGATTTATAGAAATGACCTGCACTACTGCCTGTAGATGTGGAGCTCTGGTTGTGCCACTATTCGGCTATGGAGGAAATACAGCACCTCTCCCGCTACTGAATCGTGGTGCCGTGCCTTTGATTACAAAGTCCCAAAGTTCATTTGAAATAATAGTAGGCAGCAGTCACCATTTTGTTGCATTGGGATTTCTTTATTTCTTCATTTCCAGTTGCACATGGGTGACATGCCGGCAAGGTGGTGGATGCGGGGTGCGTCCAGGAACTACACGTATTTTGCTCAAATGAGCTTTAACGGATCCACTGACTAGCATGACTCACCTCCACACTTTTATGCAGATCAACCACCTCGTCATGCATGTGTTTAAAATCAATTATCAGTGAGATAAACACACACACGTATGTTGAAAACAAAGAATATTCCATGGTGCTTTACATGTGAAAAGGGGCGACATAGACAAGTACAATAAACATGAGTAATACAATGCACAGACAAGTACAGAAGGAGAGAGGACTCTGCCCGAGAGGGCTCACAGTTTACAAGGGATGGGTGAGGATACACTAGGAGAGGGTAGAGCTGGTCGTGTGGTGGTTAAGTAGATTAAGGATCATTGTAGGTTGTAGCTTGTCGGAAGAGGTGGGTCTTCAGGTTCCTTTTGAAGGCTTCTACGGTGGCCGAGAGCCTGATGTGTTGGGGCAGAGAGTTCCAGAGTATGGGGGAAGCACGAGAGAAATCTTGCATGCGGTTGCAAGAAGAAAGAAATAAGAGGTCAGGAAAGATGGAGATCTTGAGAGGAGTGCAGGTTACAAGTAGGTAAGTACCAGGAGACCACGTCACAAATGTATGGAGGAGAAGGGTTATAGATGGCTTTGTATGTCATAGTTAGGGTTTTGAACTGGAGCCTCTAGACAATTGGAAGCCAGTGAAGGGCTTGGCAGAGAAGAGAAGCTGTTAAATAATGCGGACACAGCTGTATTAGTCGGGCAGCAGAGTTTAGAATAGATTCAAGTGGTGCAAGAGTGCTAGAGGGGAGGCCAGAGTGTAGGAGGTTGTAATAGTCGAGGTGGGAGACGATGAGTGCATGTAAGAGTGCTTTTGCAGTTTCTTTGTCAAGGAATGTACGGATGGAGGAAATATTTTTGAGTTGGAGTTGGCAGGAGGTGACCGGGGCTTGGATATGTGGCTTGAACGAGAGGGCAGAGTTGAGGATTAACCCGAGGCACCGAGCACGCAGGACTGGGGAAAGTGAGCAGCCATTTACTTTTATGGATAGGTCTAGTTGAGACAGGGGCAGACCGTCACCCCCGGGGGCCCTGGTGCAGGTGTGGACCGGGGGGGGGGGGTGCTGGTGCTGGGAGAGAGCTCTCTTACCGCTGCTTCTGGGAGAGCCGCGCTCTCCCGCCTGGTCCTGCTGGGAGAGCCACGCTCTCCCGCCTGGTGACGGCGGCTTGTGGGGGTCGGCTGGGAGAGCCGCGCTGAGAGCCGCGCTCTCCCGCCTGGTAACGGCGGCTTGTGGGGGTCGGCTGAGAGAGCCGCGCTGAGAGCCGCGCTCTCCGCCTAGTGACGGCGGCTTGTGGGAGTCGGCTGGGGGCCCCCTCCAGGCTTGAAGGGGCCCCCTAACCGGTCGGGGCCCTGGTGCAGCTGCACCGGCTGCACCAGTGTAGTTCCGCCCCTGAGTTGAGAGGTAGAGTGAGGTGGGGGAATGATGACAAATTCTGTTTTGTCCATGTTCAGTGTTAGAAAGCGAGCAGAAAATAATAATGAAATAGCGGGCAGACATTGTGGGATGTTGGTCAGTAAGGAGGTGATGTCAGGTCCAGGGAGGTAGATCTGAATGTCATCAGCATAGAGACGATACTGCAAACCATGGGACTCCATGAGCTGTCCCATGTCGAAGGTGTAGATGGAGAAGAGTACGGGTCCTGGGACTTAACCTTGAGAACACCGACAGAAGGGGGGCGAGGTTAGGAAGTGGAGTGGGAGAGGGAGACGCTAATTGTCTGGTCTGTTAGATGTGATGAGATCCAAGATAGGGCCAAGTCTGTGATGCCAAGAGATGATAGAATCTGTAGCAAGAGCGAATGGTCTACAGTGTCAAAGGGAGAAGACAGGTAAAGGAGAAGGAGGATAGAGTAGTGTTGCTTGCTCTTGACGGTTAGTAGGTAATTGGTTTGTTAGTTAGGGCAGTTTCAGTTGAGTGATGCAGTCCGAAGCCAGATTGTAACCAGTCAAAGAGAGAGCAGGAGGAGAGGTGGGACTACAGTTCAAAAAAACATGCTATTCCAGCAGTTTTGAGGCACAACGGAGAAGTGATACCGGGTGATAGCTAGACACAGAGGATGAGTTAAGGGAGGGCTTTTTGAGGATGGGTGTGATTGAGGAATGTTTGAAGGATGAAGGGAAGACACAATTTGTAAGTACGAGGTTCGAGATATGTGTTAGGGCTGGGATGAAGACTGTGATGAGGTTGGGGATGAGGTGGGACTGGAGAGGGTCAACCATGCAAGTGGTGATATGTGATCTTGACAGAAGTGAGTGTGGCGCCCCACCGGGTAGGTCGCCACCAGAGGTACTGCACTCCTGCCTTTAGGGAGCATTGTGCCTCCGCTTTCTGGGTGCTGGGATGGTGCAGTTGAGCCCAAAGAACACACACAGCACACAAAGCCTTAGGCCTCTGGGACGGTGGGTGGACCCAAAGGGTGGACCCAGGTTCATATAGGGGGACAGGGAAGTGTCAGTGAGTAGTAGTCAGGAGGAACAGCAACAGACAAGGAGGAATGTGGCAGTTGGGATTGTAGAGGCGGTGTGGTGTCCACTCCCATGGTCCACAACCACGCTCACCCACGGGACAGAGAGACTGACAGGCGAAGGAAGAAGAGAGAGCCCTTGGGGAGTGGATGAGACATCGATCCCCGTATGCCCATATCTGGCGAGACAGAGGCTGTTGGACGACACAGGGACCCGGCCCTGAACACGGCGTAGATGCTGTATGCCTGAAACGTTGAACCGGAGGCTCCAGGCTTCTAACGGGAGCTGTGGCCAAACACCAGACACAACTTGGGGAAGGTGGCTGAACTAGGGAGCAGTGCCCGGGGAAGACACAACAGCACCCGTGGCTACCGGTACTTGATCTCTGTGCTGCGGAGGTGCTGAGAGCCTGTGGGGCTGAGCAGTGTCCTGCTTGCCCCAGAAGAGAACCACGCCTTACAGCACTGGTAAGAGAATGAGAGAGAGAGACCACCAAAGACTGAGACACGTAGAGAGAAGGAAAGGGCACCAACCGTGGCTCGACTGCACTGTCCTGGTTCTGGAAACAATGCTGAAACCGAGTTTGGCGAAGGACGTACCCGGCGGCCATGCTGAAAGGACTGAGTAAAAGTAACACAACTCCAGCTGTTGTGTATGAGACTTTTATTAGCGGCGACCACCAGCCGCAGGGGTTGCGCATGAGACGTCGGGGTACTGACGACCCAGTGAACATCTGCCAAGGTACAATATGACACCTTCATTCAGCTTCCCTGGGAACCGTGCTCCACCTGCGGGAAGTGGAACCATCCAAGCTGACGGTCATCGTCCCAAGAGGTTCTGAAGCAGCAGCGGCCACCCTGGCAGCATACCGCAGGTGGCGTCACGATTACTCCTAATCCCCCCAGACTCTCCCTGTCATCTTCTCCTGTTTATTAAAATTACATCACCAGGGTCACGGGACTGGGTCTCGGCCCCGTCTGACCCTGTAAAAAGGACAGAGAAGGTGAAGAGAACAACAAGTGGCTGCCCAGTTACCAATCCTTTCCAGGCCCTGGAGTGGGTGTGTCATGAGGATAGCTGATCTTTTGCTATGGTGGTGAAGCTGGTTTTGGAAGAACAGGTCTGAGCAGTTATGAGAAGAGGAAATGGGTGCTGCAGGCCAAAGCTTTTTCTGATGTTATCAATCTTCTGTTTGAAGAAAGAGGCTAAAGGCCGCTTTACACGTCATGATATCGCAACGCAACTACGATAAATAGTCACGTGGTAGGGGCATTACAGTCGATATCGTTCGTGCGTTGTGTCGTGTACATGGGCAACGCAACTCAAAAACGATGCAACTACGATATCGTTTTGGGATTGTGCATGCTCTTCAACCGTGCAATATTGGCTATGCGATCTGGCAGGATCGTGCTGTGTGACAGCGCAAGTACGATTTGGAGCACAACTTCCCCTATTCACGGTGTGAAAAAGGGGCGTACAACATCGTAGTTGCGTTGCCTGCCGATATCTCCCTGTGTAACATCTCCTATGCGATCTTGGACAAGTCCCAAAAACTTGCGCGCTCCCGTGAGATCGTATGCAATATCGGAACGATATTGCAACGTGTAAAGCGGCCTTTAGTCTTCAGCAAAAATGAGAGGAGAGGGAAGAGGTGCTGGGGAACAGAGGAGAGAATTGAAATTGTTGAAAAGCTGTTTAGGGTAGTTAGACAGGGATGATATGAGCGGTGAGAAGTAAGTTTGTATTACAGCAGTGAGCGTGGACTTGAAGTTGATGAGGGACTGCTTGTATGTGACAAAATGCTCAGCAGAACGGAATTGCTTCCATCTCCACTCAGCGACCCTGGAAGCCCGTCTCAGTTCTTTGGTCAGGCTGGTCTGCCAGGGTTGCTTGTTGATTGTGCGAGTTTTGCTATGCGTGAGGGGGGAGGGGGCCTCTGAATCGAGCGCTGCTGTTATTGTGGTGTTATTTAAAGTGTCAGCAGCATCACGTAACGTGTCACGTAAGGTAACTAACAATAACCTATATGGGGAAGACAAAGGAGCAAATAGGGTCTTATCCGAGGAAAAACAGGTACAATGTCAGTAATGATTGGTACTGCTCACCTTGCTGGGTTGTGCCACTCACTACTAGTATAAGCACCTATGCAGCTGCAGCTGGATCCACACTTCTATGTGTATAATGTTGGAGGTACAACAATCAAATAGGATGGTGTGCCGTGATCTGCGCTGCCACATCAAAAGGAAACCAAGGAATAATAAAAGGCGGTGTTTAGTGCTTGTTCTACGCATTTTGGAGCCATCGCTGCTCCTTCCTCAGGAATATACACCATGTTGTAAGGTAACTAGTTGATTAGGAGCATCTAACTGGTCTGCAGGAACCAGAACTCTTAGGGTACCTTTATACGTCGTGATATCCCAATGCAACATCGACAAAAAGTCACGTGGTGCGGTCGTTGTAGTTGCCAAGAACATGCGCGCGCCCGTGAAATTGTATGCCATATCGGAACGAACCCTTAATGTTTGGTAGGGGATCAAATACTTATTTCTCTCTTCAAAATGCAAATAAATTTATATCATTTGGACAATGTGATTTCTGGGAGTTTATTTTTTATATTTTATCGCTCACTGTTAAAATTAACCGACCCTTAAAATTATAAACTGTTCATGTCTTTGTCAGTGGGAAAACGTACAAAATCAGCAAGGGATCAAATACTTATTTCTTTAACTGTATGTGTGCAAGGTCCAATATAGGGCCCAATAATATCACTTCAGCTTTACATAATTCTTCCTTCGCCCTCTTATTACAACTCGTCCCACAAAAAAACGAGCCCAATGTGGCTATAATGATGGAGAAACAAAAAAGTTTTGGTTCTTGGAAGAAAGGGGGGTAAAAAATAAAGCGAAAAATGGAAAATGAAGGGGTTAATTTTATACAGGGCGTGGGAGAACAAGCAAAACATTTTGGATGGGGAAAAATGTTGATGTTTGCGTAACCATACAGTTTGCATGATACAAATGAATGAGAAACCAGAGCACAAGTGCAGCGGGTTTATGCAGCATTCGTTCTGATGGTTTATTTTTTCTTCTTTTACTTTCTTTAACATAAAGGGAAATAATTGTTCCAGGTCCTTACCTCAGTGCACACAAGAGCACATGGGTCCATCAATAGTAGTATGTAAGCTACCGTGCCTTATGAAAGTATTAACCCCTCCCCCCGGCATCTCCCAACCTAGAATTTCACACGTTGTTTTTGAGAACTTTCATCGGTCCTTGGGAAGAACATGCTTACAAGGGTGAACATGTAATCTTTTTATTGTGAAGCTAATTACAAACAGGAAAAAATAACTGAAAACGTCCATGTGCATAACTATTCATCACTCTAAAGTCAGTGTAATGTTCGCAAGAGGTGAGCATCCGGGAGTGGACCCACAGGGTCATGACTACTTTGCAGGCTGGTGGAGCTAACCTGGCTATACCAACCAGACTACTGATACTATGATAGGAGGTGGAAATAATCTTAACCGTTAAAGTGGCCGCCAAGTGCAGCACTAGCCGGGTCTGGATGCCATGAAAGCTGGCACCAGAGGTTGGCTGCTAGAGACAAAGCTAGATAGTCGCTGGGTAGATCTAGTCAGAGAGTCGGGTGCAAGGAGTAACGGACTGTAGCTGACTGTAGCAGACAGGAACAAGCCATAGCAGGGTGTAGCACCCATGGTCTAGTTGAAAAATAAGAAGAGATAAAGGGGCACTTTAGGGTAACCTGATGAAGGTGGTCCAACTGCCTGAAATGCAATGTGAAGCTCATGCAAGATTAAGAATCCTTCCTTATCAATACTATTACACAGCATCTGATTAGACCATTAATCCTTTTTCTTCTCAGGGTCTAGTATGAAAAACACGTTAGGAGGTACAAGGTAAGGGATAAGGACACTGGTACCTTAAAACTAACAACATCTAATAAATTACCATGTTGCTCAGGCACGTTGCCATGGGGTAAGTTGACATAAATACAAAGTACTTCTCAGCCCAAGACTAAAAAGGATTTCTGGGTTAGGGCATGCTGACCCTTTAAGTGAAAGAGGCATGTCGCACACGGCCTAAGCCCATATCTTGATGGCCTGCAAGACAGATAATGGGGGAGCGGCCTGCAGAGGGAGACTGCATGCCGGCAGACAATGCAGCACATCTGGATGGGTGAGTAAGTTGTCATGGCTATCAAACTCCTGACTGCGGTGGCTGTGATACTACAGCAATTGTAAGAAAACACTTTAATGAGCCTCCTTTATTGGCAATTACAGGTGTGATTCACTTTGGATAAGTCTCTATGGTTTTCCACATCTTGCTACTGGGATTCTTGCTCATTTCTCAAGGCAAAATTGCTGAAGTTCCATCAAGTTAGATGGTTTCCTCTGGTGAGCAACAAGTGTGTCGCCCCTGTGGTCTGGTCGCCACAGAGGTATTGCACCTAATCTATAGGTGTGGTATCTTACTCCCAGGTGAGCTGAGGACACAATAACGAGACACAAACACACCTTGCACCCAACACCCATCCTAACTCCAGGGGATGAAGGGCAGAAGAGACTCCAATTGAACAGACCCCATCACTGGCTGGAGGTGGGACCAGGTTAAAAAGGAGGTGGGAGGAGAAAGTTAGTGTTGTTGAGAACAGGGCAGTGAGGAGAAGACAGTTGGAGAATGAAGAAGGCCACCAACAGAAAGATGGAGTACTAGGGGAACTCTGGTGCTGGGGAGGAGTGGGGACCAGTGGGTAGGTCGCCCATGGAAACCAGGCCAGTGTGAATCCCAAATTTACCCCAACTTCCTGTCATGATGGAGAAACTCAGAGAAGATCGAGCCGAGATGGTCTACATCCGCTGGGTACGGTGGGGAGATGATATGATGGAGTTCGCAGGGGTAGCCAAGCCACTGTTGGAGACTTATTGGAAGTAATCCCCAGGGAGTAGTACTGCCGCCAACAGCATGCCATGGATGAAGCCCGAGAGAGGGAGGCCCAGGCTAGGTGACAGTCTCAAAAGGATGACAACGTAAAGGCAAGGAGGAGGTTCATAGTGTCCAGGCTGTGGGATCGACAGAACAGAAAAGAGGTTCCGTTCTAGAGTTCAATTTGCACACAGGATGGGGCTTTATCAAAGAGTTCCACTTACTTAGTGACATTTTCATAAACCAGAGGGATGTAGAAAGCCACCTATGCAGAGGGTCCCCCGGCATATAGAAGGGTGTCTCAGTGGAATGAACCTGAAGTCTCTGGGAGTTGACTGGATTGCTGACCCGAAGAATACAGTGACCCAGCTGGGCTTGAACTGCTAAGAGCTGCCAGTAAAGCTAAACATTCTGCACCCCTTTTTGCTCTCCTGTTATTTCCTGCGCCCTCCTCGCCGCCTCCTGCACCAGAACTACCACCACCATCATCCACAAAGAATCCTACACCATACCCCAGGGGCCCTCTCCACCTGTGAGGAGTGGCATCATCCCAGCTGCAGCAACATCTATCCCCTGGGGCTTATCTAAGCAGCGCTAGTCATCCTTAATCAGATACCACAAGTGGAATCACGTAGAGACATTACCATCCCTTGTAAATACACCCTTTATCTGCTCGGCCAGGGCCACCACCACCGGGACTGCCACCGTGATATCCCCCTTGACTACACCCGGCTGGTTGAGTACCTCAGGACCTTGAGGTCGTTGCACAAGCTTCATGTCTGACCACAAATTCTCCAATGGATTAAGGTCTAAATTCTAACTTGGCCGCCCCAATACATTCACACGTTTCCTCTTACCTCACTCGAGAGTTACTTTAGAAGTATGCTTTGGGTCATTGTCCTGTTGGAAGGTGAACCTCTGTCCCAGTCTCAAATCATTTACAGACTAATAAAGTATGTGCTCAAGAATAACCCTGAATTTCCCTTAATACATCTACCCTCTCGGGCTCAGACCCTTTTCCCTGATCTTGAAAAACCTCTGCAGAGCATGATGCTGCCACCACCATGTTTCACTGTGGGGATGGTGTTCTTGTGGGGTCTAGCTGTGTTCCAAATGCAAAAGATTATTAAGCATCCAGAATCCATAAAACGATTCCTTTATCTCATGAAGATTATAAATGGATAGCAATCCGACATACAATTAAAATCCAAGATACATGTATAGAGGAGAATTCAGACAAACATGTTTCGAATAACAGTCCTTTTTCACTGCTTAGATTCCATCTTATATATAAAACCCGAAGGCCACTTCCTGAAAAGGCGAAGGCCACTTCCGTGACGGACTTCGCCCAGGGGCTGGTGACGTCATCCAGTGCAGGGCCCCCCTGCTACAGGCAGCGGCACAGGAACGTTCCGACCTCGGAAGTTCCGTGTGCCCTCTAGCCTCTCCCCTCCACCCTCTGCCCTCCAGACACTAGCTACATACCGGGGGGGCAGGGGGGGCCCATTGCCCGCCACCTCGGGGGGCCACACAAGCCCTGGGGGTACCTGTGCTTCCTGCCGTGTGCCTGGAGAGGAGGGAGGGCGGGACTTTCTCTCCTGCAGCTCTGCCCGCCCCTCCTCTCCTGCTACAGTACACCTGATGGCCGGCCCGCGGTGAGTCTGCCCTGCCGGCTCCAGCAGCCTCTGCCCTCCAGCCTCCTCTGCCCTGGCCTCTGCCCTCCAGCCTCCTCTGCCCTAGCCTCTGCCCTCCAGCCTCCACTGCCCTAGCCTCTGCCCTCCAGTCTCCTCTGCCCTGGCCTCTGCCCTCCAGCCTCCTCTGCCCTCTGCCCTCCAGCCTCCTCTGCTCTGGCCTCTGCCCTCCAGCCTCCTCTGCCCTGGCCTCTGCCCTCCAGCCTCCTCTGCCCAGGCCTCTGCCCTCCAGTCTCCTCTGCCCTGGCCTCTGCCCTCCAGCCTCCTCTGCCCTCTGCCCTCCAGCCTCCTCTGCTCTGGCCTCTGCCCTCCAGCCTCCTCTGCCCTCCAGCCTCCTCTGCCCTCCAGCCTCCTCTGCCCTGGCCTCTGCCCTCCAGCCTCCTCTGCCCTGGCCTCTGCCCTTCAGCCTCCTCTGCCCTGGCCTCTGCCCTCCAGCCTCCTCTGCCCTGGCCTCTGCCCTCCAGCCTCCTCTGCCCAGGCCTCTGCCCTCCAGCCTCCTCTGCCCTCCAGCCTCCTCTGCCCTGGCCTCTGCCCTCCAGCCTCCTTTGCTCTGGCCTCTGCCCTCCAGCCTCCTCTGCTCTGGCCTCTGCCCTCCAGCCTCCTCTGCTCTGGCCTCTGCCCTCCAGCCTCCTCTGCCCTCCAGCCTCCTCTGCCCTGGCCTCTGCCCTCCAGCCTCCTCTGCCCTGGCCTCTGCCCTCCAGCCTCCTCTGCCCTGGCCTCTGCCCTCCAGCCTCCTCTGCCCTGGCCTCTGCTCTCCAGCCTCCTCTGCCCTGGCCTCTGCCCTCCAGCCTCCTCTGCCCTGGCCTCTGCCCTCCAGCCTCCTCTGCCCTGGCCTCTGCCCTTCAGCCTCCTCTGCCCTGGCCTCTGCCCTCCAGCCTCCTCTGCCCTGGCCTCTGCCCTCCAGCCTCCTCTGCCCAGGCCTCTGCCCTCCAGCCTCCTCTGCCCTGCCCTCTGCCCTGGCCTCTGCCCTCCAGCCTCCTCTGCCCTGGCCTCTGCCCTCCAGCCTCCTCTGCCCTCCCCTCTTCCCTGGCCTCTGCCCTCCAGCCTCCTCTGCCCTGGCCTCTGCCCTCCAGCCTCCTCTGCCCTGCCCTCTGCCCTCCAGCCTCCTCTTCCAGTCCTCTGCCCTCCTGCCTCCGCTCTCCTCTCCCAGTCCTCTGCCCTCCTGCCTCCGCTCTCCTCTCCCAGTCCTCTGCCCTCCTGCCTCCACTCGCTTCTCCCTGTCCTCTGCCCTCCAGCCTCCGCTCTACTCTCCCTGTCCTCTGCCCTCCAGCCTCCGCCCTCCTCTGCCCTCCAGCCTCCGCTCTCCTCTCCCTGTCCTCTGCCCTCCAGCCTCCACTCTCCTCTCCCTGTCCTCTGCCCTCCACCCTCCGCTCTCCTCTCCCTGTCCTCTGCCCTCCAGCCTCCACCCTCCAGCCTCCGCTCCCCTCTCCCTGTCCTCTGCCTTCCAGCCTTCGCTCTCCTCTCCCTGTCCTCTGCCCTCCAGCCTCCGCTCTCCTCTCTCTGTCTTCTGCCCTCCAGCCTCCGCTCTCCTCTCCCTGTCCTCTGACCTCCAGCCTCCGCTCTCCTCTCCCTGTCCTCTGCCCTCCAGCCTCCGCTCTCCTCTTCCTGTCCTCTGCCCTCCAGCCTCCGCTCTCCTCTCCCTGTCCTTTGCCCTCCAGCCTCCGCCCTCCAGCATCCGCCCTCCTCTGCCCTCCAGCCTCCGCTCTCCTCTCCCTGTCCTCTGCCCTCCAGCCTCAGCTCTCCTCTGCCCTCCAGCCTCCACTCTCCTCTCCCTGTCCTCTGCCCTCCAGCCTCCACCCTCCAGCCTCCGCTCTTCTCTGCCCTCCAGCCTCCGCTCTCCTCTCCCTGTCCTCTGCCCTCCAGCCTCTGCTCTCCTCTGCCCTACAGCCTCCGCTCTCCTCTCCCTCTCCTCCGCCCTCCAGCCTCCACTCGCTTCTCCCTGTCCTCTGCCCTCCAGCCTCCGCTCTACTCTCCCTGTACTCTGCCTCTCCAGCCTCCAGCCTCCGCCCTCCTCTGCCCTCCAGCCTCCGCTCTCCTCTCCCTGTCCTCTGCCCTCCAGCCTCCGCCCTCCTCTGCCCTCCAGCCTCCGCTCTCCTCTCCCTGTCCTCTGCCCTCCAGCCTCCGCTCTCCTCACCCCTCCAGCCTCCGCTCTCCTCACCCCTCCATATGCAATGTACAGTATGTGTGTGTATATGTGTGTATGTACGCACCTCCGTCACTTTGTCCACACTTCCCTCAACTTTGTACACACACATACACACACACACACTCCGCTATACTTACCACCGGCCCTGCGTCCGCTGCCTGGATCCTCAGTCGACATGTCGCTGCCCCCAAACTACTGGATCCAATATAGCGTCCAAGATGTCTCGCTAAACTACCCGCACAACATATTGGATCCAGTCGTCCGGGGCGGCGACATGTCGACTCAGGATCCAGGCGGCGGGGAAGACGCAGGGTCGGTGGTAAGTATAGCAGAGTGTACGTGTGTGCTTACCACTCTGCCCACGGCGCTGCGCTGACCACTCTGCCCACGGCGCTGCACTGACCACTCTGCCCACGGCGCTGCACTGACCACTCTGCCCACGCCGCTGCGCTGACCACTCTGCCCACGCCGCTGCGCTGACCACTCTGCCCACGCCGCTGCGCTGACCAATCTCGCCGCACTCACTGCTAACCACTGAGCCACCCCACTCACTGCTAACCACTGAGCCACTGCACTCACTGCTAACTACTGAGCCACTGCACTCACTGCTAACCACTGAGCCACTGCACTCACTGCTAACCACTGAGCCACCGCACTCACTGCTAACCACTGAGCCACCGCACTCACTGCTAACCACTGCGCCACCGCACTCACTGCTAACCACTGCGCCACCGCACTCACTGCTAACCACTGCGCCACCGCACTCACTGCTAACCACTGCGCCACCGCACTCACTGCTAACCACTGCGCCACCGCACTCACTGCTAACCACTGCGCCACCGCACTCACTGCTAACCACTGCGCCATCGCACTCACTGCTAACCACTGAGCCACCACACTCACTGCTAACCACTGAGCCACCGCACGCAGTACTAACCACTGAGCCACCGCGCTGTGCTAACCACTGAGCCACCGCGCAGTGCTAACCACTGAGCCACCTCTATACACACAATTAATTTCACCGCACTCCCCTAACTAAATAAACTATATATGGATTCTAGACTACCCGATTCTTTAGAATCGGGCTGCCATCTAGTCATAGATATTCTGCATCTTATGTAATTTCCTTAACTCTATTAACCCCGGTTACATTTTTTATGGATACCAGACGTTGAATAATCTTTTGCATTTGGAACTCTCTAACTGGGACTTATACTGACGTATTCCATGCAGTCATTTCTCCTGATGGGTGAGCTGACTCTTTTTCATATTTTTTGCTTTCCGATTTAGCTGTTTTGCTTTGCTTCCAGACATAATTTACCTTTTATTGCCAAAATGTTACATTTTGGACTTATTCAACCTTAGTACCTGCTACCATACATTTGGGGAGTCTTCCGCATGTCTTTTGGTAAAATTAAAATGAGCTGTCCAATTTTTAGCCGTAAGTAAAGGCATTTTCTGGCTATTGTTCCATAAATGTCGACTCTATGGAGTATACAGCCTATTGTGGTCATATGGACAGATATTCCGTTCACTGCTTGGGAACTCTGCAACTCCTTCAGGGTCACCTTTGGTCTCGGTGTTGTCCCCCTGGTTAATGCCCTCCTTGCCTGGGCTGAGAGATTTTGTGGTGTGCGGCCCTGTGTCTTGGCATGTTTCTTGGTGTACCATGTTCTTTCAGTTTGCTGAGTATGGATTTTATGTTTCCCAGGGATCATCAGAGATAGGGATTTTTTTTAGAACCCTATCCTAAACTGTACTCCTCAACAACTTTGTCTTTGACTTGTTTGTAAATCACCTTGGTCTTCGTAGTGCTGTTTTGAGATATTCTTGGTGTTGTTTGGAGATCTCCTTTGTCTTCAGGTGTTGTTTGGAGACCTTCTTGGTCTTCATGGTGTTTTTTTAGATCTTCTTGGTCTTCTTGGTGTTGTTTTGAGATCTCCCGTGTCTTCATGGTGTTTGAAGATCTTCTTGGTCTTCATGGTGTTGTTTGGAGATCACCTTGGTATTCATAGTGTTGTTTGGAGATCTCCTTTGTTTTCATGGGGTTGTTTGAAGATCTCCTTGGTCTTCATGGTGTTTTTTTAGATCTTCCTGGTCTTCATGGTGTTGTTTGGAGATCTCTTGTGTCTTCATGGTGTTTGGATACCTTCTTGGTCTTCATGGTGTTGTTTGGAGATCACCTTGGTATTCATAGTGTTGTCTCGAGATCTCCTGTGTTTTCATGGGGTTGTTTGAAGATCTCCTTGGTCTTCATGGTGTTTTTTTAGATCTTCCTGGTCTTCATGGTGTTGTTTGGAGATCTCTTGTGTCTTCATGGTGTTTGGATACCTTCTTGGTCTTCATGGTGTTGTTTGGAGATCACCTTGGTATTCATAGTGTTGTCTGGAGATCTCCTGTGTTTTCATGGGGTTGTTTGAAGATCTCCTTGGTCTTCATGGTGTTTTTTTAGATCTTCCTGGTCTTCATGGTGTTGTTTGGAGATCTCTTGTGTCTTCATGGTGTTTGGATACCTTCTTGGTCTTCATGGTGTTGTTTGGAGATCACCTTGGTATTCATAGTGTTGTCTGGAGATCTCCTGTGTTTTAATGGGGTTGTTTGAAGATCTCCTTGGTCTTCATGGTGTTTTTTTAGATCTTCCTGGTCTTCATGGTGTTGTTTGGAGATCTCTTGTGTCTTCATGGTGTTTGGATACCTTCTTGGTCTTCATGGTGTTGTTTGGAGATCACCTTGGTATTCATAGTGTTGTCTGGAGATCTCCTGTGTTTTAATGGGGTTGTTTGAAGATCTCCTTGGTCTTCATGGTGTTTTTTTAGATCTTCCTGGTCTTCATGGTGTTGTTTGGAGATCTCTTGTGTCTTCATGGTGTTTGGATACCTTCTTGGTCTTCATGGTGTTGTTTGGAGATCACCTTGGTATTCATAGTGTTGTCTGGAGATCTCCTGTGTTTTAATGGGGTTGTTTGAAGATCTCCTTGGTCTTCATGGTGTTGTGTAGAGATCACCTTGGTCTTCATGGTGTTGTTTGGAGATCTTTTTGGTCTTCATGGTGTTATTTGTACATCTCTTTAGTCTTCATTGTGTTGTTTGGAGAGCTCCTTTGTCTTCATGGTGTTGTTTGGAAACCTTTTTGGTCTTGATAGTGTTGCTTGGTTAATTGTTCCTCTTCTTAAAGGTGTTGTAGCCTCTGTTGCCTTTTAGAAAAGGTGTGTATACGCTTAGACAGCATGGAAACTTAGATTGCACACAGTACCACTTCCTCTCCCTAAGCATGTTATTTATGAAGGGAATTTGTTGCACCAGAAATTTTTAGGGGTCAATACATATGCACATAGCAATTTTTAGTTATTTTATCCAATAAATGTAATTTTTGATCTAAAGGTTTAATTTGGATATATTTAACAATTTAGTAGCCTGATGTGTAACCAACAAGAATGTATCCATATTAGAGACTAAATTTAACTTGTTTTCTGAATTGTGTTTTGCCCTAGGTGCAGAACAATCTGACAGAGGTCAAGGATTTTTTCCTCATAGGTTTTCAAGTTGGACAGAATTTGAGAATCTTTTTGTTTGTTTTGCTCCTTGTGGTTTATAACATTACAATATGTGGGAACCTCCTGATCATCACCCTGGTGTCCACCAGCAAGATCCTGCACACTCCGATGTACTTCTTCATCTCACAGCTGGCCATCAGTGACATCTTGTTACCCACAGACATTATCCCAAACTTGCTCCACATCCTACTGAATAATGGAGCCACCATTACTTTTGTTGGTTGTATGGCCCAGTTTTATTTTTTTAATGTTGCAGAAGGGTTTGAGTGTCTTCTTCTCACGGTGATGTCCTATGACAGATATGTGGCCATCTGTAACCCCCTCCGGTACACCTCCATCATGACAGGCTCATTGTGCGTAAAGTTGGTCGTCATCTTCTGGTTTCTCAGTTTTTCTGTTTCATTCTTTTACATTAAAATAATATCAGGGCTAAAGTTCTGTGGTCACAACGTCATTGACCATCTGTTCTGTGACCTTGTTCCCTTACAGGACATTTCCTGTTCTGATACATTTCCTATAAAACTACAAATATACTTATTAAGCGTACCCTTTGTGTGTGTTCCCAACCTAATAATTATTGTTTCATATGCCAAAATCGTGCACGCCATCTTACAAATTTCATCTAATCTCAGTAGACAGAAAGCCTTCTCCACCTGCAGCTCCCACCTCACCGTGGTCGCCATATTTTACATAAGTCTCTCCAGTGTGTATATTCTTCCAACAAGTGGACAAACATCGGAAGATAATAAAATCCTATCCTTGCTGTATATTGTATTTACTCCACTGATCAATCCCATTATATACAGTTTTAGAAATAGAGATATTAAGAAAGCCGTACAAGACATAATTCAGAAACATCTTCAATCTATTGTCAATGAGATATTGTAAAAATTGAATAATAAAAATGATTGTAGCAGCAAATTCATTATTTATAAAATCCAACTGTATGGATTAATTTATTTTTTTTAGAGATGAGCAAATTTGTTGGAATTCACCTGAATTTCTTTGCTATTAGCTACATGACAATTTAGCAAGATGGTGGTGAGCTGGATGTAATTATGCTGACTTATGGTGAGCTGGATGTAATGATGCTGACTTATGGTGAGCTGGATGTAATTATGCTGACTTATGGTGAGCTGGATGTAATTATGCTGACTTATGGTGAGCTGGATGTAATTATGCTGACTTATGGTGAGCTGGATGTAATTATGCTGACTTATGGTGAGCTGGATGTAATTATGCTGACTTATGGTGAGCTGGATGTAATTATGCTGACTTATGGTGAGCTGGATGTAATTATGCTGACTTATGGTGAGCTGGATGTAATTATGCTGACTTATGGTGAGCTGGATGTAATTATGCTGACTTATGGTGAGCTGGATGTAATTATGCTGACTTATGGTGAGCTGGATGTAATTATGCTGACTTATGGTGAGCTGGATGTAATGATGCTGACTTATGGTGAGCTGGATGTAATGATGCTGACTTATGGTGAGCTGGATGTAATTATGCTGACTTATGGTGAGCTGGATGTAATTATGCTGACTTATGGTGAGCTGGATGTAATTATGCTGACTTATGGTGAGCTGGATGTAATTATGCTGACTTATGGTGAGCTGGATGTAATGATGCTGACTTATGGTGAGCTGGATGTAATTATGCTGACTTATGGTGAGCTGGATGTAATTATGCTGACTTATGGTGAGCTGGATGTAATTATGCTGACTTATGGTGAGCTGGATGTAATGATGCTGACTTATGGTGAGCTGGATGTAATGATGCTGACTTATGGTGAGCTGAATGTAATTATGCTGACTTATGGTGAGCTGGATGTAATTATGCTGACTTATGGTGAGCTGGATGTAATTATGCTGACTTATGGTGAGCTGGATGTAATGATGCTGACTTATGGTGAGCTGGATGTAATGATGCTGACTTATGGTGAGCTGGATGTAATGATGCTGACTTATGGTGAGCTGGATGTAATGATGCTGACTTATGGTGAGCTGGATGTAATTATGCTGACTTATGGTGAGCTGGATGTAATTATGCTGACTTATGGTGAGCTGGATGTAATTATGCTGACTTAATGAAGGACATGAGAATGGTTAAAAAAAACACTCGTCTTGTCAGTCACCTATTCTGCCATAACTGCAGCCAGCTATCCTCTCCACCACTTCATGCAGGCTATTCTTTCCATGTTTATACTGAGTAAGTGTCCTAAGGTCAGCACATTTCATGATATCACAGGGCAGATTAAGACACTAAGGGTACCTTTACACGCCACAACTGGGGTGTGAAAACTGAGAGGCAATCCGGAGCCCCATCACCATCACCGTGAAATTTCTACGAAATTTATGTATTTGGGGAACCCAGGGGTGTTTTTGAAAGTTGCGCCTGGTTGCGATTTCAAAGCACTGCTCGAGAACCAGACGCAACCTTGAAGGTGCTTTTGGCGTGTGAAGGGGCGATGGGGATGGAATCAGCGTCGCGTACTGATTTCCCGGAGGCGTGCCACAGCGTGCTGGATACCGCTCCCCGTTCCATGATGATTGGTGCAGGACTACTGAGTTACCATTGGCTGTCCCTTCACAGGGCGCCATATTTGAACAGCTGTCCATTCACACTACACAATGGCAATGGAGTCATGTATTAGCCAGCCTTCCTGTGCAGGCTGCCAATCAGTTGTCTAATCAGCGTGTTTGGGGCTCGGTGTAAAACAATTTGGCACGCCTATGTTCTCGCTGCGCTGAACAAGTACGCCCACATTCCTTTGGGGATTGCGGCGTGTGAAGCGGCGTCGGGAGTCAACCGGATGTTTCCCGCTGTTGGTGTAGGAACTTCCGGTACGACACATCGCCTTAGGTTGAGGGCGAAATTGTGGCGTGTAAAGGTACCCTAAGATGTGCTTTGCCTAGGATGCTGATTAAACTGTCCTCAGGAATGACAATAGTGAACGGGCAGAGTTGTAGAAGGATGGCAGTGATGGGCTAAAAGAAACTGAGAGCTTGTTTGACTGTGTAGACTGGGGTTCCCTAGCTGATCCTGTTCCCAGAATTACCTCTAAAGGAGATGACGTCAGGGCTACCACCCTTGTCCTGCTCCTGACCAGCCATGGAATAACATCCCTTCCACCCAAGGATAGAAACAGCAACTCAACCAACATTACTCCAACAAAGGTTAATGATTCTGGAAGCTTCAGCAAACTGCACAGCGTTACACTCAGAGTTAAGAAGAATGTTGTTGGGCATCACCTCTCGTGGTCGTTGCATCACTCCTGGAGTTGCAGCTCCAACAGGAGGAACACAGGTGATCAGATGGATGGCTTCCTGCTGTGTTTGACTTCTCCTGGCTGTCCATGAGCACACCTCCTGTTTAAAGTCACATGCAATAAATGGATTGAAGAGAAGCAACACTCACCGGACCGGGTACAACACAGCTTTATTTGCCAAAGATTTCCAGGCTTTACATCAGGGGGGTTTAGTGGGGAGGGTGGGGGGTCTTTAAAACAACGGTCTGTCTGAACCCATGAAAGCTCTGTGTAGGAGTGTGAAATGGCTGTTGCTTTAATGACCCCCCACTCCACAAAAGCTTCCCTGATGTAAAGCTGTGTTGTACCCTGTCTCGTGAGTGCTGCATCTCTTTAATCCGTAAACTGCACAGCGTCAAAACAGCTCAAGGTCAGAGTACAGACTTGAATCTCTCAACAACAACACCTGATGGGTAATGGGATTATTTAAATGCTGGGGGACAGGACAACTGCATCACCTGACACACCCAGCAGCAGCTCTCCTGAGGAGCAACAGCCAGCTAATACCATGGACACCTAAACTGCTTCAGCTACTGACATTAACCCCGAATGCAGAGACTTTAGAGCAGACTACATGTGACAGCTGTGCGTCATACATGTCATGACTAGTGATGAGCAATCCCTAAAAGTATCAGGTTTTCTTAATCCTTTTGCATACCGGATCCAGACTTGTTCATTTTACCCCTAGTGAGTGAAATTTATAGACTGCAAAAAGCTTTCAATGATGGGCCAGATCATCGTTCACTGACGGGAGCCATTCTATGTGTCAGATGGTTCACGATGGGCAACCACTATAGTAGGTCGAGTACCAAGCGAAGCCAAACACCCCAATGCTGAAATGAATATCGAGCACGCTCGCATTAGTTAAGACTTCAAGAAGTATCAATTTGTAATCAGAGGTCCACTTAGTATAAGAAAGTGGAAAAATTGACTGGATCATCTGGTAGACAGTTGGACAAGTGACCAGGAAGGTCAATATTAATAATTTCTTTTTATATCATAGTCTGCAGAGACCCCAGAGAACCATAAGGATTAAGTAATTTGAATCAAATTAACTAAAAAAACTCCTGCCAACTTCTGTTCTACTAAGGACAGATATTGGTAAACTAATCTGATTCGTTTTTATTTAGGGATAAGTAGAAACTTAGAAAGAGTGGTGGCTGTAGATGTAGGAGCTGATTTGCCAACACTGGTGGAGATCTCAATTGTGCTATGCTCATCTTGCAAGAGGGAATGGTGTCAAATTCAGGAAGATGGATGGGCATGCCACTAGTGATGAGCTAGCACTAAAATATTTGAGTATTGAGGACTCAAAATGAACATTTGGACACTGGAATGGGCTTAACTCAAATACTTTGGATAATGGAAGTCATGAGGAAACCTGAGAACTTTTCAGAAGAGTTCCCATTGACTTCTATTTTACTTGGTGCTTGAGTCACACCCATCCGAGAGTCCAACTGCTCGCTTTGATGGCCACTTTACACGTCCCGATATCGGCGTCCAACTCCGATAAAAACTCACACGGTTCGTGTGTTGGCCCCGATATCGTTCGTGCGCGCTGTGTGGTGTAAATGTCCAATACGATGCAAGAACGATGCCAAAACGATATCGGGGATCGAATGAGCGTGCTCTCCAACGGCCCGATATTGGATGGACGATGTGACAGGATCGTGCTGTGTGACAGCTCAACAACGATGTGGAGTACAACTTACCCTATTCTCTCCCATGTTAAATGGTCATTCCTGGGTCGCCCGTACAAGGGGGTGTAGACATCGCAGTTGCGTTGCTTGCAGATATCGCGCTGTGTAACATCTCCTATGCGATCTTGGTATTCTGCCTAGAAAAAAGCGCGCTCCCGCGTCGTTGTATCCAACATCGGCCCAATGTTGGGACGTGAAAAGTGGCCATTAGTATCGAGCACTCAAGTATCTTAGTGCTTCATCATCTCTACTTGCCACTTAATACAGTTTTTGACTCTCATTAATATCATGCAGGTCTGTTTGCTGCAGCAGGAATGCCACTCTAATTGAAATAACCTATGAGTATAGCGATTACGAATATTACAGTATTCGCTCATCACTAGTCACCAGTTATAAGTCATGTAACCTATGATTTAATTTTGGGTCCCCTATTACTCAACTTATTTATTATTGATATAGATGAATAGATTAAAAGTGTTGTTTTTATTTTTACAGATTATATTAAAATTTGTAGCATATGGAGAACATTCATAAATTGTAGTCTGATTTGGACACATTGAATATTTGGGCATCCATATAGAAGATGAGGTTTAAAGGGAACCTGTCACCTGGATCTACCCCCCTGACCTATCACTACCTGTACCCAAACACCTTCCCAGCTGCTCCCTAACCATCCCTCTCTGTTGTAAATCCACCCAATAAAGTTTAAGTAAAATTACTTATAACTTACTGCCGGTCGCTCTGTCAGGAGACTGGAAAGGCGGCTCCAGGCTCCATTCTCCCCTCCTCGTTGCATCACCGCACACCCCGCTGGGCATCATTATTGTTTCCTGTTCTCCTCCTCTCTTTGAATCTCCCATCCCCCTTCTCCTCCTATAATGCACCGGCCACTTCGTCACATCCGGCCCAGTGCATTGATGGGGCGCATTACGTGCTTCTGGCGCATGCGCAGTGCGCATTTTGAAGCCAGCTTGTACCATGTGACCACGCCGGCTTCAATTTGCGCACTGCACATGCGCCAGGAACTGGCGCCGTACCACGTGATGCGTCCCCACAATGCACTGGGACGGATGTGACGTACTGGCAGGTGCATCATAGGAAGAGAAGAGGGCGAGAGATTCAAAGAGAGGAGAACAGGAAACAATAATGACGCCCAGCGGGGCGTGCAGTGAATCAGCGAGGAGGGGAGAATGGAGCCTGGAGCCGCCTTTCCAGTCTCCTGACAGAGCGACCTCCAGTAAGTTATAAGTCATTTTTCACCATCTTTATAGGGCGGATTTACAGCAGAGAGGGATGGTTAGGGAGCAGCTAGGAAGGTGTAGGGACAGCTAGTGATAGTTCAGGAGGCTAGAATGACGTGACAGTTTCCCTTTAATGTGGAGAAATGTAATGCTATATACATGGGCAGTAAAATGTTCACCCCATGTGCATATGTGGTGACCCTGCAGTCTGGCTGCCACAAATGGTATTTCTTCAACATCAATTGTAATGCCATGTCTGAGGAGAACTGAAGATCCATCAGCTAGAAGTCTGATACATTCGCACACTGTCTGAACCCTTATTAGGAGACTGACCACTGGATGCCTTATTTGACCCTGTGACTCATTCACTGGTGGGGTAAAGGGTTAGAATTTGGTGTTTAGTGAGGTGGAGAGGAGTAAAGGGAAAAGTCTTGAGAAAAAGCTGCAGGTGTTGCTTCCAAGAGGACAGGATGCCAAGCAGGGTACCAGTCCCTAGGCTTCTCAGGTTTACAAAGCCTGATGGCAGAAGCTGGAGGCTATTGATGGTCACCAGTCACTTAAGTAAAACTTTCTGGGGCATCAGTAATACAGAGGGTCAGAGAATTGCTGGAAAGCACAGCTAATTACAGGGCTCGAATTACCAATCCAGCAGGAGGTAATACACAGCAGCTAAGAGGGAGTACTGGAGGGCATTAGGCACCAAGAAACCTAAGAACCACAGAAGTCAGCTTGAAGGCCAAATTTCTCACCCAGCAGAGCGGTCTACAAATCCCATTAAACTTAAGGGATGACAGGCGACACCTCTGTGTGAGGGGTGCAAGCTAGAAAAATATCAAGGGGGAAAAAAGGGGAGAATTCTGCTGCACACCAACACCAGTAAAATGAAAAACACCATGCTGGCTAGTGAATGCTTATGGCTTGGCTACGTGACGAGCTGATGTGTATGGTGCAGAAAACTGCTTCAAAGTACATAGCAAACAATGAGCACTTAGTTGATGCAATGGCCATAGCATTGTGATCCCGGTAACCTGCGTCACAGTGTCTCATCCTACAGGGTCCAATCCTAATGCCTCTATCTGCCATGCAGAATTGCTTGTATAGGTAACTCCTACCTCTGACTGCAATTTAAAATTAGCCTGTATGGGCATGTCTAGGACTGAGGTCGTGATGCCTCTCTCTACTGTGTGGAATTGCTTGTCTGGGGATTCATGCCACTAACTGCAATGTAAAACCAGCCTGTGTGAGCGTGTCTAGGCCCAAGGTTACAATAGGATATAGACGTTTCAGCAGGGATACGAGGTGGGGGAGGGTGTACTGTCAAAATGTAAATAAAATGACACTGTCATCCCTTAAGTTTAATTTTATTTGCATTTTGACAGTGCACCCTCTCCCACCCGGTAGCCATACTGAAACGTCTACATCTTATTGTAACCTTGGTCCTTGACACGCCACATAGGCTGGTTCTAAATTCTTGGGTTTGTCTTTAAACTGCTCTCTATTATTCCCTTGTGAGGCACATGCCCTTTCTAAAGACTAGAGAGATCAGCAATAAATAATCATTTACACCTCATGAGGAAGTGACCACACGAGACGTGCGTTGGGGCAGGGGAGTGGACGGAACCAGCAGAATTCTGGGTTTAAATAAGCAACATTTAGAACTATAGATAGAACTCTTATTGGAGAGTTGTAAGTTTAAAAGGGTCATCCGACATTCTAAAAAAAAAAAAATGGTGCCTAAGCACCAACAGCAGGGAGCTGCCACCTACCTGCCTGTTGTGCCATTCACCGCCAACTTGGAGTGGTCTGAGATGGCTCCTGTTGGTGACTTTGCCGCTTCCAGTGACGTCATGACTATGGAGGGGGCGGGTTCTTCTCTCTGTAGACGGGCACATAACCGACAACACACTGATTGACAGCTGGCTCCCCCAATCAAATATCAAGGAGCCGAGTATCAAACCGCATGAGTTTGGCTATGCGCCCATTTCCACACAAAAGCCACCTCTGCTCTATTTACATGGCCAAGATGTCCCCGGCAGG
Organism: Allobates femoralis; assembly: GCA_033576535.1. Classification (NCBI taxonomy): domain Eukaryota; kingdom Metazoa; phylum Chordata; class Amphibia; order Anura; family Aromobatidae; genus Allobates; species Allobates femoralis. The sequence continues at coordinate 4,559,525 of JARQOC010000004.1, forward strand.
AGCGGGCTGTGCCCATTCTATGCCGGGGGTGAATGGAGGCGAATGGTGCCGGGCACAACAGGTAGGTAGGTGGCAGCTACCTGCCTATTGGAGCGGAGACACCATTTTTTTTCATAAAAATCCTAGATAACCTCTTTAGTTATACCAGCATGAATGAGGGAATATATTGGGTAAGCACTGTGCTACATAATGAGCCCTGGGAAACTATCCAGATCAATTAAACAGATTAATATCCAAATACCTTGAAATCTAGTTACTTTCTATGAATTATTGTCAGTAAAGAATTATTGAAACTACAATTTTCTCTGGAATTTACCGTAATACATTTGGTGTCAGATCAGTATTAAACCGTAATGAATTGTGTATACCAATAATTGGTTCTGTCCATCCCCAGGGGCAGACCTACCGTGGTGCAGCTGGTTCAGCTGCACCAGGGCCCCGACCGGCTAGGCGGCCCCTCAAGCCTGCAGGGGGGCCCCCAGCCGACCCCCGTAACCCGATGTCAGAGGACAGGAGGGACAGGCAAGGGAAGCAGGAAGCCCCTCCTCACCTCTGTCCAACTGCCGCCCCGGCTCCCAGGAAAGCACAAGTAGGAGAGCCTCATCACCAACAACCGCAAAACTCCCACCATCCCCTGTTCCTCCCCGACAGCCGCCAGTAATGCCTCCCCCCACCACAGGGCCCTCTGGGCTCAAGGTCCGCCACTGTCCATCCCCATACATATAATATAATATTTTAGTTTAATAAAAATTAATTAAATGTTACTACCCAATATTTCATGAACAATGTGTTTGTTGTGTACTGATACATAAAACAGCCTCTAGAACAGTAGGGAAGATTAATTAAAATAAGACACAACCTGCCACAGTTCAATTGATTAATCACAGACGAGCCTTCACCAAACTGTTCATGTAGAAAAAGGCTGGAGATTGGAGGAAAAGGGTTTTCTCTCTTTTTGCAGAGATTTTAGCAATTGAAATGTTTGACAACTAATGAGTTAGGCCGGTTTCACACTGGCGTTTGCATACGCCGCGCACCGAACGCAGCCAAACGCTTGCGCACATGCATTCCTATGTTTAACATGTGTCTGCGTTTGGCTGCGTTCAGTTGCGTTTGCGCTCGGATGCGGACAATTTGTGCACCCTCCGAGTGCACTCTGGACGTAGCCCTGTTGCATTTTTTGTGCGGTCGCAGGCGCTTGAATTATCTGCAAGCGCCCGCAAGCGCACAAACCGAGCATAGAAGTCAATGGATCCGCAGTGTCCTCCACATGACAGCGCAGGAGAACGCTGCGGATCTCATTGAAATCTCTCCCGAGGGCCGCCGGTGATAACCGCGGCCACCAGGAGATCAGCTACAGCCTCCACTGATCTCCCGCCGGTGTCAGCGATCTGACAGCTGTTTAAATCTCCCGCGCTGACACCGAAAAGGTGAGGTCGGTGTGGGAGATTTGAAGCAGTGATCAGCTGTTTCTTATCTCCTGCACTGATATCACCCTATTTGGTGTCGGCGCGGGAGATTTAAACAGTTGTCAGATCAGCTGTATCTTCAAATCTCCCGCACTGACACCAGCGGGAGATCAGCTGTGCCGGGAGGAGGAGATCTCTGCCGCTGATCTCCTCCTCCCGGCCGCCCCCTGAGACAGCTGATTGGCTGGCTGGGCACCATACTAATGTGAACGCATGCGGAGATTCTCCGTTGCCGTTGCCGGCTCCACAGAGATCTCCCCGATATGCGCTTTAGTAGAGCGCACAGGAAATGCTGTTTGCAGCAAAGGCGCATATCAGGGAGATCTCTGTGGAGCCGGTGGCTGCAATAAGCATCTGGTTACCACAGAGATCCATTGAAAGGCGGCACATAGCGTTTTTTGCAGGATTTGTTTTCTGCTGCTGTCCATGGTGCTGAAGTCTGCCTGTGTCTGCTCTGCCGCTGTCCTTGGTACTGAATTCACAGCCTGTGCATGAAATCCTGCTGTCCATGGTGCTGAAGTTTGCGCGGCAGGATTTCTGAGGATGCTCTGTCCAAAAGATCGGATCCGGGAAACAATCTGTTTTTTTTCACAGATCTGGTGCCCAGAGATTCCCATGTTATGGGTGCTGGATCGCCCCGCATCCGTTTATGTCTGATTTTGTCAATTTTTTTCACCGAAGCCCAAAAATGCTGCAGGCTCCAATTTTGGGCACGGTGAAAAACCAGACAACAACAAATCCAGCACATCTAATATATAAAGCTGAATGTGTGTATGTATGTATGTGTGTATGTATGTGTGTGTATATCCGGGATTGGCATCTACACCCTCGCAACTAAAGCCACAAAATTTTGCACAGTCACACGTCTGCACCCCGAGAGCGTCATAGGCTATGCTGTGAGGCGAAATTTTAACCCCGCGCGCAGGGTGAACCTAGCCTCTCTGCTGCCTGAGACGAACTACAAAATGGCGCCCCCCCCCAACTCGAGGATGTCAGCGCCATCACACGCACATAGAAGAACCACACATAAGAATCCAGAACAAGGGTCATTAATGGCAATGGCGGCTTGGCACAAGCTACAGACACACAATGATGGCGGCAGAGCGGTGCTCCTGTAGCTGACATCCTTATAGCACAGGGGGCAGCACTGGTTGACAATCTATTATCTCTGGCACATGCCTACAAAACTCTGGGCAGCTCCAATGTAGCGCTGCCTGGCACTGACTAGTCAGACATGTCCATCATACTGCACCGTCAACACACCACAGGTAACGATCTGCAGTCTAAGCATCAACAAGCCGCCACTGCACTAAGCTGGTAAAATTTCCGTACAGACCATGCCTATTCTCTGAATACTTAGCCAATCACAAGTGCTGCACATGGGGCTGTCCAGAGTTAACAGCAGGTGCCGAACAAGTGGGATAAGGAAGGGCTGTGGGAGCGGGAAGGTGGACGAGCAGCACCGACCAACCGCCGCTCGGGAAAACATGGCTGGATGCCTGTATGTACCGAGGGCGGCACTGGTCATGGTGTGTAAGATATGGCCAATCTGTCCTGCAGCAGAGGGACAATGCATCCTGCACCAGGGGCATACATAAAAATCATGGGGCCCCATAGCAGAGGTTCCCCCCCAAAAAAAAAAAGAACAGAATATTTGTCTGGGTCACATATGTAAAAATTTCACAACTCTGCAGCCCTTACAAAGTACCGTATATACTCGTGTATAAGCCGACCCGTGTATAAGCCGACCCCCCTACTTTTGTCCCCAAAACCTGGGAAAACCTATTGACTCGTGTATAAGCCAAGGGTGGACTCCAGCACAGGTATACAGCCCCCAGCAGTGTGGTATACAGGCCCCCCAATGGTATACAGGCCTCCCCAGTGGTAGTATACAGCAGCAGCCCCAGTGGTATATACAGCAGCAGCCCCAGTGGTTAGTATACAGCAGCCCCAGAGGTATATACAGCCCCAGTGGTAGTATACAGCATCCCCAGAGGTATATACAGCCCCAGTGGTAGTATACAGCATCCCCAGAGGTAGTATACAGCAGCCCCAGAGGTAGTATACAGCAGCCCCAGTGGTAGTATACAGCAGCCCCAGTGGTAGTATACAGCAGCCCCAGTGGTAGTATACAGCAGCCCCAGTGGTAGTATACAGCAGCCCCAGAGGTAGTATACAGCATCCTCAGAGGTATATACAGCCCCATTGGTAGTATACAGCAGCCCCAGAGGTATATATAGCCCCAGTGGTAGCATCCAGCAGCCCCAGAGGTATATACAGCCCCAGTGGTAGTATCCAGCAGCCCCAGAGGTATATACAGCCCCAGTGGTAGTATACAGCAGCCCCAGAAGTATATACAGCCCCAGTGGTAGTATACAGCAGCCCCAGAGGTATATACAGCCCCAGTGGTAGTATACAGCAGCCCCACAGGTATATACAGCCCCAGTGGTAGCATCAAGCAGCCCCAGAGGTATATACAGCCCCAGTGTAGTATACAGCAGCCCCACAGGTATATACAGCCCCAGTGGTAGTATACAGCAGCCCCAGAGGTATATACAGCCCCAGTGTAGTATACAGCAGCCCCACAGGTATATACAGCCCCAGTGTAGTATACAGCAGCCCCACAGGTATATACAGCCCCAGTGGTAGTATACAGCAGCCCCACAGGTATATACAGCCCCAGTGGTAGTATACAGCAGCCCCACAGGTATATACAGCCCCAGTGTAGTATACAGCAGCCCCACAGGTATATTCAGCCCCAGTGGTAGTATATACAGCCCCAGTGGTAGTATATACAGCCCCAGTGGTAGTAGATTGCAGCCCCAGCGGTAGTATACAGGGCCCCAGCAGTATATACAGCCCCAGTGGTATATACAGCCCCAGTGGTAGTATATACAGCCCCAGTGGTAGTATATACAGCCCCAGTGGTAGTATATACAGCCCCAGTGGTAGTATATACAGCCCCAGTGGTAGTATATACAGCCCCAGTGGTAGTAGATTGCAGTCCCAGCGGTAGTATATAGGGCCCCAGTAATCCAGGGCCCCCCCAGCGTCTCTCCGGTCACCTGAAAAGCAAACTATACTTATCAGTGTCCGCTGTCCGCGACCAGCACAGGAACCCGGAAGACGCCGCATGAAGATGGAGGATCGCAGACGGCAGAGGCGAGCGGGCGCGGACAGCGGACACTGATAAGTATAGTTTGCTTTTCAGGTGACCGGAGAGACGCTGGGGGGGCCCTGGATTACTGGGGATGCGGGGGCTGCTGTATACCGATGTATACATCGGTATGTACCGATGTATACATCGGTATACAGCACTGACTCGCGTATAAGCCGAGGGGGGTACTTTTCAGCCCAATTTTTGGGCTGAAAAACTCGGCTTATACGCGAGTATATACGGTAATTTTTCTCTTATTGAAGCCCCTTGGTTCCTCTTTCATTACCCCCATAAAGTATAATACCAAGAAAAGTACCCCACAAACACTGTAGGATTCCCTCCCCCCCCCCCCCACACACAGCGAATTCCTCTACAGGACCCCATGGTATAATGCCCCTCCCCCCAAAGTCCTTCATATATTATAATGCTTCCCTATAGCCCCCTATATGTTATAATGCACCATTCATAGCCCTCCGTATAGTATAATGAACTCCATAGACCTTCATACACCATAAAGCACTGCCAATATACATGACAGCTCCCCCACATACATGACAACACCCCCATATACATGACAGCACCCCATAATCCTCCTATATTATAATGCAGATTGTCACTGTTTAAAATAATGAAAGGATACTCTTCATCTCCTCTCTCCTTGCAACCCCTTGCACCTTCTCTCTCCTCGCACCCCCCTCTATTCGCAGCTCCCTTCACATCCTGTCTCCTCACACCCCCCTCCATTCGCAGCTCCTCTCTCTTCACAGCTCCCCTCTCCTCGCACCTCCTCTTTACTCGCACCCCCTCTCTCTTTGCAGCTCCTCTCTCCTCGCACCCCCTCTCCTTCCAGCTCCTTGCACCCCCTCTGTCCTTCAGCTCCTCTCCCCCTCTCTCCTTCCAGCTCCTCTCCCCTTGCAGCTCCTAATCGCACCCCCTCTTTCCTTCCAGCTCCTCTCTCTTCCTTGCTCCCCGCACCCCCTCTCTCCTTCCAGCTCCTCTCTCCTCCTTGTCGCATCCCCTGTCTCCTGCCAGCTCCTCTCTCCTCCTTGCTCCCCGCACCCCCTCTCCCCTCCAGCTCCTCTCACTCCCTCTCTCCTTCCAGCTCCTCTCTCCTCCTTGTCGCATCCCCTGTCTCCTGCCAGCTCCTCTCTCCTCCTTGCTCCCCGCACCCCCTCTCCCCTTCCAGCTCCTCTCACCCCCTCTCCTTCCAGCTCCTCTCTCCTCCTTGTCGCATCCCCTGTCTCCTGCCAGCTCCTCTCTCCTCCTTGCTCCCCGCACCCCCTCTCCCCTTCCAGCTCCTCTCACCCACTCTCTTTCCAGCTCCTCTCTCCTCCTTGTCGCATCCCCTGTCTCCTGCCAGCTCCTCTCTCCTCCTTGCTCCCCGCACCCCCTCTCCCCTTCCAGCTCCTCTCACCCCCTCTCTCCTTCCAGCTCCTCTCTCCTCCTTGTCGCATCCCCTGTCTCCTGCCAGCTCCTCTCTCCTCCTTGCTCCCCGCACCCCCTCTCCCCTTCCAGCTCCTCTCACCCCCCCTCTCCTTCCAGCTCCTCTCTCCTCCTTGTCGCATCCCCTGTCTCCTGCCAGCTCCTCTCTCCTCCTTGCTCCCCGCACCCCCTCTCCCCTTCCAGCTCCTCTCACCCACTCTCTTTCCAGCTCCTCTCTCCTCCTTGTCGCATCCCCTGTCTCCTGCCAGCTCCTCTCTCCTCCTTGCTCCCCGCACCCCCTCTCCCCTTCCAGCTCCTCTCACCCCCTCTCCTTCCAGCTCCTCTCTCCTCCTTGTCGCATCCCCTGTCTCCTGCCAGCTCCTCTCTCCTCCTTGCTCCCCGCACCCCCTCTCCCCTTCCAGCTCCTCTCACCCCCTCTCTCCTTCCAGCTCCTCTCTCCTCCTTGTCGCATCCCCTGTCTCCTGCCAGCTCCTCTCTCCTCCTTGCTCCCCGCACCCCCTCTCCCCTTCCAGCTCCTCTCACCCCCTCTCTCCTTCCAGCTCCTCTCTCCTCCTTGTCGCATCCCCTGTCTCCTGCCAGCTCCTCTCTCCTCCTTGCTCCCCGCACCCCCTCTCCCCTTCCAGCTCCTCTCACCCCCTCTCCTTCCAGCTCCTCTCTCCTCCTTGTCGCATCCCCTGTCTCCTGCCAGCTCCTCTCTCCTCCTTGCTCCCCGCACCCCCTCTCCCCCTCTCCCCTCCTCTTTCCTTGCAGCTCCTAATCGCACCCACTCTCCCCTTCCAGCTCCTCTCACCCCCTCTCTCTCCTGGCACCCCCTCTCTTCTCAGACTCCTCTAATTGCATCCCTCTCCCCTCCTCGCAGCTCCTAATCGCACCCTCTCTCTCCTGCCAGCTCCTAGCTCCTCCGCTCTCCTCTCACCTCCTTCTTTTCACATCCCCTCTGAACTTCCGGCAACTCGCTCCTCCGCTCCCCTCGCAGCTCCGGCCTCTTCCAGCATTTGTCCCGCGCTCTGACCTGCGGGACGCTGACTGATGACGTCACCGCCCTCTCCGTGCAGAGCAGATCTGCAGGGGGCGGGACATTTGAAAGCAGCCGGCGTGCTGCACTGCCTTAGTAAGTACATATCGCGGGCGGCGGCGGTGGCGGCAGGGGCCGCGGCTCCCATGCCAGTAACTATCTGCAGGGAGCCTGCCACCTTGCCGCCCCCTGTATAGCGCCGCCTGAGCAAACACTTCATGTTGGCTCATGGTTGATGCGGCCCTGCCCGCGCGTTCCAATTCACCAAACAATTTTGCCCATATCTACATAATGGGGAAAAAGTGACAGTTACCAGTTGACAGTTGTGAATGAGAGGGGCTTAATGACAGGTGCCAGGTGGGGCGCTGAAACGCGTAGGAGGAAGGAGGATTAAAAAGATAAAACCTACTGATGACTTTGTGACTCTTTTGGTGAGTTTTTACATTGGAGCAGTGCGGACCGTGTCACACCTGTACTCCCATCATCTCCTTGAATTTCACTACTGGTCAGTAGTTGGTGGAGGTCCTGCAGCAGCTGAGAGATTCTTCTCAAAATGCCTTCAAACCAGTTGTGGGGCCCACAACTGAATCAGGTGAGTGGCTCCTCAGCATCACTCTTTCTAGTGTCACTAGTGATAGGGCACTATTGCGCTTCTTGTCCCCCACCCTCTTATTTTTTGCAATATAGGGAATTAAGGCAGATGTCTATTATGTGTATGCGTGAGGTAATACATACTGCCCGGCCAGGGGGAGGGTTTACTGTTGGCTGGAGATTTATCAGGCTGCCTATAGCAACCAATCACAGCTCAGCTTCTATTTTCCTACAGGTCATTAATATGACATATTCACATTCTATTTTATTATAGCTAACAGCAGTTATTTATTAACCCGGGCGTAGCCGGGTACTACAGCTAGTAATACATAAAATCAGATGGCCAAATAGGACCAATCCGGTAGCATAGGGATACATTGGAGGCAAAACCGGATCAGGTTCTGTCCAGTTCAAACCAGATAAACCTGATGCACAAAACTGTGATGTGACGCCAGCCTTAAAGGGATCCTGTCACCTCCAGAACGCCTCCAAAGCAACCAAAACATGTCCCTGCAGCATCCTATCACTAATCTCACACTCCTTTTGTCTCCTGAAAGCATCCTGTGAAAGTGCATAAAAACATTTTAATACTCACTCATTAGTGATTATAATTAGCTATATTCTTTAGCCCTTAGGGCGTGTTGTTTTGCAGCCTGAATGATCCAGCCTCTCTGTGCAGCCTCTGCTGTGATGTGGAGATGAAGGCAGGACTAATGATTTGCATTTTGTGAGTGACAGAGAGGGGGAGGGCAAAGCCTGCACAAGCAGAGCACACAGACAGAGAGAGAGGGTGGATCCTGGAGCCTGCAAAACAACACGCCCAAAGGGCTAAAGAATATAGCCTCTACTAATTATAATCACTAATGAGTAAGTTATAAAACGTTTTTATGCACTTTCACAGGATGCTTTCAGGAGACAAAAGGAGTGTGAGATTAGTGATAATATGCTGCAGGGACGTGTTTTGGTAGCTTAGGAGCCGTTCTGGAGGTGATAGCATCCCTTTAAAAGGAGACAATTAGGGACAAAACAAGTGGACTATACTGTTAATCATTATTTCTACAGGCAAAATAGCAGCACTGTTTTGAATGTGAAGATGTTCTGGCTTGCTTTCATTAGTGATGAGCGAAGCTTTCAAGGTTCAGCTCAGTTCCCTGAATTTCCCAATGTTTGGTAAGCAGGTGAACTTATCCAAATCCCATTGATTTTAATAGGAAAAGGCATAAAAACACCTCCAGATGGGCTCAAAAGCTGCCAAAACACCTTTAAACATTGTACAGTGAAGCTCCACTTCATAGACTATTACCATAAGAAATATTTATGTGAATGACTGACAGGTGTAGCCCTGGTTGGCTGGGGGGTGTGAGGTAGCGATGTCGGATTGCACGGCAGAAGGCAAGGACCCAAGCACAGAAATTCACAGCACACGGTTTATTATGCACAAGTCCACAGTATGCACAAACCTCCGGGTTCTGGGATGCAGCCGGGCACACTTCCTACAACCATAAGATTGGCACACGGTCCTTTATCATGGGTTCTCTCCGGTCCAGGTCTCACTGAGATCAAGCCCTCCGGGCTAGGCCGTGTTGTATCAGCACACAGCCTCTGCACTCTCCTGACCTGGCCGCTCACTAGCCTCATCAGTCTTCCCTCAGACCGAAGCTCCACTCAGACAAACACACCCTGTGTTCCTGCCTAGCTTTTAACCCCGTGCCTACCTCCGGGGAATCCTCTAAGAACCCGGAGTGGAGTGCTTCCTATACGTGGAGGGAGCACAACCTGGGAGACACATACCGGCCGTCACAGATCATCCCGGTCACTGTCTCACAGGGGCCTCATACATCATTCAGCAGGTAAAACTGCTATTTTGCTCAGCCACACTCAGGTGTCACCAAAATCAGCTTTGTAGATTGTTATTGTATAGATACATTTAAGGATAGTAACAGAGGAAGATGAGTGAAAGGTGCATTCCTGGCAGTATGGGAGCCTTACTGCAACATACAACACAAAAGATGACAAACCAGGAGTTTCCATCTCTATTTCCCAAAATTAGGGGCAGACACCAGGAAAAGTGAAAACAATTGCCCTAAACTACAAATATATAATGGCACAACATGGATGCAGGGGACACGGCCTGAGACATGGTCGGGGGCAGCAATGACAGCTTTGAAATCCAGTTAAAAATATGAGTTGTGTGAAATTCCGTTAACATTAATGGTACCTTTACACGCCGCGACGGCAGGCTGGAAACATCGCGCTACAAGCTACAATTGTAGCTTGTAGCGTCCATATCGCCTGTAGTAGCGGCGTCTGAAGAGGCGACGCTACAGCCGGCGACAGATACATCTGTTTATGGTCTCTGCTCATAAACTTAAGGCAACATCGCCGATTGTAGCGAGCTGTATCGGCGTGTAAAGAACCAACGGAAGGCAACTCTGGACACCCGGCGATGTGGCTGCCATGTATCTAAGGCGTGACACAGTCGCCATGTTACCGCGCCCCATCTGCGATCATTGGAGGTCGCTCCTGCTTTATGATTGGTAGTCGCAGCATAGGGCGGGATATTTAAGGAGCTGACCAGTCACACTACACAATTACTCGAGCGTGCTGTATTAACCAGCCTCCTGCGATGCCTGGCCAATCCTGATGATATTGCGCTGTCCTATCATCATACGGACGGCTCGTAATCCAAGATTGTTGCACGCCTATGTGCTATCCCTGCTGCACCGGGTCCGCCCATAGTAGCTTGTTGGAGCGGTGTGTGAACATGGTACGCTACGCTACAGATGGCTACTTCCGCCACCTGGCGATGTAGCCAGCTATAGATGTAGCGTAGCGTAGCGCACCTTATCGCGGCGTGTAAAGATGGTGCGTTGACCGTTTGTAGCCGTTCGGGCGTGCTCGTGCACGCGAAGTAGCGCGATGTTTCCAGCCTGCCGTCGCGGCGTGTAAAGGTACCATAAGAGATGGATGAGTGACCTATGTTGGTCTGCTGTGCTGGGAGCCCTCATATCTCATGCAACAGCTCAATCTGAGTTTCTGCTCAGCCAGAGTCAGGTGGCACAAATATTAGCTTCTTAGATTGGTAGAAAAATTAAAGGATAACATAGGTAGATGACTGAAAGTTGCCTTGTGTGGGAGCCCTGATACCTCATGCAAAGACCAAACTGCTTTTCTTCTCAGCCACACTCAGGTGGCATAAATATCAGTTTCATACTGATATACTACTACTAATTAAGACTACTACTAGACTACTAATACTAACATAAGAAATATGGAGGTGGATGAGTGACAGGTGTAGGCCTGGTGGTCTGAGAGCCCTGCCAAATTCAGGCAACACACAACAAGGAGACTCATCCTGGAGTCTCCACATTTTCAAAAATTAGAGGCAGACACCACTAAAGTGAGATCAATTGCCCCAGATTGCAAATAATATAATGGCAAGATCAGTGCACCACAAAGGAAACTTACAGGGCCAAAAATTCCTTTTTAGGGGAAACTGAATGATTTGAAATTCACAGGTTAGAGGTCAAACAGAGCCTTTATAGGGGGAACTTAAGGATTTGAGATTCAAAGGTTTAAGGCCAAAGAGCTCCTTTTTAGGATAAATGAAGGATTCTCAGGTTAGAGGCCAAAAATGCCTTTTAGTAGAAACTGAAGGATTTGTCAATACTTTCCTGTATGCAAAAAATGCTGTTCTGCCAACACACGCATGGTTAGCAATCACACTTGTTCTCAGCACAAAAAGCCTATGTCCAGATAGACACTCTTGTCCCCTATGCTATTTAAAAATGATCATATATCTAGCTATCTAATTGTCCACCATGGATGAGGCAGCACAGCGTGGCAGCAGCACTGTCCCTAGCAGTAACAATCTCAAAATAGCCACGACAGTAAATGGCCCTTCTTGTATCCCTAGGGATATGTGATCATGGCAGTCAATGAAACAAGTCAGCCAATGACCCAAACCCTTGTGTCTTCAACTTGTGGATGTTGTATGTGCCTTGATTGGCTGCATATGAGGGACATCCACACAGGAAATGCTGGAAAAAAAATGTCCAACACTATTCTGACCTCTCCACACACCCTTCCCTCAGTAATGCATTTTTTAATCTCATCATCGAATAAATCCATGATTGCCCATTTTTTAGGAAACTATTCCCATTTCAAATCTGCCATGTTTCGGCTGAATTTGAATTTGGCAAACATGTTCAGGAAAGGTTCGCTCATCTCCACTGGTGACTACCAGATGGTGTAATTTTATTCCCCCTCTACTATGTCGTCTACTGTAGTCATACGGTTGAAACCAGAAGTTTGCATATCCTACTATATAATCACCTTATCATGTCTGTGTCTCTGTAATGGAAATCCAGCGTCGTTGATTGGTCGCGGCCGGCCGGGCGCGACCAATCAGCGACAAGCACAGTCCGGCTGTGAATTGGCTTGGGATTTGAACCCCACTTCACACCGGCACCGCCGCACACAGACACGGCCGCACACAGACACTGCTGAACACCAACACCACTGAACACTGACACCGCCGCACACAGACACCGCTGCACACAGACACCACTGAACACCGACACTACTGAACTCCGACACTGTAGGTATCTACTATATAATCGTCTAATTCTCTCAGTTTGTCTGTAACAGAAATCCCGCATCGCTGATTGGTCTCGGGCGGTTGGCACGACCAATCAGCGACTGGCACAGTCCGGCCGCAGATTGGCATGGGATTTGAACCACACTTCGCTGATTGCTCGCGGCTGGCCGGCAGCAACCAATCAGCGATATTGGTGAAGGATCTTCGCATTGCATTAGAATCAGAATGTTTCCCAATTTAGGTCAATTAGGATTACCAATACTATTAATAGTTGTCAAATCAAATGCCAAAATAAGAGAAAGAGAATATTTTAATAATTTACTACCCTGAGGTGGAGGCTCAGGATATAGTCACCAGTTGGATATATGTTACATGGCGTCGGTGTAGGGACTTCAGCCCCCTGCTATAGAATTACACTGCGTCTTCATGACTTCAGTCTAGGAGCTTTGGTCCCTACTAGAGGAGCGCCAAAACTGGATTATATTCTGCAGGAGTTCAGCCTAGGATTCTAGGATTTGGCTGCAAGATCAGAGACTACTTAGGGAACCCAGGTTGGGATGATTCGGTCACCTGGCTACAGACTTTGTAGTGTTCCATCAGCTCACTAAGCTTGTCACTATTCTTGTCTAGGTCTGTGTCCACCAAAAGTGGGGTGTTGTTGGATTGGGCTAGTTGGCCCTGGAATCCCTGAAGCATGAATATTCTAATCCCTGGTGAGCCAGCAGAATAGTGAGACTCTGTTGCTTGTTACCTTATCTGTTTTTGCTGGGAATGTGTTATATGCCTTTGGATGTTGGGGATCCATTAAAGTCGAAAGTGTGGTTCCCTCACCCTGTGTTGTCTTGAGTAGTGTTGTGCCCACGATTAAGGAGTTTGGTCATTCAATGTGATTAGCCCTGATCCATGCAGTCTTTCTAAAGGAAGCCAGGCCAGGTGAAAAAAAAAGCTGCAAAACCACTTAAAGAATTGACATGCTACATATTATTTTCTGCAGCATATCTGCAAGTCATCAATAAGGACCATGTGCATGACACTTCAAGATTTTGATTGATTTTGCTGGTATCAAGATTCCTTCAGATTTGTGACAAATCTACACTCAAACACGCATATAAAAAGCCCTAGAAATGCAACGTGTGCACAGAGCCTAAGGGTAACGTTACACACGTCGCAACATTGCATGCAATTTTACTTACAATTTGCTGGTTGCAGTGAAATCGTGGACACATTGTTACATTTGTACACGGCAACAAAATAGAACAATGTCTCCATGATTTCACTGCAACCAGCAAATTAACTCTGTTAACTTTAATCCGTGCAACGACTTGGGAGAAAGACACGTGACTTCCCCATCCTGTTCCCATTCTTTTTGAGAGCTGTTTTTACCCAATTCAGCAATTTTCCTGTCTTTTTAGAACCCCTGGGTTGATCTTCCGAAAACGTTTTTGAGTTTCCCATTGACTTCCAATATAAACGTTACTCGAATCAAGCCTGTACGAGCATCCGACCTGCTCAGTTTGAATATTGAGCACTTTGCCATTTTAGCGCTCTACAGGGGTGGACTGGCCCAGGTGGCAGGGGGCAAGTGCCCCTGGGCTGGTGGTATAACCCATCATTTAGGGCCGCCCCCCTCAGAAATGGGCCGGCGGCACTTTGCGGCCGGGGCTGCTGTTACACAGGAAACACGACAGAGACACAGGAGACACGGCAGAGAATTACGTGAGCGAGCGAGGTCCGACAGCAAAACCCTCCCCACTCCTCAACCAAAAAACCCGGACAGCCACCCCCCCCCATCCGTACCTCAACCAAAAATCTCCTCACCAAGGGCTGGCAGGATACATCTGCCACCCCGCGTTGTAAGCACCAGCCCGCCCCTGGCGCTCACCTATCACTACGGCTGACTATTATTATTACTGTATTGCTCTTTGACGGCACAGCAAATCATGTAGCTGCTGCTGTATGGCGAGAAGGAAGAAGGTCCAGTGATCTCAACATTCCCCGTCCAGCAAAAGCTTCAACATTAATCTTAAGCTTCTGGGAAAATCATGTGCACTGCCTTGTAAATATTCACATTTTCATAATATTGATTCTATATTTTTTAGTAAAGAATATAGGCAAGAAAAACTTTCATTTGCTCTGAATTTTATTAGTTTACTAAAAGCTTAGAAAGTGATGAATACTGGCAGGATTTCCTGGTGGGTGAAATGATGATCAGTGGCGATTCTTGTAGATGTAACAATCACGTCTATATCAGGAATGTTCATTTTCGCGACTTTGTATTGAAGATGCAGAGAAGAGAAGATATTGCAGCTACGATTCCATATTTGACTGAAGATTTCTTCACATATCATTTTTGGAGCCTCTTATGTTGTAGATTTGCTTAAGTAGCTAGAAAATGAATGATAAATACTTAAGGTTATAAAAATACTCTCACAACACCACAAAGTGCTCGGATGCCATTATAGTTTAACATACTCAGGACAATGATGGTCACATATGGGAAGTCATGTTGGTCACATATGGGAAGTCATGTCGGTTATAGCTTGTGAATAGGGATGAACGAGTACTGAAATATTCATAATCCCTATACTCGTAACGAGTACTTTGTAATACTCGCGTACTTGTCCAAGTAGCGAGTCCAATGTTAGTTAACGGGAAACGTGAGTAATTTTCTGCTGGAGCCGACGATGAGGTCTGTGGGTGCTGTAAAAAGGCAGAGAAGACTGAGAACGTGCTCAAACTGCATAGGAACAGTATACTGCACTGCACTGTCATATAGTAAGCAGTGAAGTCACCATTGCCATAGTAACTGCCCTCACCGCTTACTATACCGCAGGTCTCAGGGCTGTCATTCTTTGATCAGAGATTATGGGGAGCGGATGTGTTTTTCCTCCCCATGGTCTCTGATGTAGTAGAGATGACTTTGTCCAGGAAGAGAGAAGGATGTGGATCGTGAAGGGGTATGAGGGTGGGGAGGGGGTAGTAAAGATAGAGTCACTAACTGTCTCTATGTTGTGTTTTTTTTACTACTTATTTGAGGTTCTTAATGGCCAGGTCTAACTTGGCCTCACATTAAGAATCTCAAGGCTTAATACTAGCTGGCAATAAAAAGGTAATGTTAACGCCTTATTACACAGTGTGCAATCACCACCAGGGCCACTGGAAGAGCCTGGTAAAGCACCTGGAAATGGCGCTATGATAAATGCGCCATTTTCAGGGTGGCTGTAGGCTCCTATTCTTTAACGTGGGGGGCACCCCGCTGAGAATATCAGCCCTCAGCTGCCTAGTTTTACTGTCACTGGCAATTAAAAATAGGGTGAAGCCGACACATCTATCTATCTTTACTAGGTCCCATCACTCAGGGCAAAACACTATGCAGAAATAGTCTACATTATGTCTGCATACTGTTCCCACGCAGTTTGAGCACATTTTCATCCATCTCTGCCATTTTACAGCCCCCACAATATTTGCGAGATGCCGTCTGTGTTAAACAGCTAACACTCACTGCTAACAGCAACAAGTGGAGTAGCCATTAATTTGACACAGTCACCTTTATGCACAGATTCGGGAAATGATGCAGCCTACTGAAGGCCTTTGATTGTCATCTTTGTGCTCCTGTGGATCCCAACTCCTGGATGAGTTTCATAAGAGATTGTCATTTCACCTACAGTATGTACTGCAATATTACAAGATAATAATATTACTGTATTTTTTGGACTATAAGATGCATTACCCTACCCCCAAATTGGGAAAAACAATAGGAAAAAATGGGGTTGTGTTGTAGGCCACATTTAGCTGATCAGCGAGTGTAGAGGTGGTGTAGCATGGTAACTTGGTCAGATTGGCTGCTGCAAGAAGGGGGAGCAGGTACAAGATGGGCAATGCTTTGGACCTTAGGCTGGCAGGAGGTGGTGTACTGGTTGCGCAACACAGGCACCATTGATCTCCCAGTGATAGACAGGATGGACTTCAGCAAAATGCTGATAGAGGCAAAGCATGGGCAGATTGCGATCGTAAATCTCAATCTGCACATGCACCACCTCCAGTGTCAATTTCTTGAAGTGTAGCGCATTGGAGGTGGTACACGGGCATATTGAGTTGCATTGCCATGTCCATTACCAGAAGATCAATGCAATTTGCAATGCACCACTAGCACGTTCTCTCTTCCCCTCCCAGAGCCCTCAGCATCACCTCACCCATGTCGTCGCCGGCTTCCTTCAGTATCACCTCTGCTTCCTATGACTTTTCTTGAATGCTGCCAATGCACCCCCCCCCCCCTTCCCCTGGAGAACAATTAAATTAACATAAATAAACTTAAAGAATAAAAAAAATTAAAAACATTTTCTCCTTTTTCTCAACACAAAAATATAGAAACTTAAGAAAATTAAAGTGATAACCCTACTTGTTATCGCCACATCCACAAAAATCTGATCTATCTGAACTTAACCCATTAACTAAAATGTCATAAAGGAAAAAAAAATTGAACTCCAGAACTACCGGTGTTTGATTGCCCCAAAAATGAAAAAACTTCAATCAACAAATTTTTTACCTGAATATGTAAAATTCTACCAATTACAACTAAAGCTCACAGGGCATCACACAAGCCCTCACATGGCTCTGTCCACAGAAGTTTATATTTAGTTTAAAGTTACAAATATTAGTTAAGTACAACCCAACTAGGGATAAGCAAGTATACTCGTTACTGTTCGCTAGTACAGTATTCGGGATACTTGTTACTCGGCGAGTTTACTCGTTAGGAGTAGCGAGTACGATGCAAGTTAATGGAAATGCAAGAATTCTGCTGGGCCCTACAAGCGGACTGAGGGCCTGAGGGAAAGGCTACAATGGATGCATAATCGTTTAAAAGCTGCCAGTAAAAAGCTCACTTCCAGCCAAAGAAACAGAGTCAGACAGAAAAAGCAGGAGAGGCGGAGAACAGAGCAGGAAGTGGAGGACCAGGCAGGGAGTGGAGGATCGGTTGGGGGTGAAAGACCGGGTGGGGAATGAAGGATTGGACTGGAAACAAAGGGTGAGGCAAGGAGCAATGGATCGGGTGAGGAGCAAAGGACAAGGCGGAGAGCAAAGGACCAGGCGGGAAATGGAGGATCGGATGGGAAGCAAAGGATCAGGCAAGGAGCAAAGGACCGGGCGAGGATGGAGGATCGGACTGGAAACAAAGGATGAGGCAAGGAGCAATGGACCGGGCGAGGAGTAAAGGACAAGGCGGGGAGCACAGGACTAGGCGGGGAATGGAGGATCAGATGGGAAACAGAGGATCAGGCAAGGAGCAAAGGACTGGGCAAAGAATGGAGGATTGGACTGGAAACAAAGGATGAGGCAAGGAGCAATGGACCTGGCGAGGAGCAAAGGACCAGGCGGGGAGCAAAGGACCAGGCCGGGAATGGAGGATCGGATGGGAAGCAAAGGATCAGGCAAGGAGCAAAGGACTGGGCAGGGAATGGAGGATTGGACTGGAAACAAAGGATGAGGCAAGGAGCAATGGACCGGGGCGAGGAGCAAAGGACCAGGCGGGGAGCATGCATCTGCTGATTGTTTAAAAAAGTTGAACGTCTTCATCCTGCCCGACTTTTAAACGATCTTGCATCCATTTTAGTCTTTTTCTCAGGCCCCCAAACCACTTGTAGGGTCCAGCACAATAGTACTCACATTTCCCCATTGATTTGCATTGGACTCGTAACAAATAGGCGAGTATTAGAATGTACTCATTATGAGTATAGCGAGTCCGAATATTTCCCTACTGGCTCATCCCTAAACACAACCCCTTCGCCAAAGTAGTTGTTTAGCAAATTCTATTTTACTTCTAAAATATAAAAAAAATATTTTTAGAATTGGCACTGATGAAATCGGAATGACCTGAAGAATAATGTCGCTAGGTCATTTTGGCCACATAATGAACGCCTTAATTCAAAACTCCAAAGACAATGGCAGAATTGTGTTTTCTTTATCACATCACACCTGGATTTCGTTTGCTCATTTTTCATTCATTTCAGAATATTGTAAAATAAATGATGTTATTCCAATCTACATTTTATACTGCAAACCTCGACCCTCCCAAAACGCACCTGGAAAGAATTTATTACAGCTTAAATTAATAATAGTATTTCAATTATCCGGGAAATACTTACAAGCTGATTAAAGCTGAGCAATCTAAAACAGAGAAAAAAAATCCAAATCTAAGTGATATGTTCAATATTGTGCAAAGTAATGTATTAATCGGTCAATACACTTACCAGGTGGCATAAAGCTTCTCTTGTTAAGCCAGGACGATTTTCATATTCCTGCAGAAATTGAAAATGTATAAAATAAAAAACATCAATAACTTATATTATGTCTTAAAACTACTTTGATTACATAATAGGAACTAAGGAGTGTTTCAGAAAAATAGCTAAAATAGTTTATGGGCAGAAATGTTTGATATTAATGTAATTACTATAGCTAAAATGCCCTTCTATGCAGCATCACAATATGGTGCTGATCGTCCGCCTGTAACATTGACATTGAGGGACCACTATTCAGCTATTTTCATATAATATGTTTCTATATAATAATAAACTCTATCGTTTGTTACGTTATTGATTAAATGCTTCCTTTGTCTGCACATATTGAATCAATTGTATTGTGCCCGGGATGTGGAGTGCCTACAGAGGCCCACCCGGGGATTCACCTGTTCCCCTGTGGGCTAGTCCAAGTGTACATACCGTAAGTCTCAAATGCAGTCATATGACTATGACGGTACTGCTTGTGTGACCACTCAAAATATGAGCAGGTGGTTTTCTTCTTTCTCTGTAGTAATAGGGTGTCATGCATCTCACGCCTGTAATTTTAACGCTCCCTGGCTCACCTTCCTCCCTGCTTTTTCTGGTGTTTCCTATTTTGGGTTATAGATCATGCAGTATACAACGAGCAGAACAATTTCTCAGTGCATGATTGTGCAGTGTGTGAAGACAGGTTGCATTTACAGCCTGAAATTACATATTGTGTAAGGGCTGTGCAGGAGAGGAAGAATGGGACCTTTTTATCTTATACATGGTACTCAAGCTGGTTGCAACTCCTGGTGGCATGAACTTTTCGGCATTCAGCTAGTAAAAATGAGCGAACCTTTTGAAGTTCAGGTCCAGTTCGCATATGATTATCAAATAGGTCAGCCAACAATTCGCCAAACTTCCAAATGCAATTCAAATCAATTGGAGGCAAAAGCAAGGGCCTTGAAAACGCCTTCAAAGAAGCCCAAAAGTAGCCTAACACAGCTCAAACCATTTTACAGTGGAGCTCCGCTCTTTTAGCCCAAACATAATCTTCCTACACTTTTACTTAGCAAGCTTCAGTGCCGCTATCAACCTGATCCGAGTCCGCTGGTTAACCTCAGACATTTTTTAAAATGCTCAATTACAAGCCCTCTTGATACAGTCCCTGCTGTTCTGTTCTTACTCAGTAATAGAAAGCAATTTTAAGTTTTTCCACTTGTTATAACCTGTTGGGATGTTTGTTTAGTATTTCCTGCAAATCACGATCTTTTGTCCTTTAAGTGCATTATGGTTCAGTCCTCTACATCTCTGGTAGCCATATTATGATTGTATGAGCCAGGATTTTATAGAAAACACATTGGTCTATCTTGCTTTCTGCTTTTCTCTTGTGAACCCATCATCCTTGTCAAGTATATCTTGTGAGAGTTTTACTCCTGACTGTGTATTTGATAATTTAGAGCCTGTTAGGATTGTACAGCAATTGTTTTTACAAAGAGTTATGTCTGTTAGGAATGGTTGTGTTCTATGATCCTCCATCTTAGTGTATAATCCTCTGCATACTATCATAGCTGTTTATATGATATAGTTACCATACACTATATATAAAGACAAATATGCATGTTTTCATCTTTATCTGACATGAAATCAGAATATACCATTCTACTTTTTTGTCAATTAGGATTACCATAATCTATTATATACTTACCTCGTGGCGTGTGTCATCAACTGTTAAAGCATTTTCTACACCTTCCACAATTAATTGCACCACCGAAAGCATTCCGAAAGCCATATTAACACACCCAAGTGATGGGTGTGCTAATATGGCACCCGTTAGCAGTAGTGGCACTTTGCAGACTACCACCTACCGTGCTCCAAAGGTTGTACCTGATGCAAATCCACCGCTCACTCCACCGCCCAAGCTGCTGTGTTCCGACTGACCTCTGTGCCTCACATACAGGAACTCTAGTGATGTTAGTGTCATGATATCAATTTACCGGACTGATCAAATGACCGTCACATCACCAAATGTCTTGGTCTGCAGTGTGAGGTACATATAGGCTCAAGGAGGTTGAGGGAACACAGAGGCATGAAGTTGCATAGGGAGGCACATTTACAGAGACAGGGGGCCCATGGAGGCACAGAGAAGCACACACAGGGAGGCGGGGGGGGGGCACAGGAAGGAACAGGTAGGCAGGGGGCACAGGATGGCACACAAAGGGAGGCGGGCACATACGGAGGCACAAGAAGGTCGGGGGCCTCATCTATATTTACTAAATGCCAGAATAATGAGATAGAGAAAATGTTTTAAGGCACTTTATTACTTTCTGCAAAGTCACAAGTTTCCATATATTTTATTAGTATTTGGTACCATTGCCCTTAAATTGTATGACTTGGGTGAAACATTTTGAATATCCTTCCACAAGCTTCTCACAATAGTTGGTAGGAATTTGGGCCCATCCCTCCTGACAGAACTGGTGTAACTGAACCATGTTTGTAGGTCTCGTTGCTCGCAGCCTTTTCAGCTTTGCCCATAAGTTTTAAATAGGAATGAGATCAGGGCTTTGTGACGGCCGCTCCAAAACATTGACTTTATCCTTAAGCCACTTTTTCCACCAGTTTAGCATTGTCCATTTGGAAGACTTATTTTTGACCAAGCTTTAAAGGGGGTGTCCGGGCATTTGGTATAAATCATGTGTGTATCTAAGCTGCAAAATGTTGACAGTTTGTGATTTACACCCTGTCACCATTTTGCAGGGTTATCTAGATATCCCTATATTGCATCTGCAGGAGATGTCCAGAAAGTGTATTTTTGGGAACTGGTCATTCACACCCACTGTTCTACAGGCCCTCCCCACACAGCAACAAGCATGCCCCAGTGTGTGTATGCCTGGCCACTTCACACTAACTGTGCCCGCCCCCCTTCCATCTCCAGCATGCATTGCCCACCCTCCCCATCCTTAATATGCCTGCCATTCCCAGTGTCCATATGCCAGGCCATTCCACACTTAATGCACTGAGAGCGGTCATCTCACAGCTATGAATTCGTCACTGTGCCTCCGAGTTGACAGCTCTCAGTGCATTTTGTGTGGAATAGACGGGCATATAGATACTGTGAAGGGCAGGCATATTAAGGCTGGAAAGGGTGGGCAATGCATGCTGCAGATGGGAGGTGGCGGGCAAAAGGAGTGTGGAGTGGCCAGGCATACACACACTCGGTCGCTTTTGCTGCTGTGTGAGGAGGGCTTGTAGAAAAGTGGGTGTGAATGACCAATTCCTAAAAACAAACCCCTGGATACCTCCGGCAGATGCAATATAGGGATCTCTAGGTAACCCTGCTATATGGTGAAAGGGTGTAAATTACAAACTGTCAACATTTTGCAGCCTACATGCACACATGAATTATACCAAAAGCCCGGACAACGCCTTTAACTTTTTGGCTGCTGTCTTGAAATATTGCTTCAGTATTGCCACATAATCTTCTTTCCTCATGATCCATCTATTTTGTGGAGTTCACCAGTCTCTCCTGCAGAAAAACCTCATAACATGATGCTGCCACCCCCATGTTTCACAGTTGGGATGGTGTTCTTAGGCTTCCAACTTCTTCCTTATTCCTCCAAATGTAACAATGATCATTATAGCCAAAAAGTTCCATTTTAGTTTTGTCAGACAACAGGACATGTCTCCAAAAATGTAGGTCTTTGTTCCTGTGTGCATTTGCAAACAGTAATCTGGCTTTTATGTTTCTTTTGAAGTAATGGCTTCTTCCTTGCAACCCATGTTAATACAGTTCTCATTTCACTGCGGATAATGACGCAATCTGTAAGTGGTTCTACCATTACTCCTCATCAGCACACCCAGTCTAGGTGTCATATTTGACTCAGATCTCTCTTTCACTTCCCAGATCTGATCACTCACTCGCTTGTGTCACCTTACACCTCAAAAACATCTCTAGCAATTTGACCCTTTCTTACTGTCTTACTGTCACAATTATCCATTTTCGTCTGGATTACTGCAATTCCTTACTAATCAGTGTCCCTCTTACTTAAACTCGCTCATCTCCAATCCATCTTGAATACAGCAGCCATGATCATATTCCCTCCAACCGCTTCACCGATGCCTCTATCCTGTGCCAGTCATTGCACTGGTTGTCCATCTGCTACAGAGTACAAAATAAAATTATCACCCCAACCCACAAAGCCCTCCACAGTTCTGCACCGCCCTACATCTCCTACCTCATTTCTCTCTATTGCCCTACACGTGCCCTCCATTCCGTAATTGATCTAAGACTGAGATCAGCTACAATCCGAACCTCCCACTCTTGCTTTAAAGACTTCTCACGGGCTGCACCAATTCTCTGGAACGGATTACCAAGAAAAATTCAATTAATTCCAAAAATCCATAGCTTTAAGCGAGCGTTAAAAACACATCTCTTTAGATTAGCCTACCACCTCACCTCATCTATGTAATTATTCCCATTCTGTCCTTCTCCAAATCTGGCCTCTTGCGTCATCTTTCTACAGCCCCCATGCACTACATTGCAGTTTATCTGTACTTGTCTAGATTCCGGCTGGTGACTGCTTCATGCAGAATTATGTGAATCACATATTTATTATCTTGATGGCTGGACCATACATGATGGCACTTTTTACCGTTTACCTTTCGTGCCTCACCTGTTTCCTCATAGATTGTAGCTTACGAGCAGGGACCTCACTCCTCATGATTTCAGATTTTTTTTTTGTCTCATATTGTCTGTATTGTATTTTATCATATTATTGTATTGTATTATATTATTGTATTGTATATATATGTTGGCGCTATATAAATTAAATTATTATTATTATTATTATTATTATTATTAATCTTTCCAGTTTCTGCCATCAACTTCACAAGGTCTTTTCCTTTAGTTTTAGGTTGATATGAACATGTCAGACCAAAGCATGTTCATCTCTGGGACACAGAACCCATCTCCTTCCAGAGCGGTATGATGGATGGATTTTCCCATCTTGTTTGTACTTGCATATAATTGTTTGTACAGATAAACAAGGTACATTAAGGTATATGGAGATTGCACCCAAGGACGAACCAGATTTGTTCAAGTTCACAATTCTTTTACTGATATCTTGACTAATTTCTTTAGACTTTACCATGATGTTACACAAAGAAGCAGTGTCTTTCAGGTGTGAATTAAAATACATCCACATGTGTGCCTCTTATTAACTTAGATGTTGCCAAAAAACCTATCAAAAGCTTCCAAACACATGACATCATTTGGGCTGTCCCACATTGTTTAAAGGCATAGTAATTTTAGTGTATGTAAACTCTTGACTTTGCAGAAGGTAATAAAAATGCCTTAAACATTCTCTCTTTCTTTATTTTTGCATTTGGAAAATATTAATAACTAACAGTAGAGCCCGGCGTTGCCCGGGAATAGTAACTAACTGTTCTCAGCTATAAGCTGAGAAGCTGAGTGTATGTCTGTGTGTATTGTTTGTCCACTATACGTATCAATCCTGCCTTCCCCCACCAACTCACCCCATCCACCGACGCTCCCCCCAATCTACCAGTCACCCCCCTGCCCCACCCCAAAACATCTCCTACAATCATCCAGCCAAGTTCTTTTTCTTATGAGTCATAAGATTAGAATGATCAGGCAGTGACATGACATGGAATTTTATAAGCTAACATTTTACATTCTTTTGTGACATCACAATGGAGGGCTGTTGCTATGTGGAGTAGACGTGGCTATGTGGAGTGGGGCATGGTTATCTGGAGTGGGTGGGACTTGTCACACACATGGACGTGGTTATGTGGAGTGGGGCTATATGGAGCAAGTGGGGCCATGAGGAGTGGGTGTGGCCTTGTGGAGGGGGCATGGTCATGAGGAATCTGTATGGTCACATGGAGTGGGCATGGTCACGTGGAATGGGCGGGTCTTGCCACATATACTCAACTTTATTTATTAAATTATGATAATTCTAATTGTCCTAAAGCAGAAAAGAGTTATTCTGGTTTCATGTCAGATGTGAGAAAAACATCATTTGTGTCTTTTTATGTAGTGTGTGTAAACTGCTGGCTTCAAATGCTTATGTACCAAGTACTCATTTAGGCTCTCTGTACTGCATATCATCACTACTGTTTTCCGTGATATGCTAAGAGCTGTTTGTATTTTTTGTATTTTCCTAGTTTTACCAATCAGTCAATCATTGTATCATCAATTCACTCCCTGTTGAACAATAAACTTTAGACAACAGAACAAACAATCTGTATAATTGGAATACAGAGAAGGTTTAAGCTGTATGCTGAATTACACACTGCAGATAATGTGAATGAAGGCAGAACACCCCCATCTCTTGATTTTCCTGTCTCATTGCAAGTCTGAGTAGTAGCTAGTATCACATCTTCTGACTCTCCTCAAACAGGTGATGTCAATGTGGAGAAGGATCTGGCATGGCCAATTTTGTACTTCCATTCATACTTTTTCTCCCCAAATGAAGCCGCCACCAAAGACTGGCAGTGACTCTCTCATAGAAAACACAAGAGTAAAGTCCTTCTATGTGTGGGGGAGTTGGGAGAGAGCAGTCAGCAAAATGCTCATTCATATGACAAATATCAATTCTGTAAAGGGAGATTTAGAATTATATATCATATTTTTTGGACCATAAGATGCACTTTTTTTCTCCAGATTGTGGGGGAAAGTGGGGTGTGCGTCTTATGGTCTGAATATATGGGGCTGGGTGTGCTAACTGTGCTGGGGGGAGCAGCTCTGTAGCAGTTGGAGGAGGCAGGAGCAGGCTGCAGAGGCAGCCCCGCTTATTAGTCTACTGTAATATTTGCTGCAACCTGCTGTCCTCCTCCCAGTGCTGAAGCCAGCGCTGAGAGGTGGCGGGAGGCAGTGTACATGAGAGTACACTAAGTGTACTGACCCACCCCCATGATGGGATATTGCAGCCCCCATCACTGGATGTGGTCCCCCTGCTGCTGCAGACAGTAAAAAAATAGACGGTGTAACATACCTGTCCACCGATCCCCTCCATATCTCCCTCTGCAGCCGCATCAATCTTTCTATGTCTGTGCGCGTCGGTGTCCTGTCATGTGACCTGACATAGCACACTGATGTCATCACTGTGTGTCCCGATCACATAATTGAATGCCCTGGGGACGCACAGACAGGAAAAGATCAATGTGGCTGCAGAGGGAGAGATGGAGGGGAGCGGTGGACAGGTATGTTACACCGTTTATTATTTTAGTGTGTGCGGCAGCAGGGGGGGCCACATTCAGTGATGGAGGGCTGCAATATTCCAGGATGGGGGGTGTATACAGTGATGGGGTAGTGCAATATCCTAGGATGGAGGGGTGCAATATCCAAGGATGTGGGAGGATGTGGGGGAGGTGCAATATCCCAGGATGGGAAGGGGCTATATTCCATGATGGGAGGCTATATATCAGGATGGGAGGATATATCCAGGATTGGGGACATATATTGCCTGGACGGGGCCAAGGATTGGGACATTACCCCCATAACAGTTACAGTAATTATCATCACATTGTTTACTTAATTTTTTCCCCTATTTTCCTCCTCTAAAATCTGGGTTATAAATAGAAACATCTCTGTATAGAAGTGTAAGATGTGGCACAAGAGAAAGAAGAAGCTGCACTTACCTCGCTGGAGTCCGTCTCTTCCTTTTTGTTCTAGAGAAATATAAATAAAGACAAATTTCATTCTTAGCTGCACGTTTTTATTTGCACTTTTTTCTCCTGCGCTAAAAAGTTCCGTATTTTGCTTAATTTTGCAAACATTGCACAATATTTTCTGCTTTACATCAATCCCGCAGGACTCAAAACTTACAAAAAAGTCACAAAACAGTAAAATCCTGATAAAAAAAGCAAAGTTCACTTACAATATTGAATTGGGCTATTTACATTTTAACACACTGTATGTGGAATTTAATGTAACCAGTGGGTAACACAAACAGTATGTAAAATAGAAACAAAAAAAAAAAATCACAGATATTCATTTTCCTTCTTTATAAGAAATAAGTGCACCTCTACATCCCAGCGTAGAAACTAAAATAAAGTATTTGTACTAAATGCGATGGGAATAAAAAAATACAGCAAAACGCTACGTCATTTTTGTTCTATTATTTACTTATTTGTACAGTCCTATCATTTCAGTGAAAGGGTTAGGGACCAAACAGGGACTCAGGGATGCCGTCACAGAGAATGGACATCTGTGATTGGCTGCTTGAGTAACCTAAAACCAGCTCATACATTCTAGCATCTACCCTGATGACTCCAAAAGCCAATCACAGATACCCACTCTTTGTTAGGCTAGGTTCACATTGCGTTTAACAAATTCAGAAAAGACCCCTTTTACCCTGTATACTGTACATGATTTATGTGGACACCTATCTGATGTGTTGTGATTGCATCACTTTTATGCTACAGTTTTAATAAAATGCACATTATCTTTTGTACTTGGGCCTGACTCCTGGGTTTTTTATATGAAGTATATCACATTGCGTTTAGCATTGCATTCAAAGGCCATGTGTTTTGCACTGCATTAAAGGGATCCTGTCACCTCCAAAACGCCTCCTAAACTACCAAAACATGCCCCTGCAGCATATTATCACTAATCTCACACTCCTTTTGTCTCCTAAAAGCATCCTGTGAAAGTGCATAAAAACATTTTAATACTTATTGATTAGGGATTATAATTAGCAGGGGCTATATTCTTTAGCCCTTAGGGCGTGTTGTTTTGCAGGCTCCAGGATCCACCCTCTCTCTGTCTGTGTGCTCTGCTTGTGCAGGCTTTACCCGCCCCCTTTTCTATCACTCACAGAATGCAAATCATTAGTCCTGCCTTCAGCTCCATATTACAGCAGAAGCTGCACAGAGAGGCTGGATCATTCAGGCTGCAAAACAACACTCTCTAAGTGCTAAAGAATATAGCCCCTGCGTATTATAATGCCTAATGAGGGAGTATTAAAACGTTTTTATCCACTTTCACAGGATGCTTTTAGGAGACAAAAGGAGTGTGAGATTAGTGATAGGATGCTGCAGGGCCATGTTTTGGTAGCTTAGGAAGCGTTTTGGAGGTGACAGGATCCCTTTAACATAATTAAATGCAAGCGTTTGATTGCGTTAGTGCACCTCAAACGCATTGCAAATGCAATGCAAAATGTGGTTGCGTTTGAAACACTGCGTTTATCCCGAGTGCACAGGGAACATTTCCCGCAACGATCCCTGTGCGCTTGAGATAAATGCAGCGTTTAAAACACAACCACATTTTGGATTGTGTTTGCAATGCGTTTGACTGCGTTTTACAATAGACATCTTTTGATGTGTTAATACAATGAAACGCTTGTGCTTCATTACGATAATGCAGTGCAAAATACATTTCGTTCAAGTGCAATGCTAAACGCAATGTGAACCTAGCCTTACAGCATCTGTGATTGGTTGTTGGGCCCCTTTGCAGTGAATATCCAGGAAGTTAATGAGTGGCCCGGAAGTGCAGGCGGTCAAATGCTGGTAAGTATAATTCCTATGTGTAATCACTAACTGCTTTCTTTTTACAGCCCCCGCCCCATCTCATAACTTTAATGTCTGAATTTGGGGTTCTGAAGTTCGAGTCACGTTCTGCTCCAAACTAGTACTTTAAAAAAATTCAAGTGGGTCTGCCGAACTCAAACATTGGCGAGTTCACCCATCACTATTAAAAAATAAACCCTAAGACTACAGAACAAATAATCTGTTTACTTGGAATAAAGAGAAGGTTTAAGCTGTATGCTGGAATTCACACTGCAAATAACGTGAAAGAAGGCAGAACACCCACAGCTCTTCATTACCCTGCCCCATGCAAAGTCAGTGAGTGTCGAGTTCACCCATCACTATTAAAAAATAAACCCTAAGACTACAGAACAAATAATCTGTTTACTTAAAATAAAGAGAAGGTTTAAGCTGTACGCTGGAATTCACAAATAACGTGAAAGAAGGCAGAACACCACAGCTCTTCATTACCCTGCCCCATGCAAAGTCAGTGAGTGGTGACTAGCATCATATGGGTATTGTGACTCTCCTCTAACAGATGATGTCAAGAAAAAGAAGGATCTGGAATGTCAAACTACCATTTGTTTTGTTCTCCCTAAATTAACCACCACAAGGGTCGGGCAGCGACTCTGTCATAGAAACACAGGAGCAAAGTCCTCCCATGTGTGGGGGAGTTGGGAGAGAGCTGTTGGCAAAACATTAATTCATCTGACAAATATCAATGCTGTATAGGGAGATTTAGACGTATATGAGCATCACAAATGAATGAATAAATAAATGGAAACATCTATGTACAGAAGTGGAAGATGTGGCACAAGAGAAATAAGAAGCTGCACTTACCTCGTGAGACTCTGGAGACGATTCATCCGTCCCTTCGCTTGTCTCCTGGAGAAATATAAATGATGAGACAGTTTCATCATCAGCTGCACATTTTTATTTTCCTGAGAAACCAGTGCTAAAAAGTTTAACATTTTTCTTGATTTAGCAAAAATTGGACAAAAATCAATCACTCTGGACTCTAAATTTTGTTTTTTTAAAAAGTGACGGAAACTGTAGAATCCTGATGAAAAAAATCAAATAATGAATTGGGCCATTTACATATTAACATATACTGTATGTGGAATTTAATCCAACCAGTGTGTAACAAAAAGCAGTATGTAAAAAAACAAAAAAATGAAGTTTTCCAAACAAAGAATTCACAGATATTCCTTTCCCTTCTTCATAATACATAACTGCACCTTTACATCCCAACGTAAAAAAACTAAAATAAAGTATTTACACTAAGTAGAGGAACTAATGACAAGAACATGATAAAGAGAACACTGAGAAACCTGTCCAATTGAAGCTTCAAGTGCCTAGAAGTTTGGAGGAAGATTCAGGCCGGGGTCACACTGTCTTATGTTCTATTATATGGCAGCATCAGATGTGATATGATAATGACCCTCAGCTCCAACTCTGCAGTGAGCGAGATTGAGCGTCATCTACTGTGCTCCGATTCTCTCGTGAACATCAGAGCCCAGGTGAGGAGGAGAAGGTGATCAATCTCTCCATCTTCTTCGTGTTCTGTCTCGGCGATGTCTCACGTGAGACCATAGACTTGTATGAGTGAACGTGGTCCAATAGATAAAATGAATATGCGGCACTCCATCCTGTCAGTGTCGGTGACTGATTAAACACAAATTACGTTGAAAAAGAGGTAAGCGGCGCTCTGTAATGACTTATAGATATATTGGAATATACAAAAAATTGAGATACTTAGTGTCAGGGAAATTATCTAAGGGCCCTTTCACATCAGCGTTTTTTTTCGCGGCCGCACCTGCCGCAAGTGCCAAAACCGCACTTGCCGCACCTGCCGCAAGTCCGCCTATACCTTGTATGGTGTTTACCGCAACCGTGCCGCAAGTGCAGCCGGTATGCGGTAATCGCGGCAGATGCAGTTTTTTCACCGCATCTGCCGCGATTTGAAAAAAACGCTGATGTGAAAGAGCCCTAACATTGTTACGAACTGAATAAGTAATTGTTTGATTTACTGAAGTCTCCATCTTGTCCTAAATTATGAGATGGCATCTAAGATGAACATGTCTAGAGATATGTAAGGACATGTCCCTTCATGGCCTCATCTGGTCAAGATAAGATAAAGGCGTAGAGCTACACACACTGTCAGGAGTTTTTGAGGACTTTCCGTGTCCTTAACAACCTCATCTCCTGGGTCAACTCTTGATACCATATGGAGCCAATCAACGTATAGTAGACTGCTGGGTGTAGCCATAAGACTTTGAAGTTGTATTAACATATGCCTATAAACAAACCGTATTGGGGGTGTCACCACATTAGGAATATGCTGACATAGAAACCGGAGACTTGGGGTCTATTATTTTCCTCCATCCACTACCCGCTGATGTAAATGTGGCGTTTTACCGTAACACATGACCATATCAAGAATCCACCCAGTTGCAGAGCGCCGCTTACCTGTTTTTAAATGTAATTAGTGTTTAAGCAGGAACCTACACTGAGAGGATTGAGTGCCGTATATTCATTTTACAGTATATATTATGATATGGGTTCACACCCTTGGCAAGGCACCTTCCCAATACCAGTTGACAGATGTTGCTATTGCTCTCTGGTGTCAGATTCGAATTTAAAGCCTAATGGCGGGTTTACACGTTGCGATATCGGAGTCCGATTTCAATGAAAAGTCACGTGGTTCGATCGTTGGAGCCGATATCGTTCCTGCGTTGTATGGTGTGAACGTCCAACACGATGCAGGAACGATGTCAATGCGATATCGGGGATAGAATGAGCGTGCTATTCAATGCTCCGATATTGAATAGAGATTGAAGCCGGATCGTGCTGTGTGACAGCAGAACTACGATGCGATGTTCTACGTCACCCATTCACTCCCATGTTAAATGGTCGTTCCTGGGTTGGGGGGCGTAGACATCGCACGGACGTTGTATTCCGATATCGCAGCGTGTAAACCTCCGATGTGATGCGGGAGAAATGTGCACTAAATGCGCGCTCCCGCGCCATTGAGTTGCGATATCGCAACGATATTGAAACGTGTAAACCCACCATCAGAGCTTAATTTTTTTCCAAAGTCATAGATTATACATTGAAAACACCTGTCCCTTGTCCATAAGACTCACAGCTTCTATTACTTTCTAGCATCAGTTGCCTACATAGAAAGATTTTAATAAGATATAGGCAGAAAACAACAGGTTAGGACCCCGTTATGGGATACGCCTCAATGTGGCAACTTGGTGGAATATTGATGTGACCATTTCCATATTGCTAAGTATCTAAATCTTTTCTATATTCCAATATATCTATAAGTCATTGCAGAATGCCGCTTACCTCATTTTAAATGAACGTAATCTAAGCCGCCCATCATCTAGAAATGCGAGATAATGCGCAATAGGGTCTTATCTTTATATGCAAAGAATGGTGTAGAAATGTCAGCATCTGCTCACCTGGTCCGGTTGTGTGTACCCACAACCAAGTATGAGCGCAAGGGGTCAGCTGCTGCAGGATCCACACATCCACAGGTCACCGTGGTGCAAGTAATATTCTGTAGGACGATGTGTCGCACGATCCTTGCTGCTGCCAGAAGAAACACCAGAAGACCGGAGTATATGGAAAGGTTGTAGCTTTATTCTTCCAATCCTACGCGTTTCGGAGCTATACACAATCACTGTCATTGTCCCTGAGGAAGGAGCTGGGTATAGCTCCGAAACGCGCATTATTGGAAGAATACAGCTATAACCTTTCCATATACTCCGGTCTTCTGGTGTTTCTTCTGGCATCAGCGCGGATCGTGCAACACATCATCCTACAGAATATTAAGCTGCCCATACTGAAAATGTTTTCCTCAGTCCGCTTAGAGCTGAAGAAAAACTCACAGATTTGACCTACAACATTGACTAACATTGCTCTGACTGCAACTGAAGTCTTTTTGATCTGATACTCAATATACCAAAGATAATGAGGAAAGAAGAGGCTGCTCACACTGCTGTGTACACCATGTCTTTCTGATCTACTACTGGAGTTATCAGGGTTGCTAAGAAAAAGACAGAAGGCTCAAGCTGCTGTCTTCTTGATCTAATACTGGAGATGTCAGGGGTGCTAAGATAAGAAGAGACTGCTCACACTGCTGACCACCATGTCTTTCTCACCAAATATTTTAAATTACTAGGGATGCTAATATAAAAAGAGGCTTCTCAGACTGCTGAGCACTCTTATTATCTCTTACTGGAAATACAAAAAGTGCTGACGTTCCTCACATTGCTATCCACCATGTCTTTCTGATGTCACATTGGAGATACCAGAGATGCTGTAGTAAGTAGAAGCTTCTGATTCTACAGCATTCTGATTAATACTGTAGATATCACTGGTGCCAAAGAATAAAAAACAACTTACTACACTGCTGTTTACCATGTCTTTTTGATGGAACAATGAAGAATGCTAGAATAATAGCTTTCCTAGTTTCTCATTTATCTGCCGCCTCTGGCCAATACTAACATCTGTGTGCAAATGACATTGCATTTTTGAATAGCTCCATCATGGATGATACCTAAGCAAAGCTCAAAAAAAGGGAGTCTCCTCTCCAAGAAAAGAATGCATGAGTATGAAATGCCAATGATAAGTCAACATTTGCATTGCACACATGTAAGACCTTAGGCCACATTGATCAACATTGACCAAAATTACACCTTTATCTTCAAGATCTTCTCATTGCAGAAAAACAACACTGCCAAGCTGCAGGAAATCCATGCAAACACAGAGGAAGCTAGAGTTAGGCTGCCTTCACATTAGCGTTTGGCGCCGCAGCGTATGATGCGCATGCGTATCCGCAAGGCAATATGCATGCATACGCAGTCAAACGCACGTCTTTTTTATACGCAAGTGCATACAAAATCCTATTAAAAAACGCAGCGTTTCCTTGCGTATGCATGCGTTTATGCATCCGCATGCGTTTATTCTCATGGGTACCTTTAAACCTTTTCTGGGCATGCGCACTATGCTGTCCGCATGCGTCCCAAAACAAGTCATACGCAAAGTGTTGCTTAGCCTTGCGTATTCATAGACAGCATGGCTAATAATATCCGCAGGTGTCCGCATGCGGATGGTTGCGGATTTTTCATACTCCAAAAAATGCAACATGTTGCGTCCCGGGTGCGGACGCAGGACCCTGGAGGGAGCAGATATCGTCCGCATCCGCACCCAAACGCAGCAAACGCAGGCACTATGCGTTCCTACGTTAAACATAGGAACGCAGTGCGCATGCGTTTGACTGTGTATGGGAACGCAGCATACGCTGCCTTCCCATACGCAAATGTGAAGGCAGCCTTAGAAAGTTGATTGCCAGGACAGAGCACAATTACAAGCATCATAAAATGAGATAACAGCAGGAGCAGAAGCTATAAGGAGATAGGCTGCCTTCACATTTGCATTCCCCTCCGCAGCGTTCTGCGGAGGGGATCCGCAATGTGACCACAGCACAGCAAGCCCTTATCTTTATAATGGGAGCGCACGGTGCTGCGCATGACCGTGTGCACCCATTCACTGCCATATGTGATCTGTCACCCACGCAACATGTGATCTGTCACTCACGCAACATGTCGCGTTCGTGGTGCGGACGAGACTGGGTGATTTGTGCGCAGGCATCCCCCTGATCACATATGGCCGAGAATGGGTGCGCACAGTCATGCGCAGTCAAGCGCAGCACCGTGCGCTCCCATTATAAAGATAGGGGCTTGCGGTGCTGCGGTCACATTGCGGATCCCCTCCGCAGAACGCTGCGGAGGGGAACGCAAATGTGAAGGTAGCCTTACAATCCCATTTAAAAAAGCAAGAAGCGGATGTAGAAGCTCAACAGAAAAGGTTGGAAATTCAACAACAGATTCTCCAAACAGAAAGGGAAGAAGAATCAGCCCTAGGTTCTTTAGGCTGGGGTCACAGTAGCATTTTTCACATGCGTTTTTGGAGACCTGCGTTTTCAAAAACGCATGTAAAAAACGCACCCATAGGCCCCCATGTTAAAAAACGCATGCCCTAATAGCCAAAAAGCATGTGTGACAGTCCCATGCGTTTTTGGAGCTTTCCTTATGGGAAACGCATGCAAAAACGCATGTACAATTAGTGCCATTCAAAAACGCATGCGTTTTTTTTAACATGGGCTCCTATGGGAAACGCATGCGTTTTTGAATGGCACTAAAAGGTACTAATTGTACATGCGTTTTTGCATGCGTTTTCCATAGGGGCCCATGTTATAAAAACGCATGCGTTTTTCAAAACGCACCAAAAAATACTACATGCACTATTTTTGGGTGCAGATTCCAAAACGCAGCCAAAAACGCAGGGAGCCATCACACACCTTAAAAAACTCATGATGACATGAAAAACGCATGTAAAAAAGCACTAAAAAAAACGCATGTCAACTGTGACCACAGCCTTAGCAAGCATTGGGTAAAGCTGCTGAATTGAGGTGAGTGAACACTAGAGTGTTCAGGTTGTGTTTGGTTTGCAGAATAACAGGGTTCCATGAACAGTTTGCCAAACCCCACTGAACCCCAAACTGCTCATATTAGTGTCAGACACCAGTAAATTGGACAGCAATCTACATAGAATACAATTAGTCTCATGGCACAGCATGGGTGCAAGAGACACGGTCTGTGCCAGCCTGCACACTCTTCAAAATCAGTTCAAAATCAGAAGAGGCTCACGTTCCCTTAAATCTCAGAGGTGGGTGAAACTCAGTATGAATTGACAGATGGGTGAGTCACGGGAAAAGTGGCAGCAGTTTTCTACATTAAGTAAGGCTGCCTTCAGACTTGCATATGTCTCCGCAGCGTTTTGCAGATGCATCTGCAAGTATCTGCATGCAGACCGCGGCCCCTATGTTTATAATGGAGCGCACGGCGGTCTGCAGATGCTTGCAGACCGCCGTGCGCACCCATTCACTCCTATATGTGATCTGTGCGCAGGCGGATGCCTGCGTACAGATCACACACTCTCGTCCGCACCAGGGACACGAGATGTTGCGTCCCTGGTGCAGACGAGAGTGTGTGATTTGTGCGCAGGCATCCGCCTGTGCACAGATCACTAATGGCGGGCAATGAGAGCGCACGGCACTCCATTATAAACATAGGGGCCGCGGTCTGCATGCAGATACTTGCAGATGCCTCTGCAAAACGCTGCGGAGGCATATGCAAGTCTGAAGGCAACCTTAAAGGAAGAGGAGGAATTAAAGGCGGATGGTGAAGGCAAGTCTCTACTTTTCCAAAAATTAGGATCACACCACAGTAAAGTGTTATCTATCTGATACATTTTGTATTAGGCCACAATGGCAGCAAGGCAGGAGGACTGGACCCATCGTTTCAAAGTTGATTATTTGGGAACTGGTGCAGGAGTCTCAGAAGTAGGTATCGTGCTCAGAGGGCCCTGCTCACGTCGTGTACTGATAAAATTTGGTTACTTAATATAGGGCACAGGAGCACAGATGGATCAAATTAAGGGTTAAATTCCTCCTTCATTGGCAACCACAACGATACATCGTCTTCCTCAGGTGGATTTACATTAGCATACCCCTGGACACGTGAAATAGTCCCACCCACCAATCACAGTACATCAATTAAAGGGGCAGTTACCTTAACTATATCCTGCCGAGGGCGCACTTAATTTTTCCCAGAAACTGCTGTGGTCTTTAATAAGATATATAAAAACATAATAATATAGAAAGTACGCCAATCTATAACTTTAAAAACAGCTAAAATATGTATAATAATAATAAAAAAAAATTGATCAGCTAAATACAATAATCATTAGCTAAAATACAATTCATAATCTCTCAACTATATACTAAAAATGTATTGTTAATATAAAAATCCATAATATAAATTAAACAAAATAATACATTAGAATTCTTAAAATACATTCCTGAATAATCAATATCTCCCAGAGTAATTAATATGTCTCTGATCTTCCTGTACCACGTGACCGGGAGGACGCCGCAAGGAGCCTGGTGTGGAGGAGATGGAGCGAGGAGTCTGTGCAGCAGCGTGGAGCCTGCAAACAAGCTGAAACTGGGGTTGTGCGGAGGCGGCACAACCCGAGCAGGTGAGGGTCCACTGCACACATCACTAGACTGTGTCCCCAAATGAGCTTGGCAGGGTCTCCCTAGGGAGGGCTATTCCTGTTTTCTTTTGTTTCGCTGCTCAAGTCATGTCACACACAGAAAGGAGACCCTATGAAGGGTCCCCACTTTTTCTAAAAAACATTGTAAGAGCACAGTTAAGTAGTATCAATCCTATAGGCTTTGGATTGGGCCATAATGGCAGCAAGGCAGGAGGCCTCGTCCCAGTATTACACGGTTGATCTTTTAGAAACAGGAGCATCAATGTCAGGAGCAGATATTGTGCTCAAGTCTTGCTCCCCACAGCAAGGAAACCCCAACAACAGTCTCCATTTTCAAAGATATTAGGCACAGCCACCACTAAAGTGACCAAAAATACCCCAGAGCTGAAATATTGTAATGGCAAGATTAATGCAGCACACTGAAAAGTTCATCAGTGCCTAGCCTCCCCTGTCTGACAATGGGTCAGTCCTTGGAAATACACGACTTGCTCATCTTGATAAACGTTAGTCTGTCTACACTGCCATTGGACAGCCGCATGCGCTTATCAGCCAGCGCACTACCGGCAGCGCTGAAGACACATTCAGAGAGAACGCTGGCTGTGGGGCACGACAAAATCTCCAAGGCGTGAGTGGTGAGCTCAGGCCACTTTTTAACTTTTGAAGCCCAAAATGCACAAGGGTCCAGTTCCAGAGTCATGGCATTGATATTGAGCTGTAGATAGTCCTGCACCATCCTCTCTAGGCGTTCCCCATGTGTCTGACTGTCCTCTCTTCTAGCATTGCAAAGGATGGGCTAAAAAAAAGGTCAAAGACATTGCTTGTAACAGATACACTGCTGCTGGTAACGTTTCTCTGATGATGACTAGACGTTCCCCGGGTTGGAAGTGAAGAACTGTGATGTGCACTATGTCCGCCACTGGTGTTTTGGGAAAAAGCAGTACTAAGATTGTCTAAAATCTTGTGTTGATACTCCTGCATGTGTGCGTCCCTCTCCAGGGCAGGAAATATTTGGCCAAATTTAGTCTTGTACCGGGGATCTAACAGTGTTGCAAAACAGTAGTCGACATTACTTCGAATCCTAACAATCCGTGACGGATCATGTTGCAGATAGTGCAGCAAGACGGCGCTCATATTTAGACAAACTGAAGGGAGAATGGAGCATTATGCAAATAAAATTATTTTTTATTTATTATAAATTCAAGTGATAAAGGCAGAAAAAATAGTACTGGGAACTACAGTTATCATTTTCAATGTTGCAATACTGTGGTGAGATCACCATGGTCATATACAGGAATATGCTGACATAGTCACCAAGTACATGACATAAAGTAACATCATTGAATGTACCATATATCATATAGTCACATACAAGAGACCATGTACAAGGAACATATACGTCAGGCATAGGAGTGCGTACACAATCAGATCTGGTTACAGTGCACGTGCAATCATTTACATATATACAGTATATCTCACATGCCTAACAAACGTGCTTCCATAGATTGCATACACGTTATATGGATGAGGAAACCAGGTGTCCAGTGAGAGTTAAAAGGCTGACCCACTTAGTCCCCCGACGTACGTTTCATATATTGATTTTCCTGTAATTTCTTCAGGGGGAAGGAGGCGTAGAGAAAAGGAGCTTCAATATACGGTAAATGCAGGGGCGGAACTACACTGGTGCAGCTGGTGCAGCTGCACCAGGGCCCCGACCGGCTGGGGGCCCCTTCAAGCCTGGAGGGGGCCCCCAGCCGACCCCCGCAAGCCGCCGCCAGAGGAGAGGAGGGTCAGGCAAGGGAAGCAGAGAGCTTCCTGCTTCCTCTGCCTGATCCCGCCCCTCCTCTCCTCTGCTCCTCCAGCTCCTAGAACACTTCCGCGCGGCTCCCAGGTAGGAGAGCATCGCGCCTGCGGCTCAGTGTGGCTCAGTGCAGCTCAGTGCGGCCCCCAGCGGCACCCTCCCCCCCCTTTCCGGGCCGCGCCGATGGCCAGCGGAACCCCTCCCACCCGGGCCGCGCCGACGGCCAGTATCCCCGCCCCCCGGGCCGTGCCGACGGCCAGTAGCCCCGCCCCCCCGGTCCTCTCCTGCACCAGGGCCCCCGGGGGTGACGGTCCGCCCCTGGGTAAATGGACAAGCATCTCTGTACTTTACATCCTCAACACCTGCTCTAGTTGCATCTAGATATCCGGCAGAAAGCCTTGGGATACATCGTCTCTTCAATTGGGGGAATATGCGCATACTGTTGCCAACCAACAATACTATACTTATTATTTTACTAAACAATATGTTACATTTATTCAAAAGAATATGCTTAAAGTTACCAATGATACATAGGAATATGTAGAGAGCTAACTAAATTAAAGTAAATTATAAATATTTAACCGGAGGTAGTTGTGTATATCTGGCATTGAGAATCCCAATTCTTATTAAAGTCCACACTTACCAAAGAAGCATCTAGCTCCAAACACGAATGAAGGATCTAAAGAAAAGAAAAAGGTATGAAACACTATAGATATCATTCAAGTAAAAATGGACTCCAAGTCTGGTCTGCAGCCAGTCAACAGTGGTAAAAAGTTTGTACACCCCTGGTTAAAATGACTGTTATGGCCCCTTTACACGCGGCAACATTTCTAGGGTGTCAACAAGTAACTCACTGGTTGCAGTGAAATCATGGAGATAAGGTTCTATCTTGTTGCTGTGTACAAATGGAATCATCTCTCCATGATTTCACTGCAACCAGTGAGTTACCTGTTGACACCCTAGAAATGTTGCCGCGTGTAAAGGGGCCATTATTGTTAACAGTTAAGCAAGTTGAAGATAAAACTATCTCGAGAAGGCATTAAATTAAGGATTGCATATTTATTTTGTATTTTAGCTACATTTTCTTTTTCTTTTCATCTTTTACGTTTTAAAATTTACAAAAAAGGAAAATGGGCCGATGTAGAGTTTGGACATTCTTGGAGACTTGTATGCTTAGATAACTTTGACCA
Organism: Allobates femoralis; assembly: GCA_033576535.1. Classification (NCBI taxonomy): domain Eukaryota; kingdom Metazoa; phylum Chordata; class Amphibia; order Anura; family Aromobatidae; genus Allobates; species Allobates femoralis. The sequence continues at coordinate 4,598,730 of JARQOC010000004.1, forward strand.
AAGTTTCAGACCTCCATTAGCCTGTTAGGGTTATGGTTTACTCACTATCAGGTGATGCAAATTTCCAAATTTCACAATTTTAAAAACCTCCTCTATCCTTCTGCCAAAAACCAGTAGTCATGGGTTCTACTAAGCAGCTGCCGAACACTCTTAAAATGAAAATGGTGGACGCCCACAAAGCGGGAGAAGGCTTTACGGAGATAGCAATGCATTTCCATTTCTCCATTACTCAATTCAAAATGTAATTAAGAAATGGCAGTTACCAGGAACAGTGGAGGTCAAGATAAGGTCTGGAAGACCAAGCAGTGACTCGCATTGTGAGAGTTCCCAAGTCTGCAGTCACCCAGACTGGTTAATATTGGACAACTGCTTTAATCTATTATATAATTGCTGTAGGCACGTTTGTGTCGGACCCCGGCACACCGTGGCTATGTCACTATGTGACGTCACCACGTGCGAGGCATTGCCCGCGTAGCGGGCATTGCGACCCCTCGCCGCTGTCATCCCGCTCCGGAGCAGCTGCTGTCAGCACATGCTGACACAGTGCTCCGGAGCCTGTGCCCCTGTGCCCCAGTGCCCCTGTGATCCGCTCCGGAGCAGCTGCTGTCAGCACATGCTGACACAGTGCTCCGGAGCCTGTGCCCCTGTGCCCCTGTGCCCCAGTGCCCCTGTGCCCCAGTGCCCCTGTGCTCCAGTGCCCCTGTGATCCGCTCCGGAGCAGCTGCTGTCAGCACATGCTGACACAGTGCTCCGGAGCCTGTGCCCCTGTGCCCCAGTGCCCGTGTCATGCCCGCGCCCCCCTGGCTCCTCCTGTCTCCTGCCCGCGCTCCCCCGGTCCTCCTGCCCTCTCTGCTTCTCGCGGGGCCCCCCTTGCTCCCGCTGCCCAGGGCCGCCCATCCATCCGTCCATGCCAGGGGAGCGGCTGTGCAGAAGGAGCCGCCGCTTCCGGCCTGCCGCGCTGCGCCGGGAGCGGCAAGTTTAAGAGCTGTGTGCATGATGTATGTGTGTCCTGTGTGCATGATGTATGTGTGTCCTGTGTGCATGATGTATGTGTGTCCTGGTGCATGATGTATGTGTGTCCTGTGTGCATGATGTATGTGTGTCCTGTGTGCATGATGTATGTGTGTCCTGTGTGCATGGTGTATGTGTCTGCTGTGTGCATGATGCATGTGTGTGCTGTGTGCATGATGCATGTGTGTGATGTGTCCATGATACATGTGTGTGCTGTGTCCATGATGCATGTGTGTGATGTGTCCATGATGATATGTGTGTGCTGTGTGCATGATGCATGTGTATGCTGTGTGCATGATGCATGTGTGTCCTGTGTGCATGATGCATGTGTGTCCTGTGTGCATGATGTATGTGTGTCCTGTGTGCATGATGTATGTGTGTCCTGTGTGCATGATGTGATGTGTGTCCTGTGTGCATGATGTATGTGTGTTCTGTGTGTATGGTGTATGTGTCAGCTGTGTGCATGATGCATGTGTGTGCTGTGTGCATGATGCTTGTGTGTGCTGTGTGCATGATGCATGTGTGTGATGTGTCCATGATACATGTGTGTGCTGTGTCCATGATGCATGTGTGTGCTGTGTGCATGATGCATGTGTGTGCTGTGTGCATGATGCATGTGTGTGTGATGTGTCCATGATACATGTGTGTGCTGTGTCATGATGCATGTGTGTGATGTGTCCATGATGCATGTGTGTGCTGTGTCCATGATGCATGTGTGTGCTGTGTCCATGATGCATGTGTGTGCTGTGTGCATGATGCATGTGTGTCCTGTGTGCATGATGTATGTGTGTCCTGTGTGCATGATGTATGTGTGTCCTGTGTGCATGATGTATGTGTGTCCTGTGTGTATGGTGTATGTGTCTGCTGTGTGCATGATGCATGTGTGTGCTGTGTGCATGATGCATGTGTGTGATGTGTCCATGATACATGTGTGTGCTGTGTCCATGATGCATGTGTGTGATGTGTCCATGATGCATGTGTGTGCTGTGTCCATGATGCATGTGTGTGCTGTGTCCATGATGCATGTGTGTGCTGTGTGCATGATGCATGTGTGTCCTGTGTGCATGATGTATGTGTGTCCTGTGTGCATGATGTATGTGTGTCCTGTGTGCATGATGTATGTGTGTCCTGTGTGTATGGTGTATGTGTCTGCGGTGTGCATGATGCATGTGTGTGCTGTGTGCATGATGCATGTGTGTGATGTGTCCATGATACATGTGTGTGCTGTGTCCATGATGCATGTGTGTGATGTGTCCATGATGCATGTGTGTGCTGTGTGCATGATGCATGTGTGTGCTGTGTGCATGATGCATGTGTGTCCTGTGTGCATGATGCATGTGTGTCCTGTGTGCATGATGTATGTGTGTCCTGTGTGCATGATGTATGTGTGTCCTGTGTGCATGATGTATGTGTGTCCTGTGTGCATGATGTATGTGTGTCCTGTGTGTATGGTGTATGTGTCTGCTGTGTGCATGATGCATGTGTGTGCTGTGTGCATGATGCATGTGTGTGCTGTGTGCATGATGCATGTGTGTGATGTGTCCATGATACAAGTGTGTGCTGTGTCCATGATGCATGTGTGTGCTGTGTGCATGATGCATGTGTGTGCTGTGTGCATGATGCATGTGTGTGATGTGTCCATGATACATGTGTGTGCTGTGTCCATGATGCATGTGTGTGATGTGTCCATGATGCATGTGTGTGCTGTGTTCATGATGCATGTGTGTGCTGTGTCCATGATGCATGTGTGTGCTGTGTGCATGATGCATGTGTGTCCTGTGTGCATGATGTATGTGTGTCCTGTGTGCATGATGTATGTGTGTCCTGTGTGCATGATGTATGTGTGTCCTGTGTGTATGGTGTATGTGTCTGCTGTGTGCATGATGCATGTGTGTGCTGTGTGCATGATGCATGTGTGTGATGTGTCCATGATACATGTGTGTGCTGTGTCCATGATGCATGTGTGTGATGTGTCCATGATACATGTGTGTGCTGTATGCATGATGCATGTGTGTGCTGTGTGCATGATGTATGTGTGTCCTGTGTGCATGATGTATGTGTGTCCTGTGTGCATGATGTATGTGTGTCCTGTGTGCATGATGTATGTGTGTCCTGTGTGCATGATGTATGTGTGTCCTGTGTGCATGATGTATGTGTGTCCTGTGTGCATGATGTATGTGTGTCCTGTGTGCATGATGTATGTGTGTCCTGTGTGCATGATGTATGTGTGTCCTGTGTGCATGATGTATGTGTGCTGTGTGCATGATGTATGTGTGTCCTGTGTGCATGATGTATGTGTGTCCTGTGTGCATGATGTATGTGTGTCCTGTGTGCATGATACATGTGCTTGAAGGTATGCTGTGTGCATGATGCATGTGCGTCCAGGTGTGCTATGTACATGATGCATGTTTGTGCAAGTGTGCTCGCTCCATCCTGCCCCCCCCCCCATCCTGCTCCTCCGGCTCCATCCTTCCTCGCTCGCTCCATCCTGCCCTGCTCACTCCATCCTGCCCCCCCGCCACCATCCTGCTCCTCCGGCTCTATCCTGCCCCGCTCACTCCATCCTGCCCCGCTCCCCACTATCCAACCCTACCCCCCCTGCCACCATCCTTCTCCGCCTCCATCCTGCCCGCTCCCTCCATCCTGCCCCACCCCCCGGCTCCATCCTGCACACCTGCCATCCTGCCCCCCGACACAATCCCGCCACTCCCCCCATAGTGACAAAGCCACGGCGATTTCGGGGTCCGACACGATTTTGCCTACGGCAACTCTATAATTGCTGTAGGCATTTTCGTGTCGGACCCCGAAAACGCCGTGGCTTTGTCACTAAGTGACGTCACCACACGCGAGCAATGGCCGCGAAGCGGCCATTGCGAGTCGCTGGCCGAAAATAGGACCAGAGGCTCGGCTACAAAGTTAGCGATTTACCACTGAGGTAGTGCGAGCAATGGCCGCGAGGCCATTGCGAGTCGCTACCTCAGCCGCCGCACCTGCCGCAAGTCCCCCTATACTTTCTATATGCTCTTAATACTGTTATTAATGCTCATAATACTGCTAATAATGCTATTAATACTGCTATTACTGCTAATAATAATGCTATTGCTAATATTATTGCTATTGATGATGCGATTATTTATTTAAAAATCTTTAAAAAAACAATAAACATATTCTAGACACCCGATGCATTTGCATCGGGCTCACAGCTAGTCATTAACCCCTTCATGACCTTGCCATTTTTTGCAATTCTGACCAGTGTCCCTTTATGAGGTTATAACTCGGGAACGCTTCAACGGATCCTAGCGATTCTGAGATTGTTTTTTCGTGACATATTGGGCTTCATGTTAGTATTAAATTTAGGTCGATAATTTTTGCGTTTATTTGTGAAAAAATCAAAAATATGGCAAAAATTTTGAAAATTTTGCAATTTTCAAATTTTGAATTTTTCTTCTGGTAAACCAGAGAGTTATGTGACACAAAATAGTTATGAAATAATGTTTCCCACATGTCTACTTTACATAGGCACAATTTTGGAAAAAAAAAAAATTTTGTTAGGAAGTTATAACTGTTCAAAGTTCATGAGCAATTTTTCATTTTTCCACCAAAATTTACAAAACCATTTTTTTTAGTGACCACATCCCATTTGAAGTCCCTTTGAGGGGTTTACATGACAGAAAACACCCAAAAGTGACACCATTCCAAAAACTGCACCCCTCAAGCTACTCAAAACTACATTCAAGAAGATTATTAACCCTTCAGGTGCTTCACAGGAACTAAGCAAATTGGAAACAAAAAAATGGATATTTTAATTTTTCTAACAAAAATGTTCTTGTATCCTCAATTTTTTCATTTTCACATGGGCAACAAGATAAAATGGATCCTAAAATTTGTTGGGCAATTTCTCCTGAGTATATCGATACCACATATGTGATCATAAACCACCGTTTGGGCGCACGGCAGGGCTCTGAAGGGAAAGAGAGCAATTTGACTTTTGGAGCTAATTTTCCATTCAAAAAGTGAAATTGCGCTCCTTCACTTCTGAGCCCTGCCGCGCGTCAAAACAGTGGTTTATGACCACATATGAAGTATCGGTGTACTCAGGAGAAATTGCCCAACAAATTTTAGGATGAATTTTATCCTGTTACCCATGTGAAAATGAAAGAATTGAGGCTAAAAGAACATTTTTGTGAAAAAAAAGTACTTTTTCCATATTCACAGATCAATTTGTAAAGCATGTGGGGGTTCAATATGCTCACCACCCATCTAGATAAGTTCCCTGGGGGTCTAGTTTCCAAAATGGGGTCACTTGTGGGGGAGCTCCAAAGTTTAGGCACACAGGGGCTCACTAAACGTGACATGGTGTCCGCTAACAATTTGAATGGAAAATCAGCTCAAATTGTTAGCAGACACCATGTCGCATTTGGAGAGCTCCTGTGTGCCTAAACATTGGGGCTCCCCCACAAGTGACCCCATTTTGGAAACTAGAATCCCAGGGAACATATCTAGATGCATAGTGAGCCCTTTGAACCCCCAGGTGCTTCACAAATTGATCCGTACAAATTAAAAAAGAAAATTTGTGTGAAAAAAAAGTATTTTTACCTTATTACGGATCAGTTTGTGAAGCACCTGGGGATTCAAAGTGCTCACTATGCATCTAGATAGGTTCCTTGGGGGGTCTAGTTTCCAAAATGGGGTCACTTGTGGGGGAGCTCCAATGTTTAGGCACACTGGGGCTCTCCATACACAACCTGGTGTTTGCTAACAATTTGAATTGTTAGCGGACACCAGGTCGCGTATGGAGAGCCCCTGTGTGCCTAAACATTTGAGCTCCCCCACAAGTGACCCCATTTTGGAAACTAGACCCCCCAGGGAACATATCTAGATGCATAGTTAGCACTTTGAACCCCCATGTGCTTCACAAATTGAGACGTATAAATGAATAAAGAAACTTTTTGTGAAAAAACATACTAGTCTAGTAGTTACAATTCGCAGCATAGGGGACCCAATACATTTGGGTCTCTCCATGCTGAGGATTCCAGCCCCCTAGCTGCCAAGTTGTACCTGGCTGGCAACCAAAAATACGGCAAAGCTCCATGTCATTTTATTTGTAGAATTTAAAAAAAAAAATATTGCCATATTTTTGGTCCAGCCAGGTACAACTTGGCAGCTACGGACTGCCACCAGCCCCCAGCTGCCTCATTGTACCTGGCTGGAACCAAAAATACAGCGAAGCCTATTTTTTTTTTATTTCTAGAATTAGTTCTAGAAAAAAATTACATAGGGCTCCGCCTTATTTTTGGTCCAGCCAGGTACAACTTGGCAGCTACGGACTGCCACCAGCCCCCAGCTGCCTCGTCATACCTGGCTGGAACCAAAAATACAGCGAAGCCCTTTTTTTTTTTTAATTTCTAGAACTAATTCTAGAAAAAAAATTACGTGGGGCTCCGCCATATTTTTGGTCCAGCCAGGTACAACTAGGCAGCTGGGGGATGGAATCCTCAGCATAGAGAGGCCCAAGCGTTCTGGGCTCCCCCTGGTGCGAATTGCAGCCCGCAGCCACCCCAGAAAATGGCGCATTCATTGAAGCACCATTTTCTGGCGCTGTACCCACGCTCTTCCAGTTGCCCTGGTGCCAGTGGCTAACTGGGTAATAAAGGGGTTAATGTCAGCTTTTTATTGGCAGCTGGCACTAAGCCCGAGATTCATAATATAGGGCCAATGTTAGACCCGCCATTAGGAATCTCTAGTACGGTAAATAGTCAATAAATACACACAGAGAAAAATCTTTTTATTTGAAAAAAAAACAGACACAATTCGGACTCCATCTTTATTATAAAAAGATCCGTAGTCCATAATGAAGGTCCCACGACGTTCGATTGTCTCCGACGTAGTCCACAACGAAGGTCCCACGCCGCTCGATCGCCTTTGCTTTCAGATCGCTACTCTGGAGCCCAATCCGCCAGCATGGTGATCGAGCTGCAGAAAGTGATATGACACCCCGGGCGCAGTGACCCACTATGTGCATCACTGCGCCTGGGCTGCCAGATCGCTTTCTGCAGCTCGATGCCCATGCAGGGAGATCGGGCTGCAGAGCAGCGATCTAAGAGCCTGGGCACAGTGGCCCACTATGTGCATCACTGCGCCCAGGCTGTCAGATTGCTTTCTGCAGCTCGATCCCCCTGCATGGGGATTGAGTTGCGGAAAGCGATCTGGCAGCCCAGGCGCATGTGATGCACATAGTGGGTCACTGCGCCCGGGGTGTCAGATCACTTTCTGCAGCTCGATGCCCATGCAGGGAGATCGGGCTGTAGAGCAGCGATCAAAGAGCCCGGGCACAGAGACCCACTATGTGCATCAGTGCGCCCGGGCTGTCAGATTGCTTTCTGCAGCTCGATCCCCAGGATCCAGCTGCAGAAAGTGATCTGACAGCTCCAGCACAGTGATCACATAATGGTCACTGTGGATCACTGTGCTGGAGCTGTCAGATCATTTCCTGCAGCTAGATCCTCAGGATCCAGCTGTAGAAAGTGATCTGACATATCCAGCACAGTGATCCACAGTGATCACATAATGGTCACTGTGGATCACTGTGCTGGAGCTGTCAGATCACTTCCTGCAGCTAGATCCTCAGGATCCAGCTGTAGAAAGTGATCTGACAGATCCAGCACAGTGATCCACAGTGATCACATAATGGTCACTGTGGATCACTGTGCTGGAGCTGTCAGATCACTTCCTGCAGCTAGATCCTCAGGATCTAGCTGTAGAAAGTGATCTGGCAGCTCCAGCACAGAGCTGTCAGATCCGGAGGCGGTGAAGAGGAGGAGGAGGAGCGGGACGCAGTGGAGACAGAGCGGCCGCCAGAGGGGTGAGTGGGAGAGGCGATCGCCGCTCTGGTGATTGGGGGGGCAGGAAGGGGGAAGAGGGGGGGTGACAGGAGAAGTAGGGGGGCACTTAGGAGGAAGCGGGGGCAGGCAGGAGGAAGCGGGGGCAGGCAGGAGGAGGCGGGCGGCAGGAAGAGGAAGCGGGCGGCAGGGACAGGAAGCAGGCGGCAGGAAAAGGAAGCGGGGGGTAAGAAAGATGAAGAAGGGGCAGGAAAGAGAGGTGGGGGGCAGGGGGACAGTTAGAGGATGACAGGGGAGAAGATTGGAGGGTAGGGATAGCAGCGGCAGACAGGGAAGCATTACAGGCGCGGTGATTTTCACTTTCACTTTTGAGTGCCAATCACCGCGCCTGTAGGCGGGGGGGTGGGGGTGGGGGCAAATCGACCCCTCCTGGGGTGTTGTACAACTCCCCATTTACCTGCAGGCCGAGTGACAGGTCAGTGACACCCTCACTCGACCTGCAGGAGCCCGATCATTCCATGGCCCAGGGGGTGGGCCAAGGGTCTGGAAGGGGTTAAATAATATGCGTAAGGCTTCTAATTAATTTTCTGACGAAATGTTATGTATGACATCATACAGTTAAATATTTAAGAAAAATTATCTTACCCTAAGTTTTTCATTATCATCTTCATTACTGTCTGCATCATTGTCCTTAGAAAGTATCATAATAATGTTATATCATTTCTTAGAAATAAAGATGGCTTAGGTATTTTATTAAGTATTCAGCTTCATATATCATTTATGTCTTGGGGATGTGAATCCCAACTCCGGGTGGTGAATGGAAAGAGCTGAGCATGAGTGGTCAACCCTCAATTCAAAGCAGCAAACAATTGGGAACCCCATCTCTAGAGACTGAGCCACACATGTCCTACTGATAAGTCATTAAATGTTTTCCACTACTAATGTGATCCCCTTTATTTTATCCTAACTCTTCCTAACTAACACTTTCCCAATATTCTTCTGCAACCTACTATTCTCCTTTAGGCTGATTTCTCTGAGGCTTGTTAATATCTTTATTGGTAAAGGCTAAGAGCAATCGGGCAAAAAACGCGTTACCTGCACTTCTTTTTTCCTATGTGATTTTAGTGCACACTGCTCTTTGTGATTTTTATCTCTGTACAAGGAATTATAATACAATTTTGGATTTTCATAGCAAGCCTTCTCGCTGGCCGTTTTTTGGATGTTCTTCATGTTGGCTTTATCGGGCCATGCAAGCTGCAACCATTAATTTTTCTATCTTTATTGTTTGATCTCCTTCCAAGCTGCAGACTGGAATCAGACCAACTGATCAGGGCACATCAATGGTGGGGGATGAGAGGACAGTGAAGTCTGATCTGAGCATGTGGGCCCAGACTGCATTCACTTACAGAGGCAACTCCACCCCCACCAGGGACGTGCTCAGACTGCTGTCACTCACTGAGAGGCAGCCCCATCCCCAGCAGTGACATTCCCAGCTCAGTTGGGCCGATTACAGTTTGCAGCCGGAAGAATCAAAGCTACAACAACAATAAAGGTATTTACAAGCCTCAGAGAGATCAGTTCACAGGAGCAGAAGCAGAAGCAGACTTGGAAAATGATAGATGGGAAGAGTTAGGAAAAATAAAAGGGATCACATTAGTAGTGGGAAACCTCTTTAATGTCTAAAATGAAAATAACCCATTAGGAGGTACTATTCCCACATTGGTTAACATGTATTTATTCAGCACGTACCAATGGTCTTCACATACCTCATTAATAGCAATTTCATGAGCTACGGTTCCCACATGGGAGCAGGGCCGCACCGTCCATTGTACAAGGTGAGCCCTGTCATTCAGGCGGCAGCCGGCAGGGGGAGCGGCAGTGCAGAAGGGGGCGGCGCCTCATGCACGCAGCCTCCCCTGTCATGGCGCCGGCCGCTCACACCGCGCGCACCGCAGGTAAGCGGCGCGACCCGGGGAGAGGGACAGAAGGGGCGGCAGTGCGCCCACGGCTCAACAGCACAGCCCCCCCCCCCCCGGTACTCACGGCCGCGGCCGGCAATGACTGCCGGTGCCGCGGCTCAGGCGGCTCAGGCGGCAGAGGGGGCGGCAGTGCCGGGCTCCGCCAGCACCCCCGCCCCCCCCCGTAATCGGTGCCGCGGCTCAGGCGGCAGAGGGGCTTGGTGCACCCCTGCATGGGAGATTAAACATTGTATAAGTTATGAAACTAACTTAATGGTTGAACACTGGAGCTAGTCAGAGGGGATATTTTCTAGGAATAAGTATGAATCATCATTTAAGGTAACCACATTAATCAAAAATCAAAAATCGGTTATAACAAAAAAATTACAATATTCCTGATACTAAATATCTCAATTTTGTCCTCCAGCTCTTCCCAGGAACAACCAGTGCCTTGACCCAAATGCAACCATTATAGTAAAGTCGTCTAGATCGCCTAGATAGGTAAGATATTGTACGGACATACATAACTGTAATTAAAAACAACCCGGTTGACACACAAATTGCACTAATAATCTACAATAGCTTTTTTTCAGGCCACAAGGGATCTAGAAAAAGGATTCCAGTCACCTCCACCTGACACTGAAACCCACCGCTCCGGGGAACAAGCCGCTCATTCCAACACACTGAGCGAATTGTAAACTTGATTTTATTATAGTTTTTATTTTATTTGTATCAAATTTTATTTGAGACTTTTAATGCCAAGAAAACGCACCAATTTCTTGTTTGTTATAACACTTTACTAATAAACATCCTGAAGAAGGGTCAATTATAACTGGTATATCGCCTTTCACTATGTGCCATTGATAGGGGTACCAGTTAGCGCTCAGCCTAATTAAAATAAGAAGGTTATGAAACTATGTCTAGGCTGCTTTCACATCAGTGTTTTACGCTGATCGCGGCAGTTGTGGTGACAAAAACACAACTGCCGCATCTGCCGCCTAACCGTGACACTTGCTGTTCACCTGCGGCAAGCCCCATGCAATGCCTATGGGGCTTGCGGCAGGTGCGGCAAGTGAGGTATAGTTGCGGTTTCGGCACTTGCGGCAAGTGCAGCCATGAAAAAAAACGCGGCTGGCCATAGACATTGCATGGGGCTTGCCGCAGGTGAACCGCAAGTGTGACGGTTAGGCGGCAGATGCGGCAGTTGCGTTTTTTTACCGCACCGCGATCAGCGTAAAACGCTGATGTGAAAGGGGCCTTAGTAAAACCGTGGACTTTTCATACCTTGAAATTTTGACATGTTTTATATTCACATTGTCTTCCTTACCTCGCACAAGGTTGTTTTCAAGTGAGAAAGAGCGTTTTCAACATCATCCTGGAAATAAAATCAGACATTACACCCAGTCTTCTCATACCTATGACAGGCTCTTTAAGGGGCAGAAATATGAAAACTGACTGAAAGCAAAACGGTTTTGCCGCCCAGAGTAACAAATCACAAATTTAGAGCAGAATACCAAATGTTATACTTTAGCGGATGGTATGGATCTGTCCTATGCATGAATTCTGGGTCCACAATGGAAAATATAGGTCTTTATACAACCCCAAACCTGAATGGTCTCAGCGGGCTTCACTGTTGGATTAAAACAAGACTCATGGTAGCTCTCACCTTTTCTCTTGTAAACAATATTTTAGTAAGAATTGTCTGTAGGAGACATAATCAGAGAAAAGAACTATTCCCTAGTCCTTTCTGATCAAATTCTTTCCAGTAGGATATCAATTTTAAGAGATTGAAGTGCAGAAAACTGTGAGAATCATTGTCTGGAGAAGAGAAGTTGCACACTATCATGCGTCCTGTGTAGTGATGTTGGAACCCGCCGATGTTTGGGATCGGCGGATTCACCTGAACTTCTTGTAAAGTCTGAGTTTGGGGACAGACGTGGCTTGAACTTGTGTCCGAACCCTGTTTTTGGACTTTACAGTTATGGGATTGCAAAGGGGGGGTTGTCTGAAAAGAAAGCACACAATGAATAATTTTCATCATTATAGTTACAGGGTCTTGCCATTCCGCATCCTGTCGTCCCACCGCATCTACTTCCAGGGCCTCTCATTACCTTCTGGGAATATTCACTGCACTGTCTTCAACAACCTTTGATTGGCTTGCGGCGGTAAACGCCATCAGGCCCCAGTGTTCAGTGATCTTTATCACTGAGCACTGGGGCTTGAGGTCAGGGGGGGTGGATTTCCCACCCCGCCCCCAGCATCACAGTGATTGGCTGTTTGAACAATCAATCACCATGATCCTCTTCCACCAATGGAAGAGGCTGTGGAGCGGCTCTGATGGGAGTGATCATCCCATTAGATCGCTTCTATCAGAGCTGGAGGGAGCGGGCATCACCTCTATCAGAGTCGCTCCACAGCCACCCTGCACCCTCCACCGGTACCTCCTCCTTTGCTGCTACCAGTACTTCCTGCTCCTTCCTCCTCCTGCCCTCCTTTCTCCTCCTTCTCCTGCCCCCTCCATGCCCTGTGCTCCGCTCCACTCCTTATCTCCTCCTTTGTGCCCTGTGCTTCCCCGCCTCCCGCTTCGCTCCTTCCCCTCCACCGTGCCCTGTGCTCCGCCGCCTCCCGCTCTGCTCCTGATCTCCTCCCCCTCCTCCTGCCCCTCTTCTGTGCCCCATCCTCCCCTGCTGCCCCCACATACATCCGCTCCCCGCCGTCACCTGTTCTGCAGCTCCTCAGCTGCTGACAGTTGAGGAATTGCAGAACACCGATCACTGGGCTGCCAGCAGGATCGGTGAGGTGAGTATGGATGGATTTGTGTATGTATGTATGGGATGGATGGGATGAATGGAATGGATGGAATGAATGGGTGGATGTGGTCAGAGTCATGCTGCACGGTATGGCAGATCATTGCCATACAGTACACCATGACTCTGACCCCAGAGACTATAACAACGGATCAAGTGTCCACTTATAGTCTCTGGGGTCAGAGTAATGGTGCATGGTACAGCAGATCATTACCATACAGTGCACCATAACTGACCCCAGAGACTGCAACAAGGGAACAAGTGTCCTCTTGTTGAAGTCTCTAGTGTCATAGTGATGGTGCACTGTATGGCAAGGATCTGCCATACAGTGCACAATCACTGGGATCCCAGAGAGTAAAACAAGGGATAAAATGTCCTCTTGTTGTGGTCTTTGGGGTAACGGTGATTGTGCAGTGTATGGCAGATCATTGCCATGCAGTGCACCATCAATATGACACTAGAGACTGCAACAAGACACTTGATCCCTTGCTGCAGTCTCTGGATGTAACAGAGGCGATTGAGTGTCGTGTCACCTTCGTTTTGGACTACGTCGGACGTTAATAAAGATGGAGTCTCAATTTGTGTTTGTTTTTTTTTCTAATAAAAATATTTTTCTGTGTGTGGTGTATTTTTTTTACTATTCACTAGAGATTCATAATGGCCGGGTCTAACATTGGCCCGACATTATGAATCAATATGCCAGCTGCCAAAAAAAATGCTGGCATTAACCCCTTTATTACCCAGTTTGCCACCCTCACCAGGGCAACTGGAAGAGTCTGGGTACAGCCCCAGAAAACGGTGCTTCAATAAATGCGTCATTTTCTGGGGTGGCTGAGGGCTGCAATTCGCAGCATGGAGGGCCCAGAATGCTTGGACCTCTCCATGCTGAGGTACCAGCCCGCAGCTGCCTAGTTGTACCTGGCTGGACCATAAATATGGCAGAGTCCCACATCATTTTTTTTCTGAAATTAGGTGTATAAATAAAAAAAATGGGCTTTGCTTTATTTTTGGTTGCCAGCCAGGTACAATGAGGCAGCTGGGGGTGGGTGGCAGTCCATAGCTGCCAAGCTTTACCTGGCTGGACCAAAAATACAGCGGAACCCTACGTAGTTGTTTTTTTTCTGAAGTTAGGACTATAGATAAAAAAAATGGGTTTCACTGTATTTTTGGTTGCTAGCCAGGTACAACTTGGCAGTTGGGGGTTTGGAATCCTCAGCGTGGAGAGACCCAAATGTTGTGGCCCCCCACGCTGCGAAGTGCTACCCACAGCCACCCCAGAAAATTCATTAGAGGCACCATTTTCTGGTGCTGTACCTCAACTCTTCCAGTTGCCTTTGTGCTGGTGGCAATGCTGGTGGCACACAGGGGCTCTCCATATGCGACATCGTGTCCGCTAACAGTTTCAATGGAAAATTAGCTCCAATTGTTAGCAGACAACATGTTGCGTATGGAGAGCCCCTGTGTACCACCACTAGTTTCCAAAATGAGGTCACTTGTGTGGGAGTTCCAAGGTTTAGGTATACAGGGTCTCTCCATATGCGACATGGTGTCCGCTAACAATTGGAGCAAATTTTCCATTCAAATCGTTAACGGACACCATGTCATGTATGGAGAGCCCCTGTGTGCCTACACAATAAAGCTCCCCAATAAGTGACCCCATTTTGGAAACTAGACCTCATCAAGGAACCTATCTAGATGGCTGGTGAGCACTTTGAACCCCCAGGTGCTTCACAAATTAATCCGTAAAAATGAAAAAATAATTTTGTGGAAAAAAAGTACTTTTTCCTTTTTACGGATCAATTTGTGAAGCACCTGGGGGTTCAAAGTGCTCACTATGCATCTAGATACCTTACTTGGGGGGTCTAGTTTCCAAAATGGGGCACTTGTGGGGGAGCTCCAATGTTTAGGCACACAGGGGCTCTCCAAACGCGACATGGTGTCCGCTAACAATTTGAATGACAAATTAGCTCCAATTGTTAGCGGACACCATGTCGCGTATGGAGAGCCCCTGTGTGCCTATACATTGGAGGTCCCCCACAAGTGATCCCTTTTAGAAACTAGACCCCCTAAGGAACTTATCTAGATTCATAGTGAGCACTTTGAACACCCAGATGCTTTACAAATTGATCCGTAAAAATGAAAAAGTATTTTTTTTTTCACAAAATGTTTTTTAGCCTCAATTGTTTCATTTTCACATGGGCAACAGGATAAAATGGATCATATGATTTGTCAGGCAATTTCTCCTGAGTACACCGATACCTCATATGTGGTTATGACCACTGTTTGGGCACACGGCAGGGCTCAGAAGGGAAGGAGCGCCATTTCATTTTTTGAATAGAAAATTAGCTCCAAAAGTCAAATTGCGCTCCTTCCCTTCCGAGCCCTGTCGTGCGCCGAAACAGTGGTTTATGACCACATATGAGGTATCGGTGTACTCAGGAGAAATTGCCCAATACATTTTAGGATCCATTTTATCTTGTTGCTCATGTGAAAATGAAAGAATTGAGGCTAAATAAACATTTTTGCTGGAAAATGAAAATGTCCATTTTTTCCTTCCACGTTGCTTTACTTCCTGTGAAGCACCTGAAGGGTTAATAATCTTCTTGAATGTAGTTTTGAGTGGCTTGAGGGGTGCAGTTTTTGGAATGGTGTCACTTTTGGGTGTTGTCTGTCATGTACACCCCTCAAAGGGACTTCACATGTGATGTGGTCACTAAAAAATGGTTTTGTAAATTTTGCTGGAAAAATTAAAAATTGCTGATGAACTTTGAACCCTTATAACTTCTGAACAAAAAATTTTATTTTCCAAAATTGTGCTGATGTAAAGTAACATGTGGGAAATGTTATTTATTAACTATTTTGTGTCACATACCTCTCTGGTTTAGCAGAATAAAAATTAAAAACGTGAAAATTGCTAAATTTTCTAATTTTTCACCAAATTTTCAATTTTTTCACAAATAAACACAAAAACTATCGACCTGAATTTAATACCAACATGAAACCCAATATATCACGAAAAAACAATCTCAGAATTGCTAGGATCCGTTGAAGCGTTCCAGAGTTACTACCTCATAAAAGGACACTGGTCAGAATTGCAAAAAATGGCAAGGTCTTTAGGGTCAAAATAGGCTGGGTGGTGAAGGGGTTAAAAGCTCTGCCCATGCCCTGTTCAACGGTAATGTTAGTATTATACTGAAAAATGACCTGACAGTGTCCCTTTAATAATGAGCAGCACAGAAAAGTAGCTTAATTGCAGCTTCAACATGCTTCTCAGGGTACCGTTACATATCGCAACATTGCTTGCAACTTCACTGGTGATTTGCTGAGTCAATGAAGTTGCAAGCAACATCGCAGTGCATCGTGCTGTGTAACAGCACAATTCAACTGCAATAAGTTGCTGGTGCAACATCGCCAGGTGTAAGTGCACGCACTTAAACCTGGCGATGTTGCTCCAGCGGTAAGGCTGAATCGTGCCGTGTAACATCGCATTAATAGTGCTTCTTAACGGGCAGCACAAAACACAACTACTTTATTGCATAGTAGTATGCAATATGTCCTGGAAATGTAGCTCTAAAAAGAGCTGATCTAATATTGAAATACTTGAACACTACTGTTTATTCTCTCCCTGCTCCACAAACTCTTCCTCTCCAAACTATTCTAACCTAGTATATAGTGGATTTAGCTCTAAATCGAGCTGTGATATTCTTGTAATATAAAGATACTGGAACGCTACTGTTTAGTCGCTCCCTACTCCACAAACTTTCCCTCCCTATGATTTTCTGACCTACTATACAGTAGGAGCTTTTTAAAGAGCTTTTGTGTTATTTAGATGGCAGTAAACATTCTCAGTACATGCAGCTTGCTCTGTCCCTATAGTCACACTGTGCTGTTTCCAGGAGTAATGTATGCAAGATGGTAATGGCAGGGCTTATATAGACCCTATGACACTGAGCAGCCAGCCAATCACAGTAATGCCACAACCAACATAGCTATGGCATTACTGTCTTAGGCAAGCAAGACCATTATGTTTAGTGGCTGAAAAACAGGTGCCAAAGATGCTGGACTGATCATTCAAATCTCGAGAGGCTAGTAAACATAATACTATGTAATAAAAGTAATACTCAGGGAGTGCCAAGTAGTCTAAATACCGTGATAACCGTGCGAGTACCGAATAGTACAAGTAGACTCGCTCAACCCTAATTTAGAACTATTTGTAACAATTCTCCCGAATCTGAAAATGTAACTATTTGCTCATCACTTCTAAATAATATATATTGTCTATCTCTAGTATAAATAATGCATACTGTCTACTGCTAGTATAAATAATACACACTTTCTACCTCTAGTATAAATAATGCACACTGTACACCTCTAGTATGAATAATATACACTGTCTACCTCTAGTATAAATAATGCACACTGTACACCTCTAGTATGAATAATATACACTGTCTACCTCTAGTATAAATAATGCACACTGTACACCTCTAGTATGAATAATATACACTGTCTACCTCTAGTATGAATAATATACACTGTCTACCTCTGATATAATAATGCACATTGTCTAGCTCTAGTATACATAATGCACACTGTACACCTCTAGTATAAATAATGCACACTGTCTACCTCTAGTATTAATAATGCACACGGTCTACCTCTAGTATACATAATGCACACTGTACACCTCTAGTATAAATAATGCACACTGTCTTCCTCTAGTATAAAAAATGCACACTGTCTACCTCTAGTATTAATAATGCACACGGTCTACCTCTAGTATACATAATGCACACTGTCTACCTCTACTATAAATAAAACATGTTCTTTCACTAATGTATTATAGTAATAGTATTTGCACAAGTTTATAGCAGTTTCACTCCCTTAAGGCCCCGTTACATGCAATGATATCGCCAACGATATTGTTGCAACATCACCAGTTTTGTGATGTTGCAGCAACCTCGTAGTGAAGTCGCTGTGTGTGACAAGTACCAATGATGGGAACGGGAAATGACCAGGACCATTTTTTGATTGTTGGTCTCCCACTGGGCAGACAGCATCGGTGTGTGTGACAGCGGGAGACCAATGATCAACGACCTCTCGGACGATGCCCAGTGTTTGTTAATCGTTGGTCTCCCACTGGGTGGCCAGCATCGGTGTGTGTGACAGCGGGAGACCAATGATCAACGACCTCTCGGACGATGCCCAGTGCTGCACAGTACACGCTGGGACATGGTAACCAGGGTAAACATCGGGTAACTAAGCGCAGCGCTCTGCTTAGTTACCCAATGTGTACCCTGGTTACCAGTGCTCTCGCTGGTCGTTGATCGCTGGTGAGTCTGCCTGTGTGACAGCTCACCAGCTATCATATAGCGATGTCCCAGTGATCCCGATCATTGATCGGATTGCTGGTACATCGCAGCGTGTAATGGGGCCTTTAGTCTAATAATATGATGAATAAACACAAAGGCTATTTCAGCTGAAACATGTAATATATAATGTATTTCATAAAAACAATTCCAAATGAAACAACATTAATGTAAAATGATGATACTGAACCCCCAGTTTCTCGCTTAGACAGGTC
Organism: Allobates femoralis; assembly: GCA_033576535.1. Classification (NCBI taxonomy): domain Eukaryota; kingdom Metazoa; phylum Chordata; class Amphibia; order Anura; family Aromobatidae; genus Allobates; species Allobates femoralis. The sequence goes on from JARQOC010000004.1 coordinate 4,616,929, forward strand.
TTCTGTTGTTCTGAAACGGTTGGGTCATCTGCAATGAAAAACAAAGGAAAAATGAATCCACAAGAGATGACAAAGCTGAACAACATTCTGGGATGTTGTATCACATTCATGTTTACATTCAATGTATACAGGATTTAGCAGAATGTAGAGCACTTACCACCACTGCAGATGCCTACAGCGAGCACCAAGAACACAGCAAAGACCTTCATTATGAACTGATCTTAATTGTGTCAAGTTCTTAAAGACCTGAAGGAAATGGGGCTCAATTTATATTAAATTCCATTGACGACATCATGAGAGCTGAACACCTAGATCGTAAAGTTTGTTCCTGGTTTGTCATTTGCAAGAACGTAAGCAAACATAGAGATTTTCCAAATACTGGATCCTCACCTATTAAGTGAAAATATTAGCCAACGAGTGTACAATGACAATCATTATCTTCAGGGATGAGTGCATGGATTGCAATATTACTAATAAATCTTTCTAAAATATTTAGATTGTGTAGAACAATAGATAATGCTGTACTTTTAAAGAGTTTGTCCGCTTTGTAAGAAAATTAGGCTTAACACTTTCACTGCCAGAGATACCGATCAATATTCCTCCTGTTGGGGACGAAATAATAAATACATTTTAAATTAAAATAATTAAACTATTTCTTCTTTCTTCCCATATTTTAGTATCTTTATGTTAATAGATCACAATACTGACACATTTTTTTTAAACATATTATACTATATTTGCAGTACGGTTTATAACACTTAATGAATCGATTGGACTTCTTATATGAAAACCGTGCCTATGGAACTCTATCCCACAGCAAGCGAGTGTTCCCCAACACGCTTAGTGAGCGCTACCTCACAGGCTTTAGGAAAGATTCAAAAGCCGATTGTAGGTGTTTTAACCAAGAGAGAGGCATTAGATAGGGACCCAACAAATAGAGACACCTTGTCACTGTCTGCTGGGCTTACATAAGACTGGCCTTTTTTATGCACTAAAAGTCTCAATTTTTCATTGTATTTCCTTAGCAGCAATGCGTGTCTATAACCCTATATTCAATATTTACATACCTTAGCAATTCAGAGTGCAGCAGTTTATTTATTAGAGTTTATTTCATGTTCAGTTTAGCACCTGTTCACACTTGTTAGGAAGTGCCATCAGTTTTCTTATATTAGATTATGGGGTCATGCCTTCTGATTAGTGCTCCTTTTCATCACCTTTAGTTGATTTAACATTTTTGTTAGCAGGTTCCTATAGTTCCATAATTGTATGGTTTTTTTTTAACCAGGAAAGACTGTGAAACTGATCATGAAATTTTGATAGCAAAGATTAGCGTCAAGCTGCACAAACGGATAAAACAACAGGTCATTTCCATGTTTGATTTGACCAACATACCTGAAGTTAAATACCTGATTTAAATCACTGGACACAGAGGAAAGGAAGCCTGAGGAATTACGGACAAATGTAAAGAGTATCTTTAATGAAAAAGCCATAAAGTCCATAAATAAGAGGCAGAAGAGACCTCACAGCCATGATTAACAGAAGAGACAGTAAAGATCATCGAAGAAGAATGGCAAAAGCAAAAGTAACAAGGAGAGTGTAGACAACTTCAGTAAAAGACTAAAGAGAGCCATTCGAGCAGACAGAGAACTTTATTACCAGACTAGAAAAAGGCCTGATGCTATTGCATCGGGAGTGCGGTGTAATGAACAGGTGCCGTAAAAATAGCCGCTAAATAGTACAGTCTTCTCTCCGGAAAGTACGCTGTTGTTGCGGGATTTATATGGAGTATATGGTGGCTCAGTGGTTAGCACTGTATATGATGGGTCAGTGGTTAGCACTGTATATGGTGGCTCAGTGGTTAGCACTGTATATGGTGGGTCAGTGGTTAGCACTGTATATGGTGGCTCAGTGGTTAGCACTGTATATGGTGGCTCAGTGGTTAGCACTGTATACGGTGGCTCAGTGGTTAGCACTGTGTATGGTGGCTCAGTGGTTAGCATTGTATATGGTGGCTCTGTGATTAGCACTGTATATGGTGGCCCAGTGGTTAGCACTGTATACGGTGGCTCAGTGGTTAGCACTGTGTATGGTGGCTCAGTGGTTAGCACTGTATGGTGGCTCAGTGGTTAGCACTGTATACGGTGGCTCAGTGGTTAGCACTGTATACGGTGGCTCAGTGGTTAGCACTGTATACGGTGGCTCAGTGGTTAGCATTGTATATGGTGGCTCAGTGGTTAGCACTGTATACGGTGGCTCAGTGGTTAGCACTGTATACGGTGGGTCAGTGGTTAGCGCTGTATATGGTGGCTCAGTGGTTAGCACTGTATGGTGGCTCAGTGGTTAGCGCTGTATATGGTGGCTCAGTGGTTAGCACTGTATACGGTGGCTCAGTGGTTAGCACTGTACACGGTGGCTGAGCAGTTAGCACTGTACACGGTGGCTCAGCGGTTAGCACTGTATACGGTGGCAGTGGTTAGCACTGGTAACGGTGGCTCAGTGGTTAGCATTGTATACGGTGGCTCAGTGGTTAGCATTGTATACTGTGGCTCAGTGGTTAGCACAGTATCGTGGCTTAGTGGTTAGCACTGTATACGGTGGCTCAGTGGTTATCACTGTATACAGTGGCTCAGTGGTTAGCACTGTATACAGTGGTTAAGTGGTTAGCACAGTATATGATGGCTTAGTGGTTAGGACAGTATATGGTGGATCAGTGGTTAGCAGAGTATACGGTGGCTCAGTGGTTAGCACAGTTTATGGTGGCTGAGTGGATAGCACTGTACATGGTGGGTCAGTGGTTAGCACAGTATATGGTGGCTCAGTGGAGAGCAGTGTACATGGTGGGTCAGTGGTTAGGACTCTATATGGTGGGTCAGTGGTTAGCACAGTATACGGTGGCTCATTTGTTAGGACAGTGTATGGTGGCTGAGTGGTTAGCACTGTATATGGTGGCTCAGTGGAGAGCACTGTACATGGTGGGTCAGTGGTTAGCACCGTATATTGTGGCTCAGTGGAGAGCAGTGTACATGGTGGGTCAGTGGTTAGGACTGTATAGAGTGGCTGAGTGGTTAGCTGTGTCCGCCTGTCCTCTGGCCCTGTGTCCCCTTGTCCTCTGGCTTTGTGTCTCGCTGTCCTCTGCCTTGTGTCCCCATCCTCTGCTCCTGTTCTGTGTCCCTCTGACCTGTGTGCCCCTGTGTCCCTCTGTCCTGTGTGCCCCTGTGTCCCTCTGTCCTGTGTGTCCCTGTGTCCCTCTGTCCTGTGTGTCCCTCTGTCCTGTGTGTCCCTGTGTCCCTCTGTCCTGTGTGTCCCTGTGTCCTGTGTGCCCCTGTGTCCCTCTGTCCTGTGTGTCCCTCTGTCCTGTGTGCCCCTGTGTCCCTCTGTCCTGTGTGTCCCTCTGTCCTGTGTGCCCCTGTGTCCCTCTGTCCTGTGTGCCCCTGTGCCCCTGTGTCCCTCTGTCCTGTGTGCCCCTGTGTCCCCGTCCTGTCTGCCTCTGTCCTGCGTAGGCCCCCTGTCTGTCCTGCGTAGGCCCCTGTCTGTCCTGCGTAGGCCCCCTGTCTGTCCTGCGTAGGCCCCCTGTCTGTCCTGCGTAGGCCCCCTGTCTGTCCTGCGTAGGCCCCCTGTCTGTCCTAAGTAGGCCCCCTGTCTGTCCTGCGTAGGCCCCCTGTCTGTCCTGCGTAGGCCCCCTGTCTGTCCTGCGTAGGCCGCCTGTCTGTCCTGCGTAGGCCCCCTGTCTGTCCTGCGTAGGCCCCCTGTCTGTCCTGCGTAGGCCCCCTGTCTGTCCTGCGTAGGCCCCCTGTCTGCCCTGCGTAGGCCCCCTGTCTGCCCTGCGTAGGCCCCCTGTCTGCCCTGCGTAGGCCCCCTGTCTGCCCTGCGTAGGCCCCCTGTCTGCCCTGCGTAGGCCCCCTGTCTGCCCTGCGTAGGCCCCCTGTCTGTCCTGCGTAGGCCCCCTGTCTGCCCTGCGTAGGCCCCCTGTCTGTCCTGCGTGGGCCCCCTGTCTGTCCTGCGTGGGCCCCCTGTCTGTCCTGCGTGGGCCCCCTGTCTGTCCTGCGTGGGCCCCCGTTTGTCCTGCGTGGGCCCCCGTCTGTCCTGCGTGGGCCCCCGTCTGTCCTGCGTGGGCCCCCGTCTGTCCTGCGTGGGCCCCCGTCTGTCCTGCATGGCCCCCTGTGTGTCCTGCGTGGCCCCCTGTCCTGCGTGGCCCCCTGTGTGTCCTGCGTGGCCCCCTGTGTGTCCTGAGTGGCCCCCTGTGTCCTGCGTGGCCACCTGTGTGTCCTGTGTGGCCCCCTGTGTGTCCTGTGTGGCCCCCTGTGAGGCCCCCTGTCTGTCCTGCGTGGGCCCCCGTCTGTCCTGCGTGGGCCCCCGTCTGTCCTGCGTGGGCCCCCGTCTTTCCTGCGTGGGCCCCCGTCAGTCCTGCGTGGGCCCCCGTCAGTCCTGCGTGGGCCCCCGTCTGTCCTGCGTGGGCCCCCGTCTGTCCTGCGTGGGCCCCCGTCTGTCCTGCATGGCCCCCTGTGTGTCCTGCGTGGCCCCCTGTCCTGAGTTGCCCCCTGTGTGTCCTGAGTGGCCCCCTGTGTGTACTGAGTGGCCCCCTGTGTCCTGCGTGGCCACCTGTGTGTCCTGTGTGGCCCCCTGTGTGTCCTGTGTGGCCCCCTGTGAGGCCCCCTGTGAGTCCTGTGTGGACCCCTGTGTGTCCTCTGAGGGCCCCTGTATGTCATGTGTGGCCCCCTGTGTGTGCTGTGTGGCCCCCTGTCTGTTCTGTGTGGCCCCCTGTGAGTCCTGTGTGGCCCCCTGTGTGTCCTCTGAGGCCCCCTGTCATGTGCCCACTCTCTGTGCACTTATACAAAGTGCCGATACTGCAGCTGTGCAAGCAATGTGGCACACTGTATCAGTGCAGCAGGGGGATATGTGCCCCCTCCATGCTCCCTCCGTGCCCCCTCCTCTTACCCCGTCTGTGCTCACCTCTGCCATCCAGGCAGATGAGGTCCCGGGTCCCTGCAGCCGCAGCCTGAGCCAGGATCTGTGCTCTGTGCTCTTTTGCTCGGGAGCTGATCACAGAGCACAGATCCTGGCTGAAGCTGCGGCTGCAGGGACATTACGGCTCGCGAAGCCGCATCCGCGCCATCGCTCGCGGTGCTGGCATCTGGCCGCGGTGCATGCCGGAATAGCGGCACAGTGGCAGGATGCCAGCAACTGGCAATTATTATATAGGACAGAAATAGAAAATTAATATCTGAAGGGCAAAACCAAGAAAGCATAACAAAAGATGAAATAGACATGACAAAAGTTTCAACCAAAAGTAGGAATGCCAAAGAGAACGAACTAACTGAGCCCGAACAGATCAAGGAAAGATGGAAAGAATATGCAGAGCATCTCTACAAAAATAAGTCATTGATATGGGAAAAACTGAGAATCGACATGATAGCGAACTGAACATCTTGAAAGAAGAAGTCTTTGCTGCAATAAAGCTTCTGTCAAATAACAAAGCACCCGGATGTGACAATATTACAATAGATCTAATAAAGTCTTCTGAAGTAGAAGTAGAAGTAATCACATGCATGTGTCAGCAGATATGGACTACTGGTAAATGGCCCAAGGAATGGATAAGATTGGTGTTTATTCCTATTCCGAAGGAGGGGGATGCTACTAATTATGGAAACTTTTGGACTATGACACTCATACCTCATACCAGCAAAATACTGCTGAAGATCCAACAAAGACAGCTACAACCTTTCTTTGACAAAGAGTTACCAGAGGAACAAGCAGGATTCAGAAAAGGCAGAGAAACAAGAGATGTAGTTGCAAACATGAAATTGAAAATGGAAATGGCCAAAGAACACAACAAGGAGATCTATGACCATATGATCAGCCTCATTAGGAACCTTTACACTTAACAAGAAAGAACAGTCCAAACGGAACATGGTGACACAGCATGGTTCAATGTTTAGAGGCCTTAGACAAGGCTGTATGTTGTTACCATCTCTCTTCAGTTTATATGCAGAAGCTATTTTCAGGGAGGCTGGACTTGCTGAAAAAGAAGAAGGGAACAAAATTGGTGGAAGAATCATCAACAATCTAACATCTGCAGATGATACAACACTGATAGCAACAAGTGTAGATGAAATGAAGGACTTAATACGGAGGGTCAAGATGAAAAGCTCGAACATGGGACTGCTACTCAACACAAACAAGACCAAGATTTTAACTACTGCCAGGTATGACAAGGATACATTTGAGATGGACGGAGATGAATTAGAAGTGGTAACGGATTTCAACCTACCGTATATACTCGTGTATAAGCCGAGTTTTTCAGCACAAAAATTGTGCTGAAAAGTGCCCCCCTTGGCTTATACACGAGTCAGTGACGGCTGAGTGTGTGGGGCCGGTGTCCGGGGGCTGGAGGAGGTGGAGGAGGCTGTACAGTGAGCGGGCAGTCACGTGCCCCCGCTCATTAGTGCAATGCATTATGCACTGCATCCCCCTGTCCATCAGCGGCAGGGGGAGCCGTGCATATTACATTGCACTGTCAGCGCTCCTCTGCCCCCCTGTGGTAGTATACAGCAGTGCCCCCGCCTGTGGTATATACAGCCCCCCCCCGTTGCTGCCGCACACCTGTAAAAAGAAGATCTTTCATACTTATCCTCCTGCTGTCACCGCGCGCATCCCCCGCTCTCCTTCTTGCTTGCACCCGGCGTCCATCCACGTGACCACATACAAGTAATGACATCATTATTTGTGCGCGGTCATATGGATGGACGCCGGGTGCAAGCAAGAAGGAGAGCAGGGGATGCGCGCGGTGACAGCAGGAGGATAAGTATGAAAGATCTTCTTTTTACAGGTGTGCGGCAGCAACGGGGGGGCTGTATATACCACAGGGGGAGGCACTGCTGTATACTACCACGGGGGGGCTGCTGTATACTACCACAGAGGAGGGGCTGCTGTATATACCTCTGTGGCTGCTGTACACTACCACAGGGGGAGGCTGCTGTATACTACCACTGGGGGGAGGCTGCTGTATACTACCACAGGGGGAGACTGCTGTATACTACCACGGGGGGGCTGCTGTACACTACCACAGAGGAGGGGCTGCTGTATATACCTCTGTGGCTGCTGTACACTACCACAGGGGGAGGCTGCTGTATACTACCACTGGGGGGAGGCTGCTGTATACTACCACAGGGGGAGACTGCTGTATACTACCACGGGGGGGCTGCTGTACACTACCACAGAGGAGGGGCTGCTGTATATACCTCTGTGGCTGCTGTACACTACCACAGGGGGAGGCTGCTGTATACTACCACTGGGGGGAGGCTGCTGTATACTACCACTGGGGCTGCTGTATATACCTCTGTGGCTGCTGTATACTACCACAGGGGAGGGGCTGCTGTATATACCTCTGTGGCTGCTGTATACTACCACAGGGGAGGGGCTGCTGTATATACCTCTGTGGCTGCTGTATACTACCACAGGGGGAGGCTGCTGTATACTACCACATGGGGAGACTGCTGTATACTACCACAGGGGGAGACTGCTGTATACTACCACAGGGGGAGACTGCTGTATACTACCACTGGGGAGGCTGCTGTATACTACCACTGGGGCTGCTGTATATACCTCTGTGGCTGCTGTATACTACCACTGGGGAGGCTGCTGTATACCTGTGCTGAGGTCCACCCTCGGCTTATACACGAGTCAATAGGTTTTCCCAGGTTTTGGGGGCAAAAGTAGGGGGGTAGGCTTATACACGGGTCGGCTTATACACGAGTATATACGGTACTTGCATCAATGATCACCCAAGGTGCAGCAATGACACCGGAAGTCAATAGGAGAATAGCTATGGTAGAATCCACAATGAAGTCACAGGACAAGGTGTTTAAATAAAGGAAAATTTCATTGGCTGTGAAAACACGGATCGTACATAGTCTGGTCTATTCTGGCCAATGACTAAGGAAGGGTGCCTTCTGAAACGCGTCTAGCGCCCGCTAGTACACGGAAAATGTTTTTAAATTTTAATACTTAAAATAAAGGATTGCTAAAGAAAGAAGACTAGCACCGGTGTTTCCTGCTTCAAATTATCTATTCTGTAGTAACATGGAAGTGGAACATGGATGACAACTAAACCGGACAGAGGAAGAATCAACACCTTCGAAATGTGGTGCAGGAGAAGGAGGTTTTCAATACCATGGAATCCAAGAAGAACAAACAAATCCATTTTGGCACAAATGAAGCCAGAGTTGTCACCTGAAGCAAAGATCAGCAAACTACGACTTGCCTACTGTGGACACGTCATATAAAGAGAAAAGTCACTAAAGAAGGACATCATGGTAGAAAGAATAGAAGGTACAAGGCGAAGAGGAAGACCAGCAACCCTAGGGCTTGATACTGTCAACATAACGGCATAAAACCCCCTGGTGGTCCTATCTAGGCTCATACACATTCGATCTTCTTACAGAGCATTTATCCACCAAGTCTCCACGGCTCGAAACCAAGGTGAAGGACAATCAATAAATAATACTAAATAGAAGCATTAAATAGGGACCCAGCAAAAAGATACGCCTTGTCACTGACTGCTGGGCTAACATCAGATTTCAAAATGCTTGTATTGATGGTATATTATATATATTATTATTATATATTATTGATTGCATATTCACCATTTCCTATAGGTATGTTCATTCTTATCACTGAAATATTGCTGAATAGCGTCTTCTTTTCCTGCTACATTTTTATATCTGTAGTGCGGTATGTTCATTTTCATCGCTAAAATATTTTGTGTACACCTCGTACACACTCGGCTCCGCTCCGTACACCTCGTACACACTCGGCTCTGCTCCGTACACCTCATTTACATGCGGCTCTGCTCCGTACACCTCGTTTACATGCGGCTCCGCTCCGTACACCTCGTACACACTCGGCTCTGCTCCGTACACCTCATTTACATGCGGCTCTGCTCCGTACACCTCGTTTACATGCGGCTCCGCTCCGTACACCTCGTACACACTCGGCTCCGCTCCGTACACCTCGTACACACTCGGCTCCGCTCCGTACACCTCGTACACACTCGGCTCCGCTCCGTACACCTCGTACACACTCGGCTCCGCTCCGTACACCTCGTACACACTCGGCTCCGCTCCGTACACCTCGTACACACTCGGCTCCGCTCCGTACACCTCGTACACACTCGGCTCCGTTCCGTACACCTCGTACACACTCGGCTCTGCTCCGTACACACTCGGCTCCGCTCCGTACACCTCGTACACACTCGGCTCCGCTCCGTACACCTCGTACACACTCGGCTCCGCTCCGTACACCTCGTACACACTCGGCTCCGCTCCGTACACCTCGTACACACTCGGCTCCGCTCCGTACACCTCGTACACACTCGGCTCCGCTCCGTACACCTCGTACACACTCGGCTCCGCTCCGTACACCTCGTACACACTCGGCTCCGCTCCGTACACCTCGTACACACTCGGCTCCGTTCCGTACACCTCGTACACACTCGGCTCCACTCCGTACACCTCGTACACGCTCAGCTCCACTCCGTACACCTCGTACACGCTCAGCTCCGCCACGTACACCTCGTACACGCTCAGCTCCGCCACGTACACCTCGTACACGCTCGGCTCCGCTCCGTACACCTCGTACACGCTCGGCTCCACTCCGTACACCTCGTACACGCTCGGCTCCGCCACGTACACCTCGTACACGCTCGGCTCCGCCACGTACACCTCGTACACGCTCGGCTCCGCTCCGTACACCTCGTACACGCTCGGCTCCGCTCCGTACACCTCGTACACGCTCGGCTCCGCTCCGTACACCTCGTACACGCTCGGCTCCGCTCCGTACACCTCGTACACGCTCGGCTCCGCTCCGTACACCTCGTACACGCTCGGCTCCGCTCCGTACACCTCGTACACGCTCGGCTCCGCTCCGTACACCTCGTACACGCTCGGCTCCGCTCCGTACACCTCGTACACGCTCGGCTCCGCTCCGTACACCTTGTACACGCTCGGCTCCGCTCTGTACACCTCGTACACGCTCGGCTCTGCTCCGTACACCTCGTACACGCTCGGCTCTGCTCCGTACACCTCGTACACGCTCGGCTCCGCTCCGTACACCTCGTACACACACGGCTCTGCTCCGTACACCTCGTACACACACGGCTCCGCTCCGTACACCTCGTACACACTCGGCTCCGCTCCGTACACCTCGTACACACTCGGCTCCGCTCCGTACACCTCGTACACAGGCAGCTCCGCTCCGTACATCTCGTACACACTGGGCTCCGCTCCGTACACCTCGTACACACTCGGCTCTGCTCCATACACCTCGTACACACTCGGCTCCGCTCCGTACACCTCGTACACAGGCAGCTCCGCTCCGTACATCTCGTACACACTCGGCTCCGCTCCGTACACCTCGTACACACTCGGCTCCGTTCCGTACACCTCGTACACACTCTGCTCCACTCCGTACACCTCGTACACACTCGGCTCCGCACTGTATACCTCGTACACACTCGGCTCCACTCCGTACACCTCGTACACACTCGGCTCCGCTCCGTACACCTCGTACACACTCGGCTCCATTCCGTACACCTCGTACTCACGCGGCTCTGCTCCGTACCCCTCGTTTACATGCAGCTCCACTCCGTACACCTCATACACACTCTCCTCCGCTCCGTACACCTCGTACTCACGTGGCTCTACTCCGTACACCTCGTACACACTCGGCTCTGCTCCGCACAACACTCATCTCTGCTCCGTACATCTCATACACATGTGCCTCCGCTCCGTACACCTTGTTTACATGCAGCTCCACTCCATACACCTCGTACACACTCTTCACCACTCCGTACACCTCGTACACACTCGGCTCTGCTCCGTACACACTCATCTCTGCTCCGTACACCTCATACACATGTGGCTCCGCTCCGTACACCTCTTTACATGCAGCTCCACTCCGTACACCTCGTACACACTCTGCTCCGCTCCGTACACCTCGTACACACTCTGCTCTGCTCCGTACACCTCGTACACACTCTGCTCCGCTCCGTACACCTCGTACACACGCGGCTCCGCTCCGTACACCTCGTACACACGCGGCTCCGCTCTGTACACCTCGTACACACGCGGTTCTGCTCCGTACACATGTGGCTCCGCTCTGTACACCTCGTTTACATGCAGCTCCACTCCGTACACCTCGTACACACTCGGCTCTGCTCCATACACCTCGTACACACTTGGCTCCGCTCCGTACTCCCTTGTACACAATCGGCTCCGCTCCATACACCTCGTACACACGCGGCTCCACTCCATACACCTCGTACATACTCAGCTCTGTACACCTTGTACACACTCGGCTCAGCTCCTTACACCTCGTACACATGCGGCTCCATTTCGTACACCCAGTACACACGCGGCTCCACTCCATACACCACGTACACACACGGTTCCGCTCCACACACCTAGTACACACTCGGCTCTGCTACATCCACACTGTAAATCCCTCCTGACCCCACACAGAACCTTCATCTCACCCTCTTCTTCACCTCATCCAGCACCATGACGACCAGCAAGGTGGAGGCCTGCATAACGAGGAGCTGATCATGTGATTCCTGACTCCTTCCCTCCATTGACATCATCACAGGTCCTGTGTGGCTCTACAGGTGGGCTCACAGGCGGGAGGGGGGGGTGTAACGCAGCGGCGGCCGCCGGGACTATAGGAGAGAGAGCGGCATCAGCAGGGGGCCGCACCACCACCAGGCGCCCCTGCAGATGCCGTCCCCTGTCTACTAGCAGGGCTCGTCACCTCATGGATGCTGCGGCCCTGCGTGCAGAGTACAGTGTGGTGCTGTGCCGTGGCGGATTATAATGGGGCAATTTACCCCCTGGGCTGTGGGCCCCCCAACACCATTGGGACTGGGGCAAAAGCCCATATTGACCTCATTATAATCCGCCACTGATCACAGTGTTAAAAGATTATATAGTGCACATAAAGTGCAACATGGAAGAATCATTAAAAAAATTAAGGTGTTAAGTGCAGAAATAAGTCACAGGGCAAAAGAATTTGTAGTACAAATAAAGTGCAACATGGAAAATAATCACCCAAAAAATTGTCCAAAAAATGAAGGTGCTAGATACAGCAATAAAACACAGGGCAAAAAAGTGAATATTGTACTGCTGAACAAAGTAAAATTGGTGAAATTGAAAAAGGCTATAGTGAATGTAAAAAAGTGCAATAAAATGAGTCACAGAACAATAGGGAAAAGAGAAACAATAGTTGCATATCTCATGCTGGTATATGAGTGCAGTATCTGTGACACCAAATCGTATCACCCAGGGTTGGTACCCAGTGTATGATTGAACACCTCTAATTAAATCTAAAAAGCCAGGTCCTGCATACCACCCATGATGAAATATTGAGTGTGCTCAAACCAAATACTGCTCATGCTTCTGTGGCACCCCAGGGGTTAATGTGCCACAGTAACATCACACGGGTTCCCTCCCCACAGCACACTGACACTACACTAGCACCTCTGGGCCAGGAGGGGGAGCTAAACGAGCTCCCTTATATACTCCGGGTCAAGAGGAAGTAGTTAGTTCAGTACGTAGCAGTACTGTGAAGAGTCCAGTTCCTGGGAGAACTGAGAGAGACTGTAGTGTAAAGGAGCACACACAGCACAGTAAATTCCGGGATAGTGGAGGTTTTAGATCGACACTGTACCTGAGCGTAGCAACAGGCGGGGTCGGAAGCACAAGGAAGACTCAAGTTGCCTAGCCAAGGGGTACCTGTGAGGAGAGAGACAGTGCCAGCAGCTCAGCTAGAAGCAGCCACACACACAGCGCAGCAGGAGGAAGCTGAGGACCCGGACAGGGTGGGAGCAACCCGGCCCCAGTACAGACTCCATGGACAATTCTCTATAAAGAACATCTACAGTAAAGCTTTGGAAAACTTCAGAAACGTGAGTGTGTGTGATCCGTCTACTTGAGTCCTAATCACTCCCACAAGCAGCCACCGTCTCCACAATCATCCCCTTACTACCACATCTATCCTATCCTTCATAAACTCTAAGTTCCACTGCCCCGGTGAACCAGCCTCTACCTACGGAGAGCCGTTCCATATAAAGCTGCCCAACATCATCCCCGGAGGTTCTGCAGCAGCGGTGGTCCCATTACTGACCACAAACCGTGGGTGGCATCACGACAAACATTCATCCCTTGTAAATATCCCCTTTTACTTGCGGAACCCGGGACATAGCCCAGACCAGGCCCTCCATGACATCCCCAGCAGCAACCCCGTCCCAGTGGCTCCACACTTCCCGCATGTAATCTATTATATAAAAGCCGAAGGCCACTTCCGGAGAACCCGAAGGGTTACTTCCGTGACGGCCTCCGACCATGCTGCTGACATCACAGTGCGGGTAGCCGCACGGAACTTTCCGTGCAGCTACAGGCACCGGCGTTTCAACGTTCCGCGCGGCTACCCCGCACTACTGTCTCACCAAACACACACACACACAGCCTCTCACTACAGTCCTCCCAAACACACACACACCATCCCAACCACATCACACATACACACTCACACACCCACACAAACACACACCCACACAGGCACACACACACACACACTCCAGTATACTTACCCCGCTACACGGCTCCCGGCGTGGCTCCATCCCACCTCGCAGCACTCCCGCCGTGGCTCCGCCCACCTCGCGGCACTCCCGCCATGGCTCCGCCCACCTCGCGTTACTCCCGCAGTGGCTCCGCCCACCTCGCGTCACTCCCGACGTGGCTCCGACTACCTCGCGTCACTCCCACCGTGGCTCCGCCCACCTAGCCTGCGCTGACCACAGAGCCCCCGTCCTGCGCTGACCACAGAGCCCCCGTCCTGCACTGACCACAGAGCCCCCGTCCTGCGCTGACCACAGAGCTGCCGTCCTGCGCTGATCACAGAGCCCCCGTCCTGCGCTGACCACAGAGCCCCCGTCCTGCGCTGACCACAGAGCTCCCGTCCTGCGCTGACCACAGAGCCGCCGTCCTGCGCTGACCACAGAGCTCCCGTCCTGCGCTGACCACAGAGCCGCCGTCCTCTGCTGACCACAGAGCCGCCGTCCTGCGCTGAGCACAGACCCGCTGTCCTGCGCTGACCACAGAGCCGCCGCACTCACTGCTGACCACAGAGCCGTCGCACTCACTGCTGACCACAGAGCCGCCGCACTCACTGCTGACCACTGAGCCGCCGCACTCACTGCTGACCACTGAGCCGCCGCACTCACTGCTGACCACTGAGCCGCCGCACTCACTGCTGACCACTGAGCCGCCGCACTCACTGCTGACCACTGAGCCGCCGCACTCACTGCTGACCACTAAGCCGCCGCACTCACTGCTGACCACTGAGCCACCGCACTCACTGCTGACCACTGAGCCGCCGCACTCACTGCTGACCACTGCGCCGCCCCACTCACTGCTGACCACTGCGCCGCCCCACTCACTGCTGACCACTGAGCCGCCGCACTCACTGCTGACCACTGAGCTGCCGCACTCACTACTACCCACTGACCCCCCCCACTCACTGCTACCCACTGAGCCACCCCACTCACTGCTAACCACTCACCCACCGCACTCACTGCTAACCACAGAGCCCCCGTCCTGCGCTGACCAAAGAGCCCCCGTCCTGCGCTGACCACAGAGCCCCCGTCCTGCGCTGACCACAGAGCCCCCGTCCTGCGCTGACCACAGAGCCCCCGTCCTGCGCTGACCACAGAGCCCCCGTCCTGAGCTGACCACAGAGCCCCCGTCCTGCGCTGACCACAGAGCCGCCGTCCTGCGCTGACCACAGAGCCGCCGTCCTGCACAGAGCCCCCATCCTGCGCTGACCACAGAGACCCCGTCTTGCGCTGACCACAGAGCCCCCGTCCTGCGCTGACCACAGAGCCGCCGTTCTTCACAAAGCCCCCGTCCTGCGCTGACCACAGAGTCACCCCCGTCCTGCGCTGACCACAGAGCTGCCGTCCTGCGCTGACCACAGAGCCCCCGTCCTGCGCTGACCACAGAGCCCCCGTCTTGCGCTGACCACAGAGCCGCCGTTCTGCACAAAGCCCCAATCCTGCGCTGACCACAGAGTCACCCCCGTCCTGCGCTGACCACAGAGCCGCCGTCCTGCGCTGACCACAGAGCCGCCGTCCTCCGCTGATCACAAAGCCCCCGTCCTCCGCTGACCACAGAGCCCCCGTCTTGCGCTGACCACAGAGCCCCCGTCTTGCGCTGACCACAGAGCCCCCGTACTGCGCTGACCACAGAGCCCCCGTCCTGCGCTGACCACAGAACCCCCGTCCTGCGCTGACCATAGAGCCGCCGTTCTGCGCTGACCACAGAGCCCCCGTCCTGCGCTGACCACAGAGCCGCCGTCCTGCGCTGACCACAGAGCCGCCGTCCTGCAAAGAGCCACTGTCCTGCGCTGACCACAGAGCCCCCGTCCTGCGCTCACCACTGAGCCGCCGTCCTGCGCTGACCACAGAGCCCCCGTCCTGCGCTGACCACAGAGCCCCCGTCCTGCGCTGACCACAGAGCCCCCGTCCTGCGCTGACCACAGAGCCCCCGTCCTGCGCTGACCACAGAGCCGCCGTCCTGTGCTGACCACAGAGCCACCGTCCTGCACAGAGCCCCCGTCCTGCGCTGACCACAGAGCCCCCGTCTTGCGCTGACCACAGAGCCGCCGTCCTGCGCTGACCACAGAGCCGCCGTCCTGCGCTGACCACAGAGCCCCCGTCCTGCGCTGACCACAGAGCCCACGTCTTGCGCTGACCACAGAGCCCCCGTCCTGCGCTGACCACAGAGCCCCTGTCTTGCGCTGACCACCGAGCCCCCGTCCTGCGCTGACCACAGAGCCGCCGTCCTGCGCTGACCACAGAGCCCCTGTCCTGCGCTGACCACAGAGCCGCCGTCCTGCGCTGACCACAGAGCCCCCGTCTTGCGCTGACCACAGAGCCCCCGTCCTGCGCTGACCACTGAGCCGCCGCACTCACTGCTGACCACTGAGCCGCCGCACTCACTGCTGACCACTGAGCCGCCGCACTCACTACTACCCACTGACCCGCCCCACTCACTGCTACCCACTGAGCCACCCCACTCACTGCTAACCACTCACCCACCGCACTCACTGCTAACCACAGAGCCCCCGTCCTGCGCTGACCAAAGAGCCCCCGTCCTGCGCTGACCACAGAGCCCCCGTCCTGCGCTGACCACAGAGCACCCGTCCTGCGCTGACCACAGAGCCGCCGTCCTGCGCTGACCACTGAGCCGCCGTCCTCTGCTCACCACAGAGCCGCCGTCCTCTGCTCACCACAGAGCCGCCGTCCTCTGCTCACCACAGAGCCGCCGTCCTCTGCTCACCACAGAGCCGCTGTCCTCTGCTCACCACAGAGCCGCCGTCCTCTGCTCACCACAGAGCCGCCGTCCTCTGCTGACCACAGAGCCGCCGCACTCACTGCTGACCACAGAGCCGCCACACTCACTGCTGACCACTGAGCCGCCGCACTCACTGCTGACCACTGAGCCGCCGCACTCACTGCTGACCACTGAGCCGCCGCACTCACTGCTGACCACTGAGCCACCGCACTCACTGCTGACCACTGAGCCGCCGCACTCACTGCTGACCACTGAGCCGCCGCACTCACTGCTACCCACTGAGCCACCGTATACTCTGCTACCCACTGAGCCGCCTGTATACACACAATTAATTTCACCGCACTCCCCTAACTATTACTAAATAAACTATATATAGATTCTAGACTACCCGATTCTTTAGAATCGGGCTCACAGCTAGTATACAATATTATCATATACTAAGTCTGGAGGAGTTGTAGTGGAACAATAGATATATGGATTCAAGCATAGAAATGAAAGCCGGGCACTGACCTGTTAACAGCGTTACTTGTATACTCCTGTAGCGGTGGTGTGCTGTGGAATATCCTGTTGCTCACCCAGAGTTCAAGACATTGAATCCAAAAAGAAAGATGGCGGCACTCAGCATTCCAATTTTGCAGCTGGTTAATTTAATGCAAAAATTAGGGACATCCCGCGAAGCGGTCACCGTCGGTCCTAGCACCTCCCTCCCTGTATCATGCACCTGCTGCTGTAATTTTTGCATTAAATTAACCAGCTGCAAAATTGGAATGCTGAGTGCCACCATCTTTCTTTTTGGATTCAATAGATATATGGTATCTCAAGAAAGAATTCAAGATATAAATGACATAAGAAAAACAGGTGGCCAAGCGTCTGGAGGAAGAGTGGAGAGGCCACAATCCAAGAGTCTGGAGGAAGAGTGGAGAGGCCACAATCCAAGAGTCTGAAGGTAGAGTGGAGAGGACACAATCCAAGAGTCTGGAGGAAGAGTGGAGAGGACATAATCCAAGAGTCTGGAGGAAGAGTGGAGAGACCACAATCCAAGAGTCTGGAGGAAGAGTGGAGAGGCCATAATCCAAGAGTCTGGAGGAAGAGTGGAGAGGCTACAATCCAAGAGTCTGGAGGAAGAGTGGAGAGGCCACAATCCAAGAGTCTGGAGGAAGAGTGGAGAGGCCATAATCCAAGAGTCTGGAGGAAGAGCGGAGAGACCACAATCCAAGAGCCTGGAGGAAGAGCAGAGAGGCCACAATCCAAGAGTCTGGAGGAAGAGTGGAGAGGCCATAATCCAAGAGTCTGGAGGAAGAGGGGAGAGGCCACAATCCCAGAGTCTGGAGGAAGAGTGGAGAGGCCACAATCCAAGAGTCTGGAGGAAGAGTGGAGAGGCCTCAATCCAAGAGTCTGGAGGAAGAGTGGAGAGGCCATAATCCAAGCATCTGGAGGAAGAGTGGAGAGGCCATAATCCAAGAGTCTGGAGGAAGAGTGGAGAGGCCTCAATCCAAGAGTCTGGAGGAAGAGCAGAGAGGCCACAATCCAAGAGTCTGGAGGAAGAGTGGAGAGGCCATAATCCAAGAGTCTGGAGGAAGAGTGGAGAGGCCTCAATCCAAGAGTCTGGAGGAAGAGTGGAGAGGCCACAATCCAAGAGTGTGGAGGAAGAACGGAGAGGCCACAATCCAAGAATCTGGAGGAAGAGTGGAGAGGCCATAATCCAAGCATCTGGAGGAAGAGTGGAGAGGCCATAATCCAAGAGTCTGGAGGAAGAGTGGAGAGGCCACAATCCAAGAGTCTGGAGGAAGAGTGGAGAGGCCACAATCCCAGAGTCTGGAGGAAGAGTGGAGAGGCCACAATTCAAGAGTCTGGAGGAAGAGTGGAGAGGCCACAATCCAAGAGTCTGGAGGAAGAGCAGAGAGGCCACAATCCCAGAGTCTGGAGGAAGAGTGGAGAGGCCACAATCCATGCTGACTGAAGTCTAGTGTGAAATTACCACAATCAGTGATGGTTTGGGGAGCCATGTCCTCTGCTGGTGTAGGTGCATTGTGTTTTATCAAGACCAAAGTCAGCGCTGCCGTCTACCAGGACATTTTCCAACACTTCATGCTTCCCTCTGCCGCTTTTTGGAGATGGAGATTTCATTTTCCAGCAGGACCTGGCCCCTGTCCACACTGCCAACAGTACCAACACCTGGTTTCATAACTACAGTATCACTGTGCTTAATTGGCAGACAATTCATCTGACCTAAACCCCATTGAGAATCTATGAGAGACACCAGTCCCAACAATGCAGACGAGCTGAAGGCTGCTATCAAAGCAACCTGGGCTTCCATGTTTCCATAACACCTTAGCAGTCACAGGCTGATCACCTCCAGGCCACGCCGCCATGATGCCACAGGCTGATCGTCTCCAGGCCAAGATGCATTGATGCAGTAATTCATGCAAAATGAGCCCCGACCAAGTATTGAGGGCATTTACTGTACAGACTTTATATTAGGACAACATTTATGAGTTAAAAATCTTTTTTTTCAGTTGGTCTTATATAACATTCTACTTTTCTGAGATAATGACCTTTAGGTTTTCATTGACTGTAAGCCATAATCATCAACATTAACAGAAATAAACACTTGAAAGAAATCCCTCTGTAATGACTCTACATAATATATGTGTTTCACTTTATGTATTGAATTACTGATATAAATGATCTTTTTTAT
Organism: Allobates femoralis; assembly: GCA_033576535.1. Lineage (NCBI taxonomy): Eukaryota > Metazoa > Chordata > Amphibia > Anura > Aromobatidae > Allobates > Allobates femoralis. The sequence continues at coordinate 4,636,030 of JARQOC010000004.1, forward strand.
GATATTCTAATTTATTGAGATCCACTTGTACATCCCATACAGAAAATGACAAAGTAAACCATTACATCAAACTAGTCTGGTAACTGTCAGAGAAGACACAAGAATAACTGAGTGGGTTGAAGATACTGTCGCCTCGGGGAAGATTCTGCTTCTCAGAGTCACATTGACGTCCCGCAGACTTGGCAGAACAATGAGGCTTTGTACATAGACCGGTAGGTGCAGAAATCCGCTGTAGGGCAGGTGTCCTTCATAAAACTGTTACCTGAACAAGTCTTTGAATTATGTATTAGGAAAATCAAATAAAAGTCTTCTACCTGCCAGGGTCTGCAGCCAACATCCTGATTCTCCAAATACAACTCTCCATCGTTATACAAGTTCGTTATAGTGTCATGGGTGTGATGAGAACTCTGAGCTCCCTGATGTTAGGGGCTTCTATACACGACTTTCCGGGTGTGCCCATTGTGTAGAGTCACATGACCTCTCACCCACCGGTGTGACATGTAGTCTGTACAATGTGTCAGTGTCAGATTGGGGAATATTGAGCCCACCAGAGGTCTTCACTCTAAGAGCCCAATTATTTTCTTTGAAAAAAAACAATATATTTTCATTATATTTAGTCTTTGGACCAGGGCACTGAATGTTATTGTATTGCTATACGATGCAGAATATTAGGATTGTTGGTCAGATAATATTAATAATAATTAATAATCTATATTTTATAAAGCGCCAACATATTCTGCAGCTCTTTACAATTCAGAGGTTCGTATACAAACAGTCATATGTAACAGTTGTCAAGGAATACAGTCATTAAAGCGCAATAATCAACCCTGCTCATAAGAACTTACAATCTACAATGAGGTGGGGTTGACACAGAGTACATCGGTTTTATTACCATGATAATGTAGCCAATTTAAGGAATTAGGGAACAGATAAGAGCTGCATGAGTGGCCACGAGCCATAATTTGTAAAGCTTTTGAATCTGGTGGAGTGAATAGATGATGTCTGAGTGACTTTAACAAGGGGGCAATATAGGCCGCCGTAAAGAGATGTGTTTTTAGGGAGCGCCTGAAACTATGTAAGATGTGGATACACATAATTTCTTGGGGTAGAGCATTCCAGAAAATTGGTGCAGCTCTGGAGAAGTCTTGGAGTTGGGAGTGCGAGGTTCGGATTAATGCAGAAGTGAGTCTAAAGTCGCTTTCGGAGCATAGAGAGTGGGTGGGGTGATAGACAGAGATGAGGGTAGAGAATTAGGGAGGTGCTGTACTGTGAAGAGCTTTGTGGGTGAGAACAAGCAATTTGAATTGGACGTGGAAGCGTCTGAGTAACGGTTAGCCAGAAAGGTGACCTTGGCTGCTGAATTAAGGATGGACAGGAGATGGGAGAGTCTAGTGAGGGGGAGGCCAAGTAATAGTCAATTACAATAGTCAAGGCGGGAGTGAATCAGGGTCATGGTGATGGTTTATGTTGTTTCGATGGTGAGAAAGTGGCGGACAGGAGCGGGCGAGAGATTGTATATAGACGGTGAAGGAGAGATCAGTGTCAAACATAACACCCAGACAGCGAACCTGGTGCCACACACTGAAAAGGAGATGTCAGATTTAGGGAGGCTAGTGGAGAGCGGGAGCAGAAGAAGTTCAGTTTTGGAAAGGTTGAGTTTCAGATAGAGAGCAGATATTATATTGGAAACTGCAGCTAGACAGTCATTGGTCTTCTGAAATACAGTGGTGGTAAGGTCAGGGGAGGAAGTGTATAGTTATTTGTCATCAGCATAAAGATGGTACTGAAAGCCAAATCTGCTGATGGTCTGTCTAATTGGGGCTATGTAGAGAGAGAAGAGAAGAGGACCGAGGACTGACCCCTGAGGGACCCCAATAATAAAAGGAAGAAGCAGAGGAAGTGGAGCTAGCAAATGATACACTGAAAGAGCGGTCAGAAAGATAGGAAGAGCCAGGAGAGAGCCGTGTCCTTGATGTCGATGGAGTGCAGCATAGACAGGAGATGGTGGTCAACTGTGTAAAATGCTGCAGAGAGATCAAGAAGGATAAGCAGAGAATGTTTACAGTTACGTTTTGCCGTCAGAAGGTCATTGGTCACTTTGATGAGGGTATTTTCTGTAGAATATAGGGGACAGAAACCAGACCGGATCGGATCTAGAAGAGAGTGAGTTGAGAGGTAGCGGGTGAGGCGAGGGTAGACCAGGCGCTCCAAGAGTTTGGAGATGAAGGGGAGATTGGAGACTGGTCTGTAGTTATTTGTGCAGGACGGGTCAGGGGAAGTTATTCTTAATAATGGAGTAATAATAAATTTTTGAAGGAGGAGGTAAAGATGCCAGAAGCGAGGAAGAGATTGAAGATTTTGGTTAGGTGAGTGGTGAAGACAGGAGAGAGAGACTGGAGTAAGTGTGATAAAACAGTAATCACTTGTGATGAGTGAACCTGAACTGTACAGTTCGGGGTTTATACCCTACACATAGTGACCAGTGTCGAAATCTTGAATACTGATTTCTAACTGTACATATGTGCTTTTGATCAGCATTATCATTGAAATAAAGTTTGTTGAAAGGCAGCTCAGCCAATCAGCACAGCGTAAGGCTGTGGGCACCACCAAAGCCATCACAGTCATGCCAAGTATTGGCATGGCTATGATAGGCCAACAAACCATGTGACCTTGGTTAAATAAAGGTCAAATTATAGGTTTTGTCACCATTTTGCAGTGAATAGCACAGAGATAGGACACTACTTGAATAAGAGACAGTGTTATGTTACAGTGGGGGATGTTCTTATAAAAGGCTCTGTGTGGTGACTAAGCCCCAGACCCTGTGGTTGTAGTGTTGAACATTGGTCTGTGTGTCCCATTAATCTACTGCACCAAGCCCTGTGTGGGTACTATTAGAAAATGGTCTGTGAAGGCACTCAGCATACAGGCAGTCTAATCTGCTCAACAGCCTTTCTCTATATAAAGCCTGTGGAGACACGGGGGTCAGTGGGTGCTCTCATCCTCTGGCCCAGCCGCCTTTAGCAAGACAGCCTGGACCAGGGCTAATCCTCAAACTGAACGCCCGAGCTTCTTAACCGTGGGCTGAACACTACTCAGACAACACAGGGTGAGGGAACCACAATATTAAGGCTTTATTGTATCCCCAAACAGCTAACAGCATATAATACATAACCAGCAAAACATAACAATGTAACAGGCAACAGAGTCTCACTCTTCCGCTGGCTCACCAGGGTTTAGAATATAGCACAGCAAAGTCTGTAGCCAGGTGACTGCATCGTCTCAACCTGCATGGCTTTCTTATGCAGTCTTCATTACGCCAGCCGAATCTGATCATTCGATGCTGAAGTCCTTGTAGTCTTAAGATCCAGGTTCTGATCCCCTCGGTTGGCACCGTAATGCCTAGGCCTGGGGTTATGGCCGGCTTATCGGGTCTGTAGATCCTAGATTAGCTGCCTGTATCAAATCCAGTGCACCTCTAGCCGGAACCGAAATCCCTAGACTGAGGGAACTAGACAGAATCTTCAACACTGGTAAAAGAACAGGTCTCCTTATACACCCTCAGCCCCCATTGCAGGATATTGGGGACAATATCACAATTGGTGGAATAAGACTAAGACTGTCTTCTCATTGGCTGGATCTCAAGCCTCATATAACACATCTCTAACATTATTCCAGTCCTGGCAAGGGAGACGCACATACTGATCGATATAGTAATACAATGGAATGTTACAGTAGTAGGATTAAGTTCCGTCAAGGGAGACCCACAGGCAGATGGTTTACCTAGCACCTAGCGGATACATTTAGTCTGCAATCCATGACATTAAACAATGGTGTCAACAATCCACATTGTAATACAATGGCATTCTAACAGATTAAGTTTCTCTGACTTTACAAAGGAGAGATAATTGCATTACACATGTTAAAATAAACACTAACAGTCATCTACAAGAGTTGTAGGACAGTGAGTAAGCCATCACATGGTAGATAATTACATTACCCACTTTAAATACTAGCAGGCTCCTAGAAATCTTGTGTAACCCATGAGTGGCATATTACAAGTTTGCAAACCAAAATACAATATTGTCTGGATAAATAAGAAATCCTTATACGTTATACATTAAAGGGGTCCATTTCGTCACATACCACCCCCTCCTTATTTAGCCAGACATGATAGTCAACTGTAATAAGTCTCTGGTCATCTTTCTCCTCTTGGCGGCATTGTCTTTTTTAATGGTGGAGTCAGCAATCGAGGCTTCCATCTATACACCTCCCCCAGATTACCTCCCCCAGGGTGGGCAGACATACTGCGGACAAGCACTAAAATGGGATTCAGGAGTTTGTCTCCCATAAACTCCTTGCTATCAATTCCCCCCCAGTCAATGGCCACAGTTTGGCTAGGTGTACTTACTGTTGATGACTCAGAGGAGAATGATGGGGGCTGGGAGCATGGATTATCCTCTGAAGATGTGGTACCAAGATCCACATCAGGGTGTTGCTTGGCTTCTTGGATTTGGGGGATGGCGGTGACAAACTGGCTGGATAGTTCTTGTCCTGAGTCAGCACGCAAAATAACAGAAGTGGGAGGCCATCCATGAGCCCCACTTCAACCTCCTCCAGGTTAGCCCCTGAAACAACAGGTGTGTGAAGGCTGCTCACAAATCCCACACCAACCTCTTCCTGGGCAGTCTCCACAAAAGCAAGTGTGGGAACACGGTCTGTAAGCTCCACATCGACCTCTTCCTGGCAAGCCTCTGCATGCGTACAAATCACACATGGAGGGCAATGGGAACGCACGGCCATCCGCACCCGGCCGCATACACTGTGCGTCTCCATATTAAACATGGGTATGGGCGGTGCTTGCGGTTGGCTCGCGTTCACCCGCTGCAACACACAGCGGCAGCGAACGCTAATGTGAAGCCGGCCTAATACAATGGAATGTTAGTAGGATTAAGTTCTGTCAAGGGAGAGCCACAGGCAGATGGTTACCTACTACCTAGCAGGATACATTTAGTCTGCAATCCATGACATTAAACAATGGTGGCTGAAGTAATTTACATAGAGTCAACAATCCACCTCGTAATACAATGGCATTATAACAGGATTATGTTTCTCTGACTTTACAGAGGAGAGATAATTGCATTACACATGTTAAAATAAACACTATCAGTCATCTACAAGACTTGTAGGACAATGAGTGAGCCAGCACACGGTAGATAATTACATTACCCACTTTAGAAAACACCTTAAAAGGGGCCCAAAAGCTACCAAACACAGCTCAAACCAGTTTACAGTGCAGCCCTGCTGTTTTGGCACAGACATTATCTTCCTACACTAACACTTAGCAAGTTTCAGCACCGCTGCCAAACTCACCATGCTTGCAGCCTGGGCCAGCTCTTGAACCTTAGACATCCTCATCATGACTTCTTGAAGTTATGAAGTGCTGTGCCAAAATGTTTTTTTTCCTTTGCAGATTTGTTGCAAATTTTGGGGCAGAGAATAGAAAACTGAACCACATGTCTAAGGAAAAAAAAAAAGACTAATGACCTGTCCATGACTTTGCTGGCTACAGGACAGACATGAAGATTTTTATGCAGATTCTCAAAATCTGCACCTAAAAAGCATAAAAAGATGCACCGTGTGCACAGGGTCTAAGAGGGTGCAGGCAGAGCTGCATTTGTGGTGAAAGGGCTCAAGGATTCCTCTTGTTCCCTGGCTAGTTCCACAGAGACTTCTAAGGCAGGGTTGGCCAACTACAGCCCTTAAGGTTTTCAGGATTTCCTTAGCATTGCAAATGTACTAATTTCATCACCTGCTAAATATAAATTATTCCAGCACCTTGTACAATGCTAAGGAAATCCTGAAAACATGCACTGTTTACAGCCCTTCAGAACTGCACTTGGCCATCCCTTTTCTACAGGAGTATGTGTAGTGTCTTGCAATTCTATACCTCAGACCTTCAGACCAAAAGCCTACAGCTTGTTCAGTAGGTTCTGTAGCTCAGTATCAAAGCATCTATTTGAAACAGTCCAGTACACAAGGAGTCAACTTAAAGAAACCTTACTGTAACACAGACTATAAGTCTCAAACACAAACATAACAATATACATAGTATATAAATACAAGAAAGGTCCTACAGGATCAGCAGCAGCACACAGACTGTTAAAGTGGTGGAAATGCCATGAAGGCAGCAGCCGTGGCAGCCCGGATAAACCCTAAAAAAGTCACAAAAGTATAAGAACAGTGCTCAAATGACATGGAAACAGCATGGGGAAGACCCCTGGAAGCATTTCAGACTCCCAGGTCACTACGGTGAACAATATTGAATATTACGCCACTTTTACGGACTCACAATAAAACGTCCTAAAATGAAACTGAAAAGGATTTTCCTGTAGGGATGGGCGAATCTACTCGCTAGGACTCGTTACTCGGCGAGTAGTAAGGGACTGGCAGGACTCGGTACTCTGCGAGTTTCCCAGCGTTTACTCGCACGAGTCCAATGCAAATCAATGGCAAACGCTGACAAAACTAGGATTGCCATTGTCTTGCATTAGACTCGGCTACTGTGCCAGTGATAGCAGGGAAACTCGCAAAGTAATGCGAGCTGAGTCCAGCTGTCTTCTCTGTGTGCTGGCTGCCGCAGCTCCAGGGTCCTAGAGCCCGCCTGCTCACAGAGATGATGTAGCAGAGCTGCGATTGTTCTCAGTCTGCTCATTCCCTGTGCATAGACATCTATATCTATGCACAGGGGATGTAGCAGAGAGGACATCGCATTTTGGACTGCGTCGGACAGAAGAGGATTTTTTTAATTAAAGATGGAGTCCCTAATGGCTTTTTTTTTTATTTCAAATAAAAATTTTTCTCTGTGTTGTGTTTTTTTAACCCTTTATTGGAGATTCTTAGTGGCTGGGTCAAACGTGGCCTGACATTAAGAATCTCGGGCTTAATACCAGCTTGTATAACAAAGCTGGTATTAACCCCTTTATTACCCAGCGTGCCACCGCCACCAGAGCCACTGGAAGAGCGGGGTTCAGCACCAGAGGATGGCGCTTCAATGAACGCGCCATCTTCTGGGGCGGCTGCGGGCTGCAATTTGCAGCGGGGGGTGCCCAGAAAGCTTGGGCCTCCCTGCGCTGCGGATTCCAGCCCCCAGCTGCTTAGCTGTACCTGGCTAGACATAGAAATTGCGCGGAGCCCCACGCATTTTTTTTTATTATTTCATGAAATTCATGAAATAATTTAAAAAAAGGGCTCCCCTATATTCTTGTGTCCGGCCAGGTACAAATAGGCACCTGGGGGTTGGGGGCAGCCCGTCGCTGCCTGCTGGATCCGGTTGGTTCCAGAAATACGGCGAAGCCCACGTGAAATTTTTTTCTGACAAATCCATAAAACAATGTAAATAAAAGGGACTGCATCTTTATTAACCCCTGGACCATGGGCGAGGGGTTATTAAAGATGCAGTCCCTTTTTTAGGATTGTTTTATTGATTTTTCAGAAAAAAAATTACATGGGCTTCGCCGTATTTCTGGAACCAGCCGGATCCAGCAGGCAGCGATGGGCTGCCCCCAACCCCCAGGTGCCTATTTGCACCTGGCCGGACACATGAATATAGGGGAGCCCTTTTTTTTAATTATTTCATGAATTTCATGAAATAATTAAAAAAAAATGCGTGGGGCTCCGCGCAATTTCTATGTCTAGCCAGGTACAGCTAAGCAGCTGGGGCTGGAATCCGCAGCGCAGGGATGCCCAAGCTTTCTGGGCACCCCCCACTGCAAATTGCAGCCCGCAGCCGCCCCAGAAGATGGCGCGTTCATTGAAGCGCCATCCTCTGGCGCTGAACCCCGCTCTTCCAGCGGCCCTGGTGGTGGTGGCTTGCTGGGTAATAAAGAGGTTAGGGCCAGCTTTGTATTATCAGCTGTCCCTAAGCCCGAAATTTATGGCGGTCACGCCAATATTAGACATGACCGCCATGAATTTCTATTAAATTGTTTTAAAAAAAACAACACAGAGAAAATTTTTATTAGAAATAAAAAAAAAAAGCCATTAGGGACTCCATCTTTAATTAAAAAAATCCTCTTCCGTCCGACGCAGTCCAAAATGCGATGTCCTCTCTGCTACATCCCCTGTGCATAGATATAGATGTCTATGCACAGGGAATGAGCAGACTGAGAACAATCGCAGCTGTGCTACATCATCTCTGTGAGCAGGCGGGCTCTAGGACCCTGGAGCTGCGGCAGCCAGCACACAGAGAAGACAGCTGGACTCAGCTCGCATTACTTTGCGAGTTTCCCTGCTATCACTGGCACAGTAGCCGAGTCTAATGCAAGACAATGGCAATCCTAGTTTTGTCAGCGTTTGCCATTGATTTGCATTGGACTCGTGCGAGTAAACGCTGGGAAACTCGCAGAGTACCGAGTCCTGCGAGTCCCTTACTACTCGCCGAGTAACGAGATATAGATGTCTATGCACAGGGAATGAGCAGACTGAGAACAATCTCAGCTCTGCTACATCAGGCAGCAGGCGGGCTCTAGGACCCTGGAGCCGCGGCAGCCAGCACAGAGAGCAGTCAGGACTCTTATCTGTGCGAGTTTCCCAGCGATTACTTGCACAGTAAACGAGTCCAATGCAAATCAATGGCAAAACTAGGATTGCTTCAGGCTGAAGCTTCCGAGACACATCTGTGATTTGTAAATCGCACACTACTCCACTATTACTCGCTTCCCCATTCATTAACATTGGACTCGCTAGACTCGCAACGAGTAGCGAGTCCTGGGCTCGGACTCGCTAGAGTCAAGCGATTCCGGGTAATTTAGAATTCGCCCATCACTATTTTCCTGGTGAAAATGTAAAGGGCTCATTCTCACTTGTGAGACAGTCTTGGTGTATTTGTTTTATTATTACATTAGAGATTTAAATAAAAAAAAAAAATTGGGAGGCACTCCGATGCCCCATGGAAGAGTCGTGGAGGAGGGCCTCATTAAATACTGCATATTCCATTATTAGGAAGTGGGTCTTCCATAGTGTTGCCCTATGCAGGCTGCCAAAAATTTGTGAGGCACGCCGATGCCCCTTTTAAGAGAGGTGGAGGAGGGCCTCATAAAAACAACGTTCCCATTACAATACTTGTAATGCCCATGCACTAAGTATGGACTGAAACATTTACCCCTGGGGGGTATACATGAATATACTGTATAATTTCTTTTTTTTGGGTTATGGGCATCATAAACACCCTTTAAAAATTTTATGTAGGTGTTGCATGCTGGACCACGGTCATCCTGGTGATGTGGTGTAGGAAGAGGAGAAGGAGGAGGACTACAACAAATATCCAAAATTAGGAAGCGCATACCCATATGTGGGGGTGAAGAGGAGCATGGGAATATACCTCTCCAAAAAAGACGCTGGCTTTGATTTTATATTACGCTGCTATCACTTGGGGGTGTTGAAATGTCTGGCCCAGTCCAGGCCTTGTTCATCTTGATAAGAGTCAGTCTATCAGCATCTTTAGTTGACAGGCGGGTGCACTTACCAGTAATAATTCCCCCTGCGGCACTAAAAACACGCTCTGACAAAACGCTAGCAGCAGGGTAGGACAGGACTTCCAAGGCGTAGAGAGCCAATTCATGCCATGTGTCCAGCTTGGAGACCCAATAATCATGGGAACATCAATAATCAGAGGAATCACGGAGGATTTTGGTACGGTCAGCAAGGTACAACTTTAGCATCTTCCCAAACTTTGCAGTCCTTGTGACACTACCCCGCACATCAGGGCCTGTGCCATGGGAGGAGCTGAGAAAACTCTCCCAGATCTTTGAGAGTGTTCTCCTGCCTATGCTGGATTGGAGTTGTATCTCTTTCGCCTGTTTTCCTTGGTTGTCTAACAAACTCCGACCTCTGCCGCCAGTATTTTCAGAATGGATATTTTTTTACTAATTCCGCAACAAGGGCCTTCTAGTACTGCACCATTTTTGTAGACCTCTCCCTCTCAGGAATAAGAGTTAGAAAGTTCTCCTTGTAGTGTGATCTAAAAGTGTCACCAACTGATAATGAGTGTCACCCAAGATTTTGATAATGCAAGGGTCACAGGAAAGGCAGCGTAACATAAAGTCAGCCATGCACGCCAGACTGGTAACAGGCAAGGCCTCCATGTCCTCCCCAAGAGGACGACTGATCATGCTCTCCTCTTCCTCCTTCTCTTCCTCCTGTGACTTTACCTTGGCTGCCAATCAAATTACAGGGAAGCCTAATACTTTAAAAAAAAAAATATTTAAATAAATCATTTAAAAAAAATGTGTGGGGTCTTGCTATATTTTGATAGCCAGCCAGGTAAAATCAGGCAGCTTGGGGCTGGGATTATCAGTGTGGAAAGGCCCAAGCATTCTGTCTCTGCCCCCGGTGGTAAAAATGGCAGCCGCCCATTTAAATGGTGCATTCATCATAGTGCCATGTCCAGGCACTTTACTCGGGCTCTTCCAGTGGCCCTGGTAAGGTGTGACATGCTGGGTAATAAGGAGGTTAATATCAGCTTTGTATTGTTAGCTGGTACTAAGGGTGCGTTCACACCACGATTTTTAGGGAGCCGATGCTGTCCGATATAAATCGGACAGCATCGGCTCCCTTCTGATGCCTGGAATCGGGTGCCAAATAGGCACCCGATTCCGGCATAAAATCGGCGCCGGGCTGCAAAAAAAGAAAAAAAAAAAAAGTTTATTCTCACCTGCCCCCGAGCCCCCGCTGTCCCCCGCCGTCTTCCTCTAGGTTCCCGGTGGCTTCCGCAGGCTGCCGGTGTCAGCAGAGGTGTACCTCTGCTGTACACAGGACCTGCGGTGATGTCACAGTCACGTGACCGCGGGTTCACCATGGTGAACTCGCGGTCACATGACTGTGACATCACCGCAGGTCCTGAACAGCAGAGGTACACCTCTGCTGACACCGGAGCCTGCGGCAGCCTGCGGGAGCCACTGGGAACCTAGAGGAAGACGGCGGGGGACAGCGGGGGCTCAGGGGCAGGTGAGAATAAACTTTTTTTTTTTTCTTTTTAACCCTTGTTCTCCCAGGAGCAGTTTTACTGTACTGAGCTTGCTCAGTACAGTAAAATGGGGTCCGAGGAGACATCACATGTTTCCTCGGACCCTTCTCCATAGGGCCCCATGTTAGGGATCGGGTCAGATCGGATGTGCACTAAATGCCATCCGATTTGGTCCAATCCGAGTATGTCAGATTTTGTAATCGGATGAAAAAATCGTTGCAGGCAACGATTTTTTTCTCCTGAAAAAAATCGGCCAAAATCGGGCAGAATCGGATCGGACCAAATCGGATGGCATTTAGTGCACTAACATTAGGAAAATGACGAGCACACCTCCCAGTGTAGGTGCTAGCAAGAGAAAAAACATCACTATATACATATAACACACTACAAGATACAAGTATAAGGTATAGCATAATGGCTAAGTGTAAAAAGCTACTGAAATTTGGATGAGGAAAATTGCACTAACTGCTAAGAATCTACATAAGCAAAATGAGAATTTTAGTTAATGTAATGCATTACATATAAGCCCGATAACCAGTCTTCAAGGTATTCTCATGTATATCGGGTCCTACCGTATGCCTCTGTCTGCGGTAAAAATCATCTGAGGATGTGAGTGCCTCTAGGTGCATTTTAAAACCTGCGTGTATGGGTGTGGTGGAGACTTGATAAAACAAGGAATGAACTAGATGGAAAACTGGACTGGATATCAGGTAATGAAGGGTGCTCAAGTCAAAAAACAGTAACATTAACATTAGGAAAATGACGAGCACACCTCCCAGTGTAGGTGCTAGCAAGAGAAAAAACATCACTATATACATATAATCCGCTGCACACTACACACTACAAGATACAAGTATAAGGTATAGCATAATGGCTAAGTGTAAAAAGCTACTGAAATTTGGATGAGGAAAATTGCACTAACTGCTAAGAATCTACATAAGCAAAATTAGAATTTTAGTTAATGTAATGCATTACATATAAGCCCGATAACCAGTCTTCAAGGTATTCTCATGTATATCGGGTCCTACCGTATGCCTCTGTCTGCGGTAAAAATCATCTGATATATGTATATAGTGATGTTTTTTCTCTTGCTAGCACCTACACTGGGAGGTGTGCTCGTCATTTTCCTAATGTTAATGTTACTGTTTTTTGACTTGAGCACCCTTCATTACCTGATAGCCAGTCCAGTTTTCCATCTAGTTCATTCCTTGTTTTATCAAGTCTCCACCACACCCACCATTAGGCATTTAGTGCACATCCGATTCGGTCCGATCCCCATAGGGATGCATTGGATCCGAAAATCGGTCCGATGCTGTCCGATTTTTTTCGGACAGCATCGGAAATGCAAAAATCGTGGTGTGAAAGCACCCTAAGCCAGAAATTCATAGTGTCATGACAAATTAGACATGGCCACCATGAACGTCTAGTAAACATTAAAAAAAAACACATGACAAATAATTTTTTTTATTAGGAATAAAACACAAAACACATTTAGCAACTCCATCTCTATTAGACAGAAAAAAATCCGACATAATCCAGGTCTTGTTCTTTTCTTCTTCAGGTCTGCTACATCTCTCTGCAATCAGGCAAATAGTGTCTTTTGAACCCGGTGAAGTTGCTTTCTATGCCTGTAGTTTTGCCTCCTACTGAAGTCAGGGGGGTTCAAATAAGTTTGTCAAACTGCTCTGCAAACATTGAAGATTTGGCAAACCGAACCAAAGTAAATCTTGAAGGGTTCGCTTATCTAAAATGACCACAAGCCAGAACGTCTTGACATTTAAAACAGTGCTGCTGTTTTGCCTGTAGAAATAATGAGAAACTGTACAGTCCACCTGTCTTGTCACAAATTTTTTTTTTTTTAAGTTCTTGCTTAAGGTCCAGTCACACATAACGATCGCTCCAACAATCCCTGCCGGGATCGCTGGAGTGTCGTTACCTGATCGCTGGGGAGCTGCCAAACAGGCGGATCTCCCCAGCGATCATGGACCAGGGAGCCACCTCCCACATCTCTGAAGGCAATGAACACTAGTAACTATGATAAACAGCGGATATCCAGGCAGCACACGCTGCCTAGATACCCGCTGTTTATCATAGTTACCAGGGTTCTTCCCTGCTTACAGGGAGTGCTGAGCAGGGAGGACGCTGGTAACCATGGTAAACGCCGGGTATCTAGGCAGCGCGCGCTGCCTGGATACCCAGTGTATACCATAGTAACCAGCTCTGTGAGGTCACTGATCGCTGATTCCTCGCTGTCACACGCAGCGATGCGTGCTGACCAGCGGGAAACCAGCGATCGAAAAATGACCCGCAGCACTTTGCAGCGATCAGCGACCTTACAGCAGGGGCCTGATTGCTGCAAAGTGTCACACAGAACGACATCGCTGGAGAGATCGTTGTAACGTCACAGTTACAATGATCTCTCTAACGATATCGTTATGTGTGACTGGGGCTGTATTCATTTAGCAAAGTCCAAAGCTCTTTCTATCCACCAATTGTGTGAAAATAATGTGGCTTTTTCCATTTTCACAACTACAGTAATCTATAAGGAAGACACCAGCAATTAATCCATGCCCCTCAACTAAAACAAAAGAGATCATTTTTGGACTGTTTATACAATTTCAGGCGCCCAGTACTTCTGATACTGTGCTGTGTTGTTCCATTCTCTGCTGGTTTCTTCTGGTTATCATCAGTTTTCCCTTAGGCATATAAAGGAAGTTATATGAACAATAGTCTGTGTGTCAACACACGTTCAATTGTCTCCATAGAGAACTCACAGCTTCCGGACTTATTTTCCAGGATGTTTTATTGTTAATTGCTTGCAAAAATTTGGCTTCAAATTCAAAATCTCTGCTCTAGTTATCATCATCCCGGGAGAAGAAGAACATTGTGATATTAATCACAGTGAAAAATATCTAATAACACCTACCTCGAATTAAAAGTTAATTCAATAGTTATCTATCTTTCAATCCAGAATACCTACTGCACCCCAGAACCCCATCAACATCTCTTACTCTGTTTTAACTGGTACGTGGCTGCTTTTTCCCTGAGTACCATCCCCTGTATCATGCTTCAGATTCACTGAATGCATATTGATATGTTTGGTTTAAGGGTGGTGGACCCAGCGCTAATTGATATAACTACACTAGGATTATTGGGAAAAAAGGGGGAAAGAGGCAAGCCATGAACTGAAAAGCTAAAAACAAAGTTTTATTCAAGTTCACAATGGTTTTAAAATACAAAGCTTATTAAAAATTCCATAATTAGAAATCAAGGTTAAAAATTTGAGGGTTGGAGGCCTCAACTGTGCTATTCCTATTTTTTAAAAAAGTATACAGACTTTGGCAAACACAAGATTGCTCACTATCTTGAGACATCAAACATTATACTTCATAATTCTTCTGTCACTTCCTTCTGTTGTCTCCTACTTTCTTAACTCAAGCAGAAATCCAGGAGCTAACCATCAGAAAAACAGCACTATAAAGAAAAGGGTATTCAGTGCAGCACCTTCGTATGGACTACAGGTACCCAATCCTGCTATTAGTCTAAACTGATAAAATTTAGTATTTTTAAACAGCTTTTGAACATAAACCTCCAAAGGAGGACTAGGTTCCCAAAAAATTCATTAAAAAGCCTTTCCCTTGTTTCTTTCTTTTTCACACAGAAGGAAGTGACAGAAGAATTATGAAGTATAATGTTTGATGTCTCAAGATAGTGAGCAATCTTGTGTTTGCCAAAGTCTGTATACTTTTTTAAAAAATAGGAATAGCACAGTTGAGGCCTCCAACCCTCAAATTTTTAACCTTGATTTCTAATTATGGAATTTTTAATAAGCTTTGTATTTTAAAACCATTGTGAACTTGAATAAAACTTTGTTTTTAGCTTTTCAGTTCATGGCTTGCCTCTTTCCCCCTTTTTTCCCAATAATCCTAGTGTAGTTATATCAATTAGCGCTGGGTCCACCACCCTTAAACCAAACTCTAGTAATATCAAGACACCAGAGCACAGGTGTACTTAGGACCTCCTAGCTGCAAAATTAATTTGGGTACCCCCATCTCAACCCTGAGTAGGGAAACCAGCTTGCTCCATTGTAAAAAACTATATGCATATTGATATGTTTCTGCTTTTCACACCTAGCCCTATCCTTCCATTCTCTTTCTTCATCTTTGATACAGTCCAAATGTTCCTATTAGCTCCAATGTCTTAATTTCCCCATGATGTGTGGTGTCCTCCTGCTCTGCTTCCTCCCTTCTCCCCTCTAATCACACCTGGTCCATTTTGTGGGCATTTCAATGGTATTAATTGAGTGAAGCAGGTCTGATTTGACATCGTTTGAAGTTTGACATCTTTAAAGTTTTACATCAGAAATATACCAGAAATAGTCCAGAAAGTAAGAGTAATCACTGTCTTCTAATTTTACTTGCCTTTCATTTCTTACCCTACTCTTTTACCATGCTCACATTTTCTCTCACCATTTTGCTCCACTAATCCTGACTCTCCTTCGCTATCCCCAAACCCCTGCAGTCTCGAACCAGATAACTATTTTCACCCTCTCTCTTACCCCCACCTCACCTCATCTGCAGACCTGCTCCTTAACCTCAGACCTCTCCTACTTAAATATAATACAAACCAGTCAATCTCCTTCATCCACCTGCTTTCCCTTTCTCTGCTTCTTCTCACTGCTGGTGTCATATGCCCCAATCCTGGCCCCCCAACTTATGCGTCCCACTAATCCTCACCCCTGTCTCCCTCAAACTAAGATAAACTACTGCAATCCCTGACACGTAAAACCTGTGCCACTGACCCCCATCCCCCTGCTTACTCTCTCTCTAAGCACTTTGGAATGCATGCTCTGTCGGCAACAAGCTCCAAGTGATGCAAGACCTCTTTACCTCCCACAAACTTTCCTTCCTGGCCCTCACTGAGACATGGCTGACACCCATGATATGGCCTCCCCTACTGCATTTAGCTATGGCAGCCTCCACTTTACCCACACTCCTTGCTCTGGCAACAGACATGGCAGAGGAGTGGGTTTCCTTCAGTTGACCCCCTCGTGAATGACAAGGTGTGACGAAAAAATAGGTAACACTTGCACACCAATCTCACCCAAAAACTTTGACAAGTGTCCAGGATCGCGAAGTGGCATAGGAAGAAAACGAACCTGCCAGACAACTTCACTGCTTTCAAACAAGCAACACTCACCTTCAAATCAGCCCTCACCCCTGCTAAACCGACCTATTTCACAAACCTTGTATCTTCCTTAAAGTACCGTTACATGGCACGACTTCGTTGCGATGTCGGCAACTATCTCGTGCGCGTGCAGCATTTCTTGGCAACTGTTCAAGATCGCTGGTGAGATGTCACACGTGTAGATATCGTGGACAGCTCACCAACAATGTTGTGAGCAGGTATCGTTCGCAAACACGATCCCTGCTCATTGCTGTGAATGGGTGAAGTCGTCCATGACATCGTTATCGCTGTGTCACACAGAAAGATGCAGCAGGTTTGTTGAGTTGAAGTTGACAGGTTTTTCAACATGTTGAACTCCGACTTGACCAACTATCGTTGTTGAATAGTTCATTTACATGAAACGACGCAATAACGATGTTCTTTCAACATAGTTCCAGACGTCACTTTTGAACCATGTCGGGAACGATGTTGAGCCGTGTAACAGTACTTTAATCCTACAACGCCAAACAACTGTTCAGCACATTTAACTCTCTCCTCTGCCCACCACTGCCCCCTCTGACCTCCCTCATCTCTGCTGAGGATTTCGCCACTGACTTCAAAATAAGATCGACCAGACAAGGCAAATTTTTACTGTCTCACCACCCCAATTATTTCATACACCAGACCTCTGTTCGTCCCTCACAACCTCCCTCTCCAACACCACTGAAGGAGAGCTCACTCATCTCCTCTCCAAATCACACCTCTCAGCTTGCGCACTTGACCCCATCCCTTCCCACCTCCTCCCCAACCTTATTAACATGCTCATTCCTGCCCTTACCCATCTCTTCAACCTATCGCTATCTTCTGGTACCTTCCTCCATGCCTTCAAACATGCCACCATCACACCCATCCTCAAAAAGCCAAACCTTGACCCGACTGCCATGCCCAGCTATCGCCCCATATCACTGTTCCCATTTGCTTTTTAAACTCCTTGAGCAGCATGTCAATGCTTAACCTTCCTCCCACCTCTTGTCTAACTCTCTCCTTGACAACCTCCGATCTGGCTTCCACCCCTACCGCTCAACCGAAGCTGTGCTGAACAAAATTACTAATGACTTACTCTTAGCCAAAGCGAACAGACAGTTCTCCATCCTCCTCCTTCTAGACCTGTCCTCTGCCTTCAACACAGTCAACCACTGCCTACTGCTACAGATTATTTCTTCCCTTTACATCAAAGACCTTGCCCTATCCAATCGTGCACTTGCAAAAAATCTGTATAGTAAATGTATGGAATGTCATTAAACAGTGATTGCACATTTTCAAGAAGCAGTATCTATAATATGGTGTTTCTTGAATATGAACATGAAGAGACCTATAAGAGCATGTGTGTGAAGCATAGTGGCTATACAGTGCAGACCAAAAGTTTGGACGCACCTTCTCATTCAAAGAGTTTTCTTTATTTTCATGACTATGAAAATTGTAGATTCACACTGAAGGCATCAAAACTATGAATTAACACATGTGGAATACAGACCTTTTAAAAACATGTAAAATCATTATTCTACCCTTTATAGTTTCCATGTTATCAGCATTGTCAGACCCTGCAGAGAGCTGCTGCATTAGTCCTGTCCATTATATGCAGAGAAAATTAGTCCTGTGCTGTATAAACTGTCATGTAATTTTGCACTCCCTCTCAGCAGCTCTCTCCTCCTTCCACTATGGTTTCACTTTTTGAAGATCTATTCTGTTGAAGAAATAGGGAGAGAGCATTACAGATCTGCATTATCTGATCTAGACTCCATCTGTTTCTGTAAGCAGGTATCTCTGCTGTGACAGTTTCTGTGTTGTATTTCACCTCTTTCTTGGCTGCAGGCACACAGAGTAGAGAGGAGAATACACCCCCCCACCCCTAGTGATCTCCTGTGCAGTAATGTGATGTGAATATGTGGCATGCATATTTATCTATTTATCTTATAGTGTGGGGACAGCAGAGAACCAAGTGGATCATTCACTGACAGATGGAATGAACATCTTTATTTGAAGTTTACAGAAGATAGGAGGGGAATATAAATAAAAGAAATACATGAATAAAGAGAGCTTAGAGCAAGGAATTAGAAAATGATAGCAGTTACATATGGATTTGCATCGCCCATCAGGGCCGTGTATTACTCAGGACCGGTCCCAGCTGTCTTGTCAAACTGGAAGATGTCACGGTAAAGGCCGTGGACCAGTTCCGTGGCCCCGGAGGGACTGCAATTAAAAGGGAAAAATATAAAAAAGGGGATAAAAATAAAATTAAAGTTTGTCAGTGATGCCACCTGTGGTATTTGGCCAGATGTTACCGCCACTGCTTGTCTCAGCTCCAGGGGGGTGGTGGTGTGACGCAGCAAGGTGGTGATGAGCTCTCCACAGGCAGGGCTGGTTTATCCCCAGGGTCAGTGATAATAGTCTATTGTGGGGTAGTTGTGAGGTGACTGTGGGGATGCAGGAGTTAGATCATAGCAGGACGTTCGGACACAGGAGTCACAGTTTCTTTACCTTTAATGATGTAGTTCAGGGATTGCCGGGTACTGATTGAGGTTGTTTATAGGGTCCGAAGCTTGGAGGCAAATTAGGGCTTTCAATGCCAGGCAAGTCCTGAGGCTTTCCTATTGCATCGTGTTCGGTGGGCCCTGGCTGCATAAAGCGGTGCTGTGACCCTCTCCATTCTGTACTAACCATATGACAAGCAACGTGAACCCTTCTTCTGGGCGTACCTTTCTTTAACACTCCTGGGCTCTGTAGTGCGGCTGTGTCTCCTAGGCTCTGTAGTGAACGGGGAGTATAAAATCATCCGTTCTCCGGATTTGGTCGCTGGGTATGGATCCCTGACAACCTTGGTCTCCGATGACCGTACTTTGATTAATCCTGGGCCAGTTGGCACTGCTATCACTCCCCTGATCTTCTTCCTCTCCTCCTCAGACCCTCACAACGGGCTTAACACACTGTCAGTTCCCTAGGACGGGCCTAACTTGGCTGCCATCCCTAAGGTGCCTCTACAGTCATCCCTTGAACTCAACTGTCACTTGACCTCTCCTGACTGGAGCTGACTAGCTTCGCCTCCTGCACCTGTATTCATAGGGAACCTCAACTGACGTCAGCAACTAACCTGACATCAGATTTTAGAGCTCCCCCTAAAGGCCCAAGGTGGGAGATGTTATATGTGTGTTTAACCTGGTGGATACCGGACCCCGTGGCGCCACAGATTTTTGACCTGACAGTTTTCCTTTAAGTTCTGGACCTACATTCATGCCTTTCTTGAGTAATTTATGGTCTACCTGGCTCTCCAGTGTCACACTGGACTACTAATGAGTGATTCATGTTCACCAATTTCATATCTTGCCCTAAGTTTGCATTGTTTGCTTGGCCCCTCAAACACCAATGATTTGCTGAAAAGTCGGCAAGTTCCGGTTTTGTTCGACTACTGTTTGGATGAAAAAAAGCATTAGTTTCTTTCCTGCACTTACTACTAGAGCGTCTCAATGAATTAGAATATCATCAAAAATCTATGTCATATTGTCATGTTTCAGGACATTTCTGGGAGCCCTGAAACGCGTTGACTGATAAATCAATATTATATTCACCCTTTGATGTCTGGTGGAATAAGGCAGCGCGGTGTATAACCCTTCATCCTTCCTACTTTACCTTTCTGAGATAATGACCTTTGGGTTTTTATTGGCTGTAAGCCATAATCATCATCATTAACATAGATAAACACATGAAAACAGTCATGGCCAAAAGTTTTGATAATGAAACGAATATTAATTTTAACAAAGTCTACTGCTTCAGTTTTTCTAATGGCAATTTGCATATACTCCAGAATGTCATAAAGAGTGATCAGCTTAACAGCAATTACTTGCTAAGTCAATATTTGCCTAGAAAATGAACTTTAACCCCCAAAACATATTTCAACATCATTGCAGTCCTGCCTTAAAAGGAGCAGCTAACATCGTTTTAGTGATTGTTCCATTAACACAGGTGTGGGTGTTGATGAGGACAGGGCTGGCGAACAATCAGTCATGATTAAGTAAGAATGACACCACTGGACACTTTAAAAGGAGGCTGGTGCTTGGTATCATTGTTTCTCTTCAGTTAACCATGGTTATCTCTAAACTCCCCAGATCTTAATCCCATTGAGAACTTGTGGTCAATCATCAAGAGACAGGTGGAAAAACAAAAACCAACAAATTCGGCAAAATGCAAGCATTGATTATGCAAGAATGGACGGCGATCAGTCAGGATTTGCTCCAGAAGATGATTGAGAGCAGCCAAGGAGAATTGCAGAGTCCTGAAGAAGAAGGGTCAACACTGCAAATATTCACTTGCTGCATTAACTCATTCTAACTGTCAATAGAACCTTTTGGTATCATAATATGATTGCAATTATATTTCTGTATGTGATAGAAACATCAGACAAACACAAATAAAAACCAGAGGGCAGCAGATCATGGGAAAATAGCATTTTGGGGTCATTCTCAAAACTTTTGGCCATGACTGTAGATCCCTCTGTGTGTAATGAATTTATATACTATATCTGTTTCACTCTTTATATTGAACTAGCTGTGAGCCCGATGCAAATGCATTGGGATTCTAGAACGTGCATTAATTTGATTATAGTAGTTATAGCTGTTAGCCTGATGCAAATGCATCGGGTATCTAAAATATGTTTATTGTTTTTTTAAAGATTTTTAAATAATAATCGCATCATCAATAGCAATAATATAAGCCATAGCATTATTATTAGCAGTAATAGCAGTATTAATAGCATTATTAGCAGTATTATGAGCATTAATAACAGTATTAATAGCATTAATAGCATTATTATTAGCATTAATAGCATTATTAGCATTAATAATAGCATTAATAACATTATTAATAGCATTAATAGCATTATTATTAGCATTATTAGCATTAATAATAGCATTAATAACATTATTATTAGCATTAATAGCATTAATAATAGCATTATTAGCATTAATAATAGCATTAATAACATTATTAATAGCATTATTATTAGCATTAATTGCATTATTAATAGCATTAATAGGATACATATTAGCATTAATAGCATTAATAGCATAATTAATAGCATTATTAATAGCATTAATAGCATTATTATTAGCATTAATAGCATTACTAATGGCATTATTAGCATTAATAATAGCATTAATAGCATTATTAATAGCATTAATAGGATAAATATTAGCATTAATAGCATTAATAGCATAATTAATAGCATTAATAGCATTATTAATAGCATTAATAGCATTATTATTAGCATTAATAGCATTAATAGGATAAATATTAGCATTAATAGCATAATTAATAGCATTAATAGCATTATTAATAGCATTAATAACATTATTATTAGCATTAATAGCATTAATAATAGCATTATTAGCATTAATAATAGCATTAATAACATTATTAATAGCATTAATAGCATTATTATTAGCATTAATAGCATTAATAGCATTATTATTAGCATTAATGGCATTAATAATACCATGAATAGGATAAATATTAGCATTAATAGCAATAATAGCATAATTAATAGCATTAATAGCATTATTAATAGCATTAATAGGATAAATATTAGCATTAATAGCATTAATAGGATAAATATTAGCATTAATAACAGAATTAATACCATTAATAGCATTATTAATAGCATTAATAGCATTATTATTAGCATTAATAGCATTAATAATAGCATTATTAGCATTAATAATAGCATTAATAACATTATTAATAGCATTAATAACATTATTATTAGCATTAATAGAATTAATAGCATTATTATTACCATTAATAGCATTAATAATACCATGAATAGGATAAATATTAGCATTAATAGCATTAATAGCATAATTAATAGCATTAATAGCATTATTAATAGCATTAATAGCATTAGTATTAGCATTAATAGCATTAATAGGATAAATATTAGCATTAATAGCATTATTAATAGTATTAATAGCATTAATAGGATAAATATTAGCATTAATAGCAGAATTAATAGCATTATTAATAGCATTAATAGCATTATTATTAGTATTAATAGCATTAATAATAGCCTTATTAGCATTAATAATAGCATTATTAGCATTAATAATAGCATTATTAACATTATTAATAGCATTAATAGCATTATTATTAGCATTAATAGCATTAATAATACCATGAATAGGATAAATATTAGCATTAATAGCATTAATAGCATTATTAATAGCATTAATAGCATTATTATCATTAATAGCATTAATAGGATAAATATTAGCATTAATAGCATTAATAGCATAATTAATAGCATTAATAGCATTATTAATAGCATTAATCGCATTATTATTAGCATTAATAGCATTAATAGCATTATTATTAGCATTAATAGCATTAATAATACCATGAATAGGATAAACATTAGCAGTAATAGCATTAATAGCATAATTAATAGCATTAATAGCATTATTAATAGCATTAATAGCATTATTATTAGCATTAATAGCATTAATAATAGCATTATTATCATTAATAATAGCATTAATAACATTATTAATAGCATTAATAGCATTAATAATAGCATTATTAGCATTAATAATAGCATTAATAACATTATTATTAGCATTAATAGCATAATTAATAGCATTAATAGAATTATTATTAGCAGTAATATCATTATTATTAGCATTTTATTTTTTAATTATTATTTTTATTGAATTATTTATTATTTTTAATTTATTTTTTTATTATTTTTTAATTATTTTTAAATTATTTTTTTTATTATTTAATTTATTTATTTTTTTAAGTGAGAGTGAGACACAGTTCTCATTCAGGTCCGCAATTTTTTTTTTTTTTTTTATTATTATTTTTATTTAATTATTTAATATTTTTAATTTATTTTTTTATTATTTTTTAATTATTTTTAAATTATTTTTTATATTATTTAATTTATTTATTTTTTAAGTGAGAGTGAGACACAGTTCTCATTCAGGTCCGCATTTTTTTTTTTTTTTTATTATTATTTTTTATTTAATTATTTAATATTTTTTATTTATTTTTTTATTATTTTTAAATTATTTTTTAATTATTATTTTTATTATTAAATTTATTTATTTTTTTAAGTCAGAGTGAGACGCAGTTCTCATTCAGGTCCGCCTTTTTTTTTCCCCATTGACATACATTACCGGTGTGTCGGCGATTTTATGGCCGGCCACCTGGTTCTATTTGTCGGCCCTAAAATCGCGGACACACCGCTAATGCATGTCTATGGGCAGTCAGCTCGAATTCTGATTGGTCGGCGTTCAATCCGAAATCGGGCTGACTGCCCATAGAGATGCATTAGCGGTGTGTCCGCGATTTTAGGGCCGACAAATAGAACCAGGTGGGCGGCCATAAAATCGCCGACACACCGGTAATGTATGTCAATGGTGAAAAAAAAAGGCGGACCTGAATGAGAACTGCGTCTCAGTTTTGAGGGGCTCTTCTGATTGGCTGAGGGCAGAATACAGCGACCAATCAGAAGAGGGCCTCAGATCTCATTAAGGTAGAATGGCGGATTTTTCGTCCATTCTATCTTAATGAGAAGGAAGAGGACGTCGGAGGAGGAAGTTTGCGAAAAGAAGACAGAAGATCCCCGGGGCCGGACGAAGAGGCGTAGATGGCGGAAGAAGAGAGAAGACCCCCGGGGCCGGAGGAAGAGGACGCCTGGCCGGACGGAGGATCAGATGACAAAGAAAACATGTAAGTATGTGCGGACATGGGGGGGCTGTGTGGACATTAGTGGGGGTTGTGTTTTTGCGGGGTGGCTGTGCGGACATGGGGGTGGGCTGTGCGGACATGGGGTTGGGCTGTGCGGACATGGGGTTGGGCTGTGCGGACATGGGGTTGGGCTGTGCGGACATGGGGGTGGGCTGTGCGGACATGGGGGTGGGCTGTGCGGACATGGGGGTGGGCTGTGCGGACATTGCTGGGGGTGGGCTGTGCGGACATTGCTGGGGGTGGGCTGTGCGGACATTGCTGGGGGGTGGGCTGTGCGGACATGGGGGGGCTGTGCGGACATGGGGGGGGGGGTGGCGAATTGTGTGTAGCGGGGAGCGGAGGCGGCAGTGCCGCCTCCGCTCCATGGTCCCCGGGTAGCAATTTGCGGCTCAGGCAGCGACTCGCAATGGCCTCGCGGCCATTGCTCGCGCTACCTGAGCGGTAAATCGCTAAGGTTGTAGCCGAGCCTGTGGATCGATTTTGGGCCAGCGGCTCGCAATGGCCGCTTCGCGGCCATTGCTCGCCCTGAGCCAGCGACTCGCAATGGCCTCGCGGCCATTGCTCGCGCAGCATTGGGCGCTTCGCGCCCAATGTTAAATTCGTATCCACATGACGACATCGGAAAGTGCGCGCGGAGGGGCGCTTTTCCGATTCGCGATTATATAATAGATTACTGAAATAAATTAAATTTTTGATGATATTCTAATTCATTGAGATGCATTAATATGTGCATATACCGGGCCGTCAGCCAATCAGCGCGCATAACCTCTCTCTGCATATAAGAAGCAGCAATATCCCGTCGTCGCTATATTCACAGAGTTACAGTTTAGGGATGTACCTGTGACTCACCCCAGCGGGGACCGTGTGGTACTCGGAACTGGGCCCTTCCGATGTCATCGGAGCTGTGGGGTGTCACGGTGCTGTGACCCGGTCCGTGATCCCCTCGCCGGGCGATCAGTAAAAAGGCGAAATTTGAGAATGGGATGGAAAGAAAAATAAGAATAAAGTAAAAGAGTTTGTGTCGTGATGCCACCCGTTGAAGGCAGCCGGTATAGCTGCTGCTGCAGTCGGGACCTCTGGGGATGGTGGGGGTTGCAGCTATGATGGTTTGGCCCTCCATGGGAAGAGCGTGTCCCCAGGGCAACCGAATAGTCTATGGTTTACTTGAGTTTTCACGTCAGGCGGTAAAAGTTACAAGCCAGTGCGGCTCCAGTAGTCTTTTAGCAGTCGGGATGGCTTGTCCAGTTCATCCCCCTTTTTTGTTTATATAATATTTATTTATTCATTTATATAGCGCTATTAATTCCATAGCACTTTACATACATGAGTAATGCTGTCTCTCTTTGAGCTTACAATCTGGGAGGAAACCCATGCAAACATGGGGAGAACATACAAACTCCTTGCAGATGTTGTCCTTAGTGGGAATTGAACCCAAGACCTCAAGACCCCAGTGCTGCAAAGGCTGCAGTGCTAACCATTGAGCCACCGTGCTGCCAATTTGTTTCTAGGTTTTGGCGGGCCTTTTGAACTAATCTGGTTATTGATTTGTCCTTTGCGTCTGCGTTTCATCCACAGTCCAGTGGTCAGACCAAGCGGACTAATCAAACTTTGGAGACTTATTTGAGATGCTTTGTGTCTGATCAAGATGATTGGGTGGCTTTTTTGCCCTTGGCCGAGTTTGCCCTTAACAATAGGGCTAGTTCTGCTACCTTGGTTTCGCTCATCTTTTATAATTTTGGTTTTCATCATCGTTTTTCTTCAGGGCAAGTTGAGCCTTCTGCATGTCCATGTGTGGATTCAGTGGTGGAGCGGCTGCAGCAGATTTGGGCTCAGGTGGTGGACAATTTGGTGCTGTCTCAGGAGTCTGCTCAGCGCTTCGCAGCGGAGGCTTCAGTACCTTGTCAAATGGAAGGGTTATGGTCAGGAGGATAATTCCTGGGTTCTTGCCTCTGATGTCCATGCCCCTGATTTGGTTTGTGCTTTTCATCTGGCTCATCCGGATAAGCCTGGGGGTTCTGGTCAGGGTTCGGTGACCCCTCCTCAAGGAAGGGGGTACTGTTGTGAATTCTGCTTGTGGGCTCCCTCCTGTGCTTGTGCCTGGTAATGCAGTTGATCCTGTTTTGCACTCTTGGTCAGGTGAATTGGATAATTGCAATTCTGACTGGGGTTAAGGTTGCAAGATTTCCTCAGTCCTTGCCAGTTGTCAATATTCCTGGAGTTGTTTCACCTCTGTCTGGTCTCTCCTGCCCTGTTGCAAGACTTCCAAACTAAGTGTATGGTTTAGTCTTTTTGTGGCACACTTGAAGCTAACAGAGCGGCGCGGGTGTAATACGTCACCCGACGCCGGTAATGACGCGATTCGCGTCACCCTGGCCCACTACAGGCCGGCCGACACAGGACAGAGCGGGGAGGCGCGCCTATTGAGGCGTGATCTCATGAAGAGGGAGAGCCTGCCAGGGTGACTATGAATACCATAGTCACTAATTATCATCCCTAATGCAGTAGTGTAATAACGTTTATCTTCAGTTTCACTAAAAGGAGTGTAGGGTAAGTGTTACTATGCTCTAGGGACAGCTTTTAATAGCTTTTGAGGTGTTTTGGGGGTGACAGGATCTCTTTAAGGACCTCTGGTGATGTCACAGCCATGTGATCTTGCTCCAACCATGATTGTGACATCATCAGAGGTCCTGTAAGTATAGAGCCCCCATCACACATAACGACGCACCAGCGATACCGATAACGATACAACCTGGCCGGGATTGCTGGTGCGTCGTTTTCACATCGCTGTTCATTTCAAATACTGGGACGGGAAAGCAGACAGTGAAGTCGGCTTTCCCGCCTGCTATATGAGTGCAGCGCTGTTGTCTCTGTCACGGCAATCCCGCGTTGCTGATGCGTCACCAGTGCTTTTTTTGTAAAAAAAACACATTTGCCGGTACGCATTTCTGATTAATTTCCCGTATGCACAGGGGTGCAGAAAGGCATTCTGCCACCTGAGCCTAGGTGAGGTGGGGGTGGGGTTGCTGTTGGCGGAACCATAGCACTATCGGCTATGCATATTATATGAGCGGGAGCAGGAGATCTCCCACTCCATCCTGCAGCCTCCCCCATCCTCCCCCAGATCACATTTTCCGGTACGCCGTACCGTCGCAAAAAAAGCACTGTCTGTCGCTGTCGCCAGGTTTTGAATTTGCGCTCCTATTTGCATAGTCTGCGCTCATTGAGCGGCCTCTGGCTGGCGCGTGATTTCGGCTTCAGACAGATACCTTAGACAATTATATAGTAGACAATATTATATGTTAATATCAGTGGTGTAACTACCACGGTCACAGGGTTCGCAATTGCCACCTGGCCCGACAGGGGGAAGGGCCCAGTCAGGCCTGGATGAAAATAAATGTTTTATTTCATTTTTTAAACCTCCCTCCTCCTCTGTTACAGTCTAGCATATCCGCTGTCTTTACAGAGGTGGGTGGTTTCAGGATGGGGCGCTCACGCACCTCTATTCACAGGGCGCTGTCTGACCCTGGAAGTACCAGAGTCAGCATTCCGGGGTCCGACAGCGCCACTCTACCCACTGCTTTGCAATGCTGCAGTTTGTCTGAGGTCATCCCATGCTTCAGCAGATGGCTCAGCTCAGCAGAGTGCCTTGGAGGAGAACATGGAAGCCAGGAGGAGGAGAGCAGGTGAGCACTTATAGAGCTGAAGATATGGGGGACTGAGGGAGGCTGCTGGTGGAGGGGGGAGAGAGGCTGCTGGTGGAGGCTGCTGATATGGAGGGGGGAAAGAGACTGCTGGTGGAGGCTGCTGATGGGGGGATAGGCTGCTGATGGAGGGGGAAAGAGGCTGCTGGTGGATGCTGGTGATGGAGGAGGGAGAGAGGCTGCTGGTGGAGACTGGAGATGGTGGGGGAGAAAGGCTGCTGGTGGAGGCTGGTGATGGTGGGGGAGAAAGGCTGCTGGTGGACGCTGGTGATGGGGGGGAGAAAGGCTGCTGGTGGACGCTGGTGATGGTGGGGGAGAAAGGTTGGTGATGGTGGGGGAGACTTACGCCATGGGATGCATTATTCTATGTGGAGGACTATGGGGAGTGCATTGTAATTTATGGAGGGATATCGGGATGCATAATAATTGAGAGGACTATGGTGGCGGATGAAGGAAAACCATATATACCAGGATAAGGGCGATATTCCATCATATATAGCAGGATCATATATAGCAGGATGAGGGATATTAATACTAAATTACAGTGAAAAGGGGTCTATTTTTAAGTTTTTATGGGATTTAGAACGTTACACGATGCTCATACATCTGAGCAATGTGTGGGGGGGGCTGGTCTAAATTTCGCAAAGGGGGCCCATCAGACTCTAGTTACACCACTGGTTAATATGTTATATTAATAACACACACGCACAGCAGAGAGCATCCAAAGTGGCATACCAATACCCAACTCATGCCTAATAGTGATTGATATTCTTATTTGGTAATGGAACTTAGGGGAAACCAGGAGCATAAATGTATCAAATGCATAATTAGAATGGAATAATTAGAGGGAACCTGTCACCCCCCCCGTGCTTCTTCACATCCCCAGCTGCATCACTTCGTCCCCAACTGCATCATCCTGTCCCCGGCTACATCTCCCCCTGGAATACACCCCTGGACCATCTCTGCATCATCTCATCCCTGGGTGCATCATCTCGTCCTCGGCTACATCTCCCCAGGACTACTTCCAAGCCCTGGGTGGCATCTCACCCCCGGACTGCTCCTCACTATTAACCACCGGTTCATCACTACAACTCACCCTCCTGATGCATCTGATTCCTGCGGCTTCTGACCCCTGCTATCCCTCATCCACCGCTCACTGTTTACAATGTTTCCATTCCTTTGCACCCTCACTTCCATCCTTCTCCACTTCCTGCTACCCCGCTCATTCCTCTACCCAGCAACAAAGTACTTCTCTTACCCTCCATCCTACCTAGCCACCTCACCCACTTCTCTGAACTATTCCTTCATTTTCAATCCTCCCTCTCCAAACAGCCATGCAAACTCTTCTTCTCCAACCTGCTAACCCTCTCCCTGCTCCTCCTACTTGCTGGCGACATTTCCACTAATCCGGCCCCCACCACCACATCCCCACAGTCACCTACATCCCACCCCCACGACCCATCACCAACCCTCGTAACCTCTCCATCACCCACCCTCGTAACCTCACCAACCTTAGACCCATTCCCCCCGCCCCTGCTCCCCCAGTCTCCCTTCCAGGCGCACTCTGGAACTCCCGCTCAGCCTGTAACAAACTCCCATACATCCACGACCTCTTCATCTCTAAAAAACTCTCATTCCTTGGTATTACTGAGATGTAGCTCACCCCCTCCGACATGGCCTCTCTTGCTGCCCTATCTTATGGTGGATTTAGTCTCTCCCACACACCCCGTCCCTCCGACAAACATGGCAGAGGTGTTGGTGTACTACTGTCCAACACCTGCTCCTACACCCCTATTCCACTGCCTCCCTCTGCTACTCTCCCCTCTTTCGAAGCCCATTCCATTCGCATCTTCTCCTCCAGCAACCATGAACTGGCCATCATCTACCGCGCCCCGGATCCATTGCCACCTTCTTTGACCATTTCACCACCTGGCTACTCCACTTCCTTTTTGTTGACATCCCCGCTAGCATTATGGGCGACTTCAATATCCCCATTTCCCACCCAACCGCCTCTCAACTTCTTTCCCTGACCTCATCCTTTGGGCTCTCCCAATGGTCCTCCTCAGCCACCCACAAAGATGGCCACACGCTGGACCTCATCTTCACCCGCTTTTGTTCCCTTACCAACCTCACTAACTCATTCCTCCCCCTGTCCGATCACAATCTACTGACTTTCTCCTCCCTCTCCTCCCCTACCAAGCTACCCCTTCTCCGCAAACTCGATCACCCCCGCAGAAACGTAAAACACATTGATCTGCACCTATTCTCAGAATCCCTCCTCCCTCTCGCCGACATAACTTCCACACGCGACACAGACACTGCCACCATCCTCTACAACACCACCTTAACTAAGGCCCTCGACTTAGCCGCCCCCCTCACACACCACACTCCACGCACAAACAGACAACCCTGGCACACCGCCCTCACTAAAGACCTGAGGTGGGCATCCAGGGCCGCCGAGAGGAGATGTAAAAAATCACACTCATGCAACCTGCGATCCCCCCAAGAACTCCTCCTCTACTTCCCCTCATCTCCTCAACTGCATACAGGATTTCTCCCGTGCCTCTGCCATACTCTGGAACTCTCTCCCCCACCACATCAGACACTCTCCCTACCCTGGGAATCTTCAAAA
This sequence comes from Allobates femoralis, assembly GCA_033576535.1. NCBI lineage: Eukaryota > Metazoa > Chordata > Amphibia > Anura > Aromobatidae > Allobates > Allobates femoralis. The sequence goes on from JARQOC010000004.1 coordinate 4,666,349, forward strand.
GAAGTCTGAAGACCCACCTCTTCCGTCAAGCCTACAACCTGCAATGAAACCCGGTCCACCGCACCGCCCCACGACCGACACCTCCCCCTCCTACTGTATCCCCACCTGTCCCTCGTAGACTGTGAGCTCTCATGGACAGGATCTTCTCCCTTCGTGTACCTGTATGACCTGATCATCCACATTTATTGTGCTTGTCCTCGTCTGCCCCTTTCACATGTAAAGCGCCATGGAATATAATGGTGCTACATAAATAAATAATAATAATAATGACACACAAGCACAGCAGAGAGCATCCAAAGAGGCATACCAATACCCAACTCATGCCTGATAGTGATTGATAGGCCAGGGCCTATTAAGGTAAAAGAGCCACCTTCATCAGCGCCTAAGCTGCATTTAGTGAAGATGGCTCTTTTTCCTCTATCCCCTGGGTCACCAAAGTAATGACTTTATAAGAAATGATTTTAGGTCCAGGAGGTATACTCCCTGGACCTGAATACCTCACTGATGTCACCCCTCCTCCTTGAGCCTCCATGACCCACCTTCTCTCTTCCTTGAGAGTTCTTCTGTACCTGCGCAGATCCCTCAGTTTTTTGGGCATGCTCCATGAGCTCTGGCCGAGAGCTGGGGTCACATGATGTCGGAACATTGCACCTGTGTATCACACAGACACCACATTCCACCATGTGGTGTGTTACGCTGTATACAGACAGCGGAGCTGGGTATCTGGCAAGGAGGGAACAAGCGCAGTTATGCTGTCTGCGCAGGCACCAGATTTTCAGCCCCGTCACCTGCATACAGCATAACACCGTTACACAGCACGACTTTGTTGCAATGTCAGCAACGATCTCATGCACGCGCAGCATTTCTTGGCAGCTGTTCAAGATCGATGGTGAGATGTCACACGTGTAGATATCGTGGACAACTCACCAACGATGTTGAGAGCAGGTATCGTTTGCAAACACCATGAACGATCCCTGCTCATTGCTGTGAATGGGTGAAGTCATCCATGACATCTTTATTGCGGTGTCACACAGAATAATGCTATCATTGTTGAATCGTTCATTTTCATGCAACGACGCAACAACTATGTCGTTTCAACATCGTCCAAGACGTCACTTTTGAACGATGTCGGGAACGATTTTGAGCCGTGTAACGGTACCTTTAAGCGGACTTCCAAGAGCTTTGTGTGTGGCCGGCTGCTAAGGTAAACAGCAGGTACTATGGGGCTCCGTTGGCTAGCAGTGCTTGCCGTTAACGCTATCCGCTGCGGAGCCATCAGACATGGGTCACCTTCCAAGTGTGATCCTAGCCTTACTCCAGGTTTTTATCCCTGTGAGAATTATTTCTAGAGACTTTCTTATTTATGCTTTTGTGCTAGAGGTTTTTCTAGAGATGTTCGGTATTACCTGTTTGATGAACTTACTCATTTGCTGCACTCCACATTATATCTGCTATGTGTCATAAATATAGACTTGTTCATCAATAAATTTGGTTTCAGCATGTCTTTGCTCCCATCTGCTAATAGATCCCTGAGTAATCCTACAATACATTACAATATTATGATATCACTAGATGGTGGCCCGATTCTAAAGAATCGGGTAGTCTAGAATCCATATATAGTTTATTTAGTAATAGTTAGGGGAGTGCGGTGAAATTAATTGTGTGTATAGAAGTGGCTCAGTGGTTAGCACTGCGCGGTGGCTCAGTGGGTAGCACTGCGCGGTGGCTCAGTGGTTAGCACTGCGCGGTGGCTCAGTGGCTAGTACTGCGTGCGGTGGCTCAGTGGTTAGTACTGCGTGCGGTGGCTCAGTGGTTAGCAGTGAGTGCGCTGGCTCAGTGGTTAGCAGTGAGTGCGCTGGCTCAGTGGTTAGCAGTGAGTGCGGTGGCTCAGTGGTTAGCAGTGAGTGGGGTGGCTCAGTGGTTAGCAGTGAGTGCGGTGAGATTGGTCAGCGCAGCGGTGTGGGCAGAGTGGTCAGTGCAGCGCCGTGGGCAGAGTGGTCAGTGCAGCGCCGTGGGCAGAGTGGTCAGTGCAGCGCCGTGGGCAGAGTGGTCAGTGCAGCGCCGTGGGCAGAGTGGTCAGTGCAGCGCCGTGGGCAGAGTGGTCAGTGCAGTGCCGTGGGCAGAGTGGTCAGCGCAGCGCAGTGGGCAGAGTGGTCAGCGCAGCGCCGTGGGCAGAGTGGTCAGCGCAGCGCCGTGGGCAGAGTGGTCAGCACACACATACACTCGGCTATACTTACCAGCGACCCTGCGTCTTCCCTGCCGCCTGGATCCTGAGTCGACATGTCGCCGCCCCCGGACGACTGGATCCAATATGTTGTCTGGGTAGTTTTTCAAGACATCTTGGACGCTATATTGGATCCAGTAGTTTGGGGGCAGCGACATGTCGACTGAGGATCCAGGCAGCGGACGCAGGGCCGGTGGTAAGTATAGCGGAGTGTGTGTGTATGTGTGTGTGTGTACAAAGTTGAGGGAAGTGTGGACAAAGTGACGGAAGTGCGTACATACACACATATACACACATAGTGTACATTGCATATGGAGGGGTGAGGAGAGCGGAGGCTGGAGGGCAGAGGACAGGGAGAGGAGAGCGGAGGCTGGAGGGCAGAGGAGGGCGGAGGCTGGAGGGCAGAGGACAGGGAGAGTAGAGCGGAGGCTGGAGGGCAGAGGACAGAGAGAAGCGAGTGGAGGCTGGAGGGCGGAGGAGAGGGAGAGGAGAGCGGAAGGTGGAGGGTAGAGGAGAGGGAGAGGAGAGCGGAAGGTGGAGGGTAGAGGAGAGGGAGAGGAGAGCGGAAGCTGGAGGGCAGAGGACAGGGAGAGGAGAGCGGAGGCTGTAGGTCAGAGGAGAGCAGAGGCTGGAGGGCAGAGGACAGGGAGAGGAGAGCGGAGGCTGGAGGGCAGAGAAGAGCGGAGGCTGAAGGGTGGGGGCTGGAGGGCAGAGGACAGGGAGAGGAGAGTGGAGGCTGGAGGGCAGAGGAGAGCAGAGGCTGGAGGGCAGAGGACAGGGAGAGGAGAGCGGAGGCTGGAGGGCAGAGGAGGGCGGATGCTGGAGGGCAGAGGACAGGGAGAGGAGAGCGGAGGCTGGAGGGCAGAGGACAGGGAGAGGAGAGCGAAGGCTGGAAGGCAGAGGACAGGGAGAGGGGAGCGGAGGCTGGAGGGCAGAGGACAGGGAGAGGAGAGTGGAGGGTGGAGGGCAGAGGACAGGGAGAGGAGAGCGGAGGCTGGAGGACAGGGAGAGGAGAGCGGAGGCTGGAGGTCAGAGGAGAGCGGAGGCTGGAGGCTGGATGGCAGAGGACAAGGAGAGCAGAGCGGAGGCTGGAGGGCAGAGGAGGGCGGAGGCTGGAGGGCGGAGGCTGGAGGGCAGAGGACAGGGAGAGGAGAGCGGAGGGTGGAGGGCAGAGGACAGGGAGAGGAGAGCGGAGGCTGGAGGTCAGAGGAGAGCGGAGGCTGGAGGGCAGAGGACAGGGAGAGGAGAGTGGAGGTCGGAGGCAGGAGGGCGGAGGCTGGAGGGCAAAGGACAGGGAGAGGAGAGCGGAGGCTGGAGGGCAGAGGACAGGGAGAGGAGAGCGGAGGCTGGAGGGCAGAGGACAGGAAGAGGAGAGAGGAGGGTGGAGGGCAGAGGAGAGGGAGAGGAGAGCGGAGGCTGGAGGGCAGAGGACAGGGAGAGGAGAGCGGAGGCTGGAGGGCAGAGGACAGGGAGAGGAGAGCGAAGGCTGGAGGCTGGAGGGCAGAGGACAGGGAGAGGAGAGTGGAGGCCGGAGGGCAGAGGACAGGGAGAGGAGGTCGGAGGCTGGAAGGCAGAGGAGGGCGGAGGCTGGAGGGCAGAGGACAGGGAGAGTAGAGCGGAGGCTGGAGGGCAGAGGCAGGCAAGGAGCTGGAGGCAGAGGCCAGGGCAGAGGAGTGGAGAGGCAAGGGCAGCAGAGAGGCTGGAGGGCAGAGGCCAGGGCAGAGGAGGCTGGAGGGCAGAGGCCAGGGCAGAGGGAGGCAGAGGAGGGCTGGAGGGCAAGGAGAGGCAGAGAGGCAGAGGAGGCTGAGGCAGCCAGAGAGGCTGGAGGGCAGAGGCCAGGGCAGAGGAGGCTGGAGGGCAGAGAGGCAGGGCAGAGGAGGCTGGAGGGCAGAGAGGCCAGGGCAGAGGAGGCTAGGAGGGCAGAGGGCACAGAGGCAGAGGAGGCTGGAGGGCAAGAGGCCAGGGCAGAGGAGGCTGAGCAGAGAGGGCAGAGGAGGCTGAGGGCAGAGCCAGGGCAGAGGAGGCTGGAGGGCAGAGGCCAGGGCAGAGGAGGCTGTAGGGCAGAGGAGGCTGTAGGGCAGAGGCCAGGGCAGAGGAGGCTGGAGGGCAGAGGCCAGGCAAGAGGCAGGGAGGGCAGAGTGGAGGGCAGAGGAGGCTGTAGGGCAGAGGCCGAGGGCTAGTAGGGCAGAGGCCAGGGCAGAGGAGCTGGAGGCAGAGGAGGCAGGAGGGCAGAGGAGGCTGGAGGGCAGAGGCCAGGGCAGAGGAGGCTGTAGGGCAGAGGCCAGGGCAGAGGAGGCTGTAGGGCAGAGGCCAGGGCAGAGGAGGCTGGAGGGCAAGGAGAGGAGGCTGGAGGGCAGAGGAGGCTGGAGGGCAGAGGCCAGGGCAGAGGAGGCTGGAGGGCAGAGGCCAGGGCAGAGGAGGCTGTAGGGCAGAGGCCAGGGCAGAGGAGGCTGGAGGGCAGAGGCCAGGGCAGAGGAGGCTGGAGGGCAGAGGCCAGGGCAGAGGAGGCTGGAGGGCAGAGGAGGCTGGAGGGCAGAGGAGGCTGAAGGGCAGAGGCCAGGGCAGAGGAGGCTGGAGGGCAGAGGCCAGGGCAGAGGAGGCTGGAGGGCAGAGGCCAGGGCAGAGGAGGCTGTAGGGAAGAGGCCAGGGCAGAGGAGGCTGGAGGGCAGAGGCCAGGGCAGAGGAGGCTGGAGGGCAGAGGAGGCTGGAGGGCAGAGGAGGCTGGAGGGCAGAGGCCAGGGCAGAGGAGGCTGGAGGGCAGAGGCCAGGGCAGAGGAGGCTGGAGGGCAGAGGAGGCTGGAGGGCAGAGGCCAGGGCAGAGGAGGCTGGAGGGCAGAGGCCAGGGCAGAGGAGGCTGGAGGGCAGAGGCCAGGGCAGAGGAGGCTGGAGGGCAGAGGCAGCTGGAGCCGGTAGGGCAGAGGCTGCTGGAGCCGGCAGGGCAGACTCACCGCGGGCCGGCCATCAGGTGTACTGTAGCAGGAGAGGAGGGGCGGGCAGAGCTGCAGGAGAGGAAGTCCCGCCCTCCCTCCTCTGTAGGCAGACAGCAGGGAGCACGGGTATCCCCAGGGTGTGTGTGGGCCCCCGAGGTGGCGGGCAATGGGCCCCCCCTGCCCCCCGGTATGTAGCTACTGGCTGGAGGGCAGAGGGTGGAGGGGAGTGGCAGGAGGGCACACGGAACTTCCGAGATCGGAACGTTCCGTGTGCCGGTGCCTGTAGCCGGGGGGCAGCCCGGCTACAGTGCACTGGATGAGCCTGGGCGAAGACCATCACGGAAGTGGGCGTGGCCTTTTCCGGAAGTGGCCTTCGGGTTTTATATATAAGATATCTTATAGCCAGCAAGCCTTTTGCATGTGGTAAAGCATAAATAACTAGAACACAATGTAAATATCATTGTATCTCATGCTATGTTTAGCATACCCTTTACTGTCAACAATGAATCAGTGTATCATTTTCATTCAGTGCCCTCCGCAAAGAACCTAGTATATAAAGCTGAGTGTGTGTGTAAGTATCATAGCCACACGCACCCCACATAACAACGCCCACTCCATATAGCGCGGCCCCTCCACAAAACCCTGCTTTGGGACTATGTGGAAGGGGAGGAGCTATGTGCATATATCATAGCCCTGCCCACTCTACATAGCTCCACCCAATCCATATAGCACCACCCACTCCATGTAGCCCTTTCCTGGGACCATGTTGAGTGGAGCTATGAAGGGGCAGGGCTATATGTAGGGGTAGAGCTATGAAGTGAATGTGTAAATCCAAAGGACCAGGGTGTACAACGATCTGTGCTGTTGAGTATAAGGAAGGACTACAATCTTGGTATATAAGAACGGTGCTTTATTTATTCTACGCGTTCCGGGGCTGTCCCAGCCCCTTCCTCAGGTATGTTTAGGTGGTATTCCTGAGGAGGGGGCTGGGACAGCCCCGGAACGCGTAGAATAAATAAAGCACCGTTCTTATATACCAAGATTGTAGTCCTTCCTTATACTCAGCAGCGTAGATCATTGTACACCCTGGTCCTTTCCTTTGTATTTCTGCATATGTTATTCCTGATGGAACGGTGGATCCTGCAGCAACTGTTTGAGCGTTTAAACCGGTTGTGGGGCTCACAACCACATAAGGTGAGCAGTACCTCATTTTTGAACTGTCTGGTATCTAAGAGATAAGACGCTACCTTGTCTACCCTTTAATAGGTTTTATGAAGTGAATGTGGATAATGGGAGGGGCAGAGTTATGAAGAACTAGGGCTATGTGTAATGGTATCTATGTCACGTAACCAGGATCGTTTCGACATCGTTAGTGCATTGTCACCCGCATGGATATCGTTAATGATTTTAAATTTGTCAATGCGCCAGATACTTTGAGAAGAACGAGTGAACGATGTTACAAAGCGGCAGGAATATGAGAATTGTGAACGACATCGTTCAAAAAGGTGTCACACTGAACGATGTATAAAGGTGTCACACTGAACGATGTATAAAGGTGTCACACTGAACGATGTATAAAGGTGTCACACTGAACGATGTATAAAGGTGTCACACTGAATGATGTATAAAGGTGTCACACTGAACGATGTATAAAGGTGTCACACTGAACGATGTATAAAGGTGTCACACTGAACGATGTATAAAGGTGTCACACTGAACGATGTATAAAGGTGTCACACTGAACGATGTATAAAGGTGTCACACTGAACGATGTTGCTTGTTCACAGAACGTTGATTGGACGATGAACGATAGACTTGAGGTCAGGAGCTCAAATTTTTGATGACCGATCCAACGATTTATCGTTTCAAGATCGTTTGTTCACACGCAACGACGTACAAACGATATCGTTTGAACGATCAAAAATGTACAACGTTTCAACGATATCGTTAACAAGATTCTAGCGTGTGACGGTACCATAAGGGTGGAACTATGGAAGGGCAATGATACATACATACACACATACATATAATGCCATATATGGGTGATATTACCATATATGGGCATTCCACTCAGGCAACAACGGAATCTTCAGCTAGTATTATATAAAAAGCGGTCACAAATTAACATGCAACCTAACATGGTGCTAACAAAAAATTCGACCTAGAAATAAAGACTATTTTTGGGTTCCAAAATTTGTAGGGATATGTCTCCTTCTATTTTCACTAGAAATAAGCCTGAGTGTACATGTCTCACACTGTTTGCGCTTTCCATCAAATCTGTTCGCAGCCAGCTTTAAATCTCCTCTCGATACCGCACTGCTCAGGTGATTGGTCGTGTGTCAGGCAGTGCGCGACCAATCAGCTGAGCAGTGTAGTATTGGTGGGAGATTTAAAGACCACTTAGCTGATTGGTCGTGTGCTGGGCAGAAAGTGCAAAAGGGCCCCAGGCAGCACACAGGGTCGCAGGCAGCAAACAAGGGAGTAGAGACAGCGTACGGGGCCCCAAGCAGTGCAAATGGGCCCCAAGTAGCATACGGGGGTCCCAGGCAGCACATGGGGCCCTAGGCAGCACACAGGTGCCTCAGGTAGTGCAAAGGGGTCCCAGGCAGCACATAGGGGGGCAGAGACAGCGAATGGAGCCCCAGGCAGCATCCAGGGCCCCAGGCAGTGCAAAGGGCCCCAGGCAGCACACAGGGGTGCAGAGACAGCGCAAGGTTGTGAAAGAGATATCGCGCAAGGGTAGGAAGACACATTGTGCAAGGAGGGAAGAGACATTGCGCAGGGAGAAAAAACAGCATGCAGAGCCCCTTTGCACTGTCTCTGCCACCCTGTGTGCTGTCAAGGGCCCCATGTGCTGCCTGAGGCTCCTTTGCTCTGACTAGGGCCCCTGTGTGCTGCCTGAGTCCCCATGCCCTGCCTGGAGCCCCTGTGTGCTGCCTGGGGCCCTGTGTGTTTCCTGGGTACCTTTGCACTGCTTGGGGGGCCATGCACTGCCTGGTGCCTTGTTCGCTGTCTCAGCCCTCTATGTGCAGCCTGGGGCCCAGTGCTGCATCAAGCCTGTGCACTGTCTGGGGTCTCTTTGTGCTGCTTGGGGCCCTGTACCCTGCCTGGGGCCCCAGTGTGCTGTCTGGAGCCCTTGTGTGCTGCCTAGGGCCCTGTGTGCTGCCTGGGGCCCCGTGCACTGTCTCTGCCCCCCTATGTGCTGCCTGGGGTCCCATGGGCTGCTTATGGCCTGTGTGCTGCCTGGAGCCCTTTTGTGCTGCTTGAGACCCCATGTGCTACCTGGGGCCCCTGTGTGCTGCCTGGGGCTTCATGTGCTACCAGGGGCCCCTTTGCACTACTCGGGGCCTCAATTGCTGTCTGGGGCCCCTGTGTGTTGCCTGGGGCCTTTTTGTGCTGCTTGGGGCCCCTGTGTGCTTCCTGGGGCCCCATGCACTACCTGGGGCCCCGTGCGCTGTCTCTGCCACTTGTGGGCTGCCTGGGGCCCCTGTGTGTTGCCTGGGACCCTTTTGTGCTGCTTGGGGTCCCTGTGTGCTGCCTGGGGTCCCTGTGTGCTGCCTGGGGCCCCAAGCACTGCCTGGGGCCTCGTGCACTGTCTCTGCCTCTTGTATGCTGCCTGGGACCCCTGTGTGCTGCTTGGGGCTTTGTGTGCTATCTGGGACCCCTGGGGGCTGCCTGGGGCCGCTATTTGCTGCCTGGGGCTGCTTTGTGCTGCTTGGGGCCCTGTGCACTGCCTGGGGCCCCATGTGCTGTTTCTGCCCCACTGTGTGCTGCCTGCAGCACCGTGCGCTGCTTATGGCCCGTGTGCTGCCTGGGGCCCCTGTGTGCTGCCTGGGCCCCATGCACTGTCTGGGGCTCCGTGTTCTGCCTGCAGCCCCGTGCGTTGTCTCTGCCCCCTGTGTGCTGCCTGGGGCCCCTGTGTGCTGCCTGGAGCCCTGTGTGCTGCCTGGGGCCCCAAGCATTGCCTGGGGTCTTGTGCGCTCTCTCTGCCCCTATATGCTGCCTGCGGCCCTGTGCGCTGCCTGAGGTCCCTTTACACTGCCTGGGGCCCTTTGTGCTGCCTGCGGCCCCTTTACGCTGCTTTAGGCCCTGTGTGCTGCCTGGGGTCCCTTTGCACTGCCTGGGGCCTCTATGCGACGTGTATGTCACTTGCAGAGTCGCAGTTTGTGGCCTTGCTGTCACGAACTGCGCCTTAGCAACTGACAGTGTCAGTGCCGCAATGCATTATGGGATTCGAGTACAGCTGACAACTGGCATTATGTAAGTAGATGGCTTTTTCTGGTTTTCTATTGCAGTGTTTTCAATAAATGTGATTTTAACTTATTTTTTGGATTTCAATCTGGTGCTGGATTAATAAAGTCCATTTATCTCACAAAAGAAAACCCATATCTGCCTCAGCTCTCAGGATTGCCAAGGTCATGTCACTTTAACCCCATAATGACTGCTAGATCTAATTTCTCTTATTTCTGCAACAGCCATTCACAAAGAATAACATAGACTTGCTCCACAATCCCACCCCAGCGATATGGAGTCACAGCTCCTTAATCATTAACATACGGTCCTCTCTCCTCCTGGCTGTGCCTTGTATTGCTCATGATTATTGTACTTGTCTATGTTGCCCCTTTTCACAGTAAAGAGCCATGAAATAAATGGTGCAATAATAATAATAATAATAATAATAATAATAATAATAATACTAATAATAATAATAATACTAATAAGCCTTTCCCTTTAACATTGGGCCGTGGTTCCATATCTCGCACTTCCCCTCTAGTTGAGTCATTTCCGCGCTCGTCAGGAGGCGCCCGGTCACCTCTGTGTTATGTTATAAATTCTTTCACTTTCTACTGCCTGGAAGCAGAATGGAGTAACAGGATCCTCCCTGCACTTCAGGAAGGAAACAAGGAGTCTGACACTGAGGTGAAGGCGAATACTAACATTTCTTACTTTCTGATATTTGGGTTATGCATGAAAACTAACATCAGGGGTTAATGATTGCAAACATCTAGGAGGCTGTATGAGTATGACGAGTATCACACACAAAGATGGAGGTTTCTTCCCACCCGTAATAGATGTCTCCCTGAGTCCCCTCCTTCCTCCCTCTATGGAAACATTTCTCAAACTTTCCTTTATAAAGCAGTGACCTCATTGCCTTACAATGATAGCAGACTCCACACTATCCCCATGTGTGGCCTATCACTTATAGCAGACTCCACACTATCCTCCTCTGTGGCCTATCACTTATAGCAGACTCCACACTATCCTCCTCTGTGGCCTATCACTGATAGCAGACTCCACACTATCCTCCTCTGTGTGGCCTATCACTGATAGCAGACTCCACACTATCCTCCTCTGTGTCCTATCACTTATAGCAGACTCCACACTATCCTCCTCTGTGTCCTATCACTTATAGCAGACTCCACACTATCCCCCTCTGTGGCCTATCACTTATAGCAGACTCCACACTATCCCCCTGTGTGGCCTATCACTTATAGCAGACTCCACACTATCCCCCTCTGTTGCCTATCACTTATAGCAGACTCCACACTATCCCCCTGTGTGGCCTATCACTTATAGCAGACTCCACACTATCCCCCTCTGTGTCCTATCACTTATAGCAGACTCCACACTATCCCCCTGTGTGGCCTATCACTTATAGCAGACTCCACACTATCCCCCTCTGTTGCCTATCACTTATAGCAGACTCCACACTATCCCCCTGTGTGGCCTATCACTGATAGCAGACTCCACACTATCCCCCGTGTGTCCTATCACTTATAGCAGACTCCACACTATCCCCCTCTGTGGCCTATCACTTATAGCAGACTCCACACTATCCCCCTCTGTGGCCTATCACTTATAGCAGACTCCACACTATCCTCCTCTGTGTCCTATCACTGATAGCAGACTCCACACTATCCCCCTCTGTGGCCTATCACTGATAGCAGACTCCACACTATCCTCCTCTGTGGCCTATCACTTATAGCAGACTCCACACTATCCCCCTCTGTGGCCTATCACTGATAGCAGACTCCACACTATCCCCCTCTGTGGCCTATCACTGATAGCAGACTCCACACTATCCTCCTCTGTGTCCTATCACTTATAGCAGACTCCACACTATCCCCCTCTGTGGCCTATCACTTATAGCAGACTCCACACTATCCCCCTGTGTGGCCTATCACTTATAGCAGACTCCACACTATCCCCCTCTGTTGCCTATCACTTATAGCAGACTCCACACTATCCCCCTGTGTGTCCTATCACTTATAGCAGACTCCACACTATCCCCCTCTGTGGCCTATCACTTATAGCAGACTCCACACTATCCTCCTCTGTGTCCTATCACTGATAGCAGACTCCACACTATCCCCCTCTGTGGCCTATCACTGATAGCAGACTCCACACTATCCCCTCTGTGATCTATCACTTATAGCAGACTCCACACTATCCTCCTCTGTGGCCTATCACTTATAGCAGACTCCACACTATCCTCCTCTGTGTCCTATCACTTATAGCAGACTCCACACTATCCCCCTCTGTGATCTATCACTTATAGCAGACTCCACACTATCCTCCTCTGTGTCCTATCACTTATAGCAGACTCCACACTATCCCCCTCTGTGTCCTATCACTTATAGCAGACTCCACACTATCCCCCTCTGTGATCTATCACTTATAGCAGACTCCACACTATCCTCCTCTGTGGCCTATCACTTATAGCAGACTCCACACTATCCTCCTCTGTGGCCTATCACTTATAGCAGACTCCACACTATCCCCCTCTGTGGCCTATCACTGATAGCAGACTCCACACTATCCCCCCGTGTGGCCTATCACTTATAGCAGACTCCACACTATCCTCCTCTGTGGCCTATCACTGATAGACAGACTCCACACTATCCCCCTCTGTGGCCTATCACTTATAGCAGACTCCACACTATCCCCCTCTGTGGCCTATCACTGATAGCAGACTCCACACTATCCCCCCCGTGTGCCTATCACTGATAGCAGACTCCACACTATCCTCCTCTGTGTCCTATCACTGATAGCAGACTCCACACTATCCCCTCTGTGGCCTATCACTTATAGCAGACTCCACACTATCCCCCTGTGTGTCCTATCACTGATAGCAGATTCACACACTATCCTCCTTGTGGCCTATCACTGATAGTGCAGACTCACACTATCCCCCTGTGTGGCCTATCACTTATAGCAGACTCCACACTATTCCCCTGTGTGGCCTATCACTTATAGCAGACTCCACACTATCCTCCTCTGTGTCCTATCACTTATAGCAGACTCCACACTATCCCCTCTGTGGCCTATCACTTATAGCAGACTCCACACTATCCTCCTCTGTGGCCTATCACTGATAGCAGGCTCCACACTATCCTCCTCTGTGTCCTATCACTTATAGCAGACTCCACACTATCCTCCTCTGTGGCCTATCACTTATAGCAGACTCCACACTATCCTCCTCTGTGGCCTATCACTTATAGCAGACTCCACACTATCCCCCTGTGTGGCCTATCACTTATAGCAGACTCCACACTATCCTCCTCTGTGGCCTATCACTGATAGCAGGCTCCACACTATCCTCCTCTGTGTCCTATCACTTATAGCAGACTCCACACTATCCTCCTCTGTGGCCTATCACTTATAGCAGACTCCACACTATCCCCTCTGTGGCTTATCACTTATAGCAGACTCCACACTATCCCCCTGTGTGGCCTATCACTTATAGCAGACTCCACACTATCCCCCTCTGTGGCCTATCACTTATAGCAGACTCTACACTATCCTCCTCTGTGGCCTATCACTTATAGCAGACTCCACACTATCCCCCTCTGTGGCCTATCACTTATAGCAGACTCCACACTATCCCCCTCTGTGGCCTATCACTTATAGCAGACTCCACACTATCCCCCTCTGTGGCCTATCACTTATAGCAGACTCCACACTATCCCCCTGTGTGTCCTATCACTGATAGCAGACTCCACACTATCCCCCTCTGTGTCCTATCACTGATAGCAGACTCCACACTATCCCCCTCTGTGTCCTATCACTTATAGCAGACTCCACACTAATCGTCTGTGTGGCCTATCACTGATAGCAGACTCCACACTATCCCCCTATGTGTCCTATCACTGATAGCAGACTCCACACTAATCGTCTGTGTGGCCTATCACTTATAGCAGACTCCACACTATCCCCTCTGTGTCCTATCACTGATAGCAGACTCCACACTAATCGTCTGTGTGGCCTATCACTTATAGCAGATTCCACACTATCCCCTGTGTGTCCTATCACTTATAGCAGACTCCACACTATCCCCCTATGTGTCCTATCACTGATAGCAGACTCCACACTATCCCCCTATGTGTCCTATCACTGATAGCAGACTCCACACTAATCGTCTGTGTGGCCTATCACTGATAGCAGACTCCACACTATCCCCCTCTGTGGCCTATCACTTATAGCAGACTCCACACTATCCCCCTCTGTGTCCTATCACTGATAGCAGACTCCACACTAATCGTCTGTGTGGCCTATCACTGATAGCAGACTCCACACTATCCCCCTCTGTGGCCTATCACTTATAGCAGACTCCACACTATCCCCCTGTGTGGCCTATCACTTATAGCAGACTCCACACTATCCCCTGTGTGTCCTATCACTTATAGTAGACTCCACACTATCCTCCTCTGTGGCCTATCACTGATAGCAGACTCCACACTATCCCCCTCTGTGTCCTATCACTTATAGCAGACTCCACACTATCCCCCTCTGTGGCCTATCACTTATAGCAGACTCTACACTATCCTCCTCTGTGTCCTATCACTTATAGCAGACTCCACACTATCCCCCTCTGTGTCCTATCACTTATAGCAGTCTCTACACTATCCCCCTCTGTGGCCTATCACTTATAGCAGACTCTACACTATCCTCCTCTGTGGCCTATCACTGATAGCAGACTCCACACTATCCCCTGTGTGGCCTATCACTTATAGCAGACTCCACACTATCCCCCTGTGTGGCCTATCACTGATAGCAGACTCCACACTATCCCTCTCTGTGGCCTATCACTTATAGCAGACTCCACACTATCCCCCTCTGTGTCCTATCACTTATAGCAGTCTCCACACTATCCCCCTCTGTGTCCTATCACTTATAGCAGACTCCACACTATCCCCCTCTGTGTCCTATCACTTATAGCAGACTCCACACTATCCTCCTCTGTGTCCTATCACTTATAGCAGACTCCACACTATCCCCCTCTATGGCCTATCACTTATAGCAGACTCTACACTATCCCCTCTGTGGCCTATCACTGATGGGAGACTCCACACTATCCCCCCGTGTGACCTATCACTTATAGCAGACTCCACACTATCCCCCTCTATGACCTATCACTTATAGCAGACTCCACACTATCCCCTCTGTGGCCTATCACTTATAGCAGACTCCACACTATCCCCCTGTGTGGCCTATCACTTATAGCAGACTCCACACTATCCCCCTCTGTGTCCTATCACTTATAGCAGACTCTACACTATCCTCCTCTGTGGCCTATCACTGATAGCAGACTCTACACTATCCTCCTCTGTGGCCTATCACTGATAGCAGACTCCACACTATCCTCCTCTGTGTCCTATCACTTATAGCAGACTCTACACTATCCTCCTCTGTGGCCTATCACTGATAGCAGATCCACACTATCCTCCTCTGTGTCCTATCACTTATAGCAGACTCTACACTATCCCCCTGTGTGGCCTATCACATATAGCAGACTCCACACTATCCCCTGTGTGGCCTATCACTTATAGCAGACTCCACACTATCCCCCTATGTGTCCTATCACTTATAGCAGACTCCACACTATCCCCCTCTGTGCCTATCACTTATAGCAGACTCCACACTATCCCCCTGTGTGGCCTCTCACTTATAGCAGACTCCACACTATCCTCCTCTGTGGCCTATCACTTATAGCAGACTCCACACTATCCTCCCCCTGTGTGGCCTATCACTTATAGCAGACTCCACACTATCCCCCTGTGTGTCCTATCACTTATAGCAGACTCCACACTATCCCCCTGTGTGGCCTATCACTGATAGCAGACTCCACACTATCACCCTGTGTGTCCTATCACTTATAGCAGACTCCACACTATCCCATGTGTGGCCTATCACTGATAGCAGACTCCACACTATCCCCCTGTGTGGCCTATCACTGATAGCAGACTCCACACTATCCCCCTCTGTGGCCTATCACTTATAGCAGACTCCACACTATACTCCTCTATGGCCTTTCACTTATAGCAGACTCAACACTATCCCCCTCTGTGGCCTATCACTGATAGCAGACTCCACACTATCCCCCTCTGTGGCCTATCACTTATAGCAGACTCCACAACTATCCCCCTGTGTGGCCTATCACTGATAGCAGACTCCACACTATCCCCCTCTGTGGCCTATCACTTATAGCAGACTCCACACTATCCCCATGTGTGTCCTATCACTTATAGCAGACTCCACACTATCCCCCTGTGTGGCCTATCACTTATAGCAGACTCCACACTATCCCCCTGTGTGTCCTATCACTTATAGCAGACTCCACACTATCCCCCTGTGTGTCCTATCACTTATAGCAAACTCCACACTATACTCCTCTATGGCCTTTCACTTATAGCAGACTCAACACTATCCCCCTCTGTGGCCTATCACTTATAGCAGATTCCACACTATCCCCTGTGTGGCCTATCACTGATAGCAGACTCCACACTATCCCCCTTGTGGCCTATCACTTATAGCAGACTCCACACTATCCCCCTGTGGCCTATCACTGATAGCAGACTCCACACTATCCTCCTCTGTGGCCTATCACTTATAGCAGACTCCACACTATCCCCATCTATGGCCTATCACTTATAGCAGACTCCACACTATCCCCCTGTGTGGCCTATCACTGATAGCAGACTCCACACTGTCCTCCTCTGTGGCCTATCACTTATAGCAGACTCCACACTATCCCCCTCTGTGGCCTATCACTTATAGCAGACTCCACACTATCCCCTGTGTGGCCTATCACTGATAGCAGACTCCACACTATCCCCCTCTGTGGCCTATCACTTATAGCAGACTCCACACTATCCCCTGTGTGTCCTATCACTTATAGCAGACTCCACACTATCCCCCTGTGTGGCCTATCACTTATAGCAGACTCCACACTATCCCCCTCTGTGGCCTATCACTTATAGCAGACTCCACACTATCCTCCCCTGTGTGGCCTATCACTTATAGCAGACTCCACACTATCCCCTCTGTGGCCTATCACTGATAGCAGACCCCACACTATCCCCCTGTGTGGCCTATCACTGATAGCAGACTCCACACTATCTCCTCTGTGGCCTATCACTTATAGCAGACTCCACACTATCCCCCTCTGTGGCCTATCACTTATACCAGACTCCACACTATCCCCCTGTGTGGCTTATCACTTATAGCAGACTCCACACTATCCCCCTCTGAGGCCTATCACTTATAGCAGACTCCACACTATCCCCCTCTGAGGTTTATCACTTATAGCAGACTCCACACTATCCCCCTCTGTGGCCTATCACTTATAGCAGACTCCACACTATCCCCCTGTGTGGCCTATCACTTATAGCAGACTCCACACTATCCCCCTGTGTGGCCTATCACTGATAGCAGACTCCACACTATCCCCCTGTGTGGCCTATCACTTATAGCAGACTCCACACTATCATCCTCTGTGGCCTATCACTTATAGCAGACTCCACACTATCCCCCTGTGTGGCCTATCACTTATAGCAGACTCCACACTATCCCCCTCTGTGGCCTATCACTTATAGCAGACTCCACACTATCCCCCTGTGTGGCCTATCACTTATAGCAGACTCCACACTATCCTCCTCTGTGGCCTATCACTTATAGCAGACTCCACACTATCCTCCTCTGTGGCCTATCACTTATAGCAAACTCCACACTATCCCCTGTGTGTCCTATCACTAATAGCAGACTCCGCACTATCCCCCTCTGTGTCCTATCACTTATAGCAGACTCCACACTATCCCCCTGTGTGGCCTATCACTGATAGCAGACTCCACACTATCCCCTCTGTGGCCTATCACTTATAGCAGACTCCACACTATCCCCCTGTGTGGCCTATCACTTATAGCAGACTCCACACTATCCCCCCGTGTGGCCTATCACTTATAGCAGACTCCACACTATCCCCCTCTGTGGCCTATCACTTATAGCAGATTCCCCACTATCCTCCTCTCTGGCCTATCACTTATAGCAGACTCTACACTATCCCCCCGTGTGGCCTATCACTTATAGCAGACTCCACACTATCCCCTCTGTGGCCTATCACTTATAGCAGACTCCACACTATCCCCCTGTGTGGCCTATCACTTATAGCAGACTCTACACTATACCCCCGTGTGGCCTATCACTTATAGCAGACTCCACACTATCATCCTCTGTGGCCTATCACTGATAGCAGACTCCACACTATCCCCCTCTGTGGCCTATCACTTATAGCAGACTCCACACTATCCCCCTCTGTGGCCTATCACTTATAGCAGACTCTACACTATCCCCCTTGTGGCCTATCACTTATAGCAGACTCCAAACTATCCCCCTTGTGGCCTATCACTTATAGCAGACTCCACACTATCCCCCTCTGTGGCCTATCACTTATAGCAGACTCCACACTATCCCCCTGTGTGTCCTATCACTAGTAGCAGACTCCACACTATCCCCCTCTGTGGCCTATCACTTATAGCAGACTCCACACTATCCCCCTCTGTGGCCTATCACTTATAGCAGACTCTACACTATCCTCCTCTGTGTCCTATCACTTATAGCAGACTCCACACTATCCCCCTCTGTGTCCTATCACTTATAGCAGTCTCTACACTATCCCCCTCTGTGGCCTATCACTTATAGCAGACTCTACACTATCCTCCTCTGTGGCCTATCACTGATAGCAGACTCCACACTATCCCCCTGTGTGGCTTATCACTTATAGCAGACTCCACACTATCCCCCTCTGTGGCCTATCACTGATAGCAGACTCCACACTATCCTCCTCTGTGTCCTATCACTGATAGCAGACTCCACACTATCCCCCTCTGTGGCCTATCACTTATAGCAGACTCCACACTATCCCCTTGTGTGGCCTATCACTTATAGCAGACTCCACACTATCCCCCTGTGTGGCCTATCACTTATAGCAGTCTCCACACTATCCCCCTCTGTGTCCTATCACTTATAGCAGACTCCACACTATCCTCCCCCTGTGTGGCCTATCACTTATAGCAGACTCCACACTATCCCCCTCTATGGCCTATCACTTATAGCAGACTCTACACTATCCCCCTCTGTGGCCTATCACTGATGGGAGACTCCACACTATCCCCCCGTGTGACCTATCACTTATAGCAGACTCCACACTATCCCCCTCTATGACCTATCACTTATAGCAGACTCCACACTATCCCCCTCTGTGGCCTATCACTTATAGCAGACTCCACACTATCCCCCTGTGTGGCCTATCACTGATAGCAGACTCCACACTATCCCCCTGTGTGGCCTATCACTTATAGCAGACTCCACACTATCCCCCTCTGTGGCCCATCACTTATAGCAGACTCCACACTATCCCCCTGTGTGGCCTATCACTTATAGCAGACTCCACACTATCCCCCTCTGTGTCCTATCACTTATAGCAGACTCTACACTATCCTCCTCTGTGGCCTATCACTGATAGCAGACTCTACACTATCCTCCTCTGTGGCCTATCACTGATAGCAGACTCCACACTATCCTCCTCTGTGTCCTATCACTTATAGCAGACTCTACACTATCCCCCTGTGTGGCCTATCACATATAGCAGACTCCACACTATCCCCCTGTGTGGCCTATCACTTATAGCAGACTCCACACTATCCCCCTATGTGTCCTTTTCATTTCAAAAATTCTTTTTATTGTTTTACAAGATATTAAGATGTTAATCAGATAATTACAGAAAAGAAGAATTCAGCTCATAACATCAGTGGAAAATGATCAATTAATTCCAAACATATGTTTAGGTACGGTTATTGTCAAATTATCTAGAGAAAGTTTAAGCACAAGAAGAAGAAGGCATAGTAAGTGAAAGAAGAAAGAGGATAGGTAGGAGAATAGGAGAGGGAATAATAGATTGGAGGGGAAGTAAGAGGCGGGGAGGGTGGGTCAGGAGGTGGAGCCTAGAGGATCACCACGGAGTAAATAAGGCGAGGGGTCAAGATTACGGTACTATGAGCGACTTTTTGAAGAGTACCCAAGCTCGCCATTGGTTATTAATAGACGCTTGTGTGTGGTTCACAGAGGCAGCTAGTTTCGCTACTAGATACAGCTGGTCAGTTTTATCAATTAACGACTGAAGAGTTGGGATTTGAGGAGATCTCCATACCGTTGGTAAAAGAAGTTTCGCTGCAGCCAGTATTGTACAGATTAACACAAGAGAACTCACCATGGCAAGCGTCTAGGGGTAGATTTAACAGGACGACTTCCGGGGATAATTTGATATTTTGTTTAGTCACATCTCTGATCAGGCGTGTTGTCTGGTTCCAGTAGGGGATCAGGGATGGACAATGCCACCAAAGGTGGATGTAGTTCCCGTTCACATCACCACAGCGCCAGCAATTCGTAGGGAATTGTGTCTTCCATTTGTGTGTTCTCAGCGGATCAGTATACCAGCGGGAGAGAATTTTGTAGGAGTTCTCCTGTACCTTGATGCATTTAGTCGGGCCATGTGAGTGGGTGTAAATATATGAAATCTGTTGAGGCGTAAACTTATAACCTAAATCTTTTTCCCAACTATGTATATAGGCTCTTTTCATGGCCACATCTCTTTCCAAAATGCTTTGGTAAATGGTAGAGAGGATCTTAGTAGGTCTAATCTGTCTTGCGCAAAGCGTTTCAAATGCCGTGGGATTGCGGGTAAGTGCCGTATCGAATCGGATATTGTGCAGGAGGGATTGTAGAGTCTTATATTGGAGGAAATTAATAGATTCGAGGCCAGGAATTTTGTGCAGATTAGATAACGGGAGAAGTGCTCCGTCTGCATATAATTGATCCGCTGTTAGGCTGGCAAGTAGTCCGATGCGGTATTTGCTGGGGTTGTGTATTAGATTCGCTCCCGTTAGGATATCCAACAGGGTAAGGAGAGGAGTCGATGGGGGCGTCAGGTGGGTATGTATGGTGGTCCATATTCGTAGGAGTGTGCTTGTGAGAGGATTATGTTGGCGGCCAGGTGATTTGTCACTGCAGTGCGTCAGTAGGAGGGGGCGAAGGAGCTGTGGGGATAATTTGTTTTCTATATCAATCCATAATTTGTTGTGTGATTGTCGTATGATATCAACAGAGCGAGAGAGTACTGCTGCGTGATAATAGATTTTAATATCTGGTGCGCCCATTCCACCTTTTACTTTTGGAAGAGAAAGAGTGCGGAGATTTAAGCGGTGTCTCTTATTTTTCCAAATGTAGGCGTAAAGAAGAGAGTTGACCTTGTTTAAATACGCATTAGGGACATGTATTGGTAACATAGAGAAGAGGTAAGTAAATTTAGGCAGGATGAGGCTTTTGAGGATGTTCTTACGACCCATCCAGGATAAGAAAGGGTCACGCCAAGTTTTCATAGTGGCAGTTACTCTGTCTAACAAAGGGGGGTAGTTGAGGGAGAAGAGAGCTTTATGAGTTCTGCTAATTTTTATGCCTAGATAAGTGATGTGCGATTTGGGCCATGAGAACGGGTATGTGGTTTTTAATCTGGATAGGATTGGAAGTGGGACGTTCAGGTCCAAGGCCTCCGATTTCGATGTATTTATTTTGAAATTGGTGAGGGCACTGTAATTGTCAAATATTTTTAATAAGGGGGGGAAGCTTTTAGAAGGATTGGTCATGAATACGAGTAAATCGTCTGCGAAGGCAGCCGTTTTATGATGTGTCCCTCCTAGTGTAATGCCTCGAATCCTTTCATCAAGCTGAATATCAGTCAGCAGGGGTTCCATGGCTAGGATAAATAATAGAGGGGATAGTGGGCACCCCTGTCTCGTGCCATTGTGTATGGAGAAGGTATCCGTTAGGGAGCCATTGATGCTGATGCGAGCGGTTGGGTTGGTGTACATTTTTAAAATCGCCGCAACTAGTTGGGTCGGGATGCCGAAGCCAAGTAACACCTCTTCTAGGTATAGCCAGTCCACCCTGTCAAAGGCTTTTTCAGCGTCCGTTCCCAGGAGGACCAGTGGAATTTTTTGTCGGTTGGCATAATGAGTAAGGTGCAGTACCTTCAGCACGTTGTCTCTCCCCTCTCTTCCCCCCACAAATCCAGTTTGGTTCAGTGAGATTTTGTCCGGAAGGTAGGCAGCTACTCGACTAGCGATCATACTGGCGAAAATTTTTAAATCAACATTTAGTAAGGAGATCGGTCGGTAGCTGCTACACATTTCCCGGTCTTTCCCTTCTTTGTATATTAGGGATATTTTTGCTTCTAAGGATTGAGCCGGGAATCGACTACCCTGCAATATGGAATTGTACATATTCAACATGTGTGGTTGTAGAATCGAGGGGAAGGACCTGTAGTAGGCACTGGGTAATCCATCTGGTCCCGGCGCTTTGTTGGGTGGGCACTTTGACAGGGTGGACCGTAGTTCTTCTAAACTAAAAGGTTTATTTAGCAGCAATTGCTGTTGTGGAGTAAAGCTCGGAAGATTTAGGCGGGATAAGTAACGTTTAATTTTTTGCTTTCTTGTGGCTTCTTCTGTTTTAGTTTCTTCGGGGCGTAGGTTATATAGTTGTGTATAATAGTTCAGAAACGCTGTTTCTATTTGGTTATAATTGGTTGTGGATCGTCCTTCCGCGGTTTTAATGGAATATATGGAAGTGCGAGTTTGTCGTTGTTTGATTCTAGAGATCATCAGTTTCGAGGCCTTGTCACCGTGAACGTACATTTTAGTGCGCCATGAAGCGAACCATTTTGCCGATTGTAGGAATAGGATATCTTTAAGTTGACGCCTTTTAAGGGTTAGTTGTTCCATTATTAAGGGGGTAATTAGTTTTTTGTGTTTGGTTTCTAGGTCAGAGATATCCTCATATAGTAGATCAAGCTGTTTCTGTTGCTGTTTATGAATGTATGCTGTGATTGAGATAAATTCTCCTCTGACCACAGATTTGTGAGCTTCCCAGAGCATCGGCGCCGCAACCTCACCATTATCGTTTAGAGCAAAATACTGCTCCAATGTTTTGGTTATGCGAGAGTGAGTGGAGGGGTTGTCGAGCACCGACTCCGTGAGTCGCCACGATCTGTGAACTGGAAAGGTCTTATGTAATGTCAGCGCCATCGTTACGAAGGAGTGGTCTGAGAATATGTTAGGGTTAATATTCGTCGATCGTATTTTAGCAAGGGTGTTTTTGGAAACAAAGAAATAATCTAATCTATGGTAAGAGGCGTGTGGGTGAGAATAGAAGGTATAGTCGCGGTCATCTGGGTGTAGGTATCTCCAAACGTCCAGCAGCTGGAGCTCGCGAAGGTGGGTTTTGATTTTATTAAGATCACCTTGTGAATATGTACTTTTCTTCGTTGTGGTGTCTATTAGCGGGTTTAGTGCAATGTTAAGATCTCCTCCTACTATCAGTGTGCCTTCACGGAAATCTCCTATCTTCCTCAAAGTCGAGTGGAGCCATTTTAGAAGTTTTTTGTTGGGGGCATATAAGCAACAAATCGTAACTAAATTACCAGCTAGCAGACCTTTGAGGAAAATATAACGACCGTTGGCGTCAATTAGGTGTTCTCGAATTTGGAAAGGGATTCCCTTTTTTATAGCAATCGAGACTCCTCGTGATCGGGGCTGTGGTGATGTGGCATGGAACCAGGTATCATAGTGTGACCGGTCAAGGTTAGGTAGTTTTTCAGGGATAAAGTGAGTTTCCTGAATCAATAGCACGTCTGCTGCATGTTTCTTAAGTAGGTCCAGAGTGTGTCTCCTTGGTATGGGGGAATTTAGCCCTTTAGCATTGAGCGTAGCAAAGGTAAATACCTTATGTTGAGACGCCATCAATGGGGGATTAATGTCGGATAGATGTGTATTTGGTTCGAATGGTCCTCGACTCCATCCTCCTGACCGGGGGGGGTGGGTGGGTGAGAAGAAAGAAAAGTAGATAGAGAAGTAGGGAGATAAAACAAAAGAAAAAAGATATGCATTAATAACATTTCCATTGCAATCATATACAACATGTCTAACAATCAGCAACACAGCAATATGGACCACATGGGGAGGATTATTAGTGGTTCCACCATAAGTAAATAATACCTGCTGTAGTATTGGGGAGATGGGGTAAGGGGAAGGGAGGTTGGGTTTCGTTGTGTGGGTGGGGGGGTAGCGGGTAAGGGAAGAGGGAGAGGTCTAATGGTTGCAGGTCTGTATTGACACCTATACGGTGTCTATGGGCTCAGAACTTCTGTTGAACTAGAAGTCAAACATAGTACAGAACAAAGGTATAACCCAACATTACTACAAAAAGTAGTATAACTTGTATAACATAAAGGTCTCTCTTATAGGAATGTCTAGGCCATCTTCTCCAAAGGAAGGCCTCGTGTATTGTGGTTAGTACTCTAGTCAATAAGGCACATGGTAGTTGTGCATTATTTAGGGGTTCGAGTGTCATGGTGGTATGGGGTGGGGTGGGGGATGGGAGGGATGGGGAAGGGGGGGGGGACAAAGGAGGGAATTGGGTGGATGGGTGGTAGGTAAATGTAGAGTTACTAAAGTGGGTAGGTCGGTTTTAAGGGTAAGGAAACCCGATATCGGATTGGCAGCATTTCAATCAATGACATATATGGATGATCAGTGAACACAGTGTTAAGAATAGTTCGCTATCAAGCAGACGGAAGAGAGTTCTTTGTATCTCCGAGCTAAGACATCAGGTCGTCTCCACACCATCCTTTGGCGGTGGTGTTTTGGATAGCTTTTTTCGAAGGCGCTGTGATTTCGGAGTTCCAGCGACTTGCCATGGAGGGGTGGCTTGTAGAGGTTTTTGTAAAGACGCTGCGTGGAAGGTCTCTAGGTCAGGATAAGACTGTAATTCAATGCTTAGTAATTGGCAAATGTCTCTAATGTCTCCTGACGTCCTGGCCGTTAGTTTCTTTTCGCCAGCTGTAATAAAAATTCCGAAAGGGAACAGCCAGCGGAAGCGATATCCCTTTTGTGTCAGAATATCTGTGAAAGGTTTAAGCAAGCGTCTCTTCTTTAAGGTTATGGCAGAGATGTCCTGGAACAATTTCAGTTGAGAGTTCTCATATTCGATAGCCTCTGTCTCCCTGGCTCTTCGCAGGATGAGTTCTTTTGTTCTATAGTCTAGAAAGCGACACAGTACATCACGGGGCGGGTCACTTTGGTTTGGCTTGGGGCGTAGTGTCCTGTGAACTCTGATAATTTCCATGTCTTTGGGGTCGTCCTCTCGGAGCAGTTTATGGAAGATTTCATTCACAGCTGAGGGCAGGGCTTCAAACGCAATTGATTCTGGAAGGTATTTTATGCGGATATTGTTCCTACGCTCACGGTTTTCATGATCTTCAAGCGTTGAGTGGATGGCATGTAGTTGAGTTTCGTGAGCATTGAGGCAGTCTAGCAATTTATTGGTTTGTGTCATTGTGGTCGCCTGGTCATTTTCTACTGTCCCCAGCCTATGACCTTGTTGAGCCAGATCTAATTTTATTTCAGCAAGTTCTTTGCTTATCGGTTCTATGGCTTTCGTCAATATGCGCTTTATAAAAGAGCGGGTGACTTTATTATCTTTAGGGTCCATCTCAGTGTCCGAATCGCTCTCCACGTCGGAGTCGGATGCTTCAGCCATCAGTTGGAACGTACGTTTGGTAGATTTAGGATGAGTTGTGAGGTCGGTTTGTTTAGAGAGGAATTTATCCACATCGGCCTGGGTAACTGAATTAGAGGGTTTAGAAGATACTTTGGGGGTTTTAATGCTTGTTTTCCCCATGTTTAGCTATAGTTCTGTGGAAAGTTCTTTTATTCTGTCTTAGTTAGGCCTCCCCTAGGTCGTATGCCATTGACTAGGTAGACATGGTGCACATTGCTTGTGGGAATTTAAGGAATGTAAGCACTTTGCAGTAAATAGGCAGCATTCAATGGAGCTCTTGCCCCCTCCGGTGGTGAAATACGGAACAGCTTGACCGCAGCACAGCAGGGGTTAATACTGCTCCAGGGGCATGATAATACAGGGAGATCTCTCTGTAGTATGTTTTGTGTTAGGATCCAAAAGAAGCTGGTGTGTAGCTCCTCAGAGAGAGACACCTCGGTCAGCGCAGAGATCAGAGTGTCTATGTATTGATTCTATATAAGATAGCCGTCTGTGGATAGACTGTTGTTTATTTTATGGCTTTGGATTTAGCTCCGGCTATTTCAGAGTGTCTGTGGCTTTCTGTGATCTTATCCCTGAAGTTGCTGGCCTGTGTGACTCGGACTCCAGTATATAGAAGCCTGTAGTTAGTCCCGTGTGGGCCACAGTCCCTGCACACACTGTCTGTGTTTCTCTGCCCTGACACCGGAGGTGAATGCAGGCTCCCGCTCCCTCTGTGTCTCGCTCTGGTTTGCCTCTCCTCCCCTTCACAGTGGGCTCCACGGGTGGTCTCCCTGACTGCTAGGACGGGACCAAATGCGCCGCCTCCGGGTGCCCCGCCGGGATCGTTATACTGCACTCACCGCTCAGTTACAGCCTCTGCACAACAGGGAGCCGATGGGAGCGATGCGTCCTAGGAGGCCCGGCGCGCACGTGCTGCCTCTTCCTCCTACTCACAGTTCAGGGGCCTTCAGCGGCTTTGTTCCGGTCCCCAGCAGCGGCGCGCTGACAGGGTCTGCTTCCTCTCTCCGGTCCCCAGCTGCACGCCGTACAGGGGTCGTCTGACAGGCTCACCTCGGCTTCAGAGCCCTCCGGCCGCAGGGTGAGTGGCAGTGAGGGGGGGAGGCCACGTCTAGCGCTCCACGAGGTACCCCTCTGGTGATCACCTGGTCCAAAGCCGATTCTCAAAGGCTGCAGGGCTTTAGGTGAGAGATGGGCCCAAGGGTGAGGGCTGTGGGTGTTCTCCGGGGCAGGATGGTGCCAGATTGCATCCAGAGAGCGGGAGCGCAGCGAGACACGTCCTCCCTATGCGGCGGCCATCTTGGATCCCCCCCTATGTGTCCTAACACTTATAGCAGACTCCACACTATCCCCCTCTGTGGCCTATCACTTATAGCAGACTCCACACTATCCCCCTGTGTGGCCTATCACTTATAGCAGACTCCACACTATCCTCCTCTGTGGCCTATCACTTATAGCAGACTCCACACTATCCTCCCCCTGTGTGGCCTATCACTTATAGCAGACTCCACACTATCCCCCTGTGTGTCCTATCACTTATAGCAACTCCACACTATCCCCCTGTGTGGCCTATCACTGATAGCAGACTCCACACTATCACCCTGTGTGTCCTATCACTTATAGCAGACTCCACACTATCCCCATGTGTGGCCTATCACTGATAGCAGACTCCACACTATCCCCCTGTGTGGCCTATCACTGATAGCAGACTCCACACTATCCCCCTCTGTGGCCTATCACTTATAGCAGACTCCACACTATACTCCTCTATGGCCTTTCACTTATAGCAGACTCAACACTATCCCCCTCTGTGGCCTATCACTGATAGCAGACTCCACACTATCCCCCTCTGTGGCCTATCACTTATAGCAGACTCCACACTATCCCCCTGTGTGGCCTATCACTGATAGCAGACTCCACACTATCCCCCTCTGTGGCCTATCACTTATAGCAGACTCCACACTATCCCCATGTATGTCCTATCACTTATAGCAGACTCCACACTATCCCCCTGTGTGGCCTATCACTTATAGCAGACTCCACACTATCCCCCTGTGTGTCCTATCACTTATAGCAGACTCCACACTATCCCCCTGTGTGTCCTATCACTTATAGCAAACTCCACACTATACTCCTCTATGGCCTTTCACTTATAGCAGACTCAACACTATCCCCCTCTGTGGCCTATCACTTATAGCAGACTCCACACTATCCCCCTGTGTGGCCTATCACTTATAGCAGACTCCACACTATCCTCCTCTGTGTCCTATCACTGATAGCAGACTCCACACTATCCCCCTGTGTGTCCTATCACTGATAGCAGACTCCACACTATCCCCCTCTGTGGCCTATCACTTATAGCAGACTCCACACTATCCCCCTCTGTGGCCTATCACTTATAGCAGACTCCACACTATCCCCCTCTGTGGCCTATCACGTATAGCAGACTCCACACTATCCCCCTGTGTGGCCTATCACTGATAGCAGATTCCACACTATCCCCCTGTGTGGCCTATCACTGATAGCAGACTCCACACTATCCCCCTTGTGGCCTATCACTTATAGCAGACTCCACACTATCCCCCTGTGCGGCCTATCACTTATAGCAGACTCCACACTATCCCCCTGTGTGGCCTATCACTGATAGCAGACTCCACACTATCCTCCTCTGTGGCCTATCACTTATAGCAGACTCCACACTATCCCCATCTATGGCCTATCACTTATAGCAGACTCCACACTATCCCCCTGTGTGGCCTATCACTGATAGCAGACTCCACACTGTCCTCCTCTGTGGCCTATCACTTATAGCAGACTCCACACTATCCCCCTCTGTGGCCTATCACTTATAGCAGACTCCACACTATCCCCCTGTGTGGCCTATCACTGATAGCAGACTCCACACTATCCCCCTCTGTGGCCTATCACTTATAGCAGACTCCACACTATCCCCCTGTGTGTCCTATCACTTATAGCAGACTCCACACTATCCCCCTGTGTGGCCTATCACTTATAGCAGACTCCACACTATCCTCCCCCTGTGTGGCCTATCACTTATAGCAGACTCCACACTATCCCCCTCTGTGGCCTATCACTGATAGCAGACCCCACACTATCCCCCTGTGTGGCCTATCACTGATAGCAGACTCCACACTATCTTCCTCTGTGGCCTATCACTTATAGCAGACTCCACACTATCCCCCTCTGAGGCCTATCACTTATAGCAGACTCCACACTATCCCCCTCTGTGGCCTATTACTTATAGCAGACTCCACACTATCCCCCTCTGAGGTTTATCACTTATAGCAGACTCCACACTATCCCCCTCTGAGGTTTATCACTGATAGCAGACTCCACACTATCCCCCTGTGTGGCCTATCACTTATAGCAGACTCCACACTATCCCCCTCTGTGGCCTATCACTTATAGCAGACTCCACACTATCCCCCTGTGTGGCCTATCACTTATAGCAGACTCCACACTATCCCCCTGTGTGGCCTATCACTGATAGCAGACTCCACACTATCCCCCTGTGTGGCCTATCACTTATAGCAGACTCCACACTATCATCCTCTGTGGCCTATCACTTATAGCAGACTCCACACTATCCCCATCTATGGCCTATCACTTATAGCAGACTCTACACTATCCCCCTCTGTGGCCTATCACTTATAGCAGACTCCACACTATCCCCCCGTGTGGCCTATCACTTATAGCAGACTCCACACTATCCCCCTCTGTGGCCTATCACTTATAGCAGATTCCCCACTATCCTCCTCTCTGGCCTATCACTTATAGCAGACTCTACACTATCCCCCGTGTGGCCTATCACTTATAGCAGACTCCACACTATCCCCTCTGTGGCCTATCACTTATAGCAGACTCCACACTATCCCCCTGTGTGGCCTATCACTTATAGCAGACTCTACACTATACCCCCGTGTGGCCTATCACTGATAGCAGACTCCACACTATCCCCCTCTGTGGCCTATCACTTATAGCAGACTCCACACTATCCCCCTCTGTGGCCTATCACTTATAGCAGACTCACACTATCCCCCTTGTGGCCTATCACTTATAGCAGACTCCAAACTATCCCCCTTGTGGCCTATCACTTATAGCAGACTCCACACTATCCCCCTCTGTGGCCTATCACTTATAGCAGACTCCACACTATCCCCTCTGTGGCCTATCACTTATAGCAGACTCCACACTATCCTCCTCTGTGGCCTATCACTGATAGCAGACTCCACACTATCCCCCTCTGTGGCCTATCACTAGTAGCAGACTCCACACTATCCCCCTCTGTGGCCTATCACTTATAGCAGACTCCACACTATCCCCTCTGTGGCCTATCACTTATAGCAGATTCCCCACTATCCTCCTCTGTGGCCTATCACTTATAGCAGATTCTCCACTATCCTCCTCTGTGGCCTATCACTTATAGCAGACTCCACACTATCCTCCTCTGTGGCCTATCACTTATAGCAGACTCCACACTATCCCCCTGTGTGGCCTATCACTTATAGCAGACTCCACACTATCCTCCTCTGTGGCCTATCACTGATAGCAGGCTCCACACTATCCTCCTCTGTGTCCTATCACTTATAGCAGACTCCACACTATCCTCCTCTGTGGCCTATCACTTATAGCAGACTCCACACTATCCCCCTCTGTGGCTTATCACTTATAGCAGACTCCACACTATCCCCCTGTGTGGCCTATCACTTATAGCAGACTCCACACTATCCCCCTCTGTGGCCTATCACTTATAGCAGCTCTACACTATCCCCCTCTGTGGCCTATCACTTATAGCAGACTCCACACTATCCCCTCTGTGGCCTATCACTTATAGCAGACTCCACACTATCCCCCTCTGTGGCCTATCACTTATAGCAGACTCCACACTATCCCCTCTGTGGCCTATCACTGATAGCAGACTCCACACTATCCCCCTTGTGGTCTATCACTGATAGCAGACTCCACACTATCCTCTTGTGGCCTATCACTTATAGCAGACTCCACACTATCCCCCTCTGTGCCTATCACTGATAGCAGACTCCACACTATCTCCTTGTGTCCTATCACTTATAGCAGACTCCACACTATCCCCCTCTGTGGCCTATCACTATAGCAGACTCCACACTATCCCCCTCTGTGGCCTATCACTTATAGCAGACTCCACACTATCCCCTCTGTGGCCTATCACTTATAGCAGACTCCACACTATCCTCCTCTGTGCCTATCACTTATAGCAGACTCCACACTATCCCCTCTGTGTCCTATCACTTATAGCAGACTCCACACTATCCCCCTCTGTGCCTATCACTTATAGCAGACTCCACACTATCCCCCTCTGTGCTAATATCACTTATAGCAGACTCCACACTATCCCCCTCTGTGGCCTATCACTTATAGCAGACTCACACTATCCCCCTCTGTGGCCTATCACTTATAGCAGACTCCACACTATCCCCCTGTGTGTCCTATCACTTATAGCAGACTCCACACTATCCCCCTCTGTGGCCTATCACTTATAGCAGACTCCACACTATCCTCCTCTGTGTCCTATCACTTATAGCAGACTCCACACTATCCCCCTCTATGGCCTATCACTTATAGCAGACTCCACACTATCCCCCTCTGTGGCCTATCACTGATGGGAGACTCCACACTATCCCCCCGTGTGACCTATCACTTATAGCAGACTCCACACTATCCCCCTCTATGACCTATCACTTATAGCAGACTCCACACTATCCCCCTCTGTGGCCTATCACTTATAGCAGACTCCACACTATCCCCTGTGTGTCCTATCACTGATAGCAGACTCCACACTATCCTCCTCTGTGTCCTATCACTTATAGCAGACTCTACACTATCCCCCTGTGTGGCCTATCACATATAGCAGACTCCACACTATCCCCCTGTGTGGCCTATCACTTATAGCAGACTCCACACTATCCCCCTCTGTGGCCTATCACTTATAGCAGACTCCACACTATCCCCCTGTGTGTCCTATCACTTATAGCAGACTCCACACTATCCCCCTGTGTGGCCTATCACTGATAGCAGACTCCACACTATCACCCTGTGTGTCCTATCACTTATAGCAGACTCCACACTATCCCCATGTGTGGCCTATCACTGATAGCAGACTCCACACTATCCCCTGTGTGGCCTATCACTGATAGCAGACTCCACACTATCCCCTCTGTGGCCTATCACTTATAGCAGACTCCACACTATACTCCTCTATGGCCTTTCACTTATAGCAGACTCAACACTATCCCCCTCTGTGGCCTATCACTGATAGCAGACTCCACACTATCCCCCTCTGTGGCCTATCACTTATAGCAGACTCAACACTATCCCCCTCTGTGGCCTATCACTGATAGCAGACTCCACACTATCCCCCTCTGTGGCCTATCACTTATAGCAGACTCCACACTATCCCCATGTGTGTCCTATCACTTATAGCAGACTCCACACTATCCCCCTGTGTGGCCTATCACTTATAGCAGACTCCACACTATCCCCCTGTGTGTCCTATCACTTATAGCAGACTCCACACTATCCCCTGTGTGTCCTATCACTTATAGCAAACTCCACACTATACTCCTCTATGGCCTTTCACTTATAGCAGACTCAACACTATCCCCCTCTGTGGCCTATCACTTATAGCAGACTCCACACTATCCCCCTGTGTGGCCTATCACTTATAGCAGACTCCACACTATCCCCCTCTGTGGCTTATCACTTATAGCAGACTCCACACTATCCTCCTCTGTGTCCTATCACTGATAGCAGACTCCACACTATCCCCCTGTGTGTCCTATCACTGATAGCAGACTCCACACTATCCCCCTCTGTGGCCTATCACTTATAGCAGACTCCACACTATCCCCCTCTGTGGCCTATCACTTATAGCAGACTCCACACTATCCCCCTCTGTGGCCTATCACTTATAGCAGACTCCACACTATCCCCCTCTGTGGCCTATCACTGATAGCAGACTCCACACTATCCCCCTATGTGTCCTATCACTGATAGCAGACTCCACACTAATCGTCTGTGTGGCCTATCACTGATAGCAGACTCCACACTATCCTCCTCTGTGGCCTATCACTTATAGCAGACTCCACACTATCCCCATCTATGGCCTATCACTTATAGCAGACTCCACACTATCCCCCTGTGTGGCCTATCACTGATAGCAGACTCCACACTGTCCTCCTCTGTGGCCTATCACTTATAGCAGACTCCACACTATCCCCCTCTGTGGCCTATCACTTATAGCAGACTCCACACTATCCCCCTGTGTGGCCTATCACTGATAGCAGACTCCACACTATCCCCCTCTGTGGCCTATCACTTATAGCAGACTCCACACTATCCCCCTGTGTGTCCTATCACTTATAGCAGACTCCACACTATCCCCCTGTGTGGCCTATCACTTATAGCAGACTCCACACTATCCCCCTCTGTGGCCTATCACTTATAGCAGACTCCACACTATCCCCCTGTGTGGCCTATCACTTATAGCAGACTCCACACTATCCCCCTCTGTGGCCTATCACTGATAGCAGACTCCACACTATCCCCCTCTGTGGCCTATCACTAATAGCAGACTCCACACTATCCCCCTGTGTGTCCTATCACTGATAGCAGACTCCACACTATCCCCCTCTGTGGCCTATCACTGATAGCAGACCCCACACTATCCCCCTGTGTGGCCTATCACTGATAGCAGACTCCACACTATCCCCCTCTGTGGCCTATCACTTATAGCAGACTCCACACTATCCCCCTCTGTGGCCTATCACTTATAGCAGACTCCACACTATCCCCCTCTATGACCTATCACTTATAGCAGACTCCACACTATCCCCCTCTGTGGCCTATCACTTATAGCAGACTCCACACTATCCCCCTGTGTGGCCTATCACTTATAGCAGACTCCACACTATCCTCCTCTGTGGCCTATCACTTATAGCAGACTCCACACTATCCTCCTCTGTGGCCTATCACTTATAGCAAACTCCACACTATCCCCCTGTGTGTCCTATCACTAATAGCAGACTCCGCACTATCCCCCTCTGTGTCCTATCACTTATAGCAGACTCCACACTATCCCCCTGTGTGGCCTATCACTGATAGCAGACTCCACACTATCCCCCTCTGTGGCCTATCACTTATAGCAGACTCCACACTATCCCCCTGTGTGGCCTATCACTTATAGCAGACTCCACACTATCCCCCCGTGTGGCCTATCACTTATAGCAGACTCCACACTATCCCCCTCTGTGGCCTATCACTTATAGCAGATTCCCCACCCACTATCCTCCTCTCTGGCCTATCACTTATAGCAGACTCTACACTATCCCCCCGTGTGGCCTATCACTTATAGCAGACTCCACACTATCCCCTCTGTGGCCTATCACTTATAGCAGACTCCACACTATCCCCTGTGTGGCCTATCACTTATAGCAGACTCTACACTATACCCCCGTGTGGCCTATCACTTATAGCAGACTCCACACTATCATCCTCTGTGGCCTATCACTGATAGCAGACTCCACACTATCCCCCTCTGTGGCCTATCACTTATAGCAGACTCCACACTATCCCCCTCTGTGGCCTATCACTTATAGCAGACTCTACACTATCCCCCTTGTGGCCTATCACTTATAGCAGACTCCAAACTATCCCCCTTGTGGCCTATCACTTATAGCAGACTCCACACTATCCCCCTCTGTGGCCTATCACTGATAGCAGACTCCACACTATCCCCCTCTGTGGCCTATCACTAGTAGCAGACTCCACACTATCCCCCTCTGTGGCCTATCACTTATAGCAGACTCCACACTATCCCCCTCTGTGGCCTATCACTTATAGCAGATTCCCCACTATCCTCCTCTGTGGCCTATCACTTATAGCAGATTCCCCACTATCCTCCTCTGTGGCCTATCACTTATAGCAGACTCCACACTATCCCCCTGTGTGGCCTATCACTTATAGCAGACTCTACACTATCCCCCTCTGTGGCCTATCACTGATAGCAGACTCCACACTATCCCCCTCTGTTGCCTATCACTGATAGCAGACTCCACACTATCCCCCTGTGTGGCCTATCACCAGCGGTGCTGCAGCGATTGGAATGTCTCCGATCATGCCTTTCCTAATGCCGTATACCCCGGGAGTGACGCAATACTCAGGGGAACCAAATTTCCTGCCAGACTTCAGAGAAAGACTGAACAGTTACTATATACTAATGGGACAGTTAACTGGAACCGCGCAGCAGGAGACAAAGTCCTGGCTGGACACTGATAAAAACACTGTAGAACATGTAATAGCCAGGCTGAAAGCTACTTTTGAGACCAGTACCGCTGCACAGGTGAAAATTAGATTCTTTGGGTGAAGGCAGAAGCCACAGGAGAGTGCACGGGACTTTGCTTTAAATCTCAGGGCACTAAAGCAGACTGACCCTACCCTAGTGCAAGAGGAGAATAAATTGCTCATTGACCAGCTTATTGATGGACTTCTATTCCCTCCTCATAGAGGATGATTGCGGATGATGGCTATACAAAACCCTGATCTGGACTTTGTGTAGTTCAAAGACAGGGCAATCCACATAATGCAGGCAGAAGAGTCTTAAAATACAAAACCCTTCACAATGCTTGGCTTCAACTTACCAACTACTGTGAGTGCAGATCCTACAAGCCATAACGAGGGCAAGTGCAAAGTCCCAGGGGTCAATCACCAATGAGGCCCTTGACCAAAAGATTGAATCACTGACTAAAACTGTAGCTGAGATGGCTATGGGGGAGATGCGAGGATCCAAGCCCATGGAGAAGATCGAGTTGGCTTCGGGCAGAGAAGAAGTCTCATGGATGAAGCCAAGGAGGTACCCATCGACTAGAGGACGACCCAGCAACCGTTACCACTCAGATGGACAACCCATTTGCCGCCGCTGTGGGGAATCAGGTCACTTTGCCAGGGAATGTACTTTGAACGAGAATCCCCTTGGGAAGCGGACTGCCCCTCAGGAATAACCTCACCAGGCCCACAAAACTGGCATGAGAGGTATGTGGGAGGACGTCCAGTCCTGCCTGTCATGCTAGATGGCATCCCCATGAATGCTCTGCTGGATAATGGCTCAGATATTTATAAAATATACTGGAAATTTTGTGTTGCCCAGACAATGACTTTAACACAGTGGCTAGTAATGGTAAACCTGTGCCACAAGTTGGGTTTAAAGAAGTGACCATTAAAGTGGGGTGGGTAGAGTTAAAGGGACAAGGTTTAATAATTGTTGATGTTGACCGGCATGAACGGAATCCAATTATTATTTTGGGCACCAATGTGATAGCGAATTGTCTTGCAGAAATAATTGTTGTGTTACAGCAGATTGCCAATAGTGGACAACAGTGAGTCCTGCAGAAGGAAATAAAAGCACTAGTGCTGAGACAGCAGGTAGAGTTGTCCGGAGGAGAAATTGGTAGTGCAAGGGTAAGTGATCCATTACCCATTGTGATACCCCCCAAAACTAAAATGTTGGTCTGATGTAGAGTTGCAATAGGCCTTAGAGGGCGAGACTATCAAGCTCTGGTAGAACCCGTGTACTCAGACAGTAGGCCCATTGTATTGATGGCCAGAGGAGTAGTTGAGGTACACAGGGGGAGAGTACCAGTACGCGTTCTAAACTGTGTAGAAGAGGAGGTTAGCTTGCCAAAGTATGCTACCATTGCTAAACTATACACTGTCAATAACAACTCCATCAAGACAGTTAAACTCTTGAACCCATCTAATCAAGCGGAGGGCAATGGCTCAGAGAGAAAGCTGGAGGATTGGTGCCAAAAGCTACATGTGGTTACCGATTCAACACCCTCCCATCAAAAGCATGGAGTAGTGAGAGAGTATGAACAAGTCTTTACCAAACACCCTTTAGACTTTGGGCAAATAAAATTGGTAGAACATCACATACCCACAGGTGATCATCCACCAATCAAGGAAAGGTATAGACCTGTACCGCCTGCTCACTACTAACTTGCTAAAGATATGCTAAAGGAAATGAAGGAAGCGTGATAAAGGACAGTTTTAGCCCCTGGACAGCTCCTCTAGTCTTAGTCAAGAAAAAGGATGGGGCAATGAGGATGTGTGTAGATTACAGGCAGATCAACCGCAATACACACAAGGACGCATACCCATTACCCAGAATAGAGGAATCATTACCTGCTTTAAAATCTGCTAACTACTTTTCCACCTTAGATCTGAGTAGTGGGTATTGGCAAGTTCCTGTGGCAGAGGCTGACCGGGAGAAGACAGCATTCACCACACCAATGGGCCTCTGCGAGTTCAGTTGTATGCCATTTGGACTCTGCAAAGCACCCGAGACATTCCAGAGACTGATGGAGTGCTGCCTAGGACACAAGAACTTTGAAACCATCTTATTGTAACTAGATGACGTCATAGTCTACTCAAAGACGTATGAAGAGCATCTGGGGCACTTGACAGAATTGTTTGAAGCCCTGTCCGGCTATGGCATGAAGATAAAGCCATCCAAGTGGCACCTGTTGAAAGCAAAGGTACAGTACCTCAGCCATGTTGTAAGCTCAGAAGGTGTACCAGCAGACCCTGAGAAGGTAACAGAAATAAGGGACTGGCCGGGACCCACCAGTGTCATAGAGGTGAGGCAGTTCCTGGGACAGGTAGGCTACTACAGAAGATTCATCAAAGGGTTTACAAAGATGGCTGCCCCTCTGCAAGATCTCATTGTAGGACAGTCCAAGACGGCTAAATCCCGGAATTCTGCCTTCAAATCGAGTAGAGAAACAGAAAAGTCCTTCAAGAAGTTGAAGTGGGCCCAGACAGGGGATGAAATCCTAGCTTACCCCGACTACCATCAGCCATTCATTCTGTATACAAATGCCAGCAACGTGGAATTGGGAACAGAGCTGTCTCAAATGCAAGAAGGTAAAGGAAGAGTAATAGCCTTTGCAAGCAGGAAGCTCCTTCCTACTGAAAGAAATCCAGATAACTACAGTTAGTTTAAGTTGGAACTTCTGGCAGTGGTCTGGGCTGTTACAGAATGTTTCAAACATTATCAGGCTGCTGCAAAATTTACCATCTTTACAGATAGCAACCCACTTACCCACATGGACTCAGCAAAACTAGGTGCGCTGGAGCAGCGATGGGTGGCCCGGCTGTTTAACTACGATTTCACCTTCAAGTATAGGGCAGACCGCAAAAACGCCAATGCTGATGCCTTATCCCAAATGCGACACCTGCAGGACATGGAAGAGGAACTGGAGGAACTGGAAGAGATAGAGCTACAGGCCTTTCACCGCCCTAGAGCAGAGCAGTACAGAACCAGTGTGAACAACAAGCACCAGAAAGCAAAAATAAGCCCATTACCTCACCATGGATGGGCTGAAACACAGAACAGTGATCCAGCTGGGAAGTTAGTCAAGGAGCTACTGACGCAGGAGGGTGCGTACCCTGGTCCAGATGGCCCTACTGAAGCTCAACAGTTGTGGAAGGAATAAAGAAAACTGTTCCTGTATGAAGGTAAACTGTGCAGACGCCATACAAACCCGAGAGCTAGAACTTATGAATTGGTCTGGCAGATTGTAGTACCAAAAAGGATGTCAAAATGGTCTCGGAAGCCTATCAGGATGGCGCAGGGCATTTTGGATGGAAAAAATTTGAGGTTCTGCTGAGAGAAAGATTGTATTGGGTTGGCATGAGAAAATCCATCAAGAGGTGGTGCAGAAACTGTGGCCCGAAAAATTTTTTTTATTATCTTTACTTTTTAATTTGATCACAGTGGTTGTTGTTTAATAACCACTTATTGTATTTAAGATCATATGATTAAAATTACTAAAAAATGATGAATGCAACATATATAGGGTAATCTTGAGGGTTTCTTTAGGAGAAGAGAAGTGGTTATTTTTCTCCCCCACTTTTATCTTGTGTGGGTGTCTTAACGGTTATACATAGATGGTATGGTGAGGTCTTGCTTCAGGCTGTTTCTTGGTTTGTCGTTTATGGCTTGTTTCTGGTTTAAGATGGGGTTATATGGCTAATCTAGAAAGAAGAGGTGTATAACTCAGTACACAATCCTCCGTATGGTTGTATTATGTTTAGTTATTTTCTATTTTCCAAGAGGATTACCTTTTTGTGCTGCTGTGTATAATCTCCCCTTGGTTATGTTCTTCTAGATGTAGGGACCTGTCAATCCAATTAAATGACCTTGTTTCAGGCTTTTTTCAACCACAATACGTTCCTTTCAAAATTTGTTATACGCCAAGTAGTCACTTACTTGTTCAAGTTTATAGGCTCCCGGTGTAACGGTGCTCCTATGGTGATGGGTTCATCTCTTTGTGATGTGATGTGAATCCCTCACACCCAAGACTTGACACTGAACATCAATATAACCTATATATACCTGAGTATCTAGGTCCTAAAAACAAAACAGTACAGCACACATTAAGGTTTACCACAAATATCAGATTATCTATATTCAGACAAACGTATCTGTTACAATATTTAGGAAACATCTCCACTATTATTACACCGTCCACCCCTATTGTCCAAAGTATAACCAGTAGTATATTCACTCATTTATAGCACATCACAAAGAGATGAACCCATCACCATAGGAGCACCGTTACACCAGGAGCCTATAAACATTAACAAGTAAGTGACTTGTTGGTACATACAAATTTTGAATGGAACGTATTGTGGTTGAAAAAAGCCTGAAACAAGGTCATTTAATTGGATTGACAGGTCCCTACCTCTAGAAGACCTTAACAGAACCAGTCACCACATCCCCAAGGGAGATCATACACCGCAGCACAAAAAGGTAATCCTCTTGGAAAATAGAAAATAACTAAACATAATACAACCATACAGAGGATTGTGTACTGAGTTATACACCTCTTCTTTCTAGATGAGCCAAATATCTCCATTTTAAACTAGAAACAAGCCATAAACGACAAACCAAGAAACAGCCTGAAGCAAAGACTTTACCATACCATCTATGTATAACCATTAAGACACCCACACAAGATCAAAGAGGGGGAGAAAAATAACCACTTCTCTTCTCCTACAAAACTCAAGATTACCCTATATACGTTGCATTCATTATTTTTTAGTAACTTTAATCATATGATCTCAAATACAATAAGTGGTTATTAAACAACCACCACTGTGATCAAATTTAAAAGTAAAGATAATTTTTATTAATTTTTTTATTAAGTTTTTATTAAAGTTTTTTATATAAGGTTTTAACAAAAAATGTCTTGTTTAATTAACACCAACCACTCCTTAACCGGGTGTGTATTATGTAAAGCATTTAACCATTTGGATGATCTGTCATAATAATGCATTCAGCATTCTTTGTTGCCTGAGGCAGAACATTGTTCAGACAACTAATAATAACCTCATTGATATAAGGCGAGATAGATGCAGGGATCTCTATGTGTACAGTGTTATACGCGATAATGAATAAATTAAGATGGTTTGAAAATTATGATCTTATTATGTCCATAATTCATTGAGCTTTCCTTGGTTTTGTTACCGTTTTAATATTGATGAGTATATGTCTATATGTTCTCCCACCCAGACACATGTAAAGGATGTATTCACATACAGTTGTGGCCAAAAGTATTGACACCCCTGCAATTCTGTCAGATAATACTCAGTTCCTTCCTGAAAATGATTGCCATCACAAATTCTTTGGTATTATTATCTTCATTCAATTTGTCTTCAATGAAAAAACACAAAAAGAATTGTCCTAAAGCCAAATTGGATCTAATTCCACCAAACATAAAAAAGGGGGTGGACAAAAGTATTGGCACTGTTAGAAAAATCATGTGATGCTTCTGTAATTAGTGTAATTAACAGCACCTGTAACTTACCTGTGGCACCTAACAGGTGTTGGCAATAACTAAATCACACTTGCAGCCAGTTGACATGGATTAAAGTTGACTCAACCTCTGTCCTGTGTCCTTGTGTGTACCACATTGAGCATGGAGAAAAGAAAGACCAAAGAATTGTCTGAGGACTTGAGAAACCAAATTGTGAGGAAGCATGAGCATTCTCAAGGCTACAAGTCCATCTCCAAAGACCTGAATGTTCCTGTGTCTACCGTGTGCAGTGTCATCAAGAAGTTTAAAGCCCATGGCACTGTGGCTAACCTCCCTAGATGTGGATGGAAAAGAAAAATTGACGAGAGATTTCAACGCAAGATTGTGCGGATGGTGGATAAAGAACCTCGACTAATATCCAAACAAGTTCAAGCTGCCCTGCAGTCCGAGGGTACAACAGTGTCAACCCGTACTATCCGTCAGCATCTGAATGAAAAGGGACTGTATGGTAGGAGACCCAGGAAGACTCCACTTCTTACCCCGAGACATAAAAAAGCCAGGCTGGAGTTTGCCAAAACTTACCTGAGAAAGCCTAAAACGTTTTGGAAGAATGTTCTCTGGTCAGATGAGACAAAAGTAGAGCTTTATGGGCAAAGGCATCAACATAGAGTTTACAGGAGAAAGAAAGAGGCATTCAAAGAAAAGAACACGGTCCCTACAGTCAGACATGGCGGAGGCTCTCTGATGTTTTGGGGTTGCTTTGCTGCCTCTGGCACTGGACTGCTTGACCGTGTGCATGGCATTATGAAGTCTGAAGACTACCAACACATTTTGCAGCAAAATGTAGGGCCCAGTGTGAGAAAGCTGGGTCTCCCTCAGAGGTCATGGGTCTTCCAGCAGGACAATGACCCAAAACACACTTCAAAAAGCACTAGAAAATGGTTTGAGAGAAAGCACTGGAGACTTCTAAGGTGGCAGCAATGAGTCCTGACCTGAATCCCATAGAACACCTGTGGAGAGATCTAACAATGGCAGTTTGGAGAAGGCGCCTTCACATATCAGGGACCTGGAGCAGTTTGCCAAAGAAGAATGGTGTAAAATTCCAGCAGAGCATTGTAAGAAACTCATTGATGGTTACCGGAAGCGGTTGATCGCAGTTATTTTGGCTTAAGATTGTGCAACCAAGTATTAGGCTGAGGGTGCCAATACTTTTGTCCGGCCCATTTTTGGAGTTTTGTATGAAATGATCAATGTTTTGCTTTTTGCTTCATTCTCTTTTGTGTTTTTTCATTGAAGACAAATTAAATGAAGATAATAATACCAAAGGATTTGTGATTGCAATCATTTTCAGGAAGAAACTGAGGATTATCTGACAGAATTGCAGGGGTGTCAATACTTTTGGCCAACACTGTATAGGTTCCTACCATGACCTTTGTAGTCATGTCTGAACTCCTCTCATTGGGTGTCAGTATGGTCTTGGTT
Organism: Allobates femoralis; assembly: GCA_033576535.1. NCBI lineage: Eukaryota > Metazoa > Chordata > Amphibia > Anura > Aromobatidae > Allobates > Allobates femoralis. Next base: position 4,707,805 of record JARQOC010000004.1, read on the forward strand.
TCCTGAGCGGTAGGTCGTCTTTTCTTGGCTCCAATGAAAACATCACAACTGATGGCTTTCTGCATTTATACATATGAATCCTATTTGTGTTCCCCTCCACAGTAATCTGGTACAAATGGACCCCACAAATGAGAGAAGTTCGGAGACTTCAGTGAAACAGAAGACATTGAAGAATCCTTGGAGCTTGTAAGTTTATTTATATGGAGAATGCTTAAAGAAGGTCTGTCACCTTGTGAAAGCGGCCCCTCTTTGTTTTGGTCTTAGTCTCGCTGCTCCCCTGTGTAATTACGGTAGTTTTTTTTTTTGTCTAATTGAAATTCACCATTTCAGAGATATACGGTAGATCTTTCATTTTAATGCAAATTTTGATGATCATTACTAAGGGAACATATACTTTGGGAGCATACCTTTAGGCAACTATGCATTACTGCCTTGTGAATCATACCCCCTTGGTAACAATTCTAAATTTAAACTTTATATGGAAAGGTACACATACAGTGCCATGTGAAAGTATTCGGCCCCCTATGTATATATGCAGTGCCTTGTGAAAGTATTCGGCCCCCTATGTATATATACAGTGCCTTGTGAAAGTATTCCGCCCCCTATGTATATATACAGTGCCTTGTGAAAGTATTCGGCCCCCACATGTATATATACAGTGCCTTGTGAAAGTATTCGGCCCCCTATGTATATATACAGTGCCTTGTGAAAGTATTCAGCCCCCTATGTATATATACAGTGCCTTGTGAAAGTATTCAGCCCCTATGTATATATACAGCGCCTTGTGAAAGTATTCAGCCCCCTATGTATATATACAGTGCCTTGTGAAAGTATTCGGCCCCCTATGTATATACAGTGCCTTGTGAAAGTATTCGGCCCCCTATGTATATATACAGTGCCTTGTGAAAGTATTCGGCCCCCTATGTATATATACAGTGCCTTGTGAAAGTATTCGCCCCCTATGTATATATACAGTGCCTTGTGAAAGTATTCGGCCCCCTATGTATATATACAGTGCCTTGTGAAAGTATTCGCCCCCTATGTATATATACAGTGCCTTGTGAAAGTATTCGGCCCCCTATGTATATACAGTGCCTTGTGAAAGTATTCGGCCCCCTATGTATATATACAGTGCCTTGTGAAAGTATTCGCCCCCTATGTATATATACAGCGCCTTGTGAAAGTATTTGCCCCCTTGAACTTTTCAACCTTTTGCCACATTTCAGGCTTCAAAAATAAAGATATAAATTCTAATATTTTTGTAAAGAATCCACAAGTGGGACACAATCGTGAAGTGGAACCAAATTTATTGGATATTTTAAATTTGTTTAACAAATAAAACACTGAGGTGTGGGGCGTGCAATATTATTCGGCCCCTTTACTTTCAGTGCAGCAAACTCCCTCCAGAAGTTCAGTGAGGATCTCTGAATGATCCAGTGTTGTCCTAAATGACTGGTAATGATACATAGGATCCACCTGTGTGTAATCAAGTCTCCGTATAAATGCACCTGCTCTGTGATAGGCTCAGGGCTCTGTTTCTAGTGCAGAGAGCATCATGAATACCAAGGAACACACCAGGCAGGTCCAAGATACTGTTGTGGCAAAGGTTAAAGCTGGATTTAGATACAAAAAGATTTCCCAAGTGTTAAACATCTCAAGGAGCCACTGTGCAAGCGATCATATTGAAATAGAAAAATCAGACCACTGCAAATCTACCAAGACCCGGCCGTCCCTCTAAACTTTCATCTCGAACAAGGAGAAGACTGATCAGAGATGAGGCCAAAAGGCCCATGATCCCTCTGGATGAACTGCAGAGATCTACAGCTGAGGTGGGAGAGTCTGTCCATAGGACAACAATCAGTCATATACTGCACAAATCTGGCCTTTAAGGAAGAGCGGCAAGAAGAAGCCATTTCTCACAGATATCCATAAAAAGTCTGGTGTGAAGTTTGCCACAAGCCGCCTGGGAGACACCAAACATGTGGAATAAGGGGCTCTGCTCAGAGGAAACCAAAATCAAACTTTTTGGCCACAATGCAAAACGATATGTTTGGCGTAAAAGCAACACAGCTCATCAACCCTGAAAACACCATTCCTGCCTGCTGTACCTGGCTGGCATACAAAAATATGGCGCAGCCCACGTCAAAATTTTAAATAAAATTTCATTAAAAAAAAAACAAAACAAAACACATTTAGGGACTACATCTTTATTAACCCCTCCACTTGAGGGATCTATGTAATAACTCCTTTATATTTTCATCACTCTGCAAGGGGAGGGCTCAGCCTTTGTCCACTGTCATGTGCTTTTTTTTTTTTCAGGTTGCCAGATGATGACTCCCACTATGAGCCATTCAATGAATCCAACATGGTGAGTGTCCTTTTATTTGATGCCGCGTATATTCTCGGGTGTTTCTTGTATAACTGTAGAGCCCTGTGTTGCCTGGGCATAGTAACTAACTGTTCTTAGTTACTATAAATAGGCCCGATGCTATTGCATAGGGAGGAAAGTCTCTATGCCTGTGTCCCCCTGTGCGCTCTCTCCTCTCTGTGCCGTCTCTTCCCCTGTGCGCTCTCTCTTACTTGCGCCTTTCTCTCTGCTCTGTGTGCTCTCAGCCCCTGTGTGTGCGGTCTCTTCCTGTGTAAACTGTCTCTCCCTATGACTCTTCCTCCCCCTGTGCTTCTGCCTCCCATGTGTCCCTGGCTCCCCTGTGCTTTCTGCCTCCCTTGTGCCTTCTGCCACCCCTGTGCCTTCTCTCTCCCTGTGCCCCTGCCTCCTTTGTGCATTCTGTCTCCCGTGTCCCAACCTCCCATCACTGAGCCATCATAAAATGCTCACCACTGAGCCACCATACAGTGCTCACCACTGACCCACCATACAGTGCTAACCACTGAGCCACCATACACAGTGCTAACCACTGATCAACCGCACAGTGCTAACAACTGAGCCACCGCACAGTTCTAACTATTGAGCCACCATACAGTGCTAACCACTGAGCTACTGTAGATTGCAGACCACTGAGCGACCATACAGTTCTGACTACTGACCCACCATACAGTGCTAACCACTGAGCCACCATATACAGTGTAACCACTGAGCCACCACACAGTTCTAACCACTGAGCCACCATATACAGTGCTAACCACTGAGCCACCATACAGTGCTAACCACTGAGCCACCGTATACAGTGCTAACCACTGAGCCACCATATACAGTGCTAACCACTGAGCCACCATATACAGTGCTAACCACTGAGCCACCATATACAGTGCTAACCACTGAGCCACCATATACAGTGCTAACCACTGAGCCACCACACAGTTCTAACCACTGAGCCACCATACAGTGCTAACCACTGAGCCACCGTATACAGTGCTAACCACTGAGTCACCATATACAGTGTAACCACTGAGCCACCATATACAGTGCTAACCACTGAGCCACCATATACAGTGCTAACCACTGAGCCACCATACAGTGCTAACCACTGAGCCACCATATACAGTGCTAACCGCTGAGCCACCGTATACAGTGCTAACCACTGAGCCACCATATACAGTGCTAACCACTGACCCACCATATACAGTGCTAACCACTGAGCCACCATATACAGTGCTAACCACTGAGCCACCATACAGTGCTAACCACTGAGCCACCACACAGTTCTAACCACTGAACCACTGTACAGTGCTAACCACTGAGCCACTATACAGTGCTAACTAGTGAGCCATCATGCAGTACTAACCAATTACATCAGCTGCTAGCAGTATTGAAATGTGGCACCAATACCGCTAGCAGCTGAGCCAAGTTTAAATCTCCCGCCAATACCGTGCTACTCAGCTAATTGGTCCCAAACCTACAACCCCAGTGCTCCAAAAAAATCCCCCACCACACCCAAAAAAATGCCGCCAACCTGGATCCCCATCCCCCATCCCCCCTCCCCAAACCCACTCCCTACTACCCCTTCACCTGCTCCCTCTCCTCCCCAAATCCACACCCCCATGCCCCCCAAATCTAAATCACCCACCTCTTAAACCTGATCCCAAATCCACACCACCACATATGAGTGGGGTACACAGCACACAGGTTCTGTTTTGACAGGTAGCTGCATATTTGTATTTTGCACATAAAAGTCACAAAATACACAGAAAATATAGCTGACTATGAAGGGGTATGGCTATAAAGTGGTGTGACTATGAAGGGGTGTGACTATGAAGGGGTGTAACTATGAAGGGGTATGGCTATAAAGTGGTGTGACTGAAGGGTGTGTGACTATGAAGGGGTGTGACTATGAAGGGGTGTAACTATGAAGGGGTATGGCTATAAAGTGGTGTGACTGAAGGGGTGTGACTATGAAGGGGTGTGACTATGAAGGGGTATGGCTATAAAGTGGTGTGACTGAAGGGGTGTGACTATGAAGGGGTGTGACTATGAAGGGGTATGGCTATAAAGTGGTGTGACTGAAGGGGTGTGACTATGAAGGGGTGTAACTATGAACGGGTGTGGCTCTGAAGGGGCAGAGCTATGAAGGGGGTGAAGTTATGTGTGGATATAAACAGTAAATAGGCCTTTTATTTGGTGACTGTAAGGCGCAAGGTTAAAATTTCTCCCCAAAACATAGTGATAGACATTTCCTGAGTCAAATGGGGTGTATACAAAAATGTGGTGATAATATATGCAATGGTGCATAGTCCTTTAGTGGACACACAAACACTCACTTACACACACACACATACACACATATGCAGTCAGCTTTATATATTAGATTGAGGGTTGGCTGTGGGGGATAGGCATGTTGCATGGTCTCTGATTGTCCACGAGGTGCCTTGTTAATTTGTGTTTCATCCTCATTGGTTTCTCTCTTAGCTGCGGCCCAGTACGTCACACTCACTCCAAGTTGAGGGGAGCAGATCAAGTACTTATGACCCCAAGTCGGCCAACCCCTCCACTGAAGATGTCCCCGGACAATGTGGCCTCCAGTTGGAGTTTCCACAGACGGAGACAGCGAAGTCTCAGACCAGCACGGTAAGAATTCATAGAGGCCATGTTTGTGTTTGTAAGGAGCACACACTGGTACTCACCTAAACTGTGTACTTTGGGAACATTCTGCACACTGGACCCACTCACCACTGTCCCACCTGTCTTTTCAGTACTCTCCGATTCTGAACAAGCTCTTCTGCCAGTTAGGCAAGATGTGCCCTGTTCTGATCCGAGTAAAGGAGCCTCCGCCCATGAAGTCAATTCTCCGTATTACTGCTGTGTTCAAGAATCTTAAAGATGCGGCCGAGGTAGTAAAACAGTGCCGGCATCATGAAAGAAGCACGGAGGCTGAAGATGGTACGTGTGCGCGTCCTCCATAACCAGGGGCAACAGTATATACTGGAAGTGGATATGGACTGTATATATGATGGGATGTGCCCATATATTGGGAGTGGATATAGATCGTGTATATGATGAAATGTGGCTGTAGAGGTGGATATGGACTGTATATATGATAGGATGTACCCATATACTGGGGGTGGATACAGACTGTATATAGGATAGGATGTGTTCATAAACCTGGTGGATATGCTCTGTACATAGTATGGAATGTACCCCTATAAAGGGGTGGGAATGGACTGTATATACAGTGGGTACAAAAAGTATTCAGACTCCTTTCAACATTTCACTCTTTGTTTCATTTCAGCCATTTGGTAAATTCAATATAGTTCATTTTTTCTCATTAATGTACCCTCTACACCACATCTTGGCTGAAAAAAACAGAATTGCAGACATTTGTGCAAATGTATTACAAAAGAAAAAATGAACTCACATGATCATAAGTATTCAGCCCCTTTGCTCAGTCTTGATGATAAGTATTCAGCCCCTTTGCTCAGTATTGATGATAAGTGTTCAGCCCCTTTGCTCAGTCTTGATGATAAGTATTCAGCCCCTTTGCTTAGTATTGGTGATAAGTATTCAGCCCCTTTGCTCAGTCTTGATGATAAGTATTCAGCCCCTTTGCTTAGTATTGATGATAAGTATTCAGCCCCTTTCCTCAGCATTGGTGATAAGTATTCAGCCCCTTTGCTCAGTGTTGATGATACGTATTCAGCCCCTTTGCTCAGTATTGGTGATAAGTATTCAGCCCCTTTGCTCAGTATTGATAAGTATTCAGACCCTTTGCTCAGTATTGATGATAAGTATTCAGCCCCTTTGCTCAGTATTGATGATAAGTATTCAGCCCCTTTGCTCAGTATTGATGATAAGTATTCAGCCCCTTTGCTCAGTATTGACGATACGTATTCAGCCACTTTGCTCAGTATTGATGATAAGTATTCAGCCCCTTTGCTCAGTATTGATGATAAGTATTCAGCCCCTTTGCTCAGTATTGATAAGTATTCAGCCCCTTCGCTCAGTGTTGATGATAAGTATTCAGCCCCTTTGCTCAGTATTGATAAGTATTCAGACCCTTTGCTCAGTATTGATGATAAGTATTCAGCCCCTTTGCTCAGTATTGGTGATAAGTATTCAGCCCCTTTGCTCAGTATTGGTGATAAGTATTCAGCCCCTTTGCTCAGTGTTGATGATAAGTATTCAGCCCCTTTGCTCAGTATTGATGATAAGTATTCAGCCCCTTTGCTCAGTATTGATGATACGTATTCAGCCCCTTTCCTCAGTATTGATGATAAGTATTCAGCCCCTTTGCTCAGTATTGATGATAAGTATTCAGCCCCTTTGCTCAGTATTGGTGATAAGTATTCAGCCCCTTTGCTCAGTATTGATGATAAGTATTCAGCCCCTTTGCTCAGTATTGATGATAAGTATTCAGCCCCTTTGCTCAGTATTGGTGATAAGTATTCAGCCCCTTTGCTCAGTATTGATAAGAAGTATTCAGCCCCTTTGCTCAGTATTGATGATAAGTATTCAGCCCCTTTGCTCAGTATTGATGATAAGTATTCAGCCCCTTTGCTCAGTATTGGTGATAAGTATTCAGCCCCTTTGCTCAGTATTGATGATAAGTATTCAGCCCCTTTGCTCAGTATTGGTGATAAGTATTTAGCCCCTTTGCTCAGTATTGATGTATTGAGTATTTTCACCTTTTGAGCTAGTATAGCCATGAGTGTTCTTGGGAATTATGCAGATCCTCTCCAGTTCCGTCAGGTTGGATGGTGAACATTGGTGGAGCCATTTTCAGGTCTCTCCACAGATGCTCCATTGGGTTTAGGTCAGGGCTCTGGCTGGGCCGGTCAGGAATGGGCACAGAGTTGTGGTGAAGCCGCTCCTTTGTTATTTTAGCTGTGGCTTAGGGTCATTGTCTTGTTGGAAGATGAACCTTCAGCCAAGTCTGAGGTGCAGAGCTCTGGAAGAGGTTTTCATCCAGGAGATCTCTGTACTTGGCCGCATTCATGTTTCTTTCAATTGTAACCAGTCGTCCTGTCCCTGTAGCTGAAAAACACCCCATAGCATGATGCTGCCTCCACCATGTCTCACTGTTGGGATTGTATTGATGAGCAGTGCCTGGTTTTCTCCACACATATCACTTAGACATATCACCAAAAAGTTTTATCTTTGTCTCATCAGACCTGAGAATCTTATTCCTCATAGTCTTGGAGTCCTTCATGTGTTTTCTTGTAATCTCTATGCAGCTTTCATATGTCTTACACTGAGAAAATGCTTCCGTCGGGCCTCTCTGCCATAAAGGCCCGACTGCAGTGATAGTTAACATTGTGGAACTTTCTCCCATGTCCCTACTACATCTCTGGAGCTCAGCCACAGTGATCTTGGGGTTCTTCTTTACCTCTCACCAAGGCTCTTCTCCCATGATTGTTCAGTTTGGTTGGACAACCAGGTCTAGGAAGACTTCTGGTGGTCTCAATCATCTTTCATTTAAGGATTATGGAAGCCACTGTGCTTTTAGGAACCTTGAGTAATGCAGAAATTCTTTTGTAACCTTGGCCAGATCTGTGCCTTTCCACAATTCTGTCTCTGAGCTCCTTGGGCAGTTCCTTTGACCTCATGATTCTCATTTGGTGTGACATGCACTGTGAGCTGTGAAGTCTTATATAGACAGGGGTGTGCCTTTCCAAATTGAGTCATGTCAGTTTAATTAAAGACAGCTGGACTCCAATGAAGGAGTAGAACCATCTCAAGGGGGATCACAAGGAAATGGACAGCATGTGACTTACATATGAGTGTCTGAGAAAAGGGGCTGAATACTTATTACCATGTGATTTTTCAGTTTTTCTTTTTTAATACATTTTCACAAATATCTACATTTCTGTTTTATTTCAGTCAAGATGGGGTGCAGAGTGTACATTAATGAGAAAAAAAATGAACTTTTTTGAATTTACCAAATTTGGTTTGATTTGCCGATTGTGAGATGTTTGACGAATTGTAACGCGAACAGTTCCTCAAACCTTCCGAACCCAACTGAAATTAATGACAGACAACATTCAAGGGAACCTGTCAGCTAGTTTATGCCTCCCCGCTATCACTGTTTGCTCGCTTAGCTCCGCCCACTATGGTCACATGATCGGGACATCACACAGTTCCTTTAGCCATGCAAGTTAATAGTGAGTTAACTATTATCTTGCCGGACAGTCTCCCTCCTCCAAGGTGTAGACTGAAATGTAAGTGTATAAAGGCTTTTTTTCACCTATAGCATTACACTATGAGCTCAGACAGGGATGATTAGACCAGTATTATAAAGCTGCAGCTACAGACAGTGATAGCTGGGGGAGCATAAATCACCTGATAGGTTCCCTTTAAACACATAGAAAACACCTTTAAAGGTGTCCAAAAACTGCCAAACACACACAGACACACACAGATCATCTTACCAGTCTCCTGCTGCTTGCTTGATTGCTTCCGAGTCCACTTTCCCTCTCACTTACTCCTAGTCCTGCCCATGAATCTTCAAGCATATTCACTTCACTGACAGATAACAGACAATCACAGATGCTCATGCTCTGCAAAAACGATTGTGATTGGCTGTTGCAATCAGACTGCAATTCCAGAATCTGGATGGTGTCTGTGCTTGGTTGTCATCACACATTAGTGTATGGTAACCAACCTGGTATCACAGTGTCTCCGAAAAAAAAAAAAAATGTTGAAAAAAAAATGTAGGGCTTCATCCTATTTTTAATTGCCAGCCAATGTAAAACTAGGCAGCTGAGGACTGGTATTCTCAACGGGTTGAGGGCCCATCGTTATTGGCCCTCCCACGCTACCCCAGAAATTGGGGCATTCACAAGAATCGCCAATTCCTGGCGTTTTATCTGGCTCTTCCAGTTGCTGTGTAGCGGTGGCAAACTAGGTGATAAGGGGTTAATGCCAGCTTTGTATTGCCAGCTGGCATTTAGCCTGAATTTCTTAATGCCAGGCCAATGTTATACCCGGCCATTAAGAATTTCAAGTAAATAGCAAAGAAGACACAACACAGAGAGAAAACATTTTATTAGAAATAAAAACACACACATGTAACTGGACTCCATCTTTATTACTTCCTCATACCCACACTTGATCTTCTGCAATGAAAAACAGTGATCTGTCACTGCAGCCTCCAAACATGGGATGAATGAGCCTCCTGCTCCGGTCCAGTAAGCGGTGACTCTTGAGGTCCAGAGCCACATTTTTTTAATTGCTTTTAATTAGTGTTTTTGTGTTGTTAGCATATAAGTAATTAAGTTGTAATTTTGTAATATAATTTCGGTGTGCCCATTTGTTAATGCAGGGTCTCTCTCTCTCTTGATTGGTGCTCTTGACCTTGCATTATGTGGCACCCTCTTTTGACTTTTGATTATCTCGGAGCAGGTCCCGCTATTAGGAAGCTTTCACTGGGGTTGTGCAGAGTGTGCACAACCCCAATAGGTGAGTGGCCTTGGCCCCCCAATTCTATATATTTAAAATTCACTAGGAGTTCACAGTGTGCCCTTTCTTTTTCTTGTTTCTTATGATGGAAGAACTAGGGTATGACCACCCCTTTTAGGACAGATAAGACCAGGACCATCTTTGGGACATTGACATGCCCTCTGGGTTTGGGTGCATTTAGCTGGCATACCAAGAGACACTTTGGCTGGACCCGAAGACAAATTCTATTCAGGTCAACCTGCTCCTGCCACTTCTCCTGCTAACCTAACATACACCAACCACAAACCATCCCTTCATGCCCTGTACTTTTATGAATATGACTTCATCCCCAACAAAGACAGTACATAGTCTTTGGGGAAGATAGTTATGATGAACGGCGGTGCAGTTAACGTAGCACTGATGTTTTGTGCCATGTTCCACTAGGAACCCATGCCCCTTATCCATCACCTTGCTTTTTGTACGTTGGTCGAAGAAGTCATCAGCTTTAGGCCCATTCATGGTATCTTCATGTTGAAACTCCTCAACAAATAACATAAGAGAATGCGGTGGTTGATGAGTTCTTGGACAGTTGCTTGGAGGGTTAAGGGGTCCCAACATGGTATTGCCCAAGTTGAATGCCACTAGAGAGGGTGAGGGTGATTCACACCACTGGGAAACTTGAATGATGATGGGAATCCATCATCATTCTGGATATCACCACTGGTCAGTGGTTGGTGGAGGTTCTGCAGCAGCTCTTGAGTATTTTACGCCTTCAAACCAGTTGTGGGGATCACAACTGTACCAGGTGAGTTGTTTCATAGCACCACCCTGATTCATACAGTGTCACTAGTGATAGGGCACTATTGCGCCTCTTGTCCCCCAACCCTTTATATTTTTGCACTGGGAAACTTGGCCTTCTTAGTGTTGCTCTTCCTCGGGCTCCCCATAAAGGGTTCTGGTGGTCTTTGGGAATAGGATCCAGTAGCTGAGACTGAGACATTGGCTACAACTGGAATGTAGCCAGACATATCGTCAGATCATCTGCAGTCTGACATGTGATTCTCTCGGTCACGGATGCCTTAGGGTAAAAGTCCCCTGACTGCTTGGACTCGCTTCTCAGGTCCGCAGCTTGCATTGGAAACCAGGATTGGATCCGCACCTCATTGAAGATGATGCCCAAATTGGGATGTGCGGTGGAGCTCTAGGTGATCTAGGTTTCACCCTCCATCTCCTCTCCATGATGCCACTCTGGGACTGGTTCTGCCAAACCACCGTCTGACCCTGGGGTGATTAGGTAAATTATATCATCCTCTGTGTTAAGGTCAGCCACGCCTTCCAGGGGATCCATGAAGAAACCAAATAATTGCAGTGTGGAATCCAGAGAGCGTACCTGTGTGCCGCTGGGAGTGCAGGAAATAACAACTAGAAAACAAAAAAAGTATGTGCAAAGTGGCTCCAAATTCCTTGCAATAGATAAATAAAAGCTAGTGATGTAAAAACAAGGTTATTTGGTGCAAATCTTGTTTGGTAAAAACGCACTTAAGCCATTCCACCGCGACAAGGTGACCTCTTCGGAACGGCCTCTACACTGGGAGTGCAGACAGTGGTAAGATGATGGGAGACAATGATAAAGGTCCACAGGTTTGGCTGTGTTTTATTTCCGTAAGAGGGCCACCCCTTGCATTGAGTGTTATGATTCAGACCTGAACAATCAGTACTGGAGTTGAATGTTTGCACACTATTGTTGCCAAATGCCTAGTTGCTATATAAACCCTGGTATGTCAGGCCACAGTGTATTTAGTTGCAGTCATTATTGAAGATTGACCTATTAGTATGTTGATTGCTCTCAGTGGAAGAAACAAGATAAAAATCTTGAAGTTGTGATATCTTTTAATGGCTAACAAAAATAAAATAAGTGATGTTACAAGGCGAGCTTTCGAGACGACTTAGGTCCCTTCATACCATATTTTATGTTTTCTAGCCATTAAAAGATATCACAACTACAAGATTGTTATCTTGTTTCTCCCACTGAACGCAATCAACATTTTCTCAACTAGCTAACACGGTACCAAAACGTTTTCTTCTAACCTGTTAGTATGAAACATAATTCTGAAAATAAATACATTTATTCAGGTCACCATTCACCACCAATTCATCAGGAATGCTCAGTAAGGCTACTGGGCACTGCAAGAATGCCAGGACCACTGTAATATGAATTATATGTTAAATGTGATCCTCAATGGGGATGGTGCTGCCAATGTATGTAAAGCGCTATAGAATTAATAGCGCTATGTAAATGAATACATATTATTATTAGTATTATGAATATTATGACATTAAATAGTGATTGCATATTTTAAAAAAGCAATAGCTATAGTATGGGGTTTCATCAGTGTGAAGAGATTTATAAGATCATGGATGTGAAGCATATAATAGCCACATGCTATTTTTTATATGTTGCTTTTACATAAGTGTAGAACAGATGGCCTTGCATGCTGGTGACCCTCTGCAATAATAAAGGTTTTCTCTCCAATAACGTACGTTTCGCTTGCTTAAATACGCATATGCTTCATCATGAGGAGGTAACATTACACTGGGATCCCGGGATTTTACGTGGGTATGGACTGTATATATTTGCTATATCCTTGATATATGGGATAGGCAGGGGAAGGTGATTTGGGACATCTTTTCCATCCTTTATTTTCACATTTGCTTTTTTCCTTTTTTCTGTAGATTCTCCTCAGCGAGGTCACCTGATCCGAGTAGATGGCAATTCTCAAGCATATTACACGAAGGACTCTAGTGGTCACCACAGTGTCTGTGTCCCGTATGAGGCGCCACAGGTACAGGTTGTTCTATGCTTCTCCAGAGGCTTTGTATCTGTCTACCCCTTACTGACCTGTTCTTGTTCATCCTCAGGAAGGATCTATAAGTACCGCTCTCCTCCTAAAATACATGTGTAACACTACCTGCATCAGTGAGATGGACATTCGTCCAGTCGTGACTGTCATCACATTGGAGTCTGAAGTGTAGGTATTGTGTGCTCGCTCAGCGCACAGGCCGTATGTGTCGGCAGACCCTCTTTTTTGGTGTCACTTCTTGCTCTGGTTTTTGTCCTCCTTGTTGTTGTTTTTCATCACATTTTGAACATCCAATCAGGTCGCCTCACTTATGTTGTAATCTATGTTTTCTTTGGTTTATAAGTGGCGTATACCTGGGACGTCGATGCTTTGGGGTTCGGATCTGTGCTTATCCTGGAAAGATCGCAGAGCTGAGGAGGAACATTTGCTGACAAAATTAGACCTGAGAATGAAACTTAGTAGGTGTCAAAGGATTGAAGTTCACGGTCACAGTGCAGGCTGGGCTAGTGGGGATAGGATATATACACAAACACATCCAATCTAGTGAACATGGTGCAGGCTGGGCCAGGAGGTCAGAAGCAAAATTCACTGACATATCCTATATTCTGGAAATGGTTCCAACTGGGGTAGAGGAAATAGACATATTCTTCAGACTTGATATAATGCAGGCTGGGCTAGAGAGGTGGAGGCTATATACATTGACACATCACATATACAAGACATGGTACAGGCTGGGCTAGGGTGTCAGAGGCAATACACACTGTTAAATCTCATATACTGGTCATGGTGCTACATTTGCTAGGTGTGTGAAGGCTATATGCACTGACATATCACATATACTGGACATTTTTCAGGTTGGGCTAGAAGGGTAGATGCCATATACATGAATACATCACATATACCAGTCATAGTGCAGGCTGGGAAAGGCGGTCAAAGCCAATATACACTGACATGTCCAATATACTAGACAAGGTGCAGGTTATGCTAGGGGGTCAGAGGCCATGTACACTGACTTATCACATATACTGGGCATGGTGCAGGGTGGGCTGGGGGGTAGAGGCTTTCTGCCAGATCCCAGTCTGCTTGTATCATGAGCCAGGGATTTCTCTCACCTTTATGATCTGTTCTGCTATCGGAGTGTAATAACATGAGAACACATGACCCTTGTATTTTTATCATCATGCCTAAAGTATAATTTGTTTCTATTCTGATATATTGTTCTCCAAGGACTTGAAAAGATGAAATTATTATCCTCCAGGATAGCAGGAATGACGAAGAGTAACGCAGCTCTTATGGCATTGGAAGGAAAACCTGCCGTTCGTTATACTATCACTAAGGGCAATGAGGGTAATGTAGAAAACGTGTCTTGTGATGAACTAGATGATTGGCTTGTAAGAAGTAGTCATTTGTTTTCCTGCACTTTCTTTGATTGTCTTCTATATCTGTATCCCCTGACCTCCGCTAATAATCATTACAGCCAGTGTGATGTCAGAAGGGCATAAATTATTAACCTTACTATATGTAGACTGGATTGTCCCTCCCAAACATCCGTAAAGTCATCTAAATGATAGTTTATGACTCCGTATGATCGGAACGTTGCTTGTTTCAACGGATGAATCTTTCAAAGCCATACTGTAATTCCAAACCCCTACAATATAAATTTGACCCATGTAGATCCTACAGATATCACCTTCTTGTAAATATACAATGATCAAACACAATACGTTCCCTGCCATTATGTGAAGCAAGGGCAAGTTGTAAGAAAGGATAGTCAAATCTTTGGAGTCAGGTACCCGAAAATCACGAAAAAAAATTAGTTAAGTAACTGTCCGGGGTCAGAATACTTGGAGGGTAGTTGATCCAAACAAAGGGACAAGGCAAAAGAACCGTCAAATAAAGCCAGTGGTCAGGCACCAAAAGACCAATTCCCAGAGAGCAGATACAAGAGGCCAACTAGCACAACTGAGCAGAAGACTAAGACTGGCAGTGTTCTGGGAATGACTGCTCATCTCAATAGCCATCAAAGCGTCCAAACTGCTCAATTCGAGTAATGAGCATCTGAGAACTTTAGTGATCGCTCATCTTTAATAATGACCTTTGTTTAATATCATTTTGTCTTTTATCTACAGCTAAAAGTCGCTCTTCACTTTTAGAAGAGCATGGTAAGTATAACTGAGACCCAATATCTGCCTATAAATATGACCCCTGTATATGTAACATTGGATGCAATAATTAGTTCTCTACAGCCTATGTAGAATGTTCATCCCCCTCCCCGGACATCACTAGCATCATCTGTAATACAATGATATCAAATCTACTATATAACTGCTTAATGTTCTCTGTCTGTCACGGAAATCTGTCAGCGTTAGCAAGCTCATTGAGCAAGCAGTATGCAGAACAGCCGAGCGAATTCAAAATTCGCGCCAAGCTGAAACCTGGCGACAGCGGCGCATTGGCGCCGCTGTCGCCGGCATACACGCGTCCGGCCACGGCCATCGTCGGGAGATCAGCGGGATCTTCCAGCTGGTGTGCCGCTGACTTCTGTGCAGCAGTAGCCCGGCCACCTACCGCACAGCGGTCCGCGGCGAGCCAGCCGGGAGATGACCGGCATCTGTTGGTCATCTCCCGGCTGCTCACAGCGGTAGTGCCTCGTGCGGCATTCAAACTGCGCACCAAACTGTGGTACCTTTCTGATTGGTCGCCGTGGCGGCGGAAACCAATCAGAGAAGTAGCACGGCTTGGCGCGCGGTTTAAATGTCGCGCCTCTCATTAGTCGCCGCGGCCGACCAATTAGAGGAGCGGCGCGCGCCAAGGCGCCATATTTAAAATACTTTTAAAATAATTTCAAATATGGCCGCTCCTCTGATTGGGCGCCCCGTTCATCGCCGACCAATTAGAGGAGCGGCGCGTGTCAAGGCGCACAGTGTATTTCAAATATGGTACCCAAAAATCACGAATAAAAATTAGTTAGGTAACTGTCCGGGGTCAGAATACTTGGAGGGTTGTTGATCCAAACAAAGGGACGAGGCAAAAGAACTGTCAAATAAAGCCAGTGGTCAGGCACCAAAAGATCAATTCCCAGAGAACAGATACAAGAGGCCAACTAGCACAACTGAGCAGAAGACTAAGACTGGCAGTGTTCTGGGAATGACTGCTCATTTCAATAGCCATCAAAGCGTCCAAACTGCTCAATTCGAGTAATGATCATCTGAGAACTTTAATGCTCGCTCATCTTTAATAATGACCATTGTTTAATATCATTCTGTCTTTTATCTACAGATAAACGTCGCTCTTCACTTTTAGAAGAGTATAGTAAGTATAACTGAGACCCAATATCTGCCTATAAATATGACCCCTGTATATGTAACATTGGACACAATAATTAGTTCTCTACAGCCTATGTAGAATGTTCATCCTCTTCCCCGGACATCACTAACATCATCTGTAATACAATGATATCAAATCTACTATATAACTGCCTAATGTTCTCTGTCTGTCACGGAAATCGTGCGGCAGCGCCAGCGAGCTGATTGGTGGCCGCCAGCGGTTGCCACCAATGAGCGAGCAGTATGCAAAACAGCCGAGCGCATTCAAAATTCGTGCCAAGCTGAAACTGAAGACAGCGGCGCATTGGCGCCGCTGTCGCCGGGATACACGCGTCCGGCCACGGCCATCGTCAGGAGATCAGCGGGATCATCCAGGTGGTGAGCCGCTGACCTCTGTGCAGCAGTAGCACGGCCACCTACTGCACAGAGGTCCGCGGCGAGCCGAGCAGCATTCAAACTGCGCACCAAACCGCGGTACTTTTCTGATTGGTCGCCGTGGCGGCGGAAACCAATCAGAGAAGTAGCACGGCTTGATGCGTGGTTTGAATGCCGCGTCTCTCATTGGTCGCCGCGGCCGACCAATCAGAGGAGCGGCGCGCCAAGGCGCCATATTTAACATACTTTTAAAATACTTTTAAATATGGCCGCTCCTCTGATTGGGCGGCGCGTTCATCGCCGACCAATCAGAGGAGCGACGCGCGTCAAGGCGCACAGTGTATTTTAAATATGGCGCCATGCCGAGCGCCGCTAATCTGATTGGTCGCTGCTGATTGCCGCTGCCAATCAGAATAGCGGCGCTCGCCATTGCGCTATATTTAAAAGCATTTTAAAGTAATTTTAAAAATGACGCCTTGGCACGCGCCGCTCCTCTGATTGGTCGGCGCTTAACGCAGCGCCCAATTAGAAGAGCGACATTCAAACCGCGCACGGCTCCTCTGATTGGGTGCCGTGTTCAGCGCCGAACCAATCAAAATAGCGGCGCTCGCCATGGCGCCATATTTGAAATACACTGAGTACAGTGTATTTCAAATATGGTGTCATGGAGCGCGCCGCTATTCTGCTTGGCCGCCGCGTTCAGCACTGCCAAATCAGAGAAGCGGCGTGTGCCAAGGCACACAAAGTACTCTAAATAGGGCGCCTTGGCGCGCGCTGCTATTCTAATTGGCTGCCGCGTTCAGCAGTGACCAATCAGAATAGCGGCGCTCGTCATGGCGCCCTATTTAATGTCAAAATCAGACCTGAGAAGGAAACTTAGTAGGTGTCAAATGATTGAAGTTCACGGTCACAGTGCAGGCTGGGCTAGTGGGGAGAGGAAATATACACTAACACATCCAATCTAGTGAACATGGTGCAGGCTGGGCCAGGAGGTCAGAAGCAAAATTCACTGACATATCCTGTATTCTGGAAATGGTTCCAACTGGGGTAGAGAAAATAGACATATTCTTCAGACTTGATATAATGCAGGCTGGGCTAGAGAGGTGGAGGCTATATACATTGACACATCACATATACAAGACATGGTACAGGCTGGGCTAGGGTGTCAGAGGCAATACACACTGTTAAATCCCATATACAGGTTATGGTGCTACATTTGCTAGGTGTGTGAAGGCTATATGCACTGACATATCACATATACTGGACATTTTTCAGGTTGGCCTAGAAGGGTAGACCCCTATACATGTATACATCACATATACCAGTCATAGTGCAGGCTGGGAAAGGCGGTCAAAGCCAATATACACTGACATGTCCCATAGACAAGGTGCAGGTTATGCTAGGGGGTCAGAGGCCATGTACACTGACTTATCACATATACTGGGCATGGTGCAGGGTGGGCTGGGGGTAGAGGCTTTCTGCCAGATCCCAGTCTGCTTGTATCATGTGCCAGGGATTTCTCTCACCTTTGTGATCTGTTCTGCTATCAGAGTGTAATAACATGAGAACACATGACCCTTGTATTTTTATCACCATGCCTAAAGTATAATTTGTTTCTATTCTGATATATTGTTCTCCAAGGACTTGAAGAGATGAAATTGAGAGCAGAAATGACAAAGAGAAACGCAGCTCTTATGGCATTGGAAGGAAAGCCTGGCCTTCATTATACTATCACTAAGGGCAATGAGGGTAATGTAGAAAACGTCTCTTGTGGTGAACTAGATGATTGGCTTGTAAGAAGTAGTCATTTGTTTTCCCGCACTTTCTTTGATTGTCTTCTATATCTGTATCCCCTGACCTCCGCTAATAATCATTACAGCCAATGTGATGTCAGAAGGGCATAAATTATTAACCTTACTATATGTAGACTGGATTGTCCCTCCCAAACATCCGTAAAGTCAACTAAATGATAGTTTATGACTCCGTATGATCGGAACATTGCTTGTTTCAACGGATGAATCTTTCAAAGCCATACTGTAATTCCAAACCCCTACAATATAAATATGGCCCATGTAGATCCTACAGACATCACCTTCTTGTAAATATACAATGATCAAACACAATATGTTCCCTGCCGTGATGTGAAGCAAGGGCAAGTTGTGAGAAAGGATAGACAAATCTTCGGAGTCAGGTACCCAAAAATCACGTAAAAAAATTAGTTAGGTAACTGTCCGGGGTCAGAATACTTGGAGGGTTGTTGATCCAAACAAAGGGACGAGGCTAAAGAACAGTTAAATAAAGCCAGTGGTCAGGCACCAAAAGATCAATTCCCAGAGAGCAGATACAAGAGGCCAACTAGCACAACTGAGCAGAAGACTAAGACTGGCAGTGTTCTGGGAATGACTGCTCATCTCAATAGCTGGACAATCACACCAAACAGGGCACACTTGGAAAACCAAGAACGTCCTAGTCTCAGATAGAACGGCTGAGCTGTCACTGAACATAACAGCTCAACGTACCGCAGCACTATATTGTACATCTGAGCTGTAATCAGTGCACCGACAGCTTTGCAAACCCAGAATCTATAGAGCAGCAAAAAGTCTGTGATTGTGTTCAAGATACAAAAGAGGAATCGGGGCAAATCTTACATCCTCCACCCTGAACATAACCATAGTTCAAATGAAGATGGTAAGTATAAATGTGACTCATGAACACCTTACAAATATCACCTGCTCTATATAAGATCAGACACAATTTGATCTCACCATTCATAACTAGTATCTACAGGGAATCTGACACCTTGTTTATGTACAGACAAACTAAACATATTGATCAGACACCTTTCTAAGGGGTAGAAGCCTCCAGTACCCAGCGCCTCTCAGCCATAGGCTGAGAAACACTTCTAGATGAGGAGCACTGCCCCTTTAGGAGGCAGGGAGCATGCACGTGCTACCCGTAATCATACTTCCAGGATACCTGCATCATGTGCACAAACCCCAGAGGGCAGCAAGCTGTGGCACACAGCAGGGCAGTCAGGAAGGTAAGCACACCAGCGTCCCAGCCGGAAGGCAGGTTAGGAATTATACAGGGATGCCAAAGCCGGCATTACATATTACATTTCTTGCAGTACCCCTTTAATTATTCACAGAATACTTCTACATTTTGGCCAAGATTTTGGTAAATAAATGATGACACAGTGTAATTTGTCTTGTTCTTCATCTGATGCTCTATTCACCTTTGGTATCACCTTCTATGGGGAAGATTTCATTTTGGTTTTGGTTTTTAGTCCTGCTACAGAATGAGGGTGAACTTTCTCATGACTTTGCCTTCAAGGTCAGATACAATAGCCTGTTCCCCTCTATGTACATATTCTATGTAGACTGGACATTCTTCTTTCTGGACAGCACTAGCTGCTCACCAACGTCATCACACATAAGGACTAGTGATGAGTGAGTGCGCTCACCACTGCTTGATACACAATTGAGCATTAGAGTTCTCGGGGACGCTGGGTACTTGGCCAATAACGTGAATAATCTGACACAACGAGCCAGCTTCCCTTGCAGTCTCTAAATACAACTTTAAACAAATTATAAGAATGACCCGCACTACTGCCTATGGCTGTGGAGCTCTGGTTAAGCCACAACTGGCTATAGAGGTAACACAGGACCTGTCCTGCTACTGAATCGTGGTGCCGTGCCTTCGTTTACAAAGTCCCAAATTTCACTTGAAATAATAGTGGGCAGTGCAGGCTGGGCTAGTGGGGAGAGGAAATATACACTAACACATCCAATCTAGTGAACATGGTGCAGGCTGGGCAGAAGCAAAATTCACTGACATATCCTGTATTCTGGAAATGGTTCAGACTGGGGTAGAGGAAATAGACATATTCTTCAGACTTGATATAATGCAGGCTGGGCTAGAGAGGTGGAGGCTATATACACTGACACATCACATATACAAGACATGGTACAGGCTGGGCTAGGGTGTCAGAGGCAATACACACTGTTAAGTCCCATATACAGGTCATGGTGCTACATTTGCTAGGTGGGTGAAGGCTATATGCACTGACATATCACATATACTGGACATTTTTCAGGTTGGGCTAGAAGGGTAGATGCCATATACATTAATACATCACATATACCAGTCATGGTGCAGGCTGGGAAAGGCGGTCAAAGCCAATATACACTGACATGTCCCATATACTAGACAAGGTGCAGGTTATGCTAGGGGGTCAGAGGCCATGTACACTGACTTATCACATATACTGGGCATGGTGCAGGGTGGGCTGGGGGTAGAGGCTTTCTGCCAGATCCCAGTCTGCTTGTATCACGTGCCAGGGATTTCTCTCACCTTTGTGATCTGTTCTGCTATCGGAGTGTAATAACATGAGAACACATGACCCTTGTATTTTTATCATCATGCCTAAAGTATAATTAGTTTCTATTCTGATATATTGTTCTCCAAGGACTTGAAGAGATGAAATTGAGAGCAGAAATGACGAAGAGAAACGCAGCTCTTATGGCATTGGAAGGAAAACCTGCCGTTCGTTATACTATCACTAAGGGCAATGAGGGTAATGTAGAAAACGTGTCTTGTGATGAACTAGATGATTGGCTTGTAAGAAGTAGTCATTTCTTTTCCCGCACTTTCTTTGATTGTCTTCTATATCTGTATCCCCTGACCTCCGCTAATAATCATTACAGCCAGTGTGATGTCAGAAGGACAGACATAAATTATTAACCTTACTATATGTAGACTGGATTGTCCCTCCCAAACATCCGTAAAGTCAACTAAATGATAGTTTATGACTCCGTATGATCGGGACATTGCTTGTTTCAACGGATGAATCTTTCAAAGCCATACTGTAATTCCAAACCCCTACAATATAAATATGACCCATGTAGATCCTACAGACATCACCTTCTTGTAAATATACAATGATCAAACACAATATGTTCCCTGCCATTATGTGAAGCAAGGGCAAGTTGTGAGAAAGGATAGTCAAACCTTTGGAGTCAGGTACCCAAAAATCACGAAAAAAAATTAGTTAAGTAACTGTCCGGGGGCAGAATACTTGGAGGGTTGTTGATCCAAACAAAGGGACGAGGCTAAAGAACAGTTAAATAAAGCAAGTTGTCAGGCACCAAAAGATCAATTCCCAGAGAACAGATACAAGAGGCCAACTAGCACAACTGAGCAGAAGACTAAGACTGGCAGTGTTCTGGAAATGACTGCTCATCTCAATAACTGAGCAATCACAGGTTCTCTGTCTGTCATGGAAATCGCGTGCCAGCGCTCATTGGTCGCCGGTAGACGTGGCGGCCAATGAGCGCAGCGTATGCAAAAGAGCCGCGCGGCGCTCGAATTCAAGGTTCGCGCACCGCTCGGCTCTCCATTAAGGCTCCCCACTCCTCCTGCCCTGCCAGCGTTCCCCCCCTCTGCTCCTCCTGCCCTGCCTGCGTCCCCCCCCCCCCCGCGCTTCCCACAGCCACCCGCACCTTAGGGCTACTTCTTTAGTGATGTCACAGAGGGGAGGAAGAATCCTGTTTCTTCTCCCCTGTGTGACATCTGTCACAGCCCCATTTGATTTCGCAGTGCACTATACACTGCAAAATCAAATGTAAAATGAAGACAAATGTATTAAAAATAATAAAGATTGATATACTTACCCTCCGTCAAGTGCACGGTAACCGGGAGCCAGGAGCAGGCAGTGTCCTGCTAGGACCTTGCATGATGTCAGAATCACATCGGCGTTCAGCGCTGTGATTGTCCCGCTCGCGGCCATGTGATATGCGTGCCACATATCACATGACCGCAAGCGGGCCAATCACAGCAGAGGGTAAGTATAATAATCTTTATTATTTTAAATACATTTGGCATTATTTTACATATGATTTCGCAGTGTATAATGCAGTGTGAAATCAAATGGGGCTGAGACAGCTCTCACAAGGGATCACAAAAGAGACAGCTCACACAACGGATCACAAAAGAGACAGCTCACACAAGGGATCACAAAAGAGACAGCTCACACAAAGAATCACAAAAGAGACAGCTCACACAAGGGATCACAAAAGAGACAGCTCACACAAGGTATCACAAAAGAGACAGCTCACACAAGGGATCACAAAAGAAACAGCACACACAAGGGATCAAAAAAGAAACAGCACACAGAAGGGATCACAAAAGAGACATCTCACAGTTTCAAAACTACATGCATGAACCGCCACATGCCCCAGCACCATGCGTTACTCTGGCAAACTTGCTGTGCTGAGACTGGGTCTAGAAGACCTCATCGATCACTGTCCACCACATCAACTGCATCTGCTGCTTTTTCCTCCTCTGTCACTATGGCAAGTATTGTCTGAAAGGTGTCCGGCCACAGAACCTCCACTCCTTTACTTGCTACAGTCGAGGTCAGTGAGTGTGTGTCAGCTATTACAGAAGTGGAGAAACTGTTTTGGAAGAGTCTCAAACATTGAGCACACCACTTATTTTTCTACCCACCAAACATCTCCACCTGCAACTCCTTCACAGTGCTGCAGTTTTTTGGGTACCTCATACTCCACCCTCTCTCAGCATAGCAGCCTGCCCTTGGTCACATAGTTTTGGTCACAGAAAATATTATTTTCTCTTCCAAATCCAGAAATAAAGAGTTGGAAAGTCACTATCTCCAATTTGTTGGCCACAGAATTGCTGCCTTAGCGCCTGGTGGATACAGACGGTTTCTGTTAGCTGATGGCCATCGTAGCCCTCCTGTCTAAGGGCAGCATAGCGGTAAGGTAACCAGGTAGCAGGATGGCAAAATGGGCAAAATGTGTTCAGGGAAGCTAGTCTGAGCATTAAACTGGGGTTTCCTGGCTCACCCTGCTCTCAGAGGTACCTCCAGAAGACTAGAAGGTCTGGGTCGCCACCCTTGCCCTATGCTCCTGAAAAACCCTAGACTAAAAGCTCCTACCTTCACCCATGGACAAGGAAACAACAACTTACCCAAGGAAGGTAAACTCCAGGTAGAATCAGCAGGAAGGCATCAGTACACACTGTGCTACGTCCTAACAGCACATCCGGTCAAGGCAGAGTGACTTCTGTCTTCAAAACCCAGTGGAAGGAAGTGGAACTACTTAAAGGCTGAGGGATTGGTGAACAGAATGCTCTGACACACCCCTCCACCTCTACATCCACTTGCAGAGCCGCACAGCAATACAGCAGCACCTGCAGATTAACATTCAATGTGCCAAAGGAAATTAACTATAATCCTCAGCAGAAGCACACATTAACTGCAAAACAGTCACCACATGACACCCCCAGTATTAGTTGTCCATACGCCATTACTTCTCTAAGAAATCTGGGCCTGCGCTGCACCAGCATGTCACAGACAACTTCACTATCTTTTTAAGAAACTTTGTGTGTGACAGGATGCATATCACCATTGACACATGGACGGACCAGGAGCATTCCATCTCATTGACTGGGCACTGGGTGACTCTGGTGGTTGTGGGGCCAGGTAGGGAAGGGGCTTCTCCCCAAGTCTTGAAATCCCCAAGATTTTTCAGACAAACCCCTGGATGTATCACTTAATCCACTGATTCTGTATCATGCCCTTGACCACCGGGCCGGTCTCTGCTAAGCAGGGAGATTGGCGCTCACCACCCAGTTCCACTGGTTCTGCTCAACCTGGTCATGGTTGCATGCGACTGTCTGTCTTCTTCTCTGCTAGGAGACTGCATTCTCTTGGCAGGTCTCCTGGGTATATTATTAGTATGCACACCCGGCATCCTGCACACACTTATAGAAGTGAGACACGTGTTCCCCATTAGGTCTCTGCTTGAATGTTGCAGCTCTGAGCATAAAAGGCACTCTCCCCCTTATGGCAGGTGCCTAGGCAACATGTTCATTCTCTTGGGAGTTGCCTGTCCAGGACATACCCTATTGTACTCTGTGAAAGAAAGACTGTTGCTTTGAATGTTACTAATTTCTCTGTCTCCATAGTATCTGCTGCTGGCAGTTCCTTGCCCTGGATCCGCTTAGACCCTCCGGATATTACCCCGAGCTGGCCAAGTATTTCATCATGTAACAATCTGGATATCTCTACCGGCTGGACCAGCCTATCTGAAACTACACGGAGCTCCCAGGATCCTCTCCACAGACAGAGCAAGCATTCCACTGTCTCTCCACCTCTATGTTTTGGTCTGTACGGTTGCCCTACACCTGTCATGCCTCCAAAACACTATTACCTGCAGATATTATGGCTACCAGACAGCATTGTACGTGCAGCCACAGGGAGAAAATTAACTTTATTCATCCCAGGAGCCAATTGATTTTTGTCTTAGGCCGGCCTCACACTACGGCTGGGATCCGATCTGTGGCTGTCCGCTTGAGGCAGACAGCCATGGACCGGATCAGCACACAGAACTGGAGGGCTAATTTGCCCTCCGGTCCGGTGTGCAGCCGCACACAGCTGCCGCTGCTGATAGGTCA